>OU823242.1:20012500-21344225 GCA_917490735.1 Dryobotodes eremita
TGTAAGGATGATCTTTTCGCGGACTACCCGCTACTTACTTTATGTTATTATAACATATTATAATAAAGCGTACATTTTGTAACTCTAACATTGTAAATATTATGTGAGTCTATGCTAAGACTTGCACATACCTACTTGCTAAACCATGACCATAAATAAATAACTTATTTCATGTCAACGCAAAATTAAATAATAAAAATATGTTTATATGTTTCTAAAGGCGACACAGCCTATGTAACAAATAATTTCATGATTTGTATACAAATAGAATAAGATCATTTGTAAACATTATTATAACAACGTGTATGTAAATAAACACCTTGAAAACCAAGCAACAACAAACTCTGGTCTACTTATGCTTTCGCATGTAACGAAATCATACCGCGATCTAATTCGACGACAACGCCATCTAGTTAGATCATCGGTACTAAATATCTAAAATTTGTACAAACACTAAATAAAAACATGTGCAACGGTTTAACAGTCAGAAAAGTGGCATAAGCTATTTTTATCCCGGAAAAACATCTTATTCCTACGGGAAAACACCTTTAGAGCGTGATAACCGAATTACACGCGGACGAAGTCGTGGGCGGAAAGCTAAAATGTTATAAAAGAACAATTACATTATTAACAAATTATTGGTGTGCAGCAATTATTTATGCTTTTCCCACGGGAACAATTTGAGAGATCGGGATTAAGAGTAGTAATAGTAGCTTCTGCCCGCGACTTCATCTGCGTGGACTTCAGAATTGGGTCTAAAGCTTCGCTCGTTAACAATTTTTAATCTTCCCACGGGAACTATTTGAGAGATCGGTATAGAAAGTACATGTCCTTTTCCATAGCATAGGTGACACGCATACCAAATTTCAAAGCTGTCTGCTCGCGGCTTAGCTCGTAAACAGTTTTCAATTTTCCCTCGGGAACTACTTAAGGAATCGGGATAAAAGCTAGCCTATTTTTTTTTTTTTGTGTTGGAAATCAATAAATGACCTCTCCCGCTCTGGGCGGAGCGGAAGGGCGTGTCAGACTCTTACTGACTAAAACCCACCCGTGTTCCTTCAGTTGCCTGTGCGTCAGGGCCACGGTAACTTTTTCGAACAATCCGCAGCCCCGGCAGGCATCGGTCCTATCGGACCCCGTCAATTTTGCTGACATCTCTTTGAGGCGCGCGTGGAACACGACGCGCCGTCGACCCGGGCCTGGTCCTTACCGGACGGCGAGCTGCCCATTGCTCGCCGTCCGCAAGCCCGCGCCTACGGTGGCCGGGAGTCGGCAATCGACTTTAAAAAAATAAAAATATAAAAAATATAATATAATATACAATATAAAAGGTAGCCTATGTGCTTTTCCATGTCAAAGGCTACATGCATGCCAAATTTCATCCAAATCCGTTCAGCCGTTTTTGCGTGATTGAGTAACAAACATCCAAACATCCACACTTTCACATTTATAATAATAAATGTTCAAAGTCCCTTGAAGCCCTTGAAGACTAAAATTTCTTTGGCACAGACACTTATTCAGCCGATTATAGATTATGCCGACGCCTGCTACTTGGATGTTACTGAGGAGCTATTAAACAAGCTTGAGCGCTTGCAAAACTTGTGCATTCGCTTTGTTTTCGGTCTGCGAAAGTATGACCATGTTTCTCATTTTCGCAAGGAACTCAAATGGCTCCCGATCCGCTTACGCAGGAACACTCGGATTTTATGTCTCCTCTACAACATCTTACACAACCCATCTTATCCTTCCTATCTGCGTGAGCGTTTTTGTTACGCACGCCCTCGCGACGCACCGTGTAGATCACATCTTAGATCCCTCCTTAAATCCCATCCTCATAAAACCAGCTACTATTCTTATTCCTTCTCTGTTCATGCTGTAAGATTGTGGAACTCACTTCCGCCTAGCATTCGAGATTTAAAATACATTTCTCATTTCAAATACCGAGTAAAAGAGCATTACCTTTACTTTTAACTGTGAGAATTTATATATTTATATATATAAGCTTATTTATTTTAGCATTATGTATTTATTTAAGTATATGTTATTTTTATTTTGCATTATATGTAAGTATATTTAATATTCTAGTTTAAGACGTCACGAATCAAATTCTTCTCTTCTTGTTCTCACACACTATTGTCTACATTTCTTTCTCATTTCTCCTTTCGCAGGTCTGCTGGAAGAAATTTCTTAAAAAATAAGCAGTACCTTTGTACTTAATACTAATATGCCGTATCTGTATCTATTTTACTGTGTGTACATAAATAATAAAATAAATAAATAAATAAATAAATAATTATAATAATAAATAATAAATAATAATATATATAATATATAATAATAAAAAACTTGGCAACACCGTGTCAACTAAACGTCTCATTTTTTAATATTCGTATAACAGTGAACGTAATTTTGATCCATTTTTACTATAGTTTTTCCCTATAAACCAAAACCGAATCATTACAACCATGGACATACTAAAAAAGAGACCATATTACACAAAAATTAAATAAATTAAATCAAAAACTACCGATTCGGAGGTGACATGACAGTTGTCACCTTCAAACATCAGTGAAAAAATATTAGCAAAATGAAATAATGTTGACAAGATTAGCCGCACATCGCGCACGCCCACCACCTCCGGACTCTTCGCTCAGCTCCGCCTCGCCGCCGCCGGTATCCAGCCCCACCGTGAGCGCTGTGATGACACCGGCCGTGGTAGTTGCGTCGGGCTCGAGCGACGAGTATTTTTCCCCGCCGACATCGCCAACACCTGTACGTCGGCAGGGGAGAGGCCGGCCACCGAGGAGCTTGGGACTTAGGGGCCTTCCGGCCCCGAGCCGGCTCCCCGCTGCCGGTGGTTGTGTGCAGCGCATGAAATGAACTCAGTCTATGAACGAGAACGTCATGCGCGCATATTACAGGTCTACAGAGAGGGGAACTAACCTCACTGCGTACCGTGGTAGGATGCTGTCTCTATTTCAGGAACTAGAGCCAACTTTCAACGTCTCGGTCCAACGAGTATCGGATCAGGTGCGGATCATCCAACGCAGTCATAGATTGGACGATGCCGCACTTGATAGTCTGCGCTCAGAGCTGAGCAACCATATCGTCTCGACTTCGACACAAACCGCGATACAAGCGTCAAGCATTTATGAAATACCGCCGCGGTCAAATCATGATGTAGAAGTGGAAGTTGATAGGGTTGCTTCAGTAAGTAGCAAGTGCAACGCCCGATTGAGGAGCGCACTGGAGGATGCATTTCGTAAGTACAGATCCACTCCGACCGAACTTAGACCTCGATTACCACGCCTACCTATGCGCAAAAAAATAATAGGGCGCTGGTTTGTGCCTTGGACTCGCAGTTTAAGAATTTGTTCGAGAGCAGCCAGGATCTCGTTGATACACATTCGATCCTGCATTGCGCGGCTGTTGCGGCATGTCGTTTAGCTAACGTCAAGTTTCCAAATTCTGAGGAGGCTACTCGAACAAAACAACCGTACCAGCCTGGCAGTGCAGGATCGAACGTCGTATAGATGTCCAGGGTACTCATCGGCAAACTATACTGCTTCAGGGAGGGCAATACACGACCACGAGTGATGCGCTTTGTAAGGCGGGCATTCTCGGGTACTGGAATCAGCCCTCGAGATTACATGTTCCGTGTCACAGAGCGCATCGACTTCCTGAAGCACAAAGTTTGTGCATGGGCGAGCCGTATTCGGCGCTATAAGCGGCGGGTTAATCAGTACACACCGAATCGCATGTTACAGAGCGATGAGAGAGGGGTGTATAGAGCTTGGGAGCGACCTGAACAAAATGTGACGGACGAGTGCCGCCCGGATTATGCCGCCACGAGAACATTCTGGTGCAACATCTGGTCAGTGCCCGTCTGTCACGCTGAGGCTGGCTGGATGCGAGAAGTCGGGCGAGCGTGTGAAACTGCACCAGAAATGGAAGCAGTCCTAATTACGCCACTAGACGTCGCCAGAGCAGTCCGTCCGTTACCGAATTGGAAGTCACCGGGACCGGACGGATGGCACAACTTTTGGTTGAAATGGCTAATTAGTTCACACGCCCACCTGGCATCTCAGTTCCAGTCATCTTTAGAGTCTGGATCGCTTCCGCAGTTTCTAACAACAGGCGTTACCCACCTGCTCCACAAGTCAGGTAGTCCCACGGATCCCAAGAATTATAGACCGATCACGTGTTTGTCGACGGTCTATAAACTTCTTACATCCATTTTGAGAGCGCAAATTAATACGCACATTGAAAGTAACTCGATTATGTCAGCCTCTCAAAATGGATGTAGGAACGGGTCCCGCGGTACTAAGGAGCTACTCCTCATCGATATGGCCATAATCCAACAGGTTCGTCGATCCCGCAAGGATCTGTCGACATGCTGGATAGATTATAAGAAGGCCTACGATTCGGTGCCACATACATGGCTCATGAGGGTGCTGGAGTTGTACAAGATAGATGCAACTCTATGCACCTTCCTTAGGTCATGTATGGGGCAATGGAGAACAGTTCTTCGCTATCCAGGGTGTCAACGGATCCAGGGGAGCGATGAGCCTGTATGGATTAAACGGGGAATATTTCAGGGCGATAGTTTGAGTCCACTTTAGTTCTGCATAGCCCTGAATCCTTTAAGCACACTACTTGAGGATTCAGGTCTAGGCTATCGGTTGAGGAGAGGTGGTCAGATCATATCTCATCTCCTCTACATGGATGACTTGAAACTCTTTGCCCCCAACAAATTGCAACTGATGGAGCTACTGAAGCTAACTGAAACTTTCAGTAACGCCATCAGGATGGAATTCGGTGTGGACAAATGTGCAGTCATGCATGTATCCTTACACCTTAGATCCCTCTCCTCATCCGAAAGCTATAAGTATTTGGGAATGTCGGAAGCGTTAGGCTACGTTGCTGACATGAAGCAATCGTTTAAGGAGCGCTTCTTTGGTCGCCTGAAGAAAGTATTAATTAGTCTTATTTCAGGCGGAAACAAGGTGCGGGCCTTCAACGGTTGGGTCATGCCGGTTTTGATGTACTCTTTCGGCATACTCAAATGGACTCAAGACTGAACTCGACGCCCTAGATAGGAGGGTCCGTACACTGCTGACCGCAAACCGGATGCATCACCCACGATCATCGGTGATGAGACTGTACATACCGCGGAAGTGCGGGGGTCGAGGCTTTTTAAATGCAAAGACCCTCCACAACCACGAAATGTGCAGTCTCAGGGAATATTTTTTAAAAACCAAAGTGGGTATGCACCGTGATGTGGTAGCAGTGGACAAGGGACTCACCCCGCTCTCCATGGCTAAAGAGAATTGGCGCAAACCTGTGGTACTTACTACCAATGACCGCAAGGAGGTATGGCAAAGCAAGGAGCTTCACGGACGCTTCTATCGGGCTCTTCATGAGCCCGGTGTAGATTTCTTAGCGTCCGTATCCTGACTACGTTTTGGTGACCTTTTCGGGGAAACTGAAGGTTTCGTCTGTGCAATTATGGACGAAGTTATCTTGACGAATAACTACCGGAGACATATTAAGAAAGATGGGACGGTTGACATGTGTCGGGCATGCCATCGTCCGGGTGAGACCATCAGACATATCATCTCTGGTTGTTCTCGTCTAGCTAACGACGAGTACTTGCACAGGCATCACCAAGTAGCCAAGATTATTCATCAGCAACTTGCTTTGAAATATAAACTAGTGGATTCTGAGGTACCGTACTACAAGTATGTGCCCGAACCAGTTCTCGAAAATGACCATATCACGTTGTACTGGGATCGGTCTATCATTACTGACACGACTACTGTCGCCAATAAGCCTGATATAGTGGTGATAGATCGATTAGCGCGCCGCACAATGATTGTCGATATTACCATTCCGCATGACGAGAACCTCGTGAAAGCTGAGAAAGAGAAACAAATTAAATATCTCGACTTTGCACATGAGGTTGTTGACATGTGGAATGTGAGCTCGGCTATCATTGTGCCGATTGTCGTATCGGCCAATGGCCTGGTGGCCGAAAGCCTCGACCAGCATCTCTCGAGGCTCTCGTTAGGCAGTTGGATCAAGGGCCTGATTCAGAAGGCAGTACTCCTCGATACGGCTCGCATTGTGAGGAGGTTCCTATCTCTGGAGTCCTAACCACCGGTAGCTTGGACCCTGCTCCCGATACCGGCGGACCACTATTTTTTTATATTTTTAAATGTTTTTTTTATGTTTTTATAAAAATATTTAAAAATGTATTTGAAGGGACTTGGCCCTCGTCAGTCGTATTTAATGGATCCATGATCCAAATTCTGAAGTTGTACTTTGTAGGTAGGCGTGGATTGGCGGGCGAAGAAAATAGAAGCACTCGTTATAGCACAATCACTTTATTTTAATCAGTAATCCTTTATAAAATAAAATATAATATAATATATAAAATAGATAGCACAATTTAGACACTCCACCGAACGCGTAGCACGCCTGTGCGATCTCGACCAAGTCTCGAATCATACTGCTTGCTAATCGTCGCTTCTATGCGCACTAGCGCTCGGTGTTGTGTCAGAGTGTCATGTCATCGGATGTGACGTAACAAACACAGATAATTCTTGTTTACGACACTCTAAACTAACAGCGACATTTAGGAAACGTAACTAGCACTAATTTAAATATTGAAGCGCCGTCACGGCCAGACTGACATTCGCACGTCCTCGTGCGTCTCCATCCTCTTAAGTCGCCGCTTGCGCATTATTCTGTAAAGAGAATAAAACTGGTAGATACATTACTTTGTTCGCTCGTCCATCACTAACATACATTACAACGTTTTATAACCCACAAACTCAACCACTACGAGCTGACTCGGATAACTGAAATAGGTGTCCCTTCGACCAGTTATCTCTCCAGATAACATGGACCGACAACCCATCAGCGTCCATCCGATCACTCACTAATACCACACATCTCAATTGATCTCATAGCCTCTCAGACTAGACGATCAGTGCAATAATGTGATCCGGAACATCGACCTGCCTAAGCCAGTTCCTTAGATCACCCAACAAATGTCCACTGCGCAACTACACACATCATAGGACGTCGACCCGCATGAGCCAGTCCCTTACATTATCCTCATGCAGTTAAGTTAATCTCACAGATTAGTAGCAATGTTACCTTTATTTAAGTTTCTTCACCCTCGGAGGCCGAAAGGGTTCCGGAGCTGGCGGTTAACGTACGCGAACTACAAATCGACAAGGTATCACTGTCATCACCAGATGATACCCACTCCACTCCCCGATCGTGGACCGCCGTCTCGGCCTCCTCTAAGTTATTAGTTAAGGTGGTAGCTATATCTACCAAATCTTCATAGCCCCCGGGTACTGCATGCAAATTTTCGTGACTATATTTGTAAGTTCTATTAGACCTATCTAAGTTTTTTAATTCATATCTGTCGTTATCTAAAACATCGGTTATAATAAAGGGACCTTTGAATTTCCTATGAAGTTTCGTCTGATTCCTTTCGCTACATTTAATGAAGACAAAATCGCCCTTGGACAATGGTCTCACCGTTGGCTTACCGCGATTGAAACGCGCAACCTCTGACGCAGCAGCTTTCCTAATATTCTCGGATGCTATCTCACGAATTTCATTTAAATCTAACCGAGACCCGGACTCAGAATTTGAAGCTATGCGTGCTAGACCTAAAGACCGCGCCCGAATACCAAACATAAGTTCCGTCGGTGTGTAGCCAGTTAACCTAGACCGTGTACTATTCAACGCTAGTTGTACTTCGAGAAGTTCGTCACGCCAGGTTTTGTTTGGGTCATTTTCTATTATAGTAAGTAAGCATTTTAATGTCCGCATGACTCTTTCTACTTGACCATTTGCCCTGCTAGAACCGGTAGCAATAGGATGCAATTCTATTCTATGTTCACTACAAAATAGCACCGAAAAGACAGACAGCTTTTTTTAGTGCTCTAATTGCACTAGCTGCGTCTAAAGAGGAAGTGTACTCGAGAAGGACGTATTTAGTGAAAGAGTCAATAATGACGGAAGAATACTCTTTCCTATCGCTTTTTCCACTTAACTTCCCCGTGCTGTCATGTATAGTATGCCATGGTGTAGAAACTGTAGGAATCGGATGAAGTCTGACTTGTTGAGTCCCTGAACATCCTTTTGAGGCCTTGCATACAATGCACGATTCAACAAATTTTCGCACCTGCTTAGCCATTTCAGGGAACCAGTATTGCTCATAAATCTTATCAAGGGTTTTATCTGCACCAAGGTGTTTAATTTCTGTGTGAACATGATTAATTAAAGTCCAAGTTAGCGACCTTGGGACTACTGGAAGCCAGAAGCTATTTTTGTTACGTTCAATTGTCCTGTACAATACTCCTTTACGAACGTCATAAGTGTGAGCTACTGCTTCTGGGAGTTCTTGATTGTCATGCTTACTGATGAGATCCCGGATCTTAGAATCACGTTTCTGCTCTACTGAAAGCCAACCTTGATGCAATTCAACAAACTGGACCATTTTAGTTTTATTTGATTCCCCAGATTGTGAGACGGGATTATGTACCAACTCCGGAATAGGATTTCTGGACAGAAAATCAGCATGTTCCATGCTACTCCCCTGCTTATGGACAATATCAAAGTCATAGGCCTGCAAAAAAGCCCACCACCTGTGAACGCGTGGGGTGAGGTCTATCTTCGATTTCGATGAATTTCTTTGAGGGAGTTACAGTCTGTGTAGACTGAAATGTTGCCCGTACAAGTAATGCCTGAAATTTTCAACAGCTGTAACGACGGCCAGGGTCTCTAACTCGTAAGAGTGATATCGCGATTCTGTATCAGAAGTTCGCCGGCTAAAATAAGACAGGACATAAGGAACATTATCCTTTCTTTGGATCAATATTGCTCCGTACCCCTCAGAGCTTGCGTCGGTGTGAAGTTCTATAGGGGAATCTCGGTTAAATATAGTCAGTACCGGTTCTGATGTTAGTATTTCGACCACTTTCTTGTGAATATCATTATGTGTCTCAGTCCATTTAATAGGCCCTTTTAACTTGGTCAAAGGATATAGTGGTCCGACAATACGAGTGTAGTTCGGAATAAATCGTCTGAAATAGGAAGCAAGACCTAAAAACTGCCTAACTTGAGAAGCGGTTTTTGGAATGGGTGCCTGTACCAAAGCTTTTATTTTCTTACGATTTGGAATTACTACTCCTGCTTTTATCATGTAACCGAGATAATCAACTTCAGTTTACATAAATTTACTTTTTTTTAAATTTAATGAAAATCCAGCATCCAATAATGCTCTCAATGTTAAATCTAAGCGTTCTAGACCCTGGGAAACATTAAATGCATAACACAAAACGTCATCCATGTAAGCAAGCGCTATTTTGTCTTTAAGGGTACCTAAAGCTTTGTTAATACAACGCTGATACACAGAGGTAGCGTTTCTAAGTCCGAAAGTCATAGCTAAATATTCGTACTGGCCATCAGGGGTCACGAACGCCGTACGTGCTGTACTATCGCCATCTGGATCAACGCAAATTTGATGATACCCTGATGCCATATCAAGACAAGAAAAATAGTGCGCCCCGTGAAGCCGGTCTATTTGTTCGTCTATCCTGGGTAAAGGAAAATGTTCTGGGCGCGTGTTAGCATTAAGTTTCCTATAGTCTACGCACATCCTATCCGTATTATCCTTTTTTTTACAAGAAGAATTGGGCTAGCGAATGGTGAAGAACTTTCACGAATGACACCCGCTTTCAAAAGGGAATCGATTTTTTCTTGGACTATTTCTTTCTCCGTGGGGGATAACCTATATGGGCGTCTTTGTGCTGTTTTAATTGGATCAATAGGGTCTAAACGTTAAACACCGGTCGTAACGCGACGCGTAGGTATACCATCAATAAATAATTCACTATACTTTTGCAATATCTGAGCTAATGAGATTTTTTCATCACCCTGTAAGTCAGTGTCGATACTATTAAAATCAAAATAATGAGGCTTTTCAGTAACGTTAACTTCCTTACGCAAAGAGAACATAATTTTATCACTATCTATACGTACATGGATACCGCAATCTAATACGTCCCTACCTATAATAACCGGTTCTGTAATCGATTTATCAGGCACCACGTGAAACAAAAGGGACACTGTGATACTTTGAATTTCAACGCGGCTCAATATTTGCGATTCACATTTTACGTTTTCTTTGCCTATCCCTGTAAGGTAAACTAACTCATAGCGCATAGAACCCGGGAACTTGTTGACAAAGCTACAAGTTACAAGTGAACAAGCAGATCCACTATCAAAGAGAAAAGAAACGAGCTCACCAGATGACGTGGTCAGGTTACTCCTTGTCGATTTGAGCTCGCACACGTTGACCTCCTTGACTGCAGCTACAGCTACCCCACTGCCTACTTTTCGGTCTGGGCACGACGATGCAACATGTCCTGGTTGTCCACACACGTAACAGGTGATACGGTTCCTATCGTGACTCCTTGGTGCTGGTGCTCGATTCGAAGCCTTCACTTGGGATGACGGCTCAACCTGCCGCTTGCGGCAGTCCATTAATTTGTGGTTTTCCACAACGATGACATGTGCCGTTGAAGCGATTGTCCGCGTAGCGAGGTTTTTTGGTGTCACCATCGTATCCCTCGCTGTTTTCAGATCTTCGTTTTTGAGAATTTCCGTTCAGGATACGCAACAGTTGGGCTCTTGTACACACGTTATGTGAGTGCAATTCTCTACGAATTGTGCCATCCTTTTGGCACAAGACTGATGCAACAAATCCCGTCAATATGTCTTCGGCCATCTCTGTACGTGGTATGCGCTGTATGAGACTCCACAGACGTATAGCGGCCTCACTAACAGTTTCTTTTGCAGTTATTTGGAATCGTAGTATTTCGTCAAAATAGTCTTGCCCGAGCATAGGCTTTACAAATTTGGCTAGCAATAATTCCTTTACTTGAGACCATGATAGCTGAGACGGCTGCATTTTTGTTAAACAGGTGGCAGCCCGGCCTTTGAACGCATGGGTAAGAGCTAACAGTAATTCGGCACCATCTAGCTTTCGGCTATGGACCATTATTTCCGTAATGTTGCACCAACCTTCTATGTCAGCATCAGCAGCATCAGGATCAAACCGTATCAATCGCGCAGTTGCGTTGAAATTTGACGTTTCTGGTTGAGCGGTTGCCAGCAGTCGCGACGACAGCAGAATCTCCATATTTTGCAATAGGTTAGACGTTGGCGGAGCCACTACACTGTCGTCGTTATTTTCTTCAGGTTTTTGCCCTTCGAATCCCACTTCTGATGAAGGGACTTGGCCCTCGTCAGTCGTAATTAATGGATCCATGATCCAAATTCTGAAGTTGTACTTTGTAGGTAGGCGTGGATTGAAGGGCGAAGAAAATAGAAGCACTCGTTATAGCACAATCACTTTATTTTAATCAGTAATCCTTTATAAAATATTCACATACCATTATGTCCTATTGTTATGAGTCACAACAAATTGAAGAAATATATTAAAATCAATAAGTTAATTAAACGGTCACAGAGAGCAATTAAGAAACAAAATCTTTTAAAATTAAATCTTTCGCTTAGAAAGGAACGTGTTGTCCTATCAAAAAGTTTAAATATTTGTACTATTGAGTTAGATAAATGTAAGGAAAAGTATGACACTGATATCCAGCTCCTCTATGATGATAAGGAGCAAGGAGCATTTGCTGCAGGATATTTTTGAAAAATATGAGACTTCACAAAAACAACTAAGTGACCGCATGTTTGAGGCTGGGGAACTACTGGATCTGGTGAAGTGCAATGCTGAGAGGTATGAGTCTCTGACTAATAATCACTCATGCAGCTGTACGAACCAACCATAACCTCTTCAGCCTCAGCCGGACTTGCCCATTCTGGTGTTGGCTCTTCCAGCAGAGACTTATGTTAACACACAGAAAAACAAATCTAATTTTTTTGTGACGAATTAGGTTCTGGCTTTGGAAAAATTTTACTCAATTACCTTAGCCATAGTTTTACCAATCATACTTATCATAACATAAGTTTTAAACAAATGATTAAAAGAATTGCAAACTCAAACCTAGATAATTATTATAGCATGGTTTTGCTATTAGGTAATAGTACTGGTATTACCAGAAAGGACATAATGGATGGTGTAAACACCTTATTAAAGTTAAATGTAGGAAAGCTGATGTTGTGCGCTTTTTGTTACTCTGATACTTTATCAGATGACGAAAATAATTATATTTATAAGTTGAATAATACAATTCATAAGCTGACATGTTGTCATAGTGACAAGTTATTGTATTTTGACACTAACAAGTTTGTTAGTGGTTTTAAGTTAACTCAGAGAACTTTATCTCTGTCTTGGGAATGTCGACATCTGATTGCTATGTTGATAGCATATAGCATTAATGAGGTTATAAATAATATAACAACTTTTAGTATTAGGGACGAGTCTGTGTTGCCTAGTCATACTAACAACATAGTGATTAATTATGAATCCTCATGCTGTACGAAGGAGGAGAATCTACCTATAATACCAACATCTTTGGAGGTCACCACCAGTCAGATAGGGTATTCTCTTCCTGCTGGAACTGGTACGGGCATTCTAGACACTTCATTTGTAGTTGTGGTGGTCACTCCGGATAATCATTTAAACTAGTCAGTAAGACAACAGAAGTTACCCCTTCAAGTAAACAATTATTATTATTATTAGAGAATAATAAAAAGGTATCTTCTGGCAATATAACTCATAATAATAAAATACCAAAGGGAGTGCAACATACTTTAAAATTATTTAATCAAAATATCCAAGGTTGCGCTTCCAAATTACTGGAAATAGAATTGTTTTTAGAAAATACTAAGTTTGATGTCATTTGTTTAACAGAACATTGGTAAAAGATCATCAAGTAATGCCAATTAATTATGAAAATTATTGTGTAGTTAGCCATTTCAGCCGAAAAGGTATGATACATGGCGGGTCATTAATATTAGTTAAAAATTCAATTAAATCGAAAGAACGAAAAGATGTCATCGGACTGTCTGTCGAGCACACCATTGAATTGTCCTGTGTTGAGCTTGATAAGCATGTTATAGTATGTCTATATAGACCTCCAAATTACCAGAATCTATCTGTGTTTGATTCTGTAATTGAAGATGTGTTAAAGAAACTTAGTACTAGTAGTAAGTCAATAGTCATATGTGGAGATTTTAATATTAATTTATTAGAAAATAACTCGAATACTGTTAGATTATTAAATATTTCCGGGTCATTTGATTTGTCAAATGTTTTTATTGAACCAACCCGAGTGACAGCTTCTTCTGCCACTTGTATAGATAATATTTTTTGTAATTGTGATTATTTACACAAACAAATTGTAAATAAGTTGCCATCTGATCACAGTGGCCAAACAATAACATTTTCCTCCTACATGCCCTTACAAAAAATTCAAATAAGGTTTAGGCCAATTACATGTAAAAAATTAGAGCAATTAAATAATTATTTAGCCAGTACATTATGTGATCAAAGTTTTAATAATGTAGGTGACCCAAATGAGTTCTACGTCGAGTTCTTTTCACTATTAAACACGCAATTTAATGACACTTTTCCACTAAAGACTAAAATTATTTACACAAAGTTTTTATTTAGTGATTGGGCGACTCCAGGTATTCGTAAAAGCAGGGAAAAGCTATTTGAACTTTATGGTCTAAAGCAACATATGAATAATACAAGATTTCATCAGTATGTTGCAAAATATTCAAAAACTTTTAAAAGTGTGTGCAAACTAGCAAAAGCTCTTTATATTAGCAATAAAATAAAATCAGCTGATGATAAAATAAAAACTACCTGGCAAATAATAAATAATGAAACAGGCAGGAAAAAACAGCGTAATACAGAATTTAATTTAGAGACTGCACATGGCCTCATCAACTCTGATGTAGAAATAGCTCAGGAATTTGAAAACTTTTTTACTAATATTCCCCTTAAAACTACTGAAGCATTAAATTCCTCACCCGCGCTTTCTGCTGCCTTACTTACAAAGAATGTAAAGGCATGCCCTTTGGAGTTTAGGTTTCAGCATACAAACCCCCAAGCTGTTATAAAAGCTTTTAAAGATCTTAAAATTAAATCAACATATGATCTCTGGGGAATGTCTGTAAAAGTCTGTAGATCTCTCATCGAAACCATTGCTCCCTATTTAGCTTTCATATTTAACACCAGTGTAGACCAAGGAGTTTTTCCGGATCTTTTGAAACACAGTTAAGTAGTTCCGTTGTTCAAATCCGGTGATAGTAAAGAACCCAACAATTATAGGCCTGTGTCAATTCTGCCAGTTCTCAGTAAGGTGTTTGAAAAGTTAATGCTTAATCAAATGTTACGTCACTTTAATAAAAATTCCATCTTTTATGAACAACAGTACGGTTTCACCAAAGGGCGCTGTACCACTGACGCTGGTGTCACCCTACTAAAGAACATTTTAAACGCCTGGGAAGGAGCACAGGATGCCATTGCAATCTTTTGCGACCTCTCTAAGGCGTTCGATTGCGTAAACCATGAGACACTTCTGCTGAAACTAGAGCACTATGGGATTAGGAATACAGGTCTTGATCTACTTAGGTCATACCTGAAAGATAGAAAGGTTAAAGTTCAAGTAAACGGCATGAACTCATTAGGGTCTGAAATGACAATGGGCGTTCCTCAAGGTTCGATATTGGGTCCATTCCTCTTTTTAGTTTACATTAATGATTTACCCCAATTACTGCAGAATCAACCGAAGATGGTGTTATTTGCAGATGACACATCATTGATCTTTAAAGTAGACCGACGGTCACAAAATCTTGACGATGTAAATAACTCTATTCTTCAGGTCCAAGATTGGTTTATGGTAAATAATTTGGTACTAAATGAAAAAAAAACCAAATGCAATAGATTTAAATTACCTAATGTTAGAAGTTGCGAATGTGACATCATATTGAATGGAGAAAAACTAGAATTTATTAATCAGACGGTTTTCCTGGGAATCACGCTAGACGAGAAATTACAATGGGGACCCCATATAACATCTCTTGCGGGGCGGTTAAGCTCGGCCGCTTATGCTGTTAGGAAGATAAGACAGTTAACAGATGTAGAAACCGCGCGTTTGGTCTATTTTAGCTACTTCCACAGCATTATGTCATATGGCATTTTACTGTGGGGTCGGGCTGCTGACATTGAATCCATTTTCATTTTGCAAAAGAGAGCTGTCAGGGCCATTTACAATCTATGTCGTCGCGAATCTCTCAGGGAACTATTTAAAAAGATTAATATTATGACGGTACCTTGTCAATTCTTTTATGAAAATATTATGTATGTAAGAAAAAATCTACATCTTCTTAATAAAATAAGTGATAGAAATAATTTTAATACTAGAAATAAAGATAAAATCGATCAACCATTTTTTAGATTATCTAAAGTACATACATCTTTTATGTGGTACTGTGTTAAATGTTACAACAAAATACCTTGTGCCATATTGCGATTAAATGAATGAAAATTTAAAACTCATATAAAAAGTACACTTTGTAAACAAGCATATTACAAATTAGAGGATTATATCCTAGATAAGAATGCTTGGAAACATGCTGGTCCTGCTCCATAGGACAATCTAGAGTCTAGACAAAATCAAACTGGTTGCTAATTTAATTGTATAATTTATAATTTTTATGACATTGATTGTTACATTATGTACTTAACTACTTTAACTCACACACTAAATTATTACTTGTTAAAATTTTGGAAACATCATCTACTTATCAATATTTGTAAATATGTGAGCACCATGTATCTATCACATTGTAGCGGCATCTACAACGCCACATGCGAGCTACGCGTCATACTGACGTCACGCAAAATCCTGCATCGCGCAATCAGAGTTTACCGCGCAACTAGCATATATACAACATCCCGACATCAATCGTCGGGCAGTTGCCCACCAGACACAACACCCGTCTGGTCGGAGGATCCTCCCTTTTCCATAGAGTATGAGTGAGCTTTACACCCTGTTCCTCATACCTCTATACTGGTGACCCCGACGTGATCGTCAGCGCAGCCTTCGTGCAACTACTTCAGCGTGACGTCATCATCATCATCACTTCCGCAAGCTTTCGAGCGGCGAGTCACACAGCCAGCCAGCACCCACGGCTTCAACGGGTATCCTGACCACCAGCATGCAGCGACCGCGCATACCTGGTCATCACCCTCAGCCTCATCAGCAACCTTGGCACAGCACACTGCACTCTCGGCCGGTCCACAAGCAGAGCCTTCAAAGCCCTCTCCTGGTCGACGCCAGCAGTCAGCCACAACTTGGCGCTGTACCACATCCGACGCACTGGAGCATAACGCAGCGCCACCCCGACTCACTGGGGAATCTTCGCAGACAGTTCCGACTCACCGCGAACTATGCGACACCCGGTTCCGACTCACTGGAACCTCACCTGGCCCTGGCAAGCATCGCAAGATACAAGACTCAGCCCACTATCGACCTCCGGTCTCCGGGGGGGAGTGATGTAGCGGCATCTACAACGCCACATGCGAGCTACGCGTCAGACTGACGTCACGCAAAATCCTGCATCGCGCAATCAGAGTTTACCGCGCAACTAGCATATATACAACATCCCGACATCAATCGTCGGGCAGTTGCCCACCAGACACGACACCCGTCTGGTCGGAGGATCCTCCCTTTTCAATAGAGTATGAGTGAACTTTACACCCTGTTCCTCATACCTCTATACTGGTGACCCCGAAAATGAACGTCAGCGCAGCCTTCGTGCAAGTACATCAGCGTGACGTCATCATCACTTCCTTCAAGCTTTCGAGCGGCGAGTCACACAGCCAGCCAGCACCCACGGCTTCAACGGGTATCCTGACCACCAGCATGCAGCGACCGCGCATACCTGGTCATCACCCTCAGCCTCATTAGCAACCTTGGCACAGCACACTGCACTCTCGGCCGGTCCACAAGCAGAGCCTTCAAACCCTCTCCTGGTCGACGCCAGCAGTCAGCCACAACTTGGCGCTGTACCACATCCGACGCACTGGAGCATAACGCAGCGCCACCCCGACTCACTGGGGAATCTTCGCAGACAGTTCCGACTCACCGCGAACTATGCGACACCCGGTTCCGACTCACTGGAACCTCACCTGGCCCTGGCAAGCATCGCAAGATACACGACTCAGCCCACTATCGACCTCCGGTCTCCGGGGGGGAGTGATGTAGCGGCATCTACAACGCCACATGCGAGCTACGCGTCATACTGACGTCACGCAAAATCCTGCATCGCGCAATCAGAGTTTACCGCGCAACTAGCATATATACAACATCCCGACATCAATCGTCGGGCAGTTGCCCACCAGACACAACACCCGTCTGGTCGGAGGATCCTCCCTTTTCCATAGAGTATGAGTGAGCTTTACACCCTGTTCCTCATACCTCTATACTGTGGTCAGGATACCCGTTGAAGCCGTGGGTGCTGGCTGGCTGTGTGACTCGCCGCTCGAAAGCTTGCGGAAGTGATGATGATGATGACGTCACGCTGAAGTAGTTGCACGAAGGCTGCGCTGACGATCACGTCGGGGTCAATTTACCTGCCTTTGCATTATATTTAATTCTTCTTACCTATTGTGGTATAGTAATTTTATTCTAGGTGCATCGTCTTCACATATGATTACATAAATAATGTGAACTTACATAATATTGTACAATATTTTTAAAAAGTAACGGTGGAGTTTCTTTCCCATTCTTCTCCATACGAAACTACCTTTTGGAAGGGGCAACTAGAATCAATTCAATTTTTTTGTAAATTTTGACGTTCAAAAGTGCCTTTTATGTGCCTATTTGAAATAAATGATTTGACTTTGACTTTGACTTCACCACGAAATAGATAGCACAATTAAGACCAAGTCCCGACCAAGTCTCGAATCATACTGCTCGCTAATCGTCGCTTCTATGCGCACTAGCGCTCGGTGTTGTGTCAGAGTGTCGGGTCATCGGATGTGACGTAACAAACACAGATAATTATTGTTCACGACACTCTAAACTAACAGCGACATCTAGGAAACGTAACTAGCACTAATTTAAATATTGAAGCGCCGCCATATTTAATAAGGATGTAAATAAATAAATGAATAATATATATATATAATATTATATATATTATACTAGCTTCTGCCCGCGACTTCGTCCGCGTGGAATAGTGGGTAACGCTAACTTTAACCCGCGACTTCGTTTACGTAGAGGGTGGAAATATTTTAAAATAATATGTACGTTAAGGAGCTGTTTTAGGTACCTACATCACGCTTTTATCAGTTCACGGAGAAATAATTTCTTAAAATATTTCTGGGGAGTTTATGAATTTTTACTGGGGCTCTGCAGTAACGCGGGACCATAATATGCGCAAACCCAAGAAAATTTACCGGGTTACCCAATACAAATTCTAGGACAATTTTTTTTTAAGGTTTTAGAAATTTTACTGGGTTACCGATTCAATTTTTACTGGGGTACTGAACGTAATTTTTGGTATCACGCAGAGATAACTGGGGCCACCGCCCTTCCCCGTCATGACCACCCGCCGCCGACCTTGCACCATTATTTTGCTGCGATTTTATTTTAATACTGCGATATCTCCTAAGATATTGATTGAAATCAAATGATGTAAAGCGCAATTTTGTTTTAAATTAAATACTTGTGATGAATAACGTATTTATTTGGATAACGATTAATATCATGTTTGTAAAAACACCTTCGCAAATAATGCATTATTTTAGAACATATTTGGTTAGCATAAAAAAGTTCATAGTGAGCCAACCTTAAAAGATAGACATAAGCTGTCGTAGACTTTTTTTTAGAACTTTTAAAGGGGAACAATTCTGTAATACATGATTTTTGTGAAACTTTAACCGTTTACGCAGCGCACGCAGCGGAAGCTCTCAAAAGGAAAAAAAAACCTACAATTTTGGAACATTGCTCATTGGTGCTCCGTCCCTATTGGTCTTAGCGTGATGATATATAGCCTATAGCCTTCCTCGATAAATGAGCTATCAAACACTGAAATATTTTTTCAAATCGGACCAGCAGTTCCTGAGATTAGAGCGTTCAAGCAAACAAACAAACAAACAAACAAACTCTTCAGCTTTATTATTAGTATAGATTATATATTATATAAGTAGGACAATCTGTAGATGCACAAGTTACTCATTAAAAAATATCACTGTTTGAGGTTATTTTCTTGTAAAATGATAAGCCAATGAGCAGGTTGGTAGCCTGGCGGCTAAGAGGCCTCAGTACGAACGCGCAACGTAAAAGTAATGGAAATTCGATCAATTTTCAATTTTTAGTTTGTAGTGTGTTTTCTTTGGGAGGTCAGTTGTTTTTATTTTTTGTAAAAAAGTTTTTTCTGTTAATACTAAGTCATTTAGGTACATTATTATTTTAAATAATTGTATTTACAATTTTAAAATCGTTCGAATTTACGATGTTTAAGAATCACACATTTAAAAAAACACAACCGGCACAGTTGTCATTGTCATTACTGTCCGTCTTTTTGTTCCAGACCCACAAGCAAGTTCATCGGATCTCCCACTTATTCACATTATATCTCTTTTGTCAAATGGCGGGAGGCTGCTTTCTTTTCAATTTTACTCCGATGTTTAACAATTATTCAGCCGGGAAGTACGCTAGGGGCGGATTGAAGGGAAACGCCACATATGAACACGCTCTATATTACTCTTATCCGTTCCCCGCGTCGACAGATTTAAATTGGTATATTGTTGCTAACATTATAAATTGGTAAGTAAATTGAAAAAATACTACAAGACAAAGCCTAGCCTGTTCCTTTCAAGTGCTCCGAACAGCCGGCTAGTAGGTATGATATATTATTTATACTAAATATTTTAAGTTAGAAGGGGCTCTAGGGTAAATAATAATCGCCGCACGGTTTGATCGATGATTAAGCTACGCTTGCCGCGGTCAGTTCGTGGATGGGTGACCATCTATTACATTTCGAGATCCCTCCGTGCCACGGATAGAACGTTAAACCATTGGTCCCTGCTGTCATTCATAGATTTTTGACAGTCGTTTCGGGTCGTCAGAAGCCCGAAAGTCTGACAACCAGTCTTACCAAGGGTATCGTATTTCCCAGCCAGCCAACCCAGTTAGGGTTGTGGAGGTCAGATAGGCAGTCGCTCCAAGTAAAACACTGGTATTCAGCTGCATCTGGTTAGACTGGAAGCCGACTCCGACATAGTTGGGAAGAGGCTAGGCAGATTGAAATATATTATCGTCATTTGTTTCATTGCAGGATTGTATCATACTTTTGTTCGACTTGGTTCTGCATGCTCGATTGCTTTTTATCTGTCATGGTGTTTCACATCTGGGGTCATTTCAAGATTTTACTTTACAATCTCGACAACTTCCCGAGGCCCTCATCTAAAATAAGCTTCAGATTAGAAGACAGCAATGCAAATATAATTTGTGAAATGTATTCTCCCAATGAGCTAAAAAGTGTTAGTATTCAACTAAACGAATTGATTGATTATCATCGCAATATTATCACGTAAGTTTTGAATTTTTTTGCATATATACATAATATCACGCCAGTAAACCCCAAAGGGTTAGGCAGAGATAGATCTATAGTACACCCACATTTCACCATTTATGTTTAAGTCCCATGTAATAGGGGCCGAACTTATTACCATCAACCAGGCACAAATGCAGATTCCGGGCTTATGGTCATCATCATCATTTGTTGCCAAAAGACGTCCACTGCTGGACATAGGCCTCCGCCAAGCATCGCCACTTCGACCGGTTCCATGCGTCTCACATCCAGCGGAATCCTGCAGCCTTCACCGAGTCATCGGTCCACCTTGTGGGAAGCCTTCCAAGACGGCGTCCTCCGGTACGCGGTCGCCACTGCAGAACTTTTCGCCCCCATCGACCATCTGTTCTTCGAGAAATTAATGTGCCCCTGCCCACTTAAATTTGATAATTCTTCGGGCTATGTCTGCTACCTTGATTCTCCTACGGATCTATTCATTTCTGATTCGATCACGTAGGGAAACTCCAAGCATAGACCTCTGCATTGTCCTTTGAGTCGCCTTCAGCCTTCTAATGAAGTCCATTGTGAGCGATTCCGGGCTGCTACTGAGAAATTCCTGATGGAAAAACCCAATAACATCTTGCCCGACCTAGGCATCGATCCCAGGACCTCATGCTTAACAGTAGCGATTGCGACCTCTACAGAAATGAGGCAGTTTAGGCAGATTTTATGTTTTTTATTATGTTTAGATTATTCTTTGGGCTATGTCAACTATTTAGAATAAGCAAGCTTAAGTGGCCATAAGCGGGCAATAATAGCCGTAGGACCGATGATCGTTGATGTAGACGTGTTCTTGAGTGGAGACCTCAAAGCGGCAAATGTAGGGTAGGTGATTTTTAAGGCTTGGTGGAGCGATGATCTTTGAAGAGTCACTAGCAGCAGCTGGATGTAAGTAACCGAGGATCGATTTAAATGACGTGCAATTGGAGAGGCCCATGTCCAGCAGTGAACGGCTAAAGGCTGTTGATGATGATGATGGTAGGTACTCTCTTCAACCGTTCATAGACTCTAATAAACCTCAATACCTAAGAGAGATGGTTTGGTAGAAGATGATTTCGGAGATCACATATACCTAGGTCATGTCTCAAAGTTGATAATACACCTTCTGTATCTATACATAGTAAAAGAAAGTAAAATTTCGTGTCTGTCCGCCTAGATCTAAACTCCACAATCGATTTTGATGCCGTTTTCACTATCGTTTAGAGCATTTATTCTAAAAGGTTTATGTTTATAATATTAAACTAAAATATAGCACAGAATTCGGGATTCTTGACCCGTCGCCATTGCATCCGGACTAAGTAGGGGCGGGTCGCTAGTTTAAAATTAACCGTCAATGTGGCTAGGCTGTGGAAATAGGTTCTATGCTAGATATGACTTATATGATATGATTAAGCTCTATTTCCTCAAAATAACATGCCTTTTCTTTGACTATAGTTTTACAAACAAAATATCCGATGTGTTTGGGCCAATGTTGTTTGTTTATTACGCGTTTCATCAAGCAGCTGGATGCTTACTACTCATGGAATGCTCACAAATGGTCAGTATTCAGAACCTAGTTTATAACTTTATATATAATATGTAGGTACCCGACTGCGGCGAATCCACTTCCGCGAAAAACACTTGCGCGAAAGGACAGTTACGCGAAAAAGGTGTGGAAATTACGAGCAGACTGGCTGTTGGCGTAGCGACGAGTTGCTAGGCGCTCGTAACTCTGCGACTCTCTTGCTAGATTCTTTCCTAGAAAAAATAAGCTGGAGGCATGAGCACTATAGCTACTCTGCTCGTTCCACATCCCACCCGATCTCGATGCTTCGACATAGGACCACAGCCTTCAGAGGATGTTTCAAGTATGCCGCTTCTCGCTGCTGGAATGATTTACCACCTCCCATGAGATCCCTGAAAACAAAACAAAATTTTAAGTTACATCTGAAAAAATACCTATTAGAAAAACAAAAGTATGAGCAGCAAATATTCTATAAGTAAATACTCACTTATGGTTTATTATCTATGGGCAAGGTATATCATCCAAGCGGCTCAAGGCGGCATAGCGATGCGTCGGATGCGTCATCTTATCTCATGCCGATGGTACTTATACGTAAGTAGTTTACAATAAACACTTCACGGTCTTGATCAAGCTTCGACTGAGACGCAAGCGCAAGCCAGGTTGCTCACTGTTGGTATATCGTTTGGCGCTAGTAACTCACTACGCGTGACGCGCCACGTGGCCTCGCTGGACTCGTGAGCCGCGCGCGCCGACGCCGACGCGTCCGCCGCGCCGCCACGGCCCGCGGCGCGCGATGACTCGCAAGTCGTGATACGTCAACAGGCATAGACGCATTAGCAAAGTACAGTGCAACATTTTGTGAGCGCGCACGCAGGCGCGGAGGTATGGGTGGGAGCGAGACAAAACGCAAAACGGCAATTTAAAACACTGAATATTCTTGTGCACAGAACATTTATATAACCTGTTCTTGTGTAATATGGTTGGGTACTTTGTATATGAACACACGGCAATGCCTATAAAATATAAATTATTAAATGTTTATGTTATTTAATAATATTGTTCATATAATTGGTTGTTTATGTGGTTGATTTCTATTCTTAGTGCTTTCTGTTTGTTTTATTTTATATTGTTACATATAGCTACTACCAATCATTAAATCTGACTCGCTTTCAGTACGTCCGTTTTGGGTAACCACTGAAAATCAGCGCTGTGCTGTGGGTCCATAGCACAGCATCATGCTGAGTGGAAGCCTTCTTGTCACAGTCATGACGTGCAGCTGTCGACAATTTCTGTTTTGTGCTCGTGATTATAGATCTATTTTGTTTGTTTTTATTTTATTTTACATTGTTACCAGAGCTAATTATCTTTTTTGTATGCACGTGTTTCTGTGACATATAAACCTATTTTTCTTTCTTTCCGAAAACTGTATACGTGGCTCTCAAGTGGAATGGGTCTATAGTTTGAAAAACTAAACCACCACACCACAGCTCCACGCCTCGGGCGTTGTATCTTCTTGGATGACACAGTTCAAGAGACTCTCTAGCTCTCTCAGGACTGGAGCCCTGCTCGCTTCAAGGAGCTCTGTCGTTATTCTGTCATCACGAGGTGCTTGTTGTTCTTTAGCTGCTCGAAAGCCACCCTAATCTCTCGCACTGGTCGACATTCGGGATTTCCTCCGTGTAATGGCACGTTAATTCGGCACGGTTAACACTTCACTGCACTATGTCTCACTGGTTTCGCCGTCCGCGTTGAGTATAAGTGCAAATCATCATCATCATGTAAAAATCCTGGATTTCCCCGAGTATCTCAGACTTCGATATCAAGAGTCTGCCATCCGCAGTTCTTAGTTTCGTCAGATGGGACCTCCCTAATTGCTAAGTAAACCTTTCGACCCTCGGTTCTGCCCGACCTTGATGTCACGGGTATTGGAACACCGAAGGTCGCGTCGCGTCAGTTTTATTTTTTTAGTATTAACGCTCTCTTATCTGACGAAGACAGTTGCGTGGATAGCAACTATCGCTTTTCCCTCATAAGACCGGAAGTCTCCGAGGAAAGTTTGGACAGCATACTTTTACGCTGCCGGGGCTGCGGATTGTTCGAAAGAGTTACCGTGGCCCTGGCGCACAGGCAACTGAAGGAACACGGGTGGGTTTTAGTCAGTAAGAGTCTGACAAGCCCTTCCGCTCCAGCCAGAGCGGGAGAGGTCATTTGACGATTTCCCATCCAAAAGAAAAAAAAAAAACCTTACTTTTACGCTGCGATTGGAATAATCTGTGGGACACATCGCGAAGTGCTTTGACCACCTTGTCGGCTTTCTTGACAACAGTGCCTGTGGTTTTCAGCAGGGCGAATCTTGGAGCTGCGTAGGTCGGAGGGTAGGCCCCTTCATCCGGATTCAATCAGCTCAAAAATGATATCTAGAGTGCCTCGAACAAGCCTGTGATAGCTTTCGGTCTTAAACCTACTTACTGATCACGGAGACATCTCTAAATATGTGCGTCTTATCGATCATGATGAAATCTATCTCGTTCCTTGTCACGGTTTCGGGGCTCTGTCAAGTCCACCTCCGTTGGGGTTTTTTCGAAGAATGAATTCATAAAGAAGAGCCCCTGCGATTCCAAAAAGTTGACCAGCATTTGCACCCTGTGATTCCTGCGCCCCAAACCGAATGGTCCGACTTTCGACTCGCCCCGTTCTTTTACTCATAACAACGTTAGCGTGAATAGTACACCCACAATTCGCCAGTTATGTTAAAGTTACAAGTAGATTGGTAGTAAATAGTCCAATTAGGCGTCAATAGTTGTCCAAAGTCCAAAGTCCATTCGCGCAAAAGTCCATTCGTTGAAATTGGTTTAGTGCAAATGGTTTCGCGCAAGTGTCTTTCGCGGAAATGTCTATCGCGCAAGTGTCCTGCTACCGATGTGTACCTGCCTAAGGCTAACTGTACAATGTACGTTGACTTTTCTCATACAACAATATTTATTTTTAATTTAAAAGTTTATTCGACACTTTGTACTTCTTTTTGTTTCAGACGGCTGTAGCTCTGTTCCGCTACCTACCCCTAACAGTTATCCTGTTTCAACAACTTATACAGCTTTCGATCATGTTCGAACTTATTGGCAGTGTTGTAAGGAAAATGTTCAATATATACATATTTTATTCCAACGTATTCAAGTATCATAAACGTAACAAAACGTCACATCGGTATTCGTCAAACGGGCACAAATCCAGACTCCGGCCTGCAACTAAGAATTTAACAACTAATATATATGCTTTACTAGCTGTTGCCCGCGACTTCGTCTGCTTGTAATTTGTATTTCATCATTTTTTAAACTAATATCTATCCCGGATGAAAAGTAGCCAATACGGTCCAGGTCCCAGGCTGCCTATTTGTCAATTTCGTAATGAACAGTATTAGCTGTGATTTAGACAAATAAATGTAACAGACAGGGGGATGGGGTTACTTTCACATTGATAATACTAGCGGTTGCCCGCGACTTCATCTGCGATTCAGAATAAAGTAGCATATGTTCTGCTTAAGTACCCATGTCATGGTTTATCTGTGTTCCGAATTTCATCCAAATCCGTTCAGACGGATGGATGTTTGTCACTCTTTCACGCAAAAACTGCTGAACGGATGTGGGTGGAATTTGGAACACAGATAGTTTATAACCTGGCTTAACACGTAGAATACTTTTTATTCCCGTAGTATGTTCCCGTGGGATAATTTCCGACCTCAACGCGGGCGAAGCCGCAGCCAAAAGCTAGTTTATAATATTAGTAGGATATCTTATATTTTGCAACTAATGTAAAACCTAAACACCACTTTGTCCGAGCCGGATCCAGAGGACTTTGACAAAGGGACACTCTGATATTATTTGCAGAGTGACAGGTTAAAGCACGCAGTCTACGGTGTACCATGGGAGAGCATGGACACGAAGAACAGGAAAACAGTGGCCTTCTTCCTCATGAATGTACAGGAACCTGTACATATAAAGGCATTAGGACTTGCTAATGTTGGTGTTACTTCTATGGCCACGGTAATGTTATTATTCAATTTTATTGAAAGCTTCTCGCGTCCAGCTGATTCCTGGTACCTTCACCAGGTCATCTGTCAGTGAGGCGACGCTTGAGGGGCACCTATTATGTAATGTAATGTACGGCTAAATGATGATGATGACCTTGCCTGATTTAATAAATAATTTATGCCCAGAAGGGGTTGTGTATTTTCAATGCTGCATTGGTTGACATCATTACGTCAGTCGGCTGTCGCTGTAAACCAGCGCTGGGGCTCTGTCTCGCATAGGGTCGTAGCATTATGCTGAGCGATAGCCGTTTTGCGTGGATGTGACGCATATTTTCCCCAACTCGTTTTGTTTATGTATTTGTGTGTTTTTCTCTGCGTTATGTTTACCGTAAATAAATGTATTTTCTTTCTTTCTTTCTTTCTATAATAGTTTACCCACATTTGGCAACTCATGTTTGTCACATGTCATAGGACGCCGGGGCCACCAACCTGTTGCTACCAAATGGCCTCGAATTTAGATTGGGCTGCTATGTAGAATACTTTAATAAAAACAAAAAATGTAATTATTGTATTTCTATTATTTTCAGATCTTGAAAACTTCGATATCTTACTTCGTCTTTCTAAACAGCTTGTGAATGCTGTGCAGCAGTTTATATTTCATCATTCGATATAATGCAAATCTTTCGTCTTTTAATTAAGAATGTTTATGATTAATTTATCCATAAAATACATATGTGTACTATTCTTTGTCTTAAATAAATTAGAAGCCTGCAAATAAATGAAACATGTGTTTTATTTTTATTCGGCCTAACAAATAGAGATCCATGGATATTTAACACCGCTCTTGGTTGTTACCATATTTGTACATTGGGACGCACGTCAGTGGTTATAAAACCAGTATAAGCTGGCGAAGATGCCAGTTTTTGTGAAATTAGAATTCCATAAAAACTCCGTACTTCGCTAGGCCAGCTCGAGATTAAAGTGTCAACTTGCGGTCGACTGTATACTGATCACAAACAAGAGCTATTGCCATGAATAAGATTTTTGTATCAAAAATGTTTAGTTCCTCGGCGCGTACCACGATGCGACACCAACTGTAAATAACAGTAATTTTCAATGAATGTTTATCGACGTTAGTGAGTATGGCGTTTAGACCGGCTAATAATAATACAGGGTAAATAGTTGAAGCGGGCCCTGGATGGGAAGTACCCAGTAATGTTTATTAATGCTACCAAGATTTACTCAACGGAAACGATTTAAAAAAAAAAAATAAGTAAAGCCACATGCACACTCAAATGCAAAAATCGAATATTCTGTATGTTTTTATGATAACATCAGAAAGGGTCAACCTTATGGTGGACACCATCTGCCTAGCCTATTCCCAAGTATGTTGGGGTTGACTTCCGGTCTAACCGGATGCAGCTGAATACCAGTATTTTACATGGAGTGACTACCTATCTGACGTCAACAACCCAGTTACTGGGTAACACTATGCCCCTTGGTAAGACTGGTTGTCAGACTTTCGGGCTTCTGACTACTCACATAGAGTTTTCCTACATTATGTATAGTTGCTTAAGTATGGTAGAAAATTAGATTCCTTTTACTCCAAATACCAGACGTACTACACGTAGGCTTTACCTAATTTATTTCTAGTGGAAAATCAAGCAATATTCGGATGCATATTCACCTAAAGTTGCGATGTTGGCTAATATGGAATGCGATTTTTTATCGAAAAAATCTTAACTTGCAACTAACACACACCACTCCTCTTACACCCTACATACACATATTTGCATGGGCGGTTTAACATTCATTTTAAATAAATATGCATAAGAATAGTTATGCAATCCAATAATCCTCGGGTTTTTTTTTTTTAATATTTTTTTAGAACTCGTTCTACACACACCCGACTAGTTACGCATTTCTGGTGTTCCTGGTATCCCGGGTTTTTTTTTTTAAATAAAATATATATTTTAAGAAGCTGCTTCCATACTTTCATAGCTAAAAATTAACTTTAGAGAAATATGCATCCGAATATCCGATCTCTGGTCATAATCATAACTTATGATTTTCCACCGGACGAAATTAAAATTTTCCTCAAGTCGTATAACCGTAGCATTATTATATTTCTAATACGACAACTAACAATAGAAGTAGTTGTATAATGTGAGAAAATGAAGTTTTTACAGAACCGATCACTATTATCCACTGGTATTACAATATCAATAACCATAATTACTTGGAATTCATAATAACGTGATTGAGTATCGTACCTCTGTGTGATGTCATACTGTGCAAAGACCCCTATTTTTACCCGACTGCAAGGAAAGAGTTATGCGTTTTAATGATCTTCATAGAATTCAGCCGATCTATTCTGTACGTGAAGTGAGCTTGAAGAGAATAACAATAGTGTCAATCTCTAGCATCAAGTGGAATGACAACTCACTTCAATTGTTTTTTTTTTGGTTGGAAATCATCAAATGATTCCGCTCTGGTCGGAGCGGGAGGGTGTGTCAGACTCTTACTGACTAAAACCCACCCGTGTTCCTTCAGTTACCTGTGCGCCAGGGCGACGGTAACTCTTTCACTTCACCTAAGATACAAATACAAGTTTTATTATTATTATTATTTTAATAAATATTATAATGGAGGCTATTGGAAGATCAAATAAAATATTATTTAAGTAAATTAAAATTATATTTTTTTATTTTTATCTATTTTATATTTATGTAATTCAAACTCAACTCAAACTCAAAGCATTTATTTCAAATAAACCAATTTCAGGCACTTTTGAATTGTCAAGGGGTCGGTCAGTCAGAAAGATGAAGCTAGTTGCCCATTCCAAAGCGTAGTAGGTACCTATGGAGAAGAACGGGCAAGAAACTCCATGGACACTCTTTTAAATCAAAATATGGTTACAAATTATTGGTTACATCATTCATGTTGAAATTATGCATGTGAGAACGATGCAGAACGTTAAAAGCGTCCGTAATAAAGAGACGACAACAATTCCAATATTAAATTAAAATAAGCCGTGGCAGCCAAGAGATGACCAGTCCCCACTGACGGCGCCCGTTCACGAACATGACGTATGGATCAGCACCATTTAGCTCAACCATTTTGAAGGGAACTTAATGATCCAACACACACGCCACCACCAGCGAGACATTTGAGTGAGCATGACATACTCTCAGCCGCCAGGGCACATTCAAGTCAATGAAAGACAGACCTAGAAAATGGTAGCTTTATAGTAGGTACATAGAACTCACACATGTGCTATGCAATTATACAATACTAATTAGGATTCAAACAAAGGATTAAATATATTATTTAAGTAAATTAAAATTATAATTTTTGAATTGAATTGAATTTATTTTATAAAATTAAAAAGGTAATAGATAATAATTAAGGTTATATTTGTTTCATCGGGAGATTTTTACAGAATAAACTGTCAGGTCGTGTTGGTAAGGGTTATTAACACTTTCAGGGACACTAAACGCCCATAAGACTTCTAATGTCTCGTTCAGTGTCCGTCAACCGATTAATGTACAGTCGAACAAGGTATAACATATTGTAGCGAAATTAAAATTAAATTCACCACTTCAAAATGTATAACAATTTATAAGTATCGAAGAATTTTTGTCCGTTTGTCTGGATGTAGGTATGTTCCAAATTGGCGCGAAAACGGGTGAACGGATTTGGATGAAATTTGGCACATAGATAGTTGATAACCGGGATTAAATCATAACATACTTTGATCCCGTAGTACGTTCCCGTGGGATATTTTACGACATCCACGCGGGCGAAACCACGGCCAAAAGCTAGTTTCTTATACACGCAAAAATTTTCATCATTCACGCTGCCAGTATGAATGCTTCCGTTGAGGAAGTGCGGGTAATGCCATGATCAACATCTCCTTCGTGCCATTAAATTGCAAAAAAAAATAGTAAATATACAGTTTTTAACAAAATAATCAGTAAAAGAACATGATAATAGTACAAATACACGTGACAGTAATATCTCATCGTCACTCTCAAGAAAAGTGCATAAAATAACTCAAACAAAGTGATAGTGCAGCCTAGTAAAGTTTGTTTACATAAAAACGAGTATAAATTTGGTACACTACTAATAAACTCAGTGCAGTGCATAAATCATCTTCGTGTAATAGCAATAATTGCTAAGAATTCAAGTCCAGTGATTTATTTAGTTTAATTGTGCTTGTGTTTCGTTACTTTGAGCTGTGGTAAAAAAAAAAAAAAAAACTTACCCTCACTTAACTCTAAAAACACTGTGGAACCATAACTACAATTTCAAGTTAACTTGTATGATACCAGTTGGCGTGCCGGATACGAACGAGTCATTGTGCCCAGTAAGACAGAAAAAAATCAAGTTTCACCCGCGCCTCTTTCCCTACCCCTCTCATCAAACACGACAAAAACAAAACACAATCCCTTTCCGCCAGCAGAAACTTTTCGCCCGGCGTATATTTAGGCATTTGAATTTGAATCTTGTGTGTAGTATGTATACGCAAAATAATCAGATGAAACTGTTCTATTCAATGTACCTATGTATGATTGCTGTGTACAAGTAGGTATATTATTCAATATTATTGTATGTCCGTGAATCTGTAACCGATGCTGGTAGGTTGTTAGATTGGAGAGTAGACCGACTTAAATGAAATAAAGATTAAATGTTACTTTAAGATACGGCCTATAAATTTTCGATTCTGAATTGAAAGACAAACTTAACGTTGTAGTTGAAAAAATATCGTTCCATACATTATGTAACATAACTACAAATGAACGATTTTCAGATATTTTCCTGTAGCTATTTGTGCAGTGAGACATTGCTTCTTGTCAAATTTCATGATTCTAGGTCAACGACATGTATGTTATGGGTTTTAATTTATTTGCGAGTGTCAAAATATGCGAAATGAATGGCAATTTATGCCAAGATACTAAGTCAACGTCTTAGAAGCCCGTTTTTTTTACAGCTCCAGAGGACGTTTATCTAAGTACTTGATGTCAATTTCAACTTGATACCCCTCACGCATTCCTGAGAAAAGCGGTCAGAAAGATGAATAACAAAGTGATCCCATAAGGGTTTCGATTTTTTCTTTTTAGGTACCGAACTCTAAAAAGCAAAGCACTTCCATTAAAGTACTATAATACTACATACTCATGGTACTACCTACATGATGGTGAAAACAATTTCGATAAAATTACTTTTTTGACGATATAAAAGCGTATCATTATAATCGCATCACTTACCTTCCGCTTTTTTACTTTGAGAAAACGAAATCAATTGAAAAAAATATCAATAATCTAAGAAAATAAACACTCGCAAATAAATTAAAATCCATATGATACATCCCGTTGACCTAGATCCATGAAATTTGGCAAGATGCAAGGTCTCACAGCACAAATAGGTACCTCGAATGGTTTTTCAATTGCAATATTTAAACGAATTATGATCATTGTCCATTCCCTTTATTTTCAATGAAATTCTTCAGTTGGTAAAACATCTGTTTATTTAGCCTATACTATACGCTAAGCTTGAATTCAGAATCTTAGATCATAGTCATGTTTTGGAACTAGAAACTCAATGCTGGCGTGACAAAGTTCAAATTCCAATGCAACCAAATTTTATTTAGGGCCTTCTACAAGTTGGACCTCACGATGTATTTGTGGAAACCAGTGTTAACCAAGTAAAAAAATATAATGGTATATCATGGAAATTGCTTTGCAGGATTGTGCAAAGTCAATTAGCAACAGTGATACCAAGTAAAAAATAATATTGGTATGGTGGATTTTGCACTGTATTTTGCAAAGTCAACTGGCATGTGTCATGAAAACATTGACATAAAATTATATGTACTTGAAATGTTTGCCTATAGAAAAAAAAAGTTATACAAATATCAGCCCTATCGACGCGACCCCAAAATCATAAAAATACTGGTATCTCTTTTTAACTTTGTTAATTTTGCGGATAATAGTGTTTTTGACACTAACTATAATGGCAATCCTTCATTCCTAGTGTCAATGAAAATACCTATTTGCGGCAGGGTCGCCATTTTATCCGCTCGCTGTTAGGTACAGTCGCCGGTACATCAAGTTACCACAAACTGTCAGATTTTCTCATTCGATTTTGAACTTAACAATCAACATTTTAAGGATTAAAATCGTCTGGAGAAATTTGTCAATTTCGTGTAGCTTGACCTGCTGGCGACTGTAACAAAGTTGGGTTCGTCAACAGTCAAATGCTCTTGAGCTGTGGATATTATTTGTGAATTTTGGAGTAATTTGCTGTGTTATTGCGTTAGAAATCGGTTCTATAGTGGAAATCGTCAATAGCAAGATGCTCAATTTGCAATACAATCGCTGTTATTTTATAGAAATATCAATATGGGCTTTTTTTTTGGGTGGGAAATCATCAAATGACCTCTCCCGCTCTGAGCGGAGCGGAAGAGCGTGTCAGACTATTACTGACTAAAACCCACCCGTGTTCCTTCAGTTGCCTGTGCGCCAGGGCCACGGTAACTCTTTCGAACAATCCGCGACCCCGGCAGGCATCGGCCCTATCGGACCCCATCAATGGTGCTGACATCTCTTTGAGGTGCGCGTGGAACACGACGCGCCGTCGACCCGGGCCTGGTCCTTACCGGACGGCGAACTGCCCATTGCTCGCCGTCCGCAAGTCATGTCCGTCATGTCCCGTGCACACCGTTTCGTACTTGTGTCCGCCAAAACCCATAAACCCATTACCTATTTTAGTTTTCCGATTTATTTATTTTAAACTCCAATAATATTTTTATGCCAATAACCTACCTATATGTTTCAACTTGATTCGGGGGTGGTCAAAAATCGCTCCAAATGGTTCGTCTAAGGTTACCCTTATACGAAGTTTGTCAACGAAAGTGGGAGTAAACGAATTTGGTTCTTTACCTAATAGCAATAAGATCTAAAATCTCCAGCACGAACTCTATGTTGTAAATTTTCTCCGCAAGAAAATTGACCGAAGTGCAGAACAATGGCGCTAGTTGTACTATACCAGTCAAAAATCTGTCAAATAATTGTATGTCATCTTGAGTTTTCAAATATCAACATGAAATTATTATAACATTTTTATTTTATAGTTTAGCCACGGTATTTATTTAGTTTATCAATTCTTAACGATTTTAATAATCGTTTCGGAAGTGGTTTTAGTGATATGTTCATGTTTTGTATTTCACAGTTTCGTGCCAAGAATGTGATAAATTACGAAAATATTATTTACGCAAATAAATTAAATCGCAGAGCAGCAGAAAATTCAAGCGCAGTCCTCTCGTCTCAACAGAGCGACGGCGACTGATTTGTGAAACAAAAATATGCTTGAAGTTCCCGCAACGTGCGACGGAAGATGACTTCTTCCACGAACTAAAAACGTCGTAAGTGCTTAAAGCTTCTATTCGTAATAAAACCAAAAATAAAAGGAATTTCAAAAAATGCCTGCACAATTTTTTTCGCCTTGTCTTGATACAGATAATCATTAAAAAAATATCCTATTAGTCATTAGCATATTAAGCACAAATTGAAAAAACGTGAAAATTAGGGGTAACTTCGTGATGTTATTTTATCGAGAAAATTTTAACGTATTGTGTTTCTGTTCCACAAAAAGTTTCAAAATATCATGTAGTTACTCATATTATTTTTATTTTACACCTACGTCTTATGAATTTCATGAAAAATTTAATTGAAGATAGGCAATTTTGGTTACTATCCGCTCTTAATCAAGAGGTCCCAAGTTCGAATCTCAGTTCTTCGTTGTCTTTTTGTGAATGTTTCTTGCAAGTTTAAATTAAATCCTATCAATCACTTTAAAGACATCCCGTAGTGAATATTTCGACAAAATAAATATTAGCCATGAATTTTCTGGAAAATATCACATTTCGTCGTAATCGAACACGTTCGGTAACAACTGACGATGGCAATGTCAGTATCTCACAAACACTAGAGAATACGGTAAACAGTATGCCCGACTTATCCGATCATGAAGATGATCAAGTAAATATTTTAAATAACAAATTACTAGATCTAGAGGCTCAACTACAAAGCGCTCACAGAGAAATTGAGTTGTTATCATCAGAAAATACTAAACTCACACAGTCAAATGAAGATTTATTAAAGAAAACTAGTTTGTACAGAAAAATAACGATTAGTCATGTCAAATATAAATCTTCATCTCCGATGAAAAAGTCAAGTAAAGCTGTAAAAGTAAAACAAACACAAACTTCTAAACAAGAATACAGCGAGCCGTCAACAGCTTCCCATATAACCCAATTTACTACTACTTCAAAAATTATTACTAACAGCGCTGATATCAAGAAACAACAGGGACAAATCCCGTGTCCTGCACCTTCCAGCAAAAACAAGATATGTATACTAAGCGCAAATAATAAAAATAAAGTCTTGTCGATAGCACAAGATTCACTTAGTGACAAGTACGATGTATGTCATTATATTACACCAAACGGAACGTTGCATCAACTTCTTAGCGGAATTCAAACGAAATTATGTAATTATACCCGGAATGACTTTTGTATATTATTAATCGGAGAAGAAGACTTTAAAATTACTAGCAACTATCACAATAATATTGTATACATTCGGGAGATTCTTAAACAAATAACTTACACTAATGTTGTAATCTGTGTTCCTACCTTTAAACTTGGAGGCTGCAACGATATCTACAACTGGAGAATTGAAATATTTAATAATTTATTACACTTGGATTTATTAACTCATGAATATGCACATTCTTTTGACTCTAATTATAATTTGACCTATGATCACACAATGTTTAACTTATCGACAGGCCGTATAAATAACTATGGCTTACGCATTATTTTTGAAAATCTGTTGCATTTAATTAATGACATTACTGTAAGTTACATGACTACTTCCACAGAAAATATTGTAAATACTCCAGAAGAAACATCTTCATTGTTTTTTCGACACTAAATTTCTCTATGTTATTCATCAAAATATAGCGGGTTTACTAAATAAATCTGACCTACTGTTAGTAAATACAGAAGAGCTTAAAGAGAAAAATATAGACATTGATGTAATATGTATCACTGAGCATTTTATGTTATCAGGTTATGAGCAACACCTGAGCATACCTAATTACGCACTAGCGGCGTGCTTTAGTCGTACTTGTAATAAAAGGGGTGGAGCATGTATTCTAGTGAATAAGGTACATAAGTTTAAAGCACTTGCCCAAATTAGTAAATTGTCCGTAAGCAATGTAATCGAATGTTGTGCAGTTGAGTTACTTGATTATAAAATTATTATAGTTTGTGTATACCGTGTACCGGGTCAAAGCAATCTCAATTTGTTTTTCGATAGGCTTAATAATGTTCTAAATTGCATTGCTAAAATAAGTAATCATAATTGTGTTATAGCCGGTGACTTTAACATAGATATCATGAAGTGCAATAGTGTCACATTAGATTTCGAATGTTTATTGTTAAATTATAATCTCGCATTAGCACTAAAACAGCCCACAAGACTATCAAGTAAAAATTGCATTGACAACTTTGCTCATGACTTTAAAAAGAAGTGTAAGACCGATGTGTTAGAATTTGGGTTATCAGATCACACTGCCCAATTAATTAAGCTTCCAGTTAAAAAAATACTTAAATTAAAGTATTGGCATAAAATGAAGCGCGATTTTAGGTCTGATAATATACAAAAATTTAAAAAAATATATAAAAAGCCTTTCTTTTAGTGACGTATATAACACAGATGATCCATCAGTAGCATATCATAATTTTATAGAAACTTTTAAATTATTTTATGATTTGTGTTTTCCGCAAACTAAAATTACTGTGCAAGTAAATACAAAACTAAAGTGGATATCACGTGGAATTAAGACCTGTAGTAGGAATAAAAGAGAATTGCTCTGGAATTTCAGACGGAAACCAACATTGACTAACAAACAAAAATATTCAAAATATTCAAAACTTCTAAAGCGGATTATAAACCTTACTAAACGTGCTCAAAACAATTACAAAATAAAAACATCGACTAATAAAAGTAAAACTGCATGGCAAATTATAAATAATAATAAATTAAATATTCCAAAAGAATCAATAACAGAATTACATATTAATGATAAATTAACAACAAATCCTACAGAAATTGCCAATGCGTTTAATAATTACTTTATTGAAAAAGTAAATCCCATTCCAGGTGCTGGAAGAGAATCCACAGCCCTAATTAATCCGAAACCGAACTCAATGTTTTTATCACCCTGTTTACCTTATCATATGCAGAAAATTATAAGAAATCTTAAAAATACTAGCAGTGTAGGGAATGACGGTATTTCGACTAAAGTCATCAAAGCGGTGAATGAAGATATCTCTCATCACTTAAGTCATATTCTGAATCTTTGTATACAAAGTGGGACATTTCCAAAAGACCTTAAAGTGACTATTATTATACCTATTTTAAAAAAAGATAGTAAGTACTTAATGGAGAACTATAGACATATAGCACTAATTTCCGTATTCTCAAAAATCTTTGAGAAATATATTTACAGTGAAATCAATAGCTACTTAGACCACAATGAAATCCTCTGTGATGAGCAAAAAGGCTTTAGGAAAAATAGAAACATCAACATGGCGGTTTATGACTTTTTATACGTTGTTTCTTCACAAATTGACAAATCTTTACCAGTTTGTTCTATTTATTGTGACATGTCACAAGCATTCGATTATGTGGATCACAATATTCTGCTAGACAAACTTGAGACTTATGGTATAAGAGGTAATGTTCTAGAATTGATAAAATCATATTTATCAGACCGCCAACAAATAACGCAAATTTCTAAATTTAATATTAAAACTAAAAGGGAACAAATTTACTCCTCTGATAAGCGATACGTCACTTATGGTGTTCCCCAGGGAAGTGTACTGGGCCCCCCTTTGTTCCTGCTATACATTAATGATTTACCAAATGCAACTAAGGAACCCATGTCATTGTTCGCTGACGACAGTACTGTAACCATAGCACCTAAAAATTTGTTTAATTACTATTCTGACTCTACTGATTCATTAAATTCTATTATTGCCTGGCTTAATAATAATAATTTGAAAATTAATCTTAATAAAACCAACATATTGCATTTTAGTCAACGAGAAAATTTACGTAATTCATCAAAATTTAATTTAGTATACAAAGATAATATAATACAAGAAGCTGAAACAGCCAGGTTTTTGGGATTAATCATTGACAAGCAATTAAATTGGAAAACCCACATTAATGAACTTTGTAAAAAAATTAGTACTTCTTCATATTCTCTTTATAAGTTGGCACCGACTGTCAACACAGACACTTTACTTGCGGCATATTATGGACTTGTTGAATCAGTGCTAAGATTCGGAATAATTTTCTGGGGCAATTCAACTCAAAAGGACACTGCGTTCAAAGCACAAAAGCGTTGTATACGGGCTATGTTTGGGTTGCAATCTACAGACAGTTGCAAACCAACTTTTAAACAACACAGGATTCTAACACTTCCGTCAGTTTACATATTAGACAAATCGCTGTTTGTAAAAACTAATCCTCATTTGTTTCCCCTATTGACTAATCATTCAGATAGAAATAGAAGTGAGAAGTACAGACTTTGGGTGCAATCAGTCCCTGCCAAAACAGCATTTCTAAGGAAAAGTGTAATATGCATGGCCACATTAATATATAATAAAGTTCCTAATGCCATTAAGATAATAAACATTAATTCATTAAAGAGAGAACTAAAAAAATGGCTACTTAGTAAGGGGTATTATAATGTTACGGAGTTCTTGAATGACACATTTTGAATGATCATAATTTAATATTCTGTTTATTATTATAGTTGAAGTAATTTTATTCTATTAATTATTTTAATTTTATTGTTTTAGTTATTTTAATTTTATTGTTTTAGTTATTTTAATTTTATTGTTTTAATTATTTTGAATTTCCTGACTATATTTTTGTATTGACTGTAATTGAGGACCTTGCAGCTAAAGGGAGGCAAGTCCAAATTTCAAAACTGTTGGGTATTAAAAAAAATGGTTTTTAAAAATTGATTGATGTACTTATGTCTTATCGTTATATGGCATTATATAATATGAACATTTATACACATTTTATTCAAGATTTTAAAGCAATTGAAGAAGTAATAGAATTACTACGATTTTTTAAAGTTTGGATCTGCCTCCGTTTTGCACCAAGGTTGAAGAAAAATACTACCCTATTTTGTGTTAAGGATAATAAAACATGTAAAAACGGTTATTTTTTTATTTCAAGAATTAGTAATCAGTCCACAAAGAATTAAACAATCAAAAGAAATACAAAAACGAATGAGTTCTGAACAAAAAAAAATTAAAGGTTAACTTCAGCTTGATCATCGTCGTCTTCGCTAGAAATATCATCTGTTGGTCCGACAGCTTCACTTTTAAGGGCCCTGTAGAAATATAGTTTATTTGGTGGAACATAGTTCTTTACCAACTGCATAACATCGTCGTATTTAGCCTTTTTCAACGGTTTCTGAGGCAGAACTGATAGTTGGGCTTGAGCATTTCTCGTTATAGGAAAATAATCAAATACTGGCGTTCCCGTTGTAACACTGACTGCAATAGTTTCAATGTGGTCTTTACTATATTCAAAAATACGATATTGAGATATTTTGAATCGAATCTTCTCTGTATTTGTTATTATTTTTTTGAAATGACTCTCATAATGTTGGCTGAAGTTAAGTATCATATTTTGACTTGCATTTACAACTTTAAAATTTTTAGATGCTTGCGTAATACAATCGGCATATTCAGAAGTAGTAAATATGTAATCTTTCCTTCTGTTAAACTTTTCTATTACGCCGAAACACCGATCACATGGTAAGAAGCTGTATCCTGGTTCTGGAAATCGATGAACAATCTTCTCAAAAGATGAACACCGCATAAGCGTATATAGATACTGAACTAAAGTCGAGTTCTTATTTTGTGCTGTTGCGTTATCAGAAAATAAATACAGTACTTTAACGGTGCTTGGTAAAATGTCATTTATGTAGTGATTTATAAAAGATATGACTTCGTTTGGTGATTTTCGGCCTATGGTTTCGTCATATAAATAAAAGTGAGCAATCCCTGTTTTTGCTGAATGAATACAAAAATTATATGCCCAAAGTTGACGTTTATAAAATGCTTCACCTGCTGGAATTTTAGGTAATGGCATATTCTGCTGATAATCAAATGTTAATAGTTCGCATTCTTCATTATTAAGAGCAAGTTGACTCTTCTCTTTTAAATCAACAAAAAAAGTGTCGGCCTTGGCTTGATGAAGACTCTTCTCTATCTGTATTTGTTGGGTTTCATCGCTATCCAATGTCTTATCTTTTAGTTTGTTACTCAGCATGTCGCACTTCTTGCAAGTATCTGAACGAGGTGACCCAAAACTGTATTTAAAATTTTGTTTAAAGTATCTGTAGTAAAAATCAAATGATACTATAGGCTTAGCAGATGCTTCAAGACCAAGCTCATGCTTTTTCAAATATAACTCATACATCCTTTTAATGTTCAACTCTGGAGACAGATAATAACGTGAGCTTTTATTTCTACTGTAGTGTGACTCGCGACGTGGGAAACTTCTAATATGAGAGTCAACTTTAGAAACCCATTCACTTGGAATACGATTTGGTCTATTTTGATGTTTTCCACGATTAGACTGAGCTGGTGTAGTTACAGTAGGATCCCGATACTCTTTAGCAACATTGTCTACACGCTTTTTGAATATTCCATGGATAGATGCAAAGCCATTTCTGCAAACTTGTATATTTCTATTTCCTAATTTAATATAATATTTGTGTGAACAACTGCGTTTCTTCCCCGTACCAGTTTTAGATGTTTCCCTTTCAACATTCTCAGTTTTAATTAAACCGCCTAAGTATACGTTTTGCACATAGGTTTCTTCCAATTTATTAAAATTTTCCAATATTAGTTTCCTATCTTCTTCATTAATTTGAACAAAACACTTATACTTCTTACAACAACAATCCGGTCCAGTTTTTCTTTCGCCTATTTCACGGCCTTTATAGTTTATATAGCCCTTTCCAGTAGCAATAGACTTCTTTATGGCATTCCGTTTCCATTGTGATGGATTCGCGGATTTTCTTTTCTTCGGCGCTATGCCACTCGTCGATGGGCATGGATTATCTGTATTAAATTCATCCAAAATATTCATACCTTTATCGTTCGCCTCATTAGTTTGGTTTTGAAATGTCAACAAACCAACATCGCTTCCATCATCATCTGAACTGGTTGAACATGACTCGTAGACAGGCGGCTGGTAAATATCTGACGAGCCGCTACTAAACGGTTCAGTGTCACTCATTTTAATACACACTTAACGTATTTAAACACACTTTCGTACTTAAAACAATTATTTAAAAGAATAATACGCATGTCCTTTCGGGCCGAGCACAAAACGTGCACTGACTTGTTTACAAATGATGCAATAATTTCATTTGTTGCAAGAAGGAGGCAGGTCCGGACCTGCTCCCTTCTTGCACCAAACAGAATAAGGTAGCAGATCCAAATTGTGTTATAGCGCGCTTGTTTGTCGTCGGATCTGCCTCCTAAATGCACCAAACCATAGCAAATTTTTTTGTTTAAAATGTAGGTGAAAAAAAAGGTAACGGTTAAAATTTGGATCTGCCCCTCTTTTGCTGCAAGGTCCTCAATTATGTATTTGAATTTATTGAATTTTGAGACTTGTTTCCTACTGGTAACTATTTTGTACGCCGAATATGGCAAAACATGTTGAACCAGCTATTTTAAACATTTTTCCATCCATATGTGCATATTTATGTATCATGTTACACATGTTTATACAAATAAATGCATCTTTGTCTTTATCTTTATCCCGTCATTAGTCGTCGGGCAGTTGCCCACCAGACACGACAACCGTCTGGTCGGAAGATCCGCCCTTTTCTATGGAGGTATGAGTGAACTTGACACCCTGTTCCTCATACCTCTGTATTATTATATGTACCTCAGGAAAAGCATAATACGCTTTCGTCACTCTCGGCAGGAAACAAATATTCTCATTCAATATCCAGAAACCTTTTGATAATAATCTAAATAGGCAATTTGGGATAGCCGAATAGCCAGATAAGACAGGTTCCATAAGATTACATGCACCAAATCTTTTCACTTCTACAAATAAGTTATAAATGTTTAAGAGTCCTTTTCGATTTAAAATGCTTACCGAAGAAAACCAACCAATACCTTAGCTTGACCTTTTTACTTCAGATCAAAAACCTTTTAACCTGAAACTCATAATCATAATAGGCCTCCGTACTATAATCCTTTTTTTGTCTTTATACCACGAGTACTAAAAGCGGATAGCGTAGCGTATAACAGTTGACGGTTATACGCTACGCTATCCGCTTTTAACATAGAAACTTGAGCTAACAAGGCGGATTTCAGAAGAAAAATGGATGAGCTTCGAAAAATTATTGAGGTTATACTAAAACTCTTTGCTTTAAAGCTTGTTAAGGTGAATCCTCAGTTGTAGCCCACCAAATTAAAATTTTCTTTGGTGTTTTGCAAATTGCAGCTCTGGTTTACGTCGTATGTTGATCGAAATGCGATTCCCGACTGTAGGAATGATATATTTACTGAATAATTAAACTGAATGATTACGGTTACTCCCTCTCGTAAGCGTACAGTCTCGAAAAGCGAGTTTGTTTTATACGATGTAGAGAAGATGCTTTTGAGTTCAATCAGGAATCTGGTGTAATAATTAAATCTTGCAATGAACGTGATTAAATATTTTCTGTCCATCTGCCACTTCGTTTTCAATTAAGATCAAAGACATCTCTTTGATTAAGATTAAATTAATGAGTGCATTAAAAATATAAATAATATTTACTTTATCCCGCCGTTATAATATTTAGGTACCTAGTTAATCAAAATCATAAGAAGCTATTTTTTTTTAATATTTATAAACCGAAGTAACGAGTATTTACTCTTTCTCATCTTCCATATTAGTAAAAAAAATACATTATTTTCCGGGACCATCGACAAAACCACCCATTTATCATCTTGATACATAAAGGATACTTCTTCGTCCATCCACTCCATCAGTGTAACCCGCACAGTTGTTATGTAAACCACATAGCAACTGTAACGCGTTCACACAAGATTGAGCACACACGAGACCGCAAGACAAAGTTTGCTCTGAACGTAATTCACCGTATAAATTTACCACAGAATAGATAGGTACAGAAGGTCAGCTCCATACAACGAGCGAAAACGCACGCACACATAGACAGGCTGCACGTACAGCGAGTGCAAGCGCACTAGCGACTGGCATTAGTTTGAGATCGCCACTCGTACACGCCTATGTGTGCGTGCGCCTGTTGTCGCTCGTTGTATGGAACTGGCCTTCTGTACCAACCTATTCTGTGCCGTTAATGGAATTGAGCGGCGAGGCGAAGCTTGTGTGCGGTTTGGGTATCTAATTTGTGTTGATCAGGTTATAGTTCAAAGCATTGCAAATGAGACCTCCGTTAGTCTATTTCAGTTGACTTTCGAGGATTTTGCGTTGCTCTTTCAAACTTTTCCAGAAACAAACAGCCCGGAGTCTGGACTTGTATCCAGTTAATAACCCAGTAGGATCGCCCCCATTATCGAGGACGTTTTCTTTATCAGATAGGTATGACATTGAAATAATACCTACCTAGAGATCTAGGATATAGCTACAACCACAGCCAGAAGAAGTAATATCATGAACACACAAGTTTTACAACGCTACGCAGCGCAACATGTAAAGCTATAATTTCCAAATATTTTGTTTTCTGATTCGCATTTCACGTTACATTGCTCTGTGTATAAGCTGCGCTACACTGTATTGTTGCTGTGGGTACTATGAAGCCTGTAAAATATACAACTCATGAATATTGGCGTCAATCAGTGTTGTTTATTACTGCACTTAATTAGACTTACAAGTTTGATGAATTTACAGACAAATAATGTTTTACCCTAGTAATCTTTTGGACTATAAAAACTCTCTCAAAGAAACATCTCTCTAAAGTCTCTCTGGCATCTCTCTCTCTCTTTTGGATTTGACGTTGACTTTTGACTTTAACCATTTGTATAAATAAAATAATGTCTTCCCGGACAACAAAATATTGCAATGCTAGATGAAATAAATATAGACAACTAGAAATTAATATAGACAACTAGCTTCTGCCCGCGGCTTCACTCACGGAAAATTATCTTACGGGAACTTATTAATGGGACAAAAGTATCCTAATCCTGGTCATGATGATGGTCTATCCGTGTGCCAAATTTCATCCAAAACCACTCAGCCGTCAAGGCGTGAAATGCTAACAGACAGATACACAGAGTTACATTCGTATTTATAATATTAGTATAGAGGGAATGAGTGTAAACTCCAAATGCTGAACAAATACCTCTATCATACATCTCCACCACGATCACTTTTGGGCCAGTTTGTGATGGCATTACTGTAAAATGCCGCCAAATGCTTTACGCATCCATGGGCCATTTCTGAAATTGTCTGCTGTAGAGAGCACGTACAAGAAATTGCAAAAACAAGTGAAATCGATTCCTTCCTCGTTGTCAATTATTTTTAGTTAGCGTCATTACTTGTGACAATATTGCGTATCGCATACTGGTTGTGTAATAGGAAGTGACAAACATAAGTACGTTCTATGGTCTAGTAAGCTTTTTGGCTGAAATGAGTGACATTGTTAAAGAAATGGTCGTGCCCAACGCAGTTGGTTCAATAAATTGACTTGACAACAAAAATATGATGAACAGAAATGAATGCTAATATAATGAATTTAAATTATTGACACGAGTGTCAGGTGGATAGCAGTTTTGCAGAAATTACCATTCCTGCTATCAGCCAGATACTGGAATTATATAAAAAAATCAACAATCACTGATTTGCACTAAGTTTTACTTAATAGCACAGTGGTTATTGCAATGTAATAAATATAACTTTTACTTAACTCTATGTTAACACTCAGAAAAAAATGGGTAGGTCAGACATAGTTCAAATTGATAACTTATCTCATTTCTGAGAAAAATCCAAGATGCGGAATTTGATCATATTCAATATAAGTAACTGCTGACAACCAAAGACAAGTTGACAACATTCAAATACGAATAAATATAAGGAAAAATTCCGGCAAATCGATTAATTAATCATTCGTATCTTTCAACCAATTAACTTCCCGCCATAAGAGTTGACAAAAAACGTAAAACGGGGTGGGCCGATTTATTTGCACGCCAGGGTAGTTAATGCTGAAGGCCACGTTACCACTGAAAACGTGCAATTATATTGTGTGCAAATAATTTAACAGAGATCTACTAAATAAAATGGTTTAATTAACTAATTTTATATGTCTTCCTTAAGAATAATTAATTAATTTAATTAGAGAATTAAGCCCAATAATAGGGGAGCCCATTCCTTTTATTTTCCTTTTTCCTTCGATGTTGGTCCTTGGCCCAGACTAAGACAGAACGGGCTAACCGCACACTACATTTCCCATGACTTAATGCTTCTTTTATTTTTTCCTTATCAAATATTTTATTAAACTAATAACGGGACATTATCAGTGATCAAATATTATCAAATCCCTGTAATTATCACGTATTTCATTCTCTTTGAATAGTTATTTGATTGGTAGTTAGCTAGAATTTCTTTAAGGTAACTTCACACAGGAGTGCAAAAGTATGCATCTACAGTCCTATCACCTTTATTTTACCTCTGCCAGTTGCAACCCAACAGCAACCTTATAGTAACGAAAATAAAGATCATTTTGATTTTGACGGCTTGTCAGTGGCAGCAACCCAATAGCAACCTTAATATAACGACAATAAAAATCACTGTGATTTTGACAGTGATGCAAAATCAGAGGTGAAATAACTGTGAAGGGATATTGACTTAATACTTTATACTTCGACTTTTAATCGTATTCAGTAACTTGATAGTTGAATGAATACCAGCACCCTAATTACACACACACACACACACTATCTATCACATTCTGAATCAATTTAAAGCTTATTGCTAATCCGTGCTTCATATATATTCGCAAAATGTGTGTGCTCAACAACGTGAATAACAAATGTTGTTGAACTGTCAAAATGAAACCCATGTCTACTGTTAGTGTGTTACGCAATCACCCCGCTGTTAGATAGATAGTCAGCTGTTAGAGAGATATCTAGTTTATTATAATGTCATGATTTTTTTCACCTCACTACCGGTTTTTCGTCAGTTTTCTAGAAATACTGAGAGGAATGTTAGGAGCATTTCAACAATTAAATAGTACAATTTGTAGGAGTTGTAGTTAGTGTCGCCGGATGTCGCTGAAAACCAGCGCTGGGGCTCTATCTCGCATAGGGTCGTAGCATTATGCTAAGCGATTGCAGTTTTGCGTGGATGTGACGCATATTTTCCCCGAAATTGTTCTTTTTGTGTTTTGCTCTGCGTCCTATTATATAACAGCAAATAAACGTATTTTCTTTCTTTGTTTTCTTTATTTTTGTCTTTCTTTCTTTAAACGATCTTATTTGTTTTTATCTAAGTAATGTAGGTAGTAATAAAAACTTCATACAGAGCTTTTTCCGTACAACGAAGCAAGAGCCTTAAGGCTCCCATAGTCAGGCGTAACGCCATTCTGGTAGAATAATTTCCATGAAGTTTTTATAGAAACTGTGTAGCGTCGCACTGTCGCATTGCGCCTGTCTGTGGAAGCCTTTAAGCAAACCTAAGGTAATCCTTAGGTAATTTGTGGTAATACACGGCTGTCAAAAATCTTGACATATGCAATGTTATTAATTTAATGAATTATCACAGGATCAAGAAAGTTCAATCATGAGAAATATAGTGTGTTTTTATAATGAGCGAATAATACTCGTAATAATGAATAATGAATTAATACGGTTAGGGTAGAGTCACATTAGCTGATGTTATTAAGGGTTTTATTGTCAGTTCTCATAATAAAATCTGTGGTCAAAACTATTGATGTAATTTGGGTCAAAAATACACAAATCGAACTTCAAGGCTTTTCTAGTTAAGAGGGCGCACACCGGTCCACTAGCGCCACTCCTTTTAAAAAATATTATCTCGTCACTGAGAAGGAATTTTGAATAACGGCTCAATAAGCTCCCTCGATAAGTATGTCTAGAGTTTTCTAATACCTTTTATAAACTTTCATATTGAGACACGAAGCAATAAACTACGATCTAGAGGAATGTAGTCGCTTTTCTTTCAATCACTTTTCTTTGTATTTTCGTTTTGTTGACACAGACTTCTAAAATTAAAGTTATTTTTCACTTTGTAGTGTTTTTTTTATTTGAAGTAGGTTGTTTTTTTTTGTAAAAATGTTTATATATTTCACTTTTTAGTTGTGGTACCTATCCCGCACAAACTCGTATACCACTACTTTCTATGTAAATAACAGTGACAGTAAGTTATTGTAACATCATCAATATACACTAAGTGGAAAAAATACGTATTATTGAAGCTAACTAAAAAACTACCGAAGCAAAGTTACTACAATTCATATGGAACCACTCTTGAGGCATACCCTATCCATTACAAAATGAATTTTCGAAATCGATGCACAATTGTTGGACATATCGCGTAACAAACATACAGACGAATTTAGGACCTCCTCCTTTTTGAAGTCGGTAAGAAAAGATGTAAGCACCGATCTACCAAGCGTGGTGCTGCTTTATTAGATAAGATCATTTTTATATGCTTAAACATGTGTGATTCATACAAGAAAAGACATGCATATAGGACGGTAACAACATTATTAGATACAGACATGTTTGCCACATGATGTGACGTGCAAATGTCAAGAAATATTGCAAGCGATATTTGTAAATCTTTATTGTGTGTGGCTAAAGCCTTATGAAATAACCAGCTTTTGCTCGCGGCTTCGGCCGCGTGGAGGTCTGCAAATATTTCTGGCAACCGAGAACTACCGGGATAAAAAGTATCCTATGTCCTTTCCCAGGTCATAGTCTATACCTGTGTCAAATGCCAACCAAATCCGTTCAACGGGTAAGGCAGGAAAATTTAACAGACAAACAGACTGAGTTACTTTCACATTTTTAGTATTAGTATGGAAGTATGTATTATTATCGGACTTCACTCTAAATATATAAGCTGAGAGTTTCTAGAATTGGTTTTCATACATTTACGGGCAGCTAAGGCACGCTCGTTCTATCGTATACCTCATCCATCGCTTTCCATCAGGCGAGATCAAGGTCAAGAGCAGGTCCAACAGGCAATAAAAAAGTTATAATGGCGAAAATGTCTAGAAGTTTACGTGATTTTTTCCTTGACATTGAACCCCAAAAGTAAGTTTTATTGAATTTTTTAATTTTGCTTACTTTTTTATGTGAACTAATTAAAGCCTTCCATACCATATGGACGATAATTAATGAAAACACTGGCACAGGCTATTCTGAAACATCGAAAATATATATATTTTTTTCGAACAATCTAAATATGTCGTAGCGATTGGCCGACGAAAAATGTCTACTCAGATGGGTCCAGAACCATGCACTGGATCCATGGTAACTGGTTGCACTTCGATGTCCCTGCCACCCTGTATAATATGACTTTACAATGTGATCTTTGATTAAAGGAACTTCTTTATACTTGTCGCAAAACATTTCAGTGAGATCACCTCGCCAGCTGACTATGCCTACCTGATACTGTTACGTCACTCGTTATCATCCATAAGCTCATGGCCCCTCACGATACTCGACCCGCTTGACACTGGATCTATACAAAGAAGAAAGATCTGGGTGGCCATCCAGAAGTCATTTCACATGTTTATGTGTTCGATGTGCTTTGTTGGCGGGGCCATGTATATACTGTTGCACCAGAAATCGATGACTTTCTTGGAGCTTGGACATTTGTATATTTCTCTTCTTATGTCCGTTGTTATGTTTGTAAGTATAAAACATTATAAGTACCGTCAGTCAGCGACCAAAGTCGACTAACACTGCTACTTTTACACATCCATCATACAAATTGACAAAAAAGTATTCGATACATTGTACTTTAGCATATAAACATAATATAATTTTTACACCATCTGCTCGCTCATGTCAAATTAAAGGTCATGCAAACGTAACCTAAAAGCAGTCATTAATGCCCGAGCTGTAGCCGGGCTTTAGGGTGCATTTCCACCAGAGATGTGCGAGAATTCGTATAGCGAGGCATGTGCGTATAACTAACCAATAACAGCGCTAGCAAAGCTCATGCAATGAAAATGAAGCGATGTTATTGGATAGTTTCACACAGATCCTTCGCTACGCATCCTCGCTCTTCTCTGGTGGAATCGCAGCCTAAATATTGTACTGATTTTCATTATGACCCGGTGGTGCATATTGTGATTTGAATTTGGAACCTTAATAAAAAAATCGTATAAAAACTTTTAACAAAAAAAAAACGGTTTTGTCTATAATAGTACAGCTCGACGAAAGAGTTCTCACTTCATAGGTTTTAGTCGCCGTCGACAAACAAAATAATTGGTTGTTGCGTCGCGTACCCTTCCGTTAGAACGCTGGATTTGGACTGACGCCCTATAAACGATATTATTTCTTGTGTTTTGAATGAAATTGTATGAGATTAGATTTAAAAAACAAAATCACCTGACTTACAGTAAGTTATTTTAGTTCAAACTCAGATTTGATGCCACCAACACTGTATCAGACTACTTGAAAAGTGAGCTGGTTTTGAATCTTCATAGGTGCAAACGAGTTTTGATTTTGTCGTTTTTCTCGTTTTAATCCTTTTACTGTGTTATATTTTCGGAATCGTGTCCTCAATCCCTTTATTTTGATACCCCACATGGTAACGATACAATTTAATTTTTCAAGATCTTACTTATTGTCGTCTAAAATCCGCCATTTTGATTTTATAAAAACAAAACCTAGCCTATAACCTTTGCTCGACCCAGACGAGTCGATAAATACCTCATGTATTAAATCCATCCGGCGTTTAGGATGCATCGAAAGTATAAAAAATTCCACATACAAAGATACATAGATACGTACACATGAAAAACATACTCCTGTCTTTGCTGTCAAGTAGTCGGGTTAATAGTAGTAATAGTAGTTACTTACCAGTTTCGTAAACTACTAATTTGATTACCGAATTAGTTTTTATTGCCTCTAATTATGTGCGAAAAATAGAGTATTCTCCTCGGGGATAAAGGGTCTTCATCTTGGGCGAGCGCTTGAATCCCTCACTGCACTCAGGATTCTAGTCTAAACTCCCTCGCTTCGCTCAGAAGTGAACTCAGAGCTCCCCCGCTATACTCAGCCCTAGAGTCCTTCGTTGCGTTCAGTATTCAAAATAGCGCGCGACATTAAGACACTGCTTTATGCCCTTGGTGAATTAATTTAATACTATTAAAGTCGCTTTTCGTGTTTGTATGTGTGATCGGGTTGTTCTTCTAAACTACAGATTTGATTTAGATGCGGTTTTCATCATAATTCAAAGAATTTATTCGGAAACGTCTCATAAAGGGTGAAGTGTGGAAACCCGAAGATACGACAGTATTCTTAGGCATAACTTTGGATGCCAAGCTTCAATGGGGCCCCCATACGAGTATAGACAAATTGTCGAAAAAGCTTAGCTCTGCAGCATACGCCGTTAGAAAAATTCGTGATTTAACTGATTTAGAGACTGCCCGTTTAGTATACTTTAGTTATTTTCATAGTGTGATGTCGTACGGTATTCTGTTGTGAGGAAATGCCGTCGATATTCAGACAATTTTTTTTTACAAAAAAGGGCAATTCGTTCAATTTATAAATTAAGTCCCAGACACTCCCTCAGAGATAAATTTAAAGAGATTAATATTATTACTGTGCCTTCTCAGTATATTTATGAAAATCTTTTGTATGCGCATAAAATATTAATCTGTTAAAAAAATACAGTGATATCCACAATATAAATACTAGGAACAAACACAAATTTCTTGTTCCTACAACCAGGCTCAAGAAAATAGTTGGCTCCTTTAGATGCCAATGTATACGTTTTTATAATAAAATTCCTAGCCACATTCAAGATCTAAGCTTTAATAAATTCAAATCTTTTATAAAGTGGAAATTATGCCAGAAAGCCTATTATACTGTGAAAGACTATATTGAGGGCTAAAAGCCTTGGGATTGAGCTGCTCCAATAAATTAACACAGTGAATGTTGATTTTAGTCTACTAACTCTTTTAGACATGAATACTTACTATAAAAAGTATTATATTATTTTCATTATTGTGAATATGAGGACTATGTGAGTCATTGTTTCAGTTTTATTCTTGGTCTGGCAGTTTAAGTAGTTTATGCGGCCTACCCAAATGTCCTTTCTTTGGTATTGTTGACTCCTTAAGTTCTGAGTTGAGCTGCACGGTTACTGACAAATGCGTGCACTGACTGGACAGGTCCACTCAATCTGTGTGGTTCTTTCCTCAATAGACCATTTCAGATACCAATCTGCATGGTCTTCGCATGACCTGACCAAGATTATGTCTGGACTTTAAAAGAGACTGTGACCTCTGAGTTTGTTTCGGCCTTTCTTCTCAGAGTAGTCAGATAAGAAACACCGACCTCATCTAGTTTAAAAAACATGATTGACGTGTAAAAGTGTTTGTACAATCCTACTTACAGAAATAAAATCATTTATCATTTATGCAATGGCTCCAAAACTTTATAACACCTGATCACCTGATCACCTGATCAAATTGTATCAAGCAACAACATGAATGAGTTTCAACGTAAGCTTTTTAAATTATTGAATGACAAGGGGTGTTATTCTGTTAATGATCATCTTAATGACAAATTAAAACAATATTAAGTGTATAATTTCATATCTGTCTATAATTAAAATGTTGCTCCTTTATGATAATTATATTATTTCTTGTCATTTTTTATTGCATTTGTTATTGTGCTTTTACGAAATTGTGACTAATTAATTCCTATTTGTTTAGGTGCCGTCTATAATTTATTGACATATTATTAATTATTAGTGTTTGGCATGAAATTGTGACATCTACGTAACTATTGACTTTATTTTTAACCGACTTCAAAAAGGAGGAGGTCCCATTGTTACCAAGTCTGAATCCGATGAAGGGATCCCATGGAAATCGAGGGAAATCCTCAAATTTTATAAGCACACCAATAGCGACTTGGGATTTTTTTATAGTTACTCTTGCTTTTGTTCTCGGAAAGCACCATTCCGTGAAGTGGAACTGATGATGAAGACCAGAGGTGGCCACCGGAACTACTCAATAATAAGTATTTCACGGGTTGCGATTCGATTACATTAATATGGTTGCTAAGCAATTTTTGCTCGTCACAATGCATATGGTGAAATAAAGCTGATGGTGGCTTCACCATCAGCTCAGTTCTTTTTCAGGAGAACTCCTCAATAATTAACGCATCGGAAAACGGAATATTTCGTAAAGGCAACAATTTAAATGCTCACCAAAATAATTTTTAGACCCTAAGGCTAAGTACCAAGTAAAATATGTTAACTTCAAATAATATAAACCCACTCTATACCGAGGTGCCTAAAGAACAACGTTTTAAGTTCCAAAATAATTATACACTCATCAGAATAATTGTAGGTGTTGTATTTATATTCCTTTTGCCTACCAAAATGGATGAATGCTCACCAAATCTTGTTTAAGTTGCTCACCAAAAATAAGTTTGCTTCAAAATGTAAGGGTGGGATAGGATGCAAGAGCGAGCGAAGCGAGCTCGGGACTTGGGGCACCCCGACTCGGCCAGGTAGGATGGCGGGGTATTTCAGACCCCGCCATCCCCTACGTGGTAATTTTTTTTTAAAGTACCCAGAAGTAGGAGCCCCGCCGAGTGGGGCTCCGTCGACTACGCCTTATAAATAAAAAAGGAAAATAGGTTAATGTCTCGAATACTTTTTGAAACACAATTTGGTGAGCATTTATCCATTCTGGTGGACACAATTTGGTTAGTATTTCGAATTTTTTTGTAGTAAAATAGATACTTTTCTGGTAGGCGTTTAAACACAAGCTTTTTGTAAAAGGTGATGAGCAGTTGACATTAGGTTATTGTAACTTAGATAAATTAATAACTGAATCACTAAAAAGTAAAAAAATAAAAAGCTTTTTACAAAAACAAACAACCAACTTCAAAAAAAGACACTACATAGTGAAAAATAACTTTAATTTCGGAAGTCGGTGGCAAAAAAACTAAAATACAGATCCAAGGACACCGACTTCCGAAATTAAAGTTAGTTTTCACTATGTAGTGTCTTTTTTTGAAGTTGGTTGTTTTTTTTTGTAAAAAGTTTTTTTTGTTTCTATTTTGTTAACTAACTTTCGATTACTTAAGCTCTTTTGGCCCTTTGGCGGGACATAGTAAGGACCAACATTTTTTTATATAACATCTGTATCATTTTTACCTTATGTTCACAAAATGAATATGTAAATGAATTTGAATTTGAGTTAGGAAGGAAGACAATATGGTTACTACGTCAAACCTAAATAAATGACTGTTCAAACTGAGGCAAAACCCGCGCGGGACGCGGGACGTGACTGCGCACTTTGATTAGGAAGCCACGCGACTAGCCGCGCCAGTTTAAACACCTCCATAGAAGTTAGTTGATACAATCGGCGCGAGCGAATTTCGTCCCGCATCCTGCGCGGGATTCGACTCACTTTGGCCAAAGTCACTAAATCTGAATGGTTTAAAGTTGTGTCTATAGAACTAATGCCTATAAGCTGTTTGATTTTCGAAGAATAGGAGGTTACTTGGACCCCACTGGAGACCTCAAAAGTCAATATTGCTTTGTTATTGATTATAAGTACCAATATTTATTTTATTGTTTCGCAGTCTAGAATCACTACCCTATGTTTTTCTGATGAGTACGTGATAATTGCCAGAGATTTTTTGGAAAGATTCCATCTGTTCTTCTACAAAGACCGTTCTGAATATTCTATGAAGGTAAGATAATTATTTATAAACTAGCTTCTGCCCGCGACTTTGTCTGAGTAGACTTCAGAATTGGGTCAAAAAAGAAATGTAAAATTTGAAAGTAATAAAAAATGGAATACAACTTTCACCCATGTTATCATCGCTTGCGCTGTAATAGAGAAAAATAGCTGCAGTTTTGCGTTTCAGTTATTACGTATTTAATATGGTAGAGTCGCAAAATTTATATTTTTGTTTCACGCACATAATTTAAATTAATATACCCCTATACACGACATACGACGACAAATTTGTAAAAACTGTTGCTGCCCATTCAACACGGGAAGCAGGGACCCCATTCTATGATAAACCTGCCCTTGTACGGTAAATGTTGAAAAAAAGCCCGGCATGGCAATAACTCTATCCGCCCCAAAAGATGTCATGTGAAAGCACCCATTATATTTTCTGATATTATTTAAAAAATGCCGCGATACGTCTGTTCTACATAAAAATAGTTCTTTCAATGGTTCCGCTGGCTCCTCTTACCGTGGGATTACTACTTTTTCCCCAAAACAACACATTCCAGCCGTCTCTTCTTTCCATTTCACCGCCTGCTCCGGCATTTCGGCAACTCTCAAGCTGGCTTGACGCCTAGCTTACTCAATCCTCCTCAGCTTCGTTTGAGGAGAAGTCTCTAGATTTCTAGCTACTTTCATAGCTCTCGCTTTTTTTGAATTTGTCGACAAATTAGATTTGCGTTTAGCATGTTTTAAAAATGGGAAACTTTAAATTTGAATCTAAGTAAAAACAACAAAAGAAAATTAAATCAAAATTCGCTAACGAAGACAGACTAATCATAAAACAAACAACGATATCCTAATTGCTAAGCGAAATTATAAAGAACAAAACGAAACCTAACAACAATTCCAAATCGCAAAGCAAGCAATAAATTCCGATAAACGAAGCAAAAAACCGTTGTGTAATAATTCACACAACGATCTTCAATGAAACTGTGTATGTATAGTTTTCAACGACGTATAATAATATTCACCCCATACAAATTCTCAAAAGAAAAATATTACTCTGGTCTACTATCGACCTACTATCGACTGGTCTACTATAGTCATTAAACCATCAGCCTATCACAATACCCCCTCTAAAAACGTCGGATAATACTACCACCTCCTCAGATCTTGAACAATGTGAGACATTAGCCGATACCTTCCTAGACAATATGAACCTAACAAAACATTGGGTCAGCGATCCCAGTATTGAAGAGGCAGTCAAAGATTCGATTAGGCTGCTAGACTGTTATCAGATAGATGACTACCCATCTCTTGTTAGGCCGAATGAAATCCGAAAACTCCTAGGAAAACTAAAATCAAATAAAGCGCCTAGTTTCGACGGCCTGGGAAACGGCTTACTGAAGAACCTCCCTCAGAAAGCCATTGTGTATTTGACTAAAGTGTTTCATGGTTGCCTACGCCTTGCATACTTCCTGAAGATATTAAAACACGCTAAAATCATAGCTATTAAGAAGCCTGGGAAAGATCAATCGATTCCATCTAGCTATCGACCAATCAGTTTATTACCAAGCATAGGAAAACTTTTAGAATCTATCATTTTATCCCGCGTCTCTAAAACAACTGCGCATGTACTGATCCCTGAACAGTTTGGATTTCGAAGCTCACACTCGACCACGCAACAGTTAGCCAGAGTGGCTGAATACATAGGCCATGGGCTAAATCGCGGTCTTTCTACAGGCATGATTTTACTAGACATTGAAAAAGCATTCGATTCTGTATGGCACGATGGCCTATTGCACAAGTTAATTAATTATGAGGTACCTCTTTGTCTAGTGAAACTCATTCAAAACTACCTACGTAATCGATCGTTCTCTGTTTTTGTAGGTAATGAGCATTCTTCCTCTAAAACCATCCCAGCTGGTGTGCCTCAAGGTTCGTTCGTAGGTCCATACCTTTTCATACTTTACCTGAATGATATACCTAAACAGGCTCGCACACAACTTGCCATCTATGTCTATGACACAGCAACATTCACGTCGGACAAAGATGTTGACATAGTTACTGGACGGTTACAATATTCTCTCAAACTACTCAGCCAATATTTTAAGACCTGGAAACTGAAACTTAATTCCACAAAAACTGAAGGAATTCTGTTTACCAGAAAGCGTATACTACCCACTAGACTTGTTAAAATTGATGATTTCCAGATTACGTGGAGTGAATCGGTGAAATATTTAGGCATAATATTAGACAAGACACTTAACTGGAACAAAAACACTGAATTAACCATAAGGAAAGGCGCCAAAGCCCTAAATTCATTGAAACCTATTTTAAATCTCAAATCCATTCTCAATCCTTCAACAAAATTGCTAATTTATTCTACTTTAGTCAGACCTTGCTTAACTTACGCAGCACCTGTCTGGTTCAGTCTGGCAGAAACCAAGTACAATAAACTCCAAACTGTCCAAAACAGAGCATTAAAGATATCGTATAACACACCAATTCGCACGAACCTTAAAATATTACACAACCGAATAAAGTATCCATTTTTAAAAGACTTTATATTAAAAATGTCACGTAAATTTTATTTGCATAAAAACCTATCACACCGTAATAGTCTAATATCTGCAATTGGCAAAAGTAGACTAAGTACAATATCCTACGCTCGCACGTACAATCGATACCGACTGCCCCATCACTATTTTCTCCATGACGCGTTATGACGACAGCTCGCTTACTAGCCGACGCGACGCCGTCACTCCGGCCATGTAAGGATGTTCTTTTCGCGGATTACCCGCTACTTACTTTATGTTATTATAACATATTATAATAAAGCGTACATTTTGTAACTCTAACATTGTAAATATTATGTGAGTCTATACTAAGACTTGCACATACCTACTTGCTAAACCATGTTCATAAATAAATAACTTATTTCATGTCAACGCAAAATTAAATAATAAAAATATGTTTATATGTTTGTAAAGGCGACACAGCCTATGTAACAAATAATTTCATGATTTGTATACAAATAGAATAAGATCATTTGTAAACATTGTTGTAACAACGTGTATGTAAATAAACACCTTGAAAACCAAGCAACAATAAACTCTGGTCTACTTATGCTTTCGCATGTAACGAAATCATACCGCGATCTAATTCGACGACAACGCCATCTAGTTAGATCATCGGTACTAAATATCAAAAATTCGTACAAACACTAAATAAAAACATGTGAAACGGTTTAACAGTCAGAAAAGTGGCATAAGCTATTTTTATCCCGGAAAAACATCTTATTCCTACGGGAAAACACCTTTAGAGCGTGATAACCGAATTACACGCGGACGAAGTCGTGGGCGGAAAGCTAAAATGTTATAAAAGAACAATTACATTATTAACAAATTATTGGTGTGCAGCAATTATTTATGCTTTTCCCACGGGAACAATTTGAGAGATCGGGATTAAGAGTAGTAATAGTAGCTTCTGCCCGCGACTTCATCTGCGTGGACTTCAGAATTGGGTCTAAAGCTTCGCTCGTTAACAATTTTTAATCTTCCCACGGGAACCATTTGAGAGATCGGTATAGAAAGTACATGTCCTTTTCCATAGCATAGGTGACAAGCATACCAAATTTCAAAGCTGTCTACCCGCGGCTTAGCTCGTAAACAGTTTTCAATTTTCCCTCGGGAACTACTTAAGGAATCGGGATAAAAGGTAGCCTTTTTTTTTTGGGTTGGAAATCAATAAATGACCTCTCCCGCTCTGGGCGGAGCGGAAGGGCGTGTCAGACTCTTACTGACTAAAACCCACCCGTGTTCCTTCAATTGCCTGTGCGTCAGGGCCACGGTAACTCTTTCGAACAATCCGCAGCCCCGGCAGGCATCGGTCCTATCGGACCCCGTCAATTTTGCTGACATCTCTTTGAGGCGCCCGTGGAACACGACGCGCCGTCGACCCGGGCCTGGTCCTTACCGGACGGCGAGCTGCCCATTGCTCGCCGTCCGCAAGCCCGCACCTACGGTGGCCGGGAGTCGGCAATCGACTTTAAAAAAATAAAAATATAAAAAATATAATATAATATACAATATAAAAGGTAGCCTATGTGCTTTTCCATGTCAAAGGCTACATGCGTGCCAAATTTCATCCAAATCCGTTGAGCCGTTTTTGCGTGATTGAGTAACAAACATCCAAACATCCACACTTTCACATTTATAATAATATAAATAATTATAATAATAAATAATAAATAATTATATATATAATATATATATATATATAATAATAATAATAATAAAAAATTTGGTAACACCGTGTCAACTAAACGTCTCATTTTTTAATATTCATATAATTATAACAGTGAACGTAATTTTGATCCATTTTTACTATAGTTTTTCCCTATAAACCAAAACCGAATCATTACAACCATGGACAAACTAAAAAAGAGACCATATTACACAAAAATTAAATAAATTAAATCAAAAACTACCGATTCGGAGGTGACATGACAGTTGTCACCTTCAAACATCAGTGAAAAAATATTAGCAAAATGAAATAATGTTGACAAGATTAGCCGCACATCGCGCACGCCCACCACCTCCGGACTCTTCGCTCAGGTCCGCCTCGCCGCCGCCGGTATCCAGCCCCACCGTGAGCGCTGTGATGACACCGGCCGCGGTAGTTGAGTCGGGCTCGAGCGACGAGTATTTTTCCACGCCGACATTGCCAACACCTGTACGTCGGCAGGGGAGAGGCCGGCCACCGAGGAGCTTGGGACTTAGGGGCCTTCCGGCCCCGAGCCGGCTCCCCGCTGCCGGTGGTTGTGTGCAGCGCATGAAATGAACTTAGTCTATGAACGAGAACGTCATGCGCGCATATTACAGGTCTACAGAGAGAGGAACTAACCTCCTTTTTTTTTTTGTTCCGGGGTGGAAAATCCTCATGGATGTTCCCCGCCCTGGGGGGGCGGAGGGGTCTGTCAGACTCTTACTGACTAAAAACCACCCCGGTGTTCCGTCTCACACCTACGCCGGGGGTCGCGGGAACGTACAAATCTTCCGCAGCCCCCGGCCGGTGCCGGCCCGCCTCTGCGGGCCCCGTCCGGTCGAGCGGGGGGAGTGAGGTGTTTTACTCCCCCCGCGACGTCTAAGAGGGGCGCGCGTGGAACACTACGCGCCGCCACCTCGGGTCCTGATGTATGGGGGGCGACGGACGTCCCCGAGTCCGTCGCCCCTGGACCCCTTTAGGGGGGCTGGAAGAGGGCGTTGTCCGCCCTCCGCCGACGCCCGGTGCGCCTGCTGCGGGCCGGGTGAGAGGATGAGATCTCTCGCTCCCTTTCCGCAGCTTCCTTCTGCGAGATGACTGTTTCGCAGAAGGATACCACCGCGTCCCAGGACTCCTCGCCGCCGACCATCGCATTCACAACGGCCGGCAGCGAGAGGTCACTGCCTACTCCTGAGATGAGGGCAGGGCGCGGCTCCTCCCAAGCGGCACACTCTGCCAGCGTATGCCGCGCCGTGTCCTCCCGACAGTCGACGCAGTGGTGACACCGGGCGTCCGGCTCCCTGTTTATGCGACACAGGTACTTCCCGAAGCAACCGTGCCCCGAGAGCACCTGCGTCACCCGAAACGACAGGGAGCCGTGCCTCCTCCCGAGCCAGTGGTCGAGCACCGGCCGGACCGCCTCGATGGTGACGAGGCCGGCGGTAGGGCGTGAGAGCCTGTCCCGCCATTCCGCCACAAGGACCTCGCGGAGCTGCGACCGACGCTGCTCCATTTGTCGCTGCATCGGTCGTTCGCCCCGCGCCCGCGCTTCCTCGCGCCACCGGTACAGTGACGCGAGCACCTTCGCCTCCAGGTCCCAGGGCGGGGATCCGGCCAGTGCACAAGCCGCCTCGTAGGAGATCGTGCGATAACCCCTGATGACTCTGACGGCCATCGCTCTCTGCGGCTTTCGCAGAACAGAGATGCTGCCGGCCGTCAGGTCAGCCGCCCAGATCGGGGCCCCGTAAAGGGCCATCGATCGCACGATCCCCACGTACAGCCGCCTACAAGCGGCGCTCGGGCCCCCCAGATTGGGAAGCAGCGTTGACAGCGCCCCAGCCGCGCCCAACAACTTGGGCGCCAGCTGCCGGAAGTGGGGGCCGAAATCCCACCTGCTGTCGAGCACCAACCCAAGGTACTTCATGGTGGGCTCGACAGCGATTCGAACCCCCCCCACCACAATGTGGGATCCGGATGGTGGCGCCCGCCGGGGACCATGAAACACCATGGCCTCCGACTTGTCGAGGGCCACCTCCAGGCCAAAACGCCGTATGCGGCTCACCGTCTGTGAGACCGCAGCCGTCGTCAGCAACGCTACCTCCCTGTACGAACTCCCCCGGGCCGTGACCAGCGTGTCGTCAGCGTAGCACGTCAGGTCGACGCCCGGTCGGAGTTCGCCCCTCAGCACCCAGTCGTACCCGATGTTCCACAGGAGTGGGCCCAGGGCCGAGCCCTGTGGAACACCGCATGACATGCGGCGCTGGTTGACGCCATCGCATCCCACGTAGGTGACACACCTCTCCGCCAAATACGCCCCAACGATGCGGCGGAGGTAGAGAGGCACCCGATGATAACACAGTGCCTCTCGAATACAACTCCATGGCAGGGTGTTGAAGGCGTTGGAGATGTCCAAGGACACCGCCACCACTACCCCACCCCAGGACACCGTTTCCTCTGCCAGGACTCTCACCCGCGATATAGCGTGTATGGTGGAGCGCCCATGCCTGAAACCGAACTGGCTCTCGTCCAGGTCCGGCCCTTCTCTGCACAAGTGGCCGACGAGGCGGGCTGCGAGTATCCGCTCCAGCAGCTTACCCACCTCGTCTAGCAGCACTATGGGCCGGTACGCGGACGGCGAGTCCGCAGGGCGCCCCACCTTCCTGAGCAGGACCAGACGACCGGTTTTCCACAAAGTGGGAAACTGGCCCTGCTCGAGGCACGCTGTGTAGAGTCCTCTCAGCTGGGGCTCAAGCTCCTTCAGAGCGAGGGCTAATGCTCGGCCGTGGATCCCGTCGGGCCCCGGAGCCACGTTCTTGGCCCGGAGCCGCATCACGGCCGCCCTCATCTCTGCCTGTGTCACCTCTGGGACGCTAATGGCGTCCTCCTCTGTAGACGCTGCAGCTGTGGGCAAAGCCATCGGCGGCGGAGTGTGCTCCGCTCTTGCCGGGAAGAGGGCTGCGACTACCTCCTCCAGCAGCTCTGGCTGAAGACTCTCCGTAAGTGGAGGCGCCGCGGCTCGAAGTTTCCCTCGAACCGCTCGATAAGGGCGCCCCCACGGATTCCCGTCTAGAGTCTCCAGCATCTCCTCCCTGGCTCGCGTCTTCGCCTCGCCGACGGCCAGCCACAGAGTCTCTTTAGCCGCGCGGTACACCTCATACAGCGCGGCTTCTTCGTCAGGGACCCGACGACGTCTCCTCCGGTATCGGGTGTACTGGCGTCTCACCGCCACGCACGCGATGCATAACTGCGCGATCGTAGCGGACCACCAGTACACCTGGCGCCTTGCTGACTGTGTGGACCCGGGGCATGGACGCGTCGCAAATTTGCGTCATCGCCCCGCGGAACCACAGCGCCTCCTGTTCGACGTCGACTGGTCCGCTCATTTCCGACTCCCGACCCCAGGCCTGGACAATAGCGGCCTCCTCGAAAAGCTCCCTGTCGATGCTCTTGAGCGACCAACGCGGGCCGTCCGTTCGCGGGCCCGATGAACTGCGGCCGCCGGCGGTCTGGGCGGAGACGTCGAAACGGATGTATCGGTGATCCGACAACGTCTCCATCTCCACGGCGACACGCCAGTCGCGAACACGGCTCGCGACAGCAGGGCTAGCGAACGAGACGTCCACTATTGACCCGCCCCGCTGCCGCACGCACGTGTGGACCGAGCCCACGTTCAGGACGACCAGTCCGGTCGTGACCGCCCACTCCTCCAGCGCCTCACCCCTAGCATCGGTCACCGGAGATCCCCACGCCGCAGACTTGGCGTTGAGATCCCCTAGCAACAGCACGGGGCGAGGGTGAAGTCGGCCTACGACGGCACCCAGCTCGACAAGGAAACTCTCGAAGTCGGCGAGACTCTTGTTGGGCGAAAAATACGCCCCAACCACGCCAATGCCGTCCGCGAGGGCGGTCACCCAGCCGTGTCCTCGGGACGGGTTGGCGAGAGCCCCGCCGATGATGGCCACCAAGCCACTGCTTTTTTTTTTTTTTTTTTACGGGGTGGAAATCCTCATGGATGTCCTCCGCCCTGGGGCGGGCGAAGGGGTCTGTCAGACTTCTACTGACTAAAACCACCCCGTGTTCCCTCGCACACTTGCACCGGGGGCTACGGGGACACTTAAGCACTCTTCAACGTAACCCCCGGCTAGTGCCGGCCCGCCTCTGTGGGCCCCGTCTGGTCAAGCGGGGGGAGTGAGTTTAACTCCCCCGCGACGTCTAAGAGAGGCGCGCGTGGAACATTACGCGCCGCCACCTCGGGTCTTATATGATAGGGGGCGGCGGACGTCCCCGAGTCCGCCGTCTCTGGACCCATTTAGGGGGGCCGGAAGAGGGCATTATCTGCCCTCTGCCGACGCCCGGTGCGCCTGCTGCGGGCCGGGAGAGCAGTCGACATCTCTCTCTCCCTTTCCGCTGCCTCCTTCTGCGACATGACATTATCGCAGAAGGAGATCACCGCGTACCACGACGCTGCACCGCCGACCATAGAATTAATCACAGCCGGCAGCGACAGGTCACTTCCCACTTCCGAAACGAGGTCACGGCGTGGCTCCTCCCAAGCTGTACATTCTGCAAGCGTATGCCACGCCGTATCCTCCCGGCAATGGACGCAGTGATGACACCGAGCGTCTGGCTCCCTGCCTATGCGATGCAGGTTCCCTCCGAAGCAGCCGTGTCCTGAGAGCACCTGCGTCGCCCTAAATGACAGGGAGCCATGCCTCCTCCCGAGCCAGTCATCGAGCACCGGCTGGACCGCCCCGATGGTGGCGAGGCCAGTGGTAGGGCGCAGAAGCCTGTCCCGCCATTCGGCCACCACGACCTGACGGAGCTCGGACCGGCGCAGCATGATCTGCCGCTGCACCAGTACCACGCCCTGTATCCGCGCCTCCTCGCGCCACCGATGTAGTGACGCGAGGGCTCTCGCTTCCAGGTCCCACGGCGGGGATCCTGCCAGTACGCAAGCCGCCTCGTAGGAGATCGTGCGATATCCTCTGATGACTCTGATGGCCATCACCCTTTGCGGTACTCGCAACACTGCGATACTGCGGGCCGTCAGGTCAGCTGCCCACACTGGGGCCCCATACAGGGCCATGGATCGCACGATCCCCACGTACAACCGCCTGCAGGCGGTGCTCGGGCCCCCCAAATTGGGAAGCAGCGTTGACAGCGCGCCCACTGCGCCCAGCAACTTGGGCGCCAGCCACCGAAAGTGAGGGCCGAAGTCCCAGCGGCTGTCGAGCACCAATCCCAAATACTTCATGGTAGACTCGACAGCGATTCGGGCTCCCCCGACCACAATGTGTGATCCCGGCGGTGGCGCCCGTCGGGGGCCATGGAAAGTGATGGCCTCCGACTTGCTGAGGGCCACCTCCAGACCCAAGCGCCGGATGCGGTTCACCACCTGTGAGACCGCCGCCGTAGCCAGCAACGCTGCCTCCCTGTGCGAGCTCCCCCGAGCCGTGACCAGCGTGTCGTCCGCGTAACACGTCAGGTTCACCCCCGGCTGGAGCTCGCCCCTCAATACCCAGTCGTATCCAATGTTCCACAGGAGCGGTCCCAGAACCGAACCCTGTGGAACACCGCACGACATCTCACGCTGGCCTCTGCCGTCACGTCCCTTGTAGGTGACACACCTTTCTGCTAAGTAGGCCCCGACCACGTGGCGGAGGTAGGGAGGTACCCGATGATAACGAAGCGCCTCCCTAATACAACTCCAGGGCAGGGTGTTGAAGGCGTTGGATATGTCCAAGGACACCGCCAGCATCACCAAGCCACTCCTTTTTTTTTTCTTTTTTTCCGGGGTGGAAAATCCTCATGGATGTCCCCCGCCCTGGGGGGGCGGAGGGGTCTGTCAGACTCTTACTGACTAAAAACCACCTCGGTGTACCGTCTCACACCTACGCCGGGGGTCGCGGGAACGTACAAATCTTTCGCAACCCCCGGCCGGTGTCGGCCCGTCCGCCTCTGCGGGCCCCGTCCGACCAAGCCACTCCTAACCTAACTAGCATACCGTGGTAGGATGCTGTCTCTATTTCAGGAACTAGAGCCAACTTTCAACGTCTCGGCCCAACGACTGTCGGATCAGGTGCGGATCATCCAACGCAGTCATAGATTGGACGATGCCGCACTTGATAGTCTGCGCTCAGAGCTGAGCAACCATATCATCTCGACTTCGACACAAACCGCGATACAAGCGTCAAGCATTGATGAAATACCGCCGCGGTCAAATCATGATGTAGAAGTGGAAGTTGATAGGGTTGCTTCAGTAAGTAGCAAGTGCAACGCCCGATTGAGGAGCGCACTGGAGGATGCATTTCGTGAGTACAGATCCACTCCGACCGAACTTAGACCTCGATTACCACGCCTACCTATGCGCAAAAAAATAATAGGGCGTTGGTTTGTGCCTTGGACTCGCAGCTTAAGAATTTGTTCGAGAGCAGCCAGGATCTCGTTGATACACATTCGATCCTGCATTGCGCGGCTGTTGCGGCATGTCGTTTAGCTAACGTCAAGTTTCCAAATTCTGAGGAGGCTACTCGAACAAAACAACCGTACCAGCCTGGCAGTGCAGGATCGAACGTCGTATAGATGTCCAGGGTACTCATCGGCAAACTATACTGCTTCAGGGAGGGCAATATACGACCACGAGTGATGCGCTTTGTAAGGCGGGCATTCTCGGGGACTGGAATCAGCCCTCGAGATTACATGTTCCGTGTCACAGAGCGCATCGACTTCCTGAAGCACAAATTTTGTGCATGGGCGAGCCGTATTCGGCGCTATAAGCGGCGGGTTAATCGGTACACACAGAATCGCATGTTACAGAGCAATGAGAGATGGGTATATAGAGCTTGGGAGCGACCTGAACAAAATGTGACGGACGAGCGCCGCCCGGATGATGCCGCCACGAGAACATTCTGGCGCAACATCTGGTCAGTGCCCGTCTGTCACGCTGAGGCTGGCTGGATGCGAGAAGTCGGGCGAGCGTGTGAAACTGCACCAGAAATGGAAGCAGTCCTAATTACGCCACTAGACGTCGCCAGAGCAGTCCGTCCGTTACCGAATTGGAAGTCACCGGGACCGGACGGATGGCACAACTTTTGGTTGAAATGGCTAATTAGTTCACACGCCCACCTGGCATCTCAGTTCCAGTCATCTTTAGAGTCTGGATCGCTTCCGCAGTTTCTAACAACAGGCGTTACCCACCTGCTCCACAAGTCAGGTAGTCCCACGGATCCCAAGAATTATAGACCGATCACGTGTTTGTCGACGGTCTATAAACTTCTTACATCCATTTTGAGAGCGAAAATTAATACGCACATTGAAAGTAACTCGATTATGTCAGCCTCTCAAAATGGATGTAGGAACGGGTCCCGCGGTACTAAGGAGCTACTCCTCATCGATATGGCCATAATCCAACAGGTTCGTCGATCCCGCAAGGATCTGTCGACATGCTGGATAGATTATAAGAAGGCCTACGATTCGGTGCCACATACATGGCTCATGAAGGTGCTGGAGTTGTAAAAGATAGATGCAACTCTACGCACCTTCCTTAGGTCATGTATGGGGCAATGGAGAACGGTTCTTCGCTATCCAGGGTGTCGACGGATCCAGGGGAGCGATGAGCCTGTATGGATTAAACGGGGAATATTTCAGGGCGATAGTTTGAGTCCACTTTGGTTCTGCATAGCCCTGAATCCTTTAAGCACACTGCTTGAGGATTCAGGTCTAGGCTATCGGTTGAGGAGAGGTGGTCAGATCATATCTCATCTCCTCTACATGGATGACTTGAAACTCTTTGCCCCCAACAAATTGCAACTGATGGAGCTACTGAAGCTAACTGAAACTTTCAGTAACGCCATCAGGATGGAATTTGGTGTGGACAAATGTGCAGTCATGCATGTATCCTTACACCTTAGATCCCTCTCCTCATCCGAAAGCTATAAGTATTTGGGAATGTCGGAAGCGTTAGGCTACGTTGCTGACATGAAACAATCGTTTAAGGAGCGCTTCTTTGGTCGCCTGAAGAAAGTATTAATTAGTCTTCTTTCAGGCGGAAACAAGGTGCGGGCCTTCAACTGTTGGGTCATGCCGGTTTTGATGTACTCTTTCGGCATACTCAAATGGACTCAAGACTGAACTCGACGCCCTAGATAGGAGGGTCCGTACACTGCTGACCGCAAACCGGATGCATCACCCACGATCATGTGTCGGGCATGCCATCGTCCGGGTGAGACCATCAAACATATTATCTCTGGTTGTTCTCGTCTAGCTAACGACGAGTACTTGCACAGGCATCACCAAGTAGCCAAGATTATTCATCAGCAACTTGCTTTGAAATATAAACTAGTGGATTCTGAGGTACCGTACTACAAGTATGTGCCCGACCCGGTTCTCGAAAATGACCATATCACGTTGTACTGGGATCGGTCTATCATTACTGACACGACTACTGTCGCCAATAAGCCTGATATAGTGGTGATAGATCGATTAGCGCGCCGCACAATGATTGTCGATATTACCATTCCGCATGACGAGAACCTCGTGAAAGCTGAGAAAGAGAAACAAATTAAATATCTCGACTTAGCACATGAGGTTGTTGACATGTGGAATGTGAGCTCGGCTATCATTGTGCCGATTGTCGTATCGGCCAATGGCCTGGTGGCCGAAAGCCTCGACCAGCATCTCTCGAGGCTCTCGTTAGGCAGTTGGATCAAGGGCCTGATTCAGAAGGCAGTACTCCTCGATACGGCTCGCATTGTGAGGAGGTTCCTATCTCTGGAGTTCTAACCACCGGTAGCTTGGACCCTGCTCCCGATACCGGCGGACCACTATTTTTTATATTTTTAAATGTTTTTTTTTAATGTTTTTATAAAAATATTTAAAAATGTATTTGAAGGGATTTGGCCCTCGTCAGTCGTATTTAATGGATCCATGATCCAAATTCTGAAGTTGTACTTTGTAGGTAGGCGTGGATTGGCGGGCGAAGAAAATAGAAGCACTCGTTATAGCACAATCACTTTATTTTAATCAGTAATCCTTTATAAAATATTCACCACAAAATAGATAGCACAATTAAGACACTCCACCGAACGCGTAGCACGCCTGTGCGATCTCGACCAAGTCTCGAATCATACTGCTTGCTAATCGTCGCTTCTATGCGCACTAGCGCTCGGTGTTGTGTCAGAGTGTCATGTCATCGGATGTGACGTAACAAACACAGATAATTCTTGTTCACGACACTCTAAACTAACAGCGACATTTAGGAAACGTAACTAGCACTAATTTAAATATTGAAGCGCCGTCACGGCCAGACTGACATTCGCACGTCCTCGTGCGTCTCCATCCTCTTAAGTCGCCGCTTGCGCATTATTCTGTAAAGAGAATAAAACTGGTAGATACATTACTTTGTTCGCTCGTCCATCACTAACATACATTACAACGTTTTATAACCCACAAACTCAACCACTACGAGCTGACTCGGATAACTGAAATAGGTGTCCCTTCGACCAGTTATCTCTCCAGATAACATGGACCGACAACCCATCAGCGTCCCTCCAATCACTCACTAATACCACACATCTCAATTGATCTCATAGCCTCTCAGACTAGACGATCAGTGCAATAATGTGATCCGGAACATCGACCTGCCTAAGCCAGTTCCTTAGATCACCCAACAAATGTCCACTGCGCAACTACACACATCATAGGACGTCGACCCGCATGAGCCAGTCCCTTACATTATCCTCATGCAGTTAAGTTAATCTCACAGATTAGTAGCAATGTTACCTTTATTTAAGTTTCTTCACCCTCGGAGGCCGAAAGGGTTCCGGAGCTGGCGGTTAACGTACGCGAACTACAAATCGACAAGGTATCACTGTCATCACCAGATGATACCCACTCCACTCCCCTATCGTGGACCGCCGTCTCGGCCTCCTCTAAGTTATTAGTTAAGGTGGTAGCTATATCTACCAAGCCTTCATAGCCCCCGGGTACTGCATGCAAATTTTCGTGACTATATGTGTAAGTTCTATTAGACCTATCTAAGTTTTTTAATTCATATCTGTCGTTATCTAAAACATCGGTTATAATAAAGGGACCTTTGAATTTCCTATGAAGTTTCGTCTGATTCCTTTCGCTACATTTAATGAAGACAAAATCGCCCTTGGACAATGGTCTCACCGTTGCCTTACCGCGATTGAAACGCGCAACCTCTGACGCAGCAGCTTTCCTAATATTCTCGGATGCTATCTCACGAATTTCATTTAACCGAGACCCGGACTCAGAATTTGAAGCTATGCGTGCTAGACCTAAAGACCGCGCCCGAATACCAAACATAAGTTCCGTCGGTGTGTAGCCAGTTAACCTAGACCGTGTACTATTCAACGCTAGTTGTACTTCGAGAAGTTCGTCACGCCAGGTTTTGTTTGGGTCATTTTCTATTATAGTAAGTAAGCATTTTAATGTCCGCATGACTCTTTCTACTTGACCATTTGCCCTGCTAGAACCGGTAGCAATAGGATGCAATTCTATTCTATGTTCACTACAAAATAGCACCGAAAAGACAGACAGCTTTTTTTAGTGCTCTAATTGCACTAGCTGCGTCTAAAGAGGAAGTGTACTCGAGAAGGACGTATTGAAAGAGTCAATAACGACGGAAGAATACTCTTTCCTATCGCTTTTTCCACTTAACTTCCCCGTGATGTCTATATGTATAGTATGCCATGGTGTAGAAACTGTAGGAATCGGATGAAGTCTGACTTGTTGAGCCCCTGAACATCCTTTTGAGGCTTTGCATACAATGCACGATTCAACAAATTTTCGCACCTGCTTAGCCATTTCAGGGAACCAGTATTGCTCATAAATCTTATCAAGGGTTTTATCTGCGCCAAGGTGTTTAATTTCTGTGTGAACATGATTAATTAAAGTCCAAGTTAGTGACCTTGGGACTACTGGAAGCCAGAAGCTATTTTTGTTACATTCAATTGTCCTGTACAATACTCCTTTACGAACGTCATAAGTGTGAGCTACTGCTTCTGGGAGTTCTTGATTGTCATGCTTACTGATGAGATCCCGGATCTCAGAATCACGTTTCTGCTCTACTGAAAGCCAACCTTGATGCAATTCAACAAACTGGACCATTTTAGTTTTATTTGATTCCCCAGCACCCTAATTACGTAACTCACTATCCATCACAATCTGAATCATTTTGAAGCCTATTGCTAATCCATTGCTTCATATCTTCGAAAAATGTGTCTGCTCGACAACGTGAATAACGCAATGAATGTTGTCGAACTGTCAAAATGAAACCCATTCCTACTGTTAGTGTGTTACGTAATTACCCCGCAGATTGTGAGACGGGATTATGTACCAACTCCGGAATAGGATTTCTGGACAGAAAATCAGCATGTTCCATGCTACTCCCCTGCTTATTGCTTATTGATTTTCTGGACAATATCAAAGTCATAGGCCTGCAAAAAAGCCCACCACCTGTGAACGCGTGGGGTGAGGTCTATCTTCGATTTCGATGAATTTCTTTGAGGGAGTTACAGTCTGTGTAGACTGTGAAATGTTGCCCGTACAAGTAATGCCTGAAATTTTCAACAGCTGTAACGACGGCCAGGGTCTCTAACTCGTAAGAGTGATATCGCGATTCTGTATCAGAAGTTCGCCGGCTAAAATAAGACACGACATGAGGAACATTATCCTTTCTTTGGATCAATATTGCTCCGTACCCCTCAGAGCTTGCGTCGGTGTGAAGTTCTATAGGGGAATCACGGTTAAATATAGTCAGTACCGGTTCTGATGTTAGTATTTCGACCACTTTCTTGTGAATATCATTATGTGTCTCAGTCCATTTAATAGGCCCTTTTAACTTGGTCAAAGGATATAGTGGTCCGCAATACGAGTGTAGTTCGGAATAAATCGTCTGAAATAGGAAGCAAGACCTAAAAACTACCTAACTTGAGAAGCGGTTTTTGGAATGGGTGCCTATACCAAAGCTTTTATTTTCCTAGGATTTGGAGTTACTACTCCTGCTTTTATCATGTAACCGAGATAATCAACTTCAGTTTACATAAATTTACTTTTTTTTAAATTTAATGAAAATCCAGCATCCGATAATGCTCTCAGTGTTAAATCTAAGCGTTCTAGACCCTGGGAAACATTAACTGAATAACACAAAACGTCATCCATGTAAGCAAGCGCTATTTTGTTTTTAAGGGTACCTAAAGCTTTGTTAATACAACGCTGATACACAGAGGTAGCGTTTCTAAGTCCGAAAGGCATAGCTAAATATTCGTACTGGCCATCAGGGGTCACGAACGCCGTACGTGCTGTACTATCGCCATCTGGATCAACGCAAATTTGATGATACCCTGATGCCATATCAAGACAAGGAAAATAGTGCGCCCCGTGAAGCCGGTCTATTTGTTCGTCTATCCTGGGTAAAGGAAAATGTTCTGGGCGCGTGTTAGCATTAAGTTTCCTATAGTCTACGCACATCCTATCCGTATTATCCTTTTTTTTACAAGAAGAATTGGGCTAGCGAATGGTGAAGAACTTTCACGAATGACACCCGCTTTCAAAAGGGAATCGATTTTTTCTTGGACTATTTCTTTCTCCGTGGGGGATAACCTATATGGGCGTCTTTGTACTGTTTTAATTGGATCAATAGGGTCTAAACGTTAAACACCGGTCGTAACGCGACGCGTAGGTATACCATCAATAAATAATTCACTATACTTTTGCAATATCTGAGCTAATGAGATTTTTTCATCACCCTGTAAGTCAGTGTCGATACTATTAAAATCAAAATAATGAGGCTTTTCAGTAACGTTAACTTCCTTACGCAAAGAGAACATAATTTTATCACTATCTATACGTACATGGATACCGCAATCTAATACGTCCCTACCTATAATAACCGGTTCTGTAATCGATTTATCAGGCACCACGTGAAACAAAAGGGACACTGTGATACTTTGAATTTCAACGCGGCTCAATATTTGCGATTCACATTTTACGTTTTCTTTGCCTATCCCTGTAAGGTAAACTAACTCATAGCGCATAGAACCCGGGAACTTGTTGACAAAGCTACAAGTTACAAGTGAACAAGCAGATCCACTATCAAAGAGAAAAGAAACGAGCTCACCAGATGACGTGGTCAGGTTACTCCTTGTCGATTTGAGCTCGCACACGTTGACCTCCTTGACTGCAGCTACAGCTACCCCACTGCCTACTTTTCGGTCTGGGCACGACGATGCAACATGTCCTGGTTGTCCACACACGTAACAGGTGATACGGTTCCCATCGTGACTCCTTGGTGCTGGTGCTCGATTCGAAGCCTTCACTTGGGATGACGGCTCATCCTGCCGCTTGTGGCAGTCCATTAATTTGTGGCCTGGTTTGCCACAACGATGACATGTGCCGTTGAAGCGATTGTCCGCGTAGCGAGGTTTTTTGGTGTCACCATCGTATCCCTCGCTGTTTTCAGATCTTCGTTTTTGAGAATTTCCGTTCAGGATACGCAACAGTTGGGCTCTTGTACACACGTTATGTGAGTGCAATTCTCTACGAATTGTGCCATCCTTTTGGCACAAGACTGATGCAACAAATCCCGTCAATATGTCTTCGGCCATCTCTGTACGTGGTATGCGCTCTATGAGACTCCACAGACGTATAGCGGCCTCACTAACAGTTTCTTTTGCAGTTATTTGGAATCGTAGTATTTCGTCAAAATAGTCTTGCCCGAGCATAGGCTTTGCAAATTTGCTAACTGTAATTCGGCACCATCTAGCTTTCGGCTATGGACCATTATTTCCGTAATGTTGCACCAACCTTCTATGTCAGCATCAGCAGCATCAGGATCAAACCGTATCAATCGCGCAGTTGCGTTGAAATTTGACGTTTCTGGTTGAGCGGTTGCCAGCAATCGCGACGACAGCAGAATCTCCATATTTTGCAATAGGTTAGACGTTGGCGGAGCCACTACACTGTCGTCGTTATTTTCTTCAGGTGTTTGCCCTTCGAATCCCACTTCTGATGAAGGGACTTGGCCCTCGTCAGTCGTATTTAATGGATCCATGATCCAAATTCTGAAGTTGTACTTTGTAGGTAGGCGTGGATTGGCGGGCGAAGAAAATAGAAGCACTCGTTATAGCACAATCACTTTATTTTAATCAGTAATCCTTTATAAAATATTCACATACCATTATGTCCTATTGTTATGAGTCACAACAAATTGAAGAAATATATTAAAATCAATAAGTTAATTAAACGGTCACAGAGAGCAATTTAGAAACAAAATCTCTAAAAATTAAATCTTTCGCTTAGAAAGGAACGTGTTGTCCTATCAAAAAGTTTAAATATTTTACCGCAGAAATGTTTTACCATTGTCTAATTATCCACTCGCAGGCAAATTGTATGATTCGTCATTTTGAACTGAGTGAAATAGGTTAGGTTAGGTTAAAACTGTGACCAACCGCGCGCGAGCCGAGCGAGCGTAGCGAGCGGTGCCGCGGCAGCGGCCGGCGAGCGCTACTTCCAAGTTGCTCGCAGAAATCATAACTAATCAAATTTATAATCACAAATGATTTCTTATTAAGAATTATTAATTTAAATGTAGGTATACTTATATTTTTACGTTTATTCGTTTTGCCGCTGCAGTATATTGATAATGAATGAATGAATTCAGTAGGTGAAGAAACAATATTAGTTTATAAACAATGAAAGGAAACGAATTATTAATGAACTGAATATTCGATACGATCTTTTGACTAAATTATTATTAGTCTAGTGAAACATTAGTTTAAATAAAATTAGTGCATTTGAAAATTCGGCGAAATGAAATTAGTTCAAATGAAATTAGTTCAAATAAATAATTACGCTAAATAAAAATTTACCAATGAATTATTCGGTCAAATGAATAATTCTTCGAAATGACTTTATTGCAACTAAAATTCGATTTAGTAATATTATATCAAACGTTGTTCTATCAAACAAGGGTGAACCTAATTTTAATACTAGAAATAAAGATAAAATCGATCTACCATTTTTTAGATTATCTAAAGTACATACATCTTTTATGGGGTACTGTGTTAAATGTTACAACAAAATACCTTGTGACATATTGCAATTAAATGAAAGAAAATTTAAAACTCATATAAAAAGTACACTTTGTAAACAAGCATATTACAAATTAGAGGATTATATCCTAGATAAGAATGCTTGGAAACATGCTGGTCCTGCTCCATAGGACAATCTAGAGTCTAGACAAAATCAAACTGGTTGCTAATTTAATTGTATAATTTATAATTTTTATGACATTGATTGTTACATTATGTACTTAACTACTTTAACTCACACACTAAATTATTACTTGTTAAAATTTTGGAAACATCTACTTTTCAATATTTGTAAACATGTGAGCACCATGTATCTATCACATAATTAATTTACCTGCCTTTGCATTATATTTAATTCTTTTTACCTATTGTGGTATAGTAATTTTATTCTAGGTGCATCGTCTTCACATATGATTACATAATTAATGTGAACTTACATAATATTGTAAAATATTTTAAAAGAGTAACGGTGGAGTTTCTTTCCCATTCTTCTCCATACGAAACTACCTTTTGGAAAGGGCAACTAGAATCAATTCAATTTTTTTGTAAATTTTGACGTTCAAAAGTGCCTTTTATGTGCCTATTTGAAATAAATGATTTGACTTTGACTTTGACTTCACCACAAAATAGATAGCACAATTAAGACCAAGTCCCGACCAAGTCTCGAATCATACTGCTCGCTAATCGTCGCTTCTATGCGCACTAGCGCTCGGTGTTGTGTCAGAGTGTCGGGTCATCGGATGTGACGTAACAAACACAGATAATTATTGTTCACGACACTAAACTAACAGCGACATCTAGGAAACGTAACTAGCACTAATTTAAATATTGAAGCGCCATCATATTTAATAAGGATGTAAATAAATAAATGAGTAATATATATATGTATATATATATATATATATTATATTATGTATTATATAAGTAGGACAATCTGTAGATGCACAAGTTTCTCATTAAAAAATATCACTGTTTGAGGTTATTTTCTTGTAAAATGATAAGCCAATGAGCAGGTTGGTAGCCTGGCGGCTCAGAGGCCTCAGTACGAACGCGCAACTTAAAAGTAATGGAAATTCGATAAATTTTCAATTTTTAGTTTGTAGTGTGTTTTCTTTGGGAGGTCAGTTGTTTTTATTTTTTGTAAAAAAGTTTTTTCTGTTAATACTAAGTCATTTAGGTACATTATTATTTTAAATAATTGTATTTACAATTTTAAAATCGTTTCGAATTTACGATGTTTAAGAATCACACATTTAAAAAAACACAACCGGCACAGTTGTCATTGTCATTACTGTCCGTCTTTTTGTTCCAGACCCACAAGCAAGTTCATCGGATCTCCCACTTATTCACATTATATCTCTTTTGTCAAATGGTGGGAGGCTGCTTTCTTTTCAATTTTACTCCGATGTTTAACAATTATTCAGCCGGGAACTACGCTAGGGGCGGATTGAAGGGAAACGCCACATATGAACACGCTCTATATTACTCTTATCCTTTCCCCGCGTCGACAGATTTCAATTGGTATATTGTTGCTAACATTATAAATTGGTAAGTAAATTGAAAAAATACTACAAGACAAAGCCTAACCTGTTCCTTTCAAATGCTCCGAACAGCCGGCTAGTAGGTATGATATATTATTTATACTAAATATTTTAAGTTAGAAGGGGCTCTAGAGTAAATAATAATCGCCGCACGGTTTGATCGATGGTTAAGCTACGCTTGCCGCGGTCAGTTCGTGGATGGGTGACCATCTATTACATTTCGAGACCCCTCCGTGCCACGGATAGAACGTTAAACCATTGGTCCCTGCTGTCATTCATAGATTTTTGACAGTCGTTTCGGGTCGTAAGAAGCCCGAAAGTCTGACAACCAGTCTTACCAAGGGTATCGTATTTCCCAGCCAGCCAACCCAGTTAGGGTTGTGGAGGTCAGATAGGCAGTCACTCCAAGTAAAACACTGGTATTCAGCTGCATCTGGTAAGACTGGAAGCTGACTCCGACATAGTTGGGAAGAGGCTAGGCAGATTGAAATATATTATCGTCATTTGTTTCATTGCAGGATTGTATCATACTTTTGTTCGACTTGGTTCTGCATGCTCGATTGCTTTTTATCTGTCATGGTATTTCACATCTGGGGTCATTTCAAGATTTTACTTTACAATCTCGACAACTTCCCGAGGCCCTCATCTAAAATAAGCTTCAGATTAGAAGACAGCAATGCAAATATAATTTGTGAAATGTATTCTCCCAATGAGCTAAAAAGTGTTAGTATTCAACTAAACGAATTGATTGATTATCATCGCAATATTATCACGTAAGTTTTGACTTTTTTAGAATATATACATAATATCACGCCAGTAAACCCCAAAGGGTTAGGCAGAGATAGATCTATAGTACACCCACATTTCACCATTTATGTTTAAGTCCCATGTAATAGGGGCCGAACTTATTACCATCAACCAGGCACAAATCCAGATTCCGGGCTCATGGTCATCATCATCATTTGTTGCCAAAAGACGTCCACTGCTGGACATAGGCCTCCGCCAAGCATTGCCACTTCGACCGGTTCCATGCGTCTCACATCCAGCGGAATCCTGCGGCCTTCACCGAGTCATCGGTCCACATTGTGGGAAGTCTTCCAAGACCACGTCCTCCGGTACGCGGTCGCCACTGCAGAACTTTTCGCCCCCATCGACCACCTGTTCTTCGAGAAATGAATGTGCCCCTGCCCACTTAAATTTGATAATTCGGCAATATTACCCGTAGAACCGATGATCGTTGATGTAGACGTATTCTTGAGTGGAGACCTCAAAACGACAAATGTAGGGTAGGTGATTTTTTAGGCTTGGTGGAGCGATGATCTTTGAAGAGTCACTAGCAGCAGCTGGATGTAAGTAACCGAGGATCGATTTAAATGACGTGCAATTAGAGAGGCCCATGTCCAGCAGTGAACTGCTAAAGGCTGTTGATGATGATGATAATGATGGTAGGTACTCTCTTCAACCGTTCATAGACTCTAATAAACCTCAATATCTAAGAGAGATAGTTTGGTAGAAGATGATTTCGGAGATCACATATACCTAGGTCATGTCTCAAAGTTGATAATACACCTTCTGTATCTATACATAGTAAAAAAAAGTAAAATTTCGTGTCTGTCCGCCTAGATCTAAACTCCACAATCGATTTTGATGCAGTTTTCACTATCGTTTAGAGCATTTATTCTAAAAGGTTTATGATTATAATATTAAACTAAAATATAGCACAGAATTCGGGATTCTTGACCCGTCGCCATTGCATCCAGACTAAGTAGGGGCGGGTCGCTAGTTTAAAATTAACCGTCAATGTGGCTAGGCTGTGGAAATAGGTTCTATGCTAGATATGACTTATATGATATGATTAAGCTCTATTTCCTCAAAATAACATGCCTTTTCTTTGACTATAGTTTTACAAACAAAATATCCGATGTGTTTGGGCCAATGTTGTTTGTTTATTACGCGTTTCATCAAGCAGCTGGATGCTTACTACTCATGGAATGCTCACAAATGGTCAGTATTCAGAACCTAGTTTGTAACTTTATATATAATATGTAGGTACCCGACTGCGGCGAATCCACTTCCGCGAAAAACACTTGCGCGAAAGGACAGTTACGCGAAAAAGTTGTGGAAATAACGAGCAGACTGGCTGTTGGCGTAGCGACGCGTTGCTAGGCGCTCGTAACTCTGCGACTCTCTTGCTAGATTCTTTCCTAGAAAAAATAAGCTGGAGGCAGGAGCACTATAGCTACTCTGCTCGTTCCACATCCCACCCGATCTCGATGCTTCGACATAGGACCACAGCCTTCAGAGGATGTTTCAAGTATGCCGCTTCTCGCTGCTGGAATGATTTACCACCTCCCATGAGATCCCTAAAAACAAAACAAAATTTTAAGTTACATCTGAAAAAATACCTATTAGAAAAACAAAAGTATGAGCAGCAAATATTCTATAAGTAAAAACTCACTTATGGTTTATTATCTATGGGCAAGGTATATCATCCAAGCGGCTCAAGGCGGCATAGCGATGCGTCGGATGCGTCATCTTATCTCATGCCGATGGTACTTATACGTAAGTAGTTTACAATAAACACTTCACGGTCTTGATCAAGCTTCGACTGAGACGCAAGCGCAAGCCAGGTTGCTCACTGTCGGTATATCGTTTGGCGGTAGTAACTCACTACGCGTGACGCGCCACGTGGCCTCGCTGGACTCGTGAGCCGCGCGCGCCGACGCCGACGCGTCCGCCGCGCCGCCACGGCCCGCGGCGCGCGATGGCTCGCAAGTCGTGATACGTCAACACGCATAGACGCATTAGCAAAGTACAGTGCAACATTTTGTGAGCGCGCACGCAAGCGCGGAGGTATGGATGGGAGCGAGACAAAACGCAAAACGGCAATTTAAAACACTGAATATTCTTGTGCACAGAACATTTATATAACCTGTTCTTGTGTAATATGGGTGGGTACTTTGTATATGAACACACGGCAATGCCTATAAAATATAAATTATTAAATGTTTATGTTATTTAATAATATTGTTCATATAATTGGTTGTTTATGTGGTTGATTTCTATTCTTAGTGCTTTCTGTTTGTTTTATTTTATATTGTTACATATAGCTACTACCAATCATTAAATCTGACTCGCTTTCAGTACGTCCTTTTTGGGTAACCACTGAAAATCAGCGCTGTGCTGTGGGTCCATAGCACAGCATCATGCTGAGTGGAAGCCTTCTTGTCACAGTCATGACGTGCAGCTGTCGACAATTTCTGTTTTGTGCTCGTGATTATAGATCTATTTTGTTTGTTTTTATTTTATTTTACATTGTTACCAGAGCTAATTATCTTTTTTGTATGCACGTGTTTCTGTGACATATAAACCTATTTTTCTTTCTTTCTGAAAACTGTATACGTGGCTCTTAAGTGGAATGGGTCTATAGTTCTTCAGCAAGCTTTTGTCGTCTTTTTTGAAAAACTAAACCACCACACCACAGCTCCACGCCTCGGGCGTTGTATCTTCTTGGATGACACAGTTCAAGAGACTCTCTAGCTCTCTCAGGACTGGAGCCCTGCTCGCTTCAAGGAGCTCTGTCGTTATTCTGTCATCACGAGGTGCTTGTTGTTCTTTAGCTGCTCGAAAGCCACCCTAATCTCTCGCACTGGTCGACATTCGGGATTTCTTCCGTGTAATGGCACGTTAATTCGGCACGGTTAACACTTCACTGCACTATGTCTCACTGGTTTCGCCGTCCGCGTTGAGTATAAGTGCAAATCATCATCATCATGTAAAAATCCTGGATTTCCCCGAGTATCTCAGACTTCGATATCAAGAGTCTGCCATCCGCAGTTCTTAGTTTCGTCAGATGGGACCTCTCTAATTGCTAAGTAAACCTTTCGACCCTCGGTTCTGCCCGACCTTGATGTCACGGGTATTGGAACACCGAAGGTCGCGTCGCGTCAGTTTTATTTTTTTAGTATTAACGCTCTCTTATCTGACGAAGACAGTTGCGTGGATAGCAACTATCGCTTTTCCCTCATAAGACCGGAAGTCTCCGAGGAAAGTTTGGACAGCATACTTTTACGCTGCCGGGGCTGCGGATTGTTCGAAAGAGTTACCGTGGCCCTGGCGCACAGGCAACTGAAGGAACACGGGTGGGTTTTAGTCAGTAAGAGTCTGACAAGCCCTTCCGCTCCAGACAGAGCGGGAGAGGTCATTTGACGATTTCCCATCCAAAAGAAAAAAAAAAACCTTACTTTTACGCTGCGATTGGAATAATCTGTGGGACACATCGCGAAGTGCTTTGACCACCTTGTCGGCTTTCTTGACAACAGTGCCTGTGGTTTTCAGCAGGGCGAATCTTGGAGCTGCGTAGGTCGGAGGGTAGGCCCCTTCATCCGGATTCAATCAGCTCGAAAATGATATCTAGAGTGCCTCGAACAAGCATGTGATAGCTTTCGGTCTTAAACCTACTTACTGATAACGGAGACATCTCTAAATATGTGCTTCTTATCGATCATGATGAAATCTATCTCGTTCCTTGTCACGGTTTCGGGGCTCTGTCAAGTCCACCTCCGTTGGGGTTTTTTCGAAGAATGAATTCATAAAGAAGAGCCCCTGCGATTCCAAAAAGTTGACCAGCATTTGCACCCTGTGATTCCTGCGCCCCAAACCGAATGGTCCGACTTTCGACTCGCCGCGTTCTTTTACCCATAACAACGTTAGCGTGAATAGTACACCCACAATTCGCCAGTTATGTTAAAGTTACAAGTAGATTGGTAGTAAATAGTCCAATTAGGCGTCAATAGTTGTCCAAAGTCCAAAGTCCATTCGCGCAAAAGTCCATTCGCGCAAAAGTCCATTCGTTGAAATTGGTTTAGTGCAAATGGTTTCGCGCAAGTGTCTTTCGCGGAAATGTCTATCGCGCAAGTGTCCTGCTACCGATGTGTACCTGCCTAAGGCTAACTGTACAATGTACGTTGACTTTTCTCATACAACAATATTTATTTTTAATTTAAAAGTTTATTGGACACTTTATACTTCTTTTTGTTTCAGACGGCTGTAGCTCTGTTCCGCTACCTACCCCTAACAGTTATCCTGTTTCAACAACTTATACAGCTTTCGATCATGTTCGAACTTATTGGCAGTGTTGTAAGGAAAATGTTCAATATATTCTATTATATTATAATATTTTATTCCAACGTATTCAAGTATCATAAACGTAACAAAACGTCACATCGGTATTCGTCAAACGGGCACAAATCCAGACTCCGGCCTGCAACTAAGAATTTAACAACTAATATATATGCTTTACTAGCTGTTGCCCGCGACTTCGTCTGCTTGTAATTTGTATTTCATCATTTTTTAAACTAATATCTATCCCGGATGAAAAGTAGGCAATATCGTTTTCCAGGTCCCAGGCTGCCTATTTGTCAATTTCGTAATGAACAGTATTAGCTGTGATTTAGACAAATAAATGTAACAGACAGGGGGATGGGGTTACTTTCACATTGATAATACTAGCGGTTGCCCGCGACTTCATCTGCGATTCAGAATAAAGTAGCATATGTTCTGCTTAAGTACCCATGTCATGGTTTATCTGTGTTCCGAATTTCATCCAAATCCGTTCAGACGGATGGATGTTTGTCACTCTTTCACGCAAAAACTACTGAACGGATGTGGGTGGAATTTGGAACACAGATAGTTTATAACCTGGCTTAATACGTAGAATACTTTTTATTCCCGTAGTATGTTCCCGTGGGATAATTTCCGACCTCAACGCGGGCGAAGCCGCAGCCAAAATCTAGTTTATAATATTAGTAGGATATCTTATATTTTGCAACTAATGTAAAACCTAAAAACCACTTTGTCGGAGCCGGATCCAGAGGACTTTGACAAAGGGACACTCTGATATTATTTGCAGAGTGACAGGTTAAAGCACGCAGTCTACGGTGTACCATGGGAGAGCATGGACACGAAGAACAGGAAAACAGTGGCCTTCTTCCTCATGAATGTACAGGAACCTGTACATATAAAGGCATTAGGACTTGCTAATGTTGGTGTTACTTCTATGGCCACGGTAATGTTATTATTCAATTTTATTGAAAGCTTCTCGCGTCCAGCTGATTCCTGGTACCTTCACCAGGTCATCTGTCAGTGAGACGACGCTTGAGGGGCACCTATTATGTAATGTAATGTATGGCTAAATGATGATGATGACGTTGCCTGATTTAATAAATAATTTATGCCCAGAAGGGGTTGTGTATTTTCAATGCTGCATTGGTTGACATCATTACGTCAGTCGGCTGTCGCTGTAAACCAGCGCTGGGGCTCTGTCTCGCATAGGGTCGTAGCATTATGCTGAGCGATAGCCGTTTTGCGTGGATGTGACGCATATTTTCCCCAACTCGTTTTTTTTATGTATTTGTGTGATTTTCTCTACGTTATGTTTACCGTAAATAAATGTATTTTCTTTCTTTCTTTCTTTCTATAATAGTTTACCCACATTTGGCAACTCATGTTTGTCACATGTCATAGGACGCCGGGGCCACCAACCTGTTGCTACCAAATGGCCACGAATTTAGATTGGGCTGCTATTTAGAATACTTTAATAAAAACAAAAATTTTAATTGTATTTCTATTATTTTCAGATCTTGAAAACTTCGATATCTTACTTCGTCTTTCTAAACAGCTTGTGAATGCTGTGCAGCAGTTTATATTTCATCATTCGATATAATGCAAATCTTTCGTCTTTTAATTAAGAATGCTTATGATTAATTTATCCATAAAATACATATGTGTACTATTCTTTGTTTTAAATAAAATAGAAGCCTGCAAATAAATGAAACATGTGTTTTATTTTATTCGGCCTAACAAATAGAGATCCATGGATATTTAACACCGCTCTTGGTTGTTACCATAATTGTACATTGGGACGCACGTCAGTGGTTATAAAACCAGTATAAGCTGGCGAAGATGCCAGTTTTTGTGAAATTAGAATTCCATAAAAACTCCGTACTTCGCTAGGCCAGCTCGAGATTAAAGTGTCAACTTGCGGCCGACTGTATACTGATCACAAACAAGAGCTATTGCCATGAATAAGATTTTTGTATCAAAAATGTTTAATTCCTCGGCGCGTACCACGATGCGACACCAACTGTAAATAACAGTAATTGTCAATTAATGTTTATCGACGTAAGTGAGTATGGCGTTTAGACCGGCTAATTATAATACAGGATAAAAAGTTGAAGCGGGCCCTGGATGGGAAGTACCCAGTAAGGTTTATTAATGCTACCAAGATTTACTCAACGGAAACGATTTTTTTTTAAATTAATAAAGCCACATTCACACTTAAATGCAAAAATCGAATATTCTGTATGTTTTTATGATAACATCACAAAGGGTCAACTTTATGGTTGACATCATCTGCCTAGCCTCTTCCCAAGTATGTTGGGGTTGACTTCCAGTCTAACCGGATGCAGCTGAATACCAGTATTTTACATGGAGTGACTACCTATCCGACGTCAACAACCCAGTTACTGGGTAACACTATGCCCCTTGGTAAGACTGGTTGTCAGACTTTCGGGCTTCTGACTACTCACATAGAGTTTTCCTACATTATGTCTAGTTGCTTAAGTATGGTAGAAAATTAGATTCCTTTTACTCCAAATACTAGACCTACTATACGTAGGCTTTACCTAATTTCCACGGTCGCACGGTTGGCGCAGTGGTTAAGCGATTGACTGCTGCGCTGCGTGTCATTGGTTCGATTCCCGCACGGAACAAATATTTGTATGACCTACAAGTAGTTGTTCCGGGTCTGGCTGTTTGTGTATGTGAGTTAAATGTTTGTAAACGCACCCACAATACAGGAGAAATTCCTAGTGTGGGGCAATGTTTTTAAAAAAAAAAAAAAAAAAAAATATTTCTAGTGCAAAATAAAGCAATATTCGGATGCTAATCTCTAGCATCAAGTGGAATGACAACTCACTTCAATTGTTTTTTTTTTGGTTGGAAATCATCAAATGATTCTCCCGCTCTGGTCGGAGCGGGAGGGCGTGTCAGACTCTTACTGACTAAAACCCACCCGTGTTCCTTCTGTTACCTGTGCGCCAGGGCCACGGTAACTCTTTCACTTCACCTAAGATACAAATAAAAGTTTTATTATTATTATTATTTTAATAAATATTATAATAGAGGCTATTGGAAGATTAAATAAAATATTATTTAAGTAAATTAAAATTATAATTTTTTATTTTTATCTATTTTATTTTTATGTAATTAGGATTCAAACAAAGGATTAAATATATTATTTAAGTAAATTAAAATTATAATTTTTGAATTGAATTGAATTTATTTTATAAAATTAAAAAGGTAATAGATAATAATTAAGGTTATATTTGTTTCACCGGGAGATTTTTACAGAATAAACTGTCAGGTCGTGTTGGTAAGGGTTATTAACACTTTCAGGGACACTAAACGCCCATAAGACTTCTAATGTCTCGTTCAGTGTCCGTCAACCGATTAATGTACAGTCGAACAAGGTATAACATATTGTAGCGAAATTAAAATTAAATTCACCACTTCAAAATGTATAACAATTTATAAGTATCGAAGAATTTTTGTCCATTTGTCTGGATGTAGGTATGTTCCGGATTGGCGCGAAAACGGGTGAACGGATTTGGATGAAATTTGTCACATAGATAGTTGATAACCGGGATTAAATCATAACATACTTTGATCCCGTAGTACGTTCCCGTGGGATATTTTACGACATCCACGCGGGCGAAACCGCAGGCAAAAGCTAGTTTCTTATACACGCAAAAATTTTCATCATTCACGCTGCCAGTATGAATTTTCATTACGTGCGTATTAAGTTTTTAAGCCTACAGCTCACCTACTGAAAATGGTTATGTAAAGGAATTGACCTCTCAGCATACTCACAACATTGTTTGAGTATGCTGATAATATATATATATATATACTAGTTGACCGGAGAGACGTTCTCCTGTTTGCTAGAACTCGATCGCAGCGCCACCTATAGAGTCCAATTGTGAATCTAAACCATCCACGGACCCACACAAACACACATTAAAAATTTCATCAAAATCGGTCCAGCCGTTTAAGAGGAGTTCAGTGACATACACACGTACAGTAGAACTATATGTATAAAGATATATATTAATAATCAGCAATTGCAAGTTAGCTGTCTGTATACCAAATGGCTATTTTCACTGGCTGTACCGCAGTTCCGTCCAACAGCATCGCTGATGACCCAGGCTTAGATGGCGGGATGAGCTTGACTCTTATAGGAAGGATTAGTCCATATTGGCTCAGGATCGAGTTGAGTAGAAAAAGAAATGGGAGGCCTATGTTCTGCAGTGGGACCGTACAGGCTAATTGTTATTATTGCGGCTGCATCTACTTCGCCACATACGAGCTACGCGTCACACTGACGTTACGCAAAATCCTGCATCGCGCAAGCAGAGTTTACCGCGCAACTGGCATATATACAACGTCCCGTCATTAGTCGTCGGGCAGTTGCCCACCAGACACGACAACCGTCTGGTCGGAAGATCCGCCCTCTTCTATGGAGGTATGAGTGAACTTGACACCCTGTTCCTCATACCTCTATATTATTATATGTACCTCAGGAAAAGCATAATACGCTTTCGTCACTCTCGGCAGGAAACAAATATTCTCATTCAATATCCAGAAACCTTTTGATAATAATCTAAATAGGCAATTTGGGATAGCCGAATAGCCAGATAAGACAGGTTCCATAAGATTACATGCACCAAATCTTTTCACTTCTACAAATAAGTTATGAATGTTTAAGAGTCCTTTTCGATTTAAAATGCTTACCGAAGAAAACCAACCAATACCTTAGCTTGACCTATTTACTTCAGATCAAAAACCTTTTAACCTGAAACTCATAATCATAATTAGGCCTCCGTACTATAATCCTTTTTTTGTCTTTATACCACGAGTACTAAAAGCGGATAGCGTAGCGTATAACAGTGGACGGTTATACGCTACGCTATCCGCTTTAAACATAGAAACTAGAGCTAACAAGGTGGATTTCAGAAGAAAAATGGATGAGCTTCCAAAAATTATTGAGCTTACACTAAACCTCTTTGCTTTAAAGTTTGTTAAGGTGAATCCTCAGTTGTAGCCCGCCAAATTCAAATTTTCTTTGGTGTTTTGCAAAGTGCAGCTCTGGTTTACGTCGTATGTTGATCGAAATGCGATTCCCGGCTGTAGGAATGATATATTTACTGAATAATTAAACTGAATGATTGCGGCCTACTCCCTCTCAAAAAGAGGGAACCTGTGTCCCAGCAGTGGGAACATTATAGGCTGGTTATGCTATATGCCCTTACTAAGACAATTAATTTCGACAAGATGCATAGCATATTTTTTTGTTACTTAACTTTGATAGCTTCCTGATACACCACTTGTAAGCAAGTATCGGGAAATTGAAGGTCCTGAAATCAGTACGGATATATTTTGGACAGGTTAAGACTGAGATTAGCAAACGTTCTTCTTAAAATTACGGAGTTTACCCCTCAAGAGATACAAAGAATAATTCAAAATGTGAACTAGCTAATTAGAATATTCGTTGGAAACCTTATAACTTTTCACTGTAAAAGTATAACCACATCCAATCACAATAGCCTTATGACTCCGAGCCAAAGTGGGCTAAAGCTGATAAAACCTAGGCCGCACAAAGGCCACCCAACGGAAACTGCATTACCGACTTACTCCGGTGCCCGTACGACACTGCACTATTTGCTGGCGTTTTCTGGATCCACCTGGCGTATCGTTTATATATGTTTTGAATTTACGTAGTGGATTTTTTATTATACTTACATTCGATGAGATTAAGTATCATTAAAAACTTGCACTGCATAATCAGCCTATAACATTCCCACTCTTGGGACACAGGCCTCCTCTCTGTGAGAGGGAGTGGGCTGTTATCCACCACGCGGGCCCAGTGCAGAATGGTCGATGTCATAATTATGTCTAAGAGTTTTTGGTTCTAGGACATGCCGGTTTCCTCACGTTTTCCTTCACCGTTTTGAGAGCAGCATTCTCAGCCTAATTTGACTATGTGGCCTTTTAATATTTACCTGTAATTCAATGCTGAACATGAGCTTCCAGTAAACGGTACCATAAGATTTACGTTACTTAACGAAACCTACCTGCAGATTGAAATAAATCCATTACAAAACTTAAATTCATAACATCCCAATTCCTCTCAAAGACTATCGATCGATATTCCCTTGACTGTCGACTCGGAAAGTTATGACAATAATAGTTCTGATCTCGGAAAATAGAACGTGCGAGTATTTCCGAGTTTACTATTGTGGTGTGTTTTCACTGCCATCCGTTACCAGCTTTTACCTGTCGCTGTATTTCCATGGAAATCGAGTAGCTACGAAAGCTAAGCGAAATTTATGAGAAGTATTTCTTTTAAAATGAGACCGAGAATGATAAATGTTGTTTTGAAATATTATAGACGATTATATTGTTCTCTTTATGGAAATGTGTTTGGGAATTGTATGATGTATTGTATTTATTATTATTGGTAAAATTAAAGGTTTTTGAGAGGTTGATTCCCGATACGAGGTAAGAGAAAGGAAGGTTGGATTGTTACAATATAATGCCCAAGAGGCTTAGGCCTGCTTGCACCATAAATCACTAAATACGTTTAGCGCTAAGCGAATAAAAACATCGTTCTATTTCTGGTTATAGAGGCAGAATGATAATTTTAACATGTTTCGCGCTAAACTTATTTTACGATTGGTGCAATTGGGCTTTAAATAAAATTTGACATTTCATTTGAGTCGTGTTGTTGTCAGCAAAAACGAATACAGGTCTGATCGTTAAATCATGCTATCGATAAATATACCACAATCATAACATAAGGCGCCATACATAAAAAAAATAATAACAAAAACCGTCAAAGAAAAAACAAATAGAACCACAAAGAAATTAAACAACAAAACTACATCAGATCACAAACTCGCTACATTTTTTTTAATTTCCACCGCAACAATATCACTGGACTTCCCAGCGAAAGTCACAGGGGTAACTTAATTAGAAACTTTTTTAATTAAATCCGATCTTATTTGGTTTCAGGATGCAGACACGGTGGAAAAACTGAACGAGAGTGGAGAACTGAGGAAAATGTTGAAACCTTATAAGGTAAATGTGTGTTTTATTTTATTTTGAAGTAAGTTTTTCCTGGGGTAGATAATGTCATAAGGATGCTACCAATACGTAGCTATCTTTTGTTGTTGGGCAATTTTTGACTAGTAACATTTAAAACATATTGGAATACGTCCATCATGAGCCTACGATCCTTGGAGTTTCTTTGCTTTGTTAAGTAACTAGATAGGTCGTTGCAGTAAGACCTACTATTACGCTTCTGGAATATATCCATCCTTACTCTAAAATTCCTGGGGTTACTAACTGCGTAGGCTTCTTGACGGTTCTACTCTATTAGCTATGAAGGCAAATTCTAGTTCTTATAAGCGTTCAAATGAAATTCACAATCTCTATTCTATTCTAAGTTTTATTACGGCAAGCAAAGACCATGTCGACTATTCTGCCAATGCTGCAATGTCCAAAATGAATTGGAAAAGCAAGGGTGCATGCATTATTATAAATTACAAAAATAAAACGATACTAATCTTCAATGATTCAGTTGAACTTAATGTAGATCTTGTGGGGTTGTAGAACTAGAGAACTGGGAATCTTATCTCAGCGTAAATCTAAGGGGTTTAAAAATACACTTACCGAAGCCGAAAGTCACATGTACTCCCCATCATTGTTATATTTTTTATTGTACTGGACCATACCTGGCAACCTTATGGTTAAGGAGATATTGAAGATCAAAATTCCAAGTTTACTAACGTTTTTTTTTTAAAAAAGGTTTTCAATGTTATAACACAACTTTAAATACCCCCACGACCCGTTGTGTACGTACCGTATGTACCGTAGCATGCACCCATAAGCAGAATGTTTTGCGTGCGTTACGTTACGCACTACCGTGAACAGAGATTTTTCACACAAAAAATAAAATTCGTTTCGAGCAACTATTTTTGACGGCAAAGTGATGAGTGTTTTTACACCCTGTATGTCAAAAACTTGTCAAAATGTAGGTAAATTAGAGGTTTGTGTTGACAGATTGAAACTGAGATTAGAATGCAAACATTCTTAATAATAAGGGAATTGCCCCTCTGTTTATTACCCAACTGCGCGTCAGTAAAGACAGGGTTATGTTTTTTCATGATGTTTTAAATCATGCAGTTTTGAAATAATTCATTTATAGCAGGTAAGTATGTACAAAATAAAAATAAAACTTGCAAATGACATAGCATAATAAGCTATAACGTTCCCACTGTTGGGATACAGGCCTCCTCTCTGTGAGAGGAAGTGGACCATAATCCACCACGCGGGCCCAGTGCGGGTTAGTGGATGTCAAACGTCTTCAAATTTTGGTTCTAAGACATGTTGGTTTCCTCACGATATTTTTTTTCACCGTTTTGAGAGTAGTGGTGATTAAATTAATTTCTGTGTATTTAAATACACAAAGTGCCCTACAACTCGTATGTCGGGGCCGACACCACTGGGCCACAACTGCTCTTGACATAGTGTAGGTTCAATTAGATCTCTCAATGTCTTGCCCCGAGACCTCTTCCAGAGCTATATTATGTTATAGGTATTGCAAACGTTTTATACAGACTTGGTGAGCCTAATTATAATTTCTCAGAAACGTTCAATGCTAACGATGTTACTACCTAATTCTGGAATAATGAACGTTATCAGACCGTTCTTCTCAATATATAACTATATCTTTATTTGTTAATTTAACTTTGTTAAGTTAAATTATCATTCTTGGAATTCATTAAAACATACCGCTGTGTTTAGCAGTATGTTTTAATTAATTCCAAGAATGATGCTGTTTCTTATTTGCCAGATTAAATAATGCCTTTGTTTTCGACACCAAGCGTGAAGATAGGATTGCCCGTAATTTTATCACACCTCACAATGATAATAGAGTTGTCTATAACGTTTTTAATTAGTAAATGTACTCTATTGATATGATTTTCTAACCATAACCATACAAATGAATATATACCTAATGCAGTTTACAATATAGTTTTTTTTTGTATTCTGTGTGAACACAAGAAAACAATTGGCATAGCAACAAACTTTTCCTTGGTTCTTTCTTAGGCTGAATTGAATCGTCATCAAACAAATTAAAGCTTTTGGATACGACTAAAGAAAATACCTTTGTTAGCAACAGGTAGTCAATCCAATGAAATGAAGCACTTCCAATATGTTTACGATATACTAGCGACCCACCCTGGCTTCGCACGGGTGCAATGAAAATACTAATGTGGTGACAGTGTGGAGTGATTAATAATTTCCTTTATTTCATTATGTACATATAAATTATATTTTTAAATATTAAAATATAAAAACATTTAAAAATATAAAAAATTGTGGCCCACGGGTATCGGTCCAAGCTACCGGCGGTCAGGGCTCCAGAGAGAGGAATCTCTTAACAATACGGGCCGTGTCTAGAAGTACCGCCTTCTGAATCAAGCCCTTGATCCAGCTGCCCAACGAGAGCCTCCTCAGGTGTTGGTCGAGGCTCTTGGCTATTAAGCCATTGACTGTCACGACTATCGGTACAATGATCGCTGAGTCCACATCCCACATGTCTACAACCTCGCGAGCCAAGTCAAGATATTTAATTTATTTATCATACATCTCCACCACGATCACTTTTGGGCCAGTTTGTGATGGCATTACTGTCAAATATCGCCAAATACTTAACGCATCCATGGGCCATTTCTGAAACTGCCTGCTATAGAGAGCACGTAAAAGAAATTGCAAAAACAAGTGAAATCGATTCCTTCCTCGCTGTCAATTATTTTTAGTTAGCGTCATTACTTGTGACAATATTGGGTATAGCATACTGGTTGTGTAATAGGAAGTGACAAATTTAAGAACGTTGTATGGCCTAGTAAGCTTGTTGGCTGAAATGAGTGACATTGTTAAAGAAATGGTCGTGCCCAACGCAGTTGGTTCAATAAATTGACTTCACAACAAAAATATGATGAACAGAAATGAACGCTAATATAATGAATTTTAAATTATTGACACGAGTGTCAGGTGGATAGCAGTTTTGCAGAAATTACCAGTCCTGCTATCAGCCAGATACTGGAATTATATAAAAATCAACAGTCACTGATTTGCACTAAGTTTTACTTAATAGCACAGTGGTTATTGCAATGTAATAAATATAACTTTTACTTAACTCTATGTTAACATTTTGAAAAAAATGGGTATGTCAGACATAGTTCAAATTGATAACTTACCTCATTTCTGAGAGAAAACCAAGATGCAGAATTTGATAGTATTCAATATAAGTAACTGCTGACAGCCAAAGACAAGTTGACGACATTCAAATACGAATAAATATAAGGAAAAATTCCGGCAAATCGATTAATTAATCATTCTTATCTTTCAACCAATTAACTTCCCGCCATAAGAGTTGACAAAAAACATAAAATTCGACCGAAAAAAAGGTTATAAAACGGACACTGCGCTTATGCAAGAACATTCACATACCGCAAATAAGTTTCGAAACATTTTGAACATAATAATATTTGTTTTTACACCGTAACCGTAATAAACATTGCGTGAGGCGTTTAATTGTATAAAGGTGAACTGAAGGTTGTTTCAAATGAAGTAAACAGGTTCAATTGACGGCCGGATAAGACGATCGAAGTTGTTGAAATGTCGTGTGTATATAAGGCCTTTGTAGATCTCTTCGGAACATTGTTGTTGTGACCTTTCATCGTACAATACAAGACTCAATTAAAACGTGGCCGTTGCCTGTATCTCCACTTATAAGGGGATTGGTCTGTCCATTTTGATCAGATTGACGGCAGACTTGATGGGAAATGTTGCATCTCTTTTCACCAGCTCCTCTTTCTTGAAACATCAAGGGATTTTTGCTTACTAGGTGCCGAAGCCAACTCGCAGAGACCCTTTAGATTTTTATATAACAAACTGTGTTATTAACTCTTAAATTTTCTCAATTCCAGAGTGCAGACGCCTGCAACACCTGTCAAATGTGCGGTGGGTTCCGCCTCCTTCCGTGCAGAATCTGCAAAGGATCCAAGAAGAGCCTTCACAGGAACCACTTCACGGCAGAATTTGTGGCCCTCAAGTGCATGAATTGTGATGAAGTGGGCCTCGTGAGGTGCGAAGCGTGCTGCTAAGGGTTAGCATTGACAACAAATAGTATGGACAGAAAAGAGCAAATGGATTTTTTTGGATACAAGTGTTATAAATGAGGACGAAATTATTAATGTATAAAGAGATTTTATAAAAGAAATTAATTAGGATAAAAAATATTCTTTTGTATTTTTTTAGTAGTACGTATAGACAATAGATTGCTGTATTTTTAACCATTTGATATGAAATTCGTCTATCTTTGTCAATTAAATTCTAGATCTTAAGTGCAAGCGTTGTCAAATTCTAAGCAATTGTGAAACTGTTCATACTTAATATTATATATTTTCTTTGTATAATTATACAAAAACATGGCGTTAGAGAGCAAAATTATCATTAAAAGACATCGCTTTTAAAATTTAATTTTAGTTTAATAAATAAATCACAATAAACAGGAAAGCAAGAAAACTACTATTTACATCAACGCCATCTAGTGTTGTTGTCGGAGATTAATTCTTATCATGTTAATAATTTAATGCAATTAATGCACTCCTTATTATTATATAAAATAATAGCATATAGTACGGCATTATAATTATGGGAGACGAGCAAACAAAAGTAATTTCTTAACCTTTTTTTATCCATTCGATCTTGCTTGATCCTCCAACGGGCATTTCTTTTTATTCCTAACCTTAGCTTATAATCTAGGAAAATAATGTTTGCTAACATTGTAAATGGTTGACCAGTTTTTACTTCATTTATTTTTGTATATAGCGAAATAAGTCAACCTTTGTTAGTAGAATATATTCATAAACATATCTTCACGATTCAATCCTGCGAGAGAAACTTAGGGCTTATAACTTCAAACTTATGCTACATAACTATATACCTACTTTTAAAATAGCGGCTTTACTGCAGCAATGCCTTAATATAAATATATTTTATATAAAATATCTGGCCTTCATTATATTATAAGTTATAACACTACTGAATAAAAATCTATTTGGTCGTAACGCGCATACAAGATACGTTGAATGTTCATATAGGATATCTCGATTCAAAGAACTCTATGGCTTAGTAAAAAGGAAACGTTGCTGAATATTTCAAAAAATTCCAATGAAAAAGGTTGAAACTTGTTGAACATATTCCTTAAAAGAATTTGAGATGTAGTTTTGGAATTAAGCAAATTGATATTTTACTGGGTTTTTGTTTTGTCCATCAGTGTAATTTTATCAACAAGATACGGTCGCAAAGTAAGTCTTTATTAAGATTAATTAACATAATTGTTTTTGTTTAAAAAGAAAACCACTATTAAAACTAGTTTTTTTTTTCATATATGGAATTAGCAAGTTCAAGTCCTGAACGTTTAGCTAGACTAAAGATTATGTACTAGAAATCTAGATTTGTATGAGAAAATGAAGCTGCAGGTACAAGTCCAACTTACTCCTAATGCTACAAAGCGTGAAGAAATAATAAATAGGCTCTACCTGAAAAATTAAATTCAGGAAATATAAAGTTAGGTACAGATATAATAATATGCCATAAATTAGCTGCAATATTTTATTCTTTTTATACAAATGTTTATAGATATTTTTTAATTCTAGTGTAGCCTATCATTATGTATGTAATTACGTCATTTTAACAAATGAAGCATGAAATTTTAAATTGTATTTATTTTATAAATGTGGATAATATAGTTTTTTAAGTAAGTCAAGGTGATTTAAGATTCTCAATGTTTTGGGAATAAACTTTTGCATGTTTATACTAGTTGTTTCATTGCCTTTATCTTGAACTGAAGTGTAAATATGACGTAAGTACAAAATATTGCCGCAAAAGTGCATCGTATTATTATAGAAACATTTGAAAATAACAAATGGATGTGAATATATACTGGCGTGCAATAAAATCGGCCCACCCCGTGCTCTTCGATTTGAAACAATATATTTCAACAAAGTTTACTAACAATAACCTAATACTTAAATCTTCCTGAAAATATGTAGATTACGTTAGTTAAAGAATTATCAAAACTGATTTATAAATTTATGAATAAATCACGAACTATCAAACATGGGGGTTCAAATAAAGAACCTCCTTGTTTTGAAGTCCGTTAAAAAATCAAGTTAAATTTTCAGTAAATGAACAGAAATAAACAAAATTGTTCTTTTGTCAATATCATTGGCAGAAAAAAGTTACGCACTTTATCCGAGCAAACGTGAGCGATGAAGACATCTGAAGAATGTAGTCGATCTTGTCAAGAAAGTTGCTTTTATCCAAATATAGTGTACATGCAAATAGACTGTACCTTACCTACCTTCACACAATATAAATTAATAAATTATATTCATTAAGATTTTTGAGATATCGTCTCTCGATTTTTTTGCACGCCAGGGTAGTTAATGCTGAAGGCCACGTTACCACTGAAAACGTGCAATTATATTGTGTGCAAATAATATAACAGAGATCTACTGAAAAAAATGGTTTAATTAACTAATTTTAAATGTCAAAATGTTAAATGAAAAATAAGCCCAATAATGGGGGAGCCCATACCTTTCATTTTCCTTTTTTCTTCGATGCTGGGCCTTGGCCCAGACTAAGACAGAACGGGCTAACCGCACACTACATTTCCCATGATTTAATGCTTCTTTTATTTTTTCCTTATCAAATATTTTATTAAACTAATAACGGGACATTATCAGTGATCAAATATTATCAAATCCCTGTAATTATCACGTATTTAATTCTCTTTGAATAGTTATTTGATTGGTAGGTAGCTAGAATTTCTTTAAGGTAACTTCACACAGGAGTGCAAAACTATGCATCTACAGTCCTATCACCTTTATTTTACCTCTGACAGTTGCAACCCAACAGCAACCTTATAGTAACGAAAATAAAGATCATTTTGATTTTGACGGATTTGTCAGTGGCAGCAACCCAATAGCAACCTTAATATAACGAGAATAAAGATCATCTGTCTCGCATAGGGTCGTAGCATTATGCTAAGCGATTGCAGTTTTGCGTGGATGTGACGCATATTGTCCCCGAAATTGTTCTTCTTGTGTTTTTCTCTGCGTCCTATTATATAACAGCAAATAAACGTATTTTCTTTCTTTCTTTTCTTTCTTTTTTTCTTTTTACTTTTCTTTCTTTCTTTTAACCATTTTTTTATATAAGTAGTGTAGGTGGTAATAAAAACTCCATACAGAGCTTTTTCCGTACAAAGAAGCAAGAGCCTTAAGGCGTAACGCCATTCTCGTAGAATAATTTCCATGGAGTTTTTATAGAAAACTATGTATTATATTATTTAAACTATATATTTTTTATAGCGTCGCACTGTCGCATTGCGCCAGATTGCGGAAGCCTTTAAGCAAACCTAAGGTAATCCTTAGGTAATTTATGGTAATACACGGCTGTCAAAAATCTTGACATATGCAATGTTATTAATTTAATGAATTATCACAGGATCAAGAAAGTTCAATCATGAGAAATATAGTGTGTTTTTATAATGAGCGAATGATACTCGTAATGATAATGAATTAATACGGTTAGGGTAGAGTCACATTAGCTGATTTTATTAAGGGTTTTATTGTCAGTTCTCATAATAAAATCTGTTGTAAAAACTATTGATGTTATTTTGGTCAAAAATACACAAATCGAACTTCAAGGCTTTTCTAGTAAAGAGGGCGCACACCGGTCCACTAGCGCCACTCCTTTAAAAATATATTATCTCGTCACTGAGAAGGAATTTTGAATAACGGCTCAATAAACACCCTCGATAAGTATGTCTAGAGTTTTCTAATACCTTTTATAAACTTTCATATTGAGACACGAAACAATAAAATACGATCTAGAGGAATGTGGTCGCTTTTCTTTCGATCACTTTTCTTTGTATTTTCGTTTTTTTGCCACCGACTTCGAAAATTAAAGTAATTTTTTACTTTGTAGTGTTTTTTTTATTTGAAGTAGGTTGTTTTTTTTGTGTCAAAATGTTTATATATTTCACTTTTTAGTTGTGGTACCTATCCCGCACAAACTCGTTTACCACTACTTTCTATGTAAATAACAGTAACAGTAAGTTATTATAACATCATCAATATACACTAAGTAGAAAAATACGTATTATTGAAGCTAACTAAAAAACTACCGAAGCAAAGTTACTACAATTCATATGGAACCATTCTTGAGGCATACCCTATCCATTACAAAATGAATTTTCGAAATCGATTCACAATTGTTGGACATATCGCGTAACAAACATACAGACGAATTTAGAACCTCCTCCTTTTTGAAGTCGGTAAGAAAAGATGTAAGCACCGATCTACCACGCGTGGTGCTGCTTTATTAGATAAGATAATGTTTATATGCTTAAACATGTGTGATACATACAAGAACAGACATGCATATAGGACGGTAACAACATTATTAGATACAGACATGTTTGCCACATGATGTGACGTGCAAATGTCAAGAAATATTGCAAGCCCTATTTGTAAATCTTTATTATGTGTGGCTAAAGCCTTATGAAATAACTAGATTTTGCTCGCGGCTTCGGCCGCGTGGAGGTCTGAAAATAAAGTCAAAGTCAAAGTCAAATCATTTATTTCAAATAGGCACATAAAAGGCACTTTTGAACGTCAAAATTTACATAAAAATAGAATTGATTCTAGTTGCCCCTTCCAAAAGGTAGTTTCGTATGGAGAAATGGAATATTTCTGGGAACCGAGAACTACCGGGATAGAAAGTATCCTATGTCCTTTCACAGGTCTATACCTGTGTCAAATGCCAACCAAATCCGTTCAACGGGTAAGGCAGGAAAATGTAACAGACAAACAGACTGAGTTACTTTTGCATTTTTAATATTAATATGGAAGTATGTATTATTATCGGACTTCACTCTAAATATATAAGCTGAAAGTTTCTAGAATTGGTTTTCATACATTTACGGGCAGCCAAGGCACGCTCGTTCTATCGTAGACCTCATCCATCGCTTTCCATCCGGCGAGATCAAGGTCAAGAGCAGGTCCAACAGGCAATAAAAAAGTTATAATAGCGAACATGTCTAGAAGTTTACGTGATTTTTTCCTTGACATTGAGCCCCAAAAGTAAGTTTTATTGAATTTTTTAATTTTGCTTACTTTTTTATGTGAACTAATTAAAGCCTTCCATACCATATGGACGATAATTAATGAAAACACTGATACTGGCTATTCTGAAACATCGAGAATATATTCTTTTTTTTCGAACAATCTAAATATGTCGCTGCGATTGGCCGACGAAAAATGTCTACTCAGATGGGTCCAGAACCATGCACTGGATCCATGGTAACTGGTTGCACTTCGATGTCCCTGCCACCCTGTATAATATGACTTTACAGTTTGATCTTTGATTAAAGGAACTTCTTTATACTTGTCGCAAAACATTTCAGTGAGATCACCTCGCCAGCTGACTATGCCTACCTGATACTGTTACGTCACTTGTTAACAATCATAAGCTCATGGCCCCTCAAGATACTCGACCCGCTTGACACTGGATCTATACAAAGAAGAAAGATCTGGGTGGCCATCCAGAAGTCATTTCACATGTTTATGGTTTTGATATGCATTTTTGGCGGGGCCATGTATATACTATTGCACCAGAAATCGATGAGTTTCTTCGAGCTTGGACATTTGTATATTTCTCTTCTTATGTGCATTGTTATGTTTGTAAGTATAAAACATTATAAGTACCGTCCGTCCGCGACCAAAGTCGACTAACACTGCTACTTTTACACATCCATCATCCAAATTGACAAAAAAGTATTCGATACATTGTACTATAGCATATAAACATAATATAATTTTTACACCATCTGCTCGCTCATGTCAAATTAAAGGTCATGCAAACGTAACCTAAAAGCAGTCATTAATGCCCGAGCTGTAGCCGGGCTTTAGGGTGCATTTCCACTAGAGATGTGCGAGAATTCGTATAGCGAGGCATGTGCGTATAACTAACCAATAACAGCGCTAGCAAAGCTCATGCAATGAAAATGAAGCGATGTTATTGGATAGTTTCACACAGATCCTTCGCTACGCATCCTCGCTCTTCTCTGGTGGAATCGCAGCCTAAATATTGTACTGATTTTCATTATGACCCGGTGGTGCATATTGTGATTTGAATTTGGAACCTTAATAAAAAAATCGTATAAAAACTTTTAACAAAAAAAAAACGGTTTTGTCTATAATAGTACAGCTCGACGAAAGAGTTCTCACTTCATAGGTTTTAGTCGCCGTCGACAAACAAAATAATTGGTTGTTGCGTCGCGTACCCTTCCGTTAGAACGCTGGATTTGGACTGACGCCCTATAAACGATATTATTTCTTGTGTTTTGAATGAAATTGTATGAGATTAGATTTAAAAAACAAAATCACCTGACTTACAGTAAGTTATTTTAGTTGAAACTCAGATTTGATGCCACCAACACTGTATCAGACTACTTGAAAAGTGAGCTGGTTTTGAATCTTCATAGGTGCAAACGAGTTTTGATTTTGTCGTTTTTCTCGTTTTAATCCTTTTACTGTGTTATATTTTCGGAATCGTGTCCTCAATCCCTTTATTTTGATACCCCACATGGTAACGATACAATTTAATTTTTCAAGATCTTACTTATTGTCGTCTAAAATCCGCCATTTTGATTTTATAAAAACAAAACCTAGCCTATAACCTTTGCTCGACCCAGACGAGTCGATAAATACCTCATGTATTAAATCCATCCGGCGTTTAGGATGCATCGAAGGTATAAAAAATTCCACATACAAAGATACATAGATACGTACACATGAAAAACATACTCGTCTCTTTGCTGTCAAGTAGTCGGGTTAATAGTAGTAATAGTAGTTATTTACCAGTTTCGTAAACTACTAATTTGATTACCGAATTAGTTTTTATTGCCTCTAATTATGTGCGAAAAATAGAGTATTCTCCTCGGGGATAAAGGGTTTTCATCTTGGGCGAGCGCTTGAATCCCTCACTGCACTCAGGATTCTAGTCTAAACTCCCTCGCTTCGCTCAGAAGTGAACTCAGAGCTCCCCCGCTATACTCACTATACGTTACATATATACATACTTACTCACGTATAGCAGTTCGTAGAGGTCCTTGCGAGTTTGCCCGCGATTTCAGTCAGTTGCTCGATCAAGTTGACCGGTGTAAGTAGATGGATGTGTCCCTTGTAGACATCAGTTAGACTTTCAAACAGCATCTCTTGAACCCTCTCTAAATTGGTAATCAGCAGACATGCTGTTAGGGAAGCCGAGTTGAAGTAGTTAGTAGCCATCACTACTTCCATTTCAGACTCAATTTTGCTAAGTTGGTGTTAGTCTGCGCCATGAAGTCGTCTATTAAACCAAACTGTCCCATGATATTTTGTTCATTCTTCTTCAGCATATTGTTTTGTAGTTCGACAATTGAAGTTTGATTTCTTACCAAATCAAGTAGATAGTTTTCATTATTTTGGACAACTTGTATGTCGTTGTGGTATTCATTTTCAAACTCCGTACTCTGCACACATGTAATTACTCGGTCGGCTGATAGCTTGAGTTCGCTCACACTTAGGTAGTTGGTTTCAAATTTCATCTTGGAGCGTGCCGTCGCGATAAAGCGCAGTACCTGAGCCGTTACTCGAATTACTTGCGTCAATGAACTATATTTATGTAATAAGTTATTTATAAAATGTTCATTGTTTCTCGGCACAGTTGTGGTTGCCACTGCTGCTTTGACACTTTCCTGGTTGTTTGTAAACAAACATGTGGAGTTTCTCATGAGGTCAGACTCTTTTGCTCTTTTCAGAAATTCTGGACCTTGCCACCAGCGATCGAAGTTTACTAGTTTGCTTGGCAACATTCCTCTAGATGCACAGTCAGCTGGGTTCTGGGCCGATTTTACGTAGCGCCACTTGTTGGAAGGAATAATTTGTTTTATTTTGTCAACTCTGTTGGACACGTATTTATCACACCTTGATGCATCTCCTTGCAGCCACGCTAAGACTACTTGAGAGTCACACCAGGCTTGTATTGACAAATTGTATCCAGCTAAAGCTTCCGTAGTTTTTACCATGAGTTTAGCCAACAGTAGTGCGCCATATAGTTCCAATCTCGGCAACGTAGTTTTTTGTGATAGAGGCGCAGCCCTGGTTTTAGCGACGAGTAAAGTTACAGTCGGTATATCTTGTCCGTTCCTTACTCGGCTGTATATGACACACGCATACGCCTTTTCACTCGCATCGCAAAATCCCAGCAATTCTATTAATTGTTGTGCACCAATCCACCGGTTTAGTTTTATTTTTCTTACATTTGGAAGTTCAGTTTTTAATTTGGCCCAATCATTTAGTATATCACTCGGTAGTTCTTCATCCCAGGCAAGTTTGCTGTTCCATACTCTTTGAAATAGTAGTTTTGCCGACACTGTTATGGGAGCCAACCAACCCAAAGGATCGTACAATTTTAAAATTTCAGAGAGTAGAAGTCTTTTCGTTGTCCGACCCTTCGAATTTTCATCCAGACTCCAGTTAAACAAGAACGGGTCGATGTTTGGGTTACAGCCACGTCCGAGCGTTTTTGTTGAGTCTTCAGTTTTGAAATCAAATATGCTTTTAGTTGATATTTGATCGTCAGTTAAACTCTCTAATAGTACGGGGTGGTTGGCTGACCATTTTCGTAAGTTCATGCCGCCGCCCTTCAGTAAGTTCAAAAGGGATCTTTGTAGGTCTTTAGCTTTATGTAGAGAGTCGTGACCGCTAATCACATCATCAACGTAGAACTCGTTGAGTAGGGTATTGGCGGCCTCTGGATATTTATGACCGTCATCCAGGGCTAATTGCTTCATAGTTCTCATAGCTAACCATGGCGCGCACTTGGTCCTATATGTCACTGTGCAAAGTTGAAATTCATTTAACCTTTCAGCAGGAGAGTCGCGCAATATTATCTTCTGAAGTGATTGTTGATCTTCAGCTAACCCGATGCATCGGTACATCTTCTCTATATCGGCGGTAAAAGCGTACTTGTAAGACCTCCACTTTAGTATTAGGGCTTGAATGTCCTTCTGTAGATTTGGACCCTTTTCCATAAAGCTATTCAAGCTGTACCCAGTTGTTGTTCTTTGCGAGGCGTTAAAAACCACTCTTAGTTTTGTAGTAGTGGATTGTTCTCGCAAAACACCATGGTGTGGAAGGTAGTATTCAGACATAGCAGTTGTTATTGGAGACGCCGGTTTCATATGTCGTAGTTGCGTATATTCTCTGATGAAGTCGCGGTACATTGTTGCAAGTTTGTTGTTCTTTCCCAGGCGTTTTTCTAATTGGAGAAATTGCGAGATAGCCATTGACTTTGATTTGCCTAATTTGTTTTGCAACTTAGAGCTTATAGGCATCCTAACGATATATTTGTTATCTGCGTCTCGTTGCACTGTCTTGGTGTAGTATTCTTCACACTGATTACCCTTGGGCATGTCATGGTTGCTGATAGTTATGTTTTCGTTCTCCCAGAATTTAGTTAATTCGCTTAGGTCGACCAGTGTTATGTGACAGTTAAAAGTTTTCAGTTTGCCACACAAGATCCAGCCTAAATGCGTCAATTGCGCTACAGGTGACTGTTGACTGCCTTTCAAGATTCTGTCAAGGATGATGTCGGAATATACGTCTGCCCCAAGTAATAGATCTATAGGAATTGATACGTTGAATTCCGGATCTGCTAGTTTTAAGTTTTCCAGGTGTGGCCAGTTAGCCTTTTCGAACGATGAGTTGGGTAAGTTGTTTGTCAGTTTGCTTAATATGAGTGCCTGAGTTTCGAATGCGTAGTCTGAGTGGATTGATTTACAGGTAAGCTGAAGCCAACCTTTGCAGTTTCCAGGTGCAGCTCCCACTCCCGTAATGGTTGCATTCAGCCGTTTCCTTGGTAGTCGTAGCATCTGTGCGGCGTTCTCGGTGATCAAGTTTACTTGCGAACCTTGGTCTAGTAGGGCTCGCATCGTAATATAATCCCCATTTGAAGACTTTATCTTAAGCTGCACAGTAGTTAATAAAACCTCCATCTCGTTAGTAGATATATGGTTGGAGCTTTGTTTGTTTGTGGATGTTGTAGGTCGTTGACCTAAATTGTCGTTGTGTCTTTCCGTATTCGTTGAGTTGACAGTATTTTTCTTGTCTGCGCTGTGCAATAAAGTGTGATGCTTCATATTGCATTCTTTGCACTTTTTTGCTGACGCGCAATCTGTGATTACAAGCAGTTTTTACACACGTGTAATTTTGCGACTGTGTTATTCCGTTGGAATGAGTCCATTTTGATGAAGTTTGGACATTTCATCAATACATGATTTCCGTCACAGTGTGGGCAGTGTCCATATGCTGTATGATAAGTTCTCTTGAAAGATTTTTGTCACTCGTAGTCATGCAGTTTTGCAGAATGATGTCTGTTAAACGACTTCGATGAGACCTGCTTCTGCGCATTAGGTACTTCTTTTTTCGTATTCTTCATGGTTTCATACGCCATGAACTTATTTTTCAGGAAGAATAATAGCTCGTTCAAGTTTGGCACATCTCTAGGATCTCGCAGTTCCTTTATGTACTCGCTGTACGTAGTCGTGTCAAGTTTCTGCGACATCAAGTTTACGATAATTGGATCCCAAGTTGTGATTTCTAAACCAATGTTTTATAGTCCGTTCGTAAATTCTGTTATGACGTCGTGCATCTTCTTGAGGTTGAAGCTGTCAGGTTATTGGATGACAGGCAGGTTGAGCATGGTGTTCAGGAATGACGTAAATTGCAGCCTTCGATTGTCGAAACGCTGAGTCAGTATTTCCCAACAGGATGTGTAGTTTTCTGCGCCAAAACTGAGATGTTGCACCAATCTTTCAGCGTCACCTCTCAACCTCGTTTTCAGATGCTGCATCTTTTGCGCTTTGTTAATCATCGGGATGTTGTGAATGGTTTCCATGAAGAGATCCTTGAAGGAAATCCATTGAGTATAGCTACCCGAAAATTCAGGAACCTCAATTTTTGGCGGCGACTTTTCGTAGTGCACTGTCGACCAAATCTTACTGTTCAAGTTTTTTCTTAGCTCGTCGTACTTGTCCTCCATATCGACGAACATGTTGTAGTAATTACCGTTGGAACCTTTGAGTAACGCTTCCAGCTCCCAGTGTTGTGTGTCGATGGCATTCCACTTCGACCTTAAAATGGAGAGATGGTCTTCTAGCTCCCATTTCTCCGTGATAGGTTTTATGTCAATTTTCGACGTGGCGCGGTCGAGGGCTTTAAAGTTGCACTCTTGCTTACTCATCAATGTTTTGGTGGTATCGTCAGTATCTCGATCCAGCATCCCAGTTAAGTCGAACTTCACAAACTTTTTCCCTGTAGTTGTTCCAGTAAGTTAAGCATGTCTCCTTGTGTAGATTCGTATTGAGCTTGAGTTTTGCTGTACACGTTATCCATGAAGTAATTGATGTTTTTGTATTCTTAAGTTTGCTCCAGAATTACATGTCGTTCCTTGAAATCACCCCATCGTGCTTCGAGAGATTCTAGACATTTGATTAAGTATTCGTCGGTTTTTCTTGAAGGGCTATCCTTTTTATAGTTAGAGCACAGAGCTTTGATGTTTTCAAAGCAAGTTTGTTGGAGTTGTAGCTTCTCCATAGTGAGTTCTCTTCTAGAGTTGTCGAGAAGCGGTAAGTTTAGTTTGATGTATGTAGCTCAGTAGTCCAGCACGTAGTTCATGGTGATAGACGTATAGCTTGACGTTAGTTCACGACACGAAGACCACAGTTTGCAGGCTTCTTCTTTCAAATCTCCACGGAACCGTTCTCGTAGTTGTAGTAGAATTGTGTAATACTTAGCGTCTTGAAATTGTCGTTTGTTTCCATTTATTGCGTTCGCACTCTATGTACGATATTATGCGCCTTCTCAACCCAACTGGGGCGATCCGCTTGTGGGAGACCACCTGAACCGATTCGCTATCGTAAATAGAGACACTACACACACTAAATATCCGGCTCGAAGGACCATTTAATGTAGGAGCCAATGGTTGTAGGCACCGTACATTAGCACTTTGTAAATGTTGGTTTAGTTATGGAGTACACAGAAAGAACCACAAGTTGAGTTTAAAGTTATATTAATATGTAAAAGGTTAACAAGTTAAAGTGGTAGCGATTCTTTCTCTTGAAAAGTGGTTAGTTCCACACTTATTGTCTAAGTCGGTGTGCATTGCTTAAAACGTTATAATTATAGCATAATATTTGTGACGCACGACATCCAAGTAGGTTGCTGCGTTCGCAAAGTAAATGTACGGTTTATGAGACCGTACACCCTATGTTCACAAAATGAATTTGAATTTGAGTTAGGAAGGAAGAAAATATAGTTACTACGTCAAACCTAAATAAATGACTGTTCAAACTGAGGCAAAACCCGCGCGGGACGCGGGACGCGATTGCGCACTTTGATTAGGAAGCCACGCGACTAGCCGCGCCAGTTTAAACACCTCCATAGAAGTTAGTTGATACAATCGGCGCGAGCAAATTTCGTCCCGCATCCTGCTCGGGATTCGACTCACTTTGGCCAAAGTCACTTAATCTAAATGGTTTAAAGTTGTGTCTATCGAACTAATGCCTATAAGCTGTTAGATTTACGAAGAATAGGAGGTTATTTGGACCCCACTGGAGACCTCAAAAGTCAATATTGCTTTGTTATTGATTATGCCAATATTTATTTTATTGTTTTGCAGTCTAGAATCACTACCCTATGTTTATCTGATGAGTACGTGATACTTGCCAGAGATTTTTTGGAAAAAAACCATCTGTTCTTCTACAAAGACCGTTCTGAATATTCTATGAAGGTAAGATAATTATTTATAAACAATCTGTAGATGCAGGACAAGTTACACATTAAAAAATATCACTCTTTGAGGTTATTTTCTTGTTGGCGAGAGCTATAAGAGAACATAAGCGCATTCCGTCGTAACATGATAAGCCAATCAGCAGGTTGGTAGCCTGGCGGCCCAGAGGCCTCACTACGAACGCGCAACGTAAAAGTAATGGAAATTCGATCAATTTTCAATTTTTAGTTTGTAGTGTGTTTTTTTGGAGGTCAGTTGTTTTTATTTTTTGTAAAAAAGTTTTTTCTTTTAAAACTAAGTCATTTAGGTACATTATTATTTTAAATAATTGTATTTACAATTTTAATATCGTTCGAATTTACGATGTTTAAGAATCACACATTTAAACAAACACAACCGGCACAGTTTTCATTGTCATTACTGTCCGTCTTTTTGTTCCAGACCCACAAGCAAGTTCATCGGATCTCGCACTTATTCACATTATATCTCTTTTGTCAAATGGTGGGAGGCTGCTTTCTTTTCAATTTTACTCCGATGTTTAACAATTATTCAGCCGGGAAGTACGCTAGGGGCGGATTGAAGGGAAACGCCACATATGAACACGCTCTATATTTCTCTTATCCTTTCCCCGTGTCGACAGATTTAAATTGGTATATTGTTGCTAACATTATAAATTGGTAAGTAAATTGAAAAAATACTACACGACAAAGCCTAACCTGTTCTTTTCAAATGCTCCGAACAGCCGGCTAGTAGGTACGATATATTATTTATACTAAATATTTTAAGTTAGAAGGGGCTCTAGGGTAAATAATAATCGCCGCACGGTTTGATCGATGGTTAAGCTACCCTTGCCGCGGTCAGTTCGTGGATGGGTGACCATCTATTACATTTCGAGATCCCTCCATGCCACGGAAATAACGTTAAACCTTTGGTCTCTGCTGTCATTCATAGATTTTTGACAGTCGTTTCGGGTCGTCAGAAGCCCAAAAGTCTGATAACCAGTCTTACCAAGGGTATCTATTTTCCAGCCAGCCAACCCAGTTAGGGTTGTGGAGGTCAGATAGGCAGCCGCTCCAAGTAAAACACTGGTATTCAGCTGCATTTGGTTAGACTGGAAGCTGACCCCGGCATCGTTGGGAAGAGGCTAGGCAGATTGAAATATATTATCGTCATTTGTTTCATTGCAGGATTTTATCATACTTTTGTTCGTCTTGGTTCTGCATACTCGATTGCTTTTTATCTGTCATGGTGTTTCACATCTGGGGTCATTTCAAGATTTTACTTTACAATCTCGACAACTTCCCGAGGCCCTCATCTAAAATAAGCTTCAGATTAGAAGACAGCAACGCAACTTTAATCTGTGAAATGTATTCTCCCAATGAGCTAAAAAGTGTTAGTATTCAACTTAAGGAATTGATTGATTATCATCGAAATATTATCACGTAAGTTTGACTGTTTCAGCATATATACATAATATCACGCCAATAATCTCCAAAGGGTTAGGCAGAGATAGATCTATACACACATTTCACCATTTATGTTTAAGTCCCATGTAATAGGGGCCGAACTTATTACCATCAACCAGGCACAAATCCAGATTCCGGGCTTATGGTCATCATCATCATTTGTTGCCAAAAGACGTCCACTGCTAGACATAGGCCTCCGCCAAGCATCGCCACTTCGACCGGTTCTATGCGTCTCACATCCAGCGGAATCCTGCAGCCTTCACCGAGTCATCGGTCCACCTTATGGGAAGCCTTCTAAGACTACGTCTTCCGGTACGCGGTCGCCACTGCAGAACTTTTCGCCCCCATCGACCATCTGTTCTTCGAGAAATTAATGTGCCCCTGCCCACTTAAATTTGATAATAATCCTTCGGGCTATGTCAGCTACCTTGATTCTCCTACGGATCTATTCATTTCTGATTCGATCACGTAGGGAAACTCCAAGCATAGCTCTCTCCATTGCGCTTTGAGTCGCTTTCAGCCTTCTAATGAGGTCCATTGTGAGCGATTCGGGGCTGCTACTGAGAAATTCCTGATGGAAAAACCCAATAACATCTTGCCCGACCTAGGCATCGATCCCAGGACCTCATGCTTAACAGTAGCGCTTGCGACCTCTACAGAAATGAGGCAGTTTAGGCAGATTTTATGTTTTTTTTTATGTTTTGATTATTCTTTGGGCTATGTCAACTACTTAGAATAAGCAAGCTTGAGTGGCAATAAGTGGGCAACATTAGCCCTAGAACCGATGATCGTTAATGTAGACGTGTTCTTGAGTGGAGACCTCTAAGCGGCAAATGTAGGGTAGGTGATTTTTTAGGCTTGGTGGAGCGATGATCTTTGAAGAGTCACTAGCAGCAGCTGGATGTAAGTAACCGAGGATCGATTTAAATGACGTGCAATTGGAGAGGCCCATGTCCAGCAGTGAACTGCTAAAGGCTGTTGATGATGATGATAATGATGGTAGGTACTCTCTTCAACCGTTCATAGACTCTAATAAACCTCAATATCTAAGAGAGATGGTTTGGTAGTAGATGATTTCGTAGATCACATATACCTAGGTCATGTCTCAAAGTTGATAAAACACCTTCTGTATCTATACATCGTAAGAAAAGTAAAATTTCGTGTCTGTCCACATAGATCTAAACTCCAAAATGGATTTTGAAGCGGTTTTCACTATCGTTTAGAGCATTTATTCAAAAAGGTTTACGTTTATATTATTAAACTAAAATATATCACAGAATTCCATTTTTGACCCGTCGCCATTGCATCCAGACGAAGTAGGGGCGGGTCGCTAGTTTAAAATTAACCGTCAATGTGGCTTGGCTGTGGAAATAGGTTCTATGCTAGATATGACTTATATGATATGATTAAGCTCTATTTCCTCAAAATAACATGCCTTTTCTTTGACTTTAGTTTTACAAACAAAATATCCGATGTGTTTGGGCCAATGTTGTTTGTTTATTACGCGTTTCATCAAGCAGCTGGATGTTTACTACTCCTGGAATGCTCACAAATGGTCAGTATTCAGAACCTAGTTTGTAACCTTATATATAATATGTAGGTACCCGACTGCGGCGAATCCACTTCCGCGAAAAACACTTGCGCGAATCCATTTGCGCGAAAGGACCGTTACGCGAAAAAGTTGTGGAAATTGGATTCTTTCCTAGAAAAAATAAGCTGGAGGCATGAGCACTACAGCTAATCTGCTCGTTCCACGTCCAACCCGATCTCGATGCCTCGACATAAGACCACAGCCTTCAGAGGATGTTTCAAGTATGCCGCTTCTCGCTGCTGGAATGATTTACCACCGCCCATGAGATCCCTGAAAACAAAACAAAATTTTAAGTTACATCTGAAAAAATACCTATTAGAAAAACAAAAGTATGAGCAGCAAATATTTTATAATTAAATACTCACTTATGGTTTATTATCTATGGGCAAGGTATATCATCCAAGCGGCTCAAGGTGGCATAGCTATGCATCGGATGCGTCATCTTATCTCATGCCGATGGTACTTATACGTAATTAGTTTACAATAAACACTTGACGGTCTTGATCAAGCTTCGATCAAGCTTCTTGATCAAGCTTCGATCTCCCTTCAGGAACAAGGAGTCCACATAAAATATATAAAAATCCTTAAAGAAATTTACAAGAATAGCAGAGCAATAATTAAACTGGAGAAAACGGGAGAGCCATTTCGGATCCAAAAAGGAGTTAGGCAGGGTGATCCCATCTCACCAAACCTATTAAACGCAGTTTTGGAGCACATCTTCAGACAGCAAAATTGGCGCGAATTCGGTATCAAAATAAACGGCGAGTTTCTCAACCATCCCCGCTTCGCAGATGACATTGTTTTGATGAGTGAAACACATGTAGATCTTGAGCGCATGCTGACGTCTCTAGATAAGGAGAGCCGAAAATGTGGTCTTTACATGAACGCTGAAAAAACATGCCTGTTAACGAACAGCATAAAAGTACCAACGGTAATACAAAGCACGGCCATCGCGTACGTGGATAACTGTGTTTATCTTGGGCAAAGCATTGCATTTAACAAACCAACAGAAAATGAAGTAGATCGCAGAATAAAGATTGCATGGAGAAGATATTGGTCATTGAAAGAAGTATTTAAATCACGTATCCCGATTCGCTTGAAAAAGAAAGCTATGGACACTATTATATTACCTACTACTCTACGGTTGTCAAAGTTGGACACTAACAAAGGCAGTTACAAACAAACTTCAAGCCTTCCAACGAGCAATGGAGAGGAGTATGTTAGGAATCAAACTCCGAGACCGTAAAAGAAGCAGGGACATACTGCTATGCACTAAAATAATAGATGCTGTGGAATTAGCTTGCAAGTTGAAATGGCGATGGGCAGGACATGTAGCCAGAGCCACAGATGGACGCTGGAGTGAGAGGGTGCTCCATTGGTACCCACGCGACGCTCCACGCACCCGCACGTAGGCAGACCCAGACGCCGGTGGTGCGACGATATTGTGGCCAAGACTGGCCCCACCTGGACTAGTATAGCACAAGATAGAGAGGAATGGCGAAAGATGGAGGAGGCCTTCGCCCTTAAATGGGCACCCAATCTTCATAATTGAAGAATAGATTATTTATTTTATTTTATTCAGTCAATTTATTTATTTAAGGATCTATTTTATTTATCTAATTATTGTTAAAATGCATGTTTAAATTATTATGAATGAATTACTAAACAAATTTTTATAAGAAACAAATGTATAATAATATGAAATTAATTTTTTATGTAATTTTTAGGAAATTAAAAGGCTTTATAATAATAATATCTGACGAAGACAGTTGCGTGGATGGCAACTCTCGCCTTTCCCTCATAAGTCCGGAAGTCTCCGAGGAAAGTTTGGACAGCTTACTTTTGCGCTGCGATTAGAAAAGTCTGCGGGACACATCGCGAAGTGCTTTGACCACCTTGTCGGCTTTCTTGACAACAGTGCCTGTGGTTTTCAGCAGGGCGAATCTTGGAGCTGCGTAGGTCGGAGGGTAGGCCCCTTCATCCGGATTCGCTCAGCTCGAAAATTGATATTTAGAGTGCCTCGAACAAGCTTATCGATCATGATGAAATCTATCTCGTTCCTTGTCACGGTTTCGGGGCTCTGTCAAGTGCACCTTCGTTGGGGTTTTTTCGAAGAATGAATTCATAAAGAAGAGCCCCTGCGATTCCAAAAAGTTGACCAGCATTTGCCCCCTGTGATTACTGCGCCCCAAACCGAATGGTCCGACTTTCAACTCGCCGCGTTCTTTTACCCATAACAACGTTAGCGTGAATAGTACACCCACAATTCGCCAGTTATGTTAAAGTTACAAGTAGATTGGTAGTAAATAGTCCAATTAGGCGTCAATAGTTGTCCAAAGTCCAAAGTCCATTCGCGCAAAAGTCCATTCGTTGAAATTGGTTTAGTGCAAGTGGGTTCGCGCAAGTGTCTTTCGCGGAAATGTCTATCGCGCAAGTGTCCTGCTACCGATGTGTACCTGCCTAAGGCTAACTGTACAATGTACGTTGACTTTTCTCATAAAACAATATTTATTTTTAATTTAAAAGTTTATTGGACACTTTATACTTCTTTTTGTTTCAGACGGCTGTAGCTCTGTTCCGCTACCTACCCTTAACGGCTATCGTGTTTCAACAACTTATACAGCTTTCGATCATGTTCGAACTTATTGGCAGTGTTGTAAGGAAAATGTTCAATATATACATATTTTATTCCAACGTATTCAAGTATCATAAACGTAACAAAACGTCACATCGGTATTCGTCAAACGGACACAAATCCAGACTCCGGCCTGCAACTAAGAATTTAACAACTAATATATATGCTGTACTAGCTGTTGCCCACGACTTCGTCTGCTTGTATTTTGTATTTCATCATTTTTTAAACTAATATGTATCCAGGATGAAAAGTAGGCAATATCGTTTTCCAGGTCCCAGGCTGCCTATTTGTCAATTTCGTAATGAACAGTATTAGCTGTGATTTAGACAAATAAATGTAACAGACAGGGGGACAGGGTTACTTTCACATTGATAATACTAGCGGTTGCCCGCGAATTCATCTGCGATCCAGGATGAAAAGTAGCATATGTTCTGCTTAAGTACCCATGTCATGGTTTATCTGTGTTCCGAATTTCATCCAAATCCGTTCAGATGGATGGGTCTTTGTCACTCTTTCACGCAAAAACTGCTGAACGGATGTGGGTGGAATGTGGAACACAGATAGTTTATGACCTGGCTTAACACGTAGAATATTTTTTATCCCGGTAGCATGTTCCCGTGGGATAATTTCCGACCTCAACGCGGGCGAAGCCGCAGCCAAAAGCTAGTTTATAATATTAGTAGGATATCTTATATTTTGCAACTAATGTAAAACCTAAAAACCACTGTGTCCGACCCGGATCCAGAGGACTTTGACTTTGACTTTGACACTCTGATATTATTTGCAGAGTGACAGGTTAAAGGACGCAGTCTACGGTGTACCATGGGAGAGCATGGACACGAAGAACAGGAAAACAGTGGCCTTCTTCCTCATGAATGTACAGGAACCTGTACATATAAAGGCATTAGGACTTGCTGATGTTGGTGTTACTTCTATGGCCACGGTAATGTTATTATTCAATTTTATTGAAAGCTCGCGTCCAGCTGATTCCTGGTACCTTCACTAGGTCATCTGTCAGTGAGGCAACGCTTGTGGGGCACCTCTTATGTAATGTAATGTACGGCTAAATGATGATGATGACCTTGCCTGATTTAATAAATAATTTATGCCCAGAAGGGGTTGTGTATTTTCAATACTGCATTGGTTGACATCATTACGTCAGTCAGCTGTCGCTGTAAACCAGCGCTGGGGCTCTGTCTCGCATAGGGTCGTAGCATTATGCTGAGCGATAGCCGTTTTGCGTGGATGTGACGCATATTTTCCCCAACTCTCTTTTTTCTGTATTTGTGTGTTTTTCTCTGCGTCATGTTTACCGCAAATAAATGTATTTTCTTTCTTTCTATAATAGTTTACCCACATTTGGCAACTCATGTTTGTCACATGTCATAGGACGCCGGGGCCACCAACCTGTTGCTACCAAATGGCCACGAATTTAGACTATGGGCTGCTATTTAGAAATACTTTAATAAAAACAAAAATTATAATTGTATTTCTATTCTTTTCAGATCTTGAAAACTTCGATATCTTACTTCCTCTTTCTAAACAGCTTGTGAATGCTGTGCAGCAGTTTATATTTCATCATTCGATATAATGCAAATCTTTTGTCTTTTAATTATCAATGTTTGTGATTAATTTATCCATAAAATACATATGTGTACTATTCTTTGTTTTAAATAAAATAGAAGCCTGCAAATAAATGAAACATGTGTTTTATTTTTATTCGGCCTAACAAATAGAGATCCATGGATATTTAACACCGCTCTTGGTTGTTACCATATTTGTACATTGGGACGCACGTCAGTGGTTATAAAACCAGTATAAGCTGGCGAAGATGCCAGTTTTTGTGAAATTAGAATTCCATAAAAACTCCGTACTTCGCTAGGCCAGCTCGAGATTAAAGTGTCAACTTGCGGTCGACTGTATACTGATCACAAACAAGAGCTATTGCCATGAATAAGATTTTTGTATCAAAAATGTTTAGTTCCTCGGCGCTTACCACGATGCGACACCAACTGTAAATAACAGTAATTGTCAATTAATGTTTATCGACGTTAGTGAGTATGGCGTTTAGACCGGCTAATAATAATACAGGGTAAAAAGTTGAAGCGGGCCCTGGATGGGAAGTACCCAGTAAGGTTTATTAATGCTACCAAGATTTACTCAACGGAAACGATTTAAAAAAAAAAATAAGTAAAGCCACATGCACACTCAAATGCAAAAATCGAATATTCTGTATGTTTTTATGATAACATCAGAAAGGGTCACCCTTATGTTGACATCATCTGCCTAGCCTATTCCCAAGTATGTTGGGGTTGACTTCCAGTCTAACCGGATGCAGCTGAATACCAGTATTTTACATGGAGTGACTACCTATCTGACGTCAACAACCCAGTTACTGGGTAACACTATGCCTCTTGGTAAGACTAGTTGTCAGACTTTCGGGCTTCTGACTACTCACATAGAGTTTTCCTACATTATGTCTAGTTGCTTAAGTATGGTAGAAAATTAAATTCCTTTTACTCCAAATACCAGACGTACTATACGTAGGCTTTACCTAATTTATTTCTAGTGGAAAATCAAGCAATATTCGGATGCATATTCACCTAAAGTTGCGATGTTGGCTAATATGGAATGCGATTTTTTATCAAAAAAATCTTAACTTGCAACTAACACACACCACTCCTCTTACACCCTACATACACATATTTGCATCGGCGGTTAAACATTCATTTTAAATAAATATGCATAAGAATAGTTATGCAATCCAATAATCCACGGGTTTTTTTTTTTTTATATTTTTTTAGAACTCGTTCTACACACACCCGACTAGTTACGCATTACTGGTGTTCCTGGTATCCCGGGTTTTTTTTTTAAATAAAATATATATTTTAAGAAGCTGCTTCCATACTTTCATAGCTAAAAATTAACTTTAGGGAAATATGCATCCGAATATCCGATCTCTTGTCATAATCATAACTTATGATTTTCCACCGGACGAAATTAAAATTTTCCTCAAGTCGTGTAACCTTAGCCTTATTATATTTCTAATACGACAACTAACAATAGAAGTAGGTGTATAATGTGAGAAAATGAAGTTTTTACAGAACCGATCACTATTATCCACTGGTATTACAATATCAATAACCATAATTACTAGGAATTCATAATAACGTGATTGAGTATCGTACCTCTGTGTGATGTCATACTGTGCAAAGACCCCTATTTTTACCCGACTGCAAGGAAAGGATTATGCTTTTTAATAATCGTCATAGAATTCAACCGATCTATTCTGTACGTGAAGTGAGCTTGAAGAGAATAACAATAGTGTCAATCTCTAGCATCAAGTGGAATGACAACTCACTTCCTTTTTTTATTTTTGGTGGGGAATCATCAAATGATTCTTCCGCTCTCGTCGAAGCGGGAGGGCGTGTCAGACTATTACTGACTAAAACCCACCCGTGTTCCTTCAGTTGCCTGTGCGCCAGGGCGACGGTAACTCTTTCACTTCACCTAAGATACAAATACAAGTTTTATTATTATTATTATTTTAATAAATATTATAATGGAGGCTATTGGAAGATCAAATAAAATATTATTTAAGTAAATTAAAATTATATTTTTTTATTTTTATTTATTTTATTTTTATGTAATTAGGATTCAAACAAAGGATTAAATATATTATTTAAGTAAATTAAAATTATAATTTTTGAATTGAATTGAATTTATTTTATAAAATTAAAAAGGTAATAGTATAATAATTAAGGTTATATTTGTTTCACCGGGAGATTTTTACAGAATAAACTGTCAGGTCGTGTTGGTAAGGGTTATTAACACTTTCAGGGACACTAAACGCCCATAAGACTTCTAATGTCTCGTTCAGTGTCCGTCAACCGATTAATGTACAGTCGAACAAGGTATAACATATTGTAGCGAAATTAAAATTAAATTCACCACTTCAAAATGTATAACAATTTATAAGTATCGAAGAATTTTTGTCCGTTTGTCTGGATGTAGGTATGTTCCGGATTGGCGCGAAAACGGGTGAACGGATTTGGATGTTTGGCACATAGATAGTGTTGGGGAATTTTAGGTGACTCTTCAAAGAAACTTCAAATATGCTGATATTTAGTCAAAACTTGTATTGCCTTGATGACGAACAAAAATGGAGTGCAAAAATGACAAACAAGTACAGCAGATCCTTACATCTAATTACAATCTAATTAGTCCGCAACATTGGTTTGCTCATTCTAAACGAGCAGGCGTTGGCTCGAACATGCCCCCAGACGTTGGAAGCAGTAGAGGCGCTTTCAACCAAACGCAAAATCAACGGGCAATGGGCAAATCCTGTTAAAGGCTCTTCTGACGACCCCAGTGGATGTTTTGACGTCTGCCACACGAACAATTCCATCCGATCCTGGATGGACGGCGACGACTCTTCCCAATTTCCATTTTAGAGGAGGAAGGTGGTCCTCCTTTATGATGACCAAAGAACCCAACTTCAGCGTGTCTTTGCAGTTATGCCACTTCGTCCTTTGCTGCAGCTCAGACACAAACTCCTTACTCCAACGAGCCCAAAAATGCTGGCGTAGCTGCTCGATCCGTTGGAAACGAGACAATGAAGCAGTGGAGTGGTTCTGTAGATCTGGCTGCGGGAGTGACGTCAGCGGCCGACCAACAAGAAAATGACTCGGAGTCAGTGGAGTGCAGTCCGCTGGATCGGATGACAGCGGCGTCAGTGGACGTGAATTTAGTATCGCCTCAATTTAGACTAACGTGGTGTTAAGCTCTTCAAATGTTAATTTACAATTTCCCAACACTCGCCTGAGATGATACTTAGTTGACTTAACACCCGCTTCCCAGAGTCCGCCAAAATGAGGAGTGTATGCTGGTATAAAATGAAATTTAATTCCGTCATTAGTAGTGTTTTCGGAACCGGTATTATTTTTGAGAACCGGGAATTTCGGTACTTTTGTATAACGGAACCGGGATTTCCCGTTTTATTCGGTATTTTCGGTTCTTGCTAGTTTTTGTTATAGAAAAACAAGGGATATGCTTCAAAAGTAAACTAAAATTTAGTATTCAAGTAACTTTAATTCGAAATTTTTTCTTCTATTTTCTATTCTCATACCTAGTAGTAGGTAATTATATATAAATCAGACTATAGTCAATCACAGACTCACAGTGTTAGGATCTTAGGATCTTAAGTATTTACTGTCAATAAAATGGTAAAAATTAGACAGTCTTTTTAGATTCCTTAAACATTTAGAATTATCTTAAACATTTTTCAAAGGCAACAAAATTAAACCATTTTCTATTCTCATACCTAGTAGTAAGTTATTATATATAAATCAGACTATAATCAATCACAGTGTTCTTGTTAGGTTCTTAAATAAGTGTTAACTGTCAATAAAATGGTAAAAATTAGGCAGTCACCTTAGATTCCTTAAATATTTATAAATATCTTAAACATTTTTAAAGAAAACAAAATTAAACTATTTTCTATTCTCATACCTAGTAGTAAGTAATTATATATAAATCAGACTATAGTCAATCACAGACTCACAGTGTTATTCTTAGGATCTTAAGTATTTACTGTCAATAAAATGGTAAAAATTAGGCACTCATTTTAGATTCCTTAAACATTTAGAATTATCTTAAACATTTTTCAAAGGCAACAAAATTAAACTATTTTCTATTCTCATACCTAGTAGTAAGTTATTGTATATAAATCAGACTATAATCAATCACAGTGTTTTTGTTAGGTTCTTAAGTAAGTGTTAACTGTCAATAAAATGGTAAAAATTAGGCAGTCACCTTAGATTCCTTAAATATTTATAAATATCTTAAACATTTTTTAAAGAAAACAAAATTAAACTTTTTTACAAAAAAATATTTAAACATAATACGTTTAGCTTTTTAAGAGCTTTTAGCTCTCTCTTCTCTATAATAGGACCTTAAAAACACCAGTGCATCTAGACTTTTGTCACTCAAATAAGATCTTATTTTGTTGCATAGCAAACCTGCCGAAGAGAAAACTCTTTCTGGCTCAACACTGGTTGGCGGAATCGTTAATAGATGGTCATATGCCTGAGACAAGTAACGCCCATGATCTCCTCCATTCTCAAAGAGAGCCATTTCAATCCTAACATTCGTAAAGAGATCTTCATGAGCAGAAGATCTAACGCGTTTTTCACTAACAGCCTTTGCAAGCTCAGCATTTAACTCATCGCCTTTTGTCAAAGCAATGTTTTGAACTTCAAGCACATCAGAGTCAAATTCACGTTCTTCCGCCTGTTCACCTGAGGTGAGGTTCACCTGAGTGAGGTTTGTAGGGGTTCAGCCTGAGATACCGGAGTTGTTGAGGATTTGGTGCGACTTAGCAATGACACTATTGCGTTGCACATTTCAACGCTGCTTGGCCGCGGAAAAACTAATGAACCTTCATCATTTTGTTGGAGGAAATAACTTTCTGGATTTTGCAAGTAATTCAGAGTCGCAGCTGCAACATTGAAACGCCGTTCTGTGTATCGTTTTTTTAACATCATGAACATTTTTTCGGCTACATAGTTATTTTCGATATTCGCAACTTTTTTTAATGCAAATTTGATAGCAACATCTGCTGTCAATAATGTAGAATCGCGACGACATAAAGCCTCTAATACGGTTTTGATTATGTCAAGAACTTCGTGTAACTTCCCAATTAGTTCCCAATCTGCTTCTGAGAATGTTGTTGTGGATTTTAAATCAATGAATGCTTTCACAATGCAAGTTCGCAGCTTCGAGAATCGTTCAAGCGTAAAAGCGAGGCTACTCCAACGTGTTACTGAGTCACAGGTTAGTGAATATTCTTTATGAAAATCAGCGATGACGTACTTTTGCAGAACGTCATCGTTTTTAGTTGGAGATTTGCGGAAAAGTTTAACTACTTTTTTGACTTTTAAGAGTAAATCTCTGTGTTCAAATTGACGTTCTGAAACTGGTGACGTATTTTGAGACAAGAACTCAGCGCCATCGGCTTCGCTGTCCGAGTCCGAATCCGAATCCGAATCCGAATCCTCATCTAAAGATTCCATGTTAACTTGAAGTCTCTGCCTACTTAGTGCTGCCAAAGGAATATCGTCATCGTCGTCTTCTATTGCGAACTGAGTTTCGTCTTCGGCTTCTTCTGTCTCATTCGTCATTTTTTTGTAAAAAACATCTGCAATTGCAAGTTGGAGTGCATGGGCAATACAAAGTTGGTGATAGGATGACAAAAATTTGCCGACTTTCTTCATCATACTGCATCCGTCTGTTGTCTCAGCAATAATGTAATTTTCCAGTGACACTCCGAACTCATTTAATTTGCTGCATATTTCTTCGACGCATTTTTTCGTTGGTAAGGATCCGTAAATTCTGATGAGCCCCAAATTTTTAAAGTTTTTGCCTCCAGAAAAATGACGTGAGTGTAAATTCAAGCTCAGATATCTACGGTTTCTAACCGATGTCCACTCGTCAAATGAAATAGAAAATTTATGGCCCGCTTTAAGTAGTGCTTTAATCTCGTTTGTCAGTTGGATTTTCTTTTGAATGGCCACTCTAACAACAATACTTTGGATTGTATCGACAGATTTCGGCAATGTGTGACCTGATTTTTTAAAAAGCCTTTTTAAATCCTCACATTCTACAAATTGGCGAAAAGGGTATCCTCTTAAAGCAGTCATGCGGGAAATCATAACCTCCATACTAGGATTTGAATCACATTCATAATAATCTGTTAATTTGGTCTTTTTTTTAGGCACATCTTCTGTACTTGTAGAAGGAATCTCAGTCGTTGTGTTTCCACCGCTACTAGTTTGGTTAGCGAGGTTTTCCATTTCAGCTGATAAGCTGGTATGATGAACATTTTTTAAATGTTTTTGGAGTCCACTTGTACTGCCCCCAGCACATTTTAAGATTTTCTGACATTTCTTACATTTAGCTGATATCTTATCCTTAGCCCGAAGGAAGTAATGCCATACAGACGACTTATTGTCAGCCTTGGTACAAAGTTCTTCAAAATTCATCGCCTATAACAAAACAAAATGCATAAATGCGAAACAGTTCCATTTACATTTAAGATACATAATATGTAATGTAAACACTTTAAGACTATAGCTCTAACCATTTGGCTGTAAAAGCTGTCTGACAGACGGACAGACAGACAGACAGAAAGACGGACACTAGAGTGACTACAATAGGGCTCCGTTTGGATCCTTCGGGTACGAAACCCCGAAAAGTACTACAAATAATCAAAGCAATAATTTGGTAGGTAGGTAAGGTAGGTTACCTATGTAAATAAAATTAAGCTTTGCGTAACACGCTTATTATTTCATCAAAATTACTACAAAGCTATTGAATAAGATTTTCTTATTTGTATGCCAACGAACGACGAAAGAAATCGCGGGCATGAGCTAGTATAAAATAAACAAAGCATTAAATCCAGTAAGTATAATCCAAATAAAACACAATGTGAATGATAACTTTAGCCGCACAAATTTTACTAAAAGCGCAAACATTAACTAAAATTATGATCTTTACGTAATAATACTTACAAAAATACATACGTCATAAATATTTCACCTCGTTTTGTCAGAAATTAACAACAAAATCTACTAAAAGCCTTTGAGGTTATCATCAAAATTACACACGCGCGCAATGCAATCCGAAAACTGAGTGAGTGAACGAGAGATCGCGGCGCGCGAGCGGGGCATGCACGGCAGGAGCGGGGAAGCTCTACATCGCGTCGCAGTCGCGTTCCTACACTTTCCTTCCTAGCAACAGCGAGCGAGTGTAGGTAGTTATTGGTTATAGCGAGCGCACCATTAATTTCGCGCGTTATTTCTTTTAACGCTGAATTATTCACGTTCGTTTTGAATGTTTGAATAGTAGAAAGTGTGGAAAAGTAAAGTAAGAGTAAATAAGTAAATAGTAGTGTGAACTAGTGTGAATCGCTTAATAAAAATAAAATTCCCGAAAGTACCGAAAGAACCGGGAATCAAATTTGATTTCCCGGTTCCATTTTACTGACAAAAGAACCGGGAATTCCCGGTTCTTTCGAGACCGGGATTTCCCGGTTCTGAACCCTAGTCATTAGCTAATTGCTCGCCCAAAGAATTGCAATTAGATTTAAGGAACTTCGAAAGTTCGTTGCAGGCACCGACGAAAGAGGTACCGTTGTCGGAGTAGTTGTCACTGGGTTTTGCCCGTCGCGAGATAAATCTAGATAAAGCTAGTAAATACTTATTGCTGGTTAAGTCACTCACCAGCTCTAAGTGTATAGCCTTAGTGGTGAAGCACACAAAGATGGCTATGTACACTTTTACCAGCCTACATCCCCGACCTTGTCTACTAGCAGCCATGATGGGACCAGCATAATCCACACCGGTGCTTTCAAAAGGATAACCGCCTGGAAGGAGACGCTGCTGTGGCAAATTACCCATCAAAGGAGTAATCGTTCTACCCGACATGCGACAACAACGCACGCAATTACGATAACAACGCTTTGCTAGCCTTCGTCCGCCTATGGGCCAGTATGAATCCCTAATCGAAGCCAGCAGTAACTGAGGATCTGCATGCATTAGCTTTACATGTTCAAATTCGAACAGCAACTTAGTAAATTTGTGAGTGGACTGTAAAATAATAGGGTGCTTTTTATCAAAAGTAAAAGTTGAATTTGCTAAGCGTCCTCCGACACGCATGATTTTATTTTCATCTAAAAATACGTTAAATTTTATAAGGGCGCTTTTATATGGCAACTTCTGATTATGAATAAGTAATTCATACTCGGGAAAAGACTCAATTTGGCTTCTAATAATAATAATATTTAATGCATCCTGCAACTCGACTTGTGATAGAAAACTAATAGAAGGAATTTTCCTACACAATTTAATAAACCTTAAAACTGTTCCTACACTACGGATCAGCCTTAAATAACTAGAAAAACGATTAAAATCTATGAATGTATGACATTGATTACTACTAATACTAGCGCTCAACAAAGCATGAGGTCGAGTTTCAGGCAGCTTGTCTGATTTTAATGATTTAGGTTGAGACGGCCAATGAGACTGGACTTGCTTCAAAAAACTGGGACCGCTCCACCACAAGTCCAAAGATTGCAGAACACTAATATCCACGCCACGAGATATTAGGTCTGCAGGGTTCTTGGCGGTTGGGATGTGTCGCCAAGTACAGTGCCCCGCCTTATCTAAAACTTCAGCAACGCGATTGCGCACAAAAGGCTGAAGCTTAGAAGGTAACATCTGCAACGATCCCAACACGACGGTGGAGTCAGTCCAGCAATAAACATGACTAAACTTTAGTCGCAGTGAACTCAGAACCTTCTCGCACAAACGAGCTCCGACTACGGCGCCACACAATTCCAGTCTTGGAATGGTGGTCGGCTTAATAGGTGCCACTCGACTTTTAGCGGCTAATAGATGAACCATGTACTCACCCTGATCATTGGCACTACGTACATAGACGCACGCACCATACGCACGCTCAGATGCGTCTGTGAATATATGTAGTTCCAGTATAGTATATGCATCACATATTACGAGTCGTGGAACACGATAATTATTGATAAGCGGCAATGCTTTAACAATAGCATTCCAACTAGCATTAAGTGCTGGGGTTAATGGCTCATCCCATGAGAGCTTGTCTAACCACATCTGTTGTAAAAACATTTTCATTGTGACTACGCAAGGAGATAAAAGTCCTAGGGGGTCAAAAATACGTGAGATGGCAGAAAGTATGTCACGCTTTGTAACCGAATCCTTAGAAGATAACGTTACACTTGAAAACCCAAATTCGTCAGAACTAGAAAACCAATCAAGCCCTAATAACTTATTTGGTTCATTAGATCCCAATTCTAAATCTAATGACGACTGAGAAGCTTCAGAGACTAAGTTAGGGACGTTAGACCTCCACTTTCTAAGCGGCATGCAAGCAGATGCTAGTGCATCGGTGACCTCTGTGCGGATAAACATAACTTCATTTAAATCATCACCTCCTGTTAAGAGGTCATCGACGTAAAAATCATGCATGATGACGTCGGCAATCTTATCACTGCTACCTGAAGATGACTCACCCACAGAACGCAAAGTGATCTTAGTGTCATTGGTTTGATAATCCAACCCTATTTGCTTGAGGCAACGTGTAGCAATAAATGGTGCACTAGCCGTACCATATGTGACGGTATTCAATTTATAAACCTTGACAGGGTCGCATGCATTATCACGCCACAGAACCTGTTGCAGGTACCTATCAGATGGGTGGACGTATATACATCTATACATCTTCGCAACATCAGCTGACAAGACGGACTTGTGTTGTCGAAACCGAAGAAGTATAGATATAAGATCGTCCTGCACTGTAGGACCCACCATCTGCACGTCATTAAAGGATACCCCTGAAGAAGTAGCGCAGCTTGCATTAAAAACAACACGAAGCTTGGTAGTTGTGCTACGTTCACGCAGTACCCCGTGGTGAGGTATGAAATATCCACTGGGACTTTCACCATCCTTGTTTTCGGTCATATGTCCTAAAGTCTCATATTCAGACATGAAGTCACGATATAACTTACCGAACTCAGGCTTGTACTTTAGTCTGCGTTCTAGGGAATATAGACACTTAGAAGCCCTTTCGAAAGATTCTCCTAAAATGGAAGGATTTTGCTTAACAGGAATGTGAACACAAAAATGTCCGTTCTCTAAACGAGTCGTATTCTTGACAAAATGCTCCTCACACAACTTCTCCTCTGGTAAATAATGTGAGGATTGTGAATTAACCTCTTCCAGATTCCAGAATTTTTCTAAATCGGTGCAATTTTATTTAAATCACCGCTACTAGAGGAATCAGTTTGAGTTAAATTGCATGAAATATTATTTGACATTAATTTACCATTCATATAGGTAATAGGTCCAGAAACAATCCAGCCTAACAACGTTTCACACAATACTGGCTTACCTACTCCTAGTTTAATTCTCTGTGAACCAACCAAGTCCCAGAAGAGATCCGCTCCTATTAAGACATCTACTTCTGAAGGCTTGTAAAAGGTGGGGTCAGCTAAACAGATATTATCTGGAATATTCAAGTCTGAAATGACGACATCACGACAAGGCACAACAGTCGTTAATGATGGCAAAACAAAACAGTAAAACTTAGCAACATAACTATTGTCCAATGACGTCATTCTCACATGACATGTTTTGCCTACGCGAGAACTTACGTTATTAATGCCATAGACCGAACCATTTATCTGACTGGTATTTAAGTTAAGCCGTGTGCATAATCGTTCCGTCATAAAACACGATGTGCTACCACTATCAAGCAGGGCTCGCACTGTGTGCTTACGATCATTCTGATCACATAACTTGATAAGAGCGGTGGACAATAACACAGCGCGTTGTTTACGAGAACTGAGCTCCGCAGACAAAGTTAAATTATTTGCACTCATATCAGTGCTAGCCACGGCGTCAGTGGGTGATGACGTTGATACGGAATGCGACGAGCTACCGTGTGATTTGTTGTCACTATTGCAACGAGTCGCCGTACCTTTATTCTCTGACGAATGAATCAAAGTGTTATGTCGGCGCTTACATATCTTGCATCCCGGCTTTTTGCATCGGTTAGCAAAGTGACCTGCATGAAAACAGTTATAGCACACTTTATAGTTAGGTATTAATTTGAGTCAGGCGTCTATGCTAAGTGCAAGGAATTGTAAACAACTACTTAAAACGTGATCAGCTTTACAGTGCGGGCACAACTTACTCAATTCAGTGCTGGAATTATTAGAATCTTGTGATACAACCATAGATTTCATCCGATTAGAATTTGAAATAGGCTTAGCGGGAGTGGTATTACTGCAATTTCGTGCTGTTTCTAGTGTTTCTAACAAGTCAGCGCGAAAACGAATGAATTGAGTGAATGCAGCAAATGTTATTGCGCTATCTTTGTCTATACGACCTTTGTGCTCCTCCCACTCACGATAAGTTAACTGATCCAGCTTCCGAGTTACTATGTATATTAATAAAGTGTCCCAATACTTGATGGGTTCATCTAACGATTCCAACGCACGGAGATTTTTATTAAGTTGGTCAATCAATCCTTTCAACGCAACAGAGGACTCCTTTGCAATAGCATTCAAGTTAAATAAGGATGACACATGATTGTGAACTAACAACCTTTTGTTATCGAAACGATCACAAATTAACAGCAAAATTGACGGGGTCCGACAGGACGGATGCCTGCCGGGGCTGCGGATTGTTCGAAAGAGTTACCGTGGCCCTGGCGCACAGGCAACTGAAGGAACACGGGTGGGTTTTAGTCAGTAAGAGTCTGACACGCCCTTCCGCTCCGCCCAGAGCGGGAGACGTCATTTGATATTTTCCGACCCAAAAAAAAAAAAAAAGCTGTATCGTAATTACTTGCGGAAAACTCAATCGCATGGATCACAACGGCAGCAGATCCTTCCAGGGACGCTCGCAAATAATGGAATTTGTTAACTTGGTCGATTTCATCGTTACAGTGAATAAGGCTAGTAAAAGTGTCACGGAACTCCAACCAATTGCTGAAATTCCCATTAAGTTTAGGTAACTGTATCGTGGGCAACTTAACAGGCTTACGTTGACTGATACGGGTACATTTTTCACTACTCATCGAATCATTATCGTTGTTATACTTACATAACAGCTCTTGTGACCTAGCCAGTGCTTTGTAATACTGTGACTCAAATTCAGTACGCTCAGAGAACTGAGCTTTAACATCTTCTACCAGACATTCTAATCGTAACTGTACCTCATCGTAATGCGCATACAAAGACTCGATTCTTCCAATCCGCAACTGCAATTCTTTGACCTCACAACTAGTCAACTCCTTGTCACTGGATACATCAAGGTAATTGATAAACGCCGTTAAGCGTCCCTTAAAGCTTCCTCGTTTTTTAACTAGTTCTCTTTCTTCGGACATACTGGGAATCGAATGTAGTCAACCTGAAATTTGTATAATAACAACTTAGGTATATTGTTACAATACTTAATTTAACGTACCTACGTCTAGCAACTATGGTATAACAATGTAACGGAAAATGTTAATACTGTAAATAGTGACTTAGAAACCTGCTATAAATATAACCTATGTGAATGCACAATGAGATTTTTAATTTAGACTTTTATTTAAGTTACATAAATTCCTCAAAACTTGAACACTTAATTACCTAACGTCGAATTCTAAGCAATACACTATCAAATAATTGATTAAATTGACTAATACGGTTTAATTAACTGAATAAAGATTAATTAAGACTTGTTATATTATATAACATCAACCTACGCACTAAAGACTATTTACTATGAATAGTTATCTAAAATACTGCTATACAATTATAAATGTAGCATAATATCTACTGGACTTTTCACTTTTATAATAGAAAGAACGTATAATTGTATTTGCAAAATAAGTATCTATCATCAAATAATTAATGATAAGTACTAGAAACTATGTACAATGTAAATAGATATAATTATGTTACTTTGAACAATATTCAGGAAAATAAACACTAACCTTTTAAAATCCTTAATTATGGTTAAATACTACCTGAACGAGTGTTGGGTGATAATATTTTAACTCAACAAAATTTCTTAACACCGTAAACTAGCTTGAAGTCCTTTGTTCACAGTCACGTTGCCGGCTTATAACCTCCTCGGCAAAACTCCACGGTAATAATATTCAAATCCACAGATTTTTAGAAAATCTCCATGTGATTACCAATCCGGCTCGGTAGGACCAATATGTTGGGGAATTTTAGGTGACTCTTCAAAGAAACTTCAAATATGCTGATATTTAGTCAAAACTTGTATTGCCTTGATGACGAACAAAAATGGAGTGCAAAAATTACAAACAAGTACAGCAGATCCTTACATCTAATTACAATCTAATTAGTCCGCAACATTGGTTTGCTCATTCTAAACGAGCAGGCGTTGGCTCGAACAGATAGTTGATAACCGGGATTAAATCATAACATACTTTGATTCCGTAGTACGTTCCCGTGGGATATTTTACGACATCCACGCGGGCGAAAACGCGGCCAAAAGCTAGTTTCTTATACACGCAAAAATTTTCATCATTCACGCTGCCAGTATGAATTATCATTATGTGCGTATTAAGTTTTTAAGCCTACGGCTCATCTACTGAAAATGGTTATGTAAAGGAATTGACCTCTCAGCATACTCACAACATTGTTTGAGTATGCTGATAATATATATATATACTAGTTGACCGGAGAGACGTTGTTCTGTTTGTTAGAACTCGACCGCAGCGCCACCTATCGAGTCCAATTGTGAATTTAAACCATCCACGGACCCACACAAACACACATTAAAAATTTCATCAAAATCGGTCCAGCCGTTTAGGAGTTCAGTGACATACACAGGTACAGTAGAACTATATATATAAAGATATATATTAATAATCAGCAATTGCAAGTTAGCTGTCTGTATACCAAATGGCTATTTTCACTGGCTGTACCGCAGGTCCGTCCAACAACATCGCGGATGACCCAGGCTTAGATGGCGGGATGAGCTTGACTCTTATAGGAAGGATTAGTCCATATTAGCTCAGGATCGAGTTGAGTAGAAAAAGAAATGGGAGGCCTATGTTCTGCAGTGGGACCGTACAGGCTAATTGTTATTATTGCGGCTGCATCTACTTCGCCACATACGAGCTACGCGTCACACTGACGTTACGCAAAATCCTGCATCGCGCAAGCAGAGTTTACCGCGCAACTGGCATATATACAACGTCCCGTCATTAGTCGTCGGGCAGTTGCCCACCAGACACGACAACCATCTGGTCGCAAGATCCGCCCTCTTCTATGGAGGTATGAGTGAACTTGACACCCTGTTCCTCATACCTCTATATTATTATATGTACCTCAGGAAAAGCATAATACGCTTTCGTCACTCTCGGCAGGAAACAAATATTCTCATTCAATATCCAGAAACCTTTAGATAATAATCTAAATAGGCAATTTGTGATAGCCGAATAGCCAGATAAGACAGGTTCCATAAGATTACATGTACCAAATCTTTTCACGTCTACAAATAAGTTATAAATGTTTAAGAGTCCTTTTCGATTTAAAATGCTTACCAAAGAAAACCAACCAATACCTTAGCTTGACCTATTTACTTCAGATCAAAAACCTTTTAACCTGAAACTCATAATCATAATAGGCCTCCGTACTATAATCCTTTTTTTGTCTTTGTACCACGAGTACTAAAATAGCGTAGCGTATAACAGTTGACTGTTATACACTACGCTATCCGCTTTTAACATAGAAACTTGAGCTAACAAGGTGTATTTCAGAAGAAAAATGGATGAGCTTCGAAAAATTATTGAGGTTACACTAAAACTCTTTGCTTTAAAGCTTGTTAAGGTGAATCCTCAGTTGTAGCCCGCCAAATTAAAATTTTCTTTGGTGTTTTGCAAATTGCAGCTCTGGTTTACGTCGTATGTTGATCGAAATGCGATTTCCGACTGTAGGAATGATATATTTACTGAATAATTAAACTGAATGATTACGGTTACTCCCTGTCGTAAGCGTACAGTCTCGAAAAGCGGCTTTGTTTTATACGATGTAGAGAAGATGCTTTTGAGTTCAATCAGGAATCTGATGTAATAATTAAATCTTGCAATGAACGTGATTAAATATTTTCTGTAACTAATGAAGCAATAGATTAGCATTAAGCTTCATAATGATCCAGATTGTGATAGATAGTGTGTTACGTAATTAGGGTGCTGTTTTACAAGAATGATCATATTTTATTTCAGTTTCCCGAAAGATCCAGAAACTAAAAATAAATGGATAGATGCAACAGGCAGAGAAAATAATTGGTTCCCCTCAAACCAAAGTGTAATTTGTTCTTCCCACTTTCAAGAAGATTGTTTTAAGCCGTCCGCGAAAAAACGAAGGCTTTTTGAGTGGGCTGTACCTACACTCAAATTAAAATACATATTTGAAACTGTAAGTTAACTTTTATTGCATGTGCAAAAGTTTTAGGCAAACCAATTGTCTTCATTCTCCAAAACTATATGTGCTGCTGGGAAGTTTGTTGTGCCACTTCTTCTCCCCAGCTAATGCACTAGGAAGTGGTGAAGGGCGGGTGTTTTTGGGGGGACTGTCTTATGTAATTTTGATGTTCGAAAAGTGCTGAGTCTCAGCCTAATTTGAATAAATGACTTTTGATTTTGATTTTATGTTCAATAAGTACCTATATGAATTGTTGTTTTATGTGTGATAGTTGAATAATTTTAATTTAAAGTAAGAGAGAAACTGAAGAAACTGATTTCCTTAAATGTTATTTGCAAACGAAAATATTATATTTTTACTTATTTTGTTGTTATTGCTGTTTTAATATTCCACATAGAAAAGCAGAAAAAATAAACGCTACAAAATACGTCCAAAACCTGTTGCAGTCACTTTTCATCGATATTTTCATCGATCACATATTTATACCAACCCTCTTCCCTAGCGATGCTACAGTTACATGTGTGCATTCAGTGACTGTATCTATACTTTCTAGTGCCCGCCTCTTTTGAGCATATGTGCAATAAAATAGCACAAAAGTGTTACGCATATTTTCTTACTTGTGTGCGAAAAAAGCATCATGTGTGCCGTATCTATTTCTTTTGTTTATGTGTGAGTTTCAGGAGTGGGGAAAAGGTGTCGACACTTAAACTTGAGCAAATATAGAGTAAAGGCATATCTCTCGGATATCTATGGCCCAGACTAAGACAGAACGGGCTAACCGCACACTACATTTCCCATGATTCAATGCTTCTTTTATTTTTTCCTTATCAAATATTTTATTAAACTAATAACGGGACATTATCAGTGATCAAATGTTATCAAATCCCTGTAATTATCACGTATTTAATTCTCTTTGAATAGTTATTTGATTGGTAGGTAGCTAGAATTTCATTAAGGTAACTTCACACAGGAGTGCAAAAGTATGCATCTACAGTCCTATCACCTTTATTTTACCTCTGCCAGTTGCAACCCAACAGCAACCTTATAGTAACGAAAATAAAGATCATTTTGATTTTGACGGCTTGTCAGTGGCAGCAACCCAATAGCAACCTTAATATAACGACAGTAAAAATCACTGTGATTTTGACAGTGATGCAAAATCAGAGGTGAAATAACTGTGAAGGGATATTGACTTAATACTTTATACTTCGACTTTTAATCGTATTCAGTAACTTGATAGTTGAATGAATACCAGCACCCTAATTACACACACACACACACACACACACACACTATCTATCCCATTCTGAATCATTTTAAAGCTTAATGCTAATCCATGCTTCATATATATTCGCAAAATGTGTGTGCTCAACAACGTAAATAACAAATGTTGTTGAACTGTCAAAATTAAACCCATGTCTATTGTTAGTGTGTTATGCAATCACCCCGCTGTTAGATAGATAGTCAGCTGTTAGATAGATATCAAGTTTATTATAATGTCATGATTTTTTTCACCTCACTACCGTTTTTTCGTCAGTTTTCTGGAAATACTGAGAGGAATGTTAGGAGCATTTCAACAATTAAATAGTACAATTTGTAGGAGTTGTAGTTAGTGTCGCCGGATGTCGCTGAAAACCAGCGCTGGGGCTCTGTCTCGCATAAGGTCGTAGCATTATGCTAAGCGATTGCAGTTTTGCGTGGGTGTGACGCATATTTTCCCCGAATGTTCTTTTTGTGTTTTTCTCTGCGTCCGATTATATAACAGCAAATAAACGTATTTTCTTTCTTTCTTTTCTTTATTTCTTTTCTTTCTTTCTTTTCTTTTTACTTTTCTTTCTTTCTTTTAACTATTTTTTTAATATAAGTAATGTAGGTGGTAATAAAAACTCCACACAGAGCTTTTTCCGTACAACGAAGCAAGAGCCTTAAGGCTCCCATAGTCAGGCGTAACGCCATTCTGGTAGAATAATTGCCATGGAGTTTTTATAGAAATTGTGTAGCGTCGCACTGTCGCATTGCGCCTGTCTGCGGAAGCCTTTAAGCAAAACTAAGGTAATCCTTAGGTAATTTATGGTAATACAAGGCTGTCAAACATCTTGACATATGCAAAGTTATTAATTTAATGAATTATCACAGGATCAAGAAAGTTCAATCATGAGAAATATAGTGTGTTTTTATAATGAGCGAATGATACTCGTAATGATAATGAATTAATACGGTTAGGCTAGAGTCACATTAGCTGATTTTATTAAGGGTTTTATTGTCAGTTCTCATAATAAAATCTGTTGTCAAAACTATTGATGTTATTTTGGTCAAAAATACACAAATCGAACTTCAAGGCTTTTCTAGTAAAAAGGGCGCACACCGGTCCACTAGCACCACTCCTTTAAAAACATATTATCTCATCACTGAAAGGAATTTTGAATAAAGGCTCAATAAGCACCCTCGATAAGTATGTCTAGAGTTTTCTAATACCTTTTATAAACTTTCATATTGAGACACGAAGCAATAAAATACGATCTAGAGGAATGTGGTCGCTTTTCTTTCGATCACTTTTCTTTGTATTTTCGTTTTTTTTCCACCGACTTCGAAAATTAAAGTAATTTTTTACTTTGTAGTGTTTTTTTTATTTGAAGTACGTTGTTTTTTTTGTGTAAAAATGTTTATATATTTTATATACACTTATTTACTTACTTACTTTATTTTATTTTCACTTTTTAGTTGTGGTAGCTATCCCGCACAAACTCATATACCACTACTTTCTATGTAAATAACAGTGACAGTAAGTTATTATAACATCATCAATATACACTAAGTGGAAAAAATACGTATTATTGAAGCTAACTAAAAAACTACCGAAGCAAAGTTACTACAATTCATATGGAACCACTCTTGAGGCATACCCTATCCATTACAAAATGAATTTTCGAAATCGATGCACAATTGTTGGACATATCGCGTAACAGACATACAGACGAATTTAGAACCTCCTCCTTTTTGAAGTCGGTAAGAAAAGATGTAAGCACCGATCTACCAAGCGTGGTGCTGCTTTATTAGATAAGATAATTTTTATATGCTTAAACATGTGTGATACATACAAGAAAAGACATGTATATAGGACGGTAACAACATTATTAGATACAGACATGTTTGCCACATGATGTGACGTGCAAATGTCAAGAAATATTGCAAGCGCTATTTGTAAATCTTTATTATGTGTGGCTAAAGCCTTATGAAATAACCAGCTATTGCTCGCGGCTTCGACCGCGTGGAGGTCTGCAATTATTTCTGGCAACCTAGAACTACCGGGATAAAAAGTATCCTATGCCCTTTCGGTAGGTCATAGTCTATACCTGTGTCAAATGCCAACCAAATCCATTCAACGGGTAAGGCAGGAAAATTTAACAGACAAACAGACTGAGTTACTTTCACATTTTTAGTATTAGTATGGAAGTGTGTATTATTATCGGACTTCACTCTAAATATATAAGCTGAGAGTTTCTAGAATTGGTTTTCATACATTTACGGGCAGCTAAGGCACGCTCGTTCTATCGTATACCTCATCCATCGCTTTCCATCAGGCGAGATCAAAGTCAAGAGCAGGTCCAACAGGCAATAAAAAAGTTATAATAGTGAAAATGTCTAGAAGTTTACGTGATTTTTTCCTTGAAATTGAGCCCCAAAAGTAAGTTTTATTGAATTTTTTAATTTTGCTTACTTTTTTATGTGAACTAATTAAAGCCTTCCATACCATATGGGGACGATAATTAATGAAAACACTGGCACAGGCTATTCTGAAACATCGAGAATATATATATTTTTTTCGAACAATCTAAATATGTCGTAGCGATTGGCCGACGAAAAATGTCTACTCAGATGGGTCCAGAACCATGTACTGGATCCATGGTAACTGGTTGCACTTCGATGTCCCTGCCACCCTGTATAATATGACTTTACAGTTTGATCTTTGACTAAAGAAACTTATTTATACTTGTCGCAAAACATTTCAGTGAGATCACCTCGCCAGCTGACTATGCCTACCTGATAATGTTACGTCACTTGTTATCATCCATAAGCTCATGGCCCCTCAAGATACTCGACCCGCTTGACACTGGATCTATACAAAGAAGAAAGATCTGGGTGGCCATCCAGAAGTCATTTCACATGTTTATGTGTTCGATGTGCATTGTTGGCGGGGCCATGTATATACTGTTGCACCAGAAATCGATGACTTTCTTGGAGCTTGGACATTTGTATATGTCTCTTCTTATGTGCATTGTTATGTTTGTAAGTATAATACATTATAAGTACCGTCGGTCAGCGACCAAAGTCGACTAACACTGCTACTTTTACACATCCATCATCCAAATTGACAAAAAAGTATTCGATACATTGTACTTTAGCATATAAATATAATATAATTTTTACACCATCTGCTCGCTCATGTCAAATTAAAGGTCATGCAAACGTAACCTAAAAGCAGTCGTTAATGCCCGAGCTGTAGCCGGGCTTTAGGGTGCATTTTCACCAGAGATGAGCGAGAATGCGTATAGCGAGGCATGTGCGTATAATCAATAACAGCGCTAGCATAGCTCATGCAATGAAAATGAAGCGATGTTATTGGGTAGTTTCACACAGATCCTTCGCTACGCATCCTCGCTCTTCTCTGATAGAATCGCAGCCTAAATATTGTACTGAATTTCATTGTGACCCGGTGGTGCATATTGTGATTTGAATTTGGAACCTTAATAAAAAAATCGTATAAAAACTATTAACAAAAAATAAACATTTTTGTCTATTATAGTACAGCTCGACGAAAGCGTTCTCACTTCATAGGTTTTAGTCGCCGTCGACAAACAAACGAATTGGTTGTTGCGTCGCGTACTCTTCCGTTAGAATGCTGGATTTGGACTGACGCCCTATAAACGATATTATTTCTTGTGTTTTGAATGAAATTGTATGAGATTAGATTTAAAAAATAAAATCACCTGACTTACAGTAAGTTATTTTAGTTCAAACTCAGATTTAATGCCACCAACACTGTATCAGACTACTTGAAAAGTGAGCTGGTTTTGAATCTTCATAGGTGCAATCGGGTTTTGATTTTGTCGTTTTTTTTCGTTTTAATCCTTTTACTGTGTTATATTTTCGGAATCGTGTCCTCAATCCCTTTATTTTGGTACCCCACATGGTAACGATACAATTAATTTTTCAAGATCTTACTTAGTGTCGTCCAAAATCCGCCATTTTGATTTTATAAAAACAAAACCTAGCCAACCTTTGCTCGACCCAGACGAGTCGATACTCACCTCATGTATTAAATTGATCCGGCATTTAAGATGCTTCGAGGGTATAAAAATATCCACATACAAAGATACATAGATACGTACACATGAAAAACATACTCTTGTCTTTGCTATCAAGTAGTCGGGTAAATAGTAGTAGTAGTAGTTATTTACCAGTTTCGTAAACTACTAATTCTATAATCGAATTAGTTTTTATTACCTCGAATAGTTTTTATGTGCGAAAAAGAGAATATTCTCCTCGGGGATAAAGGGTCTTCATCTTGGGCGAGCGCTTGAATCCCTCACTGCACTCAGGATTCTAGTCTAAACTCCCTCGCTTTGCTCAGAAGTGAACTCAGAGCTCCCCAGCTATACTCAGCCCTAGAGTCCTTCGTTGCGTTCAGTATTCAAAATAGCGCGCGACATTAAGACACTGCTTTATGCCCTTGGTGAATTAATTAAATACTATTAAAGTTGCTTTTCGTGTTTGTATGTGTGATCGCGTTGTTCTTCTAAACTACGCAACTGATTTTGATGCGGTTTTCATCATAATTTAAATAATTTATTCGGAAACGTTTACGTTTTATGTATAAGTACATTCATATTAAACGTACTATATATGAAAACTATATATAATACCTAAAGAAATCTTGATGTTTTGTCAAGTCTTAAAAACCGTGCAAAGCAGGGGCGGTCCGCGAATTTTATATTATAAAAAAAGTTTTTTTTTGAATTTTGCTTAAAAATTTAAAAATTTCTCGGACTGCATATTGATAACGATATTTCATGGAGGTCTCAAATTGATAATGTATGTAGGAAGTTTAATAAGTTTTCCTATGCTCTATATATGCTGCGCAAAATTGTAAATATGACAGCGCTCTTAGTAGCTTATCATGGATATGTCGCCTCTACTTTACGATATGGTCTTATATTTTGGTGCAGTGCTACTAAGGTAGAGGAGGTATGGATAGCACAGAAAAAATGTATTCGAGCTATATGTAAAATAAAACGAACGGATTCATGCAAGCCACATTTCCAAAACTTAAAAATATTGGCTGTACCATCACTATATATTTATGAAGCCTATATCTTTGTAAAAAACAAGATGTTTTTATATAAATCTGTCGAAAGTCAACGGTGCTCAAAAAAGTTGCACCCATTGTGCACAAAAACCAAATTTCTCTACAACAATATATATGCAATTACTGCATAACAAACAGTTTGGTTTTACAAGGGGTCGTTCGACTACTAATGCTGGAGTTGAACTTTTAGGACATGTTTATAATGCATAGGAGGACAAATGCGATGCTTTGGGAATCTTTTGCGATTTGTCCAAGGCATTCGATTGTATTCTTCATGAAACATTAATCAGGAAACTGCACCACTACGGAATCCGAAACGCCTCTCTGGATCTTCTTACTACTTAAGTGATAGGATTCAGAGAGTTGATGCTAACGGAAAACGATCACCTGGATCTGTATTAAGAATGGGGGTCCCCCAGGGCTCAATTCTTGGTCCATTTTTATTTCTTATTTATATAACTGACTTGCCTTACCTCATAAAGGATAAACATGATATAGTGTTGTTTGCAGACGACACTTCACTTTTATTTAAACTCAAACGTCAGCAGCTGGTTACTGACAATTTAAATAGCGCTCTCGCAATAGTAGTTAACTGGTTTAATGTTAATAACCTACTTCTTAACGAGAACAAAAACGAAACGTATTAAGTTTACGATACCTCATGTTAGACAAGTAGAAACTAGTGTTCTCATAAAGGGTGAAGTGTTGAAACCCGAAGATACCACAGTATTCTTAGGCATAACTTTGGATGCTAAGCTTCAATGGGGCCCCCATATAGACAAATTGTCGAAAAAGCTTAGCTCTGCAGCATACGCCGTTAGAAAAATTCGTGATTTAACTGACTTAGAGACTGCCCGTTTAGTATACTTTAGTTATTTTCATAGTGTGATGTCGTACGGTATTCTGTTGTGAGGAAATGCCGTCGATATTCAGACAATTTTTGTTTTACAAAAAAGGGCAATTCGTTCAATTTATAAATTAAGTCCCAGAAACTCCCTCGAAGATAAATTTAAAGAGATTAATATTATTACTGTGCCTTCCTCAGTATATTTATGAAAATCTTTTGTATGCACATAAAAATATTAATCTGTTAAAAAAATACAGTGATATCCACAATATAAATACTAGGAACAAACACAAATTTCTTGTTCCTACAACCAGGCTCAAGAAAATAGGTGGCTCCTTTAGATGCCAATGTATACGTTTTTATAATAAACTTCCTAGTCACATTCAAGATCTAAGCTTTAATAAATTCAAATCTTTTACAAAGCGGAAACTATGCCAGGAAGCCTATTATACTGTGAAAGACTATATTGAGGACAAAAAGCCTTGGGATTGAGCTGCTCCAATAAATTAACACAGTGAATGTTGATTTTAGTTTGCTAACTCTTTTAGACATGAATACTTACTATAAAAAGTATTATATTATTTTCATTATTGTGAATATGAGGACTATGTGGGTCATTGTTTCAGTTTTATTGTTGGTCTGACAGTTTAAGTTGTTTATGCGGCCTACGCAAATGTCCTTTCTTTGGTATTGTTCGTCGAATCGTTGAGCTCCTTAAGTTCTGAGTTGAGCTGCACGGTTACTGACAAATTGGGGCACTGACTGGACAGGTCCACTTAATCTGTGTGTTTCTTTCCTCAAAAGACCATTTCAGACACCAATCTACATGGTCTTCAAACATTATTACCGAATTTATATATACACATTGACATTGATAAATTTTATATACACAATGACATGAGTATTTACTTGTAAAGTATTATATTATTTTAATTTTTGTGAATGTGAGGACTATGTGGGTAATTGCTTTCTTTTTTTTCTAATTTAATTTTAATTATGATCTGGCAGTTTGAGTAATTTATGCGGCCTACCCAAATGTCCTTTCTTTGGTATTGTTCGTCGAATCGTTGAGCTCCTTAATTCTTGACTTCCTGAGTCGAGCTGCACGATTACTGACAAATGCGTGCTCTGACTGGACAGGTCCACTCAATCTGTGTGGTTCTTTCCTCAAAAGACCATTTCAGATACCAATCTGCATGGTCTTCGCATGACCTGACGAAGTTTATGTCTGGACTTTAAAAGAGACTGTGACCTCTGAGTTTGTTTCGGCCTTTCTTCTCAGAGTAGTCAGATAAGAAACGCTGACCTCATCTAGTTTAAAAAAATTATTGACGTGTAAAAGTGTTTGTACAAACCTACTTACAGTAATAAAATCATTTATCATTTATGCAATGGCTCCAAAACTTTATAACACCTGATCACCTGATCAAATTGTATCAAGCAACAACATGAATGAGTTTAAACGTAAGCTTTTTAAATTATTGAATGACAAGGCTCCCCTTGTAATAGCAAATGCAGTACTTGCAAAAGGGTGGTTTCGAGAAAAGCGCGGTTAAGTGTTTTTTTTTAATCTCTACTATAACTGATATAAAACTCATATGTTTTGTTACGGAATAGGTACATAAAAATACAAAGTATCGTTTAGTTAAGTTTTGAAGTAATTTTTTCTTATGTAGGTCTTTAGAAACTTGAATACTGCACTTAAACCTTGTGTCTCTATTTGTGATACATCAAAGTAGTAAAGTGAAATGCAGTACTCGTGTGTGTTACTGCATTTGTATCTAGGAAATACATTGACTGCATTAAGCACTAGCAAAATTGATTACTGAATTTAAATAGAATAAAAGGCATAATGCAGTGTAAACACGAGTTGTTTAACATTTAAGTAGAAAAAAAAACGAAAAACATCGTTCATTATGAAAATATTTTTATTTTATAATTTAACCAGTCTTTTTGTTGGGACATAAAGTAATAAAATATATTGTACTAGGTACGGTGCTTAACCAAAATTATAGAAAATATCTGTTTAGAAATACCTATTATTAATTATCACCATGTGATTTAGTAACATAAAATAAATGAGATCATTCTTCATTCGCTTTCGCCTATAATTTTTGAAACGGAACACTGGTTCCATAGAAAACTTAAAAATATTAATTAATAATGGCACTGTAACAGTATTTTAGTAGTAATTAAAATTAAATCTCACAGCCTTTGTTTCATGTTTCATCACAGTCTTCTAGTTCTAAACTATTCATACGATCAGTCGAGGAATCATAGATGTGAAGGTTTTGCCAAAACGGTAATCTGTTTTGTGGTATTATTTTGGACAGTGTGGTAATAATAGCAGATTTTCTTGCTTCTGTTGTACCCCTTGGAAGAATGTTTTTGATAAGAGCAGGAATTGACAATGACTTTAGGTATTTAACTTTTAGGAACTTAATTTCGTGTATCATTCCATCATAATCTGTCTTCACAAACATGTTACTTTTATTTCTGTGTACCTCCACAGTAACAATATCTTTTAAATATACTCTGTTTTTGCTCTTTTTAAGTCTATGTTGAGATGAATGATCCATATATTTGCAGAAGTCAGAAACCTCCATAGCTTTTACTGTGACTTTCCCTGAATTTTCTAACTGAACACAATCAATGAAATCAGAAAAATCATACACCTTTCCTGCTTTTTGTAATTGGTTTTCTACTTGGTGGTGAAAGCTGTCAGCTGACATAAAAGTGTGTCCAGGTTCTAAATATTTTATTGAAATAGTTTCGGCACATATTTCAGAACCGTTTACATTTTGAACAAGAAATGTGAAAAAAGCCCCATTCTTGTTCTGGCTTGAACAATTATCTGTCCGTCTGTTTTTATGACAAGTCTTTTACAGTTCAAGCAGTACGGTTATGGAATGCCTTGCCCGAGTCGATAAGGCGTGCTCAATCTTTGTCCACTTTTAAAATTATGGTTAAAAAACAGTTCCTCTCTTCTTAAACATCATCATTACATTTAGTTTCCTTGCTCTTGTTTCATGTTTATTATTGTGTATATTATATGTAGATAAGTATATGTTTTATGTACGTATGTATTTGTTGTATATGTTATGGTGCACCATGCATTATTGTCTCTCCTTCTCCCTTGAATCCATCCAAAGGTTGTCTGTAAAAGATCGCTTTTAGCGATAAGACCGCCCATTGTGTCACCCTGTGTAAAATGTCTACATTTATATCTGTAATTTTTATGGTTTACAAAATAAATAGTATTCTATTCTATTCTATTCTATTCTATTCTGTCCACACCACTATATCGGTGCAGTCACGTTTGCTGACAAAAAACGCTTTAAAACTACTGATAATATCCTCTTGTTTTCTGCCTGAGGTAGCTTCATGCCATACTGCGGCGAAGGGCTGCAGAGAGGGAGACTCAGTAGACCCTAAAGGCACGAAGATATCATTAAATGCTATTATTCTTGGACAAAAAATTTAAGTTTAAAATTTAAGTTTAAAACAAGTTTAAAATTGTGTCTATAGAACTAATGCCTATAAACTGTTTGATTTACAAAGAATAGGAGGTTATTTGGACCCCACTGGAGACCTCAAAAGTCAATATTGCTTTGTTATTGATTATGCCAATATTTATTTTATTGTTTTGCAGTCTAGAATCACTACCCTATGTTTATCTGATGAGTACGTGATACTTGCCAGAGATTTTTTGGAAAAAAACCATCTGTTCTTCTACAAAGACCGTTCTGAATAGTCTATGAAGGTAAGATAATTATTTATAAACTAGCTTCTGCCCGCGACTTCGTCTGCGTGGACTTCAGAATTGGGTCCAAAAAGAAATGAAAAATTTGAAAGTAATAAAAAGTGGAATACAATTTTCACCCGTGTTATCGCTTGCACTGTAATAGAGAAAAATAGCTGCAGTTTTGCGTTTCAGTTATTACGTATTTAATATGGTAGATTCGCAAAAATTATATTTTTGTTTGACGCATATAATTTAAATTAATATACTCCTATACACGACATACGACGACAAATTTGTAAAAACTGGGGCTGCCCATTCGACACAGGAAGCAGAGACCCAATTCTATGATAAACCTGCCCTTGTACAGTAAATGTTGGAAAAAAGCCCGGCATGGCAATAACTTTATCCGCCCCAAAAGATGTCATGTGGAAGCACCCATTATATTTTCTGATATTATTTAAAAACTGCCGCGATTTGTCTGTTCTACATAAAAATAGTTCTTTCAATTGTTCCGCTGGCTCCTCTAACCGTGGGATTACTACTTTTCCCCCAGAACAACACATTCCAGCCGTCTCTTCTTTCCATTTCAGCGCATTACAAAAAGCGTGTACGCTTTATTCATTCTCTCCATTTTTAGGAGCCTATGGCTGCCGTAGTCGAGACTCCCATCATACTCCAATGCAGCGCGTTCAATGACACTCCAAGTGTTTCGAGTAAAAGTTCGCCGACGCTGTGCCATCCTTTCAGCATTAACCAATCTCCTAGCTTCTGTTTCCTCCACAGTCTCAGAAGTTCTCTGGGATACCATATAATGAGCGTGTTGTTGGCGTCGATGATCCGTCTGCTCCAGCGTTTCGGCAGGTCTCAAGCTGGCCTGCCGCTGAAGGCACCTCAGCAGCTCGCTGGGATGCCATGTAATGAGCGTGTTGTTGGCGTCGATAATCCGCCTGCTCCGGCATTTCGGCAGCTCTCAAGCTGGCTTGACGCCTAGCTTGCTCAATCCTCCTCAGCTCCGCTTGAGGAGAAGTGTCTAGATTTCTAGCTACTTTCATAGCTCTCGCTTTTTTAGAATTTATCGATAAATTAGATTTTCGTTTACCGTTGTGATGTTTTAAAAATGGGAAACTTTAAATTTGAATTTACGTAAAAACAACAAAAGAAAATTAAATCAAAATTCGCTAACGAAGACAGACTAATCATAAAACAGACAAAGAAATCCTAATTGCTAAGCGAAATTATAAAGAACAAAACGAAACCTAAACAATAATTCCAAATCGCAAAGCAAGCAATAAATTCCGATAAACGAAGCAAACAACCGTTGTGTAATAATTCACACGACGATCTTCAATGAAACTGTGATTGTATAGTTTTCAATGACGTATAATAATATTCACCGATAAAAAATTCTCAAAACAATTTATTATTCTGGTCTACTTATGCTTTCGCATGTAACGAAACCATACTGCGATCTAATTCGACGACAACGCCATCTAGTTAGATCATCGGTACTAAACATCTAAAATTCGTACAGACACTAAATAAAAACAAGTGCACCGGTTTAACAGTCAGAAAAGTGGCATAGGCAATTTTAATCCCGGAAAAACATCTTATTCCTACGGCAAAACACGTTTAGAGCGTGATAACCGAATTACACGTGGACGAAGTCGCGGGCGGAAAGCTAGAATGTTATAAAATAACAATTACATTATTAACAAATTATTGGTGTGCAGCAATTATTTATGCTTTTCCCACGGAAACTATTTGAGAGATCGGTATAGAAAGTACATGTTTTTTTCCATAGCATAGGTGACACGCATACCAAATTTCAAAGCTGTCTGCCCGCGGCTTAGCTCGTAAAGAGTTTTCAATTTTCCCTCGGAAACTCCTTACGTAATCGGGATAAAAGGTGGCCTTTGTCCTTTTCCATGTCAAAGGCAACATGCATGCCGAATTTCATCCAAATCCGTTCAGCCGTTTTAGCGTGATTGAGTAACAAACATCCAAACATCCACACTTTCACATTTATAATATTAGTAGGATAGGATATAATATATAATAATAATAATAATATGGAAATATCACATTGTACTGGGATCGATCCATCATCACTGACAGGACTATTGTTGCCAATAAGCCTGATATAGTGGTGGTGGATCGATTAGAGCGGCGTGCAATGATTGTTGAGATAACGGTCCCACATGACGGGAACCTCGTGAAAGCCGAGAAAGATAAACAAATCAAATATCTTGACTTGGCTCGCGAGGTTGTCGACATGTGGGATGTGGACTCAGCGATCATTGTACCGATAGTCGTGACAGCCAATGGATTAATAGCCAAGAGCCTCGACCAACACCTGAGGAGGCTCTCGTAGGGTAGCTGGATCAAGGGCTTGATTCAGAAGGCGGTACTTTTGGACACGGCCCGCATTGTAAGGAGGTTTCTCTCTCTGGAGCCCTGACCGCCGGTAGCTTGGACCCTGTTCCCGATACCGGTGGGCCACTATTTTTTATATTTTTAAATGTTTTATATTTTTATATTCTAATATTTAAAAATATAATTTATACGTATATATATATATGGAATAAAGGAAATAATAATATTATTGTATATATATATATTATATTATATAAGTAGGACAATCTGTAGATGCACAAGTTACACATTAAAAAATATCACTCTTTGAGGTTATTTTCTTGTTGGCGAGAGCTATAAGAGAACATAAGCGCATTCCGTTGTAAAATGATAAGCCAATCAGCAGGTTGGTAGCCTGGCGGCTCAGAGGCCTCACTACGAACGCGCAACGTTAAAGTAATGGAAATTCGATCAATTTTCAATTTTTAGTTTGTAGAGTGTTTTTTTTTGGAGGTCAGTTGTTTTTATTTTTTGTAAAAAAGTTTTTTCTGTTAATACTAAGTCATTTAGGTACATTATTATTTTAAATAATTGTATTTATAATTTTAAAATCGTTCGAATTTACGATGTTTAAGAATCACACATTTAAACAAACACAACCGGCACAGTTGTCATTGTCATTACTGTCCGTCTTTTTGTTCCAGATCCACAGGCAAGTTCACCGGATCTCGCACTTATTCACATTATATCTCCTTTGTCAAATGGTGGGAGGCTGCTTGCTTTTCAATTTTACTCCGATGTTTAACAATTATTCAGCCGGAAAGTACGCTAGGGGCGGATTGAAGGGAAACGCCACATATGAACACGCTCTATATTACTCTTATCCTTTCCCCGCGTCGACAGATTTAAATTGGTATATTGTTTCTAACATTATAAGTTGGTAAGTAAATGGAAAAAATACTACACGACAAAACCTAACCTGTTCTTTTCAAATGCTCCGAACAGCCGGCTAGTAAGTACGATATATTATTTATACTAAATATTTTAAGTTAGAAGGGGCTCTAGGGTAAATAATAATCGCCGCACGGTTTGATCGATGGTTAAGCTACGCTTGCCGCGGTCAGTTCGTGGATGGGTGACCATCTATTACATTTCGAGATCCCTCCGTACCACGGAAAGAACGTTAAACCGTTGGTCCCTGCTGTCACTCATAGATTTTTGACAGTCGTTTCGGGTCGTCAGAAGCCCGAAAGTCTGACAGCCAGTCTTACCAAGGGGTATCGTATTTCCCAGCCAGCCAACCCAGTTAGGGTTGTGGAGGTCAGATAGGCAGTCGCTCCAAGTAAAACACTGGTATTCAGCTGCATCTGGTTAGACTGGAAGCCGACCCCAACATAGTTGGGAAGAGGCTAGGCAGATTGAAATATATTATCGTCATTTGTTTCATTGCAGGATTTTATCATACTTTTGTACGACTTGGTTCTGCATGCTCGATTGCTTTTTATCTGTCATGGTGTTTCACATCTGGGGTCATTTCAAGATTTTACTTTACAATCTCGACAACTTTCCGAGGCCCTCATCTAAAATAAGCTTCAGATTAGAAGACAGCAATGCAACTATAATTTGTGAAATGTATTCTCCCGATGAGCTAAAAAGTGTTAGTATTCAACTAAACGAATTGATTGATTATCATCGAAATATTATCACGTAAGTTTTGACTTTTTTAGCATATATACATAATATCACGCCAGTAATCTCCAAGGGGTTAGGCGGAGATAGATCTATAGTACACCCTTATTTCACCATTTATGTTTAAGTCCCATGTAATAGGGGCCGAACTTATTACCATCAACCAGGCACAAATCCAGATTCCGGGCTTATGGTCATCATCATCATTTGTTGCCAAAAGACGTCCACTGCTGGACATAGGCCTCCGCCAAGCATCGCCACTTCGACCGGTTCTATGCGTCTTACATCCAGCGGAATCGGAAGCCTTCACCGAGTCATCGGTCTACCTTGTGGGAAGCCTTCCAAGACTACGTCTCCCGGTACACGGTCGCCACTGCAGAACTTTTCGCCCCCATCGACCATCTGTTCTTCGAGAAATTAATGTGCCCCTGCCCACTTAAATTTGATATTTCTTCGGGCTATGTCAGCTACCTTGATTCTCCTACGGATCTATTCATTTCTGTTTCGATCACGTAGGGAAACTCCAAGCATAGCTCTCTTCATTACGCTTTGAGTCGCTTTCAGCCTTCTAATGAGGTCCATTGTGAGCGATTCCGGGCTGCTACTCAGAAATTCCTGATGGAAAAACCCAATAACATCTTGCCCGACCTAGGCATCGATCTCAGGACCTCAAGCTTAACAGTAGCGCTTGCGACCTCTACAGAAACTAGGCAGTTTAGGCAGATTTTATGTTTTTTTTAATGTTTTGATTATTCTTTGGGCTATGTCAACTATTTAGAATAAGCAAGCTTAAGTGGCAATAAGCGGGCAGTATTAGCCGTAGAACCAATGATCGTTGACTTAGACGTGTTCTTGAGTGGAGACCTCAAAGCGGCAAATGTAGGGTAGGTGATTTTTAAGGCTTGGTGGAGCGATGATCTTTGAAGAGTCACTAGCAGCAGCTGGATGTAAGTAACCGAGGTTCGATTTAAATGACGTGCAATTGGAGAGGCCCATGTCCAGCAGTGAACTGCTAAAGGCTTTTGATGATGATGATGATGGTAGGTACTCTCTTCAACCGTTCATAGACTAATAAACCTCAATATTTAAGAGAGATGGTTTGGTAGTAGATGATTTCGTAGATCACATGTACCTGGGTCATGTCTCAAAGTTGATAAAACACCTTCAGTATCTATACATCGTAAAAAAAAGTAAAATTTCGTGTCTGTCCGCCTAGATCTAAACTCCACAATGGATTTTGATGCGGTTTTCACTATCGTTTCGAACATTTATTCTAAAAGGTTTATGTTTATAATATTAAACTAAAATATATCACAGAATTCGCGATTTTTGACCCGTCGCCATTGCATCCAGACAAAGTAGGGGCGGGTCGCTAGTTTAAAATTAACCGTCAATGTGGCTTGGCTGTGAAAATAGGTTCTTTGCTAGATATAACTTATGTGATATGATTAAGCTCTATTTCCTCAAAATAACATGCCTTTTCTTTGAATTTAGTTTTACAAACAAAATATCCGATGTGTTTGGGCCAATGTTGTTTGTTTATTACGCGTTTCATCAAGCAGCTGGATGCGTACTACTCCTGGAATGCTCACAAATGGTCAGTATTTAGAACCTAGTTTGTAACTTTATATATAATATATAGGTGCCCGACTGCGGCGAATCCACTTCCGCGAAAAACACTTGCGCGAATCCATTTGCGCGAAAGGACCGCTACGCGAAAAATTTGTGGAAATTAGATTCTTTCCTAGAAAAAATAAGCTGGAGGCATGAGCACTACAGCTACTCTGCTCCTTCCACGTCCAACCCGATCTCGATGCCTCGACATAGGACCACAGTCTTCAGAGGATGTTTCAAGTATGCCGCTTCTCGCTGCTGGAATGATTTACCACCTCCCATGAGATCCCTGAAAACAAAACAAAATTTTAAGTTACATCTGAAAAAATACCTATTAGAAAAACAAAAGTATGAGCAGCAAATATTTTATAAGTAAATACTCACTTATGGTTTATTATCTATGGGCAAGGTATATCATCCAAGCGGCTCAAGGCGGCCTAGCGATGCGTCGGATGCGTCATGTTATCTCATGGCGATGGTACTTATACGTAAGTAGTTTACAATAAACACTTCACGGTCTTGATCAAGCTTCGACTGAGACACAAGCGCAAGCCAGGTTGCTCACTGTCGGTATATCGTTTGGCGGTAGTAACTCACTATGCGTGACGCGCCACGTGGCCTCGCTGGACTCGTGAGCCGCGCGCGCCGCCGCCGACGCAGCCGCCGCGCCGCCACGGCCCGCGGTGCGCAATGGCGCGCGAGTCGTGATACGTCAACACGCATAGACGCATTAGCAAAGTACAGTGCAACATTTTGTGAGCGCGCACGCAGGCGCGGAGGTATGGGTGGGAGCGAGACATAACGCAAAACGGCAATTTAAAACACTGAATATTCTTGTGCACAGAACATTTATGTACCCTGTTCTTGTGTAATATGGGTGGGTACTTTGTATATGAACACACGGCAATGCCTATAAAATATAAATTATTGAATGTTTATGTTATTTAATAATATTGTTCATATAATTGGTTGTTTATGTGGTTGATTTCTATTCTTAGTGCGTACTGTTTGTTTTATTTTATTTTGTTACATATAGCTACTACCAATCATTAAACCTGACTCGCTTTTAGTACGTCCTTTTTGGGTAATCACTGAAAATCAGCGCTGTGCTGTGGGTCATAGCACAGCATCATGCTGAGTGGAAGCCTTCTTGTCACAGTCATGACGTGGAGCTGTCGACAATTTCTGTTTTGTGCTCGTGATTATAGATCTATTTCGTTTGTTTATTTTTATTTTACATTGTTACCAGAGCTAATTATCTTTTTTGTATGCACGTGTTTCTGTGACAAATAAACCAATTTTTCTTTCTTTCTTTCTTTTCGAAAACTGTATACGTGGCTCTGAAGTGAAATGGGTCTATAGTTCTTCAGCAAGGTTTTGTCATCTTTTTTGAAAAACTAAACCACCACACCGCTGCTCCACGCCTCGGGCGTTGTATCCTCTTGGATGACACTGTTCAAGGGACTCTCTAGCTCTCTCAGGACTAGAGCCTTGCTCGCTTCAAGGAGCTCTGTCGTTATTCTGTCATCACGAGGTGCTTGTTGTTCTTTAGCTGCTCGAAAGCCACCCTAATCTGTCGCACTGGTCGACATTCGGGATTTCCTCCGTGTAATGGCACGTTAATTCGGCACGGTTAATACTTCACTGCGCTATGTCTCACTGGTTTCGCCGTCCGCGTTGAGTATAAGCGCAAATCATCATCATCATGTAAAAATCCTGGATTTCCCCGAGTATCTCAGATTTCGATGTCAATAGTCTGCCATCCGCAGTTCTTAGTTTCGTCAGATGGGACCTCCCTAATTGCTAAGTAAACCTTTCGACCCTCGGTTCTGCCCGACCTTGATGTCACGGGTATTGAAACACCGAAGGTCGCGTCGCGTCAGTTTTCCATTTTTTTGGATTAACGCTCTCTTATCTGACGACCTCAACCCAAACCATGTGTGATACCCAAATTGAACAATAGCAACCAGCAGGCCTTTCTCCTCCTAACAAAAACCGCAAAGCTACCCTTTCCACTCTTCACTCTCCCGGCACGGCTGGTCCCCGTGGGAGCAGTAGACTAGAACCAAAGTCAAAGTCAAAGTCAAATCATTTATTTCAAATAGGCACATAAAAGGCACTTTTGAACGTCAAAATTTACAAAAAAATAGAATTGTTTCTAGTTGCCCCTTCCAAAAGGTAGTTTCGTATGGAGAAGAATGGGCAAGAAACTCCACCGTTACTCTTTTAAAATATTTTACAATATTATGTAAGTTCACATTAATTATGTAATCATATGTGAAGACGATGCACCTAGAATAAAATTGCTATACCACAATAGGTAAAAAGAATTAAATATAATGCAAAGGCAGGCAAATTAATTATGTGATAGATACATGGTGCTCACATATTTACAAATATTGAAAAGTAGACGATGTTTCCAAAATTTCAACAAGTAATAATTTAGTGTGTGAGTTTAAGTAGTTAAGTACATAATGTAACAATCAATGTCATAAAAATTATAAATTATACAATCAAATTAGCAACCAGTTTGATTTTGTCTAGACTCTAGATTGTCCTATGGAGCAGGACCAGCATGTTTCCAAGCATTCTCCATCCATTCCACCCTCCATCAAAAACGAAGACAATGTTAACAATAGAAAAAGCAAATACCTCTACATTGGCACATTGAATGTGAGATCGCTGTTTGATACGTCGAGATTTACCGAGTTGAATTACGCTATTGATACGCTAACCTGGCATGTAATTGGACTCTCTGATATAAAACTTGAAGGCAAGGAAATTATAGAACATCAACATTTTATCTTTATGTACTACGGACAGACCCATAACAGAAACGGTATTGGATTTTTAATAAAAAAAGATTTAAAAGAAAACATCAAAGACTTTGTACCAATATCCGACAGAGTAGACAGTTGAGCATATAAATGGAATGTAAAACAATTCATATTATCCAAGTATACGCGCCAACAGAACAATCAACATTGGAGGACATAGATCGATTTTACGAGGATCTCAGAAAAGCAATGAAAAACACTAACAGAGACACATTGATCATAGGAGATTTCAATGCACATATTGGTCTGCCCACTAGTGACGATAAAGATGTTCTAGGATCGTGGGGATACGGAAAACGGAATCGAAGAGGTCAGATACTAATCAATTTTTGTTTTGAACATCAACTACATATTTCAAATACTTACTTCAAGAAGAACCAGAATCGTCGATGGACTTGGATGCACCGTAATAGCGTTACACGAAATGAAATTGACTACATCATAACAAAGAACAACAACAGTATCCATAACGTCGATGTCATATCAACTACACATCCTACTGATCATAGACTGGTACGTGCATCACTAATACTTCTCAACAAGCGCATCACCTCAAGAAAACATTTCAGAGGAATAAACATGATCGATATTGCGCCTTCTGAGCAAGAGTATTTGAAAGAAGAATTTTCGCATGAAATCAAAAACATGGAATTTATAAACATACAACACACCTACTCTACCTTAGTCACAAAAATTAGAAACAGTAAGGACAAACTAAAAAAACACAAACAATTTAATGAACCTATTGTCCGAGAAAACCTAGCAAGACTAATAAAGGAAAGAACTCTATTAAAAGAAAAGAAAACAAAACTAGCATAGAAAAGAAACATTTATCAGCATTATACAAATTAATTAGAAAGCAAATACAAAGGAAATCAAAAGAACATAGATATAATATTATTGAATATGAATTAGAGAATTTTACGTAAATCAAAAGAGCCTATAAAAGACTAGATTCCAGCAAAAAATGGATTACAAAACTTACGAACACCAAGTAACGAACAGAAATCATATATTAAACGTTGCGACAGAATTTTATACTAGATTATATGAGCATCATGCTTCTCACGAAGACTCAAACTGAGATATGGAGTCACTTGATTCAGACAGTGTACCGGAATTTCTGGAGTACGAAATTAATCACTCCATCCATCAATTGAAAACGAAGAAACGCCCTGGAGAAGATCGTATAACAAATGACATATTAAAAGCCATCAGAGAGCCAATAACACCTATTTTAACCACAATATTCAATGAAATCTTGAATCAAGAGTTGCTACCACCTGACTGGAATACTGCGATTATAACCTTACTCTATAAAAAGGGGATCCAGGCAAAATTGACAACTACAGACCACTGAGTATGCTACAGACACTTTATAAATTATTTACCAGCCTAATATTAAAAATGATCTCAAAGACCTTAGACGAAAACCAACCTAGAAAGCAAGCAGGATTCAGATCGGGCTTCTCTACAAACGACCACATTTTCACGCTTACACAGATAATCGAGAAGTATAATGAACACAATAAAGAGCTCTACGTAGCCTTTGTAGACTACTCTAAAGCGTTTGACTCTATCTCCCATGAATCTTTATGGTGCTGCCTTCGCTAACAAGGAGTCCACATAAAATAAATAAAAATCCTTAAAGAAATTTACAAGAACAGCAGAGCAATAATTAAACTGGAGAAAAAGGGAGAGCCATTTAGCATCCAAAAAGGAGTTAGGCAGGGTGATCCCATCTCACCAAACCTATTCAACGCAGTTTTGGAGCATATCTTCAGACAGCTAAATTGGCGCGAATTCGGTATCAAAATAAACGGCGAGTTTCTCAACCATCTCCGCTTCGCAGATGACATTGTTTTGATGAGTGAAACACATGTAGATCTTGAGCGCATGCTGACGTCTCTAGATAAGGAGAGCCGAAAATGTGGTCTTCACATGAACGCTGAAAAAACATGCCTGTTAACGAACAGCATAAAAGTACCAACGGTAATAGAAAGCATGGCCACCGCGTACGTGGATAACTTTTTTTTTATTTTTTATTGGGCAATCATCAAATGACCTCTCCCGCTCTGGGCGGAGCGGAAGGGCGTGTCAGACGCTTACTGACTAAAACCCACCCGTGTTCCTTCAGTTGCCTGTGCGCCAGGGCCACGGTAACTCTTTCGAACAATCCGCGACCCCGGCAGGCATCGGTCCTATCGGACCCCGTCAATGGTGCTGACATCTCGTTGAGGCGCGCGTGGAACACGACGCGCCGTCGACCCGGGCCTGTTCCTTACCGGACGGCGAGCTGCCCATTGCTCGCCGTCCGCAAGCCCGCGCCTACGGTCGCCGGGAGTCGGCAATCGACTCCCGACGCCCAGGGCGTCTCCTCCTCCTGCGGCGGCTAGGGGTGCGAGGGCGCAGAGATTGCCTCACTCTTTCGCGCTCCGCCTCCTCCTTCGCGAGCATTACTGCTTCGCAGAAGGAGGTGACGGCTTCCCATTCCCTCTCGCTCCGTACCATGACCTGAACCAGGGCCGGACGCGAGAGGTCGCCGCCGCCGATCGCCGCCACGAGGACACGGCGGTGCTCCGCCCAAGCCGGGCAGACCTGCACCGTATGCTCCACCGTGTCCTCCAGTCGATCCACACAATGGTAACACCCGGGCGTTTCCTCCCGCCTTATCCGAAACAGGAACCTCCCGAAACAGCCATGTCCGGTGAGGACCTGCGTTAGGCGGAAGGTGAGGACGCCGTGGCGCCTCTCAAGCCACTCCTCAAAGAGGGGTCTTACCGCCGCAATTGTGGCGTGCCCTGAACTGGGTTGCGACAGTCGCATTCTCCATGCCGCCATGAGATTCCGCCGGAGCTCTGTCCGCTGTGCCGCGATTTCTCGCGGCAGCGGAGTTACGCCCCGGCGTTTCGCCTCCTCGCGCCACTCCCAAATGTGCGCGAGGACCTTTGCCTCCAGATCCCACGGCGGGTACGTGGATAACTGTGTTTATCTTGGGCAAAGCATTGCATTTAACAAACCAACAGAAAACGAAGTAGATCGCAGAATAAGGAGTGCATGGAGAAGATATTGGTCATTGAAAGAAGTATTTAAATCACGTATCCCGATTCGCTTGAAAAAGAAAGCTATGGACTCTATTATATTACCTACTCTGCTCTACGGTTGTCAAAGTTGGACACTAACAAAGGCAGTTACAAACAAACTTCAAGCCTTCCAACGAGCAATGGAGAGGAGTATGTTAGGAATCAAACCACGCGACGCGAGATGAATGGCGAAAGATGGAGGAGGCCTTCGCCCTTAAATGGGCACCCAATCTTCATAATTGAAGAATAGATTATTTTATTCAGTCAATTTATTTATTTAAGGATCTATTTTTATTTATCTAATTATTGTCAAAATGCATGTCTCAATTATTATGAATGAATTACTTAACAAATTTTTATAAGAAACAAATGTATAATAATATGTAATTAATTTTTAATGTAATTTGGGAAATTAAAATGCTTTATAATAATAATATCTGACGAAGACAGTTGCGTGGATGGCAACTCTCGCTTTTCCCTCATAAGTCCGGAAGTCTCCGAGGAAAGTTTGGACAGCTTACTTTTGCGCTGCGATTGGAAAAGTCTGCGGGACACATCGCGAAGTGCTTTGACCACCTTGTCGGCTTTCTTGACAACAGTGCCTGTGGTTTTCAGCTGGGCGAATCTTGGAGCTGCGTAGGTCGGAGGGTAGACCCCTTCATCCGGATTCGCTCAGCTCGAAAATTGATATTTAGAGTGCCTCGAACAAGCTTATCGATCATGATGAAATCTATCTCGTTCCTTGTCACGGTTTGGGGGCTCTGTCAAGTCCACCTCCGTTGGGGTTTTTTCGAAGAATGAATTCATAAAGAAGAGCCCCTGCGATTCCAAAAAGTTGACCAGCATTTGCCCCCTGTGATTCCTGCGCCCCAAACTGAATGGTCCGACTTTCGACTCGCCGCGTTCTTTTACCCATAACAACGTTAGCGTGAATAGTACACCCACAATTCGCCAGTTATGTTAAAGTTACAAGTATATTGGTAGTAAATAGTCCAATTAGGCGTCAATAGTTGTCCAAAGTCCATTCGCGCAAAAGTCCGTTCGCGCAAAAGTCCATTCGCTGAAATTGGTTTAGTGCAAGTGGGTTCGCGCAAGTGTCTTCCGCGGAAATGTCTATCGCGCAAGTGTCCTGCTACCGATGTGTACCTGCCTAAGGCTAACTGTACAATGTACGTTGACTTTTCTCATACAACAATATTAATTTTTTATTTAAAAGTTTATTGGACACTTTATACTTCTTTTTGTTTCAGACGGCTGTAGCTCTGTTCCGCTACCTACCCCTAACAGTTGTCCTGTTTCAACAACTTATACAGCTTTCGGTCATGTTCGAACTTATTGGCAGTGTTGTAAGGAAAATGTTCAATATATACATATTTTATTCCAACGTATTCAAGTATCATAAACGTAACAAAACGTCACATCGGTATTCGTCAAACGGGCACAAATCCAGACTCCGGCCTGCAACTAAGAATTTAACAACTAATATATATGCTATACTAGCTGTTGCCCGCGACTTCGTCTGCTTGTATTTTGTATTTCATCATTTTTTTTAACTAATATGTATCCAGGATGAAAAGTAGCCAATATCGTTTTCCAGGTCCCAGGCTGCCTATTTGTCAATTTCGTAATGAACAGTACTAGCTGTGATTTAGACAAGTAAACGTAACAGACAGGGGGACGGGGTTACTTTCACATTGATAATACGAGCGGTTGCCCGCGACTTCACCTGCGATCCAGGATGAAATATGGCATATGTTCTGCTTAAATAGCCATGTCATTGTCTATCTGTGTTCCAAATTTCATCCAAATCCGTTCAGACGGATGGATTTTTGTCACTCTTTCACGCAAAAACTGCTGAACGGATGTGGGTGGAATTTGAAACACGGATAGGTTATAACCTGGAATAACACGTAGAATACTTTTTATCCCGGTAGTATGTTTCCGTGGGATAATTTCCGACCTCAACGCGGGCGAAGCCGCAGCCAAAAGCTAGTTTATAATATTAGTAGGATATCTTATATTTAGCAACTAATGTAAAACCTAAAAACCACTTTGTCCGACCCGGATCCAGAGAACTTTGACAAAGGGACACTCTGATATTATTTGCAGAGTGACAGGTTAAAGCACGCAGTCTATGGTGTACCATGGGAGAGCATGGACACGAAGAACAGGAAAACAGTGGCCTTCTTCCTCATGAATGTACAGGAACCTGTACATATAAAGGCATTAGGACTTGCTAATGTTGGTGTTACTTCTATGGCCACGGTAATGTTATTATTCAATTTTATTGAAAGATTCTCGCGTCCAGCTGATTCCTGGTACCTTCACCAGGTAATCTGTCAGTGAGGCGACGCTTGAGGGGCACCTATTATGTAATGTAATGTACGGCTAAATGATGATGATGACCATGCCTGATTTAATAAATAATTTATGCCCAGAACGGGTTGTGTATTTTTGATGCCGCACTGGTTGACGTCATTACGTCAGCCGGCTGTCGCTATAAACCAGGGCTGGGGCTCTGTCTCGCATAGGGTCGTAACATTATGCTGAGCGATAGCCGTTTTACGTGGATTTGACGCATATCTTCTTCAACTCGTTTTATTTTCTGTATTTGTGTGTTTTTCTCAGTAAATGTATTTTCTTTCTTTCTTTCTTTCTTTCTATAACAGTTTACCCACATTTGGCAACTCTCGTTTGTCACATGTCATAGGACGCCGGGGCCACCAACCTGTTGCTACCAAATGGCCACGAATTTAGAATATGGGCTGCTATTTAGAATACTTTATAAAAACAAAAATTGTAATTGTATTTCTATTCTTTTCAGATCTTGAAAACTTCGATATCTTACTTCGTCTTTCTAAAGAGCATGTGAATGCTGTGCAACAGTTTACAATTCATCGTTCGATATAATGCAAATCTTTCGTCTTTTAATTAACAATGTTTATGATTAATTTATCCATAAAATACATATGTGTACTATTCTTTGTTTTAAATAAATTAGAAGCCTGCAAATAAATGAAACATATGTTTTATTTTTATTCGGCCTAACAAATAGAGATCCATGGATATTTAACACCGCTCTTGGTTGTTACCATGTTTGTACATTGGGCCGCATGTCAGTGGTTATAAAACCAGTATAAGCTGTCGAAGATGCCAAAGGCGAAGATGGCAAAGCAAGGAGCTTCATGGACGCTTCTATCGGGCTCTTCATGAGCCCGGTGTAGATTTCTTAGCGTCCGTATCCTTTTTGGTTACCTTTTCGGGGAAACAGAAGGTTTCGTCTGTGCAATTATGGACGAAGTTATCTTGACGAATAACTACCGGAGACATATTATGAAAGATGGGACGGTTGACGTGTGTCGGGCATGCCATCGTCCGGGTGAGTCCATCAGACATATTATCTCTTGTTGTTCTCGTCTAGCTAACGGCGAGTACTTGCACAGGCATAACCAAGTAGCCAGGATTATTCACCAGCAACTTGCTTTGAATAGAATAGAATAGAATAGAATAGTATTTATTTGCAAATATGGGTTATACATAAGTAGGTAGTAGTAGGTTTTCATCAGAGTTCTGCCATATTTCACCATTCGGCATGCAAACATTTTCATTACCAATATAAAATTGTTAAAATTTAAACTCTTGTTGGAACATTAAATTAGTTATGTCATTCTCATTAAATAAAATTATTAAAATACAAAATATTAATTAAAAAAAAAAAAAAGATTGTCAGTAACAGTAGGTATATACAAGAAATACAAATCGTGGTCCGAAGATAAATAAACAAACAAACATCAAAATTCCAGGTCATAGACAACACACCATAAATATTCCATACGCAAAACAATAATTAATTAATAAAAAATTCGGGGTGGTCTGATAAAAATTGTCAAAATTGTCAATTTTCAATTTGAAATCTAAACTAATGGATTCTTAGGTACCGTACTACAAGTATGTGCCCGACCCAGTTCTTGAAAATGACCATATCACGTTGTACTGGGATCGGTCTATCATTACTGACGGGACTATTGTCGCCAATAAGCCTGATATAGTGGTGATAGATCGATTAGCGCGTCGCAAAATGATTATCGATATTACCATTCCGCATGACCAGAACCTCGTGAAAGCTGAGAAAGAGAAACAAATTAAATATCTCGACTTAGCACATGAGGTTGTTGACATGTGGAATGTGAGCTCGGATATCATTGTGCCGATTGTCGTATCGGCCAATGGCCTGATGGCCGAAAGCCTCGAACAGCATTTCTCGAGGCTCTCGTTAGGCGGTTGGATCAAGGGCCTGATTCAGAAGGCAGTACTCCTCGATACGGCTCGCATTGTGAGGAGGTTCCTGTCTCTGGAGTCCTAACCACCGGCTAGTCCTAGCTTGGACCCTGCTCCCGATACCGGCGGACCACTATTTTTTTTTATTTCTAAATGTTTTTTTTTAATGTTTTTATAAAAATATTTAAAAATGTATTTAATAAGGATGTAAATAAATAAATGATAAAATAATAATATTTTTATTGAATAAAACATTTACAAAAAGTGTACATTTAGCCAACAGAAGTAATATTTTCCATACAGTTTTAGTGCCTAAAAATAAACTAAAACTAAAATTTGATTACAGGTGCAAGTAATGATGATGCGGAATTACAATATAAGGTAGAGACCCGCCCGATCTAGGTTAATTCAAACCCGTGTTTCAGGCCATCACTTTACATTTCAATTAAATTGGGACAGTCAAATTTAAGTTGAACTGATAAAAATAATGTATTAACAACTATGAGAAAAAGCATAATGGTACATTAATACCTAAAACTAAGCCTATGTAAATATACAAAAGTAAATACAAGGGAATATATTATCATCATACCAAAATTTCTAATCACTTCGCCAGAGGGCGCTTATAAAGTAAACATTGGCTCCTGTCAATTTTTTTCCAAAAAATCATAAAAAATAATAAAAACTAAAGCTGTGCAGTGAAAGTGTTTTGTGAACGATTATAATGAAAGAAAGTTTGCGTGGAAACGTTATCTACACCGAACAAACCTTGTGACAAAAGTTATTGTGCTGTGATCATACTGACTTGAACATCTTTTAAGTGCCCTTTAACTGCTGTTCTTTTCCTACAAAAATAATCATTATTAACAAGCAAGAAAAAGTATCGTGAGTAATAACTAAAATCTTTAATTAAGTGATATAAAAAAGGAAACTTTTTGTTTAAATTAAAAATAAAGCCTGGTGGACAATAGTGGAATCAACGTTTCAACAAATTTAAACTGTATACCGTTACGAAGAATTGTTCCGGAACCAAATTGTAGATAGCAGCACTTTCCTTGTTAAAGATCAATTAACGCCAATAATGACATCTACTTGTCAATAGCGGAATGTCTAAGTAATCTATTGTAGTTCAAAGCTATTAGATAGATGGCAGCACATTATATGGGACGTTACACGTGTTAAGCAGTGACACCTATCGGTTAATAGCTGAACCTTGAAGTAACAGATTTGACTGAAGAATACAGAAAATCAATTGACTAACTGTTTATTTAATGACCTCTAACGTGCAATAGCGGAAACACGACTACTTGATAGCTCAATCGATATTGGGTCATTCCTTCTATACCTGTAAGAGGGCAGCACAACCATTATCAGTATTTCATCAATGCCTAAAAGAGGGCGTTAAAAACTCATCTCCTCAACAAACATAAATACCATTGATCTAATAATTTATAGAACCTGTTATTAAAATGGAAGATAATAATATCACTGTTCGTCGGAGGCAAGAGCTGGTCAACATGTCATGGAATTCGTTACCAGAAGCAAATGACAACCCGATATCATCGAGCAATAGTCTAACAAGTTTACCAGAGTTGCCCATAAATAACGACTTGGAGATTGAGCTAAGGGATATCATAAGTGAATTAAGGGCTCGTGTGGATAGTGCAGATGCCGAAATTGAAAAGCTTTTAACTGAAAATTCGTCTCTTCAAAAAACTATCAAGGATCAACAAGATAAAATTAATAATCTTACGTTGATATGCTCTTCAAACAAAAGAATATTTAAGAACAATATTAGACGTAGTTCAGTTTCGAGACAAATAGACTTTTCTAGTAACGGTACTCCTGTATCCTCGACGCAGGAGTGCTTAAATGGACATAACACAAGGGACAATTTAGATCCAGTTTATGCGACACAAGATGTTGATTTGAATGTCAATTTATCAAAAATAGGCACTGAAGTGGTACCCTGTTACCCTGACAATAAACATAACAGCAGCAAACCGCCGGTATCAATCAACTCTCCACTACAAAACTTCGATACAGTCTTGCATGTACTGAATGCAACAAACGGAGAGGCGCAACTACAAGGAACCAGGGAGGGTGAAACTGGACTTCAGCAGCCACAAAGCTCTTTGAAACGTGATTATAAGAACACTTATTCTAGTAAGGTATGCATAATAAGTGACAACAATGTAAATAATATATTAAGAATTGCTGAAAACACTTTTCCCGAAGCCGACATTTGTCATTATTGTATGCCGAATGCGGGAGTAGTGCAGTTACTTGAAACACTGGATAAAAAACTAATAAATTACACCCTGAATGATTTTTGTGTTGTACTATTAGGTGAAAAAGACTTTCTTACCTCAAACAGGTATGTAGAATTGGTCAATTACATGAAATTTAAACTTGAAACTGTTCCACATACTAACATTATACTTTGCGCACCGAACTTTAAATTAAAGTATAATGTTAATTTGTTCAATAAGAGAATAGAAGCTTTTAATCGATTATTGTACATAAACAACCGTCAATTTAAATATGCATATACGTTCGACAGTAATAAACATCTCGAATATACATATGAAATGTTTTCTAAAGATACAGGAAAAATCAACAACCAAGCTGTTTTTACTATATTTTACTATTTAAAACAATTTTTAAACTTATTTCAAGAAAATTATAATTCTGATGGAAAACTTTGTGAAAATGTGAATATTATTTTTCCAAAAAATTGTAAAGACCAACAGTGTATTCAGTTTAAACCTGGCACTATTCCATATTACTTTAATAAACCACATATAAAATCCTTATCACAAGACTATACTCATGAAAATAAAGGAAGTAGCGAATTAATACCAGGTACTATTCCTTACTTTTTTAATAAAATCAAAACACTAGAAATTAAAAAAACAAAATGTTTTCGTCAGTAAAAATAATGAAATTCAGACATGTCCAAATAACACTGTAGATAAGTCAATATTAAATCATGTAAACATTTTTCATCAAAACATGTGTGGCTTATACAACAAGAAAGATACGTTAGATATTTATTTGGAAAGTTTATGTAAGCCTATGCATTATTTGTGTATTAGTGAGCACTTCCTTAATAGTGAATTAGTCTCCCTTTTAAACCTTTCGAATCACATTGTCGCATCGTACAACACTAGAGTGAATAAGATAAGAGGAGGTACTATTATTTTAGCAGAAACAGACAGAGAATACGAGGACTTGGAAATAGTTAAAAAACTTTATGTGATGGATAGTTTTGAAATATGTGGTATCAAGGATGTTTTAACTGGTGTATCCATATGTTGTTGTTATCGCACTCCGTATGATAAAAATTTTGACATGTTTATGTTAAGTCTTGAAAAGTTATTAGAACACTTCTTTAGCAGGAACTGTGTGATTTGTGGCGATTTTAACATTGACTTTCGCACCGAAAATAATAAAAAACATTGCGTATTAAATTTATTGACATGTTACAATTTTAGACATTTAATTAACTCTCCCACTTTTATTCGTAATGAATCAGAATCTTGTATAGATAATATATTTACTAATTTACCGGACGAAAATATAGAAAGTTGTGAAGTTAATCACAATGGTTTGGCAGATGGACATGCAGGATTACTGTGCAGTGCTGTATTTAAGACGAATAAATCAGGAAGAAACACAAAAAGCGCTGTTTTACATGTTACGAAGAGATTTTTTAACGCAAAGAATAAGCAGAAGTTCAGAGACTCGCTTTTGAATTTAAACTGGAGTGGAATTGGCATAAATAAGTTTCTTAAACAATTTCACAACACGTTTACGAACTGTTTCAAAAAAAAGAAATTAAAAGTGTTCATAACAAAGAAAAAACAAACACATTGGATAACAAAAGGGGTAAAAGTTTCTAGCAAAATGAAGCGATTTCTCTGTACTGGAAAAGTAAATAATCAATGTGATACAATAAAAAACTATAGGCATAAATATATTACTCTTTATAGAAAAATTATAAATATAGCCAAAAAAACAGCAGCGCAATCCAAATTAGCCAACTCAAAGAACATCTCAAAAGATGTCTGGAAACTGATAAATGAACACAGGAACAAGAAAGTCCAAAATAACAAGATACCTTCTTTAAAATCGAATAATGAAATTTTATCAGAACCATCAGATATTGTAAATGTTTTCATTAAGCAATTTGAATTGAGCCCTACGATACCTATATCTTCAAATACAGCAGTAGATTTTTTACGTAAGAGTACAAAAAGAATAACTGGTGAGTTTACTCTAGTCTCAACTACCCCCCACGAGGTATACAAAATAGTGAAACATATGGAGGAAAAAAGATCTTGTGGCTATGACGACATACCTATTACAGTGATTAAAGATAATATTGACTTACTGGCAGAACCCTTAAGTGCTTTTTATAATAAATGTTTCGACGAAGGCATTTTTCCGGATCAATTAAAAATAGCTAAAATAATACCAATACATAAAAAGGGTCCAAAACGGATCCTAAGATGTACAGGCCCATTTCCTTGCTTCCAACTCACTCAAAAATTTTTGAAAAGTTAATAAAAGCTCGATTACTTAGACACCTAAACTTAAATAGAGTGCTAAGCAGAAGACAGTATGGATACCAGAAAAATGTAGGGACACAAGATGCAATAATAAATTTAATACAGGATGTGATAAGTAGGTTAAACGACAAACAAAAAGTAGCCGGGCTTTTCCTAGATTTAAGCTCAGCTTTTGACACAGTAGACCACAAAATACTAATTGAAAAACTTGAACACTATGGTGTGAGGGGTAAAGCTTTGGAACTCCTAGATTCATATTTGACGAACAGGAAGATGTTTGTGGAAATGAAGGTAGCAGTTAACAAAATGGATCCATTAAATAGTAGTAGCAGTTCTGCATTCGAAGAGACCTATCGATCCAAATTGGTTCCAGTTAAAATTGGTGTACCACAAGGTTCCATATTGGGACCAATATTTTTCATTACTTTTATTAACGATCTTATAAAACACATGAATGAAACAGTTACAGGATCTATCCAGCTAGTAGTTTTTGCTGACGATACAAATGCAGTTGTATCAGCAGATAATATAAATAATTTAAATGTAATTATGAATCAGACCTTAAGTGCGTTTCACAACTGGTTCACAGTAAACAATCTTAAAGTTAATGCCAGTAAAACGAATGTCATACTTTTCAGTTCAACTACAAGAAAAATGATAGAATAAACTGCGTGATGAATGGAGAAGTAGTAAACCTGGCCCCAACGGTAAAATTTTTAGGAGTTTATATAGACTGCAATTTTAACTGGAAACAAGAACTTATGCATATAGAAAAGTCAATCAGTTCAGCATGCTATGTTCTAAGAAGCCTTAGGAATGAAGTCGACATGAAACATCTTAAAATGGTCTATCACGCACTAGTCGAATCAAAGTTAAGATACAGTATAATATGCTGGGGTGGAAGTTATGCATATAACATTCAAAAAGCTTTTGTTCTCCAGAAAAGAGCGATTAGGACTATAGTCAGGATACGACAGGACGAATCGTGTAAACCACATTTCAAGGAATTGAAAATATTAACGGTCCCAAGTTTATATATTTTGGTACTTCTAACGCGCTTACAAAAATATATACACGAGTTTGAAACAGAAGAAGAAAGAAGGAAAAGGGAAAATACAAGAAGAAAAGACTTGCAGACAAAACAGTCGCATCATCTTAACATCTTCAAGCATGGTTTCTATTATAAGTCAGTTAAAATATTTAACAAACTGCCTACTGAATTAAAAAACTTAGTTTATAATCGAGAATTTCTAAAACAACTCAAGCAGTTCTTGTTGGACAGGTGTTTATATACTTTGGACGAATTATAGATAAACAATGTTATCACAAATGAAAATATTAGACTTATTAGACAAATTATATTAAGTATTATTATTTTTAGTTTTTATAAATACTGTTATTCTTACAAATAATAATTACTGACATTTAACAGACATTTTAAATTTATTATGTTTTTTGTTTTTTTGTGTTTTTTTATTTTTTTTATTTTTTATTACGAGGATTATGGAATTTATATATGGAGGGATTATTTTGTAACTTTTTAAATATTAAATATTATGTAAAATTCAAACACAATGTACATTGTTTATGAATAAATAAATAAATAAATAAAAATAGTTTTTCTGTGTCTGTGTAATTGAGTAACGCTAAATATTCTGATAACATTTTACTACATTTAATATAACTTACACTATAGAAGCTTAGTAACTTGTTGAGCCTATTATACAGAAAAGGTCCTAAAAACACATAAAATCGATTAGCAAACGCATGTCTGGTTTGAGAGTTTATGCAAACCAAGTCCTTCCTTCTCTTGTCGGAAGGTACTGGGGCAAAAGGAAGTGCAGTGTGCTGGTGTAGTACTAAGCTTAGAATAAATAATTGCCGTACTGTTAGTACATTGCATGCTATGTAGAGCGTGCTATGTAGGTGCGTAGGAAATCTAAAAGGGCGAAAGGTAGCAACCTTTAGAATTGCTCTTTGAGCACGTTCTAGAGGTAGTAAAATTGTTTTTGCAGCACCCCCCCAAGAACTTATGCAATAGGTAAGGATGGATTGACACAAAGCTAAATAAATCTGTTTAATTAATTTATAGTCGGCTATGTTCCGTAAATTCTTAAAAACATATATTAATTTGCGCACTCTAGTACATAGTAAATCGATATGTTTACGGAAATTTAGATTGGAGTCAATAGTGACACCTAAATATTTTAAGTTGTCAGCTTTAGCTAAACTGGGACAAGAACATGCATTGTCAGCGTACGTGCTACAGCTATGTACATAAATGTCTAGATTAGTAAGCGGTATGTTAGTATTTCTCATTGTAAATGTAATGTATTTTGTTTTATCTGCATTTAATGTTAGGAGATTATTATGAAGCCAATTACAAACAATGTTAAAACCATTCTGAGCAAGATCATAGACCTTAACTCTTGATTCAGCTGAGAACAATAGAGCGGTGTCATCCGCATAAGACATTATGACACCATTTCGGAGTGGCAGGCTGCATAGCTCATTTATATAGATTAAAAATAACGTAGGGCCCAAAATGCTGCCTTGTGGAATTCCAAAACAACTATTTTTAAGTTCAGAACTTGTATACTGGCCTTATTTTGAGACATGGATGACGATCGCTGAGATAATCAGAAAATAGTAGAAGTTGTGCTCCTCTTATCCCAAGTGTTTCAAGCTTGTGCAAAAGTAAAGTACAAGAAATAGTGTCGAAGGCCTTGGCAAGGTCTAAAAAGATCCCAACTGTGTGCATACCATTATCTAGATTGGAAGTATTATAATTAGTTAATTTGTGTACTGCTTGGCTAGTAGATCTTTTAGGTCTAAAACCAAATTGACAATCTGAAAGTAGTCTGTTATCTTCCAGATATTTTATCAATCTACTGTTAATGATTTTTTCTTAAATTTTTGAGAGGCCTGTGAACACTGAAATGGGTATGTAGTTATTCACATAGTTTTTGTCTCCAGACTTGAATACAGGTGAAACCACGGCTTTTTTAAGCAATTTAGGGAATATTCCATTAGATAAACATAGCTGAAACGGGTCTACCCTTTATAGCAGAACTTTTTATGTCATAATATTATTTTGCATAACAGCGCATAGCATAAACTTCATTTCGCAGAAAATCGTTTGGCATACACTCATTTATAATACATTAAAAACGTATAATTTTGTAAGTCAGAATCATCTTTAGACATAAATTTCATATTCATAATAATTAAAAGTAGAACCATCATATTGCAGAAAGTTCACTGTCAGAATCGTCTTTTAGCATAAATTTCATATCCATAATAATTAAAAAGTAGAACCATCATATTGCAGAAAGTTCACTGTCAGAATCGTCTTTTAGCATAAATTTCATATCCATAATAATTAAAAAGTAGAACTCATATTGCAGAAAGTTCACTGTCAGAATCGTCTTTTGGCATACATACATTTCATATCGATAATCATTAAAAGGTAGAACTATCATATCTCAGAAAGTTTACAGTTAGAATCATCTTTTGGCATACTTTTCATATCCATAATAATTGAAAGACTCATCTATCACATTACGGAAAATTCATAGTTAGAATAATTTTGTATGAAGCATGAGAGAAGCATGCAAACATGCAAACAAGCTTACACCATGCATGCATCAAGCACGTAGCATGCAAATATGCAAAAAAGCACACACCATGCATGTATGCATCAAGCATGTAGAATGCAAACATGCAAAAAAGCACACACCATGCATGCAGCGTGCAAGCAAGCATGCAGCATGCAAGCAAACATGCAGCATGCAAGCAAGCATGCAAGCAAGCATGCAACATGCAGCAGGCATGGTTCTGTCACGGCTCCGGCTCTGCGGGGTTCCGGCGGTCCCACGCAAGCTTCTCGTCGCAGATGGTTGTAACGCTCACCACAGCAGCTTCGGCTTGCTGGCCGGCTTTGCCGGCCAGCCTCAGCCGCGGCGGCGAGCGTTAAAACCACCTGCTCCTCAGCTCGCGGGCCGCCTCGCCCCTCCGCGCCTACGCGGGCTTAAATTACACTCTAGGGGTAGGGCAGACAAGACTACGTGCAGTCGGTTTTGCAGCGATTCGGTTCTGTCACTTCACTAACTTTTGTAGTACAACATATTGACTTTTTAAGACAATATTTTAATTTTAATTTAAGGTTAAGAATATGATTACATTTTACAGAAATGACAATAATTATGCCTAATAAAATTATTCCAAATGATATTCTGCCATCTTCTTAATATGCCAAGTGAAATTATTCCAAATAATCGTCGCTCTAAATAAACGTTATGTGAAACGAAATTATGCGAAATTAAGCTTTGCCAAAAGTAATTATGCCAAATAAAATTCTGCTATCTTAAAAGTATGCCTTTGTAAATTCGGACATATAAACATTCGGCCAAACAATAATTATACTAAATGATTTTTATGCCATATATATATTCGTTTAAAGAAGATTATGCCAAGTGGGTTATGCCAAATAAATTTCGGAGCATCAAAATTCTGCCAGATAGAGGGAACCCAGCTGAAACATGTGGGTTAGCGGAGGGGCAAGTAGGTATTTAAATCTTTTAAGTATATTATTAGGTATGTCATCCCACCCAGTAGCACAAACATCCTTTAACGCGTTTATTAGTCTTACTACTTCGTTAACGTCGGTATTTAATAACACAAAAGATTTTAGTGTAGAGGTTGTCGTAGTCGGGATTTGATGGGAAAAATTACCAGATTTTAAAGATTTTTCAGCCAAGTTTTTACCAACGTTAGCAAAAAAGTTGTTTACTTTATTCATTGCTTCGGATGGGTTTATTTCTGTTGATAGTAAATCAAGCGGTGGTTCGCGATTTTTCTATCTCAATGTGTTAGTTTTTATATCCACACAAGTTTACTATTTTACCCCGCCTTCTGTAATTCATTTTTATCATGCTGATTTATTTGTTTTTTCAAAAGATTATTACAGAAGTTTCGATACCTTTTATAAATATTAGAAAGTATTTCGTTATCAGGTGCGAGTTTCAATGCGCTCTTCTAAAACATGATTATACTTTAACGCTGAAATCGATGCACCCGTATCAAGTAACCATTGGAATGCATGATTGTTTATAGGTAGACTAATTGAACAATTACTATTGCATGATAGAATTTTATTCACGAAAAAACTTCTTGTTAATGTCACAATTAGAAGAATTCGCCGATTCTACGTTTGCTTCCGGTACTGTTATCACATTAACCTTATTTGGGTCGTTGTTGCGCATCCTTTGATTTCTATTATAATTATAGTAAGACTTACCCCTGTATCCCTGGCGGTTTCGGGCTGGGGCCTGCTCGTGCTGCTGGTCGCGATGCCCATTCCATCCACCGCGACTATCGTTGTTGTTGTAGTAGCTCCCACGATAGGTTCTATGATGCGAATGTCCTTGGTTAACGTGACCTCGATGACCTCGATAACCTTGGTTATGCCTGAAACCCCTTGTAAATCTACCGTTATTATTATTATACATACCGAGTACTTCAGCCGACCTTGGAGACGAGGCTATCTCTTCAGCTTGCGCCGCCTGAATCGCGTCCTTGAGAGACCTGTAATTTCGAGCTACTATTATAGTGCTCAACCTGCGGTTTCGCAGCCCATCGGCGAACTTTTTAATCGCGTACTGCTCGTTTATGGGTTTTAATATATTATATTTCTCGGATTGCCCGTTGGCCTGTGAAACCGTCAACTGCACGAAAAGATCAGATATTTCTTTACCATAGTCCTGTGTAGATAACTCATTTTGTCTCATTGAGGTCAATTTAGTTTGCAATGCACTGGCTGATTTTTGAGGTAATAACACCTTTTTCATATCAACAACTAAGTCATCCACACTTGAGTATTCTGGACATAATCGTAATTTAGCTGCCTGCGACAATCTGCTCTTAAGTACAAAATTAACTAATTGCTTCTTACAATCTGGTGTTGAAAGAGTAGAACTATAATACTCAATATTATCTATTAATTGCCTGGTATTAGCCTCCTCGTCAGTCATGAGTGGCAATAAGTTAAACGCAACTTTAAGGTCAAAATTAGACATTGTTTCTGTTTTACTTGTCTTACACAATTGTATAACTTCAGCATATAAACTCTGAAATCTCTCGATATACTTGTAAATTAATTCTGATTCACTACTTGACACTTTGCCTTTTCGTATATCACTCGTTATTTGCGCTTCATAATTAGAATATTTCATAAAAATGTAATTTGCCTCTGTGAGTTTCTTAGTCAATATATTACCTATCCTACAATCTGAACCAATTTTAATTAGATAAACTCTTATTTCTTTAATGTCATTACACAATTTTTCTAAATTAGTAGCCATAACTTACCATAATTAAAGCTGAATCTTCTTTTGCATACATGATTCTTTATCTAATTGATTTTAATCATACTTAAGTTAATGCTAGATTAGTTAGGTATATTATTAAAGTTCATAAAAAGTTTATGTTTCATCATCACACCGCTTCTTTTACAATATTAAATGTCATTCTAAATGAAATGTTTACCGCACTAGACCGCACTTGTATTTTATAATATAGGTAGCACTGCACCAACACATAATATTTTACCCACGTTACACTATCCCGTCGTCCATGCCTACGGTCGATTTTGGAAGCCTGCGAAGAAACGAACGTCGCATAGTATGATGGTGAATCTGCTGGTCAATCCACTGAAGGTGACATCTTCTATAAATTCTGTAAATGGCATAGACTGACGCCAGCACTACTAAAGTGAGGATCAGCAGTAAGATTATATTCGTGACTCCTACATGCGTCCTTAATTCTTCTATTGAAGCTTGGTTATTGCCCCCAGCGGCGTTCTGGGCAAGGATCACCTCCCCCTTGGAGGTGCTGGTACCCATCTTCTTTGGTGATAATTATAAATCACAATTATTTTAACCGACGTAAGACAGTAGAAACTCGGTAGCGCGCAATACAAATTACAAACGAACATTTTGTACTAAGTCCCACTCGCACATATATGGTCATGGTATTTCAAACAAATATAATTACTGCCATTGCGCTTTAGCAGGGTCGCCATGTAAGGCGGGATCTCGAGGAGATATTGAAACACCGAGAGTTGAATCAATACTGTCTTTATTGTAACCATTAAACAATTATAGGGAGTACACGTAATAAGGCTGGTTACATACAATTAGGTTGATTACACACTACACTGCGAGGCGGCGAGCCTCCTTGCCGCCGTGGAATCTGGAGGCAAAAGTCCTCGCGCACGTTTGGGAGTGGCGCGAGGAGGCGAAACGCCGGGGCGTAACTCCGCTTCCGCGAGAAATCGCGGCGCAGTGGACAGAGCTCCGGTGGGATTTCATGGCGGCATGGAGAGAGCGACTGTCGCAACCAAGCGCAGAGCACGCCATAATTGCGGCGGTAAGTTCTCTCTTTGAGGAGTGGCTTGAGAGGCGCCACGGCGTCCTCACCTTCCGCCTGACGCAGGTCCTCACCGGACATGGCTGTTTCGGGAGGTTCCTGTGTCGGATAAGGCGAGAGGAAACGCCCGGGTTTTATAATTGTGCGGATCGACCGGAGGACACGGTGGAGCATACGGTGGAGGTCTGCCCGGCTTGGGCGGAGCACCGTCGTGTCCTCGTGGAGGCGATCGGCGGCGGCGACATCTCGCGTCCGGCCCTGGTTCAGGCCATGGTACGGACCGAGAGGGAACGGGAAGCCGTCACCTGCTTCTTCGAAGCAGTAATGCTCGCGAAGGAGGAGGCGGAGCGCGAGAGGGAGAGGCAATTACTGCGCCCTCGCGCCCCTAGTCGTCGCAGGTGGAGACACCCTGGGTGTCGGGAGTCGATTGCCGACTCCCGACCACCGTAGGCGCGGGCTTGCGGACGGCGAGCAATGAGCAGCTCGCCGTCCGGTAAGGATTGTTCGAAAGAGTTACCGTGGCCCTGGCGCACAGGCAACTGAAGGAACACGGGTGGGTTTTAGTCCGTAAGAGTCTGTCACGCCCTTCCGCTCCACCCAGAGCGGGAGAGGTCATTTGATGATTTCCTACCCCAAAAAAAAAGGGAAGTTAATGCTGAAGGCCACGTTACCACTGAAAACATGCAATTATATTGTGTGTAAATAATTTAACAAAGATCTATGGGGAAGCCCATTCCTTTCATTTTCCTTTTTCCTTAGATGTTTGGCCTTGGCCCAGGCTAAGACAGAACGAGGAGCCGCGCCGTGCCCTCATCTCAGGAGTAGGCAGTGACCTCTCGCTGCCGGCCGTTATGAATGCGATGGTCGGTGGCGACGGTGGCCTGGGACGCGGTGGTACTCGTATCCTTCTGCGAAACAGTCATCTCGCAGAAGGAGGCTGCGGAAAGGGAGCGAGAGATCTCATCCACTCACCCGGCCCGCAGCAGGCGCACCGGGCGTCGGCGGAGGGCGGACAACACCCTCTTCCAGCCCCCCTAAATGGGTCCAGGGGCGACGGACTCAGGGACGTCCGTCGGCCCCCATACATCAGGACCCGAGGTGGCACCGCGTAGTGTTCCACGCGCGCCCCTCTTAAACGTCGCGGGGGGAGTCAAAGACCTCACTCCCCCCGCTCAACCAGACGGGGCCCGCTGAGGCGGGCCGGCACCGGCCGGGGGTTGCGGAAGATTTGTACGTTCCCGCGACCCCTGGCGTAGGTGTGAGATGGAACACCGGGGTGGTTTTTAGTCAGTAAGAGTCTGACAGACCCCTCCGCCCCCCCAGGGCGGAGGACATCCATGAGGATTTTCCACCCCGGAAAAAAAAATAATGGCTAAGACAGAACGGGCTAACCGCACACTACATTTCCCATGGTTTAATGCTTCTTTTATTTTTTCCTTATCAAATATTTAATTAAACTAATAACGGGACATGATCAGTGATCAAATATTATCAAATCCCTGTAATTATCACGTATTGAATTCTCTTTGAATAGTTATTTTATTGATAGTTAGCTAGAATTTCTTTAAGGTAACTTCACACAGGAGTGCAAAAGTATGCATCTACAGTCCTATCACCTTTATTTTACCTCTGACAGTTGCAACCCAACAGCAACCTTATAGTAACGAAAATAAAGATCACTGTGATTTTGACAGTGATGCAAAATCAGAGGTGAAATAACTGTGAAGGGATATTGAGTTAATACTTTATACTTCGACTTTTAATCGTATTCAGTAACTTGATAGTTGAATGAATACCAGAACCCAATTACACACACACACACACTATCTATCACATTCTGAATCATTTTAAAGCTTATTGCTAATCCATTGCTTCATATAATATTCGCAAAATGTGTGTGCTCAAAAACGTGAATAACAAATGTTGTTGAACTGTCAAAATGAAACCCATGTCTACTGTTAGTGTGTTACGCAATCACCCCGCTGTTAGATAGATAGTCAGCTGTTAGATAGATATCAAGTTTATTAGAATGTCATGATTTTGTTCATCTCACTACCGTTTTTTCGTCAGTTTTCTAGAAATACTGAGAGGAATGTTAGGAGCATTTCAACAATTAAATAGTACAATTTGTAGGAGTTGTAGTTAGTGTCGCCGGATGTCGCTGAAAACCAGCGCTGGGGCTCTATCTCGCATAGGGTCGTAGCATTATGCTAAGCGATTGCAGTTTTGCGTAGATGTGACGCATATTTTCCCCGAAATTGTTCTTTTTGTGTTTTGCTCTGCGTCCTATTAACAGCAAATAAACGTATTTTCTTTCTTTCTTTTCTTTATTTTTGTCTTTATTACTTTTCTTTCTTTCTTAAAACGATGTCATTTGTTTTTATCTAAGTAATGTAGGTAGTAATAAAAACTTCATACAGAGCTTTTTCCGTACAACGAAGCAAGAGCCTTAAGGCTCCCATAGTCAGGCGTAACGCCATTCTGGTAGAATAATTTCCATGAAGTTTTTATAGAAACTGTGTAGCGTCGCAATGTCGCATTGCGCCTGTCTGTGGAAGCCTTTAAGCAAACCTAAGGTAATCCTTAGATAATTTATGGTAATACACGGCTGTCAAAAATCTTGACATATGCAATGTTATTAATTTAATGAATGATCACAGGATCAAGAAAGTTCAATCATGAGAAATACAGTGTGTTTTTATAATGAGTACTTATGAATACGGTTAGGGTAGAGTCACATTAGCTGATTTAGGTTTAAAGAATCTTTATTCTCAATTAAAACATATACAAATGTCACTTACTTGAGAACAATAAATTAATGTTAACAATTTAAAAAGGTTTGACTTCACCTCTATGTACAGTTTCACAAACACGACCCACCCAACGCATTCATTTCTGTGAGGGTGTTTTACTTGCTGTTAAATACTGACCGAGCTGAATTTTGAATGCATTGAGTGAGTGTACATTTCTAATACTTGATGGTAATTTATTATATAGTTGCACTCCTTCGAAAGTAACCATTTTTTTGCCATAATTGGTTCTAGTTTTAGGTAGCACTATTAGGCTCGCTCGTCGTGAGCTTCGTTGGCTGACTTGTCGATATTGAGTTAGTATAATGTTTGTGTGTATTTTTTTGTTAAGCACTTTATTAATGAATATACATGTATTATAGATATAGAGTTGCTTGATGTTCATTAATTTTGTGTCACTATAGATTTTTGAAGTTGATGTTAAATAGGGATAGTTAAAAAGCATTTTTATTAATTTATTTTGCGATCGTTGAAGTTCTGACAGTTTTGTTTTCGTAGCACTGCCCCAGAGTTCAATCAGATATAGTAGGTGCGGCTTTACTAGTGAGTTATAGATGGTGTATCTTAGAATTCGCGGAATACATCGAACTATGTTGCGCAATGTCCCTACTAGTGTCGAGAGTTTGTTTTTTATATATTCAATCTGGGCATTCCACGAAAGAGTACTGTCTATTCTCAGACCGAGGTATTTTTCGCTTGTTTTTAGCTGCAGTGGTACGTCATTAATTTTAAGTGGATCAAATGGTGGAATGATTTTATTTTTTGCCTTAAATATTACATAACAAGTTTTGGATATATTTATTGTTAAAAGATTAAATTGAAACCATGTGTATAGAGAATTTAAATCATCTTGGGCTAGTGTAATAATGTCGTGGATGGAAGAACCAAAGTAAAATAAACATGTGTCATCAGCATACAGGGTAAGGTGGCCATGTAGCTTTATTTCGGTGATGTTGTTAATATATATGAGAAAGAGCAGAGGACCCAGAATGGATCCCTGTGGAACGCCGCATGTTATTGGTAGCGCGTTACTTTGATCATGATTACCTAGTTTAACTATTTGTGAGCGGTTGGTTAAGTAGGATTTGAACATTTCTATTGCACTTCCAGTGATGTTAATGGATTCTAGCTTTTTTAATAGTAATTTGTGAGAGACGGTGTCAAATGCTTTTTTTAGATCGACAAAGATACCCACGACTATATTTTTATTGTCTATATTTCGCTTAATTTTGGTAACGAGATCGATTGTAGCAGTGGTAGTATTGCTTTTTGGTCTAAATCCATATTGGCGATCGGTAATAAAATTAATAGAGTTTAAGTAATTTTGTAATCGGTTGTGAAGAACTTTTTCTAATATTTTTGACATTACTGGCAATACTGAGATTGGTCGATAATTTCCGGGATCTGTAAGACTTCCTGATTTGTAAATAGGGGTAACCTTTGCTATCTTTAATGTGTCGGGAAAGTTTCCGTCGGTTAATAGTTTGTTAAAACATGAACATAAGTTATTTACAATAAGATTTTTAATGCACTTTATTGCTTTAGTGTTTATTCCATCTATGCCTGTGCTACAATTTGGATCAAGGTTTGTTATTATTTGTATTATTTCTTTGGCAGAACATGGTTTAAGACTGGACAGCTCACCTGATTCTTGAGGATGATACTTTGGTAACGCGCGATAATAGTTGTCGTGAAATGTTGCAGGTATTTCTTTTGCTAAAAGTGGTCCTATCGTGGCAAAGTAATTATTAAAAATTTTACAAATGTCATTCGGATTAGTAGTGATTTTAGAGTCTACAACTAGCTGCGAGGGAGTACTACTTTGTTTGATTTTGTTATTGGCTAAATAGTTTATTACACTCCACATTTTTTTGGGTTTTTTAATAGATTTGGTTATTGCATCATAGTAGTAAGTATTTTTTGTTCTTTGGATTAGTTTTTCTACACAGTCTCGTTTTTTGCTAAATTGCTTCTTTAGAGCTTCGTTATTAGGGTCATTTTCAAGTTCCGTCCACATTACATTTCTTTGATTTATTTCTGCAATGATGTCCTTATTGATCCAATCTTTTTGCGAAGGGTTAAGAATTTTAGTTTTAGTTATTTTACTTTTTTTTACACATAATTTTATAATATTTTCCCATTTGAGGTAATCTTCGTTATGGTTAAATTCCGCTGATTCTGTATGTTTGTATAACTGTGTATAGTCCATTGCCTCATACTGAGATCTCATTCGTGGCGGTGATTTGACTTTTTTTAGTTCTAGGTACATTTGGTTATGGTCTGACAGAGAAGATTCAAGTATTACCATATGGAAGTGGTCGTTTTTGAAATTAGTGCTAATATGATCAATAATGCTTTTTTTGTAATAGCCTTTCTCGTACAGTATTTTTTACTTATTTTGTTCAGAAGCACGTGTCCGGCCTCTTTAACTATAGCTTTATATTGTTTTGTTTCTTTGTTGTTTTTGTCCAATAAATCAACGTTAAAATCACCAAATACAATTGCTCTTTTTCTTTTTTGTAACTGTGAATCATATTCCTGTAAGAATTCCCTGTAGTTGGTATTACCTGGGTAGTATACTACCCCTACTTCAAAAGCATACCTCTCCAGATATATCCATAAGTAGTTATTGCCTCCTGAATACGTAGATTCTGATAGACTGTGTTTAAGTTCGTTGTGAATATATGCCGAGACTCCTCCTCCTCTTGAGTCATTTCTGTAGTTATAATAATGCGTATAGTTATCTATTTGTAATGTTATGGCTTGGGTTTCTTACCTTATCCAGGTTTCTGTTATTAAAATTACATGTGCTGTTTTTGGTAATGATTTTAAAATGCACTTCAACTCGTCCAGCTTTCCTTTTGTTCTAATGCTTCTAGCATTCAGGTATAAAAATCTTAGGCGAGATTTGCTAGTAGTAATATTATCGTAGTTATTGAGTACTTGATACGTGTTGCAGTTAGTACTGGTAGTTATATTTTCGTTTACTAAATGAAGTTTTTTGGAGACTGTTTTATTATTGTTGGTACCCCATGGATATATTTAATTGTAAGCTGGTCTTCACCGTCATTTTGACGTCGTAATAATTCATCTTTCAAACTCTTTAGGTATTGCTGCTGTGCCGGGGTTTGGTCTGAAAATATTTTTATGTTTTGAGGCAGACTATCCTTGTTCCGTAATAAATATTTTGCAGGGTCCGATGAGGTAAAACACGCTTTAATGCTGCGATTCTTTCCGGGTGTGTGTTTGCCTATTCGAAAAATCTTTGTTGGTTTCTGGAGGCCCTGGCACACCCGAGAAATGATTTCAGAGACATTCTTTTCGTCACTAGATGAACCTTCTCCTGTGCTAGTGGTTGTTGTCTCTGGCACTCCTACTATAATGATATTTTTTTCCCGATAGTTACGATCCGTTACCTCCTTAATTAGTTGTTCGCTTGAATATAGTTGGTTGTTTGTTTTAGATGTGACGGGTTGAAGTGGGGATGAATGTTTTAGGGCACTGATGTCTGATTCAAGTGTGACGATTTTGTGTTCATCTTGACAAATTTGTTTTTCCAATTTTAGTACACTTAGACGTAGTTCGTTTTGTTCTTTAGCGACGTTAGACGTCGAAGATTTGATCTCGCTAATCTGTGTGGTATTTTCGCGGATTAGCTGATTAGTTTGTTCGTTACATACTTTTAACTCAGAGATTTGTGATTTGACCTCTGTAATACTCTCCTGCATGTTTTTTATGATCTGCTCATTAGATTCCACATATTTTTCTAGTAACGATCCAATACGGCTTAACTCCGAATGAATCTGTCTTATCTCAATAGTACAATCGCAGTCCGTCGGCCGTTCTTTACGTTTGGAGCGAAAAGTAATTTGTGATTCGGCTTCGAGTGCATTTAACTTCGATAGGTCGGGTTGCGAGCTAGAGCTGGCAGATGGTGGCGATCTTTGTACATTCATCGTGTTTACACTTAATTACTTGACAGCGGCAGGCGGTAAGCAGTGAGCGTACCTTCTTCCAAGTTTTAATAATTAAGTTGTCGTGTATTATGATATCGCGGAACTTTCCACTCCGTGCGTACAATATTTGTGTGTACAAGAGTCAAAGAATAATATTGTACGTACTCTTTTGCGGGGGTGAAGTATGTTATGCTGAACGCGGAGTCTCTGTGCGAGCGAGATGAATAATTAGGTCCTTGTTTCGCAGCGGTGAGGCAGGGCGAGCGCGGGGTGCGCCAGCGCAGCGGTGTGCACCCACTTGTTAGTAAACACAGCGACGAACTGTAGCAATTGACAACACACAGTTATAACAATTTGAGTTCTATTTGTAGCTGTACATTAGTTACTTTTGGAGTACACTGATTTAAAAAACTTTTAATGTAATTGATAGCACGTCTGCTCCGGGTGAAGTCAAACTGTTCTGTTCTGATTTTATTAAGGGTTTTATTGTCAGTTCTCATAATAAAATCTGTGGTCAAAACTATTGATGTCATTTTGGTCAAAAATACACAAATCGAACTTCAAGGCTTTTTTAGTTAAGAGGGCGCACACCGGTCCACTAGCGCCACTCCTTTAAAAAATATTATCTCGTCACTGAGAAGGAATTTTGAATAACGGCTCAATAAGCTCCCTCGATAAGTATGTCTTCGTTTTCTAATACCTTTTATAAACTTTCATATTGAGACACGAAGCAATAAAATACGATCTAGAGGAATGTAGTCGCTTTTCTTTCGATCACTTTTCTTTGTATTTTCGTTTTTTTGCCACCGACTTCTAAAATTAAAGTTATTTTTCACTTTGTAGTTTTTTTTTATTTGAAGTAGGTTGTTTTTTTTTGTGTGAAAATGTTTATATATTTCACTTTTTAGTTGTGGTACCTATCCCGCACAAACTCGTATACCACTACTTTCTATGTAAATAACAGTGACAGTAAGTTATTATAACATCATCAATATACACTAAGTGGAAAAAATACGTATTATTGAAGCTAACTAAAAAACTACCGAAGCAAAGTTACTACAATTCATATGGAACCACTCTTGAGGCATACCCTATCCATTACAAAATGAATTTTCGAAATCGATGCACAATTGTTGGACATATCGCGTAACAAACATACAGACGAATTTAGAACCTCCTCCTTTTGGAAGTCGGTAAGAAAAGGTGTAAGCACCGATCTACCAAGCGTGGTGCTGCTTTATTAGATAAGATAATTTTTATATGCTTAAACATGTGTGATACATACAAGAAAAGACATGCATATAGGACGGTAACAACATTATTAGATACAGACATGTTTGCCACATGATGTGACGTGCAAATGTCAAGAAATATTGCAAGCGCTATTTGTAAATCTTTATTATGTGTGGCTAAAGCCTTATGAAATAACTAGCTTTTGCTCGCGGCTTCGGCCGCGTGGAGGTCTCAAAATATTTCTGGGAACCGACAACTACCGGGATAAAAAGTATCCTATGTCCTTTCACAGGTCATAGTCTATACCTGTGGCAAATGCCAACTAAATCCGTTCAACGGGTAAGGCAGGAAAATGTAACAGACACACAGACTGAGTTACTTTTGCATTTTTAATATTAATATGGAAGTATGTATTATTATCGGACTTCACTCTAAATATATAAGCTGAAAGTTTCTAGAATTGGTTTTCATACATTTACGGGCAGCTAAGGCACGCTCGTTCTATCGTAGACCTCATCCATCGCTTTCCATCAGGCGAGATCAAAGTCAAGAGCAGGTCCAACAGGCAATAAAAAAGTTATAATAGCGAACATGTCTAGAAGTTTACGTGATTTTTTCCTTGACATTGAGCCCCAAAAGTAAGTTTTATTGAATTTTTTAATTTTGCTTCCTTTTTTATGTGAACTAATGCCTTCCATACGGGATCCCTTCTTTTCGCATAATGTTCTTTGTCCTAATATACTTCGGCATAACGATTTTGGCACAATTTGTTTTGGCATAATAATACTTCGGCATAATTTTTTTAGGCATACATTTTATGTTGGCATAATCATCTTAAAGACTAATTTGTTTTGGCATAAATTTGATTCGCATAACGTTAGTAGGCCTAATGACTATTAGCATAATATTGTTGGTTAAAAATTTAATATGCTGTGCAACAAAAGTTAGTGACAGAACCGAATTGCTGCAAAACCGACTCCACGTAGTCTTGTTTGTCCTACCCCTAGAGTGTAATTTAAAATCGCGTAGGCACGTAGGGGCGAGGCGGCCCGTGGGCTGAGGAGCAGGCGGCTGCGAGCGAGCCGCCGCGGCTGAGGCTGGCCGGCGAAGCCGGCCAACAAGCCGAAGCTGCGGTGGTGAGCGAAAGCCGTCTGCGACGATTAGAACGCGTGGGGCCGCCGGAGGCCCGCAGCGCCGGAGCCGTGACAGAAACCCTGCCTGCTGCATGCTGCATGCTTGCTTGCATGCTGCATGCTTGCTTATTTGCTGCATGCGTGCTTGCATGCTTGCTTGCTTGCTTGCATGCTGTATGCTTGCTTGCATGCTGTATGCTTGCTTGCTTCATGCTTCCTACAGCGAAAAAAAAAACCCACAAAATTGTTCATAAAAAAGTTATGCTTTAGAATATTATGCTTAATCATTATTATAGTTAGAGAAATTATGCTTAAAAAAATTATGCGTAAGCTGTTATGCGTAGTTATATTATGCGAAAATATAATTATGCCAAACAAAATTATGCTAAGTTATATTAGGTCTTAAAATTTTATGCAAATGGATAGGGAACCCTTCCATACCATATGGGGACGATAATTAATGAAAACATTGGCACTGGCTATTCTGAAACATCGAGAATATATATATTTTTTCGAACAATCTAAATATGTCGTAGCGATTGGCCGACGAAAAATGTCTACTCAGATGGGTCCAGAACCATGTACTGGATCCATGGTAACTGGTTGCACTTCGATGTCCCTGCCACCCTGTATAATATGACGTTACAATGTGATCTTTGATTAAAGGAACTTCTTTATACTTGCCGCAAAACATTTCAGTGAGATCACCTCGCCAACTGACTATGCCTACCTGATACTGTTACGTCACTCGTTATCATCCATAAGCTCATGGCCCCTCAAGATACTCGACCCGCTTGACACTGGATCTATACAAAGAAGAAAGATCTGGGTGGCCATCCAGAAGTCATTTCACATGTTTATGTGTTCGATGTGCATTGTTGGCGGCGCCATGTATATACTGTTGCACCAGAAATCGATGACTTTCTTGGAACTTGGACATTTGTATATTTCTCTTCTTATGTGCATTGTTATGTTTGTAAGTATAAAACATTATAAGTACCGTCGGTCAGCGACCAAAGTCGACTAACACTGCTACTTTTACACATCCATCATACAAATTGACAGAAAAGTATTCGATACATTGTACTTTAGCATATAAACATAATATAATTTTTACACCATCTGCTCGCTCATGTAAATTAAAGGTCATGCAAACGTAACCTAAAAGCAGTCATTAATGCCCGAGCTGTAGCCGGGCTTTAGGGTGCATTTCCACCAGAGATGTGCGAGAATTCGTATAGCGAGGCATGTGCGTATAACTAACCAATAACAGCGCTAGCAAAGCTTATGCAATGAAAATGAAGCGATGTTATTGGATAGTTTCACACAGATCCTTCGCTACGCATCCTCGCTCTTCTCTGGTGGAATCGCAGCCTAAATATTGTACTGAATTTCATTATGACCCGATGGTGCATATTGTGATTTGAATTTGGAACCTTAATAAAAAAATCGTATAAAAACTTTTAACAAAAAAAAACGTTTTGTCTATAATAGTACAGCCCGACGAAAGAGTTCTCACTTCATAGGTTTTAGTCGCCGTCGACAAACAAAATAATTGGTTGTTGCGTCGCATACCCTTCCGTTAGAATGCTGGATTTGGACTGACGCCCTATAAACGATATTATTTCTTGTGTTTTGAATGAAATTGTATGAGATTAGATTTAAAAACGATTAAAACGATTAAACGATTAATTCGATTACGATGAGGTACCTGCGACTCGTCCTCGACAGCCGGTGGAACTTCGTGGAGCATTTCCGACGTTTGGCTCCCAGACTGCAGCGGGCCGGGGCTGCTTTGAAGCGGCTCTTGTCCAACCTGGGGGGGCCAAACGCCTCCTGCCGGAGGCTCTACGCGGGGGTCGTGCGGTCCATGGCCCTTTACGGGGCACCGGTGTGGGCGCGTTCATTGAGGCTCCGGCCAGCCCGCCGGTTGAACGCGTCCCAAAGGGTCATGGCCATCCGGATGGTACGTGGATACCGCACGGTCTCCTGCGAGGCGGCGAGCCTCCTTGCCGGATTGCCGCCGTGGGATCTGGAAGCAAATGTCCTCGCGCACGTTTGGGAGTGGCGCGAGGAGCCGAAACGCCGGGGCGTAACTCCGCTGCCGCGAGAAATCACGGCACAGCGGACAGAGCTCCGGCGGGATCTCATGGCGGCATGGAGAGTGCGACTGTTGCAACCCAGCGCAGGGCACGCCACAATTGCGGCGGTAAGACCCCTCTTTGAGGAGTGGCTTGAGAGGCGCCACGGCGTCCTCACCTTCCGCCTGACGCAGATCCTCACCGGACATGGATGTTTCGGGAGGTTCCTGTTTCGAATAAGGCGGGAGGAAACGCCCGGGTGTTACCATTGTGTCGATCGACCGGAGGACAAGGTGGAGCATACGGTTGAGGTCTGCCCGGCTTGGGCGGAGCACCGCCGTGTCCTCGTGGCGGCGATCGGCGGCGGCGACCTCTCGCGTCCGGCCCTGGTTCAGGCCATGGTACGGAGCGAGAGGGAATGGGAAGCCGTCACCTCCTTCTGCGAAGCAGTAATGCTCGCGAAGGAGGAGGCGGAGCGCGAAAGGGAGAGGCAATCTCTGCGCCCTCGCGCCCCTAGCCGCCGCAGGAGGAGGAGACACCCTGGGCGTCGGGAGTCGATTGCCGACTCCCGGCCACCGTAGGCGTGGGCTTGCGGACGGCGAGCAATGGGCAGCTCGCCGTCCGGTAAGGACCAGGCCCGGGTCGACGGTACGTCGTGTTCCACGCGCGCCTCAAAGAGATGTCAGCAAAATTGACGGGGTCCGATAGGACCGATGCCTGCCGGGGCTGCGGATTGTTCGAAAGAGTTACCGTGGCCATGGCGCACAGGCAACTGAAGGAACACGGGTGGGTTTTAGTCAGTAAGAGTCTGACACGCCCTTCCGCTCCGCCCAGAGCGGGAGACGTCATTTGATGACTTCCCACCCAAAAAAAAAAAAAAAAGGCTCAAGAAAATAGTTGGCTCCTTTAGATGCCAATGTATACGTTTTTGTAATAAAATTCCTAGCCACATTCAAGATCTAAGCTTTAATAAATTCAAATCTTTTATAAAGCGGAAATTATGCCAGAAAGCTTATTATATTGTGAAAGACTATATTGAGGACAAAAAGCCTTGGGATTGAGCTGCTCCAATAAATTAACACAGTGAATGTTGATTTTAGTCTGCTAACTCTTTTAGACATGAATACTTACTATAAAAAGTATTATATTATTCTCATTATTGTGACTATGAGGACTATGTGGGTCATCGTTTCAGTTTTATTCTTGGTCTGGCAGTTTAAGTAGTTTATGCGGCCTACCCAAATGTCCTTTCCTTGGTATTGTTCGTCGAATCGTTGACTCCTTAAGTTCTGAGTTGAGCTGCACGGTTACTGACAAATGCGTGCACTGACTGGATAGGTCCACTCAATCTGTGTGGTTCTTTCCTCAAAAGACCATTTCAGATACCAATCTGCATGGTCTTCGCATGACCTGACCAAGATTATGTCTGGACTTTAAAAGAGACTGTGACCTCTGAGTTTGTTTCGGCCTTTCTTCTCAGAGTAGTCAGATAAGAAACACCGACCTCATCTAGTTTAAAAAACATGATTGACGTGTAAAAGTGTTTGTACAAACCTACTTACAGAAATAAAATCATTTATCATTTATGCAATGGCTCCAAAACTTTATAACACCTGATCACCTGATCAAATTGTATCAAGCAACAACATGAATGAATTTAAACGCAAGCTTTTTAAATTATTGAATGACAAGGGGTGTTATTCTGTTAATGATTAACTTAATGACAAAATAAAAAAAATCTTAAATATATAATTTCATATCTGTCTATAATTAAAATGTTGCTCCCTTATGATAATTATATTATTTCTTGTCATTTTTTATTGCATTTGTTATTGTGCTTTTACGAAATTGTGACTAATTAATTCCTATTTGTTTATGTGCCATCTATAATTTATTGACATATTATTAACTATTAGTGTTTGGCATGAAATTGTGACATCTACGTAACTATTGACTTTATTTTTGTTTCTATTTTGTTAACTAACTTTCGATTACTTAAGCTCTTTTGGCCCTTTGGCGGTTCATAGTATGGACCAATATTTTTTAATATAACATTTGTATCATTTTTACTGGAGACCTCAAAAGTCAATATTGCTTTGTTATTGATTATGCCAATATTTATTTTATTGTTTTGCAGTCTAGAATCACTACCCTATGTTTATCTGATGAGTACGTGATACTTGCCAGAGATTTTTTGGAAAAAAACCATCTGTTCTTCTACAAAGACCGTTCTGAATATTCTATGAAGGTAAGATAATTATTTATAAACAATCTGTAGATGCAGGACAAGTTACACATTAAAAAATATCACTCTTTGAGGTTATTTTCTTGTTGGCGAGAGCTATAAGAGAACATAAGCGCATTCCGTCGTAACATGATAAGCCAATCAGCAGGTTGGTAGTCTGGCGGCTCAGAGGCCTCAGTATGAACGCGCAACGTAAAAGTAATGGAAATTCGATCAATTTTTAATTTTTAGTTTGTAGTGTGTTTTTTTTTGGAGGTCAGTTGTTTTTATTTTTTGTAAAAAAGTTTTTTCTGTTAATACTAAGTCATTTAGGTACATTATTATTTTAAATAATTGTATTTACAATTTTAAAATCGTTCGAATTTACGATTTTTAAGAATCACACATTTAAACAAACACAACCGGCACAGTTGTCATTGTCATTACTGTCCGTCTTTTTGTTCCAGATCCACAAGCAAGTTCATCGGATCTCCCACTTATTCACATTATATCTCTTTTGTCAAATGGTGGGAGGCTGCTTTCTTTTCAATTTTACTCCGATGTTTAACAATTATTCAGCCGGGAAGTACGCTAGGGGCGGATTGAAGGGAAACGCCACATATGAACACGCTCTATATTACTCTTATCCTTTCCCCGCGTCGACAGATTTAAATTGGTATATTGTTGCTAACATTATAAATTGGTAAGTAAATTGAAAAAATACTACACGACAAAGCCTAACCTGTTCTTTTCAAATGCTCCGAACAGCTGGCTAGTAGGTACGATATATTACTTATACTAAATATTTTAAGTTAAAAGAGGCTCTACGGTAAATAATAATCGCCGCACGGTTTGATCGATGGTTAAGCTACGCTTGCCGCGGTTAGTTCGTGGATGGGTGACCATCTATTACATTTCGAGATCCCTCCGTGCCACGGAAAGAACGTTAAACCTTTGGTCTCTGCTGTCATTCATAGATTTTTGACAGTTGTTTCGGGACGTCAGAAGCCCGAAAGTCTGACAACCAGTCTTACCAAGGGTATCGTATTTCCCAGCCAGCCAACCCAGTTAGGGTTCTGGAGGTCAGATAGGCAGTCGCTCCAAGTAAAACACTGGTATTCAGCTGCATCTGGTTAGACTGGAAGCCGACCCCGACATAGTTGGGAAGAGGCTAGGCAGATTGAAATATATTATCGTCATTTGTTTCATTGCAGGATTTTATCATACTTTTGTTCGACTTGGTTCTGCATGCTCGATTGCTTTTTATCTGTCATGGTGTTTCACATCTGGGGTCATTTCAAGATTTTACTTTACAATCTCGACAACTTCCCGAGGCCCTCATCTAACATAAGCTTCAGATTAGAAGACAGCAACGCAACTATAATTTGTGAAATGTATTCTCCCAATGAGCTAAAAAGTGTTAGTATTCAACTTAAGGAATTGATTGATTATCATCGAAATATTATCACGTAAGTTTTGACTGTTTTAGCATATATACATAATATCACGCCAATAATCTCCAAAAGGTTACGCAGAGATAGATCTATACACACATTTCACCATTTATGTTTAAGTCCCACGTAATAGGGGCCGAACTTATTACCATCAACCAGGCACAAATCCAGATTCCGGGCTTATGGTCATCATCATCATTTGTTGCCAAAAGACGTCCACTGCTGGACATAGGCCTCCGCCAAGCATCGCCACTTCGACCGGTTCTATGCGTCTCACATCCAGCGGAATCGGAAGCCTTCACCGAGTCATCGGTCCACCTTATGGGAAGCCTTCCGAGACTACGTCTTCCGGTACGCGGTCGCCACTGCAGAACTTTTCGCCCCCATCGACCATCTGTTCTTCGAGAAATTAATGTGCCCCTGCCCACTTAAATTTGATAATTCTTCGGGCTTTGATTCTCCTACGGATCTATTCATTTCTGATTCGATCACGTAGGGAAACTCCAAGCATAGCCCTCTCCATTGCGCTTTGAGTCGCTTTCAGCCTTCTAATGAGGTCCATTGTGAGCGATTCCGGGCTGCTACTGAGAAATTCCTGATGGAAAAACCCAATAACATCTTGCCGGACCTGGGCATCAATCCCAGGACCTCATGCTTAACAGTAGCGCTTGCGACCTCTACAGAAACGGGGCAGTTGAGGCAGATTTCATGTTTTTTTTTTTATGTTTAGATTATTATTTGGGCTATGTCAACTATTTAGAATAAGCAAGCTTAAGTGGCAATAAGTGGGCAATATCAGCCGTAGAACCGACGATCGTTGATGTAGACGTGTTCTTGAGTGGAGACCTCAAAGCGGCAAATGTAGGGTAGGTGGTTTTTTAGGCTTGGTGGAGCGATGATCTTTGAAGAGTCACTAGCAGCAGCTGGATGTAAGTTACCGAGGATCGATTTAAATGACGTGCAATTGGAGAGGCCCATGTCCAGCAGTGAACTGCTAAAGGCTGTTGATGATGATGATGATGGTAGGTACTCTCTTCACCCATTCATAGACTCTAATAAACCTCAATATCTAAGAGAGATGGTTTGGTAGTAGATGATTTCGTAGATCACATATACCTGGGTCATGTCTCAAAGTTGATTAAACACCTTCAGTATCTATACATCGTAAAAAAAAGGAAAAATTTCGTGTCTGTCGGCCTAGATCTAAACTCCACAATGGATTTTGATGCGGTTTTCACTATCGTTTAGAACATTTATTCTAAAAGGTTTACGTTTATAATATTAAACTAAAATATATCACAGAATTGGCGATTTTTGACCCGTTGCCATTGCATCCAGACGAAGTAGGGACGGGTCGCTAGTTTAAAATTAACCGTCAATGTGGCTTGCCTGTGGACATAGGTTCTATGCTAGATATGACTTATATGCTATGATTAAGCTCTATTTCCTCAAAATAACATGCCTTTTCTTTGACTTTAGTTTTACGAACAAAATATCCGATGTGTTTGGGCCAATGTTGTTTGTTTATTACGCGTTTCATCAAGCAGCTGGATGCTTACTACTCCTGGAATGCTCACAAATTGTCAGTATTCAGAACCTAGTTTGTAACTTTATATATAATATGTAGGTACCCGACTGCGGCGAATCCACTTCCGCGAAAAACACTTGCGCGAATCCATTTGCGCGAAAGGACCGTTACGCGAAAAAGTTGTGGAAATTAGATTCTTTCCTAGAAAAAATAAGCTGGAGGCATGAGCACTACAGCTACTCTGCTCGTTCCACGTCCAACCCGATCTCGATGCCTCGACATAGGACCACAGCCTTCAGAGGATGTTTCAAGTATGCCGCTTCTCGCTGCTGGAATGATTTACCACCTCCCATGAGATCCCTGAAAACAAAACAAAATTTTAAGTTACATCTGAAAAAATACCTATTAGAAAAACAAAAGTATGAGCAGCAAATATTTTATAAGTAAATACTCACTTATGGTTTATTATCTATGGGCAAGGTATATCATCCAAGCGGCTCAAGGCGGCATAGCGATGCGTCGGATGCGTCATCTTTTCTCATGCCGATGGTACTTATACGTAAGTAGTTTACAATAAACACTTGACGGTCTTGATCAAGCTTCGATCTCCCTTCGGGAACAAGGAGTCCACATAAAATATATAAAAATCCTTAAAGAAATTTACAAGAATAGCAGAGCAATAATTAAACTGGAGAAAAAGGGAAAGCCATTTAGGATCCAAAAAGGAGTTAGGCAGGGTGATCCCATCTCACCAAACCTATTCAACGCAGTTTTGGAGCATATCTTCAGACAGCTAAATTTGGGCGAAGTCGGTATCAAAATAAACGGCGAGTTTCTCAACCATCTCCACTTCGCAGATGACATTGTTTTGATGAGTGAAACACATGTAGATCATGAGCGCATGCTGACGTCTCTAGATAAAGAGAGCCGAAAATGTGGTCTTTACATGAACGCTGAAAAAAACATGCCTGTTAACGAACAGCATAAAAGTACCAACGGTAATACAAAGCACGGCCATCGCGTACGTGGATAACTGTGTTTATCTTGGGCAAAGCATTGCATTTAACAAACCAACAGAAAACGAAGTAGATCGCAGAATAAAGAGTGCATGGAGAAGATATTGGTCATTGAAAGAAGTATTTAAATCACGTATCCCGATTCGCTTGAAAAGGAAAGCTATGGACACTATTATATTACCTACTCTGCTCTACGGTTGTCAAAGATGGACACTAACAAATGGAACAAATGTAAACAGATGGTTACAAACAAACTTCAAGCCTTCCAACGAGCAATGGAGAGGAGTATGTTAGGAATCAAACTCCGAGACCGTAAAAGAAGCATGGACATACGGCTATGCACTAAAATAATAGATGCTGTGGAATTAGCTTGCAAGTTGAAATGGCGATGGGCAAGACATGTAGCCAGAGCCACAGATGGACGCTGGAGTGAGAGGGTGCCCTATTGGTACCCACGCGACGCTCCATGCACCCGGACGCAGGCAGACCCAGACGCCGGTGGTGCGACGATATTGTGGCCATGACTGGCGCCACCTGGACCAGAATAGCACAAGATAGAGAGGAATGGCGAAAGATGGAGGAGGCCTTCGCCCTTAAATGGGCACCCAATCTTCATAATTGAAGAATAGATTATTTTATTCAGTCAATTTATTTATTTAAGGATCTATTTTTATTTATCTAATTATTCAAAATGCATGTCTCAATTATTATGAATGAATTACTAAACAAATTTTTATAAGAAACAAATGTATAATAATATGTAATTAATTTTTAATGTAATTTTTGGGAAATTAAAATGCTTTATAATAATAATATCTGACGAAGACAGTTGCGTGGATGGCAACTCTCGCCTTTCCCTCATAAGTCCGGAAGTCTCCGAGGAAAGTTTGGACAGCTTACTTTTGCGCTGCGATTGGAAAAGTCTGCGGGACACATCGCGAAGTGCTTTGACCACCTTGTCGGCTTTCTTAACAACAGTGCCTGTGGTTTTCAGCAGGGCGAATCTTGGAGCTGCGTAGGTCGGAGGGTAGGCCCCTTCATCCGGATTCGCTCAGCTCGAAAATTGATATTTAGAGTGCCTCGAACAAGCTTATCGATCATGATGAAATCTATCTCGTTCCTTGTCACGGTTTCGGGGCTCTGTCAAGTCCACCTCCGTTGGGGTTTTTTCGAAGAATGAATTCATAAAGAAGAGCCTTAGAAGAGCATTTGCACCCTGTGATTCCTGCGCCCCAAACCGAATGGTCCGACTTTCAACTCGCCGCGTTCTTTTACCCATAACAACGTTAGCGTGAATAGTACACCCACAATTCGCCAGTTATGTTAAAGTTACAAGTAGATTGGTAGTAAATATTCCAATAAGGCGTCAATAGTTGTCCAAAGTCCAAAGTCCATTCGCGCAAAAGTCCATTCGCTGAAATTGGTTTAGTGCAAGTGGGTTAGCGCAAGTGTCTTTCGCGGAAATGTCTATCGCGCAAGTGTCTTTCGCGGAAATATCTATCGCGCAATTGTCCTGCTACCGATGTGTACCTGCCTAAGGCTAACTGTACAATGTACGTTGACTTTTCTCATACAACAATATTTATTTTTAATTTAAAAGTTTATTGGACACTTTATACTTCTTTTTGTTTCAGACGGCTGTAGCTCTGTTCCGCTACCTACCCCTAACAGTTATCCTGTTTCAACAACTTATACAGCTTTCGATCATGTTCGAACTTATTGGCAGTGTTGTAAGGAAAATGTTCAATATATACATATTTTATTCCAACGTATTCAAGTATCATAAACGTAACAAAGCGTCACATCGGTAAACGGGCACAAATCCAGACTCCGGCCTGCAACTAAGAATTTAAGAACTAATATATATGCTATAGTAGCTGTTGCCCGCGACTTCGTCTGCTTGTATTTTGTATTTCATCATTTTTTAAACTAATATGTATCCAGGATGAAAAGTAGGCAATATCGTTTTCCAGGTCCCAGGCTGCCTATTTGTCAATTTCGTAATTAATAGTATTAGCTGTGATTTAGACAAATTAATGTAACAGACAGGGGGGCAGGGTTACTTTCACATTGATAATACTAGCGGTTGCCCGCGACTTCATCTGCGTTTCAGGATGAAAAGTAGCATATATTCTGCTTAAGTACCCATGTCATGGTTTATCTGTGTTCCGAATTTCATCCAAATCCGTTCAGACGGATGGATGTTTGTCACTCTTTCACGCAAAAACTGCTGAACGGATGTGGGTGGAATTTGGAACACAGATAGTTTATAACCTGGCTTAACACGTAAAATACTTTTTATCCCGGTAGTATGTTCCCATGGGATAATTTCCGACCTCAACGCGGGCGAAGCCGCAGCCAAAAGCTAGTTTATAATATTAGTAGGATATCTTATATTTTGCAACTAATGTAAAACCTAAAAACCACTTTGTCCGACCCGGATCCAGAGGACTTTGACAAAGGGATACTCTGATATTATTTGCAGAGTGACAGGTTAAAGCACGCAGTCTACGGTGTACCATGGGAGAGCATGGACACGAAGAACAGGAAAACAGTGGCCTTCTTCCTCATGAATGTACAGGAACCTGTACATATAAAGGCATTAGGACTTGCTAATGTTGGTGTTACTTCTATGGCCACGGTAATGTTATTATTCAATTTTATTGAAAGCTCGCGTCCAGCTGATTCCAGGTACCTTCACCAGCATTGCTATTCTGTAACCATCTCACCGTGAAAACATAGGTGAAGTGAGCGTGGAGTGAGCTGTCAGTGTCATCCCACTGATGCTAGGGATTGACCAAGCATAACATCTACAATCCTAATCGAGATTTTAATAATATTTTTTATGCTAATTCTACATGTATTAAGTAGGTACTTATTTAAAAGCTAGTATTTAAGTGTCTAAACATTACTATTTTGGGGGTTTTTAAAATAATAAAAGAGTAAAACAGAAATTCGATTAGAAACTCAATGTAGTTTTTTTTTAATTTTTTTTGCCTAGATTAGGTATAGCCTGAAGCACGAACGCAGCACGCACGTACAATAAATAAAATAAAACACACGTATTAAGACAGCTAAGTACTAAAGAAAATGCGCGTCGACATTGTTTGTTATTTTACTATGAACCCATTGTTAAATGATGCGTATGTTCTTTTTACGTATTATGTAAACGAACAATACACCAATCACTGAATACTTGCTTAGCACAATTTTATGAAGTTACTCAATCTCACCTCAAGTAATATAATACATTTATTGAAAACTAAATGTAGGTACTAAACTGACATTTTAAATGTATAAAAATGGTTTGAATTGACATTAAAATATCTAATAGCATTGAAATGAATAGGTAAGTACATACTTATTTGCCACTAAACCCGAATAAGTCAATGCTTATAGAGATGACTTTCAAAGGCAGAAAATCGGAAAAAAAAACAATGTGATGAGAATGACAGCGCCTTCTACGCAGTCGCGTGTTTTCACCAGATTCCTGAAATCACGCGGCGGTATCCATAGCAAGAATACTTCGGCGCGGTGCGCTACGCAAAGTGCAATAAAGTTGAACCGTTGAATATTGTCATAGTAGGTAGACAGGTATTGATGATGATCATTTGATTAATATTCTCGACTAGTTAAGTAAACACCACGCACATCTTTTTGTATCTAAATGATTTGGTATTTAGGTACCTACACAAACAAATTAAAAAAAAACTCATGTGATGCGAATGACAGCGCCTTCTGCGCAGTCGCGTGTTGCACCTCACTTCACCCGATTCCTGTTAAGTACAAACATCACGCGGCGGTATCTATAGCAACACCACTTCGGCGCAGTGCGCTGCGCAAATTGCAGTAAAGTTGAACCGTTGAATATTGTTAGTATAATAGTATGTAGGTAGGTATTGATGATGATGATTTGATGAATATTCTTTTCTTATTGGCATCGAGTATTTAAGTACACACGCACATCTTTTATTATTTAAATGATTTAATAGTTACACAAATCGTACTTATATGTAGGTAGTAGCGCATCTCATCACGCTATTTGTCGATTGCATTTAAGTCATCGGCTGACAATATAGGTCCATATTTAATGTAAAAAAGTTAAAAAAAAACTCCAAAGTTAGAATGACAGTGACTAACGCGCAAGCGCGTCGTGATCTTATCACTTCACCCGATTGTCGTAGCCATTCTTCGACTAGATGAAGCGAGCGCGATGCGCGAGTGTCAGTTGAACTCTTGAATTGAATAGATTTGGGCTAATAACAACGCTGAACAACGTCGCACAGGCTGTAAACTCGACTCGATCCACAATGACTTCTTCAAACCACATTGCGATTGGGTCATGGACGGGATTGCGTTTACTTAATCATTTAACAATGGGTTCATAGTAAAATAACAAACAATGTCGACGCGCATTTTCTTTAGTAGTTGTCTTAATACGTGTGTTTTATTTTATTTATTGTACGTGCGTGCCGCGTTCACGCTTCAGGCTATACCTAATCTAGGCAAAAAAAAAAAAAACTACATTGAGTTTCTAATCGAACTTCTGTTTTAGATACTCTTATTTTAAAACCCTCCAAAATAGTAATGTTTAGACACTTAAATACTAGCTTTTAAATAAGTACCTACTTAATATATGTAGAATTAGCATAAAAAATATTATTAAAATCTCGATTAGGATTGTAGATGTTATGCTTGGTCAATCCCTAGCATCAGTGGGATGACACTGACAGCTCACTCCACGCAGGTCTTCACGGTGAGATTTTTTTACAGAATCGACCAGCTGGTCATCTGTCAGTGAGGCGACGCTTGAGGGGCACCTATTATGTAATGTAATGTACGGCTAAATGATGATGATGACCTTGCCTGATTTAATAAATAATTTATGCCCAGAAGGGGTTGTGTATTTTCAATGCTGCTTTGGTTGACGTCATTACGTCAGTCGGCTGTCGCTGTAAACCAGCGCTGGGGCTCTGTCTCGCATAGGGTCGTAGCATTATGCTGAGCGATAGCCACTTTGCGTGGATTTGACGCATATTTTCCCCAACTCGTTTTTTTTCTGTATTTGTGTGTTTTTCTCTGCGTTATGTTTACCGTAAATAAATGTATTTTCTTTCTTTCTTTCTATAACAGTTTACCCACATTTGGCAACTCATGTTTGTCACATGTCATAGGACGCCGGGACCACCAACCTGTTGCTACCAAATGGCCACGAATTTAGACTATGGGCTGCTATTTAGATTACTTTAATAAAAACAAAAATTGTAATTGTATTTCTATTCTTTTCAGATCTTGAAAACTTCGATATCTTACTTCGTCTTTCTAAACAGCTTGTGAATGCTGTGCAGCAGTTTATATTTCATCATTCGATATAATGCAAATCTTTCGTCTTTTAATTAACAATGTTTATGATTAATTTATCCATAAAATACATATGTGTACTACTCTTTGTCTTAAATAAATTAGAAGCCTGCAAATAAATGAAACATGTATTTTATTTTTATTCGGCCTAACAAATAGAGATCCATGGATATTTAATACCGCTCTTGGTTGTTACCATATTTGTACATTGGGCCGCACGTCAGTGGTTATAAAACCAGTTGTAGTGTATCTAAGTATCATTAGTAAGTATTATAATGTATGTGTGTGTAACCACACCTTATTTAGGATTAGTAAAGTAAGCAATACTTTAAGATCGTGTACGCTCAATCTATGTGAAGACAGAATAAATCGAGACTTGATCCAGTGCAGATGTCTTTCATTTACCACGACACTTCATGGCGACCCTGCCATTAAAGGTCAAATCGCAAGTGAAATTTGGACAGTAAAAATAAAAATTCAAAAAAGTGAGATTAAATTCGGACATTATTACAAAATAAGTGGTTTTGTGACTTATAAGTCATGTCTACTCAAACGAAAGAAGAGACGATCATCGCGCAAACGGCTGCTGGTAATGGGAAAAATGGTGCGACAACCGAGCAAGGCTACTACAGCATCAGCACCACAAATATCCTCCTCACCCTGATCACAATCGTCCTGCTGGCAGCGGCATGCTATGCTATCTGTTATTATTACAAGAAGATGCATGTCAAATGGATGGATAGGCAGATGAACCGCAGGTCCTTGCATCGCAGGCAGACCTCAATGTGTTTCAAGAAACACGTTCACCGTGATGATGGAGCCGATAAACCCGTGTAAGTGAAAAAAAAAAAACAGCTGACTTTTCCAAAAATTAAATTACCGCGTGCAGTTAAGTGATTTCTACAAAAGAGACTGCATAGTGTTAACAACAGACAAAAACAATAATATACATAAACTATCGTGAAAATAAATACAACGGAACTTTTAAGTGATACAAACAGCGTCTAGTGATGCCCTTATAGGCATATAATTTTATTAACTTTACGTCTTATCCATAAGAAATTACGTGTAAAACGCATAAATGAGTTATTGCAAGTAAGTAATTAGTATAAAGTTATATTGTGACAATATGTAACAGTTCATAAATCGTGCACGGCGACTCACCGAACCCGAAACCCCGCGCCATAAATGGAATGTTTTCGCATTGCTATCCTTATTTGGAACACATTTATAAGAATTGTAGTGAAGATAATTAGTTGCTAGGATGATGTCAGTACATACCTTTATGTTTTATTTTTAGATTATGGCCGATGATTTTGTCAGAATATATAAAGATTTGGTGGAAATTAGTAAATATTTAATAAAGAAAGGACAAGCTAGATTTTCGGGTTCTATTGCGATAAATAAGTTGAAAGAGGCTAAGAATTTATTTAGTGATGCGCAATTATTATATTCTAAGTTATCGCATGATTTAAAGCCCGAATTGGTGACGCAACTGTCCACTACCTTTGATAATATTAAGAGAGATTTTTTAAAGATAACTCAATTGTGTACTACTACTACTACTAGTAAAGTAAAAATTGAAAAAATGGAATTTGACATTCGAACGGCGTGTAACTTAATTCCCCTTATGGATGGTAGGGAGGACACCACGAAACGATTGATTGATGCAGTGGAGATGTATGCGGATATGTTGGACGATTCGGGAAAAAATCTTTTAATAAAATTCGTAATTAAAGGTCGCCTATCAGAGAATGCTAAGCTCCGTTTATCAAATAACTATGACATCATTCCTAATTTAATACAGGATCTAAGGAAACATTTATTAACTACGAAATCATTTACCGCTATTCAGTCCCGCCTCCAAAATATGAACCAAGGTTTTAGGTCAATTGACGAGTATGGTTCTGAAATAGAACAACTTTTTACCGATTTAACCATCTCACAGGCAGACGGAGATTCGTCGAAGTTCGCGATTCTAAAGCCATTAAATGAGAAAATGGCCATTAAGAAATTTTCAGATGGGTTAAAAAGTTCAAGGCTAAGCACCATCGTGGCCGCTCGCGACTATAGTTATCTCAAGGACGCCATACAAGGTGCTAAGGACGAGGATGTGTCAACGCCGTCGACGTCCTCTAAGCCGGACGTCATGCAGTATTCGAGAAGAGGTCAAGGTAAGTTTACACCTTCTTCAGGACTAAGGGGTCAAGGTCAAGGTGGCCGTAATTATGGTTCTTTTAATAATTATAATCGCCGGGGTTACGGAAGGTCATTTCAAAATTCCAACCGCGGTAGAAATTTCTCACAGGCGAATTGTAACAATGGCCGATATTACCATCGTGGTAACAGGCGAGGAAAAAATTACAGCCGTAATAATGTTTTTTCAACGGAACCCATACAACCCGCGCAAGGATCGGCGCAAGAAAACCTTTCCCAAAATTATAATGAAAATGTTAATTCCCAAAATTTGACTAAAAGGCAGTTTTTTCGATTTTAATAATTATATTTTGTCTTGTAAGGGACGATGTCAGTTTGTGTCATTTTATTGTAATAACAAAAAATATTCTTTTTTAGTAGATACGGGTGCGTCAATATCTATTATTAGGAAAACTGAATTACCGGATTCGATGCGTATATGTTTTGATAGCACTACTATAAACGGCATAGGAGGGCAGATCAGCTCTTTGGGATATGTAACCTTAAAACTTGTTACAGAAAATAATAACGCGTTTTTACATACATTTTACGTTTTTCAAAATTTACCCTTCAAGGCCACAGGTATTTGAGGTTTAGATTTTCTATCTACTTATGGCTGTAATATCGATTTGGCTAACAACACTAATTTATTTACCTATCTCTCCTAGACTTGATTTAACGTTTACTAATAGAAATTGTCTTGTATTACCGGCTAGAAGTGAATCGACCCATTTCGTAGAATTAGATATTGATGCGGAAGATGATTGTGTTGTTTGCTCGAGAGAGATAGAGAAAGATATTTTTTTAGCAGGAGCAATAGTTAGACCTAAAAGTCGTAGGATACCGATCAGAATACTCAATATTAGAGATAAAGAAGTAACATTAGAAAATTTTATTCCGGAAGTTAACATTTTAAGCAAATATAATATTTTATCTTTTGATAAGACTAATGCTAATGCAAATAGAGCCGAAAATTTACTTTCGTTGTTAAAATTAAATCATCATAACTATAAAGAAAAGAGTTCTCTAGAAACAATTTGTACAAAATATTCAGATGTGTTTTTTCTGCCAGGAGATAAGCTAGCCACCACCAACGTTTACGAACAATCCATAACACTAAAACCTAACATTAGTCCAACCTATGTAAAACCTTACAGATTGCCTCAATCATTGAAGCCAGAGATTGATAACCAAATTAAACAAATGTTGAAGGACGATATAATAGAAGAGTCCTCAAGCGAGTGGAACAGTCCTGTACTACTCGTTCCCAAAAAGTCTGAAGGTTGTAAAAAGTGGCGTTTAGTAGTGGACTATAGAAAACTCAATGATGTAATAGTCGATGATAAGTTCCCACTACCCAACATCACCGACATTTTAGACTCACTTTCAGGATCAATGTATTTCACTCATTTAGACTTAAATCAAGGTTATTATCAAGTTAGTTTATGCCCTGATAGTCGTAAATATACTGCTTTTTCCACTAGCTCGGGTCAGTATCAATTAAAGCGTCTTCCTATGGGACTTAAGACATCCTGTAGTAATTTCAGTAGAGTAATGTCTATAGCTATGTCTGGTCTGACGTATGACAAATGCTTTCTTTATCTCGATGATTTAATAATTTTTGGGCGAAATCTAAATTCACATAATAAAAATTTGATAGATGTACTCGAAAGGTTAAGAAAAGTAAACTTAAAACTAAATCCGGACAAATGCCAATTTTTAAAAAAGGAAATTTTATACCTTGGACATTTAGTTTCGGCTGATGGGGTGTTACCAGATCCAGAAAAAATAATAGTTTTACAAAAATACCCAGTACCCAAAACCGTAGATGAAGTCAAACGATTTGTAGCTTTCTGCAATAACTATCGTAAATTTGTACCATCGATTGCTCAAATAACATTACCTTTAAATCGATTGTGCAGAAAGAATATAGTTTTCGATTGGACAGTGGAATGTCAATACTCTTTCGTGACCTTAAAACAAAAGTTAATTAGCCCACCCATACTTCAGTACCCAGATTTCTCAGAATCAAATGAATTTATTTTACAGACTGACGCATCAGGCGTAGCTATTGGTGCAGTTTTGTGTAACAATGACCTAAGACCCGTAGCATATACTAGTAGACCATTAAATAAGGCAGAAACAAACTATCCCACAATACAAAAAGAACTTACTGCTATAGTCTGGGCAGTAAAGTACTTTAGGCCGTATTTATTCGGTAGGCAATTCACTATAATGACAGATCATAAACCCCTTATTTATTTGTTTAGCATGAAAGATCCCTCTAGCAGGCTGTTGAAGTTTCGTTTAGTTCTAGAGGAGTATGATTTTAAAATAGTATATGTGCAAGGGAAGGATAATGTAGTCGCGGATGCATTGTCCAGGATAAATGTGACTTCCAGTGAATTAAAGAGTATGAATGAGAAAATTTCGGAAGTTAATGTTATGACTAGAGCACAAAAAAGGAGAATAGATGAGAAGAGTAAGAATGTATCACCGCCAATTAGTAAATCTGCCGACGAAGGGTCTGATCAGCCTAGAGTCGTGGAGTTACTGAGGAAGCCGAGTGATGTCGTGGAGATGATTTTGCTAGAGAAAGATAAAGTGGATAAATATAGAAGAGATAAGTTGATAAGTGCAGAAGACGAGTGTCTCGCTTACATCCCTAATAAAATGATGTTATGTGTAAACCTCAACTTTAGGACACATTTCTCGCGAGCCGAATTTGTGACTAAGTTAGAGAAGTTTAGCAATAATATAAAAGTAAAAGAAGTATGCATAGTTAAAGATAGTGAAAATGAAGAGTTTATAAAAGGTTTGTGTAGTGAAATACAAACATTAAAAGACTGGACCGGTCCGAGAATATGCATACTAAGAGGAGTAGGAAGAATAGATAACGATAATGAAAAACAATATATTATATTTTAAATGACTATCATTTACTGCCTACCAGTGGACATGCTGGTGTCCGCAGAATGACTAACAATATCAAGAGGCGATATTTCTGGCCAGGTATCGATAAAGATGTTCTTGATTTTGTAAAAAAATGTTCCACATGTCAAAAAACTAAATATAGTAGGTACACCAAACAGCCGATGACGATCACAACGACTGCGTCGTCAGGTTTTGAAAAAATATTTTTAGACTTGGTAGGTCCTTTAGATAAAGACGAGAATGGAAATTGTTACCTTGTGACGATTCAATGTGAATTAACTAAATTTATTGAAGCATATCCTATACAAAATAAAGAAGCCGTAACTGTAGCAAGATCAATTATACAAAATTTTGTCTTACGTTTCGGTATACCAAAAGTTATAGCTACTGATAGAGGTTTAGAGTTCATTGCAGGCACTATGGTTGAAGTATGCAAATTATTAAAAATAGAAAAATTAACGTCCACAGCATACCACCATCAGTCAATCGGTTCACTCGAAAATGCTCATAAGCATTTAGGCGCTTTTCTAAGGACTTATTCAGGTGACACCGGCTATGACTGGTCACACTGGATACCGTTTTGGTGTTTCAGTTATAATAATACCGTCCACTCAGAGACCAAGTACACACCCTTCGAACTAATTTTCGGCAGGCCATGTAATATACCTAATAATATTAAGAATTGTAATAGATTAGATCCATTATATAACCCCAATGACTACTCTTTAGATTTAAGATATAGGCTACAGGTAGCGCTAAAAGAAGCTAAACATAATTTAGAAACTAGTAAGGAAAATAGAAAATTAGCATATGATAAGAAATGTAATCCTGTTACTTATAAAAAAGACGATTTAGTTTTAGTCAAAAGTGAACAAAAAAAATAATTGGATAATATTTTTGAAGGCCCTTATATTGTGTTAGAGGATATGGGCCCTAATGTCAAAATTCAAAAACAAAATAAAATCGAATTGATTCATAAGGATAGGACTAAATTGTTCAATAGTTAATAGCTTTTATTTTATTTTTTTTGTTGTAATAAAAAAAAGAAAAAAAAATTAAGAGCTCTAATTTTTTTTTTTCTTTTACCCCCTGAGGTGTAGTGTATCTAAGTATCATTAGTAAGTATTATAATGTATGTGTGTGTAACCACACCTTATTTAGGATTAGTAAAGTAAGCAATACTTTAAGATCGTGTACGCTCAATCTATGTGAAGACAGAATAAATCGAGACTTGATCCAGTGCAGATGTCTTTCATTTACCACGACACTTCACAGTATAAGCTGGCGAAGATGCCAGTTTTTGTGAAAATAGAATTCCATAAAAACTCCGTACTTCGCTAGGCCAGCTCGAGATTAAAGTGTCAACTTGCGGTCGACTGTATACTGATCACAAACAAGAGCTATTGCCATGAATAAGATTTTTGTATCAAAAATGTTTAGTTCCTCGGCGCTTACCACGATGCGACACCAACTGTAAATAACAGTAATTGTCAATTAATGTTTATCGACGTTAGTGAGTATGGCGTTTAGACCGGCTAATAATAATACAGGGTAAAAAGTTGAAGCGGGCCCTGGATGGGAAGTACCCAGTAAGGTTTATTAATGCTACGAAGATTTACTCAACGGAAACGATTTAAAAAAAAAAATATAAGTAAAGCCACATTCACACTCAAATGCAAAAATCGAATATTCTGTATGTTTTTATGATAACATCAGAAAGGGTCAACCTTATGGTGGACATCATCAGCCTAGCCTTTTCCCAAGTATGTTGGGGTTGACTTCCGGTCTAACCGGATGCAGCTGAATACCAGTATTTTACATGGAGTGACTACCTATCTGACGTCAACAACCCAGTTACTGGGTAACACTATGCCCCTTGGTAAGACTGGTTGTCAGACTTTCGGGCTTCTGACTACTCACATAGAGTTTTCCTACATTATGTCTAGTTGCTTAAGTATGGTAGAAAATTAGATTCCTTTTACTCCAAATACCAGACGTACTATACGTAAGCTTTACCTAATTTATTTCTAGTGGAAAATCAAGCAATATTCGGATGCATATTCACCTAAAGTTGCGATGTTGGCTAATATGGAATGCGATTTTTTATCGAAAAAATCTTAACTTGCAACTAACACACACCACTCCTCTTACACCCTACATACACATATTTGCATCGGCGGTTTAACATTCATTTTAAATAAATATGCATAAGAATAGTTATGCAATCCAATAATCCTCGGGTTTTTTTTTTTTGTAATATTTTTTTAGAACTCGTTCTACACACACCCGACTAGTTACGCATTTCTGGTGTTCCTGGTATCCCGGGTTTTTTTTAAAAATAAAATATATATTTTAAGAAGCTGCTTCCATACTTTCATAGCTAAAAATTAACTTTAGGGAAATATGCATCCGAATATCCGATCTCTGGTCATAATCATAACTTATGATTTTCCACCAGACGAAATTGAAATTTTCCTCAAGTCGTATAACCGTAGCATTATTATATTTCTAATACGACAACTAACAATAGAAGTAGGTGTATAATGTGAGAAAATGAAGTTTTTACAGAACCGATCACTATTATCCACTGGTATTACAATATCAATAACCATAATTACTTGGAATTATAGAAAAGTTATAACTAATCCTTTTTACTATTTTCATAATTACGTGATTGCGTATCGTACCTCTGTGTGATGTCATACTGTGCAAAGACCCCTATTTTTACCCGACTGCAAGGAAAGGGTTATGCTTTTTAATGATCGTCATAGAATTCAACCGATCTATTCTGTACGTGAAGTGAGCTTGAAGAGAATAACAATAGTGTCAATCTCTAGCATCAAGTGGAATGACAAATCACTTCTATTGTTTTTTTTTTTGGTTGGGAATCATCAAATAATTCTCGCGCTCTGGTCGGAGCGGGAGGGCGTGTCAGACTATTACTGACTAAAACCCACCCGTGTTCCTTCAGTTGCCTGTGCGCCAGGGCCACGGTAACTCTTTCACTTCACCTAAGATACAAATAAAAGTTTTATTATTATTATTATTTTAATAAATATTATAATAGAGGCTATTGGAAGATTAAATAAAATATTATTTAAGTAAATTAAAATTATAATTTTTTATTTTTATGTAATTAGGATTCAAACAAAGGATTAAATTATTATTTAAGTAAATTAAAATTATAATTTTTGAATTGAATTGAATTTATTTTATAAAATTAAAAAGGTAATAGATAATAATTAAGGTTATATTTGTTTCACCGGGAGATTTTTACAGAATAAATTGTCAGGTCGTGTCGGTAAGGGTTATTAACACTTTCAGGGACACTAAACGCCCATAAGACTTCTAATGTCTCGTTCAGTGTCCGTCAACCGATTAATGTACAGTCGAACAAGGTATAACATATTGTAGCGAAATTAAAATTAAATTCACCACTTCAAAATGTATAACAATTTATAAGTATCGAAGAATTTTTGTCCGTTTGTCTGGATGTAGGTATGTTCCGGATTGGCGCGAAAACGGGTGAACGGATTTGGATGAAATTTGGCACATAGATAGTGTTGGGGAATTTTAGGTGACTCTTCAAAGAAACTTCAAATATGCTGATATTTAGTCAAAACTTGTATTGCCTTGATGACGAACAAAAATGGAGTGCAAAAATGACAAACAAGTACAGCAGATCCTTACATCTAATTACAATCTAATTAGTCCGCAACATTGGTTTGCTCATTCTAAACGAGCAGGCGTTGGCTCGAACATGCCCCCAGACGTTGGAAGCAGTAGAGGCGCTTTCAACCAAACGCAAAATCAACGGGCAATGGGCAAATCCTGTTAAAGGCTCTTCTGACGACCCCAGTGGATGTTTTGACGTCTGCCACACGAACAATTCCATCCGATCCTGGATGGACGGCGATGACTCTTCCCAATTTCCATTTTAGAGGAGGAAGGTGGTCCTCCTTTATGATGACCAAAGAACCCAACTTCAGCGTGTCTTTGCAGTTATGCCACTTCGTCCTTTGCTGCAGCTCAGACACAAACTCCTTACTCCAACGAGCCCAAAAATGCTGGCGTAGCTGCTCGATCCGTTGGAAACGAGACAATGAAGCAGTGGAGTGGTTCTGTAGATATGGCTGCGGGAGTGACGTCAGCGGCCGACCAACAAGAAAATGACTCGGAGTCAGTGGAGTGCAGTCCGCTGGATCGGATGACAGCGGCGTCAGTGGACGTGAATTTAGTATCGCCTCAATTTAGACTAACGTGGTGTTCAGCTCTTCAAATGTTAATTTACAATTTCCCATCACTCGCCTGAGATGATACTTAGTTGACTTAACACCCGCTTCCCAGAGTCCGCCAAAATGAGGAGTGTATGCTGGTATAAAATGAAATTTAATTCCGTCATTAGCTAATTGCTCGCCCAAAGAATTGCAATTAGATTTAAGGAACTTCGAAAGTTCGTTGCAGGCACCGACGAAAGAGGTACCGTTGTCGGAGTAGATGTCACTGGGTTTTCCCCGTCGCGAGATAAATCTAGATAAAGCTAGTAAATACTTATTGCTGGTTAAGTCACTCACCAGCTCTAAGTGTATAGCCTTAGTGGTGAAGCACACAAAGATGGCTATGTACACTTTTACCAGCCTACATCCCCGACCTTGTCTACTAGCAGCCATGATGGGACCAGCATAATCCACACCGGTGCTTTCAAAAGGATAACCGCCTGGAAGGAGACGCTGCTGTTGCAAATTACTCATCAAAGGAGTAATTGTTCTACCCGACATGCGACAACAACGCACGCAATTACGATAACAACGCTTTGCTAGCCTTCGTCCGCCTATGGGCCAGTATGAATCCCTAATCGAAGCCAGCAGTAACTGAGGACCTGCATGCATTAGCTTTACATGTTCAAATTCGAACAGCAACTTAGTAAATTTGTGAGTGGACTGTAAAATAATAGGGTGCTTTTTATCAAAAGTAAAAGTTGAATTTGCTAAGCGTCCTCCGACACGCATGATTTTATTTTCATCTAAAAATACGTTAAATTTTATAAGGGCGCTTTTATATGGCAACTTCTGATTATGAATAAGTAATTCATACTCGGGAAAAGACTCAATTTGGCTTCTAATAATAATAATATTTAATGCATCCTGCAACTCGACTTGTGATAGAAAACTAATAGAAGGAATTTTCCTACACAATTTAATAAACCTTAAAACTGTTCCTACACTACGGATCAGCCTTAAATAACTAGAAAAACGATTAAAATCTATGAATGTATGACATTGATTACTACTAATACTAGCGCTCAACAAAGCATGAGGTCAAGTTTCAGGCAGCTTGTCTGACTTTAACGATTTAGGTTGAGACGGCCAATGAGACTGGACTTGCTTCAAAAAACTGGGACCGCTCCACCACAAGTCCAAAGATTGCAGAACACTAATATCCACGCCACGAGATATTAGGTCTGCAGGGTTCTTGGCGGTTGGGATGTGTCGCCAAGTACAGTGCCCCGCCTTATCTAAAACTTCAGCAACGCGATTGCGCACAAAAGGCTGAAGCTTAGAAGGTAACATCTGCAACCATCCCAACACGACGGTGGAGTCAGTCCAGCAATAAACATGACTAAACTTTAGTCGCAGTGAACTCAGAACCTTCTCGCACAAACGAGCTCCGACTACGGCGCCACACAATTCCAGTCTTGGAATGGTGGTCGGCTTAATAGGTGCCACTCGACTTTTAGCGGCTAATAGACGAACCATGTACTCACCTTGATCATTGGCACTACGTACATAGACGCACGCACCATTCGCACGCTCAGATGCGTCTGTGAATATATGTAGTTCCAGTATAGTATATGCATCACATATAACGAGTCGTGGAACACGATAATTATTGATAAGCGGCAATGCTTTAACAATAACATTCCAACTAGCATTAAATGCTGGGGTTAATGGCTCATCCCATGAGAGCTTGTCTAACCACATCTGTTGTAAAAACATTTTCATTGTGACTACGCAAGGAGATAAAAGTCCTAGGGGGTCAAAAATACGTGAGATGGCAGAAAGTATGTCACGCTTTGTAACCGAATCCTTAGAAGATAACGTTACACTTGAAAACCCAAATTCGTCAGAACTAGAAAACCAATCAAGCCCTAATAACTTATTTGGTTCATTAGATCCCAATTCTAAATCTAATGACGACTGAGAAGCTTCAGAGACTAAGTTAGGGACGTTAGACCTCCACTTTCTAAGCGGCATGCAAGCAGATGCTAGTGCATTGGTGACCTCTGTGCGGATAAACATAACTTCATTTAAATCATCACCTCCTGTTAAGAGGTCATCGACGTAAAAATCATGCATGATGACGTCGGCAATCTTATCACTGCTACCTGAAGATGACTCACCCACAGAACGGAAAGTGATCTTAGTGTCATTGGTTTGATAATCCATCCCTATTTGCTTGAGGCAACGTGTAGCAATAAATGGTGCACTAGCCGTACCATATGTGACGGTATTCAATTTATAAACCTTGACAGGGTCGCATGCATTATCACGCCACAGAACCTGTTGCAGGTACCTATCAGATGGGTGGACGTATATACATCTATACATCTTCGCAACATCAGCTGACAAGACGAACTTGTGTTGTCGAAACCGAAGAAGTATAGATATAAGATCGTCCTGCACTGTAGGACCCACCATCTGCACGTCATTAAAGGATATCCCTGAAGAAGTAGCGCAGCTTGCATTAAAAACAACACGAAGCTTGGTAGTTGTGCTACGTTCACGCAGTACCCCGTGGTGAGGTATGAAATATCCACTGGGACTGTCACCATCCTTGTTTTCGGTCATATGTCCTAAAGTCTCATATTCAGACATGAAGTAACGATATAACTTACCGAACTCAGGCTTGGACTTTAGTCTGCGTTCTAGGGAATATAGACACTTAGAAGCCCTTTCGAAAGATTCTCCTAAAATGGAAGGATTTTGCTTAACAGGAATGCGAACACAAAAATGTCCGTTCTCTAAACGAGACTTATTCTTGACAAAATGCTCCTCACACAACTTCTCCTCTGGTAAATAACGTGAGGATTGTGAATTAACCTCTTCCAGATTCCAGAATTTTTCTAAATCGGTGCAATTTTATTTAAATCACCGCTACTAGAGGAATCAGTTTGAGTTAAATTGCATGAAATATTATTTTACATTAATTTACCATTCATATAGGTAATAGGTCCAGAAACAATCCAGCCTAACAACGTTTCACACAATACTGGCTTACCTACTCCTAGTTTAATTCTCTGTGAACCAACCAAGTCCCAGAAGAGATCCGCTCCTATTAAGACATCTACTTCTGAAGGCTTGTAAAAGGTGGGGTCAGCTAAACAGATATTATCTGGAATATTCAAGTCTGAAATGTCGACATCACGACAAGGCACAACAGTCGTTAATGATGGCAAAACAAAACAATAAAACTTAGCAACATAACTATTGTCCAATGACGTCATTCTCACATGACATGTTTTGCCTACGCGAGAACTTACGTTATTAATGCCATAGACCGAACCATTTATCTGACTGGTATTTAAGTTAAGCCGTGTGCATAATCGTTCCGTCATAAAACACGATGTGCTACCACTATCAAGCAGGGCTCGCACTGTGTGCTTACGATCATTCTGATCACATAACTTGATAAGAGCGGTGGACAATAACACAGCGCGTTGTTTACGAGAACTGAGCTCCGCAGACAAAGTTAAATTATTTGCACTCATATCAGTGCTAGCCACGGCGTCAGTGGGTGATGACGTTGATACGGATTGCGACGAGCTACCGTGTGATTTGTTGTCACTATTGCAACGAGTCGCCGTACCTTTATTCTCTGACGAATGAATCAAAGTGTTATGTCGGCGCTTACATATCTTGCATCCCGGCTTTTTGCATCGGTTAGCAAAGTGACCTGCATGAAAACAGTTATAGCACACTTTATAGTTAGGTATTAATTTGAGTCAGGCGTCTATGCTAAGTGCAAGGAATTGTAAACAACTACTTAAAACGTGATCAGCTTTACAGTGCGGGCACAACTTACTCAATTCAGTGCTGGAATTATTAGAATCTTGTGATACAACCATAGATTTCATCCGATTAGAATTTGAAATAGGCTTAGCGGTAGTGGTATTACTGCAATTTCGTGCTGTTTCTAGTGTTTCTAACAAGTCAGCGCGAAAACGAATGAATTGAGTGAATGCAGCAAATGTTATTGTGCTATCTTTGTCTATACGACCTTTGTGCTCCTCCCACTCACGATAAGTTAACTGATCCAGCTTCCGAGTTACTATGTATATTAATAAAGTGTCCCAATACTTGATGGGTTCATCTAACGATTCCAACGCACGGAGATTTTTATTAAGTTGGTCAATCAATCCTTTCAACGCAACAGAGGACTCCTTTGCAATAGCATTCAAGTTAAATAAGGATGACACATGATTGTGAACTAACAACCTTTTGTTATCGAAACGATCACAAATTAACTTCCAAGCTGTATCGTAATTACTTGCGGAAAACTCAATCGCATGGATCACAACAGCAGCAGATCCTTCCAGGGACGCTCGCAAATAATGGAATTTGTTAACTTGGTCGATTTCATCGTTACAGTGAATAAGGCTAGTAAAAGTGTCACAGAACTCCAACCAATTGCTAAAATTCCCATTCAGTTTAGGTAACTGTATCGTGGGCAACTTAACAGGCTTACGTTGACTGATACGGGTACATTTTTCACTACTCATCGAATCATTATCGTTGTTATACTTACATAACAGCTCTTGTGACCTAGCCAGTGCTTTGTAATACTGTGACTCAAATTCAGTACGCTCAGAGAACTGAGCTTTAACATCTTCTACCAGACATTCTAATCGTAACTGTACCTCATCGTAATGCGCATACAAAGACTCGATTCTTCCAATCCGCAACTGCAATTCTTTGACCTCACAACTAGTCAACTCCTTGTCACTGGATACATCAAGGTAATTGATAAACGCCGTTAAGCGTCCCTTAAAGCTTCCTCGTTTTTTAACTAGTTCTCTTTCTTCGGACATACTGGGAATCGAATGTAGTCAACCTGAAATTTGTATAATAACAACTTAGGTATATTGTTACAATACTTAAATAACTTAATTTAACGTACCTACGTCTAGCAACTATGGTATAACAATGTAACGGAAAATGTTAATACTGTAAATAGTGACTTAGAAACCTGCTATAAATATAACCTATGTGAATGCACAATGAGATTTTTAATTTAGACTGTTATTTAAGTTACATAAATTCCTCAAAACTTGAACACTTAATTACCTAACGTCGAATTCTAAGCAATACACTATCAAATAATTAATTAAATTGACTAATACGGTTTAATTAACTGAATAAAGATTAATTAAGACTTGTTATATTATATAACACCAACCTACGCACTAAAGACTATTTACTACGAATAGTTATCTAAAATACTGCTATACAATTATAAATGTAGCATAATATCTACTGGACTTTTCACTTTTATAATAGAAAGAACGTATAATTGTATTTGCAAAATAAGTATCTATCATCAAATAATTAATGATAAGTACTAGAAACTATGTACAATGTAAATAGATATAATTATGTTACTTTGAACAATATTCAGGAAAATAAACACTAACCTTTTAAAATCCTTAATTATGGTTAAATACTACCTGAACGAGTGTTGGGTGATAATATTTTAACTCTAATATTCTTAACACCGTAAACTAGCTTGAAGTCCTTTGTTCACAGTCACGTTGCCGGCTTATAACCTCCTCGGCAAAACTCCACGGTAATAATATTCAAATCCACAGATTTTTAGAAAATCTCCATGTGATTACCAATCCGGCTCGGTAGGACCAATATGTTGGGGAATTTTAGGTGACTCTTCAAAGAAACTTCAAATATGCTGATATTTAGTCAAAACTTGTATTGCCTTGATGACGAACAAAAATGGAGTGCAAAAATGACAAACAAGTACAGCAGATCCTTACATCTAATTACAATCTAATTAGTCCGCAACATTGGTTTGCTCATTCTAAACGAGCAGGCGTTGGCTCGAACAGATAGTTGATAACCGGGATTAAATCATAACATACTTTGATTCCGTAGTACGTTCCCGTGGGATATTTTACGACATCCACGCGGGCGAAAACGTGGCCAAAAGCTAGTTTCTTATACACGCAAAAATTTTCATCATTCACGCTGCCAGTATGAATTATCATTATGTGCGTATTAAGTTTTTAAGCCTACGGCTCATCTACTGAAAATGGTTATGTAAAGGAATTGACCTCTCAGCATACTCACAACATTGTTTGAGTATGCTGATAATATATATATATACTAGTTGACCGGAGAGACGTTGTCCTGTTTGTTAGAACTCGACCGCAGCGCCACCTATCGAGTCCAATTGTGAATTTAAACCATCCACGAACCCACACAAACACACATTAAAAATTTCATCAAAATCGGTCCAGCCGTTTAGGAGTTCAGTGACATACACAGGTACAGTAGAACTATATATATAAAGATATATATTAATAATCAGCAATTGCAAGTTAGCTGTCTGTATACCAAATGGCTATTTTCACTGGCTGTACCGCAGGTCCGTCCAACAGCATCGCGGATGACCCAGGCTTAGATGGCGGGATGAGCTTGACTCTTATAGGAAGGATTAGTCCATATTAGCTCAGGATCGAGTTGAGTAGAAAAAGAAATGGGAGGCCTATGTTCTGCAGTGGGACCGTACAGGCTAATTGTTATTATTGCGGCTGCATCTACTTCGCCACATACGAGCTACGCGTCACACTGACGTTACGCAAAATCCTGCATCGCGCAAGCAGAGTTTACCGCGCAACTGGCATATATACAACGTCCCGTCATTAGTCGTCGAGCAGAGGATTGGCTACGTGGTCAAGAGCAGTCCTATTAGTAGTGTACTATTTTTAATCCGTGCGGACCGCAAAATTTTATTGTTTTCCTTGTGTTGGCGCGAGCTCCAGCCGGCACTCGTGCGAACACAGGGGGAGCCCTGCCGTGCTGCCCGGTGAGTATCAACATTCACCGTAGCGGTCGCGGAGGCCACGCCCAGAGCGATGCCGAAGCCCGGCAAGCGCGGCTCGTTGGGCCGCGATGCCGGGCCCCCGGAGTCCCGCCCGGTGTTGGACCGGACGACGTCGCTGCCGAACATCGGCGCAGCGTCGTCCGGTGCGCCACCGGCCGGCTCCACCCGGAAGACGAGAGAGAAGAGGGAGGAGAGAAGAGGGGGGGAATCGAGCACGGCTGTTGCCACCGGCCCACCGACGTCATCGGCGCCTGCGCGTGTTGCGCCGTTGCCGTCGTCGAGCCGACAGCACGCTGTGCCCGTCCGCCCCACCGCATTTCGCCCGGTGCCGATTCAGGCCCCGGGCCCCGCCGCGAGCGCGAGCCGTGCGCAGCATGTCCGTGCTGCGGCACCGCCCGCGCCCGCACGCGTGGCTGCAACGGCTGCGCGCGCCGCTGCGCCGCCTGCGCCCGCGGGCGCTGCTGCGTCCGCTGCGCGCGCCGCGGTGCCCCCCGCCTCGGGGCGTGCCGCGGCGCCCGCCGCGGCGCCGCCCGCGCCGCCCGCCGCGGCGCCGCCCGCGCCCGTGCGCGCCGCTGCGCCGGCTGCGCGCGCTGCCGCGCCGCAGCCACACCCCGCGCCACCTGTGCGCACCCCACCAACCGCATCCGCGCGTCCCCGCGCACCCCCCGCGCGCTCTGTCGCGCCGCCGCCGCGCTTCGCGTCCCCGCCCGCGCCCTCCGGGGCTGCGTATGCGGCGACGCCGAGGCGCACCCAAGCTGTGCCAGCTCTGCGCACCGCCTCACCCGGCCCCCGCTTCTCGCTGGCGGGGCCGGCGATGGCGGAGCGGGATCGGCCAGTAAGTGCCGGGTCACACACCCGCCCGGCACTGATGACGTCTCGGGCGCCCGATTCACCGGCGCCCCCCCGAGCCTCAGCCTTCGACTCGCCCGCCATGCTGTCGGCATGCTCCTCGCGCGTGGGGTCGAGCATGTCGCTGGCATCAGTGGGCTCGGCCGGGTCCGGTCGCGGAGACGTGTCCCTGGACACGACACCGCGACCCGGGCGACGGCCCACCGAGGGAGGAGCCGACGCTGACACCGACGCCGCAATGTTCTCGCCGGCGTCACCGACGCCGTCGCTGGGTTTCGACTACGAGTTCCAGCTCGAGCCCAGACCCCAGCGGCAGCGTCGCAGGAGGAGCTCCAGTGAGACCGCTGAAGAAGAGGCGAAGCGGCACCGACCCGACCCGCCGCGACCTGCGCGCGATAGCGCGCCGCGGGGTCGGGTCACGCCGGCGTCACCAACCTTTGCTGACGCGGCGCGCCGCTCGCCCCCTGCATCGCCGTCACCTACACATACCGCAGGGGTAAGTACAATAATCGTGCCCCCCCCTGCCCCCTTTGCATCTGCCGCCCCCCCTGCTGCTCCCCCGGGCGCTCCGACGCCGGGGAAAACAAAGAGACTGAAGTACCCCCCGCTGGTGGTGAAGAAGCTGCCGAACTGGGCCGCTCATTTCCGGGCCATCAGTGCCAAGCTGGGCCGGCCTCCGAACGCTCGTCCGTATGGGGGTGGAGTCCGCTTCACCCCAGACAGCGAGGAGGAGTACAGGCTGGTCCAGCGGTACCTTACTGGCCTGGAGAAGGATAGCGGCGTTTCTTGGTTCGCCTATTCACTGCCGGCGGAGAAGAGTTTGAAGATTGCGATCCGAGGACTACCGGCTGATACCGACCCAACGGAGATCGAGGAGGAGCTCCGGGCGCTGGGGTACCAGCCGGAGTACGTGCGCCATATTAAGGGCGCACAAGGAAGACCCGGCTGCGTGTTCCACGCAATACTAAAGAAGACTCCAGACGTCCGGGCCATATTTGACACCACCATATTCATGTATATGAGAGGTGTCAAAATAGAGGCTTGGCGTGGTAAACGTGGGCCCGCCCAGTGCCACCGGTGCCAACGCTTCAGACACAGCTCGCACCAGTGTCACCGACCGCTCGCTTGTGTGCGATGCGGGGGCGAGCACGCGGCACGAGACTGTCCGCGCCCGCGGGAGGAGCCGGCCACCTGCGTGAATTGCGGTGGCCCGCACCCCGCGTGCAATATCAAGTGCCCCGTGCTCCGGGCAGAAACCCGGAACAAGCGGGCGGGGACCGCCGCCATTACGGCCGCTTCACGCCGGCTCATAGCGGCCACCGAGAGGCCGCAAGCGATGCCCGCAATACTGGAAACTGAGGCTCAAGGCACGACGCTAATGGCGGCGGCCAACGAGCCCACGGACAGAGACCAAGCCGCCTCCTCGAAGCGGAGGAAGAAGGGACGAGGGGGGAAGGGTAGGAAGAAGAAACCCAAACCCCCTGCGACCCAGGAAGAGGTCCCAACGGCCGACCCTGCCTCAAACAGGGCGCAGGTTGTTAAGGTTAGCGGAACGGGCGCCGCTACCGCGAGCGCCGGTACAGCGCCGCGGGGAATGCGGGAACTAGAAAAGTTCCCCAAATCGACGAGTGGCGTCGCTACCGGCGCTCTACATACAAAATCAACATCAGAATCAACCCGAAGGAAAAATAGTGAATTCACAACCTGCGCCATCCAATTGTTGATGGACCTAATTAAGGCCATCAGGCAGGGCCAGGACATAGAGACGGTCATCCTTGATGGCCTGGCCACATTACTAACATTGTACCATGGCTAGGCCATTAAGGGTGATCCACTGGAACGCCCGCGGCCTAAGGGACAAGGTCGCCCCCCTCCGCCATCTCCTGAGGGAACAGGACATAGACGTGGCGCTCATAAGCGAGACGCACCTGGGACCCGAAGATAGGATTAGGTTCCCGGGATACCTCGCTTACAGGAAGGATGAAAGGTCGGCTCACATGCGCTATCGTGGTCTGGTAGTACTAGTGAGGCGAAGAGTCGTCCATCAGCAGCTCCCCTTGCCGTCCAGTACGAACTTTTACGCGCTGGGTGTCCAGCTGCACGTGGCCGGCGAGGATATCAATCTCTACGCCTGTTACAAGCCGCCCGCGGCCCGCTTGGACTTCACCGAGCTGCGGGCCTTGTTAGGAAACAACAACACACAGCACGCGACCGTCCTCGCCGGCGATTTAAATTGCAAACACCCGGCGTGGAATTCTCAAGTCACGAATACCGAGGGGAGACGGCTCTTCGCGGACGCGGAAGCCTTCGGCTATACGGTGTCCGGCCCAGAGACGCCGACCCATTACCCTGACGTCATAAGGTACATACCGGACGTGCTGGACATCGTAGTCCACCGAGGGCTACACTGCCAGATCACGCAACAAGTGATAGACGACGAGCTACAATCGGATCATCAACCCGTGCTCGTCGTCCTATCCGGAATGCCGACCCGACTGAAACCCATAGCGCCACGTCGAAGGATTGACTGGACGAAGTTCAGCGAGGAAGTAGAGACCACCACGCCGACTCGGCCTATCGCTACCTCCGCGGACGTAGATCAACTGGCGGCCGACGTCACTGCTTGCATGCAGAGCGCCTTACAAGCGGCGACTAGCACGCAGCCGCAGGGGAGAGTGCTATTGCCGCCCCTGCCGGCGCACATTAACGCGATGATCGCCGTCAAGAGGCGCGTACGCAAGCAGTGGCAACAACTAAGATGCCCCACCATCAAGCGGCAGCTTAACCGTCTCGCGGAGAAGGTAAAGGCCGAGCTACAGGCGCATACCGCCGCGGGCTGGGAGGAAAGAATTGACGCCACGACGGACAACTGGCCGTCAATACATAAACTCTGCGGCCAACTCAAGAATACCCCAGCCCCGGTACGTCCGCTGCTCAACAGCGACGGGGCGCTAAAGTATGTAGTGGAGGACCGGGCGGAGGTCTTCGCCGAACACCTGGAGCGTCAGTTCCGCCCCAACCCGACCAACGACTACGAACATGTCGCAGCAGTCGAGAAACACCTAGGAGACTACTTCGCAACGCCGATAGCTCCCGAGGAAGATGCCATCTTTTTCTCGCCTGGCGCAGTCCGACGCGCCATCCTTAAGACGAAGCCCAGGAAGGCCCCCGGTGCTGACGGTATCACCAACACAGCGCTGCGCCACCTGCCGTACCGTATGGTATCGGCGTTGGCGCGCCTGTTCACGGGGATACTGCGCACCGGCGCCTTCCCCGCTTCGTGGAAGGAAGGGCGCGTTATTATGCTGCCCAAGGCGGGGAAAAACACACTGAAGCCGGAGAGCTATCGGCCGATCACTCTGCTGCCGACAGTCTCCAAGGTGTTCGAAGCACTCCTGCTGCGACATCTCCAGAACTATATCACGCCCCGGCCAGAGCAATTCGGGTTTCGGGCGGAGCACAGCACGACGCTTCAGCTGTCGAGGGTACTGCACCACCTCGCAGCTGCAATGAACAAGAAGGAGTATTCGGTAGCAGTACTCCTCGACATGGAGAAGGCCTTCGATCGTGTGTGGCACGACGGCCTGATTTTCAAGATGGCCACTTCAGGCGCGCCCCGTCGCGTTGTAAAGGTGGTCTCTACTTTTCTCTCTAACAGGACTTTCAGGGTGGTGGTCGACGGAGCGCTGTCAAGCGCCCGCCCGGTGCTCGCGGGTGTGCCGCAAGGCAGCTGCGTCTCGCCGGCGTGTTACTCACGTTACACGGACGACATCCCCACGACCCCAGATGCGACGCTCGCGCTGTATGCAGACGACGCCGCGTACATCACATCATCGCTTAATGCGAGGTACGCGGCGGTGAAAATGCAGCGCGCCCTCGACCTTCTTCCGGAGTGGCTGTCGAAGTGGCGGCTGTCCGTGAACGTGAGTAAGACGCAGGCCATGGTCACCGGGTTTGCGCCCCTCCCACCACCCTTGAGACTACAAGGAGTCGACGTCGAATGGTCGCCCCGGGTCAAGTACCTGGGCGTCGACATCGACCGTCGGCTCACAATGGGGCCACACGTCCGCAGGGTCGCCGCACAAGGTAGGGTCGCCCGCAACCTCCTGCGACCAGTGCTCTCGTCCCGCATCCCAGCGCGCGTCAGGTTGGCCGTGTACAAAGCGTACGTGCGCCCAATCTTGACGTACGCCGCCCCGGCATGGTTCGCCCTCACGAGCGAGTCGAGCCGGAAGCTGCTCCGCGCGCAACAAAGTCTCGCGCTGCGGACCATAGTAGACGCTCCTCGTTTCGTGAGGAACGATGTTCTTGCCCGGGACCTCGGGATTGAGAGCCTGGATGAGTTTGCGCGGCGCCTCGCGAAGGGAATGTACGCGCGTGCCGACGTGTCTGCTTGGCCCCATGTCAAGCAGATAGCGCCCTGGCATGCGCGCCCCCCCGACGCGAGACCCCTACCCCGCGACCTGTTAGCGGACGACTGACCCCATTCACCGGACTGGACTCCCGAGTAAGCTGCACACAGGTTACACGCGGCTTACTCGAAACAACTGAACTCTACATCACTTACATGCATCCGTTCGCGTAGCGTGTGCTAAGTTAATATAGGCACGTTACGCGGACGTACCACAGACACTCACGTCTATACAAGCGTCTAAACTCACACGCGAATGCGCCGCGCGGGCAGCGATTCGCGTAGACACTGAGCGGTGTTACACACACTACAATACCGCTCACACACACACGACGACTCCTTAGCCCGGACCGTAACCGGCTAGCTCTGGAAGCGGGGCGGGCGGGGGTCAAACACCTAATTCCGTAGGAGCGTAGAGTCGGCACCTCTGTCGCGGGTCGTCTTCGTCGGGCCTCCCCTAGGCAACTAGGGGTCTCACCTGGCGGGGACTGACCGCCGAGGTGTCGTGAAGAAAGCGGCGCTATGTTATTAGCGTCGCGACGCGCCTACGGAAAACAAATAGCATTCACTCATATGGGAGCGCGGCGCTACGCGCTCTCAATCACTGCCGCAAGCCATTGTTGCGCACACAATGAAGGACCCGTAGTTACGGGTCCTCTATACTTGCTCCCGCGGCCGGAGGGCAAAGCGCCCTGGCACCGCTCGCCACGCCCCCTTGCGGGGGCGTCGCGAATTCTACACGAGAGTCGTCGAGCAGTTGCCCACCAGACACGACAACCATCTGGTCGGAAGATCCGCCCTCTTCTATGGAGGTATGAGTGAACTTGACACCCTGTTCCTCATACCTCTATATTATTATATGTACCTCAGGAAAAGCATAATACGCTTTCGTCACTCTCGGCAGGAAACAAATATTCTCATTCAATATCCAGAAACCTTTAGATAATAATCTAAATAGGCAATTTGTGATAGCCGAATAGCCAGATAAGACAGGTTCCATAAGATTACATGCACCAAAGCTTTTCACTTCTACAAATAAGTTATGAATGTTTAAGAGTCCTTTTCGATTTAAAATGCTTACCGAAGAAAACCAACCAATACCTTAGCTTGACCTTTTTACTTCAGATCAAAAACCTTTTAACCTGAAACTCATAATCATAATAGGCCTCCGTACTATAATCCTTTTTTTGTCTTTATACCACGAGTACTAAAAGCGGATAGCGTAGCGTATAACAGTTGACGGTTATACGCTACGCTATCCGCTTTTAACATAGAAACTTGAGCTAACAAGGCGGATTTCAGAAGAAAAATGGATGAGCTTCGAAAAATTATTGAGGTTACACTAAAACTCTTTGCTTTAAAGCTTGTTAAGGTGAATCCTCAGTTGTAGCCCACCAAATTCAAATTTTCTTTGGTGTTTTGCAAATTGCAGCTCTGGTTTACGTCGTATGTTGATCGAAATGCGATTCCCGACTGTAGGAATGATATATGTACTGAACAATTAAACTGAATGATTACGGTTACTCCCTCTCGTAAGCGTACAGTCTCGAAAAGCGAGTTTGTTTTATACGATGTAGAGAAGATGCTTTTGAGTTCAATCAGGAATCTGGTGTAATAATTAAATCTTGCAATGAACGTGATTAAATATTTTCTGTCCATCTGCCACTTCGTTTTCAATTAAGATCAAAGACATCTCTTTGATTAAGATTAAATTAATGAGTGCATTAAAAATATAAATAATATTTACTTTATCCCGCCGTTATAATATTTAGGTACCTAGTTAATCAAAATCATAAGAAGCTATTTTTTTTTAATATTTATAAACCGAAGTAACGAGTATTTACTCTTTCTCATCTTCCATATTAGTAAAAAAAAAATACATTATTTTCCGGAACCATCGACAAAACCACCCATTTATCATCTTGATACATAAAGGATACTTCTTCGTCCATCCACTCCATCAGTGTAACCCACACAGTTGTTATGTAAACCACATAGCAACTGTAACGCGTTCACACAAGATTGAGCACACACGAGACCGCAAGACAAAGTTTGCTCTGAACGTAATTCACCGTATAAAGTTACCACAGGATAGATCGTTATAGAAGGTCAGCTCCAAACAACTAGCGAAAACGCACGCACTCATAGACAGACTGCACGTACAGCGAGTCAAGCGCACTAGCGACTGGAATTAGTTTGAGATCGCCACTCGTACACGCCTATGTGTGCGTGCGCCTGTTGTCGCTCGTTGTATGGAACTGGCCTTCTGTACCAACCTATTCTGTGCCGTTAATGGAATTGAGCGGCGAGGCGAAGCTTGTGTGCGGTTTGGGTATCTAATTTGTGTTGATCAGGTTATAGTTCAAAGCATTGTAAATGAGACCTACGTTAGTCTATTTCAGTTGACTTTCGGGGATTATGCGTTGCATTTTCCAACTTTGCCAGAAACAAACAGCCCAGAGTCTGGACTTGTATCCAGTTAATAACCCAGTAGGATCGCCCCCATTATCGAGGACGTTTTCTTTATCAGATAGGTATGACATTGAAATAATACCTACCTAGAGATCTAGGATATAGCTACAACCACAGCCAGAAGAAGTAATATCATGAACACACAAGTTTTACAACGCTACGCAGCGCAACATGTAAAGCTATAATTTCCAAATATTTTGTTTTCTGATTCGCATTTCACGTTACATTGCTCTGTGTATAAGCTGCGCTACACTGTGTTGTTGCTGTGGGTACTATGAAGCCTGTAAATTATACAACTCATGAATATTGGCATCAATCAGTGTTGTTTATTACTGCACTTAATTAGACTTACAAGTTTGATGAATTTACAGACAAATAATGTTTTACCCTAGTAATCTTTTGGACTATAAAAACTCTCTCAAAGAAACATCTCTCTAAAGTCTCTCTGGCATCTCTCTCTCTCTTTTGGATTTGACGTTGACTTTTGACTTTAACCATTTGTATAAATAAAATAATGTCTTCCCGGACAACAAAATATTGCAATGCTAGATGAAATAAATATAGACAACTACAAATTAATATAGACAACTAGCTTCTGCCCGCGGCTTCACTCACGGAAAATTATCTTACGGGAACTTATTAATGGGACAAAAGTATCCTAATCCTGGTCATGATCATGGTCTATCCGTGTGCCAAATTTCATCCAAAACCACTCAGCCGTCAAGGCATGAAATGCTAACAGACAGACACACAGAGTTACATTAGTATTTATAATATTAGTATAGAGGGAATGAGTGTAAACTCCAAATGCTGGACAAATACCTCTATCATACATCTCCACCACGATCACTTTTGGGCCAGTTTGTGATGGCATTACTGTAAAATACCGCCAAATTCTTTACGCATCCATGGGCCATTTCTGAAACTGTCTGCTGTAGAGAGCACGTAAAAGAAATTGCAAAAACAAGTGAAATCGATTCCTTCCTCGCTGTCAATTATTTTTAGTTAGCGTCAATACTTGTGACAATATTGCGTATAGCATACTGGTTGTATAATAGAAAGTGACAAATAAAGTACGTTGTGCGGCCTAGTAAGCTTGTTGGCTGAAATGAGTGACATTGTCAAAGAAATGGTCGTGCCCAACTCAGTTGGTTCAATAAATTGACTTCACAACAAAAATATGATGAACAGAAATGAATGCCAATATAATGAATTTAAATTATTGACACGAGTGTCAGGTGGATTTCAGTTTTGCAGAAATTACCAGTCCTGCTATCAGCCAGATACTGGAATTATATAAAAATCAACAGTCACTGATTTGCACTAAGTTTTACTTAATAGCACAGTGGTTATTGCAATGTAATAAATATAACTTTTACTTAACTCTATGTTAACATTTTGAAAAAAATGGGTAGGTCAGACATAGTTCAAATTGATAACTTACCTCATTTCTGAGAGAAAAACAAGATGCAGAATTTGATAGTATTCAATATAAGTAACTGCTGACAGCCAAAGACAAGTTGACGACATTCAAATACGAATAAATATAAGGAAAAATTCCGGCAAATCGATTAATTAATCATTCTTATCTTTCAACCAATTAACTTCCCGCCATAAGAGTTGACAAAAAACATAAAATTCGACCAAAAAAAAGGTTATAAAACGGACACTGCGCTTATGCAAGAACATTCACATACCGCAAATAAGTTTCGAAACATTTTGAACATAATAATATTTGTTTTTACACCGTAACCGTAATAAACATTGCGTGAGGCGTTTAATTGTATAAAGGTGAACTGAAGGTTGTTTCAAATGAAGTAAACAGGTTCAATTGACGGCCCGATAAGACGATCGAAGTTGTTGAAATGTCGTGTGTATATAAGGCCTTTGTAGATCTCTTCGGAACATTGTTGTTGTGACCTTTCATCGTACAATACAAGACTCAATTAAAACGTGGCCGTTGCCTGTATCTCCACTTATAAGGGGATTGGTCTGTCCATTTTGATCAGATTGACGGCAGACTTGATGGGAAATGTTGCATCTCTTTTCACCAGCTCCTCTTTCTTGAAACATCAAGGGATTTTTGCTTACTAGGTGCCGAAGCCAACTCGCAGAGACCCTTTAGATTTTTATATAACAAACTGTGTTATTAACTCTTAAATTTTCTCAATTCCAGAGTGCAGACGCCTGCAACACCTGTCAAATGTGCGGTGGGTTCCGCCTCCTTCCGTGCAGAATCTGCAAAGGATCCAAGAAGAGCCTTCACAGGAACCACTTCACGGCAGAATTTGTGGCCCTCAAGTGCATGAATTGTGATGAAGTGGGCCTCGTGAGGTGCGAAGCGTGCTGCTAAGGGTTAGCATTGACAACAAATAGTATGGACAGAAAAGAGCAAATGGATTTTTTTGGATACAAGTGTTATAAATGAGGACGAAATTATTAATGTATAAAGAGATTTTATAAAAGAAATTAATTAGGATAAAAAATATTCTTTTGTATTTTTTTAGTAGTACGTATAGACAATAGATTGCTGTATTTTTAACCATTTGATATGAAATTCGTCTATCTTTGTCAATTAAATTCTAGATCTTAAGTGCAAGCGTTGTCAAATTCTAAGCAATTGTGAAACTGTTCATACTTAATATTATATATTTTCTTTGTATAATTATACAAAAACATGGCGTTAGAGAGCAAAATTATCATTAAAAGACATCGCTTTTAAAATTTAATTTTAGTTTAATAAATAAATCACAATAAACAGGAAAGCAAGAAAACTACTATTTACATCAACGCCATCTAGTGTTGTTGTCGGAGATTAATTCTTATCATGTTAATAATTTAATGCAATGAATGCACTCCTTATTATTATATAAAATAATAGCATATAGTACGGCATTATAATTATGGGAGACGAGCAAACAAAAGTAATTTCTTAACCTTTTTTTATCCATTCGATCTTGCTTGATCCTCCAACGGGCATTTTTTTTTATTCCTAACCTTAGCTTATAATCTAGGAAAATATTGTTTGCTAACATTGTAAATGGTTGACCAGTTTTTACTTCATTTATTTTTGTATATAGCGAAATAAGTCAACCTTTGTTAGTAGAATATATTCATAAACATATCTTCACGATTCAATCCTGCGAGAGAAACTTAGGGCTTATAACTTCAAACTTATGCTACATAACTATATACCTACTTTTAAAATAGCGGCTTTACTGCAGCAATGCCTTAATATAAATATATTTTATATAAAATATCTGGCCTTCATTATATTATAAGTTATAACACTACTGAATAAAAATCTATTTGGTCGTAACGCGCATACAAGATACGTTGAATGTTCATATAGGATATCTCGATTCAAAGAACTCTATGGCTTAGTAAAAAGGAAACGTTGCTGAATATTTCTAAAAATTCCAATGAAAAAGGTTGAAACTTGTTGAACATATTCCTTAAAAGAATTTGAGATGTAGTTTTGGAATTAAGCAAATTGATATTTTACTGGGTTTTTGTTTTGTCCATCAGTGTAATTTTATCAACAAGATACGGTCGCAAAGTAAGTCTTTATTAAGATTAATTAACATAATTGTTTTTGATTAAAAAGAAAACCACTATTAAAACTAGTATTTTTTTTTTCATATATGGAATTAGCAAGTTCAAGTCCTGAACGTTTAGCTAGACTAAAGATTATGTACTAGAAATCTAGATTTGTATGAGCAAATGAAGCTGCAGGTACAAGTCCAACTTACTCCCAATGCTACAAAGCGTGAAGAAATAATAAATAGGCTCTACCTGAAAAAAGAATTCAGGAAATATAAAGTTAGGTACAGATATAATAATATGCCATAAATTAGCTGCAATATTTTATTCTTTTTATACAAATGTTTATAGATATTTTGTTAATTCTAGTTTAGCCTATCATTATGTATGTAATTACGTCATTTTAACAAATGAAGCATGAAATTTTAAATTGTATTTATTTTATAAATGTGGATAATATAGTTTTTAAGTAAGTCAAGGTGATTTAAGATTCTCAATGTTTTGGGAATAAACTTTTGCATGTTTATATTTGTTGTTTCATTGCCTTTATCTTGAACTGAAGTGTAAATATGACGTAAGTACAAAATATTGCCGCAAAAGTGCATCGTATTATTATAGAAATATTTGAAAATAACAAATGGATGTGAATATACACTGGCGTGCAATAAAATCGGCCCACCCCGTGCTCTTCGATTTGAAACAATATATTTCAACAAAGTTTACTAACAATAACCTAATACTTAAATGTTCCTGAAAATATGTAGATTACGTTAGTTAAAGAATTATCAAAACTGATTTATAAATTTATGAATAAATCACGAACTAACAAACATGGGGGTTCAAATAAAGAACCTCCTTGTTTTGAAGTCCGTTAAAAAATCAAGTTAACTTTTCAGTAAACGAACAGAAATAAACAAAATTGTTCTTTTGTCAATATCATTGGCAGAAAAAAGTTACGCACTTTATCCGAGCAAACGTGAGCGATGAGGACATCTGAAGAATGTAGTCGATCTTGTCAAGAAAGTTGCTTTTATCCAAATATAGTGTACATGCAAATAGACTGTACCTTATCTACCTTCACACAATATAAATTAATAAATTATATTCATTAAGATTTTTGAGATATCGTCTCTCGATTTTTTTGCACGCCAGGGTAGTTAATGCTGAAGGCCACGTTACCACTGAAAACGTGCAATTATATTGTGTGCAAATAATTTAACAGAGATCTACTGAAAAAAATGGTTTAAATAAAATGTCAAAATGTTAAATGAAAAATAAGCCCAATAATGAGGGAGCCCATACCTTTCATTTTCCTTTTTTCTTCGATGCTGGGCGTTGGCCCAGACTAAGACAGAACGGGCTAACCGCACACTACGTTTCCCATGATTTAATGCTTCTTTTATTTTTTCCATCAAATATTTTATTAAACTAATAACGGGACATTATCAGTGATCAAATATAATCAAATCCCTGTAATTATCACGTATTGAATTCTCTTTGAATAGTTATTTGATTGGTAGGTAGCTAGAGTTTCTTTAAGGTAAATTCACACAGGAGTGCAAAAGTATGCATCTACAGTCCTATCACCTTTATTTTACCTCTGACAGTTGCAACCCAACAGCAACCTTATAGTAACGAAAATAAAGATCATTTTGATTTTGACGGACTTTTCAGTGGCAGCAACCCAATAGCAACCTTAATATAACGAGAATAAAGATCATCTGTCTCGCATAGGGTCGTAGCATTATGCTAAGCGATTGCAGTTTTGACGCATATTTTCCACGAAATTGTTCTTTTTGTGTTTTTCTCTGCGTCCTATTATATAACAGCAAATAAACGTATTTTCTTTCTTTATTTTCTTTATTTCTTTTCTTTCTTTCTTTTCTTTTACTTTTATTTCTTTCTTTTAACCATTTTTTTTATATAAGTAATGTAGGTGGTAATAAAAACTCCATACAGAGCTTTTTCCGTACAACGAAGCAAGAGCTTTAAGGCTCCCACAGTCAGGCGTAACGCCATTTTGGTAGAATACTTTCCATGGAGTTTTTATAGAAAACTATATATTATATTATTTAAACTATATATTTTTTATAGCGTCGCACTGTCGCATTGCGCCTGTCTGCGGAAGCCTTTAAGCAAACCTAAGGTAATCCTTAGGTAATTTATGGTAATACACGGCTGTCAAAAATCTTGACATATGCAATGTTATTAATTTAATGAATTATCACAGGATCAAGAAAGTTCAATCATGAGAAATATAGTGTGTTTTTATAATGAGCGAATGATACTCGTAATGATAATGAATTAATACGGTTAGGGTAGAGTCACATTAGCTGATGTTATTAAGGGTTTTATTGTCAGTTCTCATAATAAAATCTGTTGTCAAAACTATTGATGTTATTTTCGTCAAAAATACACAAATCGAACTTCAAGGCTTTTCTAGTAAAGAGGGCGCACACCGGTCCACTAGCGCCACTCCTTTAAAAAAATATTATCTCGTCACTGAGAAGGAATTTTGAATAACGGCTCAATAAGCACCTTCGATAAGTATGTCTAGAGTTTTCTAATGCCTTTTATAAACTTTCATATTGAGACACGAAGCAATAAAATACGATCTAGAGGAATATGGTCGCTTTTCTTTCGATCACTTTTCTTTGTATTTTCGTTTTTTGCCACCGACTTCGAAAATTAAAGTAATTTTTTACTTTGTAGTGTTTTTTTTATTTGAAGTAGTTTGTTTGTTTTGTGTCAAAATGTTTATATATTTCACTTTTTAGTTGTGGTACCTATTCCGCACAAACTTGTTTACCACTACTTTCTATGTAAATAACAGTGACAGTAAGTTATTATAACATCATCAATATACACTAAGTAGAAAAAATACGTATTATTGAAGCTAACTAAAAAACTACCGAAGCAAAGTTACTACAATTCATATGGAACCACTCTTGAGGCATACCCTATCCATTACAAAATGAATTTTCGAAATCGATGCACAATTGTTGGACATATCGCGTAACAAACATACAGACGAATTTAGAACCTCCTCCTTTTTGAAGTCGGTAAGAAAAGATGTAAGCACCGATCTACCAAGCGTGGTGTTGCTTTATTAGATAAGATAATTTTTATATGCTTAAACATGTGTGATACATACAAGAAAAGACATGCATATAGGACGGTAACAACATTATTAGATACAGACATGTTTGCCACATGATGTGACGTGCAAATATCAAGAAATATTGCAAGCGCTATTTGTAAATCTTTATTATGTGTGGCTAAAGCCTTATGAAATAACTAGCTTTTGCTCGCGGCTTCGGCCGCGTGGAGGTCTGAAAATAAAGTCAAAGTCAAAGTCAAATCATTTATTTCAAATAGGCACATAAAAGGCACTTTTGAACATCAAAATTTACAAAAAAATAGAATTGATTATAGTTGCCCCTTCCAAAAGGTAGTTTCGTATGGAGAAATGGAATATTTCTGGGAACCGAGAACTACCGGGATAGAAAGTATCGTATGTCCTTTCACAGGTCATAGTCTATACCTGTGGCAAATGCCAACCAAATCCGTTCAACGGGTAAGGCAGGAAAATGTAACAGACAAACAGACTGCGCTACTTTCGCATTTTTAATATTAATATGGAAGTGTGTATTATTATCGGACTTCACTCTAAATATATAAGCTGAAAGTTTCTAGAATTGGTTTTCATACATTTACGGGCAGCTAAGGCACGCTCGTTATATCGTAGACCTCATCCATCGCTTTCCATCAGGCGAGATCAAAGTCAAGAGCAGGTCCAACAGGCAATAAAAAAGTTATAATAGCGAAAATGTCTAGAAGTTTACGTGATTTTTTCCTTGACATTGAGCCCCAAAAGTAAGTTTTATTGAATTTTTTAATTTTGCTTACCATTTTATGTGAACTAATTAAAGCCTTCCATACCATATGGACGATAATTAATGAAAACACTGGCACTGGCTATTCTGAAACATCGAGAATATATTTTTTTTTTCGAACAATCTAAATATGTCGCAGCGATTGGCCGACAAAAATGTCTACTCAGATGGGTCCAGAACCATGCACTGGATCCATGGTAACTGGTTGCACTTCGATGTCCCTGACACCCTGTATAATATGACTTTACAGTTTGATCTTTGATTAAAGGAACTTCTTTATACTTGTCGCAAAACATTTCAGTGAGATCACCTCGCCAGCTGACTATGCCTACCTGATACTGTTACGTCACTTGTTATCAATCATAAGCTCATGGCCCCTCAAGATACTCGACCCGCTTGACACTGGATCTATACAAAGAAGAAAGATCTGGGTGGCCATCCAGAAGTCATTTCACATGTTTATGGTTTTGATATGCATTTTTGGCGGGGCCATGTATATACTGTTGCACCAGAAATCGATGACTTTCTTGGAGCTTGGACATTTGTATATTTCTCTTCTTATGTGCATTGTTATGTTTGTAAGTATAAAACATTATAAGTACCGTCGGTCAGCGACCAAAGTCGACTAACACTGCTACTTTTACACATCCATCATCCAAATTGACAAAAAAGTATTCGATACATTGTACTTTAGCATATAAACATAATATAATTTTTACACCATCTGCTCGCTCATGTCAAATCAAAGGTCATGCAAACGTAACCTAAAAGCAGTCATTAATGCCCGAACTGTAGCCGGGCTTTAGGGTGCATTTCCACCAGAGATGTGCGAGAATTCGTATAGCGAGGCATGTGCGTATAACTAACTAATAACAGCGCTAGCATAGCTCATGCAATGAAAATGAAGCGATGTTATTGGATAGTTTCACATAGATCCTTCGCTACGCATCCTCGCTCTTCTCTGGTGGAATCGCAGCCTAAATATTGTACTGAATTTCATTATGACCCGGTGGTGCATATTGTGATTTGAATTTGGAACCTTAATAAAGAAAATCGTATAAAAACTTTTAGCAAAAAAAAACTTTTTTGTCTATTATAGTACAACTCGACGAAAGAGTTCTCACTTCATAGGTTTTAGTCGCCGTCGACAAACAAAATAATTGGTTGTTGCGTCGCGTACCCTTCCGTTAGAATGCTGGATTTGGACTGACGCCCTATAAACGATATTATTTATTGTGTTTTGAATGAAATTGTATGAGATTAGATTTAAAAAATTAAATCACCTGACTTACAGTAAGTTATTTTAGTTCAAACTCAGATTTTATGCCACCAACTGTATCAGACTACTTGAAAAGTGAGCTGGTTTTGAATCTTCATAGGTGCAATCGGGTTTTGATTTTGTCGTTTTTTTTCGTTTTAATCCTTTTACTGTGTTATATTTTCGGAATCGTCTCCTCAATCCCTTTATTTTGATACCCCACATGGTAACGATACAATTTAATTTTTCAAGATCTTACTTATTGTCGTCTAAAATCTGCCATTTTGATTTTATAAAAGCAAAACCTAGCCTATAACCTTTGCTCGACCCAGACGAGTCGATAAACACCTCATGTATTAAATCCATCCGGCATTTAGGATGCTTCGAGGGTATAAAAAATACCACATACAAAGATACATAGATACGTGCACATGAAAAACATACTCCTGTGTTTGCTATCAAGTAGTCAGGTAAATAGTAGTAGTAGTAGTAGTTATTTACCAGTTTCGTAAACTACAAATTCTATAATCGAATTAGTTTTTATTACCTCTAATTATGTGCGAAAAATAGAGTATTCTCCTCGGGGATAAAGGGTCTTCATCTTGGGCGAGCGCTTGAATCCCTCACTGTACTCAGGATTCTAGTCTAAACTCCCTCGCTTCGCTCAGAAGTGAACTCAGAGCTCCCCCGCTATACTCACTATACGTTACATATATACATACTCACTCACGTATAGCAGTTCGTAGAGGTCCTTGGGAGTTTGCCCGCGATTTCAGTCAGTTGTTCGATTAAGTTGACCGGTGTAAGTAGATGGATGTGTCCTTTGTAGACATCAGTTAGACTTTCCAACAGCATCTCTTGAACCCTCTCTAAATTGGTAATCAGCAGATATGCTGTTAGGGAAGCCGAGTCGAAGTAGTTAGTAGCCATCACTACTTCCATTTCAGACTCCACTTTTGCTAAGTTGGTGTTAGTCTGCGCCATGAAGTCGTCTATTAAACCAAACTGTCGCATGATATTTTGTTCATTCTTCTTCAGCATATTGTTTTGTAGTTCGACAATTGAAGTTTGATTTCTTACGAAATCAAGTAGATAGTTTTCATTATTTTGGACAACTTGTATGTCGTTGTGGTATTCATTTTCAAACTCCGTACTCTGCACACATGTAATTACTCGGTCGGCTGATAGCTTGAGTTCGCTCACACTTAGGTAGTTGGTTTCAAATTTCATCTTGGAGCGTGCCGTCGCGATAAAGCCCAGTACCTGAGCCGTTACTCGAATTACTTGCGTCAATGAACTATATTTATGTAATAAGTTATTTATAAAATGTTCATTGTTTCTCGGCACAGTTGTGGTTGCCACTGCTGCTTTGACACTTTCCTGGTTGTTTGTAAACAAACATGTGGAATTTCTCATGAGGTCAGACTCTTCTGCTCTTTTCAGAAATTTTGGACCTTGCCACCAGCGATCGAAGTTTACTAGTTTGCTTGGCATCATTCGTCTAGATGCACAGGCAGCTGGGTTCTGGGCCGATTTTACATAGCGCCACTTGTTGGAAGGAATAATTTGTTTTATTTTGTCAACTCTGTTGGACATGTATTTATCACACCTTGATGCATCTCCTTGCAGCCACGCAAAGACTACTTGAGAGTCACACCAGGCTTGAAATTGCTACAAATTCCTACAAATTGTATTCAGCTTAAGCTTCCGTAGTTATTACCATGAGTTTAGCCAACAGTACTGCGCCACATAGTTCCAATCTCGGCGACGTAGTTTTTTGTGATAGAGGCGCAGCCCTGGTTTTAGCGACGAATAAAGTTACAGTCGGTATATCTTGTCCGTTCCTTACTCGGCTGTATATGACACACGCATACGCCTTTTCACTCGCATCGCAAAATCCCAGCAATTCTATTCATTGTTGTGCACCAATCCACCGGTTTAGTTTTATTTTTCTTACATTTGGAAGTTCAGTTTTTAATTTGGCCCAATCATTTAGTATATCACTCGGTAGTTCTTCATCCCAGGCAAGTTTGCTGTTCCATACTCTTTGAAATAGCAGTTTTGCCGACACTGTTATGGAGCCAACCAACCCAAAGGATCGTACAATTTTAAAATTTCAGAGAGTAGAAGCCTTTTCGTTGTCCGACCCTTCGAATTTTCTTCCAGACTCCAGTTAAAAAGGAACGTGTCGATGTTTGGGTTCCAGCCACGTCCGAGCGTTTTTGTTGAGTCTTCAGTTTTGAAATCAAATATGCTTGCAGTTGATATTTGATCGTCAGTTAAACTCTCTAATAGTACGGGGTGGTTGGCTGACCATTTTCGTAAGTTCATGCCGCCGCCCATAAGTAAGTTCATAAGGGATCTTTGTAGGTCTTTAGCTTTATCCAGAGAGTCGTGACCGCTAATCACATCATCAACGTAGAACTCGTTGAGTAGGGTATTGGCGGCCTCTGGATATTTATGACCGTCATCCAGAGCTAATTGCTTCATAGTTCTCATAGCTAACCATGGCGCGCACTTGGTCCTATATGTCACTGTGCAAAGTTGAAATTCATTTAACCTTTCAGCAGGAGAAGCGCGCCATATTATCTTCTGCAGTGATTGTTGATCTTCAGCATCGGTACATCTTCTCTATATCGGCGGTAAAAGCGTACTTGTAAGACCTCCACTTTAGTATTAGGGCTTGAATGTCCTTCTGTAGATTTGGACCCTTTTCCATTAAGCTATTCAAGCTGTACCCAGTTGTTGTTCTTTGCGAGGCGTTAAAAACCACTCTTAGTTTTGTAGTAGTGTATTGTTATCGCAAAAAACCTTGGTGTGGAAGGTAGCATTCAGACATAGCAGTTATTATTGGAGACGCCGGCTTCATATGTCGTAGTTGCGTATATTCTCTGATGAAGTCGCGGTACATTGTTGCAAGTTTGTTGTTCTTTCCCAGGCGTTTTTCTAATTGGAGAAATTGCGAGATAGCCATTGACTTTGATTTGCCTAATTTGTTTTGCAACTTAGAGCTTATAGGCATCCTAACGATATATTTGTTATCTGCGTCTCGTTGCACTGTCTTGGTGTAGTATTCTTCACACTGATTATCCTTGGGCATGTCATGGTTGCTGATAGTTATGTCTTCGTTCTCTCAGAATGTAGTTAATTCGCTTAGGTCGACCAGTGTTATGTGACAGTTAAAAGTTTTCAGTTTGCCACACAAGATCCAGCCTAAATGCGTCAATTGCGCTACAGGTGACTGTTGACTGCCTTTCAAGATTCTGTCAAGGATGATGTCGGAATATACGTCTGCCCCAAGTAATAGATCTATAGGAATTGATACGTTGAATTCCGGATCTGCTAGTTTTAAGTTTTCCAGGTGTGGCCAGTTAGCCTTTTCGAACGATGAGTTGGGTAAGTTGTTTGTCAGTTTGCTTAATATGAGTGCCTGAGTTTCGAATGCGTAGTCTGAGTGGATTGATTTACAGGTAAGCTGAAGCCGACCTTTGCAGTTTCCAGGTGCAGCTCCCACTCCCGTAATGGTTGCATTCAGCCGTTTCCTTGGTAGTCGTAGCATCTGTGCGGCGTTCTCGGTGATCAAGTTTACTTGCGAACCTTGGTCTAGTAGGGCTCGCATCGTAATATAATCCCCATTTGAAGACTTTATCTTAAGCTGCACAGTAGTTAATAAAACCTCCATCTCGTTAGTAGATATATGGTTGGAGCTTTGTTTGTTTGTGGATGTTGTAGGTCGTTGACCTAAATTGTCGTTGTGTCTTTCCGTATTCGTTGAGTTGACAGTATTTTTCTTGTCTGCGCTGTGCAATAAAGTGTGATGCTTCATATTGCATTCTTTGCACTTTTTTGCTGACGCGCAATCTGTGTTTACAAGCAGTTTTTACACACGTGTAATTTTGCGACTGTGTTATTCCGTTGGAATGAGTCCATTTTGATAAAGTTTGGACATTTCATCAATACATGATTTCCGTCACAGTGTGGGCAGTGTACATATGCTGTATGATAAGTTCTCTTGAAAGATTTTTGTCACTCGTAGTCATGCAGTTTTGCAGAATGATGTCTGTTAAACGACTTCGATGAGACCTGCTTCTGCGCATTAGGTACTTCTTTTTTCGTATTCTTCATGGTTTCATACGCCATGAACTTATTTTTCAGGAAGAATAATAGCTCGTTCAAGTTTGGCACATCTCTAGGATCTCGCAGTTCCTTTATGTACTCGCTGTACGTAGTCGTGTCAAGTTTCTGCGACATCAAGTTTACGATAATTGGATCCCAAGTTGTGATTTCTAAACCAATGTTTTATAGTCCGTTCGTAAATTCTGTTATGACGTCGTGCATCTTCTTGAGGTTGAAGCTGTCAGGTTGTTGGATGACAGGCAGGTTGAGCATGGTGTTCAGGAATGACGTAAATTGCAGCCTTCGATTGTCGAAACGCTGAGTCAGTATTTCCCAACAGGATGTGTAGTTTTCTGCGCCAAAACTGAGATGTTGCACCAATCTTTCAGCGTCACCTCTCAACCTCGTTTTCAGATGCTCCATCTTTTGCGCTTTGTTAATCATCGGGATGTTGTGAATGGTTTCCATAAAGAGATCCTTGAAGGAAATCCATTGAGTATAGCTACCCGAAAATTCAGGAACCTCAATTTTTGGCGGCGACTTTTCGTAGTGCACTGTCGACCAAATCTTACTGTTCAAGTTTTTTCTTAGCTCGTCGTACTTGTCCTCCATATCGACGAACATGTTGTAGTAATTACCGTTGGAACTTTTGAGTAACGCTTCCAGCTCCCAGTGTTGTGTGTCGATGGCATTCCACTTCGACCTTAAAATGGAGAGATGGTCTTCTAGCTCCCATTTCTCCGTGATAGGTTTTATGTCAATTTTCGACGTGGCGCGGTCGAGGGCTTTAAAGTTGCACTCTTGCTTACTCATCAATGTTTTGGTGGTATCGTCAGTATCTCGATCCAGCATCCCAGTTAAGTCGAACTTCACAAACTTTTTCCCTGTAGTTGTTCCAGTAAGTTAAGCATGTCTCCTTGTGTAGATTCGTATTGAGCTTGAGTTTTGCTGTACACGTTATCCATGAAGTAATTGATGTTTTTGTATTCTAAAGTTTGCTCCAGAATTACATGTCGTTCCTTGAAATCACCCCATCGTGCTTCGAGAGATTCTAGACATTTGATTAAGTATTCGTCGGTTTTTCTTGAAGGGCTATCCTTTTTATAGTTAGAGCACAGAGCTTTGATGTTTTCAAAGCAAGTTTGTTGGAGTTGTAGCTTCTCCATAGTGAGTTCTCTTCTCGAGTTGTCGAGAAGCGGTAAGTTTAGTTTGATGTATGTAGCTCAGTAGTCCAGCACGTAGTTCATGGTGATAGACGTATAGCTTGACGTTAGTTCACGACACGAAGACCACAGTTTGCAGGCTTCTTCTTTCAAATCTCCACGGAACCGTTCTCGTAGTTGTAGTAGAATTGTGTAATACTTAGCGTCTTGAAATTGTCGTTTGTTTCCATTTATTGCGTTCGCACTCTATGTACGATATTATGCGCCTTCTCAACCCAACTGGGGCGATCCGCTTGTGGGAGACCACCTGAACCGATTCGCTATCGTAAATAGAGACACTACACACACGAAATATCCGGCTCGAAGGACCATTTAATGTAGGAGCCAATGGTTGTAGGCACCGTACATTAGCACTTTGTAAATGTTGGTTTAGTTATGGAGTACACAGAAAGAACCACAAGTTGAGTTTAAAGTTATATTAATATGTAAAAGGTTAACAAGTTAAAGTGGTTGCGATTCTTTCTCTTGAAAAGTGGTTAGTTCCACACTTATTGTCTAAGTCGGTGTGCATTGCTTAAAACGTTATAATTATAGCATAATATTTGTGACGCACGACATCCAAGTAGGTTGCTGCGTTCGCAAAGTAAATGTACGGTTTATGAGACCGTACACCCTATGTTCACAAAATGAATTTGAATTTGAGTTAGGAAGGAAGAAAATATAGTTACTACGTCAACCCTAAATAAATGACTGTTCAAACTGAGGCAAAACCCGCGCGGGACGCGGGACGCGATTGCGCACTTTGATTAGGAAGCCACGCGACTAGCCGCGCCAGTTTAAACACCTCCATAGAAGTTAGTTGATACAATCGGCGCGAGCAAATTTCGTCCCGCATCCTGCTCGGGATTCGACTCACTTTGGCCAAAGTCACTTAATCTAAATGGTTTAAAGTTGTGTCTATCGAACTAATGCCTATAAGCTGTTAGATTTACGAAGAATAGGAGGTTATTTGGACCCCACTGGAGACCTCAAAAGTCAATATTGCTTTGTTATTGATTATGCCAATATTTATTTTATTGTTTTGCAGTCTAGAATCACTACCCTATGTTTATCTGATGAGTACGTGATACTTGCCAGAGATTTTTTGGAAAAAAACCATCTGTTCTTCTACAAAGACCGTTCTGAATATTCTATGAAGGTAAGATAATTATTTATAAACAATCTGTAGATGCAGGACAAGTTACACATTAAAAAATATCACTCTTTGAGGTTATTTTCTTGTTGGCGAGAGCTATAAGAGAACATAAGCGCATTCCGTCGTAACATGATAAGCCAATCAGCAGGTTGGTAGCCTGGCGGCCCAGAGGCCTCACTACGAACGCGCAACGTAAAAGTAATGGAAATTCGATCAATTTTAAATTTTTAGTTTGTAGTGTGTTTTTTTGGAGGTCAGTTGTTTTTATTTTTTGTAAAAAAGTTTTTTCTTTTAAAACTAAGTCATTTAGGTACATTATTATTTTAAATAATTGTATTTACAATTTTAAAATCGTTCGAATTTACGATGTTTAAGAATCACACATTTAAACAAACACAACCGGCACAGTTGTCATTGTCATTACTGTCCGTCTTTTTGTTCCAGACCCACAAGCAAGTTCATCGGATCTCGCACTTATTCACATTATATCTCTTTTGTCAAATGGTGGGAGGCTGCTTTCTTTTCAATTTTACTCCGATGTTTAACAATTATTCAGCCGGGAAGTACGCTAGGGGCGGATTGAAGGGAAACGCCACATATGAACACGCTCTATATTTCTCTTATCCTTTCCCCGTGTCGACAGATTTAAATTGGTATATTGTTGCTAACATTATAAATTGGTAAGTAAATTGAAAAAATACTACACGACAAAGCCTAACCTGTTCTTTTCAAATGCTCCGAACAGCCGGCTAGTAGGTACGATATATTATTTATACTAAATATTTTAAGTTAGAAGGGGCTCTAGGGTAAATAATAATCGCCGCACGGTTTGATCGATGGTTAAGCTACCCTTGCCGCGGTCAGTTCGTGGATGGGTGACCATCTATTACATTTCGAGATCCCTCCATGCCACGGAAATAACGTTAAACCTTTGGTCTCTGCTGTCATTCATAGATTTTTGACAGTCGTTTCGGGTCGTCAGAAGCCCAAAAGTCTGATAACCAGTCTTACCAAGGGTATCTATTTTCCAGCCAGCCAACCCAGTTAGGGTTGTGGAGGTCAGATAGGCAGCCGCTCCAAGTAAAACACTGGTATTCAGCTGCATTTGGTTAGACTGGAAGCTGACCCCGGCATCGTTGGGAAGAGGCTAGGCAGATTGAAATATAATAGGTCTTTACCTATGAAATTGCCGTTTTGTATGAAAAAATTTAAACGAATTTTTTTCATGAATTTTTTATTTGTTTTAATCGAAGTAATCACCCATGCAATCAATGCATCTTTGCCATCGCAGTGGCAGTTTATTGATGCCCTTCTTAAAGAAATCAGCTGGACGGGAGGCAACAAATTCTTCAAAGGCATTTTGTACTGCCTCTCGGGTATTAAATTTTTTTCCCGCCAAGAAGTTATCCAAATTCTGGAAAAAGTAGTAGTCTGTAGGCGCAAGGTCTGGTGAGTAGGGCGGATGACGGAGAGCTTCCAACCCCAGTTCTTGCAACTTGGAGACCGTCTGCTGTGCAGTATGAGGTCGCGCGTTGTCGTGCAGGAGCAGCGGAGACGAGCGATTGACCAATGCTGGTTGGAGATGCGCCAGCTTCTCCATCATTGTGTTCAGTTCTTCACAGTACACATCTGCAGTAATGCTCACCCCGTTTGGTAAGAAGCTGTGATGAATCACACCGGCGCTAGACCACCAAACAGTGACCATCACTTTTCTAGGGGTAAGTTTTCGTTTAGGGCATTGTTTAGGTGCTGAACCAGGATCCAACCAACTTGCTGAGCGCTTACGGTTATCAAACAGAATCCATTTTTCATCGCAGGTAACAATGCGGTTCAAAATTCCTTCATTTGTGTGTCTGTTGAGCAGTGCAAGGCACGTCTCGACGCGTACTTCGCGCTGGCGATCATTGAGTTCGTGGGGCACCCATTTGTCAAGCTTTTTTACCTTGCCAATTTGACGCAAATGGACCAATATTGTTTTGACGCTAACGTCGAAAGCTGCTGCTAATTCAACCGTAGATTGTGTATCATCAGCTTCCACAATCGTCTTTAATTCGTCATTGTCGACCAAAGTCTTCGGACGACCGCGAGGTTCATTTTTCAGGTCGAAATTTCCAGAACGGAAGCGAGCAAACCAATAACAGGTGGTGCGTTGGTTTGTAGAGTTAGCTCCGTAAACGTCGTTGATGTTGCGTGCCGCTTGTGCCGCGTTGCTGCCACGACGGTACTCATATTCCATAATTACTCGAATTTTTAACGTATCCATGATGACGAAAAAGATTGAAATGCGATGAAAATGTAACACTAATCAATAAAGAAATGACTACTTTTAGAAAAAAAAATCCATGTTTTTAAAATAAAATTAATTTGAAATTAGAATTCATAGCCAAACAAAAATTATTTTGATTTGAAATGGCCAGTACTGCAGAACGGCAATTTCATAGGTAAAGACCTAATATTATCGTCATTTGTTTCATTGCAGGATTTTATCATACTTTTGTTCGTCTTGGTTCTGCATACTCGATTGCTTTTTATCTGTCATGGTGTTTCACATCTGGGGTCATTTCAAGATTTTACTTTACAATCTCGACAACTTCCCGAGGCCCTCATCTAAAATAAGCTTCAGATTAGAAGACAGCAACGCAACTTTAATCTGTGAAATGTATTCTCCCAATGAGCTAAAAAGTGTTAGTATTCAACTTAAGGAATTGATTGATTATCATCGAAATATTATCACGTAAGTTTTGACTGTTTCAGCATATATACATAATATCACGCCAATAATCTCCAAAGGGTTAGGCAGAGATAGATCTATACACACATTTCACCATTTATGTTTAAGTCCCATGTAATAGGGGCCGAACTTATTACCATCAACCAGGCACAAATCCAGATTCCGGGCTTATGGTCATCATCATCATTTGTTGCCAAAAGACGTCCACTGCTAGACATAGGCCTCCGCCAAGCATCGCCACTTCGACCGGTTCTATGCGTCTCACATCCAGCGGAATCCTGCAGCCTTCACCGAGTCATCGGTCCACCTTATGGGAAGCCTTCTAAGACTACGTCTTCCGGTACGCGGTCGCCACTGCAGAACTTTTCGCCCCCATCGACCATCTGTTCTTCGAGAAATTAATGTGCCCCTGCCCACTTAAATTTGATAATAATCCTTCGGGCTATGTCAGCTACCTTGATTCTCCTACGGATCTATTCATTTCTGATTCGATCACGTTGGGAAACTCCAAGCATAGCTCTCTCCATTGCGCTTTGAGTCGCTTTCAGCCTTCTAATGAGGTCCATTGTGAGCGATTCGGGGCTGCTACTGAGAAATTCCTGATGGAAAAACCCAATAACATCTTGCCCGACCTAGGCATCGATCCCAGGACCTCATGCTTAACAGTAGCGCTTGCGACCTCTACAGAAATGAGGCAGTTTAGGCAGATTTTATGTTTTTTTTTATGTTTTGATTATTCTTTGGGCTATGTCAACTATTTAGAATAAGCAAGCTTGAGTGGCAATAAGTGGGCAACATTAGCCCTAGAACCGATGATCGTTAATGTAGACGTGTTCTTGAGTGGAGACCTCTAAGCGGCAAATGTAGGGTAGGTGATTTTTTAGGCTTGGTGGAGCGATGATCTTTGAAGAGTCACTAGCAGCAGCTGGATGTAAGTAACCGAGGATCGATTTAAATGACGTGCAATTGGAGAGGCCCATGTCCAGCAGTGAACTGCTAAAGGCTGTTGATGATGATGATAATGATGGTAGGTACTCTCTTCAACCGTTCATAGACTCTAATAAACCTCAATATCTAAGAGAGATGGTTTGGTAGTAGATGATTTCGTAGATCACATATACCTAGGTCATGTCTCAAAGTTGATAAAACACCTTCTGTATCTATACATCGTAAGAAAAGTAAAATTTCGTGTCTGTCCACATAGCTCTAAACTCCAAAATGGATTTTGAAGCGGTTTTCACTATCGTTTAGAGCATTTATTCAAAAAGGTTTACGTTTATATTATTAAACTAAAATATATCACAGAATTCGATTTTTGACCCGTCGCCATTGCATCCAGACGAAGTAGGGGCGGGTCGCTAGTTTAAAATTAACCGTCAATGTGGCTTGGCTGTGGAAATAGGTTCTATGCTAGATATGACTTATATGATATGATTAAGCTCTATTTCCTCAAAATAACATGCCTTTTCTTTGACTTTAGTTTTACAAACAAAATATCCGATGTGTTTGGGCCAATGTTGTTTGTTTATTACGCGTTTCATCAAGCAGCTGGATGTTTACTACTCCTGGAATGCTCACAAATGGTCAGTATTCAGAACCTAGTTTGTAACCTTATATATAATATGTAGGTACCCGACTGCGGCGAATCCACTTCCGCGAAAAACACTTGCGCGAATCCATTTGCGCGAAAGGACCGTTACGCGAAAAAGTTGTGGAAATTGGATTCTTTCCTAGAAAAAATAAGCTGGAGGCATGAGCACTACAGCTACTCTGCTCGTTCCACGTCCAACCCGATCTCGATGCCTCGACATAGGACCACAGCCTTCAGAGGATGTTTCAAGTATGCCGCTTCTCGCTGCTGGAATGATTTACCACCTCCCATGAGATCCCTGAAAACAAAACAAAATTTTAAGTTACATCTGAAAAAATACCTATTAGAAAAACAAAAGTATGAGCAGCAAATATTTTATAATTAAATACTCACTTATGGTTTATTATCTATGGGCAAGGTATATCATCCAAGCGGCTCAAGGTGGCATAGCTATGCATCGGATGCGTCATCTTATCTCATGCCGATGGTACTTATACGTAATTAGTTTACAATAAACACTTGACGGTCTTGATCAAGTTTCGATCAAGCTTCTTGATCAAGCTTCGATCTCCCTTCAGGAACAAGGAGTCCACATAAAATATATAAAAATCCTTAAAGAAATTTACAAGAATAGCAGAGCAATAATTAAACTGGAGAAAACGGGAGAGCCATTTCGGATCCAAAAAGGAGTTAGGCAGGGTGATCCCATCTCACCAAACCTATTAAACGCAGTTTTGGAGCACATCTTCAGACAGCAAAATTGGCGCGAATTCGGTATCAAAATAAACGGCGAGTTTCTCAACCATCCCCGCTTCGCAGATGACATTGTTTTGATGAGTGAAACACATGTAGATCTTGAGCGCATGCTGACGTCTCTAGATAAGGAGAGCCGAAAATGTGGTCTTTACATGAACGCTGAAAAAACATGCCTGTTAACGAACAGCATAAAAGTACCAACGGTAATACAAAGCACGGCCATCGCGTACGTGGATAACTGTGTTTATCTTGGGCAAAGCATTGCATTTAACAAACCAACAGAAAATGAAGTAGATCGCAGAATAAAGATTGCATGGAGAAGATATTGGTCATTGAAAGAAGTATTTAAATCACGTATCCCGATTCGCTTGAAAAAGAAAGCTATGGACACTATTATATTACCTACTACTCTACGGTTGTCAAAGTTGGACACTAACAAAGGCAGTTACAAACAAACTTCAAGCCTTCCAACGAGCAATGGAGAGGAGTATGTTAGGAATCAAACTCCGAGACCGTAAAAGAAGCAGGGACATACTGCTATGCACTAAAATAATAGATGCTGTGGAATTAGCTAGCAAGTTGAAATGGCGATGGGCAGGACATGTAGCCAGAGCCACAGATGGACGCTGGAGTGAGAGGGTGCTCCATTGGTACCCACGCGACGCTCCACGCACCCGCACGTAGGCAGACCCAGACGCCGGTGGTGCGACGATATTGTGGCCAAGACTGGCCCCACCTGGACTAGTATAGCACAAGATAGAGAGGAATGGCGAAAGATGGAGGAGGCCTTCGCCCTTAAATGGGCACCCAATCTTCATAATTGAAGAATAGATTATTTATTTTATTTTATTCAGTCAATTTATTTATTTAAGGATCTATTTTATTTATCTAATTATTGTTAAAATGCATGTTTAAATTATTATGAATGAATTACTAAACAAATTTTTATAAGAAACAAATGTATAATAATATGAAATTAATTTTTTATGTAATTTTTGGGAAATTAAAAGGCTTTATAATAATAATATCTGACGAAGACAGTTGCGTGGATGGCAACTCTCGCCTTTCCCTCATAAGTCCGGAAGTCTCCGAGGAAAGTTTGGACAGCTTACTTTTGCGCTGCGATTAGAAAAGTCTGCGGGACACATCGCGAAGTGCTTTGACCACCTTGTCGGCTTTCTTGACAACAGTGCCTGTGGTTTTCAGCAGGGCGAATCTTGGAGCTGCGTAGGTCGGAGGGTAGGCCCCTTCATCCGGATTCGCTCAGCTCGAAAATTGATATTTAGAGTGCCTCGAACAAGCTTATCGATCATGATGAAATCTATCTCGTTCCTTGTCACGGTTTCGGGGCTCTGTCAAGTGCACCTTCGTTGGGGTTTTTTCGAAGAATGAATTCATAAAGAAGAGCCCCTGCGATTCCAAAAAGTTGACCAGCATTTGCCCCCTGTGATTACTGCGCCCCAAACCGAATGGTCCGACTTTCAACTCGCCGCGTTCTTTTACCCATAACAACGTTAGCGTGAATAGTACACCCACAATTCGCCAGTTATGTTAAAGTTACTAGTAGATTGGTAGTAAATAGTCCAATTAGGCGTCAATAGTTGTCCAAAGTCCAAAGTCCATTCGCGCAAAAGTCCATTCGTTGAAATTGGTTTAGTGCAAGTGGGTTCGCGCAAGTGTCTTTCGCGGAAATGTCTATCGCGCAAGTGTCCTGCTACCGATGTGTACCTGCCTAAGGCTAACTGTACAATGTACGTTGACTTTTCTCATAAAACAATATTTATTTTTAATTTAAAGGTTTATTGGACACTTTATACTTCTTTTTGTTTCAGACGGCTGTAGCTCTGTTCCGCTACCTACCCTTAACAGCTATCGTGTTTCAACAACTTATACAGCTTTCGATCATGTTCGAACTTATTGGCAGTGTTGTAAGGAAAATGTTCAATATATACATATTTTATTCCAACGTATTCAAGTATCATAAACGTAACAAAACGTCACATCGGTATTCGTCAAACGGACACAAATCCAGACTCCGGCCTGCAACTAAGAATTTAACAACTAATATATATGCTGTACTAGCTGTTGCCCACGACTTCGTCTGCTTGTATTTTGTATTTCATCATTTTTTAAACTAATATGTATCCAGGATGAAAAGTAGGCAATATCGTTTTCCAGGTCCCAGGCTGCCTATTTGTCAATTTCGTAATGAACAGTATTAGCTGTGATTTAGACAAATAAATGTAACAGACAGGGGGACAGGGTTACTTTCACATTGATAATACTAGCGGTTGCCCGCGAATTCATCTGCGATCCAGGATGAAAAGAAGCATATGTTCTGCTTAAGTACCCATGTCATGGTTTATCTGTGTTCCGAATTTCATCCAAATCCGTTCAGATGGATGGGTCTTTGTCACTCTTTCACGCAAAAACTGCTGAACGGATGTTGGTGGAATGTGGAACACAGATAGTTTATAACCTGGCTTAACACGTAGAATACTTTTTATCCCGGTAGCATGTTCCCGTGGGATAATTTCCGACCTCAACGCGGGCGAAGCCGCAGCCAAAAGCTAGTTTATAATATTAGTAGGATATCTTATATTTTGCAACTAATGTAAAACCTAAAAACCACTGTGTCCGACCCGGATCCAGAGGACTTTGACTTTGACTTTGACACTCTGATATTATTTGCAGAGTGACAGGTTAAAGGACGCAGTCTACGGTGTACCATGGGAGAGCATGGACACGAAGAACAGGAAAACAGTGGCCTTCTTCCTCATGAATGTACAGGAACCTGTACATATAAAGGCATTAGGACTTGCTGATGTTGGTGTTACTTCTATGGCCACGGTAATGTTATTATTCAATTTTATTGAAAGCTCGCGTCCAGCTGATTCCTGGTACCTTCACTAGGTCATCTGTCAGTGAGGCAACGCTTGTGGGGCACCTCTTATGTAATGTAATGTACGGCTAAATGATGATGATGACCTTGCCTGATTTAATAAATAATTTATGCCCAGAAGGGGTTGTGTATTTTCAATACTGCATTGGTTGACATCATTACGTCAGTCAGCTGTCGCTGTAAACCAGCGCTGGGGCTCTGTCTCGCATAGGGTCGTAGCATTATGCTGAGCGATAGCCGTTTTGCGTGGATGTGACGCATATTTTCCCCAACTCTCTTTTTTCTGTATTTGTGTGTTTTTCTCTGCGTCATGTTTACCGCAAATAAATGTATTTTCTTTCTTTCTATAATAGTTTACCCACATTTGGCAACTCATGTTTGTCACATGTCATAGGACGCCGGGGCCACCAACCTGTTGCTACCAAATGGCCACGAATTTAGACTATGGGCTGCTATTTAGAAATACTTTAATAAAAACAAAAATTATAATTGTATTTCTATTCTTTTCAGATCTTGAAAACTTCGATATCTTACTTCCTCTTTCTAAACAGCTTGTGAATGCTGTGCAGCAGTTTATATTTCATCATTCGATATAATGCAAATCTTTTGTCTTTTAATTATCAATGTTTGTGATTAATTTATCCATAAAATACATATGTGTACTATTCTTTGTTTTAAATAAAATAGAAGCCTGCAAATAAATGAAACATGTGTTTTATTTTTATTCGGCCTAACAAATAGAGATCCATGGATATTTAACACCGCTCTTGGTTGTTACCATATTTGTACATTGGGACGCACGTCAGTGGTTATAAAACCAGTATAAGCTGGCGAAGATGCCAGTTTTTGTGAAATTAGAATTCCATAAAAACTCCGTACTTCGCTAGGCCAGCTCGAGATTAAAGTGTCAACTTGCGGTCGACTGTATACTGATCACAAACAAGAGCTATTGCCATGAATAAGATTTTTGTATCAAAAATGTTTAGTTCCTCGGCGCTTACCACGATGCGACACCAACTGTAAATAACAGTAATTGTCAATTAATGTTTATCGACGTTAGTGAGTATGGCGTTTAGACCGGCTAATAATAATACAGGGTAAAAAGTTGAAGCGGGCCCTGGATGGGAAGTACCCAGTAAGGTTTATTAATGCTACCAAGATTTACTCAACGGAAACGATTTAAAAAAAAAAATAAGTAAAGCCACATGCACACTCAAATGCAAAAATCGAATATTCTGTATGTTTTTATGATAACATCAGAAAGGGTCACCCTTATGTTGACATCATCTGCCTAGCCTATTCCCAAGTATGTTGGGGTTGACTTCCAGTCTAACCGGATGCAGCTGAATACCAGTATTTTACATGGAGTGACTACCTATCTGACGTCAACAACCCAGTTACTGGGTAACACTATGCCTCTTGGTAAGACTAGTTGTCAGACTTTCGGGCTTCTGACTACTCACATAGAGTTTTCCTACATTATGTCTAGTTGCTTAAGTATGGTAGAAAATTAAATTCCTTTTACTCCAAATACCAGACGTACTATACGTAGGCTTTACCTAATTTATTTCTAGTGGAAAATCAAGCAATATTCGGATGCATATTCACCTAAAGTTGCGATGTTGGCTAATATGGAATGCGATTTTTTATCAAAAAAATCTTAACTTGCAACTAACACACACCACTCCTCTTACACCCTACATACACATATTTGCATCGGCGGTTAAACATTCATTTTAAATAAATATGCATAAGAATAGTTATGCAATCCAATAATCCACGGGTTTTTTTTTTTTTATATTTTTTTAGAACTCGTTCTACACACACCCGACTAGTTACGCATTACTGGTGTTCCTGGTATCCCGGGTTTTTTTTTTAAATAAAATATATATTTTAAGAAGCTGCTTCCATACTTTCATAGCTAAAAATTAACTTTAGGGAAATATGCATCCGAATATCCGATCTCTTGTCATAATCATAACTTATGATTTTCCACCAGACGAAATTGAAATTTTCCTCAAGTCGTATAACCGTAGCATTATTATATTTCTAATACGACAACTAACAATAGAAGTAGGTGTATAATGTGAGAAAATGAAGTTTTTACAGAACCGATCACTATTATCCACTGGTATTACAATATCAATAACCATAATTACTAGGAATTCATAATAACGTGATTGAGTATCGTACCTCTGTGTGATGTCATACTGTGCAAAGACCCCTATTTTTACCCGACTGCAAGGAAAGGATTATGCTTTTTAATAATCGTCATAGAATTCAACCGATCTATTCTGTACGTGAAGTGAGCTTGAAGAGAATAACAATAGTGTCAATCTCTAGCATCAAGTGGAATGACAACTCACTTCCTTTTTTTATTTTTGGTGGGGAATCATCAAATGATTCTTCCGCTCTCGTCGAAGCGGGAGGGCGTGTCAGACTATTACTGACTAAAACCCACCCGTGTTCCTTCAGTTGCCTGTGCGCCAGGGCGACGGTAACTCTTTCACTTCACCTAAGATACAAATACAAGTTTTATTATTATTATTATTTTAATAAATATTATAATGGAGGCTATTGGAAGATCAAATAAAATATTATTTAAGTAAATTAAAATTATATTTTTTTATTTTTATTTATTTTATTTTTATGTAATTAGGATTCAAACAAAGGATTAAATATATTATTTAAGTAAATTAAAATTATAATTTTTGAATTGAATTGAATTTATTTTATAAAATTAAAAAGGTAATAGTATAATAATTAAGGTTATATTTGTTTCACCGGGAGATTTTTACAGAATAAACTGTCAGGTCGTGTTGGTAAGGGTTATTAACACTTTCAGGGACACTAAACGCCCATAAGACTTCTAATGTCTCGTTCAGTGTCCGTCAACCGATTAATGTACAGTCGAACAAGGTATAACATATTGTAGCGAAATTAAAATTAAATTCACCACTTCAAAATGTATAACAATTTATAAGTATCGAAGAATTTTTGTCCGTTTGTCTGGATGTAGGTATGTTCCGGATTGGCGCGAAAACGGGTGAACGGATTTGGATGTTTGGCACATAGATAGTGTTGGGGAATTTTAGGTGACTCTTCAAAGAAACTTCAAATATGCTGATATTTAGTCAAAACTTGTATTGCCTTGATGACGAACAAAAATGGAGTGCAAAAATGACAAACAAGTACAGCAGATCCTTACATCTAATTACAATCTAATTAGTCCGCAACATTGGTTTGCTCATTCTAAACGAGCAGGCGTTGGCTCGAACATGCCCCCAGACGTTGGAAGCAGTAGAGGCGCTTTCAACCAAACGCAAAATCAACGGGCAATGGGCAAATCCTGTTAAAGGCTCTTCTGACGACCCCAGTGGATGTTTTGACGTCTGCCACACGAACAATTCCATCCGATCCTGGATGGACGGCGACGACTCTTCCCAATCTCCATTTTAGAGGAGGAAGGTGGTCCTCCTTTATGATGACCAAAGAACCCAACTTCAGCGTGTCTTTGCAGTTATGCCACTTCGTCCTTTGCTGCAGCTCAGACACAAACTCCTTACTCCAACGAGCCCAAAAATGCTGGCGTAGCTGCTCGATCCGTTGGAAACGAGACAATGAAGCAGTGGAGTGGTTCTGTAGATCTGGCTGCGGGAGTGACGTCAGCGGCCGACCAACAAGAAAATGACTCGGAGTCAGTGGAGTGCAGTCCGCTGGATCGGATGACAGCGGCGTCAGTGGACGTGAATTTAGTATCGCCTCAATTTAGACTAACGTGGTGTTAAGCTCTTCAAATGTTAATTTACAATTTCCCAACACTCGCCTGAGATGATACTTAGTTGACTTAACACCCGCTTCCCAGAGTCCGCCAAAATGAGGAGTGTATGCTGGTATAAAATGAAATTTAATTCCGTCATTAGTAGTGTTTTCGGAACCGGTATTATTTTTGAGAACCGGGAATTTCGGTACTTTTGTATAACGGAACCGGGATTTCCCGTTTTATTCGGTATTTTCGGTTCTTGCTAGTTTTTGTTATAGAAAAACAAGGGATATGCTTCAAAAGTAAACTAAAATTTAGTATTCAAGTAACTTTAATTCGAAATTTTTTCTTCTATTTTCTATTCTCATACCTAGTAGTAGGTAATTATATATAAATCAGACTATAGTCAATCACAGACTCACAGTGTTAGGATCTTAGGATCTTAAGTATTTACTGTCAATAAAATGGTAAAAATTAGACAGTCTTTTTAGATTCCTTAAACATTTAGAATTATCTTAAACATTTTTCAAAGGCAACAAAATTAAACCATTTTCTATTCTCATACCTAGTAGTAAGTTATTATATATAAATCAGACTATAATCAATCACAGTGTTCTTGTTAGGTTCTTAAATAAGTGTTAACTGTCAATAAAATGGTAAAAATTAGGCAGTCACCTTAGATTCCTTAAATATTTATAAATATCTTAAACATTTTTAAAGAAAACAAAATTAAACTATTTTCTATTCTCATACCTAGTAGTAAGTAATTATATATAAATCAGACTATAGTCAATCACAGACTCACAGTGTTATTCTTAGGATCTTAAGTATTTACTGTCAATAAAATGGTAAAAATTAGGCACTCATTTTAGATTCCTTAAACATTTAGAATTATCTTAAACATTTTTCAAAGGCAACAAAATTAAACTATTTTCTATTCTCATACCTAGTAGTAAGTTATTGTATATAAATCAGACTATAATCAATCACAGTGTTTTTGTTAGGTTCTTAAGTAAGTGTTAACTGTCAATAAAATGGTAAAAATTAGGCAGTCACCTTAGATTCCTTAAATATTTATAAATATCTTAAACATTTTTTAAAGAAAACAAAATTAAACTTTTTTACAAAAAAATATTTAAACATAATACGTTTAGCTTTTTAAGAGCTTTTAGCTCTCTCTTCTCTATAATAGGACCTTAAAAACACCAGTGCATCTAGACTTTTGTCACTCAAATAAGATCTTATTTTGTTGCATAGCAAACCTGCCGAAGAGAAAACTCTTTCTGGCTCAACACTGGTTGGCGGAATCGTTAATAGATGGTCATATGCCTGAGACAAGTAACGCCCATGATCTCCTCCATTCTCAAAGAGAGCCATTTCAATCCTAACATTCGTAAAGAGATCTTCATGAGCAGAAGATCTAACGCGTTTTTCACTAACAGCCTTTGCAAGCTCAGCATTTAACTCATCGCCTTTTGTCAAAGCAATGTTTTGAACTTCAAGCACATCAGAGTCAAATTCACGTTCTTCCGCCTGTTCACCTGAGGTGAGGTTCACCTGAGTGAGGTTTGTAGGGGTTCAGCCTGAGATACCGGAGTTGTTGAGGATTTGGTGCGACTTAGCAATGACACTATTGCGTTGCACATTTCAACGCTGCTTGGCCGCGGAAAAACTAATGAACCTTCATCATTTTGTTGGAGGAAATAACTTTCTGGATTTTGCAAGTAATTCAGAGTCGCAGCTGCAACATTGAAACGCCGTTCTGTGTATCGTTTTTTTAACATCATGAACATTTTTTCGGCTACATAGTTATTTTCGATATTCGCAACTTTTTTTAATGCAAATTTGATAGCAACATCTGCTGTCAATAATGTAGAATCGCGACGACATAAAGCCTCTAATACGGTTTTGATTATGTCAAGAACTTCGTGTAACTTCCCAATTAGTTCCCAATCTGCTTCTGAGAATTTTGTTGTGGATTTTAAATCAATGAATGCTTTCACAATGCAAGTTCGCAGCTTCGAGAATCGTTCAAGCGTAAAAGCGAGGCTACTCCAACGTGTTACTGAGTCACAGGTTAGTGAATATTCTTTATGAAAATCAGCGATGACGCACTTTTGCAGAACGTCATCGTTTTTAGTTGGAGATTTGCGGAAAAGTTTAACTACTTTTTTGACTTTTAAGAGTAAATCTCTGTGTTCAAATTGACGTTCTGAAACTGGTGACGTATTTTGAGACAAGAACTCAGCGCCATCGGCTTCGCTGTCCGAGTCCGAATCCGAATCCGAATCCGAATCCTCATCTAAAGATTCCATGTTAACTTGAAGTCTCTGCCTACTTAGTGCTGCCAAAGGAATATCGTCATCGTCGTCTTCTATTGCGAACTGAGTTTCGTCTTCGGCTTCTTCTGTCTCATTCGTCATTTTTTTGTAAAAAACATCTGCAATTGCAAGTTGGAGTGCATGGGCAATACAAAGTTGGTGATAGGATGACAAAAATTTGCCGACTTTCTTCATCATACTGCATCCGTCTGTTGTCTCAGCAATAATGTAATTTTCCAGTGACACTCCGAACTCATTTAATTTGCTGCATATTTCTTCGACGCATTTTTTCGTTGGTAAGGATCCGTAAATTCTGATGAGCCCCAAATTTTTAAAGTTTTTGCCTCCAGAAAAATGACGTGAGTGTAAATTCAAGCTCAGATATCTACGGTTTCTAACCGATGTCCACTCGTCAAATGAAATAGAAAATTTATGGCCCGCTTTAAGTAGTGCTTTAATCTCGTTTGTCAGTTGGATTTTCTTTTGAATGGCCACTCTAACAACAATACTTTGGATTGTATCGACAGATTTCGGCAATGTGTGACCTGATTTTTTAAAAAGCCTTTTTAAATCCTCACATTCTACAAATTGGCGAAAAGGGTATCCTCTTAAAGCAGTCATGCGGGAAATCATAACCTCCATACTAGGATTTGAATCACATTCATAATAATCTGTTAATTTGGTCTTTTTTTTAGGCACATCTTCTGTACTTGTAGAAGGAATCTCAGTCGTTGTGTTTCCACCGCTACTAGTTTGGTTAGCGAGGTTTTCCATTTCAGCTGATAAGCTGGTATGATGAACATTTTTTAAATGTTTTTGGAGTCCACTTGTACTGCCCCCAGCACATTTTAAGATTTTCTGACATTTCTTACATTTAGCTGATATCTTATCCTTAGCCCGAAGGAAGTAATGCCATACAGACGACTTATTGTCAGCCTTGGTACAAAGTTCTTCAAAATTCATCGCCTATAACAAAACAAAATGCATAAATGCGAAACAGTTCCATTTACATTTAAGATACATAATATGTAATGTAAACACTTTAAGACTATAGCTCTAACCATTTGGCTGTAAAAGCTGTCTGACAGACGGACAGACAGACAGACAGAAAGACGGACACTAGAGTGACTACAATAGGGCTCCGTTTGGATCCTTCGGGTACGAAACCCCGAAAAGTACTACAAATAATCAAAGCAATAATTTGGTAGGTAGGTAAGGTAGGTTACCTATGTAAATAAAATTAAGCTTTGCGTAACACGCTTATTATTTCATCAAAATTACTACAAAGCTATTGAATAAGATTTTCTTATTTGTATGCCAACGAACGACGAAAGAAATCGCGGGCATGAGCTAGTATAAAATAAACAAAGCATTAAATCCAGTAAGTATAATCCAAATAAAACACAATGTGAATGATAACTTTAGCCGCACAAATTTTACTAAAAGCGCAAACATTAACTAAAATTATGATCTTTACGTAATAATACTTACAAAAATACATACGTCATAAATATTTCACCTCGTTTTGTCAGAAATTAACAACAAAATCTACTAAAAGCCTTTGAGGTTATCATCAAAATTACACACGCGCGCAATGCAATCCGAAAACTGAGTGAGTGAACGAGAGATCGCGGCGCGCGAGCGGGGCATGCACGGCAGGAGCGGGGAAGCTCGACATCGCGTCGCAGTCGCGTTCCTACACTTTCCTTCCTAGCAACAGCGAGCGAGTGTAGGTAGTTATTGGTTATAGCGAGCGCACCATTAATTTCGCGCGTTATTTCTTTTAACGCTGAATTATTCACGTTCGTTTTGAATGTTTGAATAGTAGAAAGTGTGGAAAAGTAAAGTAAGAGTAAATAAGTAAATAGTAGTGTGAACTAGTGTGAATCGCTTAATAAAAATAAAATTCCCGAAAGTACCGAAAGAACCGGGAATCAAATTTGATTTCCCGGTTCCATTTTACTGACAAAAGAACCGGGAATTCCCGGTTCTTTCGAGACCGGGATTTCCCGGTTCTGAACCCTAGTCATTAGCTAATTGCTCGCCCAAAGAATTGCAATTAGATTTAAGGAACTTCGAAAGTTCGTTGCAGGCACCGACGAAAGAGGTACCGTTGTCGGAGTAGTTGTCACTGGGTTTTGCCCGTCGCGAGATAAATCTAGATAAAGCTAGTAAATACTTATTGCTGGTTAAGTCACTCACCAGCTCTAAGTGTATAGCCTTAGTGGTGAAGCACACAAAGATGGCTATGTACACTTTTACCAGCCTACATCCCCGACCTTGTCTACTAGCAGCCATGATGGGACCAGCATAATCCACACCGGTGCTTTCAAAAGGATAACCGCCTGGAAGGAGACGCTGCTGTGGCAAATTACCCATCAAAGGAGTAATCGTTCTACCCGACATGCGACAACAACGCACGCAATTACGATAACAACGCTTTGCTAGCCTTCGTCCGCCTATGGGCCAGTATGAATCCCTAATCGAAGCCAGCAGTAACTGAGGATCTGCATGCATTAGCTTTACATGTTCAAATTCGAACAGCAACTTAGTAAATTTGTGAGTGGACTGTAAAATAATAGGGTGCTTTTTATCAAAAGTAAAAGTTGAATTTGCTAAGCGTCCTCCGACACGCATGATTTTATTTTCATCTAAAAATACGTTAAATTTTATAAGGGCGCTTTTATATGGCAACTTCTGATTATGAATAAGTAATTCATACTCGGGAAAAGACTCAATTTGGCTTCTAATAATAATAATATTTAATGCATCCTGCAACTCGACTTGTGATAGAAAACTAATAGAAGGAATTTTCCTACACAATTTAATAAACCTTAAAACTGTTCCTACACTACGGATCAGCCTTAAATAACTAGAAAAACGATTAAAATCTATGAATGTATGACATTGATTACTACTAATACTAGCGCTCAACAAAGCATGAGGTCGAGTTTCAGGCAGCTTGTCTGATTTTAATGATTTAGGTTGAGACGGCCAATGAGACTGGACTTGCTTCAAAAAACTGGGACCGCTCCACCACAAGTCCAAAGATTGCAGAACACTAATATCCACGCCACGAGATATTAGGTCTGCAGGGTTCTTGGCGGTTGGGATGTGTCGCCAAGTACAGTGCCCCGCCTTATCTAAAACTTCAGCAACGCGATTGCGCACAAAAGGCTGAAGCTTAGAAGGTAACATCTGCAACCATCCCAACACGACGGTGGAGTCAGTCCAGCAATAAACATGACTAAACTTTAGTCGCAGTGAACTCAGAACCTTCTCGCACAAACGAGCTCCGACTACGGCGCCACACAATTCCAGTCTTGGAATGGTGGTCGGCTTAATAGGTGCCACTCGACTTTTAGCGGCTAATAGATGAACCATGTACTCACCCTGATCATTGGCACTACGTACATAGACGCACGCACCATACGCACGCTCAGATGCGTCTGTGAATATATGTAGTTCCAGTATAGTATATGCATCACATATTACGAGTCGTGGAACACGATAATTATTGATAAGCGGCAATGCTTTAACAATAGCATTCCAACTAGCATTAAGTGCTGGGGTTAATGGCTCATCCCATGAGAGCTTGTCTAACCACATCTGTTGTAAAAACATTTTCATTGTGACTACGCAAGGAGATAAAAGTCCTAGGGGGTCAAAAATACGTGAGATGGCAGAAAGTATGTCACGCTTTGTAACCGAATCCTTAGAAGATAACGTTACACTTGAAAACCCAAATTCGTCAGAACTAGAAAACCAATCAAGCCCTAATAACTTATTTGGTTCATTAGATCCCAATTCTAAATCTAATGACGACTGAGAAGCTTCAGAGACTAAGTTAGGGACGTTAGACCTCCACTTTCTAAGCGGCATGCAAGCAGATGCTAGTGCATCGGTGACCTCTGTGCGGATAAACATAACTTCATTTAAATCATCACCTCCTGTTAAGAGGTCATCGACGTAAAAATCATGCATGATGACGTCGGCAATCTTATCACTGCTACCTGAAGATGACTCACCCACAGAACGCAAAGTGATCTTAGTGTCATTGGTTTGATAATCCAACCCTATTTGCTTGAGGCAACGTGTAGCAATAAATGGTGCACTAGCCGTACCATATGTGACGGTATTCAATTTATAAACCTTGACAGGGTCGCATGCATTATCACGCCACAGAACCTGTTGCAGGTACCTATCAGATGGGTGGACGTATATACATCTATACATCTTCGCAACATCAGCTGACAAGACGGACTTGTGTTGTCGAAACCGAAGAAGTATAGATATAAGATCGTCCTGCACTGTAGGACCCACCATCTGCACGTCATTAAAGGATACCCCTGAAGAAGTAGCGCAGCTTGCATTAAAAACAACACGAAGCTTGGTAGTTGTGCTACGTTCACGCAGTACCCCGTGGTGAGGTATGAAATATCCACTGGGACTTTCACCATCCTTGTTTTCGGTCATATGTCCTAAAGTCTCATATTCAGACATGAAGTCACGATATAACTTACCGAACTCAGGCTTGTACTTTAGTCTGCGTTCTAGGGAATATAGACACTTAGAAGCCCTTTCGAAAGATTCTCCTAAAATGGAAGGATTTTGCTTAACAGGAATGTGAACACAAAAATGTCCGTTCTCTAAACGAGTCGTATTCTTGACAAAATGCTCCTCACACAACTTCTCCTCTGGTAAATAATGTGAGGATTGTGAATTAACCTCTTCCAGATTCCAGAATTTTTCTAAATCGGTGCAATTTTATTTAAATCACCGCTACTAGAGGAATCAGTTTGAGTTAAATTGCATGAAATATTATTTGACATTAATTTACCATTCATATAGGTAATAGGTCCAGAAACAATCCAGCCTAACAACGTTTCACACAATACTGGCTTACCTACTCCTAGTTTAATTCTCTGTGAACCAACCAAGTCCCAGAAGAGATCCGCTCCTATTAAGACATCTACTTCTGAAGGCTTGTAAAAGGTGGGGTCAGCTAAACAGATATTATCTGGAATATTCAAGTCTGAAATGTCGACATCACGACAAGGCACGACAAGGCGTGGCCCTGGCGCACAGGCAACTGAAGGAACACGGGTGGGTTTTAGTCAGTAAGAGTCTGACACGCCCTTCCGCTCCGCCCAGAGCGGGAGACGTCATTTGATGATTTCCGACCCAAAAAAAAAAAAAAAAAAAAAGCTGTATCGTAATTACTTGCGGAAAACTCAATCACATGGATCACAACGGCAGCAGATCCTTCCAGGGACGCTCGCAAATAATGGAATTTGTTAACTTGGTCGATTTCATCGTTACAGTGAATAAGGCTAGTAAAAGTGTCACGGAACTCCAACCAATTGCTGAAATTCCCATTAAGTTTAGGTAACTGTATCGTGGGCAACTTAACAGGCTTACGTTGACTGATACGGGTACATTTTTCACTACTCATCGAATCATTATCGTTGTTATACTTACATAACAGCTCTTGTGACCTAGCCAGTGCTTTGTAATACTGTGACTCAAATTCAGTACGCTCAGAGAACTGAGCTTTAACATCTTCTACCAGACATTCTAATCGTAACTGTACCTCATCGTAATGCGCATACAAAGACTCGATTCTTCCAATCCGCAACTGCAATTCTTTGACCTCACAACTAGTCAACTCCTTGTCACTGGATACATCAAGGTAATTGATAAACGCCGTTAAGCGTCCCTTAAAGCTTCCTCGTTTTTTAACTAGTTCTCTTTCTTCGGACATACTGGGAATCGAATATAGTCAACCTGAAATTTGTATAATAACAACTTAGGTATATTGTTACAATACTTAAATAACTTATTTTAACGTACCTACGTCTAGCAACTATGGTATAACAATGTAACGGAAAATGTTAATACTGTAAATAGTGACTTAGAAACCTGCTATAAATATAACCTATGTGAATGCACAATGAGATTTTTAAATTAGACTTTTATTTAAGTTACATAAATTCCTCAAAACTTGAACACTTAATTACCTAACGTCGAATTCTAAGCAATACACTATCAAATAATTGATTAAATTGACTAATACGGTTTAATTAACTGAATAAAGATTAATTAAGACTTGTTATATTATATAACATCAACCTACGCACTAAAGACTATTTACTATGAATAGTTATCTAAAATACTGCTATACAATTATAAATGTAGCATAATATCTACTGGACTTTTCACTTTTATAATAGAAAGAACGTATAATTGTATTTGCAAAATAAGTATCTATCATCAAATAATTAATGATAAGTACTAGAAACTATGTACAATGTAAATAGATATAATTATGTTACTTTGAACAATATTCAGGAAAATAAACACTAACCTTTTAAAATCCTTAATTATGGTTAAATACTACCTGAACGAGTGTTGGGTGATAATATTTTAACTCAACAAAATTTCTTAACACCGTAAACTAGCTTGAAGTCCTTTGTTCACAGTCACGTTGCCGGCTTATAACCTCCTCGGCAAAACTCCACGGTAATAATATTCAAATCCACAGATTTTTAGAAAATCTCCATGTGATTACCAATCCGGCTCGGTAGGACCAATATGTTGGGGAATTTTAGGTGACTCTTCAAAGAAACTTCAAATATGCTGATATTTAGTCAAAACTTGTATTGCCTTGATGACGAACAAAAATGGAGTGCAAAAATTACAAACAAGTACAGCAGATCCTTACATCTAATTACAATCTAATTAGTCCGCAACATTGGTTTGCTCATTCTAAACGAGCAGGCGTTGGCTCGAACAGATAGTTGATAACCGGGATTAAATCATAACATACTTTGATTCCGTAGTACGTTCCCGTGGGATATTTTACGACATCCACGCGGGCGAAACCGCAGGCAAAAGCTAGTTTCTTATACACGCAAAAATTTTCATCATTCACGCTGCCAGTATGAATTTTCATTATGTGCGTATTAAGTTTTTAAGCCTACGGCTCATCTACTGAAAATGGTTATGTAAAGGAATTGACCTCTCAGCATACTCACAACATTGTTTGAGTATGCTGATAATATATATATATACTAGTTGACCGGAGAGACGTTGTTCTGTTTGTTAGAACTCGACCGCAGCGCCACCTATCGAGTCCAATTGTGAATTTAAACCATCCACGGACCCACACAAACACACATTAAAAATTTCATCAAAATCGGTCCAGCCGTTTAGGAGTTCAGTGACATACACAGGTACAGTAGAACTATATATATAAAGATATATATTAATAATCAGCAATTGCAAGTTAGCTGTCTGTATACCAAATGGCTATTTTCACTGGCTGTACCGCAGTTCCGTCCAACAGCATCGCTGATGACCCAGGCTTAGATGGCGGGATGAGCTTGACTCTTATAGGAAGGATTAGTCCATATTGGCTCAGGATCGAGTTGAGTAGACAAAGAAATGGGAGGCCTATGTTCTGCAGTGGGACCATACAGGCTAATTGTTATTATTGCGGCTGCATCTACTTCGCCACATACGAGCTACGCGTCACACTGACGTTACGCAAAATCCTGCATCGCGCAAGCAGAGTTTACCGCGCAACTGGCATATTTACAACGCCCCGTCATTAGTCGTCTGGCAGTTGCCCACCAGACACGACAACCGTCTGGTCGGAAGATCCGCCCTTTTCTATGGAGCTATGAGTGAACTTGACACCCTGTTCCTCATACCTGTATATTATTATATGTACCTCAGGAAAAGCATAATACGCTTTCGTCACTCTCGGCAGGAAACAAATATTCTCATTCAATATCCAGAAACCTTTTGATAATAATCTAAATAGGCAATTTGGGATAGCCGAATAGCCAGATAAGACAGGTTCCATAAGATCACATGCACCAAATCTTTTCACTTCTACAAATAAGTTATGAATGTTTAAGAGTCCTTTTCGATTTAAAATGCTTACCGAAGAAAACCAACCAATACCTTAGCTTGACCTATTTACTTCAGATCAAAAACCTTTTAACCTGAAACTCATAATCATAATAGGCCTCCGTACTATAATCCTTTTTTTGTCTTTATACCACGAGTACTAAAAGCGGATAGCGTAGCGTATAACAGTTGACGGTTATACGCTACGCTATCCGCTTTTAACATAGAAACTTGAGCTAACAAGGTGGATTTCAGAAGAAAAATGGATGAGCTTCGAAAAATTATTGAGGTTACACTAAAACTCTTTGCTCTAAAGCTTGTTAAGGTGAATCCTCAGTTGTAGCCCGCCAAATTCAAATTTTCTTTGGTGTTTTGCAAATTGCAGCTCTGGTTTACGTCGTATGTTGATCGAAATGCGATTCCCGACTGTAGGAATGATATATTTACTGAATAATTAAACTGAATGATTACGGTTACTCCCTCCCGTAAGCTTACATTATCGAAAAGCGACTTTGTTTTATACGATGTAGAGAAGATGCTTTTGAGTTCAATCAGGAATCTGGTGTAATAATTAAATCTTGCAATGAACGTGATTAAATATTTTCTGTCCATCTGCCACTTCGTTTTCAATTAAGATCAAAGACATCTCTTTGATTAAGATTAAATTAATGAGTGCATTAAAAATATAAATAATATTTACTTTATCCCGCCGTTATAATATTTAGGTACCTAGTTAATCAAAATCATAAGAAGCTATTTTTTTTTAATATTTATAAACCGAAGTAACGAGTATTTACTCTTTCTCATCTTCCATATTAGTAAAAAAAAATACATTATTTTCCGGGACCATCGACAAAACCACCCATTTATCATCTTGATACATAAAGGATACTTCTTCGTCCATCCACTCCATCAGTGTAACCCACACAGTTGTTATGTAAACCACATAGCAACTGTAACGCGTTCACACAAGATTGAGCACACACGAGACCGCAAGACAAAGTTTGCTCTGAACGTAATTCACCGTATAAAGTTACCACAGAATAGATCGTTATAGAAGGTCAGCTCCAAACAACGAGCGAAAACGCACGCACTCATAGACAGACTGCACGTACTATCGGCCCAAGTTAAGCATGCTCACTTAAGAAAATATTCCTGCGAGAGCGCAGCTAGTGACAAACCACACCCCTTCCTAGTTTCCCCCAATTAGAGACAATATGCATTTGTGTGAGTAATGAGCGAGTAACATAAAATAACAAACATTAGCTAGAGCGCGGCAGTGCCAATTTGCTCTCGCTAATTTTTGACGCTTCCCTTAAATTCCTATCGCCATTTCATTTTACGACCTGTTTATTTCTATCGGACTGATTGCCTGCCTAACTGTGACCTCTGCTTGTATACCGGACTGTGATCGAAAGCCTCTTCTTGACCCTAGCTTGTATCCTGGACTGTGTGTGTATTGTGTGTGGGCTGTGACTAACGTGGTGCAACCATGACGACCCGAAACCTGATTCAGGAAGAAAGGAATCAAATTATTGTTTTGCATAGACAAGGGTTAAATATATCCCAAATAGCAGTGGAGTTGAACATGCAAGTAAGTTATGTTTTTGTATTCAGATAGAGGGAGAGATATAGAAATAAATAAAGTGATAGTAATATTATTATTTCATAGTTTGCATTTTTCCTTATATTGCAATTTAAAAACAAATTCCATGAAAAATATTGGTATTCAGCTGCATCCGGTTAGACTGGAAGCCGGCCCCAACATAGTTGGGAAAAGGCTAGGCAGATTTATATATAAAAATAATAACATTATTATAACTTTCAGATGGTATCTTTTTAAATTCTCATAAGATATTACCTACTTATAGTAATGCATTCAAATAAGATTGTTCTTTTTATTTATTTTTGCTTTCAAAGACGTTGTTGGAGCCTTTTATGACCCGATAATAAATCCTAAACCAAAACAACCTAAACAATGGTGCCTTATCTCACAGCGTCGTTGCCGCATTTTAATTAGAAAAACCAGAGCGCATTCGTCGCATTTCTAGAGGCTTGATCATTATATTTCAAACTACAATTTTTTTTCGCCCAAGCACAAGATAATTGTTTTTTATAATTATTTTTAACATTTATTTTATCATAATACTGCAGATGGAAAGTAATTGACAATAATGTAAATTTTTGTTAGTAGTGCTCGTAAATACTTACCAAAAAAACTTAAAAAACATTGCACACATAGTTTTAAATACTAACGATTTAGTGCTTGGCTGGCCGATAAAATAGCAAGTACTTACTATTTTTTCGGCCAAGCACTAGATCGTTGGTATTTAACCACGAAAAACCTTTAGAAATGCCACGTTGCCAGCCCGCACGGGATAAACACTTTTAAATAGTAGAGATAAAGCACAAATTTGCTTGGGACAGTTTCATACAATGTTGGAATTTACGCTATGGCATTTTTCTTACTCATAGGTATACGAGGTGTAAATTGCAATATCTGAAAACCTCTTAAGGGGTCATTGTACTAATCATTATGAACAACTTTTACTACGGGACCAAACCTGAAATCGCGAAAAAAAAAACAGCTGTTCCCTACATTTATGTTCGCGTAACTCGTCAAAATGTATGGACCAGCTGCTTTTTTATCGCGATTTCAGGTTTGGTTCTCATAGTAAAAGTTGTTTATAATGATGAGTAATGACCCCTTAAGAGATTTTCAGTTATTGTATTTACAACTTGTATTTTAAAATATAGTTATGAATGTTATAACTACTTAAATTAGTTATAGAAAAGTTAAGAGTTTATTTATCATGAAGTCAACCAAAATGCACACCTTAAGTATTTCAATACTTATAATTTTTATTTATAGTGTACTAGTTGTGCCCTTTGAATAAGACTTTTGTAGTGTACTCGTATTATTATACTTAGTTCCTATATTATGTAAAAAATCGATGCTGATTGTTTTTTTTTTTTTTTTTTTCGTTAGAGAACAACGGTGCGCCGCTGGGTGCGAAGATATGAAGAAGGAGAAATTACAGAACGCGTTCGTGCACCTCGACCCCGGGCTATAAACGAAAACGAGTTAAATAATATGATAGCCACGTATGAAGAGAACCCGTTCACACCCACTCGCAGTTTCGCACAAGAATACGAAGTTTCGATGCAAACTATTAGAAACGAGTTGCATCAAGCTGGAGTCCATCACAGACGTCCCGCAAAAAAAATTATTTTGACGCAGGAGCAGAAAGCTGCTCGCGTGCGATTCGCTCGTGACTACAGGGACTTCGATTTCTCTTACGCCATATTTTCTGATGAAAAGTGCTTTAGGTCTAGCCAACAAGGTCGTCGGAATTTATGGCGTGTAGATAACACAAGATACGAACCTCGAAATGTGAACCCAAATGCAGAATCGGGAAGAATTGTAGTGAACATGTGGGGCTGGATGAGTGCTGCTGGACCAGGCGAGCTCGCTTTTATACCAGGGAGGGCAAACGGCCAAACGTATTTAGAGGTGCTACAAACCATCATGGTACCCACAGTGCGCACGGTGTATCCACAACTGGACGTGCCAGAATTTTATTTTTTCCAGGACAATTGCCCGATACACCGTGCGCGGGTTGTTCAAGAGTGGTTGCGAGGGCAACCACAAATTAAAACAGTGCCATGGCCCTCCCGATCGCCAGACTTAAACCCCATTGAAAATTTGTGGGGTTTAATGGTCCAGAGATGGGATAGTAGAGCAGAAAGAACGAAGGAAGCACTTGTCACACATTGCGAACAAGTTTGGGACACATTCAGAGGTTCGAATTTGTGCGAAGTCCTGGCTAGGTCCATGCGTAGCCGTTGCGATGCTGTGATAGATGCGGGAGGAGCAGCGACGAAATATTAAGTTAATATAATTTTTAACATGCACTATGTTAATTAACGAAAGGCGTTCCCGTTAACCCGCAATAGTCCAAACATGCTACAATTAATATTACCATTCAAAAATTCGCGAAAAAAAATCAGCTGCTCCCTACATTTTGTTAAGCTAGGTATGCGAACATAAATGTAATGAACAGCAGATTTTTTTTCGTGAATTTTCGAATGGTCATATTTTGGTAGCATGTGGACGCTATACTATTGCGGGTTAACGGGAACGCCTTTCCGTAATTAACATACTGTATAATTACATTATACAGGGTTATTTTTCTAACACCTGGTAGGACTATATTAGTACAACTACTTTTGATCTATGACTTTTTAGAATACCAAAAGTAAACTTTCAAGTTTTTGTTGTAATATTTGTAATAACACTTTTTAGATCTGTATTTTGTAGTAAGTACCGCTGCGACCCTGCATTCGCAACGCACTGTTTGTTTATTTAACTACTTACATATTTTGGTACCGCGTAGAGTTGTTCAAATTTAGAGCGATCAAAATAAATATTTTTAATTGTATTATGAAATTATTTTTTTATGAATTATTAAAAGTCATACAACAAAAGTTGTTATTTATGATGTTAGTATTATAGTCCTACGAGCTTATTAGTGTTTTATCATCAAATGACTTCTCCCGCTCTGGGCGGAGCGGAAGGTCGTGTCATACTTTTACTGACTAAAACCCACCCGTGTTCCTTCAGTTGCCTGTGCCAGGGCCATGGTATCTCTTTCGAACAACCCGCGACTCCGGCGGCTTGCAAATAACCCTGTATAGCTATTTTTATTAGGTTTATTTTTATTATTCCAATTTGTATTATATTACTTCGTTGATTAATGTCACAGGGTAGACTGTAGACCGTAATCATAGTTTAAAATATTGCCAACGATTTTGAAGTCTTCTTGTAAAATTATTGATGTCAATTTAGTGTCATGTTGCCTTTATTGGTGGATTTGTTGTTTTATTTACAATCAATGTTGTCGTAAGCCCCGATCTCGTTAGTTTGTTATTTTACATATTCAGTAGTGTCATCATATCCGTCCACCTCATAAATAATTGATCTCATTTGCTTGATAAACCTAGTCTGTAGTGTAATGTAATTATTGCAAATTATAAAAATTATTAAGATTCTTAAATTTTACTAATCTTAAAACTTTTCAATTTCATTAGAACTGCACGAGCAATATTCTCCTAATCTTATTTACTGACAGGCTTTTTGCCTGTTGTTGTTGTGTTGTCTGTTTGTCATTGTTGTGTTGATTTCATATTTTGAACTTTACGATATAAGTGTAGATAAATACAGTTTATAAATGATATTATGAGTAAGAATCTTTTCACTTATAATATTTTGCATTTTGATGATAATTTCTGTGTAATTTTTTGTTATAATATGTTAATTTCTGGATGAATCTTTAATGTTTTGAAAAAGTCTATTAAAAATAAATTAAGTTACTTATATTGTTTTTTTTTCTACAACAGCAAATCCTTAAAATTGTTCTCAAGTAGATTTTAACTAACTGTTTATTTTTTCACACTGAGATTACAGCCGATAGTTTCATACAAAAAGCACTTAATATACATCTTTTATTATACAGATAAGATTTAAATATCAACCTAAATAAATCTTTAATCCTGCATAATGTTAAATGAACACAAACTAAAAATATATATTTCACTAGTACCCAACATTTTATTTCAATCCTTTCACTCTCACTGCTGCCAAGGCACAAATTATAGTTTAGTTTAATTACTTGATAAGCTTCTGAATTTTAAAGTGGCATAGGAACTGAATCATTGTTAGATTTGTCAAAAAAAAACTTAACATGCAATGCCGGTAACGCGCCTGTAGCGTTGATTTCGCTTAAAATCATGAATTGTCAAACTTTGACTAGAGCATGAATTATAAAAGAGTAAAGTGTTGGTTTGATTATAATCCAGTCTTAAAGTGCTCATCCTGCACGGCATGCCTGGGCATTTTAATTGCAACGATACCTTGTTCGTTATACAGGCTGAAATTTAATTCATGGGTATCCTCTTAAGGGGTCATTGTACTAGTCATTATGAACAACTTTGACAATGGGAACAAATGAAATCGAGAAAAAAAAATTGCTGTTCCCTACATTTTGTCGAGTTATGCAAACATAAATGTAGGGAACAGCTGATTTTTTTTTCGCGATTTCAGGTATGGTCTCATAGTTGAAGTTGTTCATAATGATGAGTACAATGACCCCTTAAAAGGATGCCCATGAATTCAATTTCACCCTGTATTATTTTAATGAATAAAAGGTAATATTACAATTACCTACTGTTAAAAGTATTAAACCAAATACAAGGAACAACTGCAAAACATTTGAGATAATCCTAAGGTAATAAAAAAACGTATGGCCCTTGTATTAAGCCGTCCTCTATTGTTTAACCGAATTTCCAGACATTCCCACTAAATAACAATGGGTCTTAGATAATGAACTTATTTTTATTTCAGTTGCAAGAGTTGTGCGGCTTGCGGCCTTGCGTTAGCTACAAACAAAAAGCTCTGATAACATTGTATGAACTGCGCAGAGTATTGGTTCAAATATTACTGTAATTTTCAAGTATTCCCAAATTGCCCAAGTATAAACAAACACATAGAAATTTAGATAGTTATTTACTTTTAATAAAGTCGATTAAACACAAAAAATTTCAATATAAACATTTGATACCTTCATGCAGTGCCGGTCAACGCACCTATACCTAACGTATTCAGGGAGCCGTGAGATAAAAGGTAAACAAACCATAAATGTCCGTTCAATCGATTTTGAATGCTATTGTGTTGGTGGCATGACAAATGGCAGCTGCAGTAAACAGTTGGTATTGTAACCACTTTTTTGCCTTTAATGCCATCCATAAGCCTACGGAATAGAAGTCAAAATCGGTGGAACGGACTGTAATAAAACGGTTCGTTTCAATGTCTCATCTTATTGTGAAGGGAATATGGTGCGGTTGCTGCGGCATGCGGCATCACATAGGATATGGTGAAAATTGGAGAGGCAGTGAAAGTGTTCATAAATAACCTATATCTATAGACCCGATAGAGAGAGGAAAATATTAAAGTGGATTAATACATATAAATTGTAGTTTATTAGTTATTACAAATTATTTTTGTAAATACTGCAATATCAATAATACATTTTCTAAACCAAACAAACAGAAGATATGAGTACTAAAATTATTTCTTGTCCATAATAAAAAAACAATTCAATTCAATAACAAAGAGCTCACGCCGCCGCCGCGCCGCGCTGGCCGTGCCCATTAAAAACTCGTCTCTTAGCAGAAACAAGTGAGCATAGTACTCTCCTAGTGTGAGTGTCACACATTCTATACATGATTATACTAATACGAACACCACTAAAATACGCTTTGTGCATCCTATTGGTCAAAACTCGTGCATTGTGCGATCGAGTCGTGAGCCGTGCTATGAGATTATCGCCTTAGAGGTGAGCATGCAGAAGTTTGGCCGATAGTACAGCGAGTGCAAGCGCACTAGCGACTGGAATTAGTTTGAGATCGCCACTCGTACACGCCTATGTGTGCGTGCGCCTGTTGTCGCTCGTTGTATGGAACTGGCCTTCTGTACCAACCTATTCTGTGCCGTTAATGGAATTGAGCGGCGAGGCGAAGCTTGTGTGCGGTTTGGGTATCTAATTTGTGTTGATCAGGTTATAGTTCAAAGCATTGTAAATGAGACCTACGTTAGTCTATTTCAGTTGACTTTCGGGGATTATGCGTTGCATTTTCAAACTTTGCCAGAAACAAACAGCCCAGAGTCTGGACTTGTATCCAGTTAATAACCCAGTAGGATCGCCCCCATTATCGAGGACGTTTTCTTTATCAGATAGGTATGACATTGAAATAATACCTACCTAGAGATCTAGGATATAGCTACAACCACAGCCAGAAGAAGTAATATCATGAACACACAAGTTTTACAACGCTACGCAGCGCAACATGTAAAGCTATAATTTCCAAATATTTTGTTTTCTGATTCGCATTTCACGTTACATTGCTCTGTGTATAAGCTGCGCTACACTGTGTTGTTGCTGTGGGTACTATGAAGCCTGTAAATTATATAACTCATGAATATTAGCATCAGCCAGTGTTGTTTATTACTGCACTTAATTGGACAAGTTTGATGAATTTACAGCCAAATAATGTTTTACCCTAGTGATCTTTTGGACTATAAAAACTCTCTCAAAGAAACGTCTCTCTGGTATCTCTCTTTCTCTCTTTTGGATTTGACGTTGACTTTTGACTTTAACCATTTGTATAAACAAAATAAGGTCTTCCCGGACAATAAAATATTGCAATGCTAGATGAAATAAATATAGACAACTAGAAATTAATATAGACAACTAGCTTCTTCCCGCGGCTTCACTCACGGAAAATTATCTTACGGGAACTTATTAATGGGACAAAAGTATCCTAATCCTGGTCATGATCATGGTCTATCCGTGTGCCAAATTTCATCCAAAACCACTCAGCCGTCAAGGCGTGAAATGCTAACAGACAGACACGCAGAGTTACATTCGTATTTATAATATTAGTATAGAGGGAATGAGTGTAAACTCCAAATGCTGGACAAATACCTCTATCATACATCTCCACCACGATCACTTTTGGGCCAGTTTGTGATGGCATTACTGTAAAATGCCGCCAAATGCTTTACGCATCCTTGGGCCATTTCTGAAACTGTCTGCTGTAGAGAGCACGTAAAAGAAATTGCAAAAACAAGTGAAATCGATTCCTTCCTCGCTGTCAATTATTTTTAGTTAGCGTCATTACTTGTGACAATACTGCGTATAGCATACTGGTTGTATAATAGAAAGTGACAAATAAAGTACGTTGTGCGGCCTAGTAAGCTTGTTGGCTGAAATGAGTGACATTGTTAAAGAAATGGTCGTGCCCAAAGCAGTTGGTTCAATAAATTGACTTCACAACAAATATATGATGAACAGAAATGAATGCCAATATAATGAATTTAAATTATTGACACGAGTGTCAGGTGGATATCAGTTTTGCAGAAATTACCAGTCCTGCTATCAGCCAGATACTGGAATTATATAAAAAAAATCAACAGTCACTGATTTGCACTAAGTTTTACTTAATACGAGTAGCACAGTGGTTATTGCAATGTAATAAATATAACTTTTACTTAACTCTATGTTAACACTCTGAAAAAAATGGGTAGGTCAGACATAGTTCAAATTGATAACTTATCTCATTTCTGAGAAAAATCCAAGATGCGGAATTTCAATTCAATATAAGTAACTGCTGACAACCGAAGACAAGTTGACAACATTCAAATACAAATAAATATAAGGAAAAATTCCGGCAAATCGATTAATTAATCATTCGTATCTTTCAACCAATTAACTTCCCGCCATAAGAGTTGACAAAAAACGTAAAACGGGGTGGGCCGATTTATTTGCACGCCAGGGTAGTTAATGCTGAAGACCACGTTACCACTGAAAACGTGCAATTATATTGTGTGCAAATAATTTAACAGAGATCTACTAAATAAAATGGTTTAATTAACTAATTTTATTTGTCTTCCTTAAGAATAATTAATTAATTTAATTAGAGAATTAAGCCCAATAATAGGGGAGCCCATTCCTTTTATTTTCCTTTTTCCTTCGATGCTGGTCCTTGGCCCAGACTAAGACAGAACGGGCTAACCGCACACTACATTTCCCATGATTTAATGCTTCTTTTATTTTTTCCTTATCAAATATTTTATTAAACTAATAACGGGACATTATCAGTGATCAAATATTATCAAATCCCTGTAATTATCACGTATTTAATTCTCTTTGAATAGTTATTTGATTGGTAGTTAGCTAGAATTTCTTTAAGGTAACTTCACACAGGAGTGCAAAAGTATGCATCTACAGTCCTATAACCTTTATTTTACCTCTGCCAGTTGCAACCCAACAGCAACCTTATAGTAACGAAAATAAAGATCATTTTGATTTTGACGGCTTGTCAGTGGCAGCAACCCAATAGCAACCTTAATAAAACGACAATAAAAATCACTGTGATTTTGACAGTGATGCAAAATCAGAGGTGAAATAACTGTGAAGGGATATTGACTTAATACTTTATACTTCGACTTTTAATCGTATTCAGTAACTTGATAGTTGAATGAATACCAGCACCCTAATTACACACACACACACACTATCTATCACATTCTGAATCATTTTAAAGCTTATTGCTAATCCATGCTTCATATATATTCGCAAAATGTGTGTGCTCAACAACGTGAATAACAAATGTTGTTGAACTGTCAAAATGAAACCCATGTCTACTGTTAGTGTGTTACGCAATCACTCCGCTGTTAGATAGATAGTCAGCTGTTAGATAGATATCAAGTTTATTAGAATGTCATGATTTTTTTCACCTCACTACCGGTTTTTCGTCAGTTTTCTAGAAATACTGAGAGGAATGTTAGGAGCATTTCAACAATTAAATAGTACAATTTGTAGGAGTTGTAGTTAGTGTCGCCGGATGTCGCTGAAAACCAGCGCTGGGGCTCTATCTCGCATAGGGTCGTAGCATTATGCTAAGCGATTGCAGTTTTGCGTGGATGTGACGCATATTTTCCCCGAAATTGTTATTTTTGTGTTTTGCTCTGCGTCCTATTATATAACAGCAAATAAACGTATTTTCTTTCTTTCTTTTCTTTATTTTTGTCTTTATTACTTTTCTTTCTTTCTTTAAACGATCTTATTTGTTTTTATCTAAGTAATGTAGGTAGTAATAAAAACTTCATACAGAGCTTTTTCCGTACAACGAAGCAAGAGCCTTAAGGCTCCCATAGTCAGGCGTAACGCCATTCTGGTAGAATAATTTCCATGAAGTTTTTATAGAAACTGTGTAGCGTCGCACTGTCGCATTGCGCCTGTCTGTGGAAGCCTTTAAGCAAACCTAAGGTAATCCTTAGGTAATTTATGGTAATACACGGCTGTCAAAAATCTTGACATATGCAATGTTATTAATTTAATGAATTATCACAGGATCAAGAAAGTTCAATCATGAGAAATATAGTGTGTTTTTATAATGAGCGAATGATACTCGTAATAATGAATAATGAATTAATACGGTTAGGGTAGAGTCACATTAGCTGATGTTATTAAGGGTTTTATTGTCAGTTCTCATAACAAAAACTGTGGTCAAAACTATTGATGTTATTTTGGTCAAAAATACACAAATCGAACTTCAAGGCTTTTCTAGTTAAGAGGGCGCACACCGGTCCACTAGCGCCACTCCTTTTAAAAAATATTATCTCGTCACTGAGAAGGAATTTTGAATAACGGCTCAATAAGCTCCCTCGATAAGTATGTCTAGAGTTTTCTAATACCTTTTATAAACTTTCATATTGAGACACGAAGCAATAAACTACGATCTAGAGGAATGTAGTCGCTTTTCTTTCAATCACTTTTCTTTGTATTTTCGTTTTGTTGACACAGACTTCTAAAATTAAAGTTATTTTTCACTTTGTAGTGTTTTTTTTATTTGAAGTAGGTTGTTTTTTTTTGTAAAAATGTTTATATATTTCACTTTTTAGTTGTGGTACCTATCCCGCACAAACTCGTATACCACTACTTTCTATGTAAATGACAGTGACAGTAAGTTATTATAACATCATCAATATACACTAAGTGGAAAAAATACGTATTATTGAAGCTAACTAAAAAACTACCGAAGCAAAGTTACTACAATTCATATGGAACCACTCTTGAGGCATACCCTATCCATTACAAAATGAATTTTCGAAATCGATGCACAATTGTTGGACATATCGCGTAACAAACATACAGACGAATTTAGAACCTCCTCCTTTTTGAAGTCGGTAAGAAAAGATGTAAGCACCGATCTACCAAGCGTGGTGCTGCTTTATTAGATAAGATCATTTTTATATGCTTAAACATGTGTGATACATACAAGAAAAGACATGCATTTAGGACGGTAACAACATTATTAGATACAGACATGTTTGCCACATGATGTGACGTGCAAATGTCAAGAAATATTGCAAGCGATATTTGTAAATCTTTATTGTGTGTGGCTAAAGCCTTATGAAATAACCAGCTTTTGCTCGCGGCTTCGGCCGCGTGGAGGTCTGCAAATATTTCTGGCAACCGAGAACTACCGGGATAAAAAGTATCCTATGCCCTTTCGGTAGGTCATAGTCTATACCTGTGTCAAATGCCAACCAAATCCATTCAACGGGTAAGGCAGGAAAATTTAACAGACAAACAGACTGAGTTACTTTCACATTTTTAGTATTAGTATGGAAGTGTGTATTATTATCGGACTTCACTCTAAATATATAAGCTGAGAGTTTCTAGAATTGGTTTTCATACATTTACGGGCAGCTAAGGCACGCTCGTTCTATCGTAGACCTCATCCATCGCTTTCCATCAGGCGAGATCAAGGTCAAGAGCAGGTCCAACAGGCAATAAAAAAGTTATAATGGCGAAAATGTCTAGAAGTTTACGTGATTTTTTCCTTGACATTGAACCCCAAAAGTAAGTTTTATTGATTTTTTTAATTTTGCTTACTTTTTTATGTGAACTAATTAAAGCCTTCCATACCATATGGACGATAATTAATGAAAACACTGGCACAGGCTATTCTGAAACATCGAAAATATATATTTTTTTTTCGAACAATCTTAATATGTCGTAGCGATTGGCCGACGAAAAATGTCTACTCAGATGGGTCCAGAACCATGCACTGGATCCATGGTAACTGGTTGCACTTCGATGTCCCTGCCACCCTGTATAATATGACTTTACAATGTGATCTTTGATTAAAGGAACTTCTTTATACTTGTCGCAAAACATTTCAGTGAGATCACCTCGCCAGCTGACTATGCCTACCTGATACTGTTACGTCACTCGTTATCATCCATAAGCTCATGGCCCCTCAAGATACTCGACCCGCTTGACACTGGATCTATACAAAGAAGAAAGATCTGGGTGGCCATCCAGAAGTCATTTCACATGTTTATGTGTTCGATGTGCTTTGTTGGCGGGGCCATTTATATACTGTTGCACCAGAAATCGATGACTTTCTTGGAGCTTGGACATTTGTATATTTCTCTTCTTATGTCCGTTGTTATGTTTGTAAGTATAAAACATTATAAGTACCGTCAGTCAGCGACCAAAGTCGACTAACACTGCTACTTTTACACATCCATCATACAAATTGACAAAAAAGTATTCGATACATTGTACTTTAGCATATAAACATAATATAATTTTTACACCATCTGCTCGCTCATGTCAAATTAAAGGTCATGCAAACGTAACCTAAAAGCAGTCATTAATGCCCGAGCTGTGGCCGGGCTTTAGGGTGCATTTCCACCAGAGATGTGCGAGAATTCGTATAGCGAGGCATGTGCGTATAACTAACCAATAACAGCGCTAGCAAAGCTCATGCAATGAAAATGAAGCGATGTTATTGGATAGTTTCACACAGATCCTTCGCTACGCATCCTCGCTCTTCTCTGGTGGAATCGCAGCCTAAATATTGTACTGATTTTCATTATGACCCGGTGGTGCATATTGTGATTTGAATTTGGAACCTTAATAAAAAAATCGTATAAAAGCTTTTAACAAAAAAAAAAACGGTTTTGTCTATAATAGTACAGCTCGACGAAAGAGTTCTCACTTCATAGGTTTTAGTCGCCGTCGACAAACAAAATAATTGGTTGTTGCGTCGCGTACCCTTCCGTTAGAACGCTGGATTTGGACTGACGCCCTATAAACGATATTATTTCTTGTGTTTTGAATGAAATTGTATGAGATTAGATTTAAAAAACAAAATCACCTGACTTACAGTAAGTTATTTTAGTTGAAACTCAGATTTGATGCCACCAACACTGTATCAGACTACTTGAAAAGTGAGCTGGTTTTGAATCTTCATAGGTGCAAACGAGTTTTGATTTTGTCGTTTTTCTCGTTTTAATCCTTTTACTGTGTTATATTTTCGGAATCGTGTCCTCAATCCCTTTATTTTGATACCCCACATGGTAACGATACAATTTAATTTTTCAAGATCTTACTTATTGTCGTCTAAAATCCGCCATTTTGATTTTATAAAAACAAAACCTAGCCTATAACCTTTGCTCGACCCAGACGAGTCGATAAATACCTCATGTATTAAATCCATCCGGCGTTTAGGATGCATCGAAAGTATAAAAAATTCCACATACAAAGATACATAGATACGTACACATGAAAAACATACTCCTGTCTTTGCTGTCAAGTAGTCGGGTTAATAGTAGTAATAGTAGTTATTTACCAGTTTCGTAAACTACTAATTCGATTACCGAATTAGTTTTTCTTACCTCTAATTATGTGCGAAAAATAGAGTATTCTCCTCGGGGATAAAGGGTCTTCATCTTGGGCGAGCGCTTGAATCCCTCACTGCACTCAGGATTCTAGTCTAAACTCCCTCGCTTCGCTCAGAAGTGAACTCAGAGCTCCCCCGCTATACTCAGCCCTAGAGTCCTTCGTTGCGTTCAGTATTCAAAATAGCGCGTGACATTAAGACACTGCTTTATGCCCTTGGTGAATTAATTAAATACTATTAAAGTCGCTTTTCGTGTTTGTATGTGTAATCGCGTTGTTCTTCTAAACTACAGAATTGATTTAGATGCGGTTTTCATCATAATTCAAAGAATTTATTCGGAAACGTCTCATAAAGGGTGAAGTGTTGAAACCCGAAGATACGACAGTATTCTTAGGCATAACTTTGGATGCCAAGCTTCAATGGGGCCCCCATACGAGTATAGACAAATTGTCGAAAAAGCATAGCTCTGCAGCATACGCCGTTAGAAAAATTCGTGATTTAACTGATTTAGAGACTGCCCGTTTAGTATACTTTAGTTATTTTCATAGTGTGATGTCGTACGGTATTCTGTTGTGAGGAAATGCCGTCGATATTCAGACAATTTTGTTTTACAAAAAAGGGCAATTCGTTCAATTTATAAATTAAGTCCCAGACACTCCCTCAGAGATAAATTTAAAGAGATTAATATTATTACTGTGCCTTCTCAGTATATTTATGAAAATCTTTTGTATGCGCATAAAATATTAATCTGTTAAAAAAATACAGTGATATCCACAACATAAATACTAGGAACAAACACAAATTTCTTGTTCCTACAACCAGGCTCAAGAAAATAGTTGGCTCCTTTAGATGCCAATGTATACGTTTTTATAATAAAATTCCTAGCCACATTCAAGATCTAAGCTTTAATAAATTCAAATCTTTTATAAAGCGGAAATTATGCCAGAAAGCCTATTATACTGTGAAAGACTATATTGAGGACTAAAAGCCTTGGGATTGAGCTGCTCCAATAAATTAACACAGTGAATGTTGATTTTAGTCTGCTAACTCTTTTAGACATGAATACTTACTATAAAAAGTATTATATTATTTTCTTTATTGTGAATATGAGGACTATTTGAGTCATTGTTTCAGTTTTATTCTTGGTCTGGCAATTTAAGTAGTTTATGCGGCCTACCCAAATGTCCTTTATTTGGTATTGTTCGTCGAATCGTTGACTCCTTAAGTTCTGAGTTGAGCTGCACGGTTACTGACAAATGCGTGCACTGACTGGACAGGTCCACTCAATCTGTGTGGTTCTTTCCTCAAAAGATCATTTCAGATACCAATCTGCATGGTCTTCGCATGACCTGACCAAGATTATGTCTGGACTTTAAAAGAGACTGTGACCTCTGAGTTTGTTTCGGCCTTTCTTCTCAGAGTAGTCAGATAAGAAACACCGACCTCATCTAGTTTAAAAAACATGATTGACGTGTAAAAGTGTTTGTACAATCCTACTTACAGAAATAAAATCATTTATCATTTATGCAATGGCTCCAAAACTTTATAACACCTGATCACCTGATCACCTGATCAAATTGTATCAAGCAACAACATGAATGAGTTTCAACGTAAGCTTTTTAAATTATTGAATGACAAGGGGTGTTATTCTGTTAATGATCATCTTAATGACAAATTAAAACAATATTAAGTGTATAATTTCATATCTGTCTATAATTAAAATGTTGCTCCTTTATGATAATTATATTATTTAGTGTCATTTTTTATTGCATTTGTTATTGTGCTTTTACGAAATTGTGACTAATTAATTCCTATTTGTTTAGGTGCCGTCTATAATTTATTGACATATTATTAATTATTAGTGTTTGGCATGAAATTGTGACATCTACGTAACTATTGACTTTATTTTTAACCGACTTCAAAAAGGAGGAGGTCCCATTGTTACCAAGTCTGAATCCGATGAAGGGATCCCATGGAAATCGAGGGAAATCCTCAAATTTTATAAGCACACCAATAGCGATTTGGGATTTTTTTATAGTTACTCTTGCTTTTGTTCTCGGAAAGCACCATTCCGTGAAGTGGAACTGATGATGAAGACCAGAGGTGGCCACCGGAACTACTCAATAATAAGTATTTCAGGGGTTGCGATTCGATTTATGGTTGCTAAGCAATTTTTGCTCGTCACAATGCATATGGTGAAATAAAGCTGATGGTGGCTTCACCATCAGCTCAGTTCTTTTTCAGGAGAACTCCTCAATAATTAACGCATCGCAAAACGGAATATTTCGTAAAGGCAACAATTTAAATGCTCACCAAAATAATTTTTAGACCCTAAGGCTAAGTACCAAGTAAAATATGTTAACTTCAAATAATATAAACCCACTCTATACCGAGGTGCCTAAAGAACAACGTTTTAAGTTCCAAAATAATTATACACTCATCAGAATAATTGTAGGTGTTGTATTTATATTCCTTTTGCCTACCAAAATGGATGAATGCTCACCAAATCTTGTTTAAGTTGCTCACCAAAAATAAGTTTGCTTCAAAATGTAAGGGTGGGATAGGATGCAAGAGCGAGCGAAGCGAGCTCGGGACTTGGGGCACCCCGACTCGGCCAGGTAAGGTTAGAAAAAAAAATACCACGTAGGGGATGGCGGGGTATTTCAGACCCCGCCATCCCCTACGTGGTATTTTTTTTTTAAACTACCCAGAAGTAGGAGCCCCGCCGAGCGGGGCTCCGTCGACTACGCCTTATAAATAAAAAAGGAAAATAGGTTAATGTCTCGAATACTTTTTGAAACACAATTTGGTGAGCATTTATCCATTCTGGTGGACACAATTTGGTGAGTATTTCGAATTTTTTGGTAGTAAAATAGATACTTTTCTGGTAGGCGTTTAAACACAAGCCTTTTGTAAAAGGTGATGAGCAGTTGACATTAGGTTATTGTAACTTAGATAAATTAATAACTGAATCACTAAAAAGTAAAAAAATAAAAAGCTTTTTACAAAAAAAAACAACCAACTTCAAAAAAAGACACTGCATAGTGAAAAATAACTTTAATTTCGGAAGTCGGTGGCAAAAAAACTAAAATACAGATCCAAGGACACCGACTTCCGAAATTAAAGTTAGTTTTCACTATGTAGTGTCTTTTTTTGAAGTTGGTTGTTTTTTTTTGTAAAAAGTTTTTTTTGTTTCTATTTTGTTAACTGACTTTCGATTACTTAAGCTCTTTTGGCCCTTTGGCGGGACATAGTAAGGACCAACATTTTTTTATATAACATCTGTATCATTTTTACCTTATGTTCACAAAATGAATATGTAAATGAATTTGAATTTGAGTTAGGAAGGAAGAAAATATGGTTACTACGTCAAACCTAAATAAATGACTGTTCAAACTGAGGCAAAACCCGCGCGGGACGCGGGACGTGACTGCGCACTTTGATTAGGAAGCCACGCGACTAGCCGCGCCAGTTTAAACACCTCCATAGAAGTTAGTTGATTCAATCGGCGCGAGCGAATTTCGTCCCGCATCCTGCGCGGGATTCGACTCACTTTGGCCAAAGTCACTAAATCTGAATGGTTTAAAGTTGTGTCTATAGAACTAATGCCTATAAGCTGTTTGATTTTCGAAGAATAGGAGGTTACTTGGACCCCACTGGAGACCTCCAAAGTCAATATTGCTTTGTTATTGATTATAAGTACCAATATTTATTTTATTGTTTCGCAGTCTAGAATCACTACCCTATGTTTTTCTGATGAGTACGTGATAATTGCCAGAGATTTTTTGGAAAAATTCCATCTGTTCTTCTACAAAGACCGTTCTGAATATTCTATGAAGGTAAGATAATTATTTATAAACTAGCTTCTGCCCGCGACTTCGTCTGAGTAGACTTCAGAATTGGGTCAAAAAAGAAATGTAAAATTTGAAAGTAATAAAAAATGGAATACAATTTTCACCCATGTTATCATCGCTTGCGCTGTAATAGAGAAAAATAGCTGCAGTTTTGCGTTTCAGTTATTACGTATTTAATATGCTAGAGTCGCAAAATTTATATTTTTGTTTCACGCACATAATTTAAATTAATATACCCCTATACACGACATACGACGACAAATTTGTAAAAACTGTTGCTGCCCATTCAACGCGGGAAGCAGGGACCCCATTCTATGATAAACCTGCCCTTGTACGGTAAATGTTGGAAAAAAGCCCGGCATGGCAATAACTCTATCCGCCCCAAAAGATGTCATGTGAAAGCACCCATTATATTTTCTGATATTATTTAAAAAATGCCGCGATACGTCTGTTCTACATAAAAATAGTTCTTTCAATGGTTCCGCTGGCTCCTCTTACCGTGGGATTACTACTTTTTCCCCAAAACAACACATTCCAGCCGTCTCTTCTTTCCATTTCACCGCCTGCTGCTGCTGCATTTCGGCAACTCTCAAGCTGGCTTGACGCCTAGCTTACTCAATCCTCCTCAGCTCCGTTTGAGGAGAAGTCTCTAGATTTCTAGCTACTTTCATAGCTCTCGCTTTTTTTGAATTTGTCGACAAATTAGATTTGCGTTTAGCATGTTTTAAAAATGGGAAACTTTAAATTTGAATCTAAGTAAAAACAACAAAAGAAAATTAAATCAAAATTCGCTAACGAAGACAGACTAATCATAAAACAAACAACGATATCCTAATTGCTAAGCGAAATTATAAAGAACAAAACGAAACCTAACAACAATTCCAAATCGCAAAGCAAGCAATAAATTCCGATAAACGAAGCAAAAAACCGTTGTGTAATAATTCACACAACGATCTTCGATAAAACTGTGTATGTATAGTTTTCAACGACGTATAATAATATTCACCCCATACAAATTCTCAAAAGAAAAATATTACTCTGGTCTACTATCGACCTACTATCGACTAGTCTACTATAGTCATTAAACCATCAGCCTATCACAATACCCCCTCTAAAAACGTCGGATAATACTACCACCTCCTCAGATCTTGAACAATGTGAGACATTAGCCGATACCTTCCTAGACAATATGAACCTAACAAAACATTGGGTCAGCGATCCCAGTATTGAAGAGGCAGTCAAAGATTCGATTAGGCTGCTAGACTGTTATCAGATAGATGACTACCCATCTCTTGTTAGGCCGAATGAAATCCGAAAACTCCTACGAAAACTAAAATCAAATAAAGCGCCTAGTTTCGACGGCCTGGGAAACGGCTTACTGAAGAACCTCCCTCAGAAAGCCATTGTGTATTTGACTAAAGTGTTTCATGGTTGCCTACGCCTTGCATACTTCCCGAAGATATTAAAACACGCTAAAATCATAGCTATTAAGAAGCCTGGGAAAGATCAATCGATTCCATCTAGCTATCGACCAATCAGTTTATTACCAAGCATAGGAAAACTTTTAGAATCTATCATTTTATCCCGCGTCTCTAAAACAACTGCGCATGTACTGATCCCTGAACAGTTTGGATTTCGAAGCTCACACTCGACCACGCAACAGTTAGCCAGAGTGGCTGAATACATAGCCCATGGGCTAAAAAATCGCGGTCTTTCTACAGGCATGATTTTACTAGACATTGAAAAAGCATTCGATTCTGTATGGCACGATGGCCTATTGCACAAGTTAATTAATTATGAGGTACCTCTTTGTCTAGTGAAACTCATTCAAAACTACCTACGTAATCGATCGTTCTCTGTTTTTGTAGGTAATGAGCATTCTTCCTCTAAAACCATCCCAGCTGGTGTGCCTCAAGGTTCGCTCGTAGGTCCATACCTTTTCATACTTTACCTGAATGATATACCTAAACAGGCTCACACACAACTTGCCATCTATGCCTATGACACAGCAACATTCACGTCGGACAAAGATGTTGACACAGTTACTGGACGGTTACAATATTCTCTCGAACTACTCAGCCAATATTTTAAGACCTGGAAACTGAAACTAAATCCCACAAAAACTGAAGGAATTCTGTTTACCAGAAAGCGTATACTACCCACTAGACTTGTTAAAATTGATGATTTCCAGATTACGTGGAGTGAATCGGTGAAATATTTAGGCATAATATTAGACAAGACACTTAACTGGAACAAAAACACTGAATTAACCATAAGGAAAGGCGCCAAAGCCCTAAATTCATTGAAACCTATTTTAAATCTCAAATCCATTCTCAGTCCTTCAACAAAATTGCTAATTTATTCTACTTTAGTCAGATCTTGCTTAACTTACGCAGCACCTGTCTGGTCCAGTCTGGCAGAAACCAAGTACAATAAACTCAAAACTGTCCAAAACAGAGCATTAAAGATATCGTATAACACACCAATTCGCGCGTACCTTAAAATATTACACAACCGAATAAAGTATCCATTTTTAAAAGACTTTATATTAAAAATGTCACGTAAATTTTATTTGCATAAAAACCCATCACACCGTAATAGTCTAATATCTGCAATTGGCAAAAGTAGACTAAGTACAATATCCTACGCTCGCACGTACAATCGATACCGACTCCCCCATCACTATTTTCTCCATGACGCGTTATGACCATAGCTCGCTTACTAGCCGACGCGACGCCGTCCGGCCATGTAAGGATGATCTTTTCGCGGACTACCCGCTACTTACTTTATGTTATTATAACATATTATAATAAAGCGTACATTTTGTAACTCTAACATTGTAAATATTATGTGAGTCTATGCTAAGACTTGCACATACCTACTTGCTAAACCATGACCATAAATAAATAACTTATTTCATGTCAACGCAAAATTAAATAATAAAAATATGTTTATATGTTTCTAAAGGCGACACAGCCTATGTAACAAATAATTTCATGATTTGTATACAAATAGAATAAGATCATTTGTAAACATTATTATAACAACGTGTATGTAAATAAACACCTTGAAAACCAAGCAACAACAAACTCTGGTCTACTTATGCTTTCGCATGTAACGAAATCATACCGCGATCTAATTCGACGACAACGCCATCTAGTTAGATCATCGGTACTAAATATCTAAAATTTGTACAAACACTAAATAAAAACATGTGCAACGGTTTAACAGTCAGAAAAGTGGCATAAGCTATTTTTATCCCGGAAAAACATCTTATTCCTACGGGAAAACACCTTTAGAGCGTGATAACCGAATTACACGCGGACGAAGTCGTGGGCGGAAAGCTAAAATGTTATAAAAGAACAATTACATTATTAACAAATTATTGGTGTGCAGCAATTATTTATGCTTTTCCCACGGGAACAATTTGAGAGATCGGGATTAAGAGTAGTAATAGTAGCTTCTGCCCGCGACTTCATCTGCGTGGACTTCAGAATTGGGTCTAAAGCTTCGCTCGTTAACAATTTTTAATCTTCCCACGGGAACTATTTGAGAGATCGGTATAGAAAGTACATGTCCTTTTCCATAGCATAGGTGACACGCATACCAAATTTCAAAGCTGTCTGCTCGCGGCTTAGCTCGTAAACAGTTTTCAATTTTCCCTCGGGAACTACTTAAGGAATCGGGATAAAAGCTAGCCTATTTTTTTTTTTTTGTGTTGGAAATCAATAAATGACCTCTCCCGCTCTGGGCGGAGCGGAAGGGCGTGTCAGACTCTTACTGACTAAAACCCACCCGTGTTCCTTCAGTTGCCTGTGCGTCAGGGCCACGGTAACTTTTTCGAACAATCCGCAGCCCCGGCAGGCATCGGTCCTATCGGACCCCGTCAATTTTGCTGACATCTCTTTGAGGCGCGCGTGGAACACGACGCGCCGTCGACCCGGGCCTGGTCCTTACCGGACGGCGAGCTGCCCATTGCTCGCCGTCCGCAAGCCCGCGCCTACGGTGGCCGGGAGTCGGCAATCGACTTTAAAAAAATAAAAATATAAAAAATATAATATAATATACAATATAAAAGGTAGCCTATGTGCTTTTCCATGTCAAAGGCTACATGCATGCCAAATTTCATCCAAATCCGTTCAGCCGTTTTTGCGTGATTGAGTAACAAACATCCAAACATCCACACTTTCACATTTATAATAATAAATGTTCAAAGTCCCTTGAAGCCCTTGAAGACTAAAATTTCTTTGGCACAGACACTTATTCAGCCGATTATAGATTATGCCGACGCCTGCTACTTGGATGTTACTGAGGAGCTATTAAACAAGCTTGAGCGCTTGCAAAACTTGTGCATTCGCTTTGTTTTCGGTCTGCGAAAGTATGACCATGTTTCTCATTTTCGCAAGGAACTCAAATGGCTCCCGATCCGCTTACGCAGGAACACTCGGATTTTATGTCTCCTCTACAACATCTTACACAACCCATCTTATCCTTCCTATCTGCGTGAGCGTTTTTGTTACGCACGCCCTCGCGACGCACCGTGTAGATCACATCTTAGATCCCTCCTTAAATCCCATCCTCATAAAACCAGCTACTATTCTTATTCCTTCTCTGTTCATGCTGTAAGATTGTGGAACTCACTTCCGCCTAGCATTCGAGATTTAAAATACATTTCTCATTTCAAATACCGAGTAAAAGAGCATTACCTTTACTTTTAACTGTGAGAATTTATATATTTATATATATAAGCTTATTTATTTTAGCATTATGTATTTATTTAAGTATATGTTATTTTTATTTTGCATTATATGTAAGTATATTTAATATTCTAGTTTAAGACGTCACGAATCAAATTCTTCTCTTCTTGTTCTCACACACTATTGTCTACATTTCTTTCTCATTTCTCCTTTCGCAGGTCTGCTGGAAGAAATTTCTTAAAAAATAAGCAGTACCTTTGTACTTAATACTAATATGCCGTATCTGTATCTATTTTACTGTGTGTACATAAATAATAAAATAAATAAATAAATAAATAAATAATTATAATAATAAATAATAAATAATAATATATATAATATATAATAATAAAAAACTTGGCAACACCGTGTCAACTAAACGTCTCATTTTTTAATATTCGTATAACAGTGAACGTAATTTTGATCCATTTTTACTATAGTTTTTCCCTATAAACCAAAACCGAATCATTACAACCATGGACATACTAAAAAAGAGACCATATTACACAAAAATTAAATAAATTAAATCAAAAACTACCGATTCGGAGGTGACATGACAGTTGTCACCTTCAAACATCAGTGAAAAAATATTAGCAAAATGAAATAATGTTGACAAGATTAGCCGCACATCGCGCACGCCCACCACCTCCGGACTCTTCGCTCAGCTCCGCCTCGCCGCCGCCGGTATCCAGCCCCACCGTGAGCGCTGTGATGACACCGGCCGTGGTAGTTGCGTCGGGCTCGAGCGACGAGTATTTTTCCCCGCCGACATCGCCAACACCTGTACGTCGGCAGGGGAGAGGCCGGCCACCGAGGAGCTTGGGACTTAGGGGCCTTCCGGCCCCGAGCCGGCTCCCCGCTGCCGGTGGTTGTGTGCAGCGCATGAAATGAACTCAGTCTATGAACGAGAACGTCATGCGCGCATATTACAGGTCTACAGAGAGGGGAACTAACCTCACTGCGTACCGTGGTAGGATGCTGTCTCTATTTCAGGAACTAGAGCCAACTTTCAACGTCTCGGTCCAACGAGTATCGGATCAGGTGCGGATCATCCAACGCAGTCATAGATTGGACGATGCCGCACTTGATAGTCTGCGCTCAGAGCTGAGCAACCATATCGTCTCGACTTCGACACAAACCGCGATACAAGCGTCAAGCATTTATGAAATACCGCCGCGGTCAAATCATGATGTAGAAGTGGAAGTTGATAGGGTTGCTTCAGTAAGTAGCAAGTGCAACGCCCGATTGAGGAGCGCACTGGAGGATGCATTTCGTAAGTACAGATCCACTCCGACCGAACTTAGACCTCGATTACCACGCCTACCTATGCGCAAAAAAATAATAGGGCGCTGGTTTGTGCCTTGGACTCGCAGTTTAAGAATTTGTTCGAGAGCAGCCAGGATCTCGTTGATACACATTCGATCCTGCATTGCGCGGCTGTTGCGGCATGTCGTTTAGCTAACGTCAAGTTTCCAAATTCTGAGGAGGCTACTCGAACAAAACAACCGTACCAGCCTGGCAGTGCAGGATCGAACGTCGTATAGATGTCCAGGGTACTCATCGGCAAACTATACTGCTTCAGGGAGGGCAATACACGACCACGAGTGATGCGCTTTGTAAGGCGGGCATTCTCGGGTACTGGAATCAGCCCTCGAGATTACATGTTCCGTGTCACAGAGCGCATCGACTTCCTGAAGCACAAAGTTTGTGCATGGGCGAGCCGTATTCGGCGCTATAAGCGGCGGGTTAATCAGTACACACCGAATCGCATGTTACAGAGCGATGAGAGAGGGGTGTATAGAGCTTGGGAGCGACCTGAACAAAATGTGACGGACGAGTGCCGCCCGGATTATGCCGCCACGAGAACATTCTGGTGCAACATCTGGTCAGTGCCCGTCTGTCACGCTGAGGCTGGCTGGATGCGAGAAGTCGGGCGAGCGTGTGAAACTGCACCAGAAATGGAAGCAGTCCTAATTACGCCACTAGACGTCGCCAGAGCAGTCCGTCCGTTACCGAATTGGAAGTCACCGGGACCGGACGGATGGCACAACTTTTGGTTGAAATGGCTAATTAGTTCACACGCCCACCTGGCATCTCAGTTCCAGTCATCTTTAGAGTCTGGATCGCTTCCGCAGTTTCTAACAACAGGCGTTACCCACCTGCTCCACAAGTCAGGTAGTCCCACGGATCCCAAGAATTATAGACCGATCACGTGTTTGTCGACGGTCTATAAACTTCTTACATCCATTTTGAGAGCGCAAATTAATACGCACATTGAAAGTAACTCGATTATGTCAGCCTCTCAAAATGGATGTAGGAACGGGTCCCGCGGTACTAAGGAGCTACTCCTCATCGATATGGCCATAATCCAACAGGTTCGTCGATCCCGCAAGGATCTGTCGACATGCTGGATAGATTATAAGAAGGCCTACGATTCGGTGCCACATACATGGCTCATGAGGGTGCTGGAGTTGTACAAGATAGATGCAACTCTATGCACCTTCCTTAGGTCATGTATGGGGCAATGGAGAACAGTTCTTCGCTATCCAGGGTGTCAACGGATCCAGGGGAGCGATGAGCCTGTATGGATTAAACGGGGAATATTTCAGGGCGATAGTTTGAGTCCACTTTAGTTCTGCATAGCCCTGAATCCTTTAAGCACACTACTTGAGGATTCAGGTCTAGGCTATCGGTTGAGGAGAGGTGGTCAGATCATATCTCATCTCCTCTACATGGATGACTTGAAACTCTTTGCCCCCAACAAATTGCAACTGATGGAGCTACTGAAGCTAACTGAAACTTTCAGTAACGCCATCAGGATGGAATTCGGTGTGGACAAATGTGCAGTCATGCATGTATCCTTACACCTTAGATCCCTCTCCTCATCCGAAAGCTATAAGTATTTGGGAATGTCGGAAGCGTTAGGCTACGTTGCTGACATGAAGCAATCGTTTAAGGAGCGCTTCTTTGGTCGCCTGAAGAAAGTATTAATTAGTCTTATTTCAGGCGGAAACAAGGTGCGGGCCTTCAACGGTTGGGTCATGCCGGTTTTGATGTACTCTTTCGGCATACTCAAATGGACTCAAGACTGAACTCGACGCCCTAGATAGGAGGGTCCGTACACTGCTGACCGCAAACCGGATGCATCACCCACGATCATCGGTGATGAGACTGTACATACCGCGGAAGTGCGGGGGTCGAGGCTTTTTAAATGCAAAGACCCTCCACAACCACGAAATGTGCAGTCTCAGGGAATATTTTTTAAAAACCAAAGTGGGTATGCACCGTGATGTGGTAGCAGTGGACAAGGGACTCACCCCGCTCTCCATGGCTAAAGAGAATTGGCGCAAACCTGTGGTACTTACTACCAATGACCGCAAGGAGGTATGGCAAAGCAAGGAGCTTCACGGACGCTTCTATCGGGCTCTTCATGAGCCCGGTGTAGATTTCTTAGCGTCCGTATCCTGACTACGTTTTGGTGACCTTTTCGGGGAAACTGAAGGTTTCGTCTGTGCAATTATGGACGAAGTTATCTTGACGAATAACTACCGGAGACATATTAAGAAAGATGGGACGGTTGACATGTGTCGGGCATGCCATCGTCCGGGTGAGACCATCAGACATATCATCTCTGGTTGTTCTCGTCTAGCTAACGACGAGTACTTGCACAGGCATCACCAAGTAGCCAAGATTATTCATCAGCAACTTGCTTTGAAATATAAACTAGTGGATTCTGAGGTACCGTACTACAAGTATGTGCCCGAACCAGTTCTCGAAAATGACCATATCACGTTGTACTGGGATCGGTCTATCATTACTGACACGACTACTGTCGCCAATAAGCCTGATATAGTGGTGATAGATCGATTAGCGCGCCGCACAATGATTGTCGATATTACCATTCCGCATGACGAGAACCTCGTGAAAGCTGAGAAAGAGAAACAAATTAAATATCTCGACTTTGCACATGAGGTTGTTGACATGTGGAATGTGAGCTCGGCTATCATTGTGCCGATTGTCGTATCGGCCAATGGCCTGGTGGCCGAAAGCCTCGACCAGCATCTCTCGAGGCTCTCGTTAGGCAGTTGGATCAAGGGCCTGATTCAGAAGGCAGTACTCCTCGATACGGCTCGCATTGTGAGGAGGTTCCTATCTCTGGAGTCCTAACCACCGGTAGCTTGGACCCTGCTCCCGATACCGGCGGACCACTATTTTTTTATATTTTTAAATGTTTTTTTTATGTTTTTATAAAAATATTTAAAAATGTATTTGAAGGGACTTGGCCCTCGTCAGTCGTATTTAATGGATCCATGATCCAAATTCTGAAGTTGTACTTTGTAGGTAGGCGTGGATTGGCGGGCGAAGAAAATAGAAGCACTCGTTATAGCACAATCACTTTATTTTAATCAGTAATCCTTTATAAAATAAAATATAATATAATATATAAAATAGATAGCACAATTTAGACACTCCACCGAACGCGTAGCACGCCTGTGCGATCTCGACCAAGTCTCGAATCATACTGCTTGCTAATCGTCGCTTCTATGCGCACTAGCGCTCGGTGTTGTGTCAGAGTGTCATGTTATCGGATGTGACGTAACAAACACAGATAATTCTTGTTTACGACACTCTAAACTAACAGCGACATTTAGGAAACGTAACTAGCACTAATTTAAATATTGAAGCGCCGTCACGGCCAGACTGACATTCGCACGTCCTCGTGCGTCTCCATCCTCTTAAGTCGCCGCTTGCGCATTATTCTGTAAAGAGAATAAAACTGGTAGATACATTACTTTGTTCGCTCGTCCATCACTAACATACATTACAACGTTTTATAACCCACAAACTCAACCACTACGAGCTGACTCGGATAACTGAAATAGGTGTCCCTTCGACCAGTTATCTCTCCAGATAACATGGACCGACAACCCATCAGCGTCCATCCGATCACTCACTAATACCACACATCTCAATTGATCTCATAGCCTCTCAGACTAGACGATCAGTGCAATAATGTGATCCGGAACATCGACCTGCCTAAGCCAGTTCCTTAGATCACCCAACAAATGTCCACTGCGCAACTACACACATCATAGGACGTCGACCCGCATGAGCCAGTCCCTTACATTATCCTCATGCAGTTAAGTTAATCTCACAGATTAGTAGCAATGTTACCTTTATTTAAGTTTCTTCACCCTCGGAGGCCGAAAGGGTTCCGGAGCTGGCGGTTAACGTACGCGAACTACAAATCGACAAGGTATCACTGTCATCACCAGATGATACCCACTCCACTCCCCGATCGTGGACCGCCGTCTCGGCCTCCTCTAAGTTATTAGTTAAGGTGGTAGCTATATCTACCAAATCTTCATAGCCCCCGGGTACTGCATGCAAATTTTCGTGACTATATTTGTAAGTTCTATTAGACCTATCTAAGTTTTTTAATTCATATCTGTCGTTATCTAAAACATCGGTTATAATAAAGGGACCTTTGAATTTCCTATGAAGTTTCGTCTGATTCCTTTCGCTACATTTAATGAAGACAAAATCGCCCTTGGACAATGGTCTCACCGTTGGCTTACCGCGATTGAAACGCGCAACCTCTGACGCAGCAGCTTTCCTAATATTCTCGGATGCTATCTCACGAATTTCATTTAAATCTAACCGAGACCCGGACTCAGAATTTGAAGCTATGCGTGCTAGACCTAAAGACCGCGCCCGAATACCAAACATAAGTTCCGTCGGTGTGTAGCCAGTTAACCTAGACCGTGTACTATTCAACGCTAGTTGTACTTCGAGAAGTTCGTCACGCCAGGTTTTGTTTGGGTCATTTTCTATTATAGTAAGTAAGCATTTTAATGTCCGCATGACTCTTTCTACTTGACCATTTGCCCTGCTAGAACCGGTAGCAATAGGATGCAATTCTATTCTATGTTCACTACAAAATAGCACCGAAAAGACAGACAGCTTTTTTTAGTGCTCTAATTGCACTAGCTGCGTCTAAAGAGGAAGTGTACTCGAGAAGGACGTATTTAGTGAAAGAGTCAATAATGACGGAAGAATACTCTTTCCTATCGCTTTTTCCACTTAACTTCCCCGTGCTGTCATGTATAGTATGCCATGGTGTAGAAACTGTAGGAATCGGATGAAGTCTGACTTGTTGAGTCCCTGAACATCCTTTTGAGGCCTTGCATACAATGCACGATTCAACAAATTTTCGCACCTGCTTAGCCATTTCAGGGAACCAGTATTGCTCATAAATCTTATCAAGGGTTTTATCTGCACCAAGGTGTTTAATTTCTGTGTGAACATGATTAATTAAAGTCCAAGTTAGCGACCTTGGGACTACTGGAAGCCAGAAGCTATTTTTGTTACGTTCAATTGTCCTGTACAATACTCCTTTACGAACGTCATAAGTGTGAGCTACTGCTTCTGGGAGTTCTTGATTGTCATGCTTACTGATGAGATCCCGGATCTTAGAATCACGTTTCTGCTCTACTGAAAGCCAACCTTGATGCAATTCAACAAACTGGACCATTTTAGTTTTATTTGATTCCCCAGATTGTGAGACGGGATTATGTACCAACTCCGGAATAGGATTTCTGGACAGAAAATCAGCATGTTCCATGCTACTCCCCTGCTTATGGACAATATCAAAGTCATAGGCCTGCAAAAAAGCCCACCACCTGTGAACGCGTGGGGTGAGGTCTATCTTCGATTTCGATGAATTTCTTTGAGGGAGTTACAGTCTGTGTAGACTGAAATGTTGCCCGTACAAGTAATGCCTGAAATTTTCAACAGCTGTAACGACGGCCAGGGTCTCTAACTCGTAAGAGTGATATCGCGATTCTGTATCAGAAGTTCGCCGGCTAAAATAAGACAGGACATAAGGAACATTATCCTTTCTTTGGATCAATATTGCTCCGTACCCCTCAGAGCTTGCGTCGGTGTGAAGTTCTATAGGGGAATCTCGGTTAAATATAGTCAGTACCGGTTCTGATGTTAGTATTTCGACCACTTTCTTGTGAATATCATTATGTGTCTCAGTCCATTTAATAGGCCCTTTTAACTTGGTCAAAGGATATAGTGGTCCGACAATACGAGTGTAGTTCGGAATAAATCGTCTGAAATAGGAAGCAAGACCTAAAAACTGCCTAACTTGAGAAGCGGTTTTTGGAATGGGTGCCTGTACCAAAGCTTTTATTTTCTTACGATTTGGAATTACTACTCCTGCTTTTATCATGTAACCGAGATAATCAACTTCAGTTTACATAAATTTACTTTTTTTTAAATTTAATGAAAATCCAGCATCCAATAATGCTCTCAATGTTAAATCTAAGCGTTCTAGACCCTGGGAAACATTAACTGCATAACACAAAACGTCATCCATGTAAGCAAGCGCTATTTTGTCTTTAAGGGTACCTAAAGCTTTGTTAATACAACGCTGATACACAGAGGTAGCGTTTCTAAGTCCGAAAGTCATAGCTAAATATTCGTACTGGCCATCAGGGGTCACGAACGCCGTACGTGCTGTACTATCGCCATCTGGATCAACGCAAATTTGATGATACCCTGATGCCATATCAAGACAAGAAAAATAGTGCGCCCCGTGAAGCCGGTCTATTTGTTCGTCTATCCTGGGTAAAGGAAAATGTTCTGGGCGCGTGTTAGCATTAAGTTTCCTATAGTCTACGCACATCCTATCCGTATTATCCTTTTTTTTACAAGAAGAATTGGGCTAGCGAATGGTGAAGAACTTTCACGAATGACACCCGCTTTCAAAAGGGAATCGATTTTTTCTTGGACTATTTCTTTCTCCGTGGGGGATAACCTATATGGGCGTCTTTGTGCTGTTTTAATTGGATCAATAGGGTCTAAACGTTAAACACCGGTCGTAACGCGACGCGTAGGTATACCATCAATAAATAATTCACTATACTTTTGCAATATCTGAGCTAATGAGATTTTTTCATCACCCTGTAAGTCAGTGTCGATACTATTAAAATCAAAATAATGAGGCTTTTCAGTAACGTTAACTTCCTTACGCAAAGAGAACATAATTTTATCACTATCTATACGTACATGGATACCGCAATCTAATACGTCCCTACCTATAATAACCGGTTCTGTAATCGATTTATCAGGCACCACGTGAAACAAAAGGGACACTGTGATACTTTGAATTTCAACGCGGCTCAATATTTGCGATTCACATTTTACGTTTTCTTTGCCTATCCCTGTAAGGTAAACTAACTCATAGCGCATAGAACCCGGGAACTTGTTGACAAAGCTACAAGTTACAAGTGAACAAGCAGATCCACTATCAAAGAGAAAAGAAACGAGCTCACCAGATGACGTGGTCAGGTTACTCCTTGTCGATTTGAGCTCGCACACGTTGACCTCCTTGACTGCAGCTACAGCTACCCCACTGCCTACTTTTCGGTCTGGGCACGACGATGCAACATGTCCTGGTTGTCCACACACGTAACAGGTGATACGGTTCCTATCGTGACTCCTTGGTGCTGGTGCTCGATTCGAAGCCTTCACTTGGGATGACGGCTCAACCTGCCGCTTGCGGCAGTCCATTAATTTGTGGTTTTCCACAACGATGACATGTGCCGTTGAAGCGATTGTCCGCGTAGCGAGGTTTTTTGGTGTCACCATCGTATCCCTCGCTGTTTTCAGATCTTCGTTTTTGAGAATTTCCGTTCAGGATACGCAACAGTTGGGCTCTTGTACACACGTTATGTGAGTGCAATTCTCTACGAATTGTGCCATCCTTTTGGCACAAGACTGATGCAACAAATCCCGTCAATATGTCTTCGGCCATCTCTGTACGTGGTATGCGCTGTATGAGACTCCACAGACGTATAGCGGCCTCACTAACAGTTTCTTTTGCAGTTATTTGGAATCGTAGTATTTCGTCAAAATAGTCTTGCCCGAGCATAGGCTTTACAAATTTGGCTAGCAATAATTCCTTTACTTGAGACCATGATAGCTGAGACGGCTGCATTTTTGTTAAACAGGTGGCAGCCCGGCCTTTGAACGCATGGGTAAGAGCTAACAGTAATTCGGCACCATCTAGCTTTCGGCTATGGACCATTATTTCCGTAATGTTGCACCAACCTTCTATGTCAGCATCAGCAGCATCAGGATCAAACCGTATCAATCGCGCAGTTGCGTTGAAATTTGACGTTTCTGGTTGAGCGGTTGCCAGCAGTCGCGACGACAGCAGAATCTCCATATTTTGCAATAGGTTAGACGTTGGCGGAGCCACTACACTGTCGTCGTTATTTTCTTCAGGTTTTTGCCCTTCGAATCCCACTTCTGATGAAGGGACTTGGCCCTCGTCAGTCGTAATTAATGGATCCATGATCCAAATTCTGAAGTTGTACTTTGTAGGTAGGCGTGGATTGAAGGGCGAAGAAAATAGAAGCACTCGTTATAGCACAATCACTTTATTTTAATCAGTAATCCTTTATAAAATATTCACATACCATTATGTCCTATTGTTATGAGTCACAACAAATTGAAGAAATATATTAAAATCAATAAGTTAATTAAACGGTCACAGAGAGCAATTAAGAAACAAAATCTTTTAAAATTAAATCTTTCGCTTAGAAAGGAACGTGTTGTCCTATCAAAAAGTTTAAATATTTGTACTATTGAGTTAGATAAATGTAAGGAAAAGTATGACACTGATATCCAGCTCCTCTATGATGATAAGGAGCAAGGAGCATTTGCTGCAGGATATTTTTGAAAAATATGAGACTTCACAAAAACAACTAAGTGACCGCATGTTTGAGGCTGGGGAACTACTGGATCTGGTGAAGTGCAATGCTGAGAGGTATGAGTCTCTGACTAATAATCACTCATGCAGCTGTACGAACCAACCATAACCTCTTCAGCCTCAGCCGGACTTGCCCATTCTGGTGTTGGCTCTTCCAGCAGAGACTTATGTTAACACACAGAAAAACAAATCTAATTTTTTTGTGACGAATTAGGTTCTGGCTTTGGAAAAATTTTACTCAATTACCTTAGCCATAGTTTTACCAATCATACTTATCATAACATAAGTTTTAAACAAATGATTAAAAGAATTGCAAACTCAAACCTAGATAATTATTATAGCATGGTTTTGCTATTAGGTAATAGTACTGGTATTACCAGAAAGGACATAATGGATGGTGTAAACACCTTATTAAAGTTAAATGTAGGAAAGCTGATGTTGTGCGCTTTTTGTTACTCTGATACTTTATCAGATGACGAAAATAATTATATTTATAAGTTGAATAATACAATTCATAAGCTGACATGTTGTCATAGTGACAAGTTATTGTATTTTGACACTAACAAGTTTGTTAGTGGTTTTAAGTTAACTCAGAGAACTTTATCTCTGTCTTGGGAATGTCGACATCTGATTGCTATGTTGATAGCATATAGCATTAATGAGGTTATAAATAATATAACAACTTTTAGTATTAGGGACGAGTCTGTGTTGCCTAGTCATACTAACAACATAGTGATTAATTATGAATCCTCATGCTGTACGAAGGAGGAGAATCTACCTATAATACCAACATCTTTGGAGGTCACCACCAGTCAGATAGGGTATTCTCTTCCTGCTGGAACTGGTACGGGCATTCTAGACACTTCATTTGTAGTTGTGGTGGTCACTCCGGATAATCATTTAAACTAGTCAGTAAGACAACAGAAGTTACCCCTTCAAGTAAACAATTATTATTATTATTAGAGAATAATAAAAAGGTATCTTCTGGCAATATAACTCATAATAATAAAATACCAAAGGGAGTGCAACATACTTTAAAATTATTTAATCAAAATATCCAAGGTTGCGCTTCCAAATTACTGGAAATAGAATTGTTTTTAGAAAATACTAAGTTTGATGTCATTTGTTTAACAGAACATTGGTAAAAGATCATCAAGTAATGCCAATTAATTATGAAAATTATTGTGTAGTTAGCCATTTCAGCCGAAAAGGTATGATACATGGCGGGTCATTAATATTAGTTAAAAATTCAATTAAATCGAAAGAACGAAAAGATGTCATCGGACTGTCTGTCGAGCACACCATTGAATTGTCCTGTGTTGAGCTTGATAAGCATGTTATAGTATGTCTATATAGACCTCCAAATTACCAGAATCTATCTGTGTTTGATTCTGTAATTGAAGATGTGTTAAAGAAACTTAGTACTAGTAGTAAGTCAATAGTCATATGTGGAGATTTTAATATTAATTTATTAGAAAATAACTCGAATACTGTTAGATTATTAAATATTTCCGGGTCATTTGATTTGTCAAATGTTTTTATTGAACCAACCCGAGTGACAGCTTCTTCTGCCACTTGTATAGATAATATTTTTTGTAATTGTGATTATTTACACAAACAAATTGTAAATAAGTTGCCATCTGATCACAGTGGCCAAACAATAACATTTTCCTCCTACATGCCCTTACAAAAAATTCAAATAAGGTTTAGGCCAATTACATGTAAAAAATTAGAGCAATTAAATAATTATTTAGCCAGTACATTATGTGATCAAAGTTTTAATAATGTAGGTGACCCAAATGAGTTCTACGTCGAGTTCTTTTCACTATTAAACACGCAATTTAATGACACTTTTCCACTAAAGACTAAAATTATTTACACAAAGTTTTTATTTAGTGATTGGGCGACTCCAGGTATTCGTAAAAGCAGGGAAAAGCTATTTGAACTTTATGGTCTAAAGCAACATATGAATAATACAAGATTTCATCAGTATGTTGCAAAATATTCAAAAACTTTTAAAAGTGTGTGCAAACTAGCAAAAGCTCTTTATATTAGCAATAAAATAAAATCAGCTGATGATAAAATAAAAACTACCTGGCAAATAATAAATAATGAAACAGGCAGGAAAAAACAGCGTAATACAGAATTTAATTTAGAGACTGCACATGGCCTCATCAACTCTGATGTAGAAATAGCTCAGGAATTTGAAAACTTTTTTACTAATATTCCCCTTAAAACTACTGAAGCATTAAATTCCTCACCCGCGCTTTCTGCTGCCTTACTTACAAAGAATGTAAAGGCATGCCCTTTGGAGTTTAGGTTTCAGCATACAAACCCCCAAGCTGTTATAAAAGCTTTTAAAGATCTTAAAATTAAATCAACATATGATCTCTGGGGAATGTCTGTAAAAGTCTGTAGATCTCTCATCGAAACCATTGCTCCCTATTTAGCTTTCATATTTAACACCAGTGTAGACCAAGGAGTTTTTCCGGATCTTTTGAAACACAGTTAAGTAGTTCCGTTGTTCAAATCCGGTGATAGTAAAGAACCCAACAATTATAGGCCTGTGTCAATTCTGCCAGTTCTCAGTAAGGTGTTTGAAAAGTTAATGCTTAATCAAATGTTACGTCACTTTAATAAAAATTCCATCTTTTATGAACAACAGTACGGTTTCACCAAAGGGCGCTGTACCACTGACGCTGGTGTCACCCTACTAAAGAACATTTTAAACGCCTGGGAAGGAGCACAGGATGCCATTGCAATCTTTTGCGACCTCTCTAAGGCGTTCGATTGCGTAAACCATGAGACACTTCTGCTGAAACTAGAGCACTATGGGATTAGGAATACAGGTCTTGATCTACTTAGGTCATACCTGAAAGATAGAAAGGTTAAAGTTCAAGTAAACGGCATGAACTCATTAGGGTCTGAAATGACAATGGGCGTTCCTCAAGGTTCGATATTGGGTCCATTCCTCTTTTTAGTTTACATTAATGATTTACCCCAATTACTGCAGAATCAACCGAAGATGGTGTTATTTGCAGATGACACATCATTGATCTTTAAAGTAGACCGACGGTCACAAAATCTTGACGATGTAAATAACTCTATTCTTCAGGTCCAAGATTGGTTTATGGTAAATAATTTGGTACTAAATGAAAAAATAAACCAAATGCAATAGATTTAAATTACCTAATGTTAGAAGTTGCGAATGTGACATCATATTGAATGGAGAAAAACTAGAATTTATTAATCAGACGGTTTTCCTGGGAATCACGCTAGACGAGAAATTACAATGGGGACCCCATATAACATCTCTTGCGGGGCGGTTAAGCTCGGCCGCTTATGCTGTTAGGAAGATAAGACAGTTAACAGATGTAGAAACCGCGCGTTTGGTCTATTTTAGCTACTTCCACAGCATTATGTCATATGGCATTTTACTGTGGGGTCGGGCTGCTGACATTGAATCCATTTTCATTTTGCAAAAGAGAGCTGTCAGGGCCATTTACAATCTATGTCGTCGCGAATCTCTCAGGGAACTATTTAAAAAGATTAATATTATGACGGTACCTTGTCAATTCTTTTATGAAAATATTATGTATGTAAGAAAAAATCTACATCTTCTTAATAAAATAAGTGATAGAAATAATTTTAATACTAGAAATAAAGATAAAATCGATCAACCATTTTTTAGATTATCTAAAGTACATACATCTTTTATGTGGTACTGTGTTAAATGTTACAACAAAATACCTTGTGCCATATTGCGATTAAATGAATGAAAATTTAAAACTCATATAAAAAGTACACTTTGTAAACAAGCATATTACAAATTAGAGGATTATATCCTAGATAAGAATGCTTGGAAACATGCTGGTCCTGCTCCATAGGACAATCTAGAGTCTAGACAAAATCAAACTGGTTGCTAATTTAATTGTATAATTTATAATTTTTATGACATTGATTGTTACATTATGTACTTAACTACTTTAACTCACACACTAAATTATTACTTGTTAAAATTTTGGAAACATCATCTACTTATCAATATTTGTAAATATGTGAGCACCATGTATCTATCACATTGTAGCGGCATCTACAACGCCACATGCGAGCTACGCGTCATACTGACGTCACGCAAAATCCTGCATCGCGCAATCAGAGTTTACCGCGCAACTAGCATATATACAACATCCCGACATCAATCGTCGGGCAGTTGCCCACCAGACACAACACCCGTCTGGTCGGAGGATCCTCCCTTTTCCATAGAGTATGAGTGAGCTTTACACCCTGTTCCTCATACCTCTATACTGGTGACCCCGACGTGATCGTCAGCGCAGCCTTCGTGCAACTACTTCAGCGTGACGTCATCATCATCATCACTTCCGCAAGCTTTCGAGCGGCGAGTCACACAGCCAGCCAGCACCCACGGCTTCAACGGGTATCCTGACCACCAGCATGCAGCGACCGCGCATACCTGGTCATCACCCTCAGCCTCATCAGCAACCTTGGCACAGCACACTGCACTCTCGGCCGGTCCACAAGCAGAGCCTTCAAAGCCCTCTCCTGGTCGACGCCAGCAGTCAGCCACAACTTGGCGCTGTACCACATCCGACGCACTGGAGCATAACGCAGCGCCACCCCGACTCACTGGGGAATCTTCGCAGACAGTTCCGACTCACCGCGAACTATGCGACACCCGGTTCCGACTCACTGGAACCTCACCTGGCCCTGGCAAGCATCGCAAGATACAAGACTCAGCCCACTATCGACCTCCGGTCTCCGGGGGGGAGTGATGTAGCGGCATCTACAACGCCACATGCGAGCTACGCGTCAGACTGACGTCACGCAAAATCCTGCATCGCGCAATCAGAGTTTACCGCGCAACTAGCATATATACAACATCCCGACATCAATCGTCGGGCAGTTGCCCACCAGACACGACACCCGTCTGGTCGGAGGATCCTCCCTTTTCAATAGAGTATGAGTGAACTTTACACCCTGTTCCTCATACCTCTATACTGGTGACCCCGAAAATGAACGTCAGCGCAGCCTTCGTGCAAGTACATCAGCGTGACGTCATCATCACTTCCTTCAAGCTTTCGAGCGGCGAGTCACACAGCCAGCCAGCACCCACGGCTTCAACGGGTATCCTGACCACCAGCATGCAGCGACCGCGCATACCTGGTCATCACCCTCAGCCTCATTAGCAACCTTGGCACAGCACACTGCACTCTCGGCCGGTCCACAAGCAGAGCCTTCAAACCCTCTCCTGGTCGACGCCAGCAGTCAGCCACAACTTGGCGCTGTACCACATCCGACGCACTGGAGCATAACGCAGCGCCACCCCGACTCACTGGGGAATCTTCGCAGACAGTTCCGACTCACCGCGAACTATGCGACACCCGGTTCCGACTCACTGGAACCTCACCTGGCCCTGGCAAGCATCGCAAGATACACGACTCAGCCCACTATCGACCTCCGGTCTCCGGGGGGGAGTGATGTAGCGGCATCTACAACGCCACATGCGAGCTACGCGTCATACTGACGTCACGCAAAATCCTGCATCGCGCAATCAGAGTTTACCGCGCAACTAGCATATATACAACATCCCGACATCAATCGTCGGGCAGTTGCCCACCAGACACAACACCCGTCTGGTCGGAGGATCCTCCCTTTTCCATAGAGTATGAGTGAGCTTTACACCCTGTTCCTCATACCTCTATACTGTGGTCAGGATACCCGTTGAAGCCGTGGGTGCTGGCTGGCTGTGTGACTCGCCGCTCGAAAGCTTGCGGAAGTGATGATGATGATGACGTCACGCTGAAGTAGTTGCACGAAGGCTGCGCTGACGATCACGTCGGGGTCAATTTACCTGCCTTTGCATTATATTTAATTCTTCTTACCTATTGTGGTATAGTAATTTTATTCTAGGTGCATCGTCTTCACATATGATTACATAAATAATGTGAACTTACATAATATTGTACAATATTTTTAAAAAGTAACGGTGGAGTTTCTTTCCCATTCTTCTCCATACGAAACTACCTTTTGGAAGGGGCAACTAGAATCAATTCAATTTTTTTGTAAATTTTGACGTTCAAAAGTGCCTTTTATGTGCCTATTTGAAATAAATGATTTGACTTTGACTTTGACTTCACCACGAAATAGATAGCACAATTAAGACCAAGTCCCGACCAAGTCTCGAATCATACTGCTCGCTAATCGTCGCTTCTATGCGCACTAGCGCTCGGTGTTGTGTCAGAGTGTCGGGTCATCGGATGTGACGTAACAAACACAGATAATTATTGTTCACGACACTCTAAACTAACAGCGACATCTAGGAAACGTAACTAGCACTAATTTAAATATTGAAGCGCCGCCATATTTAATAAGGATGTAAATAAATAAATGAATAATATATATATATAATATTATATATATTATACTAGCTTCTGCCCGCGACTTCGTCCGCGTGGAATAGTGGGTAACGCTAACTTTAACCCGCGACTTCGTTTACGTAGAGGGTGGAAATATTTTAAAATAATATGTACGTTAAGGAGCTGTTTTAGGTACCTACATCACGCTTTTATCAGTTCACGGAGAAATAATTTCTTAAAATATTTCTGGGGAGTTTATGAATTTTTACTGGGGCTCTGCAGTAACGCGGGACCATAATATGCGCAAACCCAAGAAAATTTACCGGGTTACCCAATACAAATTCTAGGACAATTTTTTTTTAAGGTTTTAGAAATTTTACTGGGTTACCGATTCAATTTTTACTGGGGTACTGAACGTAATTTTTGGTATCACGCAGAGATAACTGGGGCCACCGCCCTTCCCCGTCATGACCACCCGCCGCCGACCTTGCACCATTATTTTGCTGCGATTTTATTTTAATACTGCGATATCTCCTAAGATATTGATTGAAATCAAATGATGTAAAGCGCAATTTTGTTTTAAATTAAATACTTGTGATGAATAACGTATTTATTTGGATAACGATTAATATCATGTTTGTAAAAACACCTTCGCAAATAATGCATTATTTTAGAACATATTTGGTTAGCATAAAAAAGTTCATAGTGAGCCAACCTTAAAAGATAGACATAAGCTGTCGTAGACTTTTTTTTAGAACTTTTAAAGGGGAACAATTCTGTAATACATGATTTTTGTGAAACTTTAACCGTTTACGCAGCGCACGCAGCGGAAGCTCTCAAAAGGAAAAAAAAACCTACAATTTTGGAACATTGCTCATTGGTGCTCCGTCCCTATTGGTCTTAGCGTGATGATATATAGCCTATAGCCTTCCTCGATAAATGAGCTATCAAACACTGAAATATTTTTTCAAATCGGACCAGCAGTTCCTGAGATTAGAGCGTTCAAGCAAACAAACAAACAAACAAACAAACTCTTCAGCTTTATTATTAGTATAGATTATATATTATATAAGTAGGACAATCTGTAGATGCACAAGTTACTCATTAAAAAATATCACTGTTTGAGGTTATTTTCTTGTAAAATGATAAGCCAATGAGCAGGTTGGTAGCCTGGCGGCTAAGAGGCCTCAGTACGAACGCGCAACGTAAAAGTAATGGAAATTCGATCAATTTTCAATTTTTAGTTTGTAGTGTGTTTTCTTTGGGAGGTCAGTTGTTTTTATTTTTTGTAAAAAAGTTTTTTCTGTTAATACTAAGTCATTTAGGTACATTATTATTTTAAATAATTGTATTTACAATTTTAAAATCGTTCGAATTTACGATGTTTAAGAATCACACATTTAAAAAAACACAACCGGCACAGTTGTCATTGTCATTACTGTCCGTCTTTTTGTTCCAGACCCACAAGCAAGTTCATCGGATCTCCCACTTATTCACATTATATCTCTTTTGTCAAATGGCGGGAGGCTGCTTTCTTTTCAATTTTACTCCGATGTTTAACAATTATTCAGCCGGGAAGTACGCTAGGGGCGGATTGAAGGGAAACGCCACATATGAACACGCTCTATATTACTCTTATCCGTTCCCCGCGTCGACAGATTTAAATTGGTATATTGTTGCTAACATTATAAATTGGTAAGTAAATTGAAAAAATACTACAAGACAAAGCCTAGCCTGTTCCTTTCAAGTGCTCCGAACAGCCGGCTAGTAGGTATGATATATTATTTATACTAAATATTTTAAGTTAGAAGGGGCTCTAGGGTAAATAATAATCGCCGCACGGTTTGATCGATGATTAAGCTACGCTTGCCGCGGTCAGTTCGTGGATGGGTGACCATCTATTACATTTCGAGATCCCTCCGTGCCACGGATAGAACGTTAAACCATTGGTCCCTGCTGTCATTCATAGATTTTTGACAGTCGTTTCGGGTCGTCAGAAGCCCGAAAGTCTGACAACCAGTCTTACCAAGGGTATCGTATTTCCCAGCCAGCCAACCCAGTTAGGGTTGTGGAGGTCAGATAGGCAGTCGCTCCAAGTAAAACACTGGTATTCAGCTGCATCTGGTTAGACTGGAAGCCGACTCCGACATAGTTGGGAAGAGGCTAGGCAGATTGAAATATATTATCGTCATTTGTTTCATTGCAGGATTGTATCATACTTTTGTTCGACTTGGTTCTGCATGCTCGATTGCTTTTTATCTGTCATGGTGTTTCACATCTGGGGTCATTTCAAGATTTTACTTTACAATCTCGACAACTTCCCGAGGCCCTCATCTAAAATAAGCTTCAGATTAGAAGACAGCAATGCAAATATAATTTGTGAAATGTATTCTCCCAATGAGCTAAAAAGTGTTAGTATTCAACTAAACGAATTGATTGATTATCATCGCAATATTATCACGTAAGTTTTGAATTTTTTTGCATATATACATAATATCACGCCAGTAAACCCCAAAGGGTTAGGCAGAGATAGATCTATAGTACACCCACATTTCACCATTTATGTTTAAGTCCCATGTAATAGGGGCCGAACTTATTACCATCAACCAGGCACAAATGCAGATTCCGGGCTTATGGTCATCATCATCATTTGTTGCCAAAAGACGTCCACTGCTGGACATAGGCCTCCGCCAAGCATCGCCACTTCGACCGGTTCCATGCGTCTCACATCCAGCGGAATCCTGCAGCCTTCACCGAGTCATCGGTCCACCTTGTGGGAAGCCTTCCAAGACGGCGTCCTCCGGTACGCGGTCGCCACTGCAGAACTTTTCGCCCCCATCGACCATCTGTTCTTCGAGAAATTAATGTGCCCCTGCCCACTTAAATTTGATAATTCTTCGGGCTATGTCTGCTACCTTGATTCTCCTACGGATCTATTCATTTCTGATTCGATCACGTAGGGAAACTCCAAGCATAGACCTCTGCATTGTCCTTTGAGTCGCCTTCAGCCTTCTAATGAAGTCCATTGTGAGCGATTCCGGGCTGCTACTGAGAAATTCCTGATGGAAAAACCCAATAACATCTTGCCCGACCTAGGCATCGATCCCAGGACCTCATGCTTAACAGTAGCGATTGCGACCTCTACAGAAATGAGGCAGTTTAGGCAGATTTTATGTTTTTTATTATGTTTAGATTATTCTTTGGGCTATGTCAACTATTTAGAATAAGCAAGCTTAAGTGGCCATAAGCGGGCAATAATAGCCGTAGGACCGATGATCGTTGATGTAGACGTGTTCTTGAGTGGAGACCTCAAAGCGGCAAATGTAGGGTAGGTGATTTTTAAGGCTTGGTGGAGCGATGATCTTTGAAGAGTCACTAGCAGCAGCTGGATGTAAGTAACCGAGGATCGATTTAAATGACGTGCAATTGGAGAGGCCCATGTCCAGCAGTGAACGGCTAAAGGCTGTTGATGATGATGATGGTAGGTACTCTCTTCAACCGTTCATAGACTCTAATAAACCTCAATACCTAAGAGAGATGGTTTGGTAGAAGATGATTTCGGAGATCACATATACCTAGGTCATGTCTCAAAGTTGATAATACACCTTCTGTATCTATACATAGTAAAAGAAAGTAAAATTTCGTGTCTGTCCGCCTAGATCTAAACTCCACAATCGATTTTGATGCCGTTTTCACTATCGTTTAGAGCATTTATTCTAAAAGGTTTATGTTTATAATATTAAACTAAAATATAGCACAGAATTCGGGATTCTTGACCCGTCGCCATTGCATCCGGACTAAGTAGGGGCGGGTCGCTAGTTTAAAATTAACCGTCAATGTGGCTAGGCTGTGGAAATAGGTTCTATGCTAGATATGACTTATATGATATGATTAAGCTCTATTTCCTCAAAATAACATGCCTTTTCTTTGACTATAGTTTTACAAACAAAATATCCGATGTGTTTGGGCCAATGTTGTTTGTTTATTACGCGTTTCATCAAGCAGCTGGATGCTTACTACTCATGGAATGCTCACAAATGGTCAGTATTCAGAACCTAGTTTATAACTTTATATATAATATGTAGGTACCCGACTGCGGCGAATCCACTTCCGCGAAAAACACTTGCGCGAAAGGACAGTTACGCGAAAAAGTTGTGGAAATTACGAGCAGACTGGCTGTTGGCGTAGCGACGAGTTGCTAGGCGCTCGTAACTCTGCGACTCTCTTGCTAGATTCTTTCCTAGAAAAAATAAGCTGGAGGCATGAGCACTATAGCTACTCTGCTCGTTCCACATCCCACCCGATCTCGATGCTTCGACATAGGACCACAGCCTTCAGAGGATGTTTCAAGTATGCCGCTTCTCGCTGCTGGAATGATTTACCACCTCCCATGAGATCCCTGAAAACAAAACAAAATTTTAAGTTACATCTGAAAAAATACCTATTAGAAAAACAAAAGTATGAGCAGCAAATATTCTATAAGTAAATACTCACTTATGGTTTATTATCTATGGGCAAGGTATATCATCCAAGCGGCTCAAGGCGGCATAGCGATGCGTCGGATGCGTCATCTTATCTCATGCCGATGGTACTTATACGTAAGTAGTTTACAATAAACACTTCACGGTCTTGATCAAGCTTCGACTGAGACGCAAGCGCAAGCCAGGTTGCTCACTGTTGGTATATCGTTTGGCGCTAGTAACTCACTACGCGTGACGCGCCACGTGGCCTCGCTGGACTCGTGAGCCGCGCGCGCCGACGCCGACGCGTCCGCCGCGCCGCCACGGCCCGCGGCGCGCGATGACTCGCAAGTCGTGATACGTCAACAGGCATAGACGCATTAGCAAAGTACAGTGCAACATTTTGTGAGCGCGCACGCAGGCGCGGAGGTATGGGTGGGAGCGAGACAAAACGCAAAACGGCAATTTAAAACACTGAATATTCTTGTGCACAGAACATTTATATAACCTGTTCTTGTGTAATATGGTTGGGTACTTTGTATATGAACACACGGCAATGCCTATAAAATATAAATTATTAAATGTTTATGTTATTTAATAATATTGTTCATATAATTGGTTGTTTATGTGGTTGATTTCTATTCTTAGTGCTTTCTGTTTGTTTTATTTTATATTGTTACATATAGCTACTACCAATCATTAAATCTGACTCGCTTTCAGTACGTCCGTTTTGGGTAACCACTGAAAATCAGCGCTGTGCTGTGGGTCCATAGCACAGCATCATGCTGAGTGGAAGCCTTCTTGTCACAGTCATGACGTGCAGCTGTCGACAATTTCTGTTTTGTGCTCGTGATTATAGATCTATTTTGTTTGTTTTTATTTTATTTTACATTGTTACCAGAGCTAATTATCTTTTTTGTATGCACGTGTTTCTGTGACATATAAACCTATTTTTCTTTCTTTCCGAAAACTGTATACGTGGCTCTCAAGTGGAATGGGTCTATAGTTTGAAAAACTAAACCACCACACCACAGCTCCACGCCTCGGGCGTTGTATCTTCTTGGATGACACAGTTCAAGAGACTCTCTAGCTCTCTCAGGACTGGAGCCCTGCTCGCTTCAAGGAGCTCTGTCGTTATTCTGTCATCACGAGGTGCTTGTTGTTCTTTAGCTGCTCGAAAGCCACCCTAATCTCTCGCACTGGTCGACATTCGGGATTTCCTCCGTGTAATGGCACGTTAATTCGGCACGGTTAACACTTCACTGCACTATGTCTCACTGGTTTCGCCGTCCGCGTTGAGTATAAGTGCAAATCATCATCATCATGTAAAAATCCTGGATTTCCCCGAGTATCTCAGACTTCGATATCAAGAGTCTGCCATCCGCAGTTCTTAGTTTCGTCAGATGGGACCTCCCTAATTGCTAAGTAAACCTTTCGACCCTCGGTTCTGCCCGACCTTGATGTCACGGGTATTGGAACACCGAAGGTCGCGTCGCGTCAGTTTTATTTTTTTAGTATTAACGCTCTCTTATCTGACGAAGACAGTTGCGTGGATAGCAACTATCGCTTTTCCCTCATAAGACCGGAAGTCTCCGAGGAAAGTTTGGACAGCATACTTTTACGCTGCCGGGGCTGCGGATTGTTCGAAAGAGTTACCGTGGCCCTGGCGCACAGGCAACTGAAGGAACACGGGTGGGTTTTAGTCAGTAAGAGTCTGACAAGCCCTTCCGCTCCAGCCAGAGCGGGAGAGGTCATTTGACGATTTCCCATCCAAAAGAAAAAAAAAAAACCTTACTTTTACGCTGCGATTGGAATAATCTGTGGGACACATCGCGAAGTGCTTTGACCACCTTGTCGGCTTTCTTGACAACAGTGCCTGTGGTTTTCAGCAGGGCGAATCTTGGAGCTGCGTAGGTCGGAGCGTAGGCCCCTTCATCCGGATTCAATCAGCTCAAAAATGATATCTAGAGTGCCTCGAACAAGCCTGTGATAGCTTTCGGTCTTAAACCTACTTACTGATCACGGAGACATCTCTAAATATGTGCGTCTTATCGATCATGATGAAATCTATCTCGTTCCTTGTCACGGTTTCGGGGCTCTGTCAAGTCCACCTCCGTTGGGGTTTTTTCGAAGAATGAATTCATAAAGAAGAGCCCCTGCGATTCCAAAAAGTTGACCAGCATTTGCACCCTGTGATTCCTGCGCCCCAAACCGAATGGTCCGACTTTCGACTCGCCCCGTTCTTTTACTCATAACAACGTTAGCGTGAATAGTACACCCACAATTCGCCAGTTATGTTAAAGTTACAAGTAGATTGGTAGTAAATAGTCCAATTAGGCGTCAATAGTTGTCCAAAGTCCAAAGTCCATTCGCGCAAAAGTCCATTCGTTGAAATTGGTTTAGTGCAAATGGTTTCGCGCAAGTGTCTTTCGCGGAAATGTCTATCGCGCAAGTGTCCTGCTACCGATGTGTACCTGCCTAAGGCTAACTGTACAATGTACGTTGACTTTTCTCATACAACAATATTTATTTTTAATTTAAAAGTTTATTCGACACTTTGTACTTCTTTTTGTTTCAGACGGCTGTAGCTCTGTTCCGCTACCTACCCCTAACAGTTATCCTGTTTCAACAACTTATACAGCTTTCGATCATGTTCGAACTTATTGGCAGTGTTGTAAGGAAAATGTTCAATATATACATATTTTATTCCAACGTATTCAAGTATCATAAACGTAACAAAACGTCACATCGGTATTCGTCAAACGGGCACAAATCCAGACTCCGGCCTGCAACTAAGAATTTAACAACTAATATATATGCTTTACTAGCTGTTGCCCGCGACTTCGTCTGCTTGTAATTTGTATTTCATCATTTTTTAAACTAATATCTATCCCGGATGAAAAGTAGCCAATACGGTCCAGGTCCCAGGCTGCCTATTTGTCAATTTCGTAATGAACAGTATTAGCTGTGATTTAGACAAATAAATGTAACAGACAGGGGGATGGGGTTACTTTCACATTGATAATACTAGCGGTTGCCCGCGACTTCATCTGCGATTCAGAATAAAGTAGCATATGTTCTGCTTAAGTACCCATGTCATGGTTTATCTGTGTTCCGAATTTCATCCAAATCCGTTCAGACGGATGGATGTTTGTCACTCTTTCACGCAAAAACTGCTGAACGGATGTGGGTGGAATTTGGAACACAGATAGTTTATAACCTGGCTTAACACGTAGAATACTTTTTATTCCCGTAGTATGTTCCCGTGGGATAATTTCCGACCTCAACGCGGGCGAAGCCGCAGCCAAAAGCTAGTTTATAATATTAGTAGGATATCTTATATTTTGCAACTAATGTAAAACCTAAACACCACTTTGTCCGAGCCGGATCCAGAGGACTTTGACAAAGGGACACTCTGATATTATTTGCAGAGTGACAGGTTAAAGCACGCAGTCTACGGTGTACCATGGGAGAGCATGGACACGAAGAACAGGAAAACAGTGGCCTTCTTCCTCATGAATGTACAGGAACCTGTACATATAAAGGCATTAGGACTTGCTAATGTTGGTGTTACTTCTATGGCCACGGTAATGTTATTATTCAATTTTATTGAAAGCTTCTCGCGTCCAGCTGATTCCTGGTACCTTCACCAGGTCATCTGTCAGTGAGGCGACGCTTGAGGGGCACCTATTATGTAATGTAATGTACGGCTAAATGATGATGATGACCTTGCCTGATTTAATAAATAATTTATGCCCAGAAGGGGTTGTGTATTTTCAATGCTGCATTGGTTGACATCATTACGTCAGTCGGCTGTCGCTGTAAACCAGCGCTGGGGCTCTGTCTCGCATAGGGTCGTAGCATTATGCTGAGCGATAGCCGTTTTGCGTGGATGTGACGCATATTTTCCCCAACTCGTTTTGTTTATGTATTTGTGTGTTTTTCTCTGCGTTATGTTTACCGTAAATAAATGTATTTTCTTTCTTTCTTTCTTTCTATAATAGTTTACCCACATTTGGCAACTCATGTTTGTCACATGTCATAGGACGCCGGGGCCACCAACCTGTTGCTACCAAATGGCCTCGAATTTAGATTGGGCTGCTATGTAGAATACTTTAATAAAAACAAAAAATGTAATTATTGTATTTCTATTATTTTCAGATCTTGAAAACTTCGATATCTTACTTCGTCTTTCTAAACAGCTTGTGAATGCTGTGCAGCAGTTTATATTTCATCATTCGATATAATGCAAATCTTTCGTCTTTTAATTAAGAATGTTTATGATTAATTTATCCATAAAATACATATGTGTACTATTCTTTGTCTTAAATAAATTAGAAGCCTGCAAATAAATGAAACATGTGTTTTATTTTTATTCGGCCTAACAAATAGAGATCCATGGATATTTAACACCGCTCTTGGTTGTTACCATATTTGTACATTGGGACGCACGTCAGTGGTTATAAAACCAGTATAAGCTGGCGAAGATGCCAGTTTTTGTGAAATTAGAATTCCATAAAAACTCCGTACTTCGCTAGGCCAGCTCGAGATTAAAGTGTCAACTTGCGGTCGACTGTATACTGATCACAAACAAGAGCTATTGCCATGAATAAGATTTTTGTATCAAAAATGTTTAGTTCCTCGGCGCGTACCACGATGCGACACCAACTGTAAATAACAGTAATTTTCAATGAATGTTTATCGACGTTAGTGAGTATGGCGTTTAGACCGGCTAATAATAATACAGGGTAAATAGTTGAAGCGGGCCCTGGATGGGAAGTACCCAGTAATGTTTATTAATGCTACCAAGATTTACTCAACGGAAACGATTTAAAAAAAAAAATAAGTAAAGCCACATGCACACTCAAATGCAAAAATCGAATATTCTGTATGTTTTTATGATAACATCAGAAAGGGTCAACCTTATGGTGGACACCATCTGCCTAGCCTATTCCCAAGTATGTTGGGGTTGACTTCCGGTCTAACCGGATGCAGCTGAATACCAGTATTTTACATGGAGTGACTACCTATCTGACGTCAACAACCCAGTTACTGGGTAACACTATGCCCCTTGGTAAGACTGGTTGTCAGACTTTCGGGCTTCTGACTACTCACATAGAGTTTTCCTACATTATGTATAGTTGCTTAAGTATGGTAGAAAATTAGATTCCTTTTACTCCAAATACCAGACGTACTACACGTAGGCTTTACCTAATTTATTTCTAGTGGAAAATCAAGCAATATTCGGATGCATATTCACCTAAAGTTGCGATGTTGGCTAATATGGAATGCGATTTTTTATCGAAAAAATCTTAACTTGCAACTAACACACACCACTCCTCTTACACCCTACATACACATATTTGCATGGGCGGTTTAACATTCATTTTAAATAAATATGCATAAGAATAGTTATGCAATCCAATAATCCTCGGGTTTTTTTTTTTTAATATTTTTTTAGAACTCGTTCTACACACACCCGACTAGTTACGCATTTCTGGTGTTCCTGGTATCCCGGGTTTTTTTTTTTAAATAAAATATATATTTTAAGAAGCTGCTTCCATACTTTCATAGCTAAAAATTAACTTTAGAGAAATATGCATCCGAATATCCGATCTCTGGTCATAATCATAACTTATGATTTTCCACCGGACGAAATTAAAATTTTCCTCAAGTCGTATAACCGTAGCATTATTATATTTCTAATACGACAACTAACAATAGAAGTATGTGTGTAATGTGAGAAAATGAAGTTTTTACAGAACCGATCACTATTATCCACTGGTATTACAATGTCAATAACCATAATTACTTGGAATTATAGAAAAGTTATAACTAATCGTTTTTACTATTTTCATAATTACGTGATTGCGTATCGTACCTCTGTGTGATGTCATACTGTGCAAAGACCCCTATTTTTACCCGACTGCAAGGAAAGGGTTGTGCTTTTTAATGATCGTCATAGAATTCAACCGATCTATTCTGTACGTGAAGTGAGCTTGAAGAGAATTACCATAGTGTCAATCTCTAGCATCAAGTGGAATGACAACTCACTCCAATTGTTTTTTTTTGGTTGGGAATCATCAAATGATTCTCCCGCTCTGGTCGGAGCGGGAGGGCGTGTCAGACTATTACTCACTAAAACCCACCCGTGTTCCTTCAGTTGCCTGTGCGCCAGGGCCACGGTAACTCTTTCACTTCACCTAAGATACAAATAAAAGTTTTATTATTATTATTATTGTAATAAATATTATAATAGAGGCTATTGGAAGATTAAATAAAATATTATTTAAGTAAATTGAAATTATAATTTTTTATTTTTATCTATTTTATATTTATGTAATTCAAACTCAACTCAAACTCAAAGCATTTATTTCAAATAAACCAATTACAGGCACTTTTGAATTGTCAAGGGGTCGGTCAGTCAGAAAGATGAAGCTAGTTGCCCATTCCAAAGCGTAGTAGGTACCTATGGAGAAGAATGGGCAAAAAACTCCATGGACACTCTTTTAAATCAAAATATGGTTACAAATTATTGGTTACATCATTCATGTTGAAATTATGCATGTGAGAACGATGCAGAACGTTAAAAGCGTCCGTAATAAAGAGACGACAACAATTCCAATATTAAATTAAAATAAGCCGTGGCAGCCAAGAGATGACCAGTCCCCACTGACGGCGCCCGTTCACGAACATGACGTATGGATCAGCACCATTTAGCTCAACCATTTTGAAGGGAACTTAATGATCCAACACACACGCCACCACCAGCGAGACATTTGAGTGAGCATGACATAGTCCCAGCCGCCAGGGCACATTCAAGTCAATGAAAGACAGACCTAGAAAATAGTAGCTTTATAGTAGGTACATAGAACTCACACATGTGCTATGCAATTATACAATACTAATTAGGATTCAAACAAAGGATTAAATATATTATTTAAGTAAATTACAATTATAATTTTTAAATTGAATTGAATTTATTTTATAAAATTAAAAAGGTAATAGATAATAATTAAGGTTATATTTGTTTCACCGGGAGATTTTTACAGAATAAACTGTCAGGTCGTGTTGGTAAGGGTTATTAACACTTTCAGGGACACTAAACGCCCATAAGACTTCTAATGTCTCGTTCAGTGTCCGTCAACCGATTAATGTACAGTCGAACAAGGTATAACATATTGTAGCGAAATTAAAATTAAATTCACCACTTCAAAATGTATAACAATTTATAAGTATCGAAGAATTTTTGTCCGTTTGTCTGGATGTAGGTATGTTCCAGATTGGCGCGAAAACGGGTGAACAGATTTGGATGAAATTTGGCACGTAGATAGTTGATAACCGGGATTAAATCATAACATACTTTGATGCCGTAGTACGTTCCCGTGGGGTATTTTACGACATCCACGCGGGCGAAACCGCGGCCAAAAGCTAGTTTCTTATACACGCAAAAATTTTCATCATTCACGCTGCCAGTATGAATGCTTCCGTTGAGGAAGTGGGGGTAATGCCACGATCAACATCTCCTTCGTGCCATTAAATTGCATAAAAAATAGTAAATATACAGTTTTTAACAAAATAATCAGTATAAGAACATGATAATAGTACAAATACATGTGACAGTAATATCTCATCGTCACTCTCAAGAAAAGTGCATAAAATAACTCAAACAAAGTGATAGTGCAGCCTAGTAAAGTTTGTTTACATAAAAACGAGTATAAAGGATAATGCGCAAATTTCATAGAAAATTACCCCAGTGCCGGCGCAATAGGAACCTATCTCAGATTCTTGTACATTTCTTGTGTATAAAAAATAAATATGTGTGACCTCCCCAATCAGTGGCTTACATAGAAAAAAGTAGCCTTGTTTTTTTTGGTGTGAATTTTATTAAGTACACGTTATTAGCAAAAATCGAGTGAAATATGAAATAATGGCTACAGAATCACTTACATTTAAATTCTAGGCGGTCATAAAAATATATTTTTGTACTTGAAACAATTTTTTTTTTTGTTTTTAAATACAAGATTGCATACCATTTTAATTTTTGCTAAAAATAATGAATTGTATTACTTGTCAGCTGCAAACGTAACGGACTCTTTAGTAGCAGATCGCTGCTATTGCTGTCTCGCTCTTTTCGTTATATTAGAGAGAGAAGAGTAGTGACGCCACGGGTACAAGTTGCTTTGTTTGAATCATAACACACACTCTAGTCCGATCACTTTGTATGGCAAGCCAATCCCTTGGGAGAACCGACCCAAATACCCAGGTGTGATCCTCGACCACCACCTTACCTTGAGTGAACACATAAGGATGGCTCGTTCGCGCACCTCTTTCGCTCTCGATAGGCTCTACTTTTTATTAACCGCCCGCAGTAAATTGTCTCTCTGATGCAAATTGCGCATCTACACCGCGGTCATCCGTCCCATCATGACCTATGCCTACGTTGTATTTGCGCACGCAAAGCCCCGCCATCTTCATAAGATGCAGACCCTTCAGAACCGTTTCCTCAGAAAGGTTACGGGAGCTCTCTTCTATGTCCAAAATTGTGAATCTTCACATAGATTTACGAAAGCCTACCATCCAGCAGTTCATAAAATGCCTTTCAAAGCGTTTCTTCCACTGTGGCATAAAACACCCCAAAACACCTGATCAAATCACCTGAGCAGCCGCCTGCTACACTCCCTCCCGCATAAGTAAGATTCGCCGCCCGAGGCATACCTTAGTCACCCCCGACGACGCCACTACCCTCCTCCAGGAGAGTAGTGGCGTAGTGGTGTCCTCCTCCAGGAGAGTACTAAGGTCACCAGTATCATAAAGAAGTACAAAAACAAGGGTCAGAGCGCCGTAAAAGAGTATAATTGTTCATGTATTCACGGCCGTCGGACAATAGGAAGTTGCGACTATGTTATCATTATTTTGTACTACCCTGGTTGGGCCCGACACAACGAACAAGAATTTGGGCATCCTGCTGCTTTTTTAGACAACATTTTAATAGACCTGGAATTATGATGCGATAAAATAAACGCATTCAATATCAAGTCTTGTTATTATTACTATTTAAATATGTTATGTATATAATTATATGTATTATTACATACATAACATTTTATCACGCCTGTATTCCCCGAAGGCGAACCCAAAGGGATAAGCAGAGGTGTGCAGTACACCCACATTTCACTAGTTATGTTTAAGTGCTATGTAATAGGGGGCGAGCCTATTGCCATCATCTAGACACAAAACCAGACTGCGACCTGTTACTGAGAAATTCTTAAATATTATTGATTAAATATACTTGAATATAAAAACAATACACATACAACACAATTTATACATTTCTATACATATATATATATGTATATAAATATAAATACACCCATATTTATTGTTTACCCTAAAACCGGAAACGGGTCATTCTACTCATCATTAACATTATGAACAACATTAAATATAAAAACTAAAGGATTTTTTTTTCTATGTTAGCCACAGATTGGGGAGATCACATATATATATTTTTTATACAAATAAAATGTACAAAAATCTGGGGTAGGTTCCTTTTGCGCCGGGGCTGGGGCAATTTTGCGCATTCTCCTTTGGTACACTACTAATAAACTCAGTGCAGTGCATAAATCATCTTCGTGTAATAGCAATAATTGCTAAAAATTCAAGTCTAGTGACTTATTTAGTTTAATTGCGCTTGTGTTTCGTTACTTTGAGCTGTTCTAAAAAAAAAAAAGTACTTACCCTCACTTAACTCTAAAAACACTGTGGAACCATAACTACAATTTCAAGTTAACTTGTATGATACCAGTTGGCGTGCCGGATACGAACGAGTCACTGTGCCCTTAATCAAGAGGTCCCAAGTTCGAATCTCAGTTCTTCGTTGTCTTTTTGTGAATGTTTCTTGCAAGTTTAAATTAAATCCTATCAATCACTTTAAAGACATCACGTAGTGAATATTTCGACAAAATAAATATTAGCCATGAATTTTCTGGAAAATATCACATTTCGTCGTAATCGAACACGTTCGGTAATAACTGACGATGGCAATGTCAGTATCTCACAAACACTAGAGAATACGGTAAACAGTATGCCCGACTTATCCGATCATGAAGATGATCAAGTAAATATTTTAAATAACTAATTACTAGATCTAGAGGCTCAACTACAAAGCGCTCACAGAGAAATTGAGTTGTTATCATAAGAAAATACTAAACTCAGACAGTCAAATGAAGAATTATTAAAGTAAAATAGTTTGTACAGAAAAATAACGATTAGTCCTGTCAAATATAAATCTTCATCTCCGATGAAAAAGTCAAGTAAAGCTGTAAAAGTAAAACAAACACAAACTTCTAAACAAGAATACAGCGAGCCGTCAACAGCTTCCCATATAACCCAATTTACTACTACTTCAAAAATTATTACTAACAGCGCTGATATCAAGAAAAAACAGGGACAAATCCCGTGTCCTGCACCTTCCAGCAAAAACAAGATATGTATACTAAGCGCAAATAATAAAAATAAAGTCTTGTCGATAGCACAAGATTCACTTAGTGACAAGTACGATGTATGTCATTATATTACACGAAACGGAACGTTGCATCAACTTCTTAGCGGAATTCAAACGAAATTATGTAATTATACCCGGAATGACTTTTGTATATTATTAATCGGAGAAGAAGACTTTAAAATTACTAGCAACTATCACAATAATATTGTATACATTCGGGAGATTCTTAAACAAATAACTTACACTAATGTTGTAATCTGTGTTCCTACCTTTAAACTTGGAGGCTGCAACGATATCTACAACTGGAGAATTGAAATATTTAATAATTTATTACACTTGGATTTATTAACTCATGAATATGCATATTCTTTTGACTCTAATTATAATTTGAACTATGATCACACAATGTTTAACTTATCGATAGGCTGTATAAATAACTATGGCTTACGCATTATTTTTGAAAATCTGTTGCATTAATTAATGTAAATTACATGACTACTTCCACAGAAAATATTGTAAATACTCCAGAAGAAACATCTTCATTGTTTTTTCGACACTAAAGGACAATGGCAACCGCCCAAACAAAATTTTGTTGACATTTTTTTTTGCGTCTGCCTAAGAAAAATATGTAAAAATACAGAGTTCGAATCCCTAAACAGTTTTGTCTTCAGACATACTTTTATAGGAAGTCAGGAATTAAAGATATTCCAGTTTGAAGTTCTAGAGGTTATGTCTAGTCAACAACAGACCCTAATCGAAAAAGAAATATAGAAATACTACTTACCACTTAAAATATAATTCATAGAAATGCATTTTTTTTGCAAAATAAACTACGGACTACGGCTTCAGAATTATAAGTCTAGCCGATCGCGACGTGCGAAGGTCTGCCACATAGCCCACATGCGACGTAGGTACTTTACTTTGACTAATCGGGACGCCAACGCCACCAGGCAGTGCTCGACAGAGTCTACAATATAATGCTCGAGTAAAGAGGGTAAAAGCAGACCAGTCCGATCACTATGTATGGCTAGCTGATCCCTTAGGAGAAGCGAGCTAAATACCTAGATGTGGTCCTCGACCACCACCTTACCTTCAGTGAGCACATAAGGATGGCTCGCTCGCGCGCCGCCTTCGCTCTCGGTAGACTTCAATCCCTATTAACCGCCCGCAGTAAATTGTCTCTCAAATCCAAATTGCGCATCTACACCGCAGTCATCCGTCCCATCATGATCTATGCCTGCGATGTATTTGCACACGCAAAGCCCCACCATCTTCATAGGATGCAGACCCTACAGAACCGTTTCCTCAGAAAGGTTACGGGAGCCCCCGTCTATGTCCGAAGTGTGAATCTTCACTTCGACCTCCGAATTCCCACTATCCAACAGTTCATGAAACGCCTTTCAAAGCGTTTCTTCGACTGCGGCATAAAACACCCCAACCTCCTAATTAAAGCAGCCGCCTGCTACACTCCCTCCCGCATTAGTAAGATTCGCCGCCCGAGGCATACCTTAGTCGACCCCGACGACGCCACTACCCTCCTCCAGGAGAGTAGTAAGGCCACCAGTACTTTAAAGATACACAAACACAGACCGTCGTCCTTCCGTCCTCGCCGCCGAGGCCCGCCGCGACGTTCCAATCCACGTCCGCCCCGACCCTTGCTAGAGCCAGCCCGCGCCGCTAAGCCTGTAGCTTTAAATTCGTCCCCTAATAATAATTCCGATCCAGCCTGTCCCTTGCTGCCCTCTCCCAGCGTAGCTCTAAACCGAGGCTCGTACCCCGCAGCGGGTGCCCTTAGCGTGTTGTCGCCTAGTTTGTAAGTCTTCTATGGCAACCACAGACATGTCCAGTTAAGCAGTCGACAACCTCCTAGGTTGACCTGCGAGAAGCCAATCACAAAAAAAAGAGTAAAAGCAGAGTTGGTCGGTGGCTGTCAAGCAGTGAACACGTTTAGAAACCGTCGCGTGTTCTGCACAGAACACTATTACTCCTTGGCGTTGTGTACTTATAGTTGTGTCGTGTACCTACAGTGTGTGATTCGGTAGTGTGATTAATTTGTTCGTAAATTATAATTTGGTTTGAACAGCAAACGATCTTTCTATTGCGCAATAACCAACACTTCCCATAGTACGCCCACAGTAGTTAAAATATGGCTAATGACAACGAGAGAGACGTACCTTCTCCGTCATATATATATGATTCATTATATGGTACGGGTATAGGGGATAGATTAAAAAAACAATGTATACTTTTTAATAAATATTGCTCATCATTCACAACATCATCAAGAAAACCTGCAGGTGCTAATTTATTTGGGTAATGTCTGGCCCATCCTAGATACCATAATTACAGTGATTGTATAAGTGCAACATCCAACAGTTCGTCTTGCAACTAAACAACTACCACAGTACTCTATTATTCCTGCTCGACCTCCTTGTACTTGGTTCAGCTTCGTCTCTGCCAGAAACTTCTTTTTGTAAGTTATTATTAACTGCAGCCATTGCAAGATCTCTGCATGCCTCGTAGACATAGTCATCTTCCAAAATCTAAAAAACATAAACGATAATACTTTTAATAAGTTAGAATGATTTATTAATATTTCTAGACCAATGTCATAGACGTACTTAGTAATTATAAAAACTTGTCAATTGTAGTTCAAGATATTTATGGTAAAAGCAAAATACGTTACTCGTATTAGAAAAAAAAACACTCCTGTGACCTTTATTTATTACAAAGCTTTAAACGGCTACATATTTCATTTAAAATCATGATTTTTAATAGTTGCCACTAACAGAAATCAAACAATGTTTTCAGCTAGGGTAAATAATCTTGTACTATACTTGTTACACAGTTTTATGCAATGTAGATAATCACTATCTTGTAACGACTAGTTGCCAGAAATACTTACAATTTGAGGGTATACCCAGCTGCAGATTAAAGCAGCGACTATCGTGTAAGTGCCAATGTCGGGTATCGGCGCAATTTATTTACACATGATGTTGCAGTAGACATACATGATGCGTGTAAGCTTGTAGGCCTTACACGGCTTCCCATCGTGGTAAACAAATAGATGCAAACACATCAAAATCCAAGATATCAGGCAGAATCATAATCCAGAGCCACAGAAAAATGTCGTCGTATAGGCAAATAATCAGAATCCTTAGGCAAGCACTAGTTAACAGTAAATCTCTGAGTCCATAAACAGAAGCAGTCGATAAAGTAGAAAATCACGGCAAATCGATGGGAAACACAAAATAACGAGAAACACGCGCAAGCAACAAACGACAAGTTGTCAGAAAATTGTACTCTGTGGTTGTCAGTAGGTCGGCCGGTTGATTGACAGAAGAAATGTCATCTGTTTTTTATTGGCGATGTTGCCATACTCGAATTACACTCATTTCCGTGATGTCAAGTCAAATGATGACCGCTTTATTCTAAGCACAAACAATTATATTTATCTTCATATTTATATTCTGATGCAGAAATGTATTTCCTAAGTATATTAATGCAATACGTAAAGCAAAGCATTTTATGTAACTTGCCAAGATTTTTATTACATGGCAACATTAAAAGTTCAGCTTAGCCAAAAGTCATGAAGTCAAGCCAGAAAAAGAAAACTAAGCCATGATTATTTTTATCATTAAGAAACTAGTCAACTAAGTATTCATTAATGACGATTTTTTTGCCAGACTTCGATAGGCCAAAAGCTTGATTTGATAAAACTTAGTAAATTATTTCGTCGGTATCTATCACGGTCACATAAGTAGACGCTTACTAATTCTATCAACAATTTCCTCGCCATTGTTCTTTCTCTATGTTATTCATCAAAATATAGCGGGTTTACTAAATAAATCTGACCTACTGTTAGTAAATATAGAAGAGCTTAAAGAGAAAAATATAGACATTGATGTAATATGTATCACTGAGCATTTTATGTTATCAGGTTATGAGCAACACCTGAGCATACCTAATTACGCACTAGCGGCGTGCTTTAGTCGTACTTGTAATAAAAGGGGTGGAGCATGTATTCTAGTGAATAAGGTACATAAGTTTAAAGCACTTGCCCAAATTAGTAAATTGTCCGTAAGCAATGTAATCGAATGTTGTGCAGTTGAGTTACTTGATTATAAAATTATTATAGTTTGTGTATACCGTGTACCGGGTCAAAGCAATCTCAATTTGTTTTTCGAGAGGCTTAATAATGTTCTAAATTGCATTGCTAAAATAAGTAATCGTAATTGTGTTATAGCCGGTGACTTTAACATAGATATCATGAAGTGCAATAGTGCACATTCGATTTCGAATGTTTATTGTTAAATTATAATCTCGCATTAGCACTAAAACAGCCCACAAGACTATCAAGTAAAACTTGCATTGACAACTTTGCACATGACTTTAAAAAGAAGTGTAAGACCGATGTGTTAGAATTTGGGTTATCAGATCACACTGCCCAATTAATTAAGCTTCCAGTTAAAAAAATATTTAAATTAAAGTATTGGCATAAAGTGAAGCGCGATTTTAGGTCTGATAATATACATAAATTTAAAAAATATATAAAAAACCTTTCTTTTAGTGACGTATATAACACAGATGATCCATCAGTAGCATATCATAATTTTATAGAAACTTTTAAATTATTTTATGATTTGTGTTTTCCGCAAACTAAAATTACTGTGCAAGTAAATACAAAACTAAGGTGGATATCACGTGGAATTAAGACCTGTAGTAGGAATAAAAGAGAATTACTCTGGAATTTCAGACGGAAACCAACATTGACTAACAAACAAAAATATTCAACATATTCAAAACTTCTAAAGCGGATTATAAACCTTACTAAACGTGCTCACAACAATTACAAAATAAAAACATCGACTAATAAAAGTAAAACTGCATGGCAAATTATAAATAATAATAAATTAAATATTCCAAAAGAATCAATAACAGAATTACATATTAATGATAAATTAACAACAAATCCTACAGAAATTGCCAATGCGTTTAATAATTACTTTATTGAAAAAGTAAATCCGATTCCAGGTGCTGGAAGAGAATCCACAGCCCTAATTAATCCGAAACCGAACTCAATGTTTGTATCACCCTGTTTACCTTATCATATGCAGAAAATTATAAGAAATCTTAAAAATACTAGCAGTGTAGGGAATGACGGTATTTCGACTAAAGTCATCAAAGCGGTGAATGAAGATATCTCTCATCACTTAAGTCATATTCTGAATCTTTGTATACGAAGTGGGACATTTCCAAAAGACCTTAAAGTGACTATTATTAAACCTATTTTTAAAAAAAGATAGTAAGTACTTAATGGAGAACTATAGACCTATAGCACTAATTTCCGTATTCTCAAAAATCTTTGAGAAATATATTTACAGTGAAATCAATAGCTACTTAGACCACAATGAAATCCTCTGTGATGAGCAAAAAGGCTTTAGGAAAAATAGAAACATCAACATGGCGGTTTATGACTTTTTATACGTTGTTTCTTCACAAATTGACAAATCTTTACCAGTTTGTTCTATTTATTGTGACATGTCACAAGCATTCGATTATGTGGATCACAATATTCTGCTAGACAAACTTGGGGCTTATGGTATAAGAGGTAATGTCCTAGAATTGATAAAATCATATTTATCAGACCGCCAACAAATAACGCAAATTTCTAAATTTAATATTAAAACTAAAAGGGAACAAATTTACTCCTCTGATAAGCGATACGTCACTTATGGTGTTCCCCAGGGAAGTGTACTGGGCCCCCCTTTGTTCCTGCTATACATTAATGATCTACCAAATGCAACTAAGGAACCCATGTCATTGTTCGCTGACGACAGTACTGTAACCATAGCACCTAAAAATTTGTTTAATTACTATTCTGACTCTACTGATTCATTAAATTCTATAATTGCCTGGCTTAATAATAATAATTTGAAAATTAATCTTAATAAAACCAGCATAATGCATTTTAGTCAACGAGAAAATTTACGTAATTCATCAAAATTTAATTTAGTATACAAAGATAATATAATACAAGAAGCTGAAACAGCCAGATTTTTGGGATTAATCATTGACAAGCAATTAAATTGGAAAACCCACATTAATGAACTTTGTAAAAAAATTAGTACTTCTTCATATTCTCTTTATAAGTTGGCACCGACTGTCAACACAGACACTTTACTTGCGGCATATTATGGACTTGTTGAATCAGTGCTAAGATTCGGAATAATTTTCTGGGGCAATTCAACTCAAAAGGACACTGCGTTCAAAGCACAAAAGCGTTGTATACGGGATATGTTTGGGTTGCAATCTACAGACAGTTGCAAACCAACTTTTAAACAACACAGAATTCTAACACTTCCGTCAGTTTACATATTAGACATATCGCTGTTTGTAAAAACTAATCCTCATTTGTTTCCCCTATTGACTAATCATTCAGATAGAAATAGACGTGAGAAGTACTTTGGGTGCAATCAGTCCCTGCCAAAACAGCATTTCTAAGGAAAAGTGTAATATGCATGGCCACATTAATATATAATAAAATTCCTAATGCCATTAAGATAATAAATATTAATTCATTCAAGAGAGAACTAAAAAAATGCTACTTAGTAAGGGGTATTATAATGTTACGGAGTTCTTGAATGACACATTTTGAATGATCATAATTTAATATTCTGTTTATTATTATAGTTGAAGTAATTTTATTCTATTAATTATTTTAATTTTATTGTTTTAGTTATTTTAATTTTATTCTATTAGTTATTTTAATTTTATTGTTTTAGTTATTTTAATTTTATTGTTTTAGTTATTTTAATTTTATTGTTTTAATTATTTTGAATTTCCTGACTATATTTTTGTATTGATTTGTAATTATGTATTTGAATTTATTGAATTTTGAGACTTGTTTCCTACTCGTAACTATTTTGTACGCCGAATATGGCAAAACATGTTGAATCAGCTATTTTAAACATTTTTCCATCCATATGTGCATATTTATGTATCATGTTACACATGTTTATACAAATAAATGCATCTTTATCTTTATCCCGTCATTAGTCGTCGGGCAGTTGCCCACCAGACACGACAACCATCTGGTCGGAAGATCCGCCCTTTTCTATGGAGCTATGAGTGAACTTGACACCCTGTTCCTCATACCTCTATATTATTATATGTACCTCAGGAAAAGCATAATACGCTTTCGTCACTCTCGGCAGGAAACAAATATTCTTATTCAATATCCAGAAACCTTTTGATAATAATCTAAATAGGCAATTTGGGATAGCCGAATAGCCAGATAAGACAGGTTCCATAAGATTACATGCACCAAATCTTTTCACTTCTACAAATAAGTTATAAATGTTTAAGAGTCCTTTTCGATTTAAAATGCTTACGGAAGAAAACCAACCAATACCTTAGCTTGACCTATTTACTTCAGACCAAAAACCTTTTAACCTGAAACCCATAATCATAATAGGCCTCCGTACTATAATCCTTTTTTTGTCTTTATACCACGAGTACTAAAAGCGGATAGCGTAGCGTATAACAGTTGACGGTTATACGCTACGCTATCCGCTTTTAACATAGAAACTTGAGCTAACAAGGCGGATTTCAGAAGAAAAATGGATGAGCTTCGAAAAATTATTGAGGTTACACTAAAACTCTTTGCTTTAAAGCTTGTTAAGGTGAATCCTCAGTTGTAGCCCACCAAATTCAAATTTTATTTGGTGTTTTGCAAATTGCAGCTCTGGTTTACGTCGTATGTTGATCGAAATGCGATTCCCGACTGTAGGAATGATATATTTACTGAATAATTAAACTGAATGATTACGGTTACTCCCTCTCGTAAGCGTACAGTCTCGAAAAGCGAGTTTGTTTTATACGATGTAGAGAAGATGCTTTTGAGTTCAATCAGGAATCTGATGTAATAATTAAATCTTGCAATGAACGTGATTAAATATTTTCTGTCCATCTGCCACTTCGTTTTCAATTAAGATCAAAGACATACAATTATTACTTAGTATATTAAATATCTCTGATTACGATTAATTAATGAGTGCATTAAAAATATAAATAATATTTACTTTATCCCGCCGTTATAATATTTAGGTACCTAGTTAATCAAAATCATAAGAAGCTATTTTTTTTAAATATTTATGAACCGAAGTAACGAGTATTTACTCTTTCTCATCTTCCATATTAGTAAAAAAAATACATTATTTTCCGGGACTATCGACAAAACCACCCATTTATCATCTTGATACATAAAGGATACTTCTTCGTCCATCCACTCCATCAGTGTAACCCACACAGTTGTTATGTAAACCACATAGCAACTGTAACGCGTTCACACAAGATTGAGCACACACGAGACCGCAAGACAAAGTTTGCTCTGAACGTAATTCACCGTATAAAGTTACCACAGGATAGATAGTTATAGAAGGTCAGCTCCATACAACTAGCGAAAACGCACGTACTCATAGACAGACTGCACGTACAGCGAGTGCAAGCGCACTAGCGACTGGAATTAGTTTGAGATCGCCACTCGTACACGCCTATGTGTGCGTGCGCCTGTTGTCGCTCGTTGTATGGAACTGGCCTTCTGTACCAACCTATTCTGTGCCGTTAATGGAATTGAGCGGCGAGGCGAAGCTTGTGTGCGGTTTGGGTATCTAATTTGTGTTGATCAGGTTATAGTTCAAAGCATTGTAAATGAGACCTACGTTAGTCTATTTCAGTTGACTTTCGGGGATTATGCGTTGCATTTTCAAACTTTGCCAGAAACAAACAGCCCGGAGTCTGGACTTGTATCCAGTTAATAACCCAGTAGGATCGCCCCCATTATCGAGGACGTTTTCTTTATCAGATAGGTATGACATTGAAATAATACCTACCTAGAGATCTAGGATATAGCTACAACCACAGCCAGAAGAAGTAATATCATGAACACACAAGTTTTACAACGCTACGCAGCGCAACATGTAAAGCTATAACTTCCAAATATTTTGTTTTCTGATTCGCATTTCACGTTACATTGCTCTGTGTATAAGCTGCGCTACACTGTGTTGTTGCTGTGGGTACTATGAAGCCTGTAAATTATACAACTCATGAATATTGGCATCAATCAGTGTTGTTTATTACTGCACTTAATTAGACGTACAAGTTTGATGAATTTACAGACAAATAATGTTTTACCCTAGTAATCTTTTGGACTATAAAAACTCTCTCAAAGAAACATCTCTCTAAAGTCTCTCTGGCATCTCTCTCTCTCTCTTTTGGATTTGACGTTGACTTTTGACTTTAACCATTTGTATAAATAAAATAAGGTCTTCCCGGACAACAAAATATTGCAATGCTAGATGAAATAAATATAGACAACTAGAAATTAATATAGACAACTAGCTTCTGCCCGCGGCTTCACTCACGGAAAATTATCTTACGGGAACTTATTAATGGGACAAAAGTATCCTAATCCTGGTCATGATCATGGTCTATCCGTGTGCCAAATTTCATCCAAAACCACTCAGCCGTCAAGGCGTGAAATGCTAACAGACAGACACGCAGAGTTACATTCGTATTTATAATATTAGTATAGAGGGAATGAGTGTAAACTCCAAATGCTGAACAAATACCTGTATCATACATCTCCACCACGATCACTTTTGGGCCAGTTTGTGATGGCATTACTGTAAAATGCCGCCAAATGCTTTACGCATCCATGGGCCATTTCTGAAATTGTCTGCTGTAGAGAGCACGTAAAAGAAATTGCAAAAACAAGTGAAATCGATTCCTTCCTCGCTGTCAATTAATTTTAGTTAGCGTCACTACTTGTGACAATACTGCGTATAGCATACTGGTTGTATAATAGAAAGTGACAAATAAAGTACGTTGTGCGGCCTATTAAGCTTGTTGGCTGAAATGAGTGACATTGTTAAAGAAATGGTCGTGCCCAAAGCAGTTGGTTCAATAAATTGACTTCACAACAAAAATATGATGAACAGAAATGAATGCCAATATAATGAATTTAAATTTATTGACACGAGTGTCAGGTGGATAGCAGTTTTGCAGAAATTACCAGTCCTACTATCAGCCAGATTCTGGAATTATATAAAAAAATCAACAGTCACTGATTTGCACTAAGTTTTACTTAATACGAGTAGCACAGTGGTTATTGCAATGTAATAAATATAACTTTTACTTAACTCTATGTTAACACTCTGAAAAAAATGGGTAGGTCAGACATAGTTCAAATTGATAACTTATCTCATTTCTGAGAAAAATCCAAGATGCGGAATTTGATCATATTCAATATAAGTAACTGCTGACAACCAAAGACAAGTTGACAACATTCAAATACGAATAAATATAAGGAAAAATTCCGGCAAATCGATTAATTAATCATTCGTATCTTTCAACCAATTAACTTCCCGCCCTAAGAGTTGACAAAAAACGTAAAACGGGGTGGGCCGATTTATTTGCACGCCAGGGTAGTTAATGCTCGCAGGAGGAGGAGACACCCTGGGCGTCGGGAGTCGATTGCCGACTCCCGGCCACCGTAGGCGCGGGCTTGCGGACGGCGAGCAATGGGCAGCTCGCCGTCCGCTAAGGACCAGGCTCGGGTCGACGGCGCGTCGTGTTCCACGCGCGCCTCAAAGAGATGTCAGCAAAATTGACGGGGTCCGATAGGACCGATGCCTGCCGGGGCTGCGGATTGTTCGAAAGAGTTACCGTGGCCCTGGCGCACAGGCAACTGAAGGAACACGGGTGGGTTTTAGTCAGTAAGAGTCTGACACGCCCTTCCGCTCCGCCCAGAGCGGGAGAGGTCATTTGATGATTTCCCAACCAAAAAAAAAAAAAAAGGGTAGTTAATGCTGAAGGCCACGTTATCACTGAAATCGTGCAATTATATTGTGTGCAAATAATTTAACAGAAATCTACTGAAAAAAATGGTTTAATTAACAAATTTTAAATGTCTTCCTTAAGAATAATTAATTAATTTAATTAGAGAATTAAGCCCAATAATAGGGGTGCCCATTCCTTTTATTTTCCTTTTTCCTTCGATGCTGGTCCTTGGCCCAGACTAAGACAGAACGGGCTAACCGCACACTACATTTCCCATGATTTAATGCTTCTTTTATTTTTTCCTTATCAAATATTTTATTAAACTAATAACGGGACATTATCAGTGATCAAATATTATCAAATCCCTGTAATTATCACGTATTTAATTCTCTTTGAATAGTTATTTGATTGGTAGTTAGCTAGAATTTCTTTAAGGTAACTTCACACAGGAGTGCAAAAGTATGCATCTACAGTCCTATCACCTTTATTTTACCTCTGCCAGTTGCAACCCAACAGCAACCTTATAGTAACGAAAATAAAGATCATTTTGATTTTGACGGCTTGTCAGTGGCAGCAACCCAATAGCAACCTTAATATAACGACAATAAAAATCACTGTGATTTTGACAGTGATGCAAAATCAGAGGTGAAATAACTGTGAAGGGATATTGACTTAATACTTTATACTTCGACTTTTAATCGTATTCAGTAACTTGATAGTTGAATGAATACCAGCACCCTAATTACACACACACACACACTATCTATCACATTCTGAATCAATTTAAAGCTTATTGCTAATCCGTGCTTCATATATATTCGCAAAATGTGTGTGCTCAACAACGTGAATAACAAATGTTGTTGAACTGTCAAAATGAAACCCATGTCTACTGTTAGTGTGTTACGCAATCACCCCGCTGTTAGATAGATAGTCAGCTGTTAGAGAGATATCTAGTTTATTATAATGTCATGATTTTTTTCACCTCACTACCGGTTTTTCGTCAGTTTTCTAGAAATACTGAGAGGAATGTTAGGAGCATTTCAACAATTAAATAGTACAATTTGTAGGTGTTGTAGTTAGTGTCGCCGGATGTCGCTGAAAACCAGCGCTGGGGCTCTATCTCGCATAGGGTCGTAGCATTATGCTAAGCGATTGCAGTTTTGCGTGGATGTGACGCATATTTTCCCCGAAATTGTTCTTTTTGTGTTTTGCTCTGCGTCCTATTATATAACAGCAAATAAACGTATTTTCTTTCTTTCTTTTCTTTATTTTTGTCTTTCTTTCTTTAAACGATCTTATTTGTTTTTATCTAAGTAATGTAGGTAGTAATAAAAACTTCATACAGAGCTTTTTCCGTACAACGAAGCAAGAGCCTTAAGGCTCCCATAGTCAGGCGTAACGCCATTCTGGTAGAATAATTTCCATGAAGTTTTTATAGAAACTGTGTAGCGTCGCACTGTCGCATTGCGCCTGTCTGTGGAAGCCTTTAAGCAAACCTAAGGTAATCCTTAGGTAATTTATGGTAATACACGGCTGTCAAAAATCTTGACATATGCAATGTTATTAATTTAATGAATTATCACAGGATCAAGAAAGTTCAATCATGAGAAATATAGTGTGTTTTTATAATGAGCGAATAATACTCGTAATAATGAATAATGAATTAATACGGTTAGGGTAGAGTCACATTAGCTGATGTTATTAAGGGTTTTATTGTCAGTTCTCATAATAAAATCTGTGGTCAAAACTATTGATGTTATTTTGGTCAAAAATACACAAATCGAACTTCAAGGCTTTTCTAGTTAAGAGGGCGCACACCGGTCCACTAGCGCCACTCCTTTTAAAAAATATTATCTCGTCACTGAGAAGGAATTTTGAATAACGGCTCAATAAGCTCCCTCGATAAGTATGTCTAGAGTTTTCTAATACCTTTTATAAACTTTCATATTGAGACACGAAGCAATAAACTACGATCTAGAGGAATGTAGTCGCTTTTCTTTCAATCACTTTTCTTTGTATTTTCGTTTTGTTGACACAGACTTCTAAAATTAAGGTTATTTTTTACTTTGTAGTGTTTTTTTTATTTGAAGTAGGTTGTTTTTTTTTGTAAAAATGTTTATATATTTCACTTTTTAGTTGTGGTACCTATCCCGCGCAAACTCGTATACCACTACTTTCTATGTAAATAACAGTGACAGTAAGTTATTATAACATCATCAATATACACTAAAAAAATACGTATTATTGAAGCTAACTAAAAAACTACCGAAGCAAAGTTACTACAATTCATATGGAACCACTCTTGAGGCATACCCTATCCATTACAAAATGAATTTTCGAAATCGATGCACAATTGTTGGACATATCGCGTAACAAACATACAGACGAATTTAGGACCTCCTCCTTTTTGAAGTCGGTAAGAAAAGATGTAAGCACCGATCTACCAAGCGTGGTGCTGCTTTATTAGATAAGATCATTTTTATATGCTTAAACATGTGTGATTCATACAAGAAAAGACATGCATATAGGACGGTAACAACATTATTAGATACAGACATGTTTGCCACATGATGTGACGTGCAAATGTCAAGAAATATTGCAAGCGATATTTGTAAATCTTTATTGTGTGTGGCTAAAGCCTTATGAAATAACCAGCTTTTGCTCGCGGCTTCGGCCGCGTGGAGGTCTGCAAATATTTCTGGCAACCGAGAACTACCGGGATAAAAAGTATCCTATGCCCTTTCGGTAGGTCATAGTCTATACCTGTGTCAAATGCCAACCAAATCCATTCAACGGGTAAGGCAGGAAAATTTAACAGACAAACAGACTGAGTTACTTTCACATTTTTAGTATTAGTATGGAAGTGTGTATTATTATCGGACTTCCCTCTAAATATATAAGCTGAGAGTTTCTAGAATTGGTTTTCATACATTTACGGGCAGCTAAGGCACGCTCGTTCTATCGTATACCTCATCCATCGCTTTCCATCAGGCGAGATCAAGGTCAAGAGCAGGTCCAACAGGCAATAAAAAAGTTATAATGGCGAAAATGTCTAGAAGTTTACGTGATTTTTTCCTTGACATTGAACCCCAAAAGTAAGTTTTATTGAATTTTTTAATTTTGCTTACTTTTTTATGTGAACTAATTAAAGCCTTCCATACCATATGGAAGATAATTAATGAAAACACTGGCACAGGCTATTCTGAAACATCGAAAATATATATATTTTTTTCGAACAATCTAAATATGTCGTAGCGATTGGCCGACGAAAAATGTCTACTCAGATGGGTCCAGAACCATGCACTGGATCCATGGTAACTGGTTGCACTTCGATGTCCCTGCCACCCTGTATAATATGACTTTACAATGTGATCTTTGATTAAAGGAACTTCTTTATACTTGTCGCAAAACATTTCAGTGAGATCACCTCGCCAGCTGACTATGCCTACCTGATACTGTTACGTCACTCGTTATCATCCATAAGCTCATGGCCCCTCAAGATACTCGACCCGCTTGACACTGGATCTATACAAAGAAGAAAGATCTGGGTGGCCATCCAGAAGTCATTTCACATGTTTATGTGTTCGATGTGCTTTGTTGGCGGGGCCATGTATATACTGTTGCACCAGAAATCGATGACTTTCTTGGAGCTTGGACATTTGTATATTTCTCTTCTTATGTCCGTTGTTATGTTTGTAAGTATAAAACATTATAAGTACCGTCAGTCAGCGACCAAAGTCGACTAACACTGCTACTTTTACACATCCATCATACAAATTGACAAAAAAGTATTCGATACATTGTACTTTAGCATATAAACATAATATAATTTTTACACCATCTGCTCGCTCATGTCAAATTAAAGGTCATGCAAACGTAACCTAAAAGCAGTCATTAATGCCCGAGCTGTAGCCGGGCTTTAGGGTGCATTTCCACCAGAGATGTGCGAGAATTCGTATAGCGAGGCATGTGCGTATAACTAACCAATAACAGCGCTAGCAAAGCTCATGCAATGAAAATGAAGCGATGTTATTGGATAGTTTCACACAGATCCTTCGCTACGCATCCTCGCTCTTCTCTGGTGGAATCGCAGCCTAAATATTGTACTGATTTTCATTATGACCCGGTGGTGCATATTGTGATTTGAATTTGGAACCTTAATAAAAAAATCGTATAAAAACTTTTAACAAAAAAAAAACGGTTTTGTCTATAATAGTACAGCTCGACGAAAGAGTTCTCACTTCATAGGTTTTAGTCGCCGTCGACAAACAAAATAATTGGTTGTTGCGTCGCGTACCCTTCCGTTAGAACGCTGGATTTGGACTGACGCCCTATAAACGATATTATTTCTTGTGTTTTGAATGAAATTGTATGAGATTAGATTTAAAAAACAAAATCACCTGACTTACAGTAAGTTATTTTAGTTCAAACTCAGATTTGATGCCACCAACACTGTATCAGACTACTTGAAAAGTGAGCTGGTTTTGAATCTTCATAGGTGCAAACGAGTTTTGATTTTGTCGTTTTTCTCGTTTTAATCCTTTTACTGTGTTATATTTTCGGAATCGTGTCCTCAATCCCTTTATTTTGATACCCCACATGGTAACGATACAATTTAATTTTTCAAGATCTTACTTATTGTCGTCTAAAATCCGCCATTTTGATTTTATAAAAACAAAACCTAGCCTATAACCTTTGCTCGACCCAGACGAGTCGATAAATACCTCATGTATTAAATCCATCCGGCGTTTAGGATGCATCGAAAGTATAAAAAATTCCACATACAAAGATACATAGATACGTACACATGAAAAACATACTCCTGTCTTTGCTGTCAAGTAGTCGGGTTAATAGTAGTAATAGTAGTTACTTACCAGTTTCGTAAACTACTAATTAGATTACCGAATTAGTTTTTATTGCCTCTAATTATGTGCGAAAAATAGAGTATTCTCCTCGGGGATAAAGGGTCTTCATCTTGGGCGAGCGCTTGAATCCCTCACTGCACTCAGGATTCTAGTCTAAACTCCCTCGCTTCGCTCAGAAGTGAACTCAGAGCTCCCCCGCTATACTCAGCCCTAGAGTCCTTCGTTGCGTTCAGTATTCAAAATAGCGCGCGACATTAAGACACTGCTTTATGCCCTTGGTGAATTAATTTAATACTATTAAAGTCGCTTTTCGTGTTTGTATGTGTGATCGCGTTGTTCTTCTAAACTACAGATTTGATTTAGATGCGGTTTTCATCATAATTCAAAGAATTTATTCGGAAACGTCTCATAAAGGGTGAAGTGTTGAAACCCGAAGATACGACAGTATTCTTAGGCATAACTTTGGATGCCAAGCTTCAATGGGGCCCCCATACGAGTATAGACAAATTGTTGAAAAAGCTTAGCTCTGCAGCATACGCCGTTAGAAAAATTCGTGATTTAACTGATTTAGAGACTGCCCGTTTAGTATACTTTAGTTATTTTCATAGTGTGATGTCGTACGGTATTCTGTTGTGAGGAAATGCCGTCGATATTCAGACAATTTTTTTTTACAAAAAAGGGCAATTCGTTCAATTTATAAATTAAGTCCCAGACACTCCCTCAGAGATAAATTTAAAGAGATTAATATTATTACTGTGCCTTCTCAGTATATTTATGAAAATCTTTTGTATGCGCATAAAATATTAATCTGTTAAAAAAATACAGTGATATCCACAATATAAATACTAGGAACAAACACAAATTTCTTGTTCCTACAACCAGGCTCAAGAAAATAGTTGGCTCCTTTAGATGCCAATGTATACGTTTTTATAATAAAATTCCTAGCCACATTCAAGATCTAAGCTTTAATAAATTCAAATCTTTTATAAAGTGGAAATTATGCCAGAAAGCCTATTATACTGTGAAAGACTATATTGAGGGCTAAAAGCCTTGGGATTGAGCTGCTCCAATAAATTAACACAGTGAATGTTGATTTTAGTCTACTAACTCTTTTAGACATGAATACTTACTATAAAAAGTATTATATTATTTTCATTATTGTGAATATGAGGACTATGTGAGTCATTGTTTCAGTTTTATTCTTGGTCTGGCAGTTTAAGTAGTTTATGCGGCCTACCCAAATGTCCTTTCTTTGGTATTGTTGACTCCTTAAGTTCTGAGTTGAGCTGCACGGTTACTGACAAATGCGTGCACTGACTGGACAGGTCCACTCAATCTGTGTGGTTCTTTCCTCAAAAGACCATTTCAGATACCAATCTGCATGGTCTTCGCATGACCTGACCAAGATTATGTCTGGACTTTAAAAGAGACTGTGACCTCTGAGTTTGTTTCGGCCTTTCTTCTCAGAGTAGTCAGATAAGAAACACCGACCTCATCTAGTTTAAAAAACATGATTGACGTGTAAAAGTGTTTGTACAATCCTACTTACAGAAATAAAATCATTTATCATTTATGCAATGGCTCCAAAACTTTATAACACCTGATCACCTGATCACCTGATCAAATTGTATCAAGCAACAACATGAATGAGTTTCAACGTAAGCTTTTTAATTTATTGAATGACAAGGGGTGTTATTCTGTTAATGATCATCTTAATGACAAATTAAAACAATATTAAGTGTATAATTTCATATCTGTCTATAATTAAAATGTTGCTCCTTTATGATAATTATATTATTTCTTGTCATTTTTTATTGCATTTGTTATTGTGCTTTTACGAAATTGTGACTAATTAATTCCTATTTGTTTAGGTGCCGTCTATAATTTATTGACATATTATTAATTATTAGTGTTTGGCATGAAATTGTGACATCTACGTAACTATTGACTTTATTTTTAACCGACTTCAAAAAGGAGGAGGTCCCATTGTTACCAAGTCTGAATCCGATGAAGGGACCCCATGGAAATCGAGGGAAATCCTCAAATTTTATAAGCACACCAATAGCGACTTGGGATTTTTTTATAGTTACTCTTGCTTTTGTTCTCGGAAAGCACCATTCCGTGAAGTGGAACTGATGATGAAGACCAGAGGTGGCCACCGGAACTACTCAATAATAAGTATTTCACGGGTTGCGATTCGATTACATTAATATGGTTGCTAAGCAATTTTTGCTCGTCACAATGCATATGGTGAAATAAAGCTGATGGTGGCTTCACCATCAGCTCAGTTCTTTTTCAGGAGAACTCCTCAATAATTAACGCATCGGAAAACGGAATATTTCGTAAAGGCAACAATTTAAATGCTCACCAAAATAATTTTTAGACCCTAAGGCTAAGTACCAAGTAAAATATGTTAACTTCAAATAATATAAACCCACTCTATACCGAGGTGCCTAAAGAACAACGTTTTAAGTTCCAAAATAATTATACACTCATCAGAATAATTGTAGGTGTTGTATTTATATTCCTTTTGCCTACCAAAATGGATGAATGCTCACCAAATCTTGTTTAAGTTGCTCACCAAAAATAAGTTTGCTTCAAAATGTAAGGGTGGGATAGGATGCAAGAGCGAGCGAAGCGAGCTCGGGACTTGGAGCACCCCGACTCGGCCAGGTAGGATGGCGGGGTATTTCAGACCCCGCCATCCCCTACGTGGTAATTTTTTTTTAAACTACCCAGAAGTAGGAGCCCCGCCGAGTGGGGCTCCGTCGACTACGCCTTATAAATAAAAAAGGAAAATAGGTTAATGTCTCGAATACTTTTTGAAACACAATTTGGTGAGCATTTATCCATTCTGGTGGACACAATTTGGTTAGTATTTCGAATTTTTTGGTAGTAAAATAGATACTTTTCTGGTAGGCGTTTAAACACAAGCTTTTTGTAAAAGGTGATGAGCAGTTGACATTAGGTTATTGTAACTTAGATAAATTAATAACTGAATCACTAAAAAGTAAAAAAATAAAAAGCTTTTTACAAAAACAAACAACCAACTTCAAAAAAAGACACTACATAGTGAAAAATAACTTTAATTTCGGAAGTCGGTGGCAAAAAAACTAAAATACAGATCCAAGGACACCGACTTCCGAAATTAAAGTTAGTTTTCACTATGTAGTGTCTTTTTTTGAAGTTGGTTGTTTTTTTTTGTAAAAAGTTTTTTTTGTTTCTATTTTGTTAACTAACTTTCGATTACTTAAGCTCTTTTGGCCCTTTGGCGGGACATAGTAAGGACCAACATTTTTTTATATAACATCTGTATCATTTTTACCTTATGTTCACAAAATGAATATGTAAATGAATTTGAATTTGAGTTAGGAAGGAAGAAAATATGGTTACTACGTCAAACCTAAATAAATGACTGTTCAAACTGAGGCAAAACCCGCGCGGGACGCGGGACGTGACTGCGCACTTTGATTAGGAAGCCACGCGACTAGCCGCGCCAGTTTAAACACCTCCATAGAAGTTAGTTGATACAATCGGCGCGAGCGAATTTCGTCCCGCATCCTGCGCGGGATTCGACTCACTTTGGCCAAAGTCACTAAATCTGAATGGTTTAAAGTTGTGTCTATAGAACTAATGCCTATAAGCTGTTTGATTTTCAAAGAATAGGAGGTTACTTGGACCCCACTGGAGACCTCAAAAGTCAATATTGCTTTGTTATTGATTATAAGTACCAATATTTATTTTATTGTTTCGCAGTCTAGAATCACTACCCTATGTTTTTCTGATGAGTACGTGATAATTGCCAGAGATTTTTTGGAAAGATTCCATCTGTTCTTCTACAAAGACCGTTCTGAATATTCTATGAAGGTAAGATAATTATTTATAAACTAGCTTCTGCCCGCGACTTCGTCTGAGTAGACTTCAGAATTGGGTCAAAAAAGAAATGTAAAATTTGAAAGTAATAAAAAATGGAATACAACTTTCACCCATGTTATCATCGCTTGCGCTGTAATAGAGAAAAATAGCTGCAGTTTTGCGTTTCAGTTATTACGTATTTAATATGGTAGAGTCGCAAAATTTATATTTTTGTTTCACGCACATAATTTAAATTAATATACCCCTATACACGACATACGACGACAAATTTGTAAAAACTGTTGCTGCCCATTCAACACGGGAAGCAGGGACCCCATTCTATGATAAACCTGCCCTTGTACGGTAAATGTTGAAAAAAAGCCCGGCATGGCAATAACTCTATCCGCCCCAAAAGATGTCATGTGAAAGCACCCATTATATTTTCTGATATTATTTAAAAAATGCCGCGATACGTCTGTTCTACATAAAAATAGTTCTTTCAATGGTTCCGCTGGCTCCTCTTACCGTGGGATTACTACTTTTTCCCCAAAACAACACATTCCAGCCGTCTCTTCTTTCCATTTCACCGCCTGCTCCGGCATTTCGGCAACTCTCAAGCTGGCTTGACGCCTAGCTTACTCAATCCTCCTCAGCTTCGTTTGAGGAGAAGTCTCTAGATTTCTAGCTACTTTCATAGCTCTCGCTTTTTTTGAATTTGTCGACAAATTAGATTTGCGTTTAGCATGTTTTAAAAATGGGAAACTTTAAATTTGAATCTAAGTAAAAACAACAAAAGAAAATTAAATCAAAATTCGCTAACGAAGACAGACTAATCATAAAACAAACAACGATATCCTAATTGCTAAGCGAAATTATAAAGAACAAAACGAAACCTAACAACAATTCCAAATCGCAAAGCAAGCAATAAATTCCGATAAACGAAGCAAAAAACCGTTGTGTAATAATTCACACAACGATCTTCAATGAAACTGTGTATGTATAGTTTTCAACGACGTATAATAATATTCACCCCATACAAATTCTCAAAAGAAAAATATTACTCTGGTCTACTATCGACCTACTATCGACTGGTCTACTATAGTCATTAAACCATCAGCCTATCACAATACCCCCTCTAAAAACGTCGGATAATACTACCACCTCCTCAGATCTTGAACAATGTGAGACATTAGCCGATACCTTCCTAGACAATATGAACCTAACAAAACATTGGGTCAGCGATCCCAGTATTGAAGAGGCAGTCAAAGATTCGATTAGGCTGCTAGACTGTTATCAGATAGATGACTACCCATCTCTTGTTAGGCCGAATGAAATCCGAAAACTCCTAGGAAAACTAAAATCAAATAAAGCGCCTAGTTTCGACGGCCTGGGAAACGGCTTACTGAAGAACCTCCCTCAGAAAGCCATTGTGCATTTGACTAAAGTGTTTCATGGTTGCCTACGCCTTGCATACTTCCTGAAGATATTAAAACACGCTAAAATCATAGCTATTAAGAAGCCTGGGAAAGATCAATCGATTCCATCTAGCTATCGACCAATCAGTTTATTACCAAGCATAGGAAAACTTTTAGAATCTATCATTTTATCCCGCGTCTCTAAAACAACTGCGCATGTACTGATCCCTGAACAGTTTGGATTTCGAAGCTCACACTCGACCACGCAACAGTTAGCCAGAGTGGCTGAATACATAGCCCATGGGCTAAATCGCGGTCTTTCTACAGGCATGATTTTACTAGACATTGAAAAAGCATTCGATTCTGTATGGCACGATGGCCTATTGCACAAGTTAATTAATTATGAGGTACCTCTTTGTCTAGTGAAACTCATTCAAAACTACCTACGTAATCGATCGTTCTCTGTTTTTGTAGGTAATGAGCATTCTTCCTCTAAAACCATCCCAGCTGGTGTGCCTCAAGGTTCGTTCGTAGGTCCATACCTTTTCATACTTTACCTGAATGATATACCTAAACAGGCTCGCACACAACTTGCCATCTATGCCTATGACACAGCAACATTCACGTCGGACAAAGATGTTGACATAGTTACTGGACGGTTACAATATTCTCTCAAACTACTCAGCCAATATTTTAAGACCTGGAAACTGAAACTTAATTCCACAAAAACTGAAGGAATTCTGTTTACCAGAAAGCGTATACTACCCACTAGACTTGTTAAAATTGATGATTTCCAGATTACGTGGAGTGAATCGGTGAAATATTTAGGCATAATATTAGACAAGACACTTAACTGGAACAAAAACACTGAATTAACCATAAGGAAAGGCGCCAAAGCCCTAAATTCATTGAAACCTATTTTAAATCTCAAATCCATTCTCAATCCTTCAACAAAATTGCTAATTTATTCTACTTTAGTCAGACCTTGCTTAACTTACGCAGCACCTGTCTGGTCCAGTCTGGCAGAAACCAAGTACAATAAACTCCAAACTGTCCAAAACAGAGCATTAAAGATATCGTATAACACACCAATTCGCACGAACCTTAAAATATTACACAACCGAATAAAGTATCCATTTTTAAAAGACTTTATATTAAAAATGTCACGTAAATTTTATTTGCATAAAAACCTATCACACCGTAATAGTCTAATATCTGCAATTGGCAAAAGTAGACTAAGTACAATATCCTACGCTCGCACGTACAATCGATACCGACTGCCCCATCACTATTTTCTCCATGACGCGTTATGACGACAGCTCGCTTACTAGCCGACGCGACGCCGTCACTCCGGCCATGTAAGGATGTTCTTTTCGCGGATTACCCGCTACTTACTTTATGTTATTATAACATATTATAATAAAGCGTACATTTTGTAACTCTAACATTGTAAATATTATGTGAGTCTATACTAAGACTTGCACATACCTACTTGCTAAACCATGTTCATAAATAAATAACTTATTTCATGTCAACGCAAAATTAAATAATAAAAATATGTTTATATGTTTGTAAAGGCGACACAGCCTATGTAACAAATAATTTCATGATTTGTATACAAATAGAATAAGATCATTTGTAAACATTGTTGTAACAACGTGTATGTAAATAAACACCTTGAAAACCAAGCAACAATAAACTCTGGTCTACTTATGCTTTCGCATGTAACGAAATCATACCGCGATCTAATTCGACGACAACGCCATCTAGTTAGATCATCGGTACTAAATATCAAAAATTCGTACAAACACTAAATAAAAACATGTGAAACGGTTTAACAGTCAGAAAAGTGGCATAAGCTATTTTTATCCCGGAAAAACATCTTATTCCTACGGGAAAACACCTTTAGAGCGTGATAACCGAATTACACGCGGACGAAGTCGTGGGCGGAAAGCTAAAATGTTATAAAAGAACAATTACATTATTAACAAATTATTGGTGTGCAGCAATTATTTATGCTTTTCCCACGGGAACAATTTGAGAGATCGGGATTAAGAGTAGTAATAGTAGCTTCTGCCCGCGACTTCATCTGCGTGGACTTCAGAATTGGGTCTAAAGCTTCGCTCGTTAACAATTTTTAATCTTCCCACGGGAACCATTTGAGAGATCGGTATAGAAAGTACATGTCCTTTTCCATAGCATAGGTGACAAGCATACCAAATTTCAAAGCTGTCTACCCGCGGCTTAGCTCGTAAACAGTTTTCAATTTTCCCTCGGGAACTACTTAAGGAATCGGGATAAAAGGTAGCCTTTTTTTTTTGGGTTGGAAATCAATAAATGACCTCTCCCGCTCTGGGCAAAGCGGAAGGGCGTGTCAGACTCTTACTGACTAAAACCCACCCGTGTTCCTTCAATTGCCTGTGCGTCAGGGCCACGGTAACTCTTTCGAACAATCCGCAGCCCCGGCAGGCATCGGTCCTATCGGACCCCGTCAATTTTGCTGACATCTCTTTGAGGCGCCCGTGGAACACGACGCGCCGTCGACCCGGGCCTGGTCCTTACCGGACGGCGAGCTGCCCATTGCTCGCCGTCCGCAAGCCCGCACCTACGGTGGCCGGGAGTCGGCAATCGACTTTAAAAAAATAAAAATATAAAAAATATAATATAATATACAATATAAAAGGTAGCCTATGTGCTTTTCCATGTCAAAGGCTACATGCGTGCCAAATTTCATCCAAATCCGTTGAGCCGTTTTTGCGTGATTGAGTAACAAACATCCAAACATCCACACTTTCACATTTATAATAATATAAATAATTATAATAATAAATAATAAATAATTATATATATAATATATATATATATAATAATAATAATAATAAAAAACTTGGCAACACCGTGTCAACTAAACGTCTCATTTTTTAATATTCATATAATTATAACAGTGAACGTAATTTTGATCCATTTTTACTATAGTTTTTCCCTATAAACCAAAACCGAATCATTACAACCATGGACAAACTAAAAAAGAGACCATATTACACAAAAATTAAATAAATTAAATCAAAAACTACCGATTCGGAGGTGACATGACAGTTGTCACCTTCAAACATCAGTGAAAAAATATTAGCAAAATGAAATAATGTTGACAAGATTAGCCGCACATCGCGCACGCCCACCACCTCCGGACTCTTCGCTCAGGTCCGCCTCGCCGCCGCCGGTATCCAGCCCCACCGTGAGCGCTGTGATGACACCGGCCGCGGTAGTTGAGTCGGGCTCGAGCGACGAGTATTTTTCCACGCCGACATTGCCAACACCTGTACGTCGGCAGGGGAGAGGCCGGCCACCGAGGAGCTTGGGACTTAGGGGCCTTCCGGCCCCGAGCCGGCTCCCCGCTGCCGGTGGTTGTGTGCAGCGCATGAAATGAACTTGTCTATGAACGAGAACGTCATGCGCGCATATTACAGGTCTACAGAGAGAGGAACTAACCTCCTTTTTTTTTTTTTTTTTTGTTCCGGGGTGGAAAATCCTCATGGATGTTCCCCGCCCTGGGGGGGCGGAGGGGTCTGTCAGACTCTTACTGACTAAAAACCACCCCGGTGTTCCGTCTCACACCTACGCCGGGGGTCGCGGGAACGTACAAATCTTCCGCAGCCCCCGGCCGGTGCCGGCCCGCCTCTGCGGGCCCCGTCCGGTCGAGCGGGGGGAGTGAGGTGTTTGACTCCCCCCGCGACGTCTAAGAGGGGCGCGCGTGGAACACTACGCGCCGCCACCTCGGGTCCTGATGTATGGGGGGCGACGGACGTCCCCGAGTCCGTCGCCCCTGGACCCCTTTAGGGGGGCTGGAAGAGGGCGTTGTCCGCCCTCCGCCGACGCCCGGTGCGCCTGCTGCGGGCCGGGTGAGAGGATGAGATCTCTCGCTCCCTTTCCGTAGCTTCCTTCTGCGAGATGACTGTTTCGCAGAAGGATACCACCGCGTCCCAGGACTCCTCGCCGCCGACCATCGCATTCACAACGGCCGGCAGCGAGAGGTCACTGCCTACTCCTGAGATGAGGGCAGGGCGCGGCTCCTCCCAAGCGGCACACTCTGCCAGCGTATGCCGCGCCGTGTCCTCCCGACAGTCGACGCAGTGGTGACACCGGGCGTCCGGCTCCCTGTTTATGCGACACAGGTACTTCCCGAAGCAACCGTGCCCCGAGAGCACCTGCGTCACCCGAAACGACAGGGAGCCGTGCCTCCTCCCGAGCCAGTGGTCGAGCACCGGCCGGACCGCCTCGATGGTGACGAGGCCGGCGGTAGGGCGTGAGAGCCTGTCCCGCCATTCCGCCACAAGGACCTCGCGGAGCTGCGACCGACGCTGCTCCATTTGTCGCTGCATCGGTCGTTCGCCCCGCGCCCGCGCTTCCTCGCGCCACCGGTACAGTGACGCGAGCACCTTCGCCTCCAGGTCCCAGGGCGGGGATCCGGCCAGTGCACAAGCCGCCTCGTAGGAGATCGTGCGATAACCCCTGATGACTCTGACGGCCATCGCTCTCTGCGGCTTTCGCAGAACAGAGATGCTGCCGGCCGTCAGGTCAGCCGCCCAGATCGGGGCCCCGTAAAGGGCCATCGATCGCACGATCCCCATGTACAGCCGCCTACAAGCGGCGCTCGGGCCCCCCAGATTGGGAAGCAGCGTTGACAGCGCCCCAGCCGCGCCCAACAACTTGGGCGCCAGCTGCCGGAAGTGGGGGCCGAAATCCCACCGGCTGTCGAGCACCAACCCAAGGTACTTCATGGTGGGCTCGACAGCGATTCGAACCCCCCCTACCACAATGTGGGATCCGGATGGTGGCGCCCGCCGGGGACCATGAAACACCATGGCCTCCGACTTGTCGAGGGCCACCTCCAGGCCAAAACGCCGTATGCGGCTCACCGTCTGTGAGACCGCAGCCGTCGTCAGCAACGCTACCTCCCTGTACGAACTCCCCCGGGCCGTGACCAGCGTGTCGTCAGCGTAGCACGTCAGGTCGACGCCCGGTCGGAGTTCGCCCCTCAGCACCCAGTCGTACCCGATGTTCCACAGGAGTGGGCCCAGGGCCGAGCCCTGTGGAACACCGCATGACATGCGGCGCTGGTTGACGCCATCGCATCCCACGTAGGTGACACACCTCTCCGCCAAATACGCCCCAACGATGCGGCGGAGGTAGAGAGGCACCCGATGATAACACAGTGCCTCTCGAATACAACTCCATGGCAGGGTGTTGAAGGCGTTGGAGATGTCCAAGGACACCGCCACCACTACCCCACCCCAGGACACCGTTTCCTCTGCCAGGACTCTCACCCGCGATATAGCGTGTATGGTGGAGCGCCCATGCCTGAAACCGAACTGGCTCTCGTCCAGGTCCGGCCCTTCTCTGCACAAGTGGCCGACGAGGCGGGCTGCGAGTATCCGCTCCAGCAGCTTACCCACCTCGTCTAGCAGCACTATGGGCCGGTACGCGGACGGCGAGTCCGCAGGGCGCCCCACCTTCCTGAGCAGGACCAGACGACCGGTTTTCCACAAAGTGGGAAACTGGCCCTGCTCGAGGCACGCTGTGTAGAGTCCTCTCAGCTGGGGCTCAAGCTCCTTCAGAGCGAGGGCTAATGCTCGGCCGTGGATCCCGTCGGGCCCCGGAGCCACGTTCTTGGCCCGGAGCCGCATCACGGCCGCCCTCATCTCTGCCTGTGTCACCTCTGGGACGCTAATGGCGTCCTCCTCTGTAGACGCTGCAGCTGTGGGCAAAGCCATCGGCGGCGGAGTGTGCTCCGCTCTTGCCGGGAAGAGGGCTGCGACTACCTCCTCCAGCAGCTCTGGCTGAAGACTCTCCGTAAGTGGAGGCGCCGCGGCTCGAAGTTTCCCTCGAACCGCTCGATAAGGGCGCCCCCACGGATTCCCGTCTAGAGTCTCCAGCATCTCCTCCCTGGCTCGCGTCTTCGCCTCGCCGACGGCCAGCCACAGAGTCTCTTTAGCCGCGCGGTACACCTCATACAGCGCGGCTTCTTCGTCAGGGACCCGACGACGTCTCCTCCGGTATCGGGTGTACTGGCGTCTCACCGCCACGCACGCGACGCATAACTGCGCGATCGTAGCGGACCACCAGTACACCTGGCGCCTTGCTGACTGTGTGGACCCGGGGCATGGACGCGTCGCAAATTTGCGTCATCGCCCCGCGGAACCACAGCGCCTCCTGTTCGACATCGACTGGTCCGCTCATTTCCGACTCCCGACCCCAGGCCTGGACAATAGCGGCCTCCTCGAAAAGCTCCCTGTCGATGCTCTTGAGCGACCAACGCGGGCCGTCCGTTCGCGAGCCCGATGAACTGCGGCCGCCGGCGGTCTGGGCGGAGACGTCGAAACGGATGTATCGGTGATCCGACAACGTCTCCATCTCCACGGCGACACGCCAGTCGCGAACACGGCTCGCGACAGCAGGGCTAGCGAACGAGACGTCCACTATTGACCCGCCCCGCTGCCGCACGCACGTGTGGACCGAGCCCACGTTCAGGACGACCAGTCCGGTCGTGACCGCCCACTCCTCCAGCGCCTCACCCCTAGCATCGGTCACCGGAGATCCCCACGCCGCAGACTTGGCGTTGAGATCCCCTAGCAACAGCACGGGGCGAGGGTGAAGTCGGCCTACGACGGCACCCAGCTCGACAAGGAAACTCTCGAAGTCGGCGAGACTCTTGTTGGGCGAAAAATACGCCCCAACCACGCCAATGCCGTCCGCGAGGGCGGTCACCCAGCCGTGTCCTCGGGACGGGTTGGCGAGAGCCCCGCCGATGATGGCCACCAAGCCACTGCTTTTTTTTTTTTTTTTTTACGGGGTGGAAATCCTCATGGATGTCCTCCGCCCTGGGGCGGGCGAAGGGGTCTGTCAGACTTCTACTGACTAAAACCACCCCGTGTTCCTTCGCACACTTGCACCGGGGGCTACGGGGACACTTAAGCACTCTTCAACGTAACCCCCGGCTAGTGCCGGCCCGCCTCTGTGGGCCCCGTCTGGTCAAGCGGGGGGAGTGAGTTTAACTCCCCCGCGACGTCTAAGAGAGGCGCGCGTGGAACATTACGCGCCGCCATCTCGGGTCTTATATGATAGGGGGCGGCGGACGTCCCCGAGTCCGCCGTCTCTGGACCCATTTAGGGGGGCCGGAAGAGGGCATTATCTGCCCTCTGCCGACGCCCGGTGCGCCTGCTGCGGGCCGGGAGAGCAGTCGACATCTCTCTCTCCCTTTCCGCTGCCTCCTTCTGCGACATGACATTATCGCAGAAGGAGATCACCGCGTACCACGACGCTGCACCGCCGACCATAGAATTAATCACAGCCGGCAGCGACAGGTCACTTCCCACTTCCGAAACGAGGTCACGGCGTGGCTCCTCCCAAGCTGTACACTCTGCAAGCGTATGCCACGCCGTATCCTCCCGGCAATGGACGCAGTGATGACACCGAGCGTCTGGCTCCCTGCCTATGCGATGCAGGTTCCCTCCGAAGCAGCCGTGTCCTGAGAGCACCTGCGTCGCCCTAAATGACAGGGAGCCATGCCTCCTCCCGAGCCAGTCATCGAGCACCGGCTGGACCGCCCCGATGGTGGCGAGGCCAGCGGTAGGGCGCAGAAGCCTGTCCCGCCATTCGGCCACCACGACCTGACGGAGCTCGGACCGGCGCAGCATGATCTGCCGCTGCACCAGTACCACGCCCTGTATCCGCGCCTCCTCGCGCCACCGATGTAGTGACGCGAGGGCTCTCGCTTCCAGGTCCCACGGCGGGGATCCTGCCAGTACGCAAGCCGCCTCGTAGGAGATCGTGCGATATCCTCTGATGACTCTGATGGCCATCACCCTTTGCGGTACTCGCAACACTGCGATACTGCGGGCCGTCAGGTCAGCTGCCCACACTGGGGCCCCATACAGGGCCATGGATCGCACGATCCCCACGTACAACCGCCTGCAGGCGGTGCTCGGGCCCCCCAAATTGGGAAGCAGCGTTGACAGCGCGCCCACTGCGCCCAGCAACTTGGGCGCCAGCCACCGAAAGTGAGGGCCGAAGTCCCAGCGGCTGTCGAGCACCAATCCCAAATACTTCATGGTAGACTCGACAGCGATTCGGGCTCCCCCGACCACGATGTGTGATCCCGGCGGTGGCGCCCGTCGGGGGCCATGGAAAGTGATGGCCTCCGACTTGCTGAGGGCCACCTCCAAACCCAAGCGCCGGATGCGGTTCACCACCTGTGAGACCGCCGCCGTAGCCAGCAACGCTGCCTCCCTGTGCGAGCTCCCCCGAGCCGTGACCAGCGTGTCGTCCGCGTAACACGTCAGGTTCACCCCCGGCTGGAGCTCGCCCCTCAATACCCAGTCGTATCCAATGTTCCACAGGAGCGGTCCCAGAACCGAACCCTGTGGAACACCGCACGACATCTCGCGCTGGCCTCTGCCGTCACGTCCCTTGTAGGTGACACACCTTTCTGCTAAGTAGGCCCCGACCACGTGGCGGAGGTAGGGAGGTACCCGATGATAACGAAGCGCCTCCCTTTTTTTTTTTTTTTTTTTGTTCCGGGGTGGAAAATCCTCATGGATGTCCCCCGCCCTGGGGGGGCGGAGGGGTCTGTCAGACTCTTACTGACTAAAAACCACCCCGGTGTTCCGTCTCACACCTACGCCGGGGGTCGCGGGAACGTACAAATCTTCCGCAACCCCCGGCTGGTGCTGGCCCGCCTCTGCGGGCCCCGTCCGGTCGAGCGGGGGGAGTGAGGTGTTTGACTCCCCCCGCGACGTCTAAGAGGGGCGCGCGTGGAACACTACGCGCCGCCACCTCGGGTCCTGATGTATGGGGGGCGACGGACTTCCCCGAGTCCGTCGCCCCTGGACCCTTTTAGGGGGGCTGAAAGAGGGCGTTGTCCGCCCTCCGCCGACGCCCGGTGCGCCTGCTGCGGGCCGGGTGAGAGGATGAGATCTCTCGCTCCCTTTCCGCAGCTTCCTTCTGCGAGATGACTGTTTCGCAGAAGGATACCACCGCGTCCCAGGACTCCTCGCCGCCGACCATCGCATTCACAACGGCCGGCAGCGGGAGGTCACTGCCTACTCCTGAGATGAGGGCACGGCGCGGCTCCTCCCAAGCGGCACACTCTGCCAGCGTATGCCGTGCCGTGTCCTCCCGGCAGTCGACGCAGTGGTGACACCGGGCGTCCGGCTCCCTGTTTATGCGACACAGGTACTTCCCGAAGCAACCATGCCCCGAGAGCACCTGCGTCACCCGAAACGACAGGGAGCCGTGCCTCCTCCCGAGCCAGTGGTCGAGCACCGGCCGGACCGCCTCGATGGTGACGAGGCCGGCGGTAGGGCGTGAGAGCCTGTCCCGCCATTCCGCCACCAGGACCTCGCGGAGCTGCGACCGACGCTGCTCCATTTGTCGCAGCATCGGTCGCTCGCCCCGCGCCCGCGCTTCCTCGCGCCACCGGTACAGTGACGCGAGCACCTTCGCCTCCAGGTCCCAGGGCGGGGATCCGGCCAGTGCACAAGCCGCCTCGTAGGAGATCGTGCGATAACCCCTGATGACTCTGACGGCCATCGCTCTCTGCGGCTTTCGCAGAACAGAGATGCTGCCGGCCGTCAGGTCAGCCGCCCAGATCGGGGCCCCGTAAAGGGCCATCGATCGCACGATCCCCACGTAGAGCCGCCTACAAGCGGCGCTCGGGCCCCCCAGATTGGGAAGCAGCGTTGACAGCGCCCCAGCCGCGCCCAACAACTTGGGCGCCAGCTGCCGGAAGTGGGGGCCGAAATCCCACCGACTGTCGAGCACCAACCCCAGGTACTTCATGGTGGGCTCGACAGCGATTCGAACCCCCCCCACCACAATGTGGGATCCGGATGGTGGCGCCCGCCGGGGACCATGAAACACCATGGCCTCCGACTTGTTGAGGGCCACCTCCAGGCCGAGGCGCCGTATGCGGCTCACCGTCTGTGAGACCGCAGCCGTCGTCAGCAACGCTGCCTCCCTGTACGAACTCCCCCGGGCCGTGACCAGCGTGTCGTCCGCGTAACACGTCAGGTCGACGCCCGGTTGGAGTTCGCCCCTCAGCACCCAGTCGTACCCGATGTTCCACAGGAGCGGGCCCAGGACCGAACCCTGTGGAACACCGCACGACATGTGGCGCTGGTTGACGCCACCGCGTCCCACGTAGGTGACACACCTCTCCGCCAAATAAGCCCCAACGATGCGGCGGAGGTAGAGAGGCACCCGATGATAACGCAGTGCCTCTCGAATACAACTCCAGGGCAGGGTGTTGAAGGCGTTGGAGATGTCCAAGGACACCGCCACCACCACCCCACCCCGGGAAACCGTTTCCTCCGCCAGGACTCTCACCCGCGATATAGCGTGTATGGTGGAGCGCCCATGCCTGAAACCGAACTGGCTCTCGTCCAGGTCCGGCCCCTCTCCGCACAAGTGGCCGACGAGGCGGGCTGCGAGTATCCGCTCCAGCAGCTTACCCACCTCGTCTAGCAGCACTATGGGCCGGTACGCGGACGGCGAGTCCGCAGGGCGCCCCGCCTTCCTGAGCAGGACCAGACGACCGGTTTTCCACAAAGTGGGAAACTGGCCCTGCTCGAGGCACGCTGTGTAGAGTCCTCTCAGCTGGGGCTCCAGCTCCTTCAGAGCGAGGGCTAATGCTCGGCCGTGGATCCCGTCGGGCCCCGGAGCCACGTTCTTGGCCCGGAGCCGCATCACGGCCGCCCTCATCTCTGCCTGTGTCACCTCTGGGACGCTAATGGCGTTCTCCTCTGTAGACTCTGCGGCTGTGGGCAAAGCCATCGGCGGCGGAGTATGCTCCGCTCTTGCCGGGAAGAGGGCTGCGACTACCTCCTCCAGCAGCTCTGGCTGAAGACTCTCCGTAAGTGGAGGCGCCGCGGCTCGAAGTTTCCCTCGAACCGCTCGATAAGGGCGCCCCCACGGATTCCCGTCTAGAGTCTCCAGCATCTCTTCCCTGGCTCGCGTCTTCGCCTCGCCGATGGCCAGCCACAGAGTCTCTTTAGCCGCGCGGTACACCTCATACAGCGCGGCTTCTTCGTCAGGGACCCGACGACGTCTCCTCCGGTATCGGGTGTACTGGCGTCTCACCGCCACGCATGCGACGCGTAACTGCGCGATCGCGGCGGACCACCAGTACACCTGGCGCCTTGCTGACTGTGCGTGGACTCGGGGCATGGACGCGTCGCAAATTTGCGTCATCGCCCCGCAGAACCACAGCGCCTCCTGTTCGACGTCGACGGGTCCGCTCACTGCCGACTCCCGGCCCCAGGCCTGGACAATGGCGGCCTCCTCGAGAAGCTCCCTGTCGATGCGCTTGAGCGACCAGCGCGGGCCGTCCGTTCGCGGGCCCGATGAACTGCGGCCGCCGGCAGTCTGGGCGGAGACGTCGAAACGGATGTATCGGTGATCCGACAACGTCTCCACCTCCACGGCGACACGCCAGTCACGAACACGGCTCGCGACAGCAGGGCTAGCGAACGATACGTCCACTATAGACCCGCCCCGCTGCCGAACGCACGTGTGGACCGAGCCCACGTTCAGGACGACCAGGCCGGTCGTGACCGCCCACTCCTCCAGCGCCTCACCCCTAGCATCGGTCACCGGAGATCCCCACGCCGCAGACTTGGCGTTGAGATCCCCTAGCAACAGCACGGGGCGAGGGTGGAGTCGGCCCACGACCGCACCCAACTCGACAAGGAAGCTTTCGAAGTCGGCGAGACTCTTGTTGGGCGAAAAATACGCCCCAACCACGCCAATGCCGTCCGCGAGGGCGGCCACCCAGCCGTGTCCTCGGGACGGGTTGGCGAGAGTCCCGCCGATGATGGCCACCAAGCCGTCAAGGTCTCCCACCCAGTTATCCCGGGGGGGGACAAAGTACGGCTCGGCGACCACGGCCACGCGAATCGACCACTCCGCCATGCTCTGGAGCAAGAGATCCTGAGCTCTGGCACAGTGGTTGATGTTGCCCTGGAGGAAATGGTAGAGCGCCATTAGGCGCAATCCATCCCCTCCGCACCATTCCTAGGCCGGGAGTCGGCCGAAGGGCAGCCAGGCTGAGGGGGGGGTAAAGAGCCCCCCGCAGCCTTGGCACCCCTTCTCTTCTTTTTGTTGGCGGGTACGCCACAGGCCTTTCCGCCCGCTCTGTGCCCGGCGGGCCTTCCTGCAGCTGTACAGAGGCTGCAGTTTGGCGCCGCGGAGCACTGGGCCGCCTTGTGGCCGGGCTGGCCGCAGCGATAGCACTGCTCGCTGCGGTCCACTTCGGCGGTGCACCGTGCCCTAACATGCCCAATGTCAAGGCACCGGTAGCACCGCATGGCCCTGGGCTGCAGCAGTTTCACACTCGCCGCAACCCATCCCACCAACAAACGCCCACCGTCAGCGACCTTGTTCGCCGCCGCCACCGGGCACCGCACCCAAATCGAGCCGAGCCCGGAAGCGTCGGCGCGGATGTCGCCCGTCCGCACGTCGTCGGGCGGACATCCACCGACTCGGGCGATGGCCGCCACAACCTCAGCCGGGGTTGTCGAGTCGTCCAGGCCACCGACGCGCAGCTCAGCTGTCTTCATCGGCCTGGACACCCGGACGTCCTCCGGGTTGAGGACCTCCCTAAGCTTGGCGGCCAGGATGTCCGCCTTTTCACCGCTAGAGGCACCCGACACCTCGAGCAGCCGCGCCCCCGTAATCGCCGGCTTCATTCTGAAGCCGGACGGTGTTCCAAGGTCGGGGAACGCGACTTTGGCTTTCGCCTCAGTCAGGACCGCCTTGTAGGTGATGCCCCTTTCGACGGCTCCGGACTGCAGCGTAATCACTACAGCCGCGGAGCGTGGGGCTCTGACCCTAGGTGGTCCCTGGGCCCTCTTCGCTGCCGGTGCCGGTGCTCCAGCCGGTGCCGGTGGTGCCGACTTCCTGCCCTTACGACGGCCCCTCTTAACGACCGTCGTCCAGGCCTCCGTGGAAGGCCCGGGCACGGCCGCCTGTGGTGCAGCCACCGGTGGTGCAGTCGCCGGTGGCGCAGCAGCCCGGGAAGTGGGCACGGACGCACCCTTAGCGGGCTTTTTAGTCCCACTCCCGGAGCGGCTTGTCTCTGCTGCCGCGGCGATTACTGGCCCCTGCCTGGCGGGCCCCTCCTTTCTCCGCTTGTCCGCAGCGAGCGGTGGGCGGAGGGTTTCTTCCGGCAGGAGCCTTGCCTCTATGGCCTCCAAGCGGGCACCCACCATTGTTCCGCACTGCATCATGCAGATGCGGGCGATCTTTTCGATCTCCGCATCCGCAAGTGCAGGGGTCGAAGCCGGAACTGGCAATGGAGTCGACGATGGGGCCGCGACGGAAGAGGGGCCGGTGGCCGCGGGAACTGCCCTCTGGGCGGCGAACTGCCGCTTGAGGTCCTCCAACTCGGAGCGGAGACGGCCATTCTCCTCCCATAACTTCGCCATCTCTTCCGTGCTAGTAAGTTTAAGGAGGACCTCAACCGCCTCCTTAATGTCGTCAGCCGCCTCCTTCAGGGCACGGGTGAATGTGCCCTTCAGGTTGCCCAATTTGGTGGCAACCTTCAGGACGACATCCACGCCGTCCAAAACCTGGCGGCTGAGCGCCACCGCTGTTACGCTCCCCCCGGCAGCCATCCGAGCAGAGCGCCGCTCACGGGCCTGTCGGGCCAACTCGCTAACTTCGTCAGCCGCGACAGCCTTTCGCTGCGCCCGCTTTGCAGCGCTCGCTTCCGCTCTGTTTGACCCTAGCAGGGACACAGTGGAGCCCCCGCTTAGGTCCGCCTCCATGGGCTCGAGGTCGCTCTCGGCGCTCTCCACGCGCTCCACTGGAGCTGGCGTGTTGGTCCGGCGTATCGGCGCGAAGCGACCCCGCCCATCGCGCTCCGGCAGCCGAGCGGAGAATCCACCCGCCACGACACGACCTCGCCCTCTCTGTGTCGTTGGCACCTTCGCGGCCGACGCGTTCTCGTCACTCGCAGATAGACTTCTCTTCCTCCGAGAACCCTCCTGGTCGGACGATTGGTCCCTGTCGGGACTTGAGCCTCCTCGACTCTTGTTGCCGTCTGCGACGGCAAGCGGTGTCACCACGACGCGCAGGGGCTTCAGATTCTTCTGAAGCTCCTTATCTCGCTGGTCAGTGGTGTCGGCGGTGTGTGGTGAGCCTCCTCGGCTCTTGTTGCCATCGGCAAGTGGTTGACATTCATTGCCCCCCCCAGAATACGAATGGGGGCTTGACGTTCCCAAAGGGAACGTGGCGGATTCTCCGGCTGCTGAGCAGCCGGTACCGCCCTGGGGTAGTTTGTTTCTGTCTGTAACGAAGCGCCTCCCTAATACAACTCCAGGGCAGGGTGTTGAAGGCGTTGGATATGTCCAAGGACACCGCCAGCATCACCAAGCCACTCCTTTTTTTTTTATTTTTTTCCGGGGTGGAAAATCCTCATGGATGTCCCCCGCCCTGGGGGGGCGGAGGGGTCTGTCAGACTCTTACTGACTAAAAACCACCTCGGTGTACCGTCTCACACCTACGCCGGGGGTCGCGGGAACGTACAAATCTTTCGCAACCCCCGGCCGGTGCCGGCCCGTCCGCCTCTGCGGGCCCCGTCCGCCTCTGCGGGCCCCGTCCGACCAAGCCACTCCTAACCTAACTAGCATACCGTGGTAGGATGCTGTCTCTATTTCAGGAACTAGAGCCAACTTTCAACGTCTCGGCCCAACGACTGTCGGATCAGGTGCGGATCATCCAACGCAGTCATAGATTGGACGATGCCGCACTTGATAGTCTGCGCTCAGAGCTGAGCAACCATATCATCTCGACTTCGACACAAACCGCGATACAAGCGTCAAGCATTGATGAAATACCGCCGCGGTCAAATCATGATGTAGAAGTGGAAGTTGATAGGGTTGCTTCAGTAAGTAGCAAGTGCAACGCCCGATTGAGGAGCGCACTGGAGGATGCATTTCGTGAGTACAGATCCACTCCGACCGAACTTAGACCTCGATTACCACGCCTACCTATGCGCAAAAAAATAATAGGGCGTTGGTTTGTGCCTTGGACTCGCAGCTTAAGAATTTGTTCGAGAGCAGCCAGGATCTCGTTGATACACATTCGATCCTGCATTGCGCGGCTGTTGCGGCATGTCGTTTAGCTAACGTCAAGTTTCCAAATTCTGAGGAGGCTACTCGAACAAAACAACCGTACCAGCCTGGCAGTGCAGGATCGAACGTCGTATAGATGTCCAGGGTACTCATCGGCAAACTATACTGCTTCAGGGAGGGCAATATACGACCACGAGTGATGCGCTTTGTAAGGCGGGCATTCTCGGGGACTGGAATCAGCCCTCGAGATTACATGTTCCGTGTCACAGAGCGCATCGACTTCCTGAAGCACAAATTTTGTGCATGGGCGAGCCGTATTCGGCGCTATAAGCGGCGGGTTAATCGGTACACACAGAATCGCATGTTACAGAGCGATGAGAGATGGGTATATAGAGCTTGGAAGCGACCTGAACAAAATGTGACGGTCGAGCGCCGCCCGGATGATGCCGCCACGAGAACATTCTGGCGCAACATCTGGTCAGTGCCCGTCTGTCACGCTGAGGCTGGCTGGATGCGTCGGGCGAGCGTGTGAAACTGCACCAGAAATGGAAGCAGTCCTAATTACGCCACTAGACGTCGCCAGAGCAGTCCGTCCGTTACCGAATTGGAAGTCACCGGGACCGGACGGATGGCACAACTTTTGGTTGAAATGGCTAATTAGTTCACACGCCCACCTGGCATCTCAGTTCCAGTCATCTTTAGAGTCTGGATCGCTTCCGCAGTTTCTAACAACAGGCGTTACCCACCTGCTCCACAAGTCAGGTAGTCCCACGGATCCCAAGAATTATAGACCGATCACGTGTTTGTCGACGGTCTATAAACTTCTTACATCCATTTTGAGAGCGAAAATTAATACGCACATTGAAAGTAACTCGATTATGTCAGCCTCTCAAAATGGATGTAGGAACGGGTCCCGCGGTACTAAGGAGCTACTCCTCATCGATATGGCCATAATCCAACAGGTTCGTCGATCCCGCAAGGATCTGTCGACATGCTGGATAGATTATAAGAAGGCCTACGATTCGGTGCCACATACATGGCTCATGAAGGTGCTGGAGTTGTAAAAGATAGATGCAACTCTACGCACCTTCCTTAGGTCATGTATGGGGCAATGGAGAACGGTTCTTCGCTATCCAGGGTGTCGACGGATCCAGGGGAGCGATGAGCCTGTATGGATTAAACGGGGAATATTTCAGGGCGATAGTTTGAGTCCACTTTGGTTCTGCATAGCCCTGAATCCTTTAAGCACACTGCTTGAGGATTCAGGTCTAGGCTATCGGTTGAGGAGAGGTGGTCAGATCATATCTCATCTCCTCTACATGGATGACTTGAAACTCTTTGCCCCCAACAAATTGCAACTGATGGAGCTACTGAAGCTAACTGAAACTTTCAGTAACGCCATCAGGATGGAATTTGGTGTGGACAAATGTGCAGTCATGCATGTATCCTTACACCTTAGATCCCTCTCCTCATCCGAAAGCTATAAGTATTTGGGAATGTCGGAAGCGTTAGGCTACGTTGCTGACATGAAACAATCGTTTAAGGAGCGCTTCTTTGGTCGCCTGAAGAAAGTATTAATTAGTCTTCTTTCAGGCGGAAACAAGGTGCGGGCCTTCAACTGTTGGGTCATGCCGGTTTTGATGTACTCTTTCGGCATACTCAAATGGACTCAAGACTGAACTCGACGCCCTAGATAGGAGGGTCCGTACACTGCTGACCGCAAACCGGATGCATCACCCACGATCATCGGTGATGAGACTGTACATACCGCGGAAGTGCGGGGGTCGAGGCTTTTTAAATGCAAAGACCCTCCACAACCACGAAATGTGCAGTCTCAGGGAATATTTTTTTAAAACCGAGGTGGGTATGCACCGTGATGTGGTAGCAGTGGACAAGGGACTCTCCCCGCCCTCCATGGCTAAAGAGAATTGGCGCAAACCTGTGGTACTTACTACCAATGACCGCAAGGAGGTATGGCAAAGCAAGGAGCTTCACGGACGCTTCTATCGGGCTCTTCATGAGCCCGGTGTAGATTTCTTAGCGTCCGTATCCTGACTACGTTTTGGTGACCTTTTCGGGGAAACTGAAGGTTTCGTCTGTGCAATTATTTACGAAGTTATCTTGACGAATAACTACCGGAGACATATTAAGAAAGATGGGACGGTTGACATGTGTCGGGCATGCCATCGTCCGGGTGAGACCATCAAACATATTATCTCTGGTTGTTCTCGTCTAGCTAACGACGAGTACTTGCACAGGCATCACCAAGTAGCCAAGATTATTCATCAGCAACTTGCTTTGAAATATAAACTAGTGGATTCTGAGGTACCGTACTACAAGTATGTGCCCGACCCAGTTCTCGACAATGACCATATCACGTTGTACTGGGATCGGTCTATCATTACTGACACGACTACTGTCGCCAATAAGCCTGATATAGTGGTGATAGATCGATTAGCGCGCCGCACAATGATTGTCGATATTACCATTCCGCATGACGAGAACCTCGTGAAAGCTGAGAAAGAGAAACAAATTAAATATCTCGACTTAGCACATGAGGTTGTTGACATGTGGAATGTGAGCTCGGCTATCATTGTGCCGATTGTCGTATCGGCCAATGGCCTGGTGGCCGAAAGCCTCGACCAGCATCTCTCGAGGCTCTCGTTAGGCAGTTGGATCAAGGGCCTGATTCAGAAGGCAGTACTCCTCGATACGGCTCGCATTGTGAGGAGGTTCCTATCTCTGGAGTTCTAACCACCGGTAGCTTGGACCCTGCTCCCGATACCGGCGGACCACTATTTTTTATATTTTTAAATGTTTTTTTTTAATGTTTTTATAAAAATATTTAAAAATGTATTTGAAGGGATTTGGCCCTCGTCAGTCGTATTTAATGGATCCATGATCCAAATTCTGAAGTTGTACTTTGTAGGTAGGCGTGGATTGGCGGGCGAAGAAAATAGAAGCACTCGTTATAGCACAATCACTTTATTTTAATCAGTAATCCTTTATAAAATATTCACCACAAAATAGATAGCACAATTAAGACACTCCACCGAACGCGTAGCACGCCTGTGCGATCTCGACCAAGTCTCGAATCATACTGCTTGCTAATCGTCGCTTCTATGCGCACTAGCGCTCGGTGTTGTGTCAGAGTGTCATGTCATCGGATGTGACGTAACAAACACAGATAATTCTTGTTCACGACACTCTAAACTAACAGCGACATTCAGGAAACGTAACTAGCACTAATTTAAATATTGAAGCGCCGTCACGGCCAGACTGACATTCGCACGTCCTCGTGCGTCTCCATCCTCTTAAGTCGCCGCTTGCGCATTATTCTGTAAAGAGAATAAAACTGGTAGATACATTACTTTGTTCGCTCGTCCATCACTAACATACATTACAACGTTTTATAACCCACAAACTCAACCACTACGAGCTGACTCGGATAACTGAAATAGGTGTCCCTTCGACCAGTTATCTCTCCAGATAACATGGACCGACAACCCATCAGCGTCCCTCCGATCACTCACTAATACCACACATCTCAATTGATCTCATAGCCTCTCAGACTAGACGATCAGTGCAATAATGTGATCCGGAACATCGACCTGCCTAAGCCAGTTCCTTAGATCACCCAACAAATGTCCACTGCGCAACTACACACATCATAGGACGTCGACCCGCATGAGCCAGTCCCTTACATTATCCTCATGCAGTTAAGTTAATCTCACAGATTAGTAGCAATGTTACCTTTATTTAAGTTTCTTCACCCTCGGAGGCCGAAAGGGTTCCGGAGCTGGCGGTTAACGTACGCGAACTACAAATCGACAAGGTATCACTGTCATCACCAGATGATACCCACTCCACTCCCCTATCGTGGACCGCCGTCTCGGCCTCCTCTAAGTTATTAGTTAAGGTGGTAGCTATATCTACCAAGCCTTCATAGCCCCCGGGTACTGCATGCAAATTTTCGTGACTATATGTGTAAGTTCTATTAGACCTATCTAAGTTTTTTAATTCATATCTGTCGTTATCTAAAACATCGGTTATAATAAAGGGACCTTTGAATTTCCTATGAAGTTTCGTCTGATTCCTTTCGCTACATTTAATGAAGACAAAATCGCCCTTGGACAATGGTCTCACCGTTGCCTTACCGCGATTGAAACGCGCAACCTCTGACGCAGCAGCTTTCCTAATATTCTCGGATGCTATCTCACGAATTTCATTTAAATCTAACCGAGACCCGGACTCAGAATTTGAAGCTATGCGTGCTAGACCTAAAGACCGCGCCCGAATACCAAACATAAGTTCCGTCGGTGTGTAGCCAGTTAACCTAGACCGTGTACTATTCAACGCTAGTTGTACTTCGAGAAGTTCGTCACGCCAGGTTTTGTTTGGGTCATTTTCTATTATAGTAAGTAAGCATTTTAATGTCCGCATGACTCTTTCTACTTGACCATTTGCCCTGCTAGAACCGGTAGCAATAGGATGCAATTCTATTCTATGTTCACTACAAAATAGCACCGAAAAGACAGACAGCTTTTTTTAGTGCTCTAATTGCACTAACTGCGTCTAAAGAGGAAGTGTACTCGAGAAGGACGTATTGAAAGAGTCAATAACGACGGAAGAATACTCTTTCCTATCGCTTTTTCCACTTAACTTCCCCGTGATGTCTATATGTATAGTATGCCATGGTGTAGAAACTGTAGGAATCGGATGAAGTCTGACTTGTTGAGCCCCTGAACATCCTTTTGAGGCTTTGCATACAATGCACGATTCAACAAATTTTCGCACCTGCTTAGCCATTTCAGGGAACCAGTATTGCTCATAAATCTTATCAAGGGTTTTATCTGCGCCAAGGTGTTTAATTTCTGTGTGAACATGATTAATTAAAGTCCAAGTTAGTGACCTTGGGACTACTGGAAGCCAGAAGCTATTTTTGTTACATTCAATTGTCCTGTACAATACTCCTTTACGAACGTCATAAGTGTGAGCTACTGCTTCTGGGAGTTCTTGATTGTCATGCTTACTGATGAGATCCCGGATCTCAGAATCACGTTTCTGCTCTACTGAAAGCCAACCTTGATGCAATTCAACAAACTGGACCATTTTAGTTTTATTTGATTCCCCAGCACCCTAATTACGTAACTCACTATCCATCACAATCTGAATCATTTTGAAGCCTATTGCTAATCCATTGCTTCATATCTTCGAAAAATGTGTCTGCTCGACAACGTGAATAACGCAATGAATGTTGTCGAACTGTCAAAATGAAACCCATTCCTACTGTTAGTGTGTTACGTAATTACCCCGCAGATTGTGAGACGGGATTATGTACCAACTCCGGAATAGGATTTCTGGACAGAAAATCAGCATGTTCCATGCTACTCCCCTGCTTATTGCTTATTGATTTTCTGGACAATATCAAAGTCATAGGCCTGCAAAAAAGCCCACCACCTGTGAACGCGTGGGGTGAGGTCTATCTTCGATTTCGATGAATTTCTTTGAGGGAGTTACAGTCTGTGTAGACTGTGAAATGTTGCCCGTACAAGTAATGCCTGAAATTTTCAACAGCTGTAACGACGGCCAGGGTCTCTAACTCGTAAGAGTGATATCGCGATTCTGTATCAGAAGTTCGCCGGCTAAAATAAGACACGACATGAGGAACATTATCCTTTCTTTGGATCAATATTGCTCCGTACCCCTCAGAGCTTGCGTCGGTGTGAAGTTCTATAGGGGAATCACGGTTAAATATAGTCAGTACCGGTTCTGATGTTAGTATTTCGACCACTTTCTTGTGAATATCATTATGTGTCTCAGTCCATTTAATAGGCCCTTTTAACTTGGTCAAAGGATATAGTGGTCCGCAATACGAGTGTAGTTCGGAATAAATCGTCTGAAATAGGAAGCAAGACCTAAAAACTACCTAACTTGAGAAGCGGTTTTTGGAATGGGTGCCTATACCAAAGCTTTTATTTTCCTAGGATTTGGAGTTACTACTCCTGCTTTTATCATGTAACCGAGATAATCAACTTCAGTTTACATAAATTTACTTTTTTTTAAATTTAATGAAAATCCAGCATCCGATAATGCTCTCAGTGTTAAATCTAAGCGTTCTAGACCCTGGGAAACATTAACTGAATAACACAAAACGTCATCCATGTAAGCAAGCGCTATTTTGTTTTTAAGGGTACCTAAAGCTTTGTTAATACAACGCTGATACACAGAGGTAGCGTTTCTAAGTCCGAAAGGCATAGCTAAATATTCGTACTGGCCATCAGGGGTCACGAACGCCGTACGTGCTGTACTATCGCCATCTGGATCAACGCAAATTTGATGATACCCTGATGCCATATCAAGACAAGGAAAATAGTGCGCCCCGTGAAGCCGGTCTATTTGTTCGTCTATCCTGGGTAAAGGAAAATGTTCTGGGCGCGTGTTAGCATTAAGTTTCCTATAGTCTACGCACATCCTATCCGTATTATCCTTTTTTTTACAAGAAGAATTGGGCTAGCGAATGGTGAAGAACTTTCACGAATGACACCCGCTTTCAAAAGGGAATCGATTTTTTCTTGGACTATTTCTTTCTCCGTGGGGGATAACCTATATGGGCGTCTTTGTACTGTTTTAATTGGATCAATAGGGTCTAAACGTTAAACACCGGTCGTAACGCGACGCGTAGGTATACCATCAATAAATAATTCACTATACTTTTGCAATATCTGAGCTAATGAGATTTTTTCATCACCCTGTAAGTCAGTGTCGATACTATTAAAATCAAAATAATGAGGCTTTTCAGTAACGTTAACTTCCTTACGCAAAGAGAACATAATTTTATCACTATCTATACGTACATGGATACCGCAATCTAATACGTCCCTACCTATAATAACCGGTTCTGTAATCGATTTATCAGGCACCACGTGAAACAAAAGGGACACTGTGATACTTTGAATTTCAACGCGGCTCAATATTTGCGATTCACATTTTACGTTTTCTTTGCCTATCCCTGTAAGGTAAACTAACTCATAGCGCATAGAACCCGGGAACTTGTTGACAAAGCTACAAGTTACAAGTGAACAAGCAGATCCACTATCAAAGAGAAAAGAAACGAGCTCACCAGATGACGTGGTCAGGTTACTCCTTGTCGATTTGAGCTCGCACACGTTGACCTCCTTGACTGCAGCTACAGCTACCCCACTGCCTACTTTTCGGTCTGGGCACGACGATGCAACATGTCCTGGTTGTCCACACACGTAACAGGTGATACGGTTCCCATCGTGACTCCTTGGTGCTGGTGCTCGATTCGAAGCCTTCACTTGGGATGACGGCTCATCCTGCCGCTTGTGGCAGTCCATTAATTTGTGGCCTGGTTTGCCACAACGATGACATGTGCCGTTGAAGCGATTGTCCGCGTAGCGAGGTTTTTTGGTGTCACCATCGTATCCCTCGCTGTTTTCAGATCTTCGTTTTTGAGAATTTCCGTTCAGGATACGCAACAGTTGGGCTCTTGTACACACGTTATGTGAGTGCAATTCTCTACGAATTGTGCCATCCTTTTGGCACAAGACTGATGCAACAAATCCCGTCAATATGTCTTCGGCCATCTCTGTACGTGGTATGCGCTCTATGAGACTCCACAGACGTATAGCGGCCTCACTAACAGTTTCTTTTGCAGTTATTTGGAATCGTAGTATTTCGTCAAAATAGTCTTGCCCGAGCATAGGCTTTGCAAATTTGCTAACTGTAATTCGGCACCATCTAGCTTTCGGCTATGGACCATTATTTCCGTAATGTTGCACCAACCTTCTATGTCAGCATCAGCAGCATCAGGATCAAACCGTATCAATCGCGCAGTTGCGTTGAAATTTGACGTTTCTGGTTGAGCGGTTGCCAGCAATCGCGACGACAGCAGAATCTCCATATTTTGCAATAGGTTAGACGTTGGCGGAGCCACTACACTGTCGTCGTTATTTTCTTCAGGTGTTTGCCCTTCGAATCCCACTTCTGATGAAGGGACTTGGCCCTCGTCAGTCGTATTTAATGGATCCATGATCCAAATTCTGAAGTTGTACTTTGTAGGTAGGCGTGGATTGGCGGGCGAAGAAAATAGAAGCACTCGTTATAGCACAATCACTTTATTTTAATCAGTAATCCTTTATAAAATATTCACATACCATTATGTCCTATTGTTATGAGTCACAACAAATTGAAGAAATATATTAAAATCAATAAGTTAATTAAACGGTCACAGAGAGCAATTTAGAAACAAAATCTCTAAAAATTAAATCTTTCGCTTAGAAAGGAACGTGTTGTCCTATCAAAAAGTTTAAATATTTTACCGCAGAAATGTTTTACCATTGTCTAATTATCCACTCGCAGGCAAATTGTATGATTCGTCATTTTGAACTGAGTGAAATAGGTTAGGTTAGGTTAAAACTGTGACCAACCGCGCGCGAGCCGAGCGAGCGTAGCGAGCGGTGCCGCGGCAGCGGCCGGCGAGCGCTACTTCCAAGTTGCTCGCAGAAATCATAACTAATCAAATTTATAATCACAAATGATTTCTTATTAAGAATTATTAATTTAAATGTAGGTATACTTATATTTTTACGTTTATTCGTTTTGCCGCTGCAGTATATTGATAATGAATGAATGAATTCAGTAGGTGAAGAAACAATATTAGTTTATAAACAATGAAAGGAAACGAATTATTAATGAACTGAATATTCGATACGATCTTTTGACTAAATTATTATTAGTCTAGTGAAACATTAGTTTAAATAAAATTAGTGCATTTGAAAATTCGGCGAAATGAAATTAGTTCAAATGAAATTAGTTCAAATAAATAATTACGCTAAATAAAAATTTACCAATGAATTATTCGGTCAAATGAATAATTCTTCGAAATGACTTTATTGCAACTAAAATTCGATTTAGTAATATTATATCAAACGTTGTTCTATCAAACAAGGGTGAACCTAATTTTAATACTAGAAATAAAGATAAAATCGATCTACCATTTTTTAGATTATCTAAAGTACATACATCTTTTATGGGGTACTGTGTTAAATGTTACAACAAAATACCTTGTGACATATTGCAATTAAATGAAAGAAAATTTAAAACTCATATAAAAAGTACACTTTGTAAACAAGCATATTACAAATTAGAGGATTATATCCTAGATAAGAATGCTTGGAAACATGCTGGTCCTGCTCCATAGGACAATCTAGAGTCTAGACAAAATCAAACTGGTTGCTAATTTAATTGTATAATTTATAATTTTTATGACATTGATTGTTACATTATGTACTTAACTACTTTAACTCACACACTAAATTATTACTTGTTAAAATTTTGGAAACATCATTTACTTTTCAATATTTGTAAATATGTGAGCACCATGTATCTATCACATAATTAATTTACCTGCCTTTGCATTATATTTAATTCTTTTTACCTATTGTGGTATAGTAATTTTATTCTAGGTGCATCGTCTTCACATTACATAATTAATGTGAACTTACATAATATTGTAAAATATTTTAAAAGAGTAACGGTGGAGTTTCTTTCCCATTCTTCTCCATACGAAACTACCTTTTGGAAAGGGCAACTAGAATCAATTCAATTTTTTTGTAAATTTTGACGTTCAAAAGTGCCTTTTATGTGCCTATTTGAAATAAATGATTTGACTTTGACTTTGACTTCACCACAAAATAGATAGCACAATTAAGACCAAGTCCCGACCAAGTCTCGAATCATACTGCTCGCTAATCGTCGCTTCTATGCGCACTAGCGCTCGGTGTTGTGTCAGAGTGTCGGGTCATCGGATGTGACGTAACAAACACAGATAATTATTGTTCACGACACTAAACTAACAGCGACATCTAGGAAACGTAACTAGCACTAATTTAAATATTGAAGCGCCATCATATTTAATAAGGATGTAAATAAATAAATGAGTAATATATATATGTATATATATATATATATATTATATTATGTATTATATAAGTAGGACAATCTGTAGATGCACAAGTTTCTCATTAAAAAATATCACTGTTTGAGGTTATTTTCTTGTAAAATGATAAGCCAATGAGCAGGTTGGTAGCCTGGCGGCTCAGAGGCCTCAGTACGAACGCGCAACGTAAAAGTAATGGAAATTCGATAAATTTTCAATTTTTAGTTTGTAGTGTGTTTTCTTTGGGAGGTCAGTTGTTTTTATTTTTTGTAAAAAAGTTTTTTCTGTTAATACTAAGTCATTTAGGTACATTATTATTTTAAATAATTGTATTTACAATTTTAAAATCGTTTCGAATTTACGATGTTTAAGAATCACACATTTAAAAAAACACAACCGGCACAGTTGTCATTGTCATTACTGTCCGTCTTTTTGTTCCAGACCCACAAGCAAGTTCATCGGATCTCCCACTTATTCACATTATATCTCTTTTGTCAAATGGTGGGAGGCTGCTTTCTTTTCAATTTTACTCCGATGTTTAACAATTATTCAGCCGGGAACTACGCTAGGGGCGGATTGAAGGGAAACGCCACATATGAACACGCTCTATATTACTCTTATCCTTTCCCCGCGTCGACAGATTTAAATTGGTATATTGTTGCTAACATTATAAATTGGTAAGTAAATTGAAAAAATACTACAAGACAAAGCCTAACCTGTTCCTTTCAAATGCTCCGAACAGCCGGCTAGTAGGTATGATATATTATTTATACTAAATATTTTAAGTTAGAAGGGGCTCTAGAGTAAATAATAATCGCCGCACGGTTTGATCGATGGTTAAGCTACGCTTGCCGCGGTCAGTTCGTGGATGGGTGACCATCTATTACATTTAGAGATCTCTCCGTGCCACGGATAGAACGTTAAACCATTGGTCCCTGCTGTCATTCATAGATTTTTGACAGTCGTTTCGGGTCGTAAGAAGCCCGAAAGTCTGACAACCAGTCTTACCAAGGGTATCGTATTTCCCAGCCAGCCAACCCAGTTAGGGTTGTGGAGGTCAGATAGGCAGTCACTCCAAGTAAAACACTGGTATTCAGCTGCATCTGGTAAGACTGGAAGCCGACTCCGACATAGTTGGGAAGAGGCTAGGCAGATTGAAATATATTATCGTCATTTGTTTCATTGCAGGATTGTATCATACTTTTGTTCGACTTGGTTCTGCATGCTCGATTGCTTTTTATCTGTCATGGTATTTCACATCTGGGGTCATTTCAAGATTTTACTTTACAATCTCGACAACTTCCCGAGGCCCTCATCTAAAATAAGCTTCAGATTAGAAGACAGCAATGCAAATATAATTTGTGAAATGTATTCTCCCAATGAGCTAAAAAGTGTTAGTATTCAACTAAACGAATTGATTGATTATCATCGCAATATTATCACGTAAGTTTTGACTTTTTTAGAATATATACATAATATCACGCCAGTAAACCCCAAAGGGTTAGGCAGAGATAGATCTATAGTACACCCACATTTCACCATTTATGTTTAAGTCCCATGTAATAGGGGCCGAACTTATTACCATCAACCAGGCACAAATCCAGATTCCGGGCTTATGGTCATCATCATCATTTGTTGCCAAAAGACGTCCACTGCTGGACATAGGCCTCCGCCAAGCATTGCCACTTCGACCGGTTCCATGCGTCTCACATCCAGCGGAATCCTGCGGCCTTCACCGAGTCATCGGTCCACCTTGTGGGAAGCCTTCCAAGACCACGTCCTCCGGTACGCGGTCGCCACTGCAGAACTTTTCGCCCCCATCGACCACCTGTTCTTCGAGAAATGAATGTGCCCCTGCCCACTTAAATTTGATAATTCTTCGGGCTATGTCAGCTACCTTGATTCTCATACGGATCTTTTCATTTCTGATTCGATCACGAAGGGAAAATCCAAGCATAGCCCTCTCTATTGCACTTTGAGTCGCTTTCAGCCTTCTAATGAGGTCCATTGTGAGCGATTCCGGGCTGCTACTGAGAAATTCCTGATGGAAAAACCCAATAACATCTTGCCCGACCTAGGCATCGATCCCAGGACCTCATGCTTAACAGTAGCGATTGCGACCTCTACAGAAACGACGTAGTTGAGGCAGATTTTATGTTTTTTTATTATATTTTGTTTATTCTGTGGGCTATGTCAACTATTTAGAATAAGCAAGCTTAAGTGGCAATAAGCGGGCAGTATTAGCCGTAGAACCGATGATCGTTGACTTAGACGTGTTCTTGAGTGGAGACCTCAAAGCGACAAATGTAGGGTAGGTGATTTTTTAGGCTTGGTGGAGCGATGATCTTTGAAGAGTCACTAGCAGCAGCTGGATGTAAGTAACCGAGGATCGATTTAAATGACGTGCAATTAGAGAGGCCCATGTCCAGCAGTGAACTGCTAAAGGCTATTGATGATGATGATAATGATGGTAGGTACTCTCTTCAACCGTTCATAGACTCTAATAAACCTCAATATCTAAGAGAGATAGTTTGGTAGAAGATGATTTCGGAGATCACATATACCTAGGTCATGTTTAAAAGTTGATAATACACCTTCTGTATCTATACATAGTAAAAAAAAGTAAAATTTCGTGTCTGTCCGCCTAGATCTAAACTCCACAATCGATTTTGATGCAGTTTTCACTATCGTTTAGAGCATTTATTCTAAAAGGTTTATGATTATAATATTAAACTAAAATATAGCACAGAATTCGGGATTCTTGACCCGTCGCCATTGCATCCAGACTAAGTAGGGGCGGGTCGCTAGTTTAAAATTAACCGTCAATGTGGCTAGGCTGTGGAAATAGGTTCTATGCTAGATATGACTTATATGATATGATTAAGCTCTATTTCCTCAAAATAACATGCCTTTTCTTTGACTATAGTTTTACAAACAAAATATCCGATGTGTTTGGGCCAATGTTGTTTGTTTATTACGCGTTTCATCAAGCAGCTGGATGCTTACTACTCATGGAATGCTCACAAATGGTCAGTATTCAGAACCTAGTTTGTAACTTTATATATAATATGTAGGTACCCGACTGCGGCGAATCCACTTCCGCGAAAAACACTTGCGCGAAAGGACAGTTACGCGAAAAAGTTGTGGAAATTACGAGCAGACTGGCTGTTGGCGTAGCGACGCGTTGCTAGGCGCTCGTAACTCTGCGACTCTCTTGCTAGATTCTTTCCTAGAAAAAATAAGCTGGAGGCATGAGCACTATAGCTACTCTGCTCGTTCCACATCCCACCCGATCTCGATGCTTCGACATAGGACCACAGCCTTCAGAGGATGTTTCAAGTATGCCGCTTCTCGCTGCTGGAATGATTTACCACCTCCCATGAGATCCCTAAAAACAAAACAAAATTTTAAGTTACATCTGAAAAAATACCTATTAGAAAAACAAAAGTATGAGCAGCAAATATTCTATAAGTAAAAACTCACTTATGGTTTATTATCTATGGGCAAGGTATATCATCCAAGCGGCTCAAGGCGGCATAGCGATGCGTCGGATGCGTCATCTTATCTCATGCCGATGGTACTTATACGTAAGTAGTTTACAATAAACACTTCACGGTCTTGATCAAGCTTCGACTGAGACGCAAGCGCAAGCCAGGTTGCTCACTGTCGGTATATCGTTTGGCGGTAGTAACTCACTACGCGTGACGCGCCACGTGGCCGCGCTGGACTCGTGAGCCGCGCGCGCCGACGCCGACGCGTCCGCCGCGCCGCCACGGCCCGCGGCGCGCGATGGCTCGCAAGTCGTGATACGTCAACACGCATAGACGCATTAGCAAAGTACAGTGCAACATTTTGTGAGCGCGCACGCAGGCGCGGAGGTATGGATGGGAGCGAGACAAAACGCAAAACGGCAATTTAAAACACTGAATATTCTTGTGCACAGAACATTTATATAACCTGTTCTTGTGTAATATGGGTGGGTACTTTGTATATGAACACACGGCAATGCCTATAAAATATAAATTATTAAATGTTTATGTTATTTAATAATATTGTTCATATAATTGGTTGTTTATGTGGTTGATTTCTATTCTTAGTGCTTTCTGTTTGTTTTATTTTATATTGTTACATATAGCTACTACCAATCATTAAATCTGACTCGCTTTCAGTACGTCCTTTTTGGGTAACCACTGAACATCATCGCTGTGCTGTGGGTCCATAGCACAGCATCATGCTGAGTGGAAGCCTTCTTGTCACAGTCATGACGTGCAGCTGTCGACAATTTCTGTTTTGTGCTCGTGATTATAGATCTATTTTGTTTGTTTTTATTTTATTTTACATTGTTACCAGAGCTTATTATCTTTTTTGTATGCACGTGTTTCTGTGACATATAAACCTATTTTTCTTTCTTTCCGAAAACTGTATACGTGGCTCTCAAGTGGAATGGGTCTATAGTTCTTCAGCAAGCTTTTGTCGTCTTTTTTGAAAAACTAAACCACCACACCACAGCTCCACGCCTCGGGCGTTGTATCCTCTTGGATGACACAGTTCAAGAGACTCTCTAGCTCTCTCAGGACTGGAGCCCTGCTCGCTTCAAGGAGCTCTGTCGTTATTCTGTCATCACGAGGTGCTTGTTGTTCTTTAGCTGCTCGAAAGCCACCCTAATCTCTCGCACTGGTCGACATTCGGGATTTCCTCCGTGTAATGGCACGTTAATTCGGCACGGTTAACACTTCACTGCACTATGTCTCACTGGTTTCGCCGTCCGCGTTGAGTATAAGTGCAAATCATCATCATCATGTAAAGATGCTGGATTTCCCCGAGTATCTCAGACTTCGATATCAAGAGTCTGCCATCCGCAGTTCTTAGTTTCGTCAGATGGGACCTCCCTAATTGCTAAGTAAACCTTTCGACCCTCGGTTCTGCCCGACCTTGATGTCACGGGTATTGGAACACCGAAGGTCGCGTCGCGTCAGTTTTATTTTTTTATTATTAACGCTCTCTTATCTGACGAAGACAGTTGCGTGGATAGCAACTATCGCTTTTCCCTCATAAGACCGGAAGTCTCCGAGGAAAGTTTGGACAGCATACTTTTACGCTGCCGGGGCTGCGGATTGTTCGAAAGAGTTACCGTGGCCCTGGCGCACAGGCAACTGAAGGAACACGGGTGGGTTTTAGTCAGTAAGAGTCTGACAAGCCCTTCCGCTCCAGACAGAGCGGGAAAGGTCATTTGACGATTTCCCATCCAAAAGAAAAAAAAAAAAACCTTACTTTTACGCTGCGATTGGAATAATCTGTGGGACACATCGCGAAGTGCTTTGACCACCTTGTCGGCTTTCTTGACAAAAGTGCCTGTGGTTTTCAGCAGGGCGAATCTTGGAGCTGCGTAGGTCGGAGGGTAGGCCCCTTCATCCGGATTCAATCAGCTCGAAAATGATATCTAGAGTGCCTCGAACAAGCCTGTGATAGCTTTCGGTCTTAAACCTACTTACTGATCACGGAGACATCTCTAAATATGTGCTTCTTATCGATCATGATGAAATCTATCTCGTTCCTTGTCACGGTTTCGGGGCTCTGTCAAGTCCACCTCCGTTGGGGTTTTTTCGAAGAATGAATTCATAAAGAAGAGCCCCTGCGATTCCAAAAAGTTGACCAGCATTTGCACCCTGTGATTCCTGCGCCCCAAACCGAATGGTCCGACTTTCGACTCGCCGCGTTCTTTTACCCATAACAACGTTAGCGTGAATAGTACACCCACAATTCGCCAGTTATGTTAAAGTTACAAGTAGATTGGTAGTAAATAGTCCAATTAGGCGTCAATAGTTGTCCAAAGTCCAAAGTCCATTCGCGCAAAAGTCCATTCGTTGAAATTGGTTTAGTGCAAATGGTTTCGCGCAAGTGTCTTTCGCGGAAATGTCTATCGCGCAAGTGTCCTGCTACCGATGTGTACCTGCCTAAGGCTAACTGTACAATGTACGTTGACTTTTCTCATACAACAATATTTATTTTTAATTTAAAAGTTTATTGGACACTTTATACTTCTTTTTGTTTCAGACGGCTGTAGCTCTGTTCCGCTACCTACCCCTAACAGTTATCCTGTTTCAACAACTTATACAGCTTTCGATCATGTTCGAACTTATTGGCAGTGTTGTAAGGAAAATGTTCAATATATACATATTTTATTCCAACGTATTCAAGTATCATAAACGTAACAAAACGTCACATCGGTATTCGTCAAACGGGCACAAATCCAGACTCCGGCCTGCAACTAAGAATTTAACAACTAATATATATGCTTTACTAGCTGTTGCCCGCGACTTCGTCTGCTTGTAATTTGTATTTCATCATTTTTTAAACTAATATCTATCCCGGATGAAAAGTAGGCAATATCGTTTTCCAGGTCCCAGGCTGCCTATTTGTCAATTTCGTAATGAACAGTATTAGCTGTGATTTAGACAAATAAATGTAACAGGCAGGGGGATGGGGTTACTTTCACATTGATAATACTAGCGGTTGTTCGCGACTTCATCTGCGATTCAGAATAAAGTAGCATATGTTCTGCTTAAGTACCCATGTCATGGTTTATCTGTGTTCCGAATTTCATCCAAATCCGTTCAGACGGATGGATGTTTGTCACTCTTTCACGCAAAAACTACTGAACTTATGTGGGTGGAATTTGGAACACAGATAGTTTATAACCTGGCTTAACACGTAGAATACTTTTTATTCCCGTAGTATGTTCCCGTGGGATAATTTCCGACCTCAACGCGGGCGAAGCCGCAGTCAAAATCTAGTTTATAATATTAGTAGGATATCTTATATTTTGCAACTAATGTAAAACCTAAAAACCACTTTGTCCGAGCCGGATCCAGAGGACTTTGACAAAGGGACACTCTGATATTATTTGCAGAGTGACAGGTTAAAGCACGCAGTCTACGGTGTACCATGGGAGAGCATGGACACGAAGAACAGGAAAACAGTGGCCTTCTTCCTCATGAATGTACAGGAACCTGTACATATAAAGGCATTAGGACTTGCTAATGTTGGTGTTACTTCTATGGCCACGGTAATGTTATTATTAAATTTTATTGAAAGCTTCTCGCGTCCAGCTGATTCCTGGTATCTTCACCAGGTCATCTGTCAGTGAGACGACGCTTGAGGGGCACCTATTATGTAATGTAATGTACGGCTAAATGATGATGATGACGTTGCCTGATTTAATAAATAATTTATGCCCAGAAGGGGTTGTGTATTTTCAATGCTGCATTGGTTGACATCATTACGTCAGTCGGCTGTCGCTGTAAACCAGCGCTGGGGCTCTGTCTCGCATAGGGTCGTAGCATTATGCTGAGCGATAGCCGTTTTGCGTGGATGTGACGCATATTTTCCCCAACTCGTTTTTTTTATGTATTTGTGTGTTTTTCTCTGCGTTATGTTTACCGTAAATAAATGTATTTTCTTTCTTTCTTTCTTTCTATAATAGTTTACCCACATTTGGCAACTCATGTTTGTCACATGTCATAGGACGCCGGGGCCACCAACCTGTTGCTACCAAATGGCCACGAATTTAGATTGGGCTGCTATTTAGAATACTTTAATAAAAACAAAAATTTTAATTGTATTTCTATTATTTTCAGATCTTGAAAACTTCGATATCTTACTTCGTCTTTCTAAACAGCTTGTGAATGCTGTGCAGCAGTTTATATTTCATCATTCGATATAATGCAAATCTTTCGTCTTTTAATTAAGAATGTTTATGATTAATTTATCCATAAAATACATATGTGTACTATTATTTATCTTAAATAAATTAGAAGCCTGCAAATAAATGAAACATGTGTTTTATTTTTATTCGGCCTAACAAATAGAGATCCATGGATATTTAACACCGCTCTTGGTTGTTACCATATTTGTACATTGGGACGCACGTCAGTGGTTATAAAACCAGTATAAGCTGGCGAAGATGCCAGTTTTTGTGAAATTAGAATTCCATAAAAACTCCGTACTTCGCTAGGCCAGCTCGAGATTAAAGTGTCAACTTGCGGTCGACTGTATACTGATCACAAACAAGAGCTATTGCCATGAATAAGATTTTTTTTTATCAAAAATGTTTAATTCCTCGGCGCGTACCACGATGCGACACCAACTGTAAATAACAGTAATTGTCAATTAATGTTTATCGACGTTAGTGAGTATGGCGTTTAGACCGGCTAATAATAATACAGGATAAAAAGTTGAAGCGGGCGCTGGATGGGAAGTACCCAGTAATATTTATTAATGCTACCAAGATTTACTCAACGGAAACGATTTTTTTTTAAATTAATAAAGCCACATTCACACTCAAATACAAAAATCGAATATTCTGTATGTTTTTATGATAACATCACAAAGGGTCAACTTTATGGTTGACATCATCTGCCTAGCCTCTTCCCAAGTATGTTGGGGTTGACTTCCAGTCTAACCGGATGCAGCTGAATACCAGTATTTTACATGGAGTGACTACCTATCCGACGTCAACAACCCAGTTACTGGGTAACACTATGCCCCTTGGTAAGACTGGTTGTCAGACTTTCGGGCTTCTGACTACTCACATAGAGTTTTCCTACATTATGTCTAGTTGCTTAAGTATGGTAGAAAATTAGATTCCTTTTACTCCAAATACTAGACCTACTATACGTAGGCTTTACCTAATTTATTTCTAGTGGAAAATAAAGCAATAATTGGATGCTAATCTCTAACATCAAGTGGAATGACAACTCACTTCAATTGTTTATTTTTTGGTTGGAAATCATCAAATGATTCTCCCGCTCTGGTCGGAGCGGGAGGGCGTGTCAGACTCTTACTGACTAAAACCCACCCGTGTTCCTTCAGTTACCTGTGCGCCAGGGCCACGGTAACTCTTTCACTTCACCTAAGATACAAATAAAAGTTTTATTATTATTATTATTTTAATAAATATTATAATAGAGGCTATTGGAAGATTAAATAAAATATTATTTAAGTAAATTAAAATTATAATTTTTTATTTTTATCTATTTTATTTTTATGTAATTAGGATTCAAACAAAGGATTAAATATATTATTTAAGTAAATTAAAATTATAATTTTTGAATTGAATTGAATTTATTTTATAAAATTAAAAAGGTAATAGATAATAATTAAGGTTATATTTGTTTCACCGGGAGATTTTTACAGAATAAACTGTCAGGTCGTGTTGGTAAGGGTTATTAACACTTTCAGGGACACTAAACGCCCATAAGACTTCTAATGTCTCGTTCAGTGTCCGTCAACCGATTAATGTACAGTCGAACAAGGTATAACATATTGTAGCGAAATTAAAATTAAATTCACCACTTCAAAATGTATAACAATTTATAAGTATCGAAGAATTTTTGTCCATTTGTCTGGATGTAGGTATGTTCCGGATTGGCGCGAAAACGGGTGAACGGATTTGGATGAAATTTGTCACATAGATAGTTGATAACCGGGATTAAATCATAACATACTTTGATCCCGTAGTACGTTCCCGTGGGATATTTTACGACATCCACGCGGGCGAAACCGCAGGCAAAAGCTAGTTTCTTATACACGCAAAAATTTTCATCATTCACGCTGCCAGTATGAATTTTCATTATGTGCGTATTAAGTTTTTAAGCCTACAGCTCACCTACTGAAAATGGTTATGTAAAGGAATTGACCTCTCAGCATACTCACAACATTGTTTGAGTATGCTGATAATATATATATATATATATACTAGTTGACCGGAGAGACGTTCTCATGTTTGTTAGAACTCGATCGCAGCGCCACCTATAGAGTCCAATTGTGAATCTAAACCATCCACGGACCCACACAAACACACATTAAAAATTTCATCAAAATCGGTCCAGCCGTTTAAGAGGAGTTCAGTGACATACACACGTACAGTAGAACTATATGTATAAAGATATATATTAATAATCAGCAATTGCAAGTTAGCTGTCTGTATACCAAATGGCTATTTTCACTGGCTGTACCGCAGTTCCGTCCAACAGCATCGCTGACCCAGGCTTAGATGGCGGGATGAGCTTGACTCTTATAGGAAGGATTAGTCCATATTGGCTCAGGATCGAGTTGAGTAGACAAAGAAATGGGAGGCCTATGTTCTGCAGTGGGACCATACAGGCTAATTGTTATTATTGCGGCTGCATCTACTTCGCCACATACGAGCTACGCGTCACACTGACGTTACGCAAAATCCTGCATCGCGCAAGCAGAGTTTACCGCGCAACTGGCATATTTACAACGCCCCGTCATTAGTCGTCTGGCAGTTGCCCACCAGACACGACAACCGTCTGGTCGGAAGATCCGCCCTTTTCTATGGAGGTATGAGTGAAGTTTACACCCTGTTCCTCATACCTGTATATTATTATATGTACCTCAGGAAAAGCATAATACGCTTTCGTCACTCTCGGCAGGAAACAAATATTCTCATTCAATATCCAGAAACCTTTAGATAATAATCTAAATAGGCAATTTGGGATAGCCGAATAGCCAGATAAGACAGGTTCCATAAGATTACATGTACCAAATCTTTTCACGTCTACAAATAAGTTATAAATGTTTAAGAGTCCTTTTCGATTTAAAATGCTTACCAAAGAAAACCAACCAATACCTTAGCTTGACCTATTTACTTCAGATCAAAAACCTTTTAACCTGAAACTCATAATCATAATAGGCCTCCGTACTATAATCCTTTTTTTGTCTTTGTACCACGAGTACTAAAAGCGGATAGCGTAGCGTATAACAGTTGACTGTTATACACTACGCTATCCGCTTTTAACATAGAAACTTGAGCTAACAAGGTGTATTTCAGAAGAAAAATGGATGAGCTTCGAAAAATTATTGAGGTTACACTAAAACTCTTTGCTTTAAAGCTTGTTAAGGTGAATCCTCAGTTGTAGCCCGCCAAATTAAAATTTTCTTTGGTGTTTTGCAAATTGCAGCTCTGGTTTACGTCGTATGTTGATCGAAATGCGATTTCCGACTGTAGGAATGATATATTTACTGAATAATTAAACTGAATGATTACGGTTACTCCCTGTCGTAAGCGTACAGTCTCGAAAAGCGGCTTTGTTTTATACGATGTAGAGAAGATGCTTTTGAGTTCAATCAGGAATCTGATGTAATAATTAAATCTTGCAATGAACGTGATTAAATATTTTCTGTAACTAATGAAGCAATAGATTAGCATTAAGCTTCATAATGATCCAGATTGTGATAGATAGTGTGTTACGTAATTAGGGTGCTGTTTTACAAGAATGATCATATTTTATTTCAGTTTCCCGAAAGATCCAGAAACTAAAAATAAATGGATAGATGCAACAGGCAGAGAAAATAATTGGTTCCCCTCAAACCAAAGTGTAATTTGTTCTTCCCACTTTCAAGAAGATTGTTTTAAGCCGTCCGCGAAAAAACGAAGGCTTTTTGAGTGGGCTGTACCTACACTCAAATTAAAATACATATTTGAAACTGTAAGTTAACTTTTATTGCATGTGCAAAAGTTTTAGGCAAACCAATTGTCTTCATTCTCCAAAACTATATGTGCTGCTGGGAAGTTTGTTGCGCCACTTCTTCTCCCCAGCTAATGCACTAGGAAGTGGTGAAGGGCGGGTGTTTTTGGGGGGACTGTCTTATGTAATTTTGATGTTCGAAAAGTGCTGAATCTCAGCCTAATTTGAATAAATGACTTTTGATTTTGATTTTATGTTCAATAAGTACCTATATGAATTGTTGTTTTATGTGTGATAGTTGAATAATTTTAATTTAAAGTAAGAGAGAAACTGAAGAAACTGATTTCCTTAAATGTTATTTGCAAACGAAAATATTATATTTTTACTTATTTTGTTGTTATTGCTGTTTTAATATTCCACATAGAAAAGCAGAAAAAATAAACGCTACAAAATACGTCCAAAACCTGTTGCAGTCACTTTTCATCGATATTTTTATCGATCACATATTTATACCAACCCTCTTCCCTAGTTGATGCTACAGTTACATGTGTGCATTCCGTGACTGTATCTATACTTTCTAGTGCCCGCCTCTTTTGAGCATATGTGCAATAAAATAGCACAAAAGTGTTACGCATATTTTCTTACTTGTGTGCGAAAAAAGCATCATGTGTGCCGTATCTATTTCTTTTGTTTATGTGTGAGTTTCAGGAGTGGGGAAAAGGTGTCGACACTTAAACTTGAGCAAATATAGAGTAAAGGCATATCTCTCGGATATCTATGGCCCAGACTAAGACAGAACGGGCTAACCGCACACTACATTTCCCATGATTTAATGCTTCTTTTATTTTTTCCTTATCAAATATTTTATTAAACTAATAACGGGACATTATCAGTGATCAAATGTTATCAAATCCCTGTAATTATCACGTATTTAATTCTCTTTGAATAGTTATTTGATTGGTAGGTAGCTAGAATTTCATTAAGGTAACTTCACACAGGAGTGCAAAAGTATGCATCTACAGTCCTATCACCTTTATTTTACCTCTGCCAGTTGCAACCCAACAGCAACCTTATAGTAACGAAAATAAAGATCATTTTGATTTTGACGGCTTGTCAGTGGCAGCAACCCAATAGCAACCTTAATATAACGACAGTAAAAATCACTGTGATTTTGACAGTGATGCAAAATCAGAGGTGAAATAACTGTGAAGGGATATTGACTTAATACTTTATACTTCGACTTTTAATCGTATTCAGTAACTTGATAGTTGAATGAATACCAGCACCCTAATTACACACACACACACACACACACACACACTATCTATCCCATTCTGAATCATTTTAAAGCTTAATGCTAATCCATGCTTCATATATATTCGCAAAATGTGTGTGCTCAACAACGTAAATAACAAATGTTGTTGAACTGTCAAAATTAAACCCATGTCTATTGTTAGTGTGTTATGCAATCACCCCGCTGTTAGATAGATAGTCAGCTGTTAGATAGATATCAAGTTTATTATAATGTCATGATTTTTTTCACCTCACTACCGTTTTTTCGTCAGTTTTCTGGAAATACTGAGAGGAATGTTAGGAGCATTTCAACAATTAAATAGTACAATTTGTAGGAGTTGTAGTTAGTGTCGCCGGATGTCGCTGAAAACCAGCGCTGGGGCTCTGTCTCGCATAAGGTCGTAGCATTATGCTAAGCGATTGCAGTTTTGCGTGGGTGTGACGCATATTTTCGCCGAATGTTCTTTTTGTGTTTTTCTCTGCGTCCGATTATGTAACAGCAAATAAACGTATTTTCTTTCTTTCTTTTCTTTCTTTTCTTTCTTTTCTTTCTTTTCTTTCTTTTCTTTCTTTTCTTTCTTTTCTTTCTTTCTTTTCTTTCTTTCTTTTCTTTATTTCTTTTCTTTCTTTCTTTTCTTTTTACTTTTCTTTCTTTCTTTTAACTATTTTTTTAATATAAGTAATGTAGGTGGTAATAAAAACTCCACACAGAGCTTTTTCCGTACAACGAAGCAAGAGCCTTAAGGCTCCCATAGTCAGGCGTAACGCCATTCTGGTAGAATAATTTCCATGGAGTTTTTATAGAAATTGTGTAGCGTCGCACTGTCGCATTGCGCCTGTCTGCGGAAGCTTTTAAGCAAAACTAAGGTAATCCTTAGGTAATTTATGGTAATACAAGGCTGTCAAACATCTTGACATATGCAAAGTTATTAATTTAATGAATTATCACAGGATCAAGAAAGTTCAATCATGAGAAATATAGTGTGTTTTTATAATGAGCGAATGATACTCGTAATGATAATGAATTAATACGGTTAGGGTAGAGTCACATTAGCTGATTTTATTAAGGGTTTTATTGTCAGTTCTCATAATAAAATCTGTTGTCAAAACTATTGATGTTATTTTGGTCAAAAATACACAAATCGAACTTCAAGGCTTTTCTAGTAAAGAGGGCGCACACCGGTCCACTAGCGCCACTCCTTTAAAAAAATATTATCTCGTCACTGAGAAGGAATTTTGAATAACGGCTCAATAAGCACCCTCGATAAGTATGTCTAGAGTTTTCTAATACCTTTTATAAACTTTCATATTGAGACACGAGGCAATACAATACGATCTAGAGGAATGTGGTCGCTTTTCTTTCGATCACTTTTCTTTGTATTTTCGTTTTTTTTCCACCGACTTCGAAAATTAAAGTAATTTTTTACTTTGTAGTGTTTTTTTTATTTGAAGTACGTTGTTTTTTTTGTGTAAAAATGTTTATATATTTTATATACACTTATTTACTTACTTACTTTATTTTATTTTCACTTTTTAGTTGTGGTAGCTATCCCGCACAAACTCATATACCACTACTTTCTATGTAAATAACAGTGACAGTAAGTTATTATAACATCATCAATATACACTATGTGGAAAAAATACGTATTATTGAAGCTAACTAAAAAACTACCGAAGCAAAGTTACTACAATTCATATGGAACCACTCTTGAGGCATACCCTATCCATTACAAAATGAATTTTCGAAATCGATGCACAATTGTTGGACATATCGCGTAACAAACATACAGACGAATTTAGAACCTCCTCCTTTTTGAAGTCGGTAAGAAAAGATGTAAGCACCGATCTACCAAGCGTGGTGCTGCTTTATTAGATAAGATAATTTTTATATGCTTAAACATGTGTGATACATACAAGAAAAGACATGCATATAGGACGGTAACAACATTATTAGATACAGACATGTTTGCCACATGATGTGACGTGCAAATGTCAAGAAATATTGCAAGCGCTATTTGTAAATCTTTATTATGTGTGGCTAAAGCCTTATGAAATAACCAGCTTTTGCTCGCGGCTTCGACCGCGTGGAGGTCTGCAAAATATTTCTGGCAACCGAGAACTACCGGGATAAAAAGTATCCTATGCCCTTTCGGTAGGTCATAGTCTATACCTGTGTCAAATGCCAACCAAATCCATTCAACGGGTAAGGCAGGAAAATTTAACAGACAAACAGACTGAGTTACTTTCACATTTTTAGTATTAGTATGGAAGTATGTATTATTATCGGACTTCACTCTAAATATATAAGCTGAAAGTTTCTAGAATTGGTTTTCATACATTTACGGGCAGCTAAGGCACGCTCGTTCTATCGTATACCTCATCCATCGCTTTCCATCAGGCGAGATCAAAGTCAAGAGCAGGTCCAACAGGCAATAAAAAAGTTATAATAGCGAAAATGTCTAGAAGTTTACGTGATTTTTTCCTTGACATTGAGCCCCAAAAGTAAGTTTTATTGAATTTTTTAATTTTGCTTACTTTTTTATGTGAACTAATTAAAGCCTTCCATACCATATGGGGACGATAATTAATGAAAACACTGGCACAGGCTATTCTGAAACATCGAGAATATATATATTTTTTTCGAAAAATCTAAATATGTCGTAGCGATTGGCCTACGAAAAATGTCCACTCAGATGGGTCCAGAACCATGTACTGGATCCATGGTAACTGGTTGCACTTCGATGTCCCTGCCACCCTGTATAATATGACTTTACAGTTTGATCTTTGACTAAAGGAACTTATTTATACTTGTCGCAAAACATTTCAGTGAGATCACCTCGCCAGCTGACTATGCCTACCTGATAATGTTACGTCACTTGTTATCATCCATAAGCTCATGGCCCCTCAAGATACTCGACCCGCTTGACACTGGATCTATACAAAGAAGAAAGATCTGGGTGGCCATCCAGAAGTCATTTCACATGTTTATGTGTTCGATGTGCATTGTTGGCGGGGCCATGTATATACTGTTGCACCAGAAATCGATGACTTTCTTGGAGCTTGGACATTTGTATATGTCTCTTCTTATGTGCATTGTTATGTTTGTAAGTATAATACATTATAAGTACCGTCGGTCAGCGACCAAAGTCGACTAACACTGCTACTTTTACACATCCATCATCCAAATTGACAAAAAAGTATTCGATACATTGTACTTTAGCATATAAATATAATATAATTTTTACACCATCTGCTCGCTCATGTCAAATTAAAGGTCATGCAAACGTAACCTAAAAGCAGTCGTTAATGCCCGAGCTGTAGCCGGGCTTTAGGGTGCATTTTCACCAGAGATGAGCGAGAATGCGTATAGCGAGGCATGTGCGTATAACCAATAACAGCGCTAGCATAGCTCATGCAATGAAAATGAAGCGATGTTATTGGATAGTTTCACACAGATCCTTCGCTACGCATTCTCGCTCTTCTCTGATAGAATCGCAGCCTAAATATTGTACTGAATTTCATTGTGACCCGGTGGTGCATATTGTGATTTGAATTTGGAACCTTAATAAAAAAATCGTATAAAAACTATTAACAAAAAATAAACATTTTTGTCTATTATAGTACAGCTCGACGAAAGCGTTCTCACTTCATAGGTTTTAGTCGCCGTCGACAAACAAACGAATTGGTTGTTGCGTCGCGTACCCTTCCGTTAGGATGCTGGATTTGGACTGACGCCCTATAAACGATATTATTTCTTGTGTTTTGAATGAAATTGTATGAGATTAGATTTAAAAAATAAAATCACCTGACTTACAGTAAGTTATTTTAGTTCAAACTCAGATTTAATGCCACCAACACTGTATCAGACTACTTGAAAAGTGAGCTGGTTTTGAATCTTCATAGGTGCAATCGGGTTTTGATTTTGTCGTTTTTTTTCGTTTTAATCCTTTTACTGTGTTATATTTTCGGAATCGTGTCCTCAATCCCTTTATTTTGGTACCCCACATGGTAACGATACAATTTAATTTTTCAAGATCTTACTTAGTGTCGTCCAAAATCCGCCATTTTGATTTTATAAAAACAAAACCTAGCCAACCTTTGCTCGATCCAGACGAGTCGATAATCACCTCATGTATTAAATTGAACCGGCATTTAGGATGCTTCGAGGGTATAAAAATATCCACATACAAAGATACATAGATACGTACACATGAAAAACATACTCTTGTCTTTGCTATCAAGTAGTCGGGTAAATAGTAGTAGTAGTAGTTATTTACCAGTTTCGTAAACTACTAATTCTATAATCGAATTAGTTTTTATTACCTCGAATAGTTTTTATGTGCGAAAAAGAGAATATTCTCCTCGGGGATAAAGGGTCTTCATCTTGGGCGAGCGCTTGAATCCCTCACTGCACTCAGGATTCTAGTCTAAACTCCCTCGCTTTGCTCAGAAGTGAACTCAGAGCTCCCCAGCTATACTCAGCTCTAGAGTCCTTCGTTGCGTTCAGTATTCAAAATAGCGCGCGACATTAGGACACTGCTTTATGCCCTTGGTGAATTAATTAAATACTATTAAAGTTGCTTTTCGTGTTTGTATGTGTGATCGCGTTGTTCTTCTAAACTACGCAACTGATTTTGATGCGGTTTTCATCATAATTTAAATAATTTATTCGGAAACGTTTACGTTTTATGTATAAGTACATTCATATTAAACGTACTTTATATAAAAACTATATATAATACCTAAAGAAATCTTGATGTTTTGTCAAGTCTTAAAAACCGTGCAAAGCAGGGGCGGTCCGCGAATTTTATATTATAACAAAAAGTTTTTTTTTGAATTTTGCTTAAAAATTTAAAAATTTCTCGGACTGCATATTGATAACGATATTTCATGGAGGTCTCAAATTGATAATGTATGTAGGAAGCTTAATAAGTTTTCCTATGCTCTATATATGCTGCGCAAAATTGTAAATATGACAGCGCTCTTAGCAGCTTATCATGGATATGTCGCCTCTACTTTACGATATGGTCTTATATTTTGGTGCAGTGCTACTAAGGTAGAGGAGGTATGGATAGCACAGAAAAAATGTATTCGAGCTATATGTAAAATAAAACGAACGGATTCATGCAAGCCACATTTCCAAAACTTAAAAATATTGGCTGTACCATCACTATATATTTATGAAGCCTATATCTTTGTAAAAAACAAGATGTTTTTATATAAATCTGTCGAAAGTCAACGGTGCTCAAAAAAGTTGCACCCATTGTGCACAAAAACCAAATTTCTCTACAACAATATATATGCAATTACTGCATAACAAACAGTTTGGTTTTACAAGGGGTCGTTCGACTACTAATGCTGGAGTTGAACTTTTAGGACATGTTTATAATGCATAGGAGGACAAATGCGATGCTTTGGGAATCTTTTGCGATTTGTCCAAGGCATTCGATTGTATTCTTCATGAAACATTAATCAGGAAACTGCACCACTACGGAATCCGAAACGCCTCTCTGGATCTTCTTACTACTTAAGTGATAGGATTCAGAGAGTTGATGTTAACGGAAAACGATCACCTGGATCTGTATTAAGAATGGGGGTCCCCCAGGGCTCAATTCTTGGTCCATTTTTATTTCTTATTTATATAACTGACTTGCCTTACCTCATAAAGGATAAACATGATATAGTGTTGTTTGCAGACGACACTTCACTTTTATTTAAACTCAAACGTCAGCAGCTGGTTACTGACAATTTAAATAGCGCTCTCGCAATAGTAGTTAACTGGTTTAATGTTAATAACCTACTTCTTAACGAGAACAAAAACGAAACGTATTAAGTTTACGATACCTCATGTTAGACAAGTAGAAACTAGTGTTCTCATAAAGGGTGAAGTGTTGAAACCCGAAGATACCACAGTATTCTTAGGCATAACTTTGGATGCTAAGCTTCAATGGGGCCCCCATATAGACAAATTGTCGAAAAAGCTTAGCTCTGCAGCATACGCCGTTAGAAAAATTCGTGATTTAACTGATTTAGAGACTGCCCGTTTAGTATACTTTAGTTATTTTCATAGTGTGGTGTCGTACGGTATTCTGTTGTGAGGAAATGCCGTCGATATTCAGACAATTTTTGTTTTACAAAAAAGGGCAATTCGTTCAATTTATAAATTAAGTCCCAGAAACTCCCTCGGAGATAAATTTAAAGAGATTAATATTATTACTGTGCCTTCCTCAGTATATTTATGAAAATCTTTTGTATGCACATAAAAATATTAATCTGTTAAAAAAATACAGTGATATCCACAATATAAATACTAGGAACAAACACAAATTTCTTGTTCCTACAACCAGGCTCAAGAAAATAGGTGGCTCCTTTAGATGCCAATGTATACGTTTTTATAATAAACTTCCTAGTCACATTCAAGATCTAAGCTTTAATAAATTCAAATCTTTTACAAAGCGGAAACTATGCCAGGAAGCCTATTATACTGTGAAAGACTATATTGAGGACAAAAAGCCTTGGGATTGAGCTGCTCCAATAAATTAACACAGTGAATGTTGATTTTAGTTTGCTAACTCTTTTAGACATGAATACTTACTATAAAAAGTATTATATTATTTTCATTATTGTGAATATGAGGACTATGTGGGTCATTGTTTCAGTTTTATTGTTGGTCTGACAGTTTAAGTAGTTTATGCGGCCTACGCAAATGTCCCTTCTTTGGTATTGTTCGTCGAATCGTTGAGCTCCTTAAGTTCTGAGTTGAGCTGCACGGTTACTGACAAATTGGGGCACTGACTGGACAGGTCCACTTAATCTGTGTGTTTCTTTCCTCAAAAGACCATTTCAGACACCAATCTACATGGTCTTCAAACATTATTACCGAATTTATATATACACATTGACATTGATAAATTTTATATACACAATGACATGAGTATTTACTTGTAAAGTATTATATTATTTTAATTTTTGTGAATGTGAGGACTATGTGGGTAATTGCTTTCTTTTTTTTCTAATTTAATTTTAATTATGATCTGGCAATTTGAGTAATTTATGCGGCCTACCCAAATGTCCTTTCTTTGGTATTGTTCGTCGAATCGTTGAGCTCCTTAATTCTTGACTTCCTGAGTCGAGCTGCACGATTACTGACAAATGCGTGCTCTGACTGGACAGGTCCACTCAATCTGTGTGGTTCTTTCCTCAAAAGACCATTTCAGATACCAATTTGCATGGTCTTCGCATGACCTGACGAAGTTTATGTCTGGACTTTAAAAGAGACTGTGACCTCTGAGTTTGTTTCGGCCTTTCTTCTCAGAGTAGTCAGATAAGAAACGCCGACCTCATCTAGTTTAAAAAAATTATTGACGTGTAAAAGTGTTTGTACAAACCTACTTACAGAAATAAAATCATTTATCATTTATGCAATGGCTCCAAAACTTTATAACACCTGATCACCTGATCAAATTGTATCAAGCAACAACATGAATGAGTTTAAACGTAAGCTTTTTAAATTATTGAATGACAAGGCTCCCCTTGTAATAGCAAATGCAGTACTTGCAAAAGGGCGGTTTCGAGAAAAGCGCGGTTAAGTGTTTTTTTTTAATCTCTACTATAACTGATATAAAACTCATATGTTTTGTTACGGAATAGGTACATAAAAATACAAAGTATCGTTTAGTTAAGTTTTGAAGTAATTTTTTCTTATGTAGGTCTTTAGAAACTTGAATACTGCACTTAAACCTTGTGTCTCTATTTGTGATACATCAAAGTAGTAAAGTGAAATGCAGTACTCGTGTGTGTTACTGCATTTGTATCTAGGAAATACATTGACTGCATTAAGCACTAGCAAAATTGATTACTGAATTTAAATAGAATAAAAGGCATAATGCAGTGTAAACACGAGTTGTTTAACATTTAAGTAGAAAAAAAAACGAAAAACATCATTCATTATGAAAATATTTTTATTTTATAATTTAACCAGTCTTTTTGTTGGGACATAAAGTAATCAAATATATTGTACTAGGTACGGTGCTTAACCAAAATTATAGAAAATATCTGTTTAGAAATACCTATTATTAATTATCACCATGTGATTTAGTAACATAAAATAAATGAGATCATTCTTCATTCGCTTTCGCCTATAATTTTTGAAACGGAACACTGGTTCCATAGAAAACTTAAAAATATTAATTAATAATGGCACTGTAACAGTATTTTAGTAGTAATTAAAATTAAATCTCACAGCCTTTGTTTCATGTTTCATCACAGTCTTCTAGTTCTAAACTATTCATAAGATCAGTCGAGGAATCATAGATGTGAAGGTTTTGCCAAAACGGTAATCTGTTTTGTGGTATTATTTTGGACAGTGTGGTAATAATAGCAGATTTTCTTGCTTCTGTTGTACCCCTTGGAAGAATATTTTTGATAAGAGCAGGAATTGACAATGACTTTAGGTATTTAACTTTTAGGAACTTAATTTCGTGTATCATTCCATCATAATCTGTCTTCACAAACATGTTACTTTTATTTCTGTGTACCTCCACAGTAACAATATCTTTTAAATATACTCTGTTTTTGCTCTTTTTAAGTCTATGTTGAGATGAATGATCCATATATTTGCAGAAGTCAGAAACCTCCATAGCTTTTACTGTGACTTTCCCTGAATTTTCTAACTGAACACAATCAATGAAATCAGAAAAATCATACACCTTTCCTGCTTTTTGTAATTGGTTTTCTACTTGGTGGTGAAAGCTGTCAGCTGACATAAAAGTGTGTCCAGGTTCTAAATATTTTATTGAAATAGTTTCGGCACATATTTCAGAACCGTTTATATTTTGAACAAGAAATGTGAAAAAAGCCCCATTCTTGTTCTGGCTTGAACAATTATCTGTCCGTCTGTTTTTATGACAAGTCTTTTACAGTTCAAGCAGTACGGTTATGGAATGCCTTGCCCGAGTCGATAAGGCGTGCTCAATCTTTGTCCACTTTTAAAATTATGGTTAAAAAACAGTTCCTCTCTTCTTAAACATCATCATTACATTTAGTTTCCTTGCTCTTGTTTCATGTTTATTATTGTGTATATTATATGTAGATAAGTATATGTTTTATGTACGTATGTATTTGTTGTATATGTTATGGTGCACCACTGCATTATTGTCTCTCCTTCTCCCTTGAATCCATCCAAAGGTTGTCTGTAAAAGATCGCTTTTAGCGATAAGACCGCCCATTGTGTCACCCTGTGTAAAATGTCTACATTTATATCTGTAATTTTTATGGTTTACAAAATAAATAGTATTCTATTCTATTCTATTCTATTCTGTCCACACCACTATATCGGTGCAGTCACGTTTGCTGACAAAAAACGCTTTAAAACTACTGATAATATCCTCTTGTTTTCTGCCTGAGGTAGCTTCATGCCATACTGCGGCGAAGGGCTGCAGAGAGGGAGACTCAGTAGACCCTAAAGGCACGAAGATATCATTAAATGCTATTATTCTTGGACAAAAAATTTAAGTTTAAAATTTAAGTTTAAAACAAGTTTAAAATTGTGTCTATAGAACTAATGCCTATAAACTGTTTGATTTACAAAGAATAGGAGGTTATTTGGACCCCACTGGAGACCTCAAAAGTCAATATTGCTTTGTTATTGATTATGCCAATATTTATTTTATTGTTTTGCAGTCTAGAATCACTACCCTATGTTTATCTGATGAGTACGTGATACTTGCCAGAGATTTTTTGGAAAAAAACCATCTGTTCTTCTACAAAGACCGTTCTGAATATTCTATGAAGGTAAGATAATTATTTATAAACTAGCTTCTGCCCGCGACTTCGTCTGCGTGGACTTCAGAATTGGGTCCAAAAAGAAATGAAAAATTTGAAAGTAATAAAAAGTGGAATACAATTTTCACCCGTGTTATCGCTTGCACTGTAATAGAGAAAAATAGCTGCAGTTTTGCGTTTCAGTTATTACGTATTTAATATGGTAGATTCGCAAAATTTATATTTTTGTTTGACGCATATAATTTAAATTAATATACTCCTATACACGACATACGACGACAAATTTGTAAAAACTGGGGCTGCCCATTCGACACAGGAAGCAGAGACCCAATTCTATGATAAACCTGCCCTTGTACAGTAAATGTTGGAAAAAAGCCCGGCATGGCAATAACTTTATCCGCCCCAAAAGATGTCATGTGGAAGCACCCATTATATTTTCTGATATTATTTAAAAACTGCCGCGATTTGTCTGTTCTACATAAAAATAGTTCTTTCAATTGTTCCGCTGGCTCCTCTAACCGTGGGATTATTACTTTTCCCCCAGAACAACACATTCCAGCCGTCTCTTCTTTCCATTTCAGCGCATTACAAAAAGCGTGTACGCTTTATTCATTCTCTCCATTTTTAGGAGCCTATGGCTACCGTAGTCGAGACTCCCATCATACTCCAATGCAGCGCGTTCAATGACACTCCAAGTGTTTCGAGTAAAAGTTCGCCGACGCTGTGCCATCCTTTCAGCATTAACCAATCTCCTAGCTTCTGTTTCCTCCACAGTCTCAGAAGTTCTCTGGGATACCATATAATGAGCGTGTTGTTGGCGTCGATGATCCGTCTGCTCCAGCGTTTCGGCAGGTCTCAAGCTGGCCTGCCGCTGAAGGCACCTCAGCAGCTCGCTGGGATGCCATGTAATGTGCGTGTTGTTGGCGTCGATAATCCGCCTGCTCCGGCATTTCGGCAGCTCTCAAGCTGGCTTGACGCCTAGCTTGCTCAATCCTCCTCAGCTCCGCTTGAGGAGAAGTGTCTAGATTTCTAGCTACTTTCATAGCTCTCGCTTTTTTAGAATTTATCGATAAATTAGATTTGCGTTTACCGTTGTGATGTTTTAAAAATGGGAAACTTTAAATTTGAATTTACGTAAAAACAACAAAAGAAAATTAAATCAAAATTCGCTAACGAAGACAGACTAATCATAAAACAGACAAAGAAATCCTAATTGCTAAGCGAAATTATAAAGAACAAAACGAAATCTAACAACAATTCCAAATCGCAAAGCAAGCAATAAATTCCGATAAACGAAGCAAACAACCGTTGTGTAATAATTCACACGACGATCTTCAATGAAACTGTGATTGTATAGTTTTCAATGACGTATAATAATATTCACCGATAAAAAATTCTCAAAACAATTTATTACTCTGGTCTACTTATGCTTTCGCATGTAACGAAACCATACTGCGATCTAATTCGACGACAACGCCATCTAGTTAGATCATCGGTACTAAACATCTAAAATTCGTACAGACACTAAATAAAAACAAGTGCACCGGTTTAACAGTCAGAAAAGTGGCATAGGCAATTTTAATCCCGGAAAAACATCTTATTCCTACGGCAAAACACGTTTAGAGCGTGATAACCGAATTACACGTGGACGAAGTCGCGGGCGGAAAGCTAGAATGTTATAAAATAACAATTACATTATTAACAAATTATTGGTGTGCAGCAATTATTTATGCTTTTCCCACGGGAACTATTTGAGAGATCGGTATAGAAAGTACATGTTTTTTTCCATAGCATAGGTGACACGCATACCAAATTTCAAAGCTGTCTGCCCGCGGCTTAGCTCGTAAAGAGTTTTCAATTTTCCCTCGGAAACTCCTTACGGAATCGGGATAAAAGGTGGCCTTTGTCCTTTTCCATGTCAAAGGTAACATGCATGCCGAATTTCATCCAAATCCGTTCAGCCGTTTTAGCGTGATTGAGTAACAAACATCCAAACATCCACACTTTCACATTTATAATATTAGTAGGATAGGATATAATATATAATAATAATAATAATATGGAAATATCACATTGTACTGGGATCGATCCATCATCACTGACAGGACTATTGTTGCCAATAAGCCTGATATAGTGGTGGTGGATCGATTAGAGCGGCGTGCAATGATTGTTGACATAACGGTCCCACATGACGGGAACCTCGTGAAAGCCGAGAAAGATAAACAAATCAAATATCTTGACTTGGCTCGCGAGGTTGTCGACATGTGGGATGTGGACTCAGCGATCATTGTACCGATAGTCCTGACAGCCAATGGATTAATAGCCAAGAGCCTCGACCAACACCTGAGGAGGCTCTCGTAGGGTAGCTGGATCAAGGGCTTGATTCAGAAGGCGGTACTTTTGGACACGGCCCGCATTGTTAGGAGGTTTCTCTCTCATGAGCCCTGACCGCCGGTAGCTTGGACCCTGTTCCCGATACCGGTGGGCCACTATTTTTTATATTTTTAAATGTTTTATATTTTTATATTCTAATATTTAAAAATATAATTTATATGTATATATATATGGAATAAAGGAAATAATAATATTATTGTATATATATATATTATATTATATAAGTAGGACAATCTGTAGATGCACAAGTTACACATTAAAAAATATCACTCTTTGAGGTTATTTTCTTGTTGGCGAGAGCTATAAGAGAACATAAGCGCATTCCGTTGTAAAATGATAAGCCAATCAGCAGGTTGGTAGCCTGGCGGCTCAGAGGCCTCACTACGAACGCGCAACGTTAAAGTAATGGAAATTCCATCAATTTTCAATTTTTAGTTTGTAGAGTGTTTTTTTTTGGAGGTCAGTTGTTTTTATTTTTTGTAAAAAAGTTTTTTCTGTTAATACTAAGTCATTTAGGTACATTATTATTTTAAATAATTGTATTTATAATTTTAAAATCGTTCGAATTTACGATGTTTAAGAATCACACATTTAAACAAACACAACCGGCACAGTTGTCATTGTCATTACCGTCCGTCTTTTTGTTCCAGATCCACAAGCAAGTTCATCGGATCTCGCACTTATTCACATTATATCTCCTTTGTCAAATGGTGGGAGGCTGCTTGCTTTTCAATTTTACTCCGATGTTTAACAATTATTCAGCCGGAAAGTACGCTAGGGGCGGATTGAAGGGAAACGCCACATATGAACACGCTCTATATTACTCTTATCCTTTCCCCGCGTCGACAGATTTAAATTGGTATATTGTTTCTAACATTATAAGTTGGTAAGTAAATGGAAAAAATACTACACGACAAAACCTAACCTGTTCTTTTCAAATGCTCCGAACAGCCGGCTAGTAAGTACGATATATTATTTATACTAAATATTTTAAGTTAGAAGGGGCTCTAGGGTAAATAATAATCGCCGCACGGTTTGATCGATGGTTAAGCTACGCTTGCCGCGGTCAGTTCGTGGATGGGTGACCATCTATTACATTTCGAGATCCCTCCGTACCACGGAAAGAACGTTAAACCGTTGGTCCCTGCTGTCACTCATAGATTTTTGACAGTCGTTTCGGGTCGTCAGAAGCCCGAAAGTCTGACAACCAGTCTTACCAAGGGGTATCGTATTTCCCAGCCAGCCAACCCAGTTAGGGTTGTGGAGGTCAGATAGGCAGTCGCTCCAAGTAAAACACTGGTATTCAGCTGCATCTGGTTAGACTGGAAGCCGACCCCAACATAGTTGGGAAGAGGCTCGGCAGATTGAAATATATTATCGTCATTTGTTTCATTGCAGGATTTTATCATACTTTTGTACGACTTGGTTCTGCATGCTCGATTGCTTTTTATCTGTCATGGTGTTTCACATCTGGGGTCATTTCAAGATTTTACTTTACAATCTCGACAACTTTCCGAGGCCCTCATCTAAAATAAGCTTCAGATTAGAAGACAGCAATGCAACTATAATTTGTGAAATGTATTCTCCCGATGAGCTAAAAAGTGTTAGTATTCAACTAAACGAATTGATTGATTATCATCGAAATATTATCACGTAAGTTTTGACTTTTTTAGCATATATACATAATATCACGCCAGTAATCTCCAAGGGGTTAGGCGGAGATAGATCTATAGTACACCCTCATTTCACCATTTATGTTTAAGTCCCATGTAATAGGGGCCGAACTTATTACCATCAACCAGGCACAAATCCAGATTCCGGGCTTATGGTCATCATCATCATTTGTTGCCAAAAGACGTCCACTGCTGGACATAGGCCTCCGCCAAGCATCGCCACTTCGACCGGTTCTAGGCGTCTTACATCCAGCGGAATCGGAAGCCTTCACCGAGTCATCGGTCCACCTTGTGGGAAGCCTTCCAAGACTACGTCTCCCGGTACACGGTCGCCACTGCAGAACTTTTCGCCCCCATCGACCATCTGTTCTTCGAGAAATTAATGTGCCCCTGCCCACTTAAATTTGATAATTCTTCGGGCTATGTCAGCTACCTTGATTCTCCTACGGATCTATTCATTTCTGTTTCGATCACGTAGGGAAACTCCAAGCATAGCTCTCTCCATTACGCTTTGAGTCGCTTTCAGCCTTCTAATGAGGTCCATTGTGAGCGATTCCGGGCTGCTACTCAGAAATTCCTGATGGAAAAACCCAATAACATCTTGCCCGACCTAGGCATCGATCTCAGGACCTCAAGCTTAACAGTAGCGCTTGCGACCTCTACAGAAACTAGGCAGTTTAGGCAGATTTTATGTTTTTTTTAATGTTTTGATTATTCTTTGGGCTATGTCAACTATTTAGAATAAGCAAGCTTAAGTGGCAATAAGCGGGCAGTATTAGCCGTAGAACCAATGATCGTTGACTTAGACGTGTTCTTGAGTGGAGACCTCAAAGCGGCAAATGTAGGGTAGGTGATTTTTAAGGTTTGGTGGAGCGATGATCTTTGAAGAGTCACTAGCAGCAGCTGGATGTAAGTAACCGAGGATCGATTTAAATGACGTGCAATTGGAGAGGCCCATGTCCAGCAGTGAACTGCTAAAGGCTTTTGATGATGATGATGATGGTAGGTACTCTCTTCAACCGTTCATAGACTAATAAACCTCAATATTTAAGAGAGAGGGTTTGGTAGTAGATGATTTCGTAGATCACATGTACCTGGGTCATGTCTCAAAGTTGATAAAACACCTTCAGTATCTATACATAGTAAAAAAAAGTAAAATTTCGTGTCTGTCCGCCTAGATCTAAACTCCACAATGGATTTTAATGCGGTTTTCACTATCGTTTCGAACATTTATTCTAAAAGGTTTATGTTTATAATATTAAACTAAAATATATCACAGAATTCGCGATTTTTGACCCGTCGCCATTGCATCCAGACAAAGTAGGGGCGGGTCGCTAGTTTAAAATTAACCGTCAATGTGGCTTGGCTGTGAAAATAGGTTCTTTGCTAGATATAACTTATGTGATATGATTAAGCTCTATTTCCTCAAAATAACATGCCTTTTCTTTGAATTTAGTTTTACAAACAAAATATCCGATGTGTTTGGGCCAATGTTGTTTGTTTATTACGCGTTTCATCAAGCAGCTGGATGCGTACTACTCCTGGAATGCTCACAAATGGTCAGTATTTAGAACCTAGTTTGTAACTTTATATATAATATATAGGTGCCCGACTGCGGCGAATCCACTTCCGCGAAAAACACTTGCGCGAATCCATTTACGCGAAAGGACCGCTACGCGAAAAATTTGTGGAAATTAGATTCTTTCCTAGAAAAAATAAGCTGGAGGCATGAGCACTCTACAGCTACTCTGCTCCTTCCACGTCCAACCCGATCTCGATGCCTCGACATAGGACCACAGTCTTCAGAGGATGTTTCAAGTATGCCGCTTGTCGCTGCTGGAATGATTTACCACCTCCCATGAGATCCCTGAAAACAAAACAAAATTTTAAGTTACATCTGAAAAAATACCTATTAGAAAAACAAAAGTATGAGCAGCAAATATTTTATAAGTAAATACTCACTTATGGTTTATTATCTATGGGCAAGGTATATCATCCAAGCGGCTCAAGGCGGCCTAGCGATGCGTCGGATGCGTCATGTTATCTCATGGCGATGGTACTTATACGTAAGTAGTTTACAATAAACACTTCACGGTCTTGATCAAGCTTCGACTGAGACACAAGCGCAAGCCAGGTTGCTCACTATCGGTATATCGTTTGGCGGTAGTAACTCACTATGCGTGACGCGCCACGTGACCTCGCTGGACTCGTGAGCCGCGCGCGCCGCCGCTGACGCAGCCGCCGCGCCGCCACGGCCCGCGGTGCGCAATGGCGCGCGAGTCGTGATACGTCAACACGCATAGACGCATTAGCAAAGTACAGTGCAACATTTTGTGAGCGCGCACGCAGGCGCGGAGGTATGGGTGGGAGCGAGACATAACGCAAAACGGCAATTTAAAACACTGAATATTCTTGTGCACAGAACATTTATGTACCCTGTTCTTGTGTAATATGGGTGGGTACTTTGTATATGAACACACGGCAATGCCTATAAAATATAAATTATTAAATGTTTATGTTATTTCACGCCTCGGGCGTTGTATCCTCTTGGATGACACTGTTCAAGGGACTCTCTAGCTCTCTCAGGACTAGAGCCTTGCTCGCTTCAAGGAGCTCTGTCGTTATTCTGTCATCACGAGGTGCCTTGTTGTTCTTTAGCTGCTCGAAAGCCACCCTAATCTCTCGCACTGGTCGACATTCGGGATTTCCTCCGTGTAATGGCACGTTAATTCGGCACGGTTAATACTTCACTGCGCTATGTCTCACTGGTTTCGCCGTCCGCGTTGAGTATAAGCGCAAATCATCATCATCATGTAAAAATCCTGGATTTCCCCGAGTATCTCAGATTTCGATGTCAATAGTCTGCCATCCGCAGTTCTTAGTTTCGTCAGATGGGACCTCCCTAATTGCTAAGTAAACCTTTCGACCCTCGGTTCTGCCCGACCTTGATGTCACGGGTATTGAAACACCGAAGGTCGCGTCGCGTCAGTTTTCCATTTTTTTGGATTAACGCTCTCTTATCTGACGACCTCAACCCAAACCATGTGATACCCAAATTGAACAATAGCAACCAGCAGGCCTTCCTCCTCCTAACAAAAACCGCAAAGCTACCCTTACCACTCTTCACTCTCCCGGCACGGCTGGTCCCCGTGGGAGCAGTAGACTAGAACCCTCCATCAAAAACGAAGACAATGTTAACAATAGAAAAAGCAAATACCTCTACATTGGCACATTGAATGTGAGATCGCTGTTTGATACGTCGAGATTTACCGAGTTGAAATACGCTATTGATAAGCTGACCTGGCATGTAATTGGACTCTCTGAGATAAAACTTGAAGGCAAGGAATATATAGAACATCAACATTTTATCTTTATGTACTACGGACAGACCCATAACAGAAACGGTATTGGATTTTTAATAAAAAAAGGATTAAAAGAAAACATCAAAGACTTTGTACCAATATCCGACAGAGTAGACAGTTGAGCATATACATGGAATGTGAAACAATTCATATTATCCAAGTAAACGCGCCAACAGAACAATCCACATTGGAGGACATAGATCGATTTTACGAGGATCTCAGAAAAGCAATGAAAAACACTAACAGAGACACATTGATCATAGGAGATTTCAATGCACAGATTGGTCTGCCCACTAGTGACGATAAAGATGTTCTAGGATCGTGGGGATACGGAAAACGGAATCGAAGAGTTCAGATACTAATCAATTTTTGTTTTGAACATCAACTACATATTTCAAATACTTACTTCAAGAAGAACCCGAATCGTCGATGGACTTGGATGCACCGTAATAGCGTTACACGAAATGAAATTGACTACATCATAATAAAGAACAACAACAGTATCCATAACGTCGATGTCATATCAACTACACATCCTACTGATCATAGACTGGTACGTGCATCACTAATACTTCTCAACAAGCGCATCACCTCAAGAAAACATTTCAGAGGAATAAACATGATCGATATTGCGCCTCCTGAGCAAGAGTATTTGAAAGAATATTTTTCGCATGAAATCAAAAACATGGAATACATAAACATACAACACACCTACTCTACCTTAGTCACAAAAATTAGAAACAGTAAGGACAAACTAAAAAAACACAAAAATTTAATGAACCTGTTGTCCGAGAAAACCCAGCAAGACTAATAAAGGAAAGAACTCAATTAAAGGAAAAGAAAACAAAACTAGCATAGAAAAGAAACATTTATCAGCATTATACAAATTAATTAGCAAGCAAATACAAAGGAAATCAAAAGAACATAGATATAATATTATTGAATATGAATTAGAGCATTTTGCGTGAGTCAAAAGAGCCTATAAAAGACTAGATTCCAGCAAAAAATGGATTACAAAACTTACGAACGCCAAGTAACGAACAGAAATCATATATTAAACGTTGCGACAGAATTTTATACTAGATTATATGAGCATCATGCTTCTCACGAAGACTCAAACCGATATATGGAGTCACTTGATTCAGACAGTGTACCGGAATTTCTGGAGTACGAAATTCATCACTCCATCCATTAATTGAAAACGAAGAAACGCCCTGGAGAAGATCGTATAACAAATGACATATTAAAAGCCATCAGAGAGCCAATAACACCTATTTTAACCACAATATTCAATGAAATCTTGAATCAAGAGTTGCTACCACCTGACTGGAATACTGCGATTATAACCTTACTCTATAAAAAGGGGATCCAGGCAAAATGGACAACTACAGACCACTGAGTATGCTACAGACACTTTATAAATTATTTACCAGCCTAATATTAAAAAGGATCTCAAAGACCTTAGACGAAAACCAACCTAGAGAGCAAGCAGGATTCAGATCGGGCTTCTCTACAAACGACCACATTTTCACGCTTACACAGATAATCGAGAAGTATAATGAACACAATGAAGAGCTCTACGTAGCCTTTGTAGACTACTCCAAAGCGTTTGACTCTATCTCCCATGAATCTTTATGGTGCTTCCTTCGCTAACAAGGAGTCCACATAAAATAAATAAAAATCCTTAAAGAAATTTACAAGAATAGCAGAGCAATAATTAAACTGGAGAAAAAGGGAGAGCCATTTAGCATCCAAAAGGGAGTTAGGCAGGGTGATCCCATCTCACCAAACCTATTCAACGCAGTTTTGGAGCATATCTTCAGACAGCTAAATTGGCGCGAAGTCGGTATCAAAATAAACGGCGAGTTTCTCAACCATCTCCGCTTCGCAGATGACATTGTTTTGATGAGTGAAACACATGTAGATCTTGAGCGCTTGCTGACGTCTCTAGATAAGGAGAGCCGAAAATGTGGTCTTTACATTAACGCTGAAAAAACATGCCTGTTAACGAACAGCATAAAAGTACCAACGATAATAGAAAGCACGGCCATCGCGTACGTGGATAACTGTGTTTATCTTGGGCAAAGCATTGCATTTAACAATCCAACAGAAAACGAAGTGGATCGCAGAATAAGGAGTGCATGAAGAAGATATTGGTCATTGAAAGAAGTATTTAAATCACGTATCCCGATTCGCTTGAAAAATAAAGCTATGGACTCTATTATATTACCTACTCTGCTCTACGGTTGTCAAAGTTGGACATTAACAAAGGCAGTTATAAACTTCAAGCCTTCCAACGAGCAATGGAGAGGAGTATGTTAGGAATCAAACTCCGAGACCGTAAAAGAAGCAAGGACATACGGCTATGCACTAAAATAATAGGTGGAATTAGCTTGCAAGTTGAAATGGCGATGGGCAGGACATGTAGCCAAAGCCACAGATGGACGCTGGAGTGAGAGGGTGCTCCATTGGTACCCACGCGACGCTCCACGCACCCGGACGCAGGCAGACCCAGACGCCGGTGGTGCGACGATATTGTGGCCATGACTGGCCCCACCTGGACTAGAATAGCACAAGATAGAGAGAAATGGCGAAAGATGGAGGAGGCCTTCGCCCTTAAATGGGCACCCAATCTTCATAATTGAAGAATAGATTATTTATTTTATTTTATTCAGTCAATTTATTTATTTGAGGATCTATTTTATTTATCTAATTATTTTTAAAATGCATGTTTAAATTATTATGAATGAATTACTAAACAAATTTTTATTAGAAACAAATGTATAATAATATGTAATTAATTTTTAATGTAATTTTTGGGAAATTAAAAGGCTTTATAATAATAATATCTGACGAAGACAGTTGCGTGGATGGCAACTCTCGCTTTTCCCTCATAAGTCCGGAAGTCTCCGAGGAAAGTTTGGACAGCTTACTTTTGCGCTGCGATTGGAAAAGTCTGCGGGACACATCGCGAAGTGCTTTGACCACCTTGTCGGCTTTCTTGACAACAGTGCCTGTGGTTTTTAGCAGGGCGAATCTTGGAGCTGCGTAGGTCGGAGGGTAGACCCCCTTCATCCGGATTCGCTCAGCTCGAAAATTGATATTTAGAGTGCCTCGAACAAGCTCATCGATCATGATGAAATCTATCTCGTTCCTTGTCACGGTTTCGGGGCTTTGTCAAGTTCACCTCCGTTGGGGTTTTTTCGAAGAATGAATTCATAAAGAAGAGCCCCTGCGATTCCAAAAAGTTGACCAACATTTGCACCCTGTGATTCCTGCGCCCCAAACCGAATGGTCCGACTTTCAACTCGCCGCGTTCTTTTACCCATAACAACGTTAGCGTGAATAGTACACCCACAGTTCGCCAGTTATGTTAAAGTTACAAGTAGATTGGTAGTAAATAGTCCAATTAGGCGTCAATAGTTTTCCAAAGTCCAAAATCCATTCGCGCAAAAGTCCATTCCCTGAAATTGGTTTAGTGCAAGTGGGTTCGCGCAAGTGTCTTTCGCGGAATTGTCTATCGCGCAAGTGTCCTGCTACCGATGTGTACCTGCCTAAGGCTAACTGTACAATGTACGTTGACTTTTCTCATACAACAATATTTATTTTTAATTTAAAAGTTTATTGGACACTTTATACTTCTTTTTGTTTCAGACGGCTGTAGCTATGTTCCGCTACCTACCCCTAACAGTTGTCCTGTTTCAGCAACTTATACAGCTTTCGATCATGTTCGAACTTATTGGCAGTGTTGTAAGGAAAATGTTCAATATATACATATTTTATTCCAACGTATTCAAGTATCATAAACGTAACAAAACCTCACATCGGTATTCGTCAAACGGGCACAAATCCAGACTCCGGCCTACAACTAAGAATTTAACAACTAATATATATGCTATACTAACTGTTGCCCGCGACTTCGTCTGCTTGTATTTTGTATTTCATCAATTTTTAAACTAATATCTATCCGGGATGAAAAGTAGCCAATATCGTTTTCCAGGTCCCAGGCTGCCTATTTGTCAATTTCGTAATGAACAGTACTAGCTGTAATTTAGACAAGTAAATGTAAAGGACAGGGGGACAGGGTTACTTTCACATTGATAATACTAGCTGTTGTCCGCGACTTCATCTGCGATCCGGATGAAAATTAGCATATGTTCTGCTTAAGTACCCATGTCATGGTCTATCTGTGTTCCAAATGTCATCCAAATCCGTTCAGACGGATGGATGTTTGTCACTCTTTCACGCAAAAACTGCTGAACGGATTAGGGTGGAATTTGGAACACAGATAGTTTATAACCTGGATTAACACGTAGAATACTTTTTATCCCGGTAGTATGTTCCCGTGGGATAATTTCCGACCTCATCGCGGGCGAAGCCGCGGGCAAAAGCTAGTTTATAATATTAGTAGGATATCTTATATTTTGCAACTAATGTAAAACCTAAAAAACCACTTTGTCCGACCCGGATCCAGAGGACTTTGACAAAGGGACACTCTGATATTATTTGCAGAGTGACAGGTTAAAGCACGCAGTCTACGGTGTACCATGGGAGAGCATGGACACGAAGAACAGGAAAACAGTGGCCTTCTTCCTCATGAATGTACAGGAACCTGTACATATAAAGGCATTAGGACTTGCTAATGTTGGTGTTACTTCTATGGCCACGGTAATGTTATTATTCAATTTTATTGAAAGCTTCTTGCGTCCAGCTGATTACTGGTACCTTCACCAGGTAATCTGTCAGTGAGGCGACGCTTGAGGGGCACCTATTATGTAATGTAATGTACGGCTAAATGATGATGATGACCTTGCCTGATTTATTCAATAATTTATGCCCAGAAGGGGTTGTGTATTTTTAATGCTGCACTGGTTGACGTCATTACGTCAGCCGGCTGTCGCTGTAAACCAGCGCTGGGGCTCTGTCTCGCATAGTCGTCGCATTATGCTGAGCGATAGCCGTTTTACGTGGATTTGACGCATATCTTCTCCAACTCGTTTTATTTTCTGTATTTGTGTGTTTTTCTCTGTAAATGTATTTTCTTTCTTTCTATAACAGTTTACCCACATTTGGCAACTCATGTTTGTCACATGTCATAGGACGCCGGGGCCACCAACCTGTTGCTACCAAATGGCCACGAATTTAGACTATGGGCTGCTATTTTTTTTTTTCTGTGGCAACACTACAGCTAACAGCTGATTTAAATTTGGTCCCGTAATTTTTATTTTTATAATTAGATTATTAGTATATTTAAGCCCTAATTCCAATTAATCACTAAGTAGAAAGTGTAACTAAGTGTTTTACTTACAAAAACAACGTTTTTGTGGCATTTTAAAGTGTAAATAACTAATTGTGTTTCGGTGACGGCTACCGGCGTATACAAAACTTGCATTGTCATCTTGTAAACAGGTACTAAACTATTGAAATTGTTTATTATAGAACGTTTTACTACAATTATCCCACTTGTTACTGGTTTAAACATATTTGAACAAGTACAAGTCATCTTTAGATTCACTTTTAAAAAACGTAAACATAACCTTATTTAAAGGTGACACAACTTCTTTGACAAATTTTCAACATTATCGCTGTTAATCGTTTATCCTATATTCTAGCTATAATTTTTCTCTTTCCATCTCTCTTTCCTCTCCTTTTCTAATCATGATTATGACCCGTAAAGCCTATGCTCGCCAGGAAGAGGCAAAACTCAGCCAGGCTTTGAGCGAACTCAAGGCTTCTAAGGAGTTGTGTGACCGATTGATAAGGGAAGCTGATGACAATGAAAGCGAAGTAATGAACTTGTTAACAAGGAACCAAAATATGAAATCAGAAATGGCTCAGTTACATATACAACAAACTGAAGCCATTGATGCCCGGGACAGGCTCCGGCTCATTGTAGACAGGTTTGACCAGTGCAGTTCTGAGTATGAGCTTGCTCTTAACCGCATACAGACTTTAGAAAAACAGCTTCATGAGGCAAACAATAAAGTTTCACAATTAGAATGCACTCAACATAACATCACTGCCTCGTTAAACCAAAGTCTGTTCGATGAGCTGGTGGTCACTGCCCCGGATATGGTTTCTGCTGCAATTGACATTCAACCCACAGTCACTATAGATCTGACCTGCGATGATAACATTAAGTCTAATAACTCAACAAGGGTGGTCAAATGTAGCAGAAATAAATTGAAAAAATATGTAAGAATCAACAAATTTATTAGAAAAACTCAAAAACTCGTTCATAGACAGAAATTCTTCATAAAATATGTTAAATTAAATAGGGAACGCCTTTCATTATTAGATAAACTAGATTTTTATTCAGAAAAATGTAAAAGCATTACTTCGAAATATGAAAATGACACACAAAATTTAAATTTCGAAATAGAAAATCTTAACCAAAAATTAATATCTATGACCAATAAATACAAAATCTCTGAAATGCAAATGAGGGAATACATGCTGGCGATGAATGAGTTAATAGTGAGTGCTAGTTCATGTTCGTGTGAGCGATCACAATCATTGACCAACAACAGCTTGTCCCATAATCAGTCCTCACCGGCTTGTTTGACGCCGGCATGTGATACTTCATTGCAACAAAGTTATATCTCTGCTAGTTCCCTCAAACCAGCTAAAGCTAATGTAAAAACTCATAACTGTTTAAAAACCCAAATAACTAGTGATATTGTGATATTTAGTGATGAAATTGGGAAAGACATGGGCCAGTTATTATCAAATATTTGCAAGGGACAGTCAGTTACCAATTATTGTATGCCTGGCTTAAGTTATGTGGATATAATGAGAAAGATTATTAGTTTAAATTTCCACCAGGATACAACTTTAATAATATTAATTAGTAACAGAGGAAATGTGAATCAGGACAGTCTGCTCCATTACATTAACAAACTATGTGAGCTAGACTTAAAACAGATTGTTATGTTTACATTTCCTTATAGTAACAGTTTGCCACAGAAAGAAAATAATTTTATGCACAAATTAAATATAATGTTAAATAATGTGACATTAAATAATAATAAATTTCATATCATTGACTCTAACAAGTATGTTAGTAAATATTTATGTGTGACAAAATACAAATTGTATTTGCCAAAATGTTTGAAAAGACAAATAGCTTTAGCGCTATACTTTTTTTTAATTGATTCAGCCAAGAAGTTGGCTAATAAAACTGTTGCTTCTATTGAGCAATTACCTGACATTTTCATTGATTCAGCCAATAACTTGGCTACACAAGCTGACATTAATTTAAATTAGAAATTGAGACAATAGAGAAAACCTCTTGCATTATTAATGGAGATAATTTAAATTTAAATACTAGTCCAAATCATCAAAATGTCAGAATAAGTTCGAACACAGTTAACCTGGTGCACCAAAATATTCAAGGTATGTTGAAAAAAGACCTTGAAATTGAATTATTCATGAACTGTAACAACATTGATATTTTATGTATTACAGAACATTGGTTAAAAAGCCATCAGTTCATGTTTAATTTCAGTAATCACCAGGTTGGTAGTTCGTTCAGCAGAGAAAATGCAATACATGGTGGCTCATTGATACTGTTAAATAAACTACTTCAATTCAAAGAACGTAAGGATATTGTAAGCCTCTCTGTTGAGCGGACTATAGAAATAGCCTGTGTGGAGTTGGAGCGGCTTGTTGTATTGAGCGTGTACCGGCCTCCATCATCGATTTATGATTGCTTTGAGAGTATCATGGATGATGTGTTACAAAAACTTGGTAAATTAGGAAAGAATATAATTGTATGCGGCGATTTTAATGTCAATTTATTAGAGGACTCATTGATGTGCCTAAAAATTAAAAATTTATTTCAGTCATATAATCTTAATCATTTATTTTTGGAGCCTACTAGAATAACTGCTACCTCAGCTACATGTTTAGATAATATATTTACTGACATTTTACCCATTAATAAAAAAATTATAAGCCAACTGGATTCTGACCACTGCGGACAACTGAAGCAAAATAAAAAAGTGGCTAAGAAAGATATCACTGTAGTGCCAAAAACTGCAGGTCGCTTGGAGAACTTTAAAAATAAACTTAGTAGTAAATTACCTTACTTGCCTTACAGTGATGATCCCAATGAACTGTACAATTCTTTCTTTGCCATGTATTGTACAGAATTTAATTCAACATTTATACCCAAGCAGATCTCAGTTAATGGATCTGCAACCTTCAGTGAATGGGCAACTAAAGGGATATTTAATAGTAGAATCAAACTTTTTGAACTATATGAAGAAAGAAATTATAATAAAAGTAAAGAATTTTATCAATATGTTAAGAACTATTCCAAATTATTTAAACAAGTTTGTAGCGAAGCTAAGTGTCGGTATTTAAGCTCCAAGATTAAAAACAGTCAAAATAAAATAAAAACGACTTGGGAAATTATAAACAATGAGACTGGAAGAGTCAGAAAGCGTAGTAGTGACTACAGCCTTAATATTAATAATAAAGTTATTCAAAAAGATTTAGAAGTTGCCTCAGTTTTTGAAAATTTCTTTGCCGATATTCCAGTCTCAACCACAAAAACGTTAATTTCTTCACCCACTGTTGCCGAGTCCCTATTGAAAGAAAATGTTGATATTTGTAACCATGTATTTAATTTCGACTATGTTAGTGCTCGAGATATTATTAAAACTTTCAATACACTTAATGTTAAAAAAACTGCTGATCTGTGGGGAAATTCCGTAGAGGTTACAAAATGTATCATCAACACTGTAGCGCCTGAATTGGCAATAATTTTTAATAAATGTATTGACTGTGGTGTAATTCCTGACTTAATGAAGAGTAGTAAAATAATACCTTTGTTTAAATCGGGCAGCACATCAGACCCCACGAACTTTAGACCGATTTCTGTGCTACCCACCTTCAGTAAAATATTTGAAAAATTGATGCTAGATCAATTGCAAAGACATTTGATTAAATTTAAATTATTAAACAGTAAACAATTCGGTTTCACAAGGGGTCGCTCTACTACCGACGCTGGCGTTGAGCTTCTTGCACATATCTTTGAGGCCTGGGAAAAGTCGCATGATGCCCTAGGTATTTTTTGTGACTTGTCTAAGGCTTTCGATTGTGTTTCTCATGATACATTGGTCAGGAAATTGCATCACTATGGTATTAGAAACACTACTTTGGATCTTCTTATCTCTTATTTGGATAATAGGATCCAAAGAGTGGACGTTAACGGCAAGCGATCCCCGGGTTCTATTGTCACTATGGGAGTTCCGCAGGGCTCAATTCTTGGCCCTTTTTTATTTCTCGTATATATTAATGATCTACCTTCCCTTGTAAAGAATAGTCATGAAATAGTGTTATTTGCAGATGACACATCACTTTTATTTAAGCTTAAACGACAACAGATAATTACTGATGATGTAAATAATGCTATCGCTAAAATAGTACATTGGTTTAGTGTTAATAATTTACTTTTAAACGAGAAAAAGACTAAATGTATTAGATTTCTGACACCTAACGTTAAGCAGGTGAAAACCAATGTACTAGTTAATGGGGTGGAATTGGATCTCGTGGACACCACTGTGTTCTTAGGTATTACTTTGGACTCGAAGCTGCAGTGGGGCCCACATATAACCAAATTGTCGAAGCGGCTAAGCTCTGCAGCCTACGCGGTCTATAAAATCCGTCATTTGACTGATGTCGAAACAGCTCGATTAGTATATTTTAGTTATTTCCATAGTGTAATGTCTTACGGCATTTTGCTGTGGGGAAATGCAGCCGACATTCAGGCTATATTTGTGCTGCAGAAACGAGCCATTCGAGCAATTTATAACCTTAGTTGTAGGCATTCACTGAGGGATAAATTTAAGGAAATAAACATAATGACAGTCGCATCTCAATATGTATATGAGAACCTGATTTATGTAAAAAAGAATATTAATCTATATTCCAAACACAGCGACGTGCATAACATTAATACTAGAAACAAAGATTTACTTATTGTGCCCTCGACTAGGCTTCAAAAAATTAGTAATTCATTTAAGTGCCAAAGTATACGTTTTTACAACAAACTCCCAAGTCTTGTTAAAGAACTGAGCCTCAATAAATTTAAATCATTTATTAAACAGAAACTCTGTCAACAAGGTTTCTATAAAGTTAAAGATTACTTGGATGACAAAAAGGCTTGGGATTAACTAAGCCACTTCAATGTACCCCCAAGCAACAATCCATTTTATACTGTGAATGAGTGTTTTAGAATTAATGATGTCCTTATATAATAACTTATGGTATTTTTGATGACTTTTAAAGAGTAAACTGTCTGTGGATGTGAGTAGCATTCAGGCTACATTGATTATTATTTTAATATTGTGAATGTGAAGACTATGTGGGTCATTGTTGCTTTTTTTTTTTCTCTCCTCAGTTAATTTTAATCATGGTCTGGCAGTTTGAGTAATTTTTGTGGCCTACCCAAATGTCTTTTCTTTGGTATTGTTCGTCGAATCGTTGAGCTCCTTAAGTTCTGAGTTGAGCTACACGATTACTGACAAATGCGTGCACTGACTGGACAGGTCCACTCAATCTGTGTGGTTTTTCCTCAAAAGACCATCTCAGACACAAATCTACATGGTCTTCACATGATCTGACCAAGATTATGTCTGGACTTTAAAAGAGACTGTGACCTCTGAGTTTGTTTCGGCCTTTCTTCTCAGAGTAGTCAGATAGGAAACGCCGACCTCATCTAGTTTTTAAAATATGATTGACGTGTAAAAGTGTTTGTTCAAACCTACTTACAGAAATAAAATCATTTATCATTTATCATTTATCATTATCTATTTAGAATACTTTAATAAAAACAAAAATTGTAATTGTATTTCTATTCTTTTCAGATCTTGAAAACTTCGATATCTTACTTCGTCTTTCTAAAGAGCATGTGAATGCTGTGCAGCAGTTTACATTTCATCGTTCGATATAATGCAAATTTTTCGTCTTTTAATTAACAATGTTTATGATTAATTTATCCATAAAATACATGTGTGTACTATTCTTTGTTTTAAATAAATTAGAAGCCTGCAAATAAATGAAACATGTGTTTTATTTTTATTCGGCCTAACAAATAGAGATCCATGGATATTTAACACCGCTCTTAGTTGTTACCATATTTGTACATTGGGCCGCACGTCAGTGGTTATAAAACCAGTATAAGCTGGCGAAGATGCCAGTTTTTGTGAAATTAGAATTCCATAAAAACTCCGTACTTCGCTAGGCCAGCTCGAGATTAAAGTGTCAACTTGCGGTCGAGTGTATACTGATCACAAACAAGAGCTATTGCCATGAATAAGATTTTTGTATCAAAAATGTTTAGTTCCTCGGCGCTTACCACGATGCGACACCAACTGTAAATAACAGTAATTGTCAATTAATGTTTATCGACGTTAGTGAGTATGGCGTTTAGACCGGCTAATAATAATACAGGGTAAAAAGTTGAAGCGGGCCCTGGATGGGAAGTACCCAGTCAGGTTTATTAATGCTACCAAGATTTACTCAACAGAAACGATTTTTTTTTTAAATTAAGTAAAGCCACATTCACACTCAAATGCAAAAATCGAATATTCTGTATGTTTTTATGATAACATCACAAAGGGTCAACTTTATGGTTGACATCATCTGCCTAGCCTGTTCCCAAGTATGTTGGGGTTGACTTCCAGTCTAACCGGATGCAGCTGAATACCAGTATTTTACATGGAGTGACTACCTATCTATAAGGAAATTAAAAATTAACTATCAACGATCTCTTCTGCAAAGCGCAAATAACAATAAAGATAAATGGGAGGCGGTGAAATCTATAATACAGCAGAAAAAACAAAAATTATTAGCTGACAATCTCATAAATACAGATACATCTAATTCTATAACTGACATAAATAACTATTTTTCTAGCATCGGCAAGCAGCTAGCAGATAATATAATTAACTCCTCTTATTCTAACTCATTACCTTATAGAACTGACATTTCGACTAATTTAAATTCTATCGTATTACTTTTCCCGGATGAAGCTGAAATTGAAACATTAATACTTAACCTCAAGAATGACTGTGATGTTGGTTGGGATTCCATACCAGCAAAACTTCTTAAAATGGCTAGACATGTCATAGTTCCTCAACTAACTAAGCTAATAGGGATCTGTATTGCGCAAGGTGTTTTCCCACGAGTTTTCAAAAAGTCACTAATAACTCCTGTCTACAAGAGTGGATCTAAGGACGGTGTCGAGAACTACCGGCCTATCTCGGTTCTTCCGACAATATCAAAAATACTTGAGAAAGTGCTCAACAGTAGGCTAATACACTACTTAGAACATAATAAGATCCTGTCGGAATCTCAATTTGGCTTTAGGCGAGGGAAGAGCACCGAGGATGCTGTCAGCCAACTTGTAGAACATATATCATCTTGTGTGGATGCTAATCAAAAATGCGTCGGCATCTTTCTCGACTTGGCTAAGGCTTTCGACACCGTCTCAATTCCTCTACTTGCGGACAAGCTGGAACATTTTGGCAATCGGGGAAATGCTTTAGGGATCTTCAGACATTTCCTCTATGACAGGACACAGAGAGTGAAAATTGGGGGACACATTAGCTCAGACGCCCATGTTGTATATGGCGTACCGCAAGGAAGTATACTTGGCCCGAGTCTCTTCTTGATCTACATAAATGATCTGTGTCAACAAACGCTTGCAAATGGCAAAATTTTCACATATGCTGATGATACAGCTCTTGTGTTTCATGGCGTGACTTGGGACGAAGTAAAACGATACGCTGAGGTGGGACTACACAGGGTGAATCAATGGCTAAGAGCCAATCTCCTGACTGTGAATATTTCAAAATCGACACAAATTCAGTTCAGTTACTCCAAGATCAATCTCAAAAAAATTGAAATCATATTACATGTATGTAACTCACCTCAGAATAATACAACCTGTGCATGTCTGGCTCTAGGGAAATCGATATCAGTGAAATATTTAGGGGTTATTCTAGACGAAAAACTAAGCTGGCGCCAGCATATAGACCTTACCACCGCGCGTATTAGAAAATTAATTTGGATTTTTAAAAGACTCAGACAGGTGGCTGACCTTGAGCTATTACGCACTGTGTATTACGCACTAGCACAATCAGTTCTCGCATATTGCATTAGAGTTTGGGGTGGCGCGTGTAAGACGTATATGATTCGCCTTGAAAGGGCCCAAAGATCTGTCTTTAAAGTAATGACATTCAGGCCATTCAAGTTCCCCACCAACACCTTATATGCGAAATGTCAAATATTAACGGTACGGCAGATGTATATTTTAGATATTGTCATCAAACAGCACCTTATCACGCCATACGATAACAGTGTTCTAAAAAAACGTACCACACGAAACATCTGTTTATCAGTTAAATGTCGAACTGCATCAGCTAGAAAACAACATAAGTGTTTATCTATTCATTTATATAATATGACAAACAAAGAGCTTAAAATAAATCCTCTCACAATGAAGGAAGCTAAAAGTAAGGTTAAATCATGGCTACTTACGCATGACTATGAACAAACCGAACTCCTTTTAAAATAGTATATACTTTAACATCACACACCACATACCTACATTACACATTCACACACCACAAACACTACACACCATATTCATACACTATACCACTAACACTCTTTTAAATTACTCCAAGTTGGGAAATGTTTCTCGTGTTTATAATTTTCTCTTTTATCTTTTATTTTTTACTTTAATTTCTGTACTTGTGTTTTTGATTAATTCTTATTGCATAAAACTCGACTCATAATTATTGGGAGAAGACACTGGCTCCTGTAACACAGGTACTATACCTAGCGCAGGAGTCAGGGCCTCACTACTTTTGTAAAAATATTTATGTCAATAAAGAAATATTATTATTATTATATTATCTGACGTCAACAACCCAGTTACTGGGTAACACTATGCCCCTTGGTAAGACTGGTTGTCAGACTTTCGGGCTTCTGACTACTCACATAGAGTTTTCCTACATTATGTCTAGTTGCTTAAGCATGGTAAAAAATTAGATTCCTTTTACTCTAAATACCAGACGTACTATACGTAGGCTTTACCTAATTTATTTCTAGTGGAAAATCAAGCAATATTCGGATGCATATTCACCTAAAGTTGCGATGTTGGCTAATATGGAATGCGCTTTTTTATCGAAAAAATCTTAACTTGCAACTAACACACACCTCTCCTCTTACACCCTACATATACATATTTGCATCGGCGCTTAAAAATTCATTTTAAATAAATATACATAAGAATAGTTATGCAATCCAATAATCCTCGGGTTTTTTGTTTTAAAAAATATTTTTTTAGTAGTCGTTCTACACACACCCGACTAGTTACGCATTTCTGGTGTTCCTGGTATCCCGGGTTTTTTTTTTAATAAAATTTATATTTTAAGAAGCTGCTTCCATACCTTCATAGCTAAAAATTAACTTTACGGAAATATGCATCCGAATATCCGATCTCTGGTCATAATCATAACTTATGATTTTCCACCGGACGAAAATAAAATTTTCCTCAAGTCGTATAACCTTAGCCTTATTATATTTCTAATAAGACAACTAACAATAGAAGTAGGTGTATAATGTGAGAAAATGAAATTTTTACAGAACCGATCACTATTATCCACTGGTATTACAATATCAATAACCATAATTACTAGGAATTATAGAAAAGTTATAACTAATCGTTTTTACTATTTTCATAATTACGTGATTGCGTATCGTACCTCTGTGTGATGTCATACTGTGCAAAGACCCCTATTTTTACCCGACTGCAAGGAAAGAGTTATGCGTTTTAATGATCTTCATAGAATTCAGCCGATCTATTCTGTACGTGAAGTGAGCTTGAAGAGAATAACAATAGTGTCAATCTCTAGCATCAAGTGGAATGACAACTCACTTCAATTGTTTTTTTTTTGGTTGGAAATCATCAAATGATTCTCCCGCTCTGGTCGGAGCGGGAGGGCGTGTCAGACTCTTACTGACTAAAACCCACCCGTGTTCCTTCAGTTACCTGTGCACCAGGGCCACGGTAACTCTTTCACTTCACCTAAGATACAAATAAAAGTTTTAGTATTATTATTATCATTTTAATAAATATTATAATAGAGGCTATTGGAAGATTAAATAAAATATTATTTAAGTAAATTTTTTTTTTTTTTTTTTAATCTATTTTATTTTTATGTAATTAGGATTCAAACAAAGGATTAAATATAATAGGTCTTTACCTATGAAATTGCCGTTTTGTATGAAAAAATTTAAACGAATTTTTTTCATGAATTTTTTATTTGTATTAATCGAAGTAATCACCCATGCAATCAATGCATCTTTGCCATCGCAGTGGCAGTTTATTGATGCCCTTCTTAAAGAAATCAGCTGGACGGGAGGCAACAAATTCTTCAAAGGCATTTTGTACTGCCTCTCGGGTATTAAATTTTTTTCCCGCCAAGAAGTTATCCAAATTCTGGAAAAAGTAGTAGTCTGTAGGCGCAAGGTCTGGTGAGTAGGGCGGATGACGGAGAGCTTCCAACCCCAGTTCTTGCAACTTGGAGACCGTCTGCTGTGCAGTATGAGGTCGCGCGTTGTCGTGCAGGAGCAGCGGAGACGAGCGATTGACCAATGCTGGTTGGAGATGCGCCAGCTTCTCCATCATTGTGTTCAGTTCTTCACAGTACACATCTGCAGTAATGCTCACCCCGTTTGGTAAGAAGCTGTGATGAATCACACCGGCGCTAGACCACCAAACAGTGACTATCACTTTTCTAGGGGTAAGTTTTCGTTTAGGGCATTGTTTAGGTGCTGAACCAGGATCCAACCAACTTGCTGAGCGCTTACGGTTATCAAACAGAATCCATTTTTCATCGCAGTTAACAATGCGGTTCAAAATTCCTTCATTTGTGTGTCTGTTGAGCAGTGCAAGGCACGTCTCGACGCGTACTTCGCGCTGGCGATCATTGAGTTCGTGGGGCACCCATTTGTCAAGCTTTTTTACCTTGCCAATTTGACGCAAATGGACCAATATTGTTTTGACGCTAACGTCGAAAGCTGCTGCTAATTCAGCCGTAGATTGTGTATCATCAGCTTCCACAATCGCCTTTAATTCGTCATTGTCGACCAAAGTCTTCGGACGACCGCGAGGTTCATTTTTCAGGTCGAAATTTCCAGAACGGAAGCGAGCAAACCAATAACAGGTGGTGCGTTGGTTTGTAGAGTTAGCTCCGTAAACGTCGTTGATGTTGCGTGCCGCTTGTGCCGCGTTGCTGCCACGACGGTACTCATATTCCATAATTACTCGAATTTTTAACGTATCCATGATGACGAAAAAGATTGAAATGCGATGAAAATGTAACACTAATCAATAAAGAAATGACTACTTTTAGAAAAAAAAATCCATGTTTTTAAAATAAAATTAATTTGAAATTAGAATTCATAGCCAAACAAAAATTATTTTGATTTGAAATGGCCAGTACTGCAGAACGGCAATTTCATAGGTAAAGACCTAATATTATTTAAGTAAATTAAAATTATAATTTTTGAATTGAATTAAATTTATTTTATAAAATTAAAAAGGTAATAGATAATAATTAAGGTTATATTTGTTTCAGCGGGAGATTTTTACAGAATAAACTGTCTGGTCGTGTTGGTAAGGGTTATTAACACTTTCAGGGACACTAAACGCCCATAAGTCTTCTAATGTCTCGTTCAGTGTCCGTCAACCGATTATTGTACAGTCGAACAAGGTTTAACATATTGTAGCGAAATTAAAATTAAATTCACCACTTCAAAATGTATAACAATTTATAAGTATCGAAGAATTTTTGTCCGTTTGTCTGGATGTAGGTATGTTCCGGATTGGCGCGAAAACGGGTGAACGGATTTGGATGAAATTTGGCACATAGATAGTTAATAACCGGGATTAAATCATAACATACTTTGATCCCGTAGTACGTTCCCGTTGGATATTTTACGACATCCACGCGGGCGAAACGGCGGCCAAAAGCTAGTTTCTTATACACGCAAAAATTTTCATCATTCACGCTGCAGTATGAATTATCATTATGTGTGTATTAAGTTTTTAAGCCTACGGCTCACCTACTGAAAATGGTTATGTAAAGGAATTGACCTCTCAGCATACTCACAACATTGTTTGAGTATGCTGATAATATATTATATACTAGTTGACCGGAGAGACGTTGTCCTGTTTGTTAGAACTCGATCGCAGCGCCACCTATTGAGTCAGTCAAGGAATGGATAAACGGTTTCAATAAAAAAATTGATTTATTTAATAAAAGTTCCAAATTACAGTGTTTACAGCGCGAAGTCTCAGAACAGAATCGTCTTATTATAATATATTACTTCTCACGTTAGTGGAAACAAAGGGCGTCATATAACATATTGCGCATGAAGTAAGTTAGTGCATCAGCATAATTTATTCTAGAACATTCGATTGTATTTTATACACGTGTAAAGTAAGTGCTGAGTCAGATCCCTTCAACTTGTTGCTATGCTCTATTTGGGCTGACGAAGCATATATCTACAGGATGAGCATCCTTAACTCCTCCCCCCCTTAGAGAGAAATCAGCTGGAGGCAAATCTTTTGGGTCCAGATGATTTCGTCGTATCACAATTATTTTCTTAAAGGCTTTGAATTTAACAGCCAAAAATGCTAGTGTAAATACAAACATTATTACTATAATACTTATTGTCCATACACTTATGTCCTGAGTTACCAGAATTTCACTTTCATTAACACTTTCACTGTTATATTTTGCACTGTTTAAAATGTCCCTGATGTCATTGAGGTCCACGCTGCGAAGATCTACTTGGCTGTCTTCCATCTTGATTTCATGTTGCAGCTCAGGCAAAGCTACAGGTCTCAACAGCAAACTGGCCTGGAGTGTCCTTGTTTCAGCTACCTTACTGATGATTTTGTCTCCAATTTGTATCTCACAGTTTCGATTAGGGAATATCAGAAATGTTCCCTTCAGGTTGTACTTCATGACTTCATTGTTGCAGTTTTCGGTAAGTACTAACTTTTTCTTCGTGAAAAGTAACCATATTCCGTCGGCTATGGTGTGGCTTCTTACATCTTCAATTTGGATGAAATTCTTATGACACGCAGAATAGTTTTTAAGTAGCATTATTTGTTCCATACACGTTGTATCAGCGTATTGCACGATATTATCTTCCTTACAGAGGACTCGATCATCTTCAATCTGCTCGCACGGGCTAGACACGGGTCTGTATTTCAATCCATTCACCATAAGGTAGGGATACTTAGGAATTATGATAGAGGTTTTTAGTGAACTAGGATTGTATATAGGTATAGGAATAATCTTGTAATAATTATATGTGACCGTGTCTAATAAGGGAACTTCTAGCACAAAGACTAACTTCTTATTATCAGAGAAAGATTTAAGAACTATAGTACTTTCTAATTTTGTAAGGTTGTCCTTACCTACCGTATATACTAATCTATAGTTTTTCTCTATTTCTAATAATATGTGAAAAAGTTCTGTAGAATTAATTATTGATTGATGAAGTATATGTATTCTGCTGAAAGCTATTGCCGTTTCCGTATCTTGAATTACATTATGAATAGTACGAAAGTTATTTAGGATTTGATATAGACTATTCATTTGACTTACTATATTATGTATTTTAGACTGATTATACTGTAATACTTGCAGTTGCGAGGTTCTAATATTCAATTGAATCAAGTTGTATTTTAAGTTATCTGAAATATTAACTAATTTATCGAAGGCTTTTTGCATAAGTGTCAGTTTTCTTTCTACTGAATGTTCTTTATTTTTAAGCTGGCTAATCTCCGAATTGTATCTCATGGCGTCATCATTATCTAGATTGCCTGAAATTAATTTAACAATAGAACCTAACGGGTTTATTAGGCCCCTTCTGAACCTTCTACTAGGCATTATTTGTTTCAATCTATCTTTAGTAAGTTCCATAAAGGATTCTATTTGAAGGACTAATCCTAAAAGTTCACAACGCGACTCATTTTGTGAGTGAATCATATCTCTTAATCTAAAATATTGTCTAATATTATTATCTAAGTACCTATCTATAGTTTCTAGATCTAACGTCTTAAAAATAGTCCAGTGACTATTCTGAATCACTGCTGCACTTATCCGTATCGACGCTATTCCAGGATTCTGAGTCATATCCTGGAGGTTTACGCTGCTTGCTGCTTCCGCTAGGGCCAGGAGCGTCACGATTGCTTGCCACCACCTGTGGAGGGCGTTTTACGTTTTTTATTGCCACTTTCGTATCTCTTTTTCTCAGTTTTACCGGTACAATATTCCTATTTACTTTTCCTATAACCTTCGCTTTCTCATATCGTGGCACTTCTTTAGCTTTCCTATTCCTAGTAGTTTTCATAAAAACTTCCTCACATTCCCTTATTTCCGGTGGGTTTTCACCGCCTTTCCTCTCTGCGACTTTATTTTTATTTTCCTTAATTTTATCACTAACATATTCGTACAAAACTTTAAGGTTTTTTCTATGATCCTGAACTAGTTTCTGTAACAGATTTTTATCTCTATCTATATCAAATGCATTTCCTGACTCTGTATGTCCAAATACCATTTCAAAAGGTGTGAAATTTGTCGCGCTATGAATAGTGTTATTGTATGCCATAATGGCGTAAGTCATTACCGATGCTGCATCTTGATCGCTTTTTTCATATTTTGCTAACCTATAAATTTCAAGTATTGTTGAGTGGAAACGTTCCACTACGGCCATTGAGTTAGGGTTATTTGGTGTCCCTACATGCATTTCAATTTTGTATAGGCTCAGTAGTTCTTTAACAAGGTTATTATTAAATTCGGTACCGGGGTCACTACTTATTTTTTTTGGTAACCCATAGATACTAAAATATTTTATTAATGCCTTAACAATTTCTGGTGTACTTCTATTGGGTACATTAAAAGCTTGCGCTAATTTACTAAAAGCATCTACTATGGTTAAGTAATAATTATTTTCTATGTACAAAAGGTCCATGAAAACTTCTTCAAATGGTATGGCCTGTGTTTGAGTAAGTTGTATTAGTGGTTTTATTGGTTTCCTGTCATATTTCATTTTTCTGCATTGTTCGCATGCATTAATGATGGCAGAAATTGTGTCCTTCATGTTAGACCACCAATAATGTCTTCTCAACTTTGTGAGTGTTTCCCGAATACCCCGATGAACAGTTTTTCCCTCATGATACTTTATAATAATCTCTCTTTGCTCTTCTTCGTTTGTAACATTAACTAATCTCTCTGTACATTCTATTAGATTTTGCGAACCTTTTTTATATAATGCTGTCACTACATTATTAAATACTTTTCTAAATACTTCTGTTTCGAAATAAATGAAATATTTCTGCTTAAAATCTACATACTCTTTCAAAAACTGCTTAACTAATTGTTCATTATTAACAGCTGGCATGTGTACCTCAATTATTCTTTGGCTGCTATTAGAAATGTCTTTTGCATGAATATCATTTTTATACCAAATATAGACAAGTATTTGTCTAGGTTTGGTATCTATTGCTTCATTTAAAATTGGTATACCTTCATGCTCCCTATTTGATATTGAATGAGCAGTAGCTCCGTCATCTGATTCAGATATATCAAAGACAGGAGCCTCCTTTTTATCTACGCTTAAGTTTATTTTATCAGAATCCGACTCTGATATGCAGATTATTTCTTCGATTTCATTATTATCTTCTAATTTCCTAACAGTTTCCTCATCGTCTACATTTACTTGCATAGACTCACTATCGTTATCTAATATATTAACCTTTATCTCCCTAATTTTGCTACTATTTAAGCTAACTACAATATTATTATTATCTGCACTTAAGCTATTTATTTTTACTCGAGACAATGCGTCTGCGTTAGAGTTCTGTGACCCTTTCTTATAACTAATTTCGAAGTCATACTCCTCAAGTCTAAGGCGCCATCTAGTAAGCTTACTATTTGGTTCTTTAAGCGAATAGAGCCAGGCCAAAGGTCTATGGTCCGTATAGATGTGAAACTTTTTACCCCATAAATACGGTCTAAAGTGTTTTACTGCCCATATAACTGCCAAAAGCTCCTTTTCTATGGTGCTATATCTCGACTCAGTATCGCTTAGAGTTCTGCTAGCATAGGCTACTGGTTTGTCCGAGCCTATGGTGCCCTGCGAAAGTACTGCCCCTATTGCAAAGTTTGATGCATCCGTGGTCAAAATAAATGGTTTATTAAAATCCGGAAATTGTAATAATGGAGCATTTGTGAGAAGTTTCTTGCATGTTTCAAAACTTTCTATATATTCCTCATTTAAATCTATAATTTTACCTTTTTTCAAACAAACTGTAAGTGGTCTAGTTATTTTCGCGAAATCCCTAATGAATTTTCTATAATAACCTATGAGACCAAGAAAACTTTTGATTTCAGTCGTCGTTTTGGGTATAGGATACTTTAACACTGCTTCTATTTTATCATTATTAGGTTTTAACCCTTCACTGGTTATAGTGTGGCCTAAATAAAGTACTTCCTTCCTTAAGAATTGGGATTTATCTAACTGCACCTTTAAATTAGTTTCACGAAATCTTTCAAAAACTGTCCTAAGTTTTTCATTATGTTCCTGAATACTTCTTGCAAAAATTATGACGTCATCAAGGTATACGAGGCAATGGATACCTTGTAAGCCTCTTAAGACGTTGTCCATTGCGCGCTGGAATGTTGCCGGTGCCGTTTTTAGGCCAAACGGCATCCGATTAAATTCATAATGTCCAAAAGGTCTTTGCAAACCTGTCTTTGCTCTGTCTTCCTTTTTTACTTCTATTTGATGGTACCCACTTGCTAAATCTAGGGTAGTGAAGTACATACTCTTACCTAACATATCAAAAAGATCATTGATATTAGGTAAGGGGTATTTATCATCTATTGTGATTTCATTGAGGCGTCTATAATCGATGACCATCCTCCATTTTTGTTTACCAGAATTATCTATTTTTTTTGGTACCAAATGAACCGGTGCACTCCAAGGTGAAAACGATTTTTGGATAACATTATCTTTGAGCATTTTTTCTATCTGATTCCTAATTTCTGCCGTTTGTATAGGTGGTAACCTATGAGCTTTAATATGTATTGGGTCTTCGTTTTTAGTTCTAATGTTATGCTTTACCTCATTTGTGAACGAAAGAGGTACGTCCTCGCAATAAAAGATATCTTTAAACTCTTTGCAAATATTAATTACAGATTGTTTCTCCTCCTCATTCATATGATCGACTCTTAACTTAGAGAGATTATCCGTTAACAGCTGATCTAACCTATGACTATCCTTATCAGTAAAATTCAAGTTTACCCTATCATGTACTAAAGTATTTCCTAAGTATGGTTCGACCTTAAACGGGCTAGTCACTAACAATTCCATCTGCTCGGATCTAGAATTCTGAATGACTGTTGTCGCATAGCCATGTACACAGTTAACTAAAGCCGTCGGCATTCTAACTCCATCCGTAAATTGGGTAAAGTTTATTATGGCCTCACCGTGTAACAAATTAACTGGAAGTTTGACCCTTAATTCGCTACGCGGGGGTAACACATAAAATTCACGTATTGGCGGGTTATAATTAATCGGTATGCAAGTATCCTTAGTAAATAACTTCCTATTTTTCATATCAATATTCGCATGAAGTTGCATCAATAAATCACTTCCAATTAAGCCATCATATTTGTCGTCCACACAATAAATATAGAATTTGTGCCACTCACAACTTCTAAATGTCCTAGGTAAAGGTATGTACACAACCTCATTATGTTTACTACTAGCGTGGGTGCTAACTACTTCAAAGTTTTCGTTATGCTTAAAGTCGCAAAAATATTGATTCGCTAACTTTGGGTTAAGAAATGAACGTTGACTTCCGGTATCGATCATAAAAATTGCATTAAGTTCTGGTATACGTATGTGCGGAAGATTTAAAATACTACAATTTAATTTAATTCGCTCTGGTGTATAGAGGCCTTTATGTAAAAATTTCCTACTTGTTCATTCTCATTATAAGTACTTGGTAGCACATTATTTTCGTTGTCATCGTAATCAGTGTAATTAACACGTCTTGAACTGGCCGTTCGCATGGTCACGTCGGTATCGCAACCTGATCCGGACGCTATCGCCGGCTGCACCTGTTGCGAGCCATGCTGTGCGTTGTCAGCAGTTTGCCGATCTGGGAACTGCGGCCTCGCTTGTTCCCTTGAATTATAATTATTATAGAACGGATTGTTTTGGTAAAATTGATTATTTTGATACCTGTTATTGTTTCTACCTGGGAATGAACTATTTGAAAAATTGTTATTACGAACGTTATTTCTATTTTGCGTCTGCGCTACGTTATTCGATGAATTGCGATTGGTAGTAATATTGTTAGAACGTTGCATATTTGGTTCACTAGTGCTTGCACTTGGCGACGCTTGTGAATTAAAATTATTATTATAATTGTTTCGTCCCTGTAAGTTTCGATTAAACTTAGGGTTCGGCGACTGTTTCTGGTCGTAAACTTCTTGGAAATATTGTTCCTCTAAAACGGCTTTTAATGCATCTTCCAGTGTCGAAACATTTTTTAGTCGCACCAACCTAACTAAATATTTCGGTAAATTAAACAAAAAAACATTCATAGAAAGATGTGTATAAATATGTTGCTTAGATAACCTCACAGCTGCATCTTCAACAGACTCATTGATTTTTGCAATTAAAATGCTTCTTAATTGTTGTATTCGGTGACAAAAATCTAAATAGCTTTCGCCTCTATTTATTTTTAAGCTCTCTAACTCAAGGACTAGACAGTCTTCTGTCCTTGGATCCCCGAAATGATCCTCTAAAACCCGTTTTAATTCTGCCCAAGAGTGTATCGATTCTCGTTCCCCAATTAAATTTGCAGCTTCCCCACTTAATCTCCTAGTTATCACATTAAAAAGATATTCGTTTTGTACTTCGTTCCCCCGATATAAATTAATAATATATTCAGTTTTGCGGATAAATAACGATAAGAGTCTTGTCTCGCCACTGAATACAGGGATTATTTTCAGAACTCCCGGAGGTATGACTACTATACCTTCCATTTTTTTTTTTTTTTTTTAAACACCACTAAATAGTTTACTAGGCTAACGTGAAATTTTTATCACTTTATCTACTACTACAATGTGCTACGTGCCAGATGGGCGTTTTCTAATCCCTATAAGTAAACAAAACACATATAAAGATCACCAGGAAATTTTAAAGGAAAGTTTAGAGGACGGTGAAGAGATTTACTCACATGACCCGCAGCTTTTCCGCTCTCCTTCTGTGATCGGTGAATTCGCTCGACTTGCTCTGCACCGTGGCTTCTCTTGACGAATTTATTTGGTTCGTTGACCCGTTGAATCGTTGAAACGAACGTTGAAGTCTTCTCGGCGCCCGAAAATTCGATTCGCGATGGCACAGAGGACCCAAACGACAAGGTCACTTACCGGCTGCGCCAGTCAAGGAATGGATAAACGGTTTCGATAAAAAAATTGATTTATTTAATAAAAGTTCCAAATTACAGTGTTTACAGCGCGAAGTCTCAGAACAGAATCGTCTTATTATAATATATTACTTCTCACGTTAGTGGAAACAAAGGGCGTCATATAACATATTGCGCATGAAGTAAGTTAGTGCATCAGCATAATTTATTCTAGAACATTCGATTGTATTTTATACACGTGTAAAGTAAGTGCTGAGTCAGATCCCTTCAACTTGTTGCTATGCTCTATTTGGGCTGACGAAGCATATATCTACAGGATGAGCATCCTTAACTAGTCCAATTGTGAATCTAAACCATCCACGGATCCACACAAACACACATTAAAAATTTCATCAAAATCGGTCCAGCCGTTTAGGAGGAGTTCAGTGACATACACACGTACAGTAGAACTATATATATAAAGATATATATTAATAATCAGCAATTGCAAGTTAGCTGTCTGTATACCAAATGGCTATTTTCACTGGCTGTACCGCAGGTCCGTCCAACAGCATCGCGGATGACCCAGGCTTAGATGGCGGGATGAGCTTGACTCTTATAGGAAGGATTAGTCCATATTGGCTCAGGATCGAGTTGAGTAGAAAAAGAAATGGGAGGCCTATGTTCTGCAGTGGGACCATACAGGCTAATTGTTATTATTGCGGCTGCATCTACTTCGCCACATACGAGCTACGCGTCACACTGACGTTACGCAAAATCCTGCATCGCGCAAGCAGAGTTTACTGCGCAACTGGCATATATACAACGTCCCGTCATTAGTCGTCGGGCAGTTGCCCACCAGACACGACAACCGTCTGGTCGGAAGATCCGCCCTCTTCTATGGAGGTATGAGTGAACTTGACACCCTGTTCCTCATACCTCTATATTATTATATGTACCTCAGGAAAAGCATAATACGCTTTCGTCACTCTCGGCAGGAAACAAATATTCTCATTCAATATCCAGAAACCTTTAGATAATAATCTAAATAGGCAATTTGGGATAGCCGAATAGCCAGATAAGACAGGTTCCATAAGATTACATGTACCAAATCTTTTCACGTCTACAAATAAGTTATAAATGTTTAAGAGTCCTTTTCGATTTAAAATGCTTACCAAAGAAAACCAACCAATACCTTAGCTTGACCTATTTACTTCAGATCAAAAACCTTTTAACCTGAAACTCATAATCATAATAGGCCTCCGTACTATAATCCTTTTTTTGTCTTTGTACCACGAGTACTAAAAGCGGATAGCGTAGCGTATAACAGTTGACTGTTATACACTACGCTATCCGCTTTTAACATAGAAACTTGAGCTAACAAGGTGTATTTCAGAAGAAAAATGGATGAGCTTCGAAAAATTATTGAGGTTACACTAAAACTCTTTGCTTTAAAGCTTGTTAAGGTGAATCCTCAGTTGTAGCCCGCCAAATTAAAATTTTCTTTGGTGTTTTGCAAATTGCAGCTCTAGTTTACGTCGTATGTTGATCGAAATGCGATTTCCGACTGTAGGAATGATATATTTACTGAATAATTAAACTAAATGATTACGGTTACTCCCTCTCGTAAGCGTACAGTCTCGAAAAGCGACTTTGTTTTATACGATGTAGAGAAGATGCTTTTGAGTTCAATCAGGAATCTGGTGTAATAATTAAATCTTGCAATGAACGTGATTAAATATTTTCTGTAACTAATGAAGCAATAGATTAGCATTAAGCTTCATAATGATCCAGATTGTGATAGATAGTGTGTTACGTAATTAGGGTGCTGTTTTACAAGAATGATCATATTTTATTTCAGTTTCCCGAAAGATCCAGAAACTAAAAATAAATGGATAGATGCAACAGGCAGAGAAAATAATTGGTTCCCCTCAAACCAAAGTGTAATTTGTTCTTCCCACTTTCAAGAAGATTGTTTAAAGCCGTCCGCGAAAATACGAAGGCTTTTTGAGTGGGCTGTACCTACACTCAAATTAAAATACATATTTGAAACTGTAAGTTAACTTTTATTGCATGTGCAAAATTTTTAGGCAAACCAATTGTCTTCATTCTCCAAAACTATATGTGCTGCTGGGAAGTTTGTTGCGCCACTTCTTCTCCCCAGCTAATGCACTAGGAAGTGGTGAAGGGCGGGTGTTTTTGGGGGGACTGTCTTATGTAATTTTGATGTTCGAAAAGTGCTGAGTCTCAGCCTAATTTGAATAAATGACTTTTGATTTTGATTTTATGTTCAATAAGTACCTACGAGTATATGAATTGTTGTTTTATGTGTGATAGTTGAATAATTTTAATTTAAAGTAAGAGAGAAACTGAAGAAACTGATTTCCTTAAATGTTATTTGCAAACGAAAATATTATATTTTTACTTATTTTGTTGTTATTGCTGTTTTAATATTCCACATAGAAAAGCAGAAAAAATAAACGCTACAAAATACGTCCAAAACCTGTTGCAGTCACTTTTCATCGATATTTTTATCGATCACATATTTATACCAACCCTCTTCCCTAGTTGATGCTACAGTTACATGTGTGCATTCAGTGACTGTATCTATACTTTCTAGTGCCCGCCTCTTTTGAGCATATGTGCAATAAAATAGCACAAAAGTGTTACGCATATTTTCTTACTTGTGTGCGAAAAAAGCATCATGTGTGCCGTATCTATTTCTTTTGTTTATGTGTGAGTTTCAGGAGTGGGGAAAAGGTGTCGACACTTAAACTTGAGCAAATATAGAGTAAAGGCATATCTCTCGGATATCTATGGCCCAGACTAAGACAGAACGGGCTAACCGCACACTACATTTCCCATGATTTAATGCTTCTTTTATTTTTTCCTTATCAAATATTTTATTAAACTAATAACGGGACATTATCAGTGATCAAATGTTATCAAATCCCTGTAATTATCACGTATTTAATTCTCTTTGAATAGTTATTTGATTGGTAGGTAGCTAGAATTTCATTAAGGTAACTTCACACAGGAGTGCAAAAGTATGCATCTACAGTCCTATCACCTTTATTTTACCTCTGCCAGTTGCAACCCAACAGCAACCTTATAGTAACGAAAATAAAGATCATTTTGATTTTGACGGCTTGTCAGTGGCAGCAACCCAATAGCAACCTTAATATAACGACAATAAAAATCACTGTGATTTTGACAGTGATGCAAAATCAGAGGTGAAATAACTGTGAAGGGATATTGACTTAATACTTTATACTTCGACTTTTAATCGTATTCAGTAACTTGATAGTTGAATGAATACCAGCACCCTAATTACACACACATACACACACACACACACACTATCTCCCATTCTGAATCATTTTAAAGCTTAATGCTAATCCATGCTTCATATATATTCGCAAAATGTGTGTGCTCAACAACGTAAATAACAAATGTTGTTGAACTATCAAAATTAAACCCATGTTTATTGTTAGTGTGTTATGCAATCACCCCGCTGTTAGATAGATAGTCAGCTGTTAGATAGATATCAAGTTTATTATAATGTCATGATTTTTTTCACCTCACTACCGTTTTTTCGTCAGTTTTCTGGAAATACTGAGAGGAATGTTAGGAGCATTTTAACAATTAAATAGTACAATTTGTAGGAGTTGTAGTTAGTGTCGCCGGATGTCGCTGAAAACCAGCGCTGGGGCTCTGTCTCGCATAAGGTCGTAGCATTATGCTAAGCGATTGCAGTTTTGCGTGGGTGTGACGCATATTTTCCCCGAATGTTCTTTTTGTGTTTTTCTCTGCGTCCGATTATGTAACAGCAAATAAACGTATTTTCTTTCTTTCTTTTCTTTCTTTCTTTCTTTTCTTTCTTTCTTTTCTTTCTTTCTTTCTTTTCTTTCTTTCTTTTCTTTATTTCTTTTCTTTCTTTCTTTTCTTTTTACTTTTCTTTCTTTCTTTTAACTATTTTTTTAATATAAGTAATGTAGGTGGTAATAAAAACTCCACACAGAGCTTTTTCCGTACAACGAAGCAAGAGCCTTAAGGCTCCCAAAGTCAGGCGTAACGCCATTCTGGTAGAATAATTTCCATGGAGTTTTTATAGAAATTGTGTAGCGTCGCACTGTCGCATTGCGCCTGTCTGCGGAAGCCTTTAAGCAAAACTAAGGTAATCCTTAGGTAATTTATGGTAATACAAGGCTGTCAAACATCTTGACATATGCAAAGTTATTAATTTAATGAATTATCACAGGATCAAGAAAGTTCAATCATGAGAAATATAGTGTGTTTTTATAATGAGCGAATGATACTCGTAATGATAATGAATTAATACGGTTAGGGTAGAGTCACATTAGCTGATTTTATTAAGGGTTTTATTGTCAGTTCTCATAATAAAATCTGTTGTCAAAACTATTGATGTTATTTTGGTCAAAAATACACAAATCGAACTTCAAGGCTTTTCTAGTAAAGAGGGCGCACACCGGTCCACTAGCGCCACTCCTTTAAAAAAATATTATCTCGTCACTGAGAAGGAATTTTGAATAACGGCTCAATAAGCACCCTCGATAAGTATGTCTAGAGTTTTCTAATACCTTTTATAAACTTTCATATTGAGACACGAGGCAATAAAATACGATCTAGAGGAATGTGGTCGCTTTTCTTTCGATCACTTTTCTTTGTATTTTCGTTTTTTTTCCACCGACTTCGAAAATTAAAGTAATTTTTTACTTTGTAGTGTTTTTTTTATTTGAAGTACGTTGTTTTTTTTTGTGTAAAAATGTTTATATATTTTATATACACTTATTTACTTACTTACTTTATTTTATTTTCACTTTTTAGTTGTGGTAGCTATCCCGCACAAACTCATATACCACTCATATACTTTCTATGTAAATAACAGTGACAGTAAGGTATTATAACATCATCAATATACACTAAGTGGAAAAAATACGTATTATTGAAGCTAACTAAAAAACTACCGAAGCAAAGTTACTACAATTCATATGGAACCACTCTTGAGGCATACCCTATCCATTACAAAATGAATTTTCGAAATCGATGCACAATTGTTGGACATATCGCGTAACAAACATACAGACGAATTTAGAACCTCCTCCTTTTTGAAGTCGATAAGAAAAGATGTAAGCACCGATCTACCAAGCGTGGTGCTGCTTTATTAGATAAGATAATTTTTATATGCTTAAACATGTGTGATACATACAAGAAAAGACATGCATATAGGACGGTAACAACATTATTAGATACAGACATGTTTGCCACATGATGTGACGTGCAAATGTCAAGAAATATTGCAAGCGCTATTTGTAAATCTTTATTATGTGTGGCTAAAGCCTTATGAAATAACCAGCTTTTGCTCGCGACTTCGACCGCGTGGAGGTCTGCAAAATATTTCTGGCAACCGAGAACTACCGGGATAAAAAGTATCCTATGCCCTTTCGGTAGGTCATAGTCTATACCTGTGTCAAATGCCAACCAAATCCATTCAACGGGTAAGGCAGGAAAATTTAACAGACAAACAGACTGAGTTACTTTCACATTTTTAGTATTAGTATGGAAGTGTGTATTATTATCGGACTTCACTCTAAATATATAAGCTGAAAGTTTCTAGAATTGGTTTTCATACATTTACGGGCAGCTAAGGCACGCTCGTTCTATCGTAGACCTCATCCATCGCTTTCCATCAGGCGAGATCAAAGTCAAGAGCAGGTCCAACAGGCAATAAAAAAGTTATAATAGCGAACATGTCTAGAAGTTTACGTGATTTTTTCCTTGACATTGAACCCCAAAAGTAAGTTTTATTGAATTTTTTAAAATTGCTTCCTTTTTATGTGAACTAATTAAAGCCTTCCATACCATATGGGGACGATAATTAATGAAAACACTGGCACTGGCTATTCTGAAACATCGAGAATATTTTTTTTTTTTCGAACAATCTAAATATGTCGTAGCGATTGGCCGACGAAAAATGTCTACTCAGATGGGTCCAGAACCATGTACTGGATCCATGGTAACTGGTTGCACTTCGATGTCCCTGCCACCCTGTATAATATGACTTTACAGTTTGATCTTTGACTAAAGGAACTTATTTATACTTGTCGCAAAACATTTCAGTGAGATCACCTCGCCAGCTGACTATGCCTACCTGATAATGTTACGTCACTTGTTATCATCCATAAGCTCATGGCCCCTCAAGATACTCGACCCGCTTGACACTGGATCTATACAAAGAAGAAAGATCTGGGTGGCCATCCAGAAGTCATTTCACATGTTTATGTGCTCGATGTGCATTGTTGGCGGGGCCATGTATATACTGTTGCACCAGAAATCGATGACTTTCTTGGAACTTGGACATTTGTATATGTCTCTTCTTATGTGCATTGTTATGTTTGTAAGTATAATACATTATAACTACCGTCGGTCAGCGACCAAAGTCGACTAACACTGCTACTTTTACACATCCATCATCCAAATTGACAAAAAAGTATTCGATACATTGTACTTTAGCATATAAATATAATATAATTTTTACACCATCTGCTCGCTCATGTCAAATTAAAGGTCATGCAAACGTAACCTAAAAGCAGTCGTTAATGCCCGAGCTGTAGCCGGGCTTTAGGGAGCATTTTCACCAGAGATGAGCGAGAATGCGTATAGCGAGGCATGTGCGTATAACCAATAACAGCGCTAGCATAGCTCATGCAATGAAAATGAAGCGATGTTATTGGATAGTTTCACACAGATCCTTCGCTACGCATCCTCGCTCTTCTCTGATAGAATCGCAGCCTAAATATTGTACTGAATTTCATTGTGACCCGGGGGTGCATATTGTGATTTGAATTTGGAACCTTAATAAAAAAATCGTATAAAAACTATTAACAAAAAATAAACATTTTTGTCTATTATAGTACAGCTCGACGAAAGCGTTCTCACTTTATAGGTTTTAGTCGCCGTCGACAAACAAACGAATTGGTTGTTGCGTCGCGTACCCTTCCGTTAGAATGCTGGATTTGGACTGACGCCCTATAAACGATATTATTTCTTGTGTTTTGAATTAAATTGTATGAGATTAGATTTAAAAAATAAAAACACCTGACTTACAGTAAGTTATTTTAGTTCAAACTCAGATTTGATGCCACCAACTGTATCAGACTACTTGAAAAGTGAGCTGGTTTTGAATCTTCATAGGTGCAATCGGGTTTTGATTTTGTCGTTTTTTTTCGTTTTAATCCTTTTACTGTGTTATATTTTCGGAATCGTGTCCTCAATCCCTTTATTTTGATACCCCACATGTTAACGATACAATTTAATTTTTCAAGATCTTACTTAGTGTCGTCCAAAATCCGCCATTTTGATTTTATAAAAACAAAACCTAGCCTATAACCTTTGCTCGACCCAGACGAGTCGATAAACACCTCATGTATTAAATTGATCCGGCATTTAGGATGCTTCGAGGGTATAAAAATATCCACATACAAAGATACATAGATACGTACACATGAAAAACATACTCTTGTCTTTGCTATCAAGTAGTCGGGTAAATAGTAGTAGTAGTAGTAGTTATTTACCAGTTTCGTAAACTACTAATTCTATAATCGAATTAGTTTTTATTACCTCGAATAGTTTTTATGTGCGAAAAAGAGAATATTCCCCTCGGGGATAAAGGGTCTTCATCTTGGGCGAGCGCTTGAATCCCTCACTGCACTCAGGATTCTAGTCTAAACTCCCTCGCTTTGCTCAGAAGTGAACTCAGAGCTCCTCAGCTATACTCAGCCCTAGAGTTCTTCGTTGCGTTCAGTATTCAAAATAGCGCGCGACATTAAGACACTGCTTTATGCCCTTGGTGAATTAATTAAATACTATTAAAGTTGCTTTTCGTGTTTGTATGTGTGATCGCGTTGTTCTTCTAAACTACGCAACTGATTTTGATGCGGTTTTCATCATAATTTAAATAATTTATTCGGAAACGTTTACGTTTTATGTATAAGTACATTCATATTAAACGTACTATATATAAAAACTATATATAATACCTAAAGAAATCTTGATGTTTTGTCAAGTCTTAAAAACCGTGCAAAGCAGGGGCGGTCCGCGAATTTTATATTATAACAAAAAGTTGTTTTTTGAATTTTGCTTAAAAATTTAAAAATTTCTCGAACTGCATATTGATAACGATATTTCATGTAGGTCTCAAATTGATAATGTATGTAGGAAGCTTAATAAGTTTTCTTATGCTCTATATATGCTGCGCAAAATTGTAAATATGACAGCGCTCTTAGCAGCTTATCATGGATATGTCGCCTCTACTTTACGATATGGTCTTATATTTTGGTGCAGTGCTACTAAGGTAGAGGAGGTATGGATAGCACAGAAAAAATGTATTCGAGCTATATGTAAAATAAAACGAACGGATTCATGCAAGCCACATTTCCAAAACTTAAAAATATTGGCTGTACCATCACTATATATTTATGAAGCCTATATCTTTGTAAAAAACAAGATGTTTTTATATAAATCTGTCGAAAGTCAACGGTGCTCAAAAAAGTTGCACCCATTGTGCACAAAAACCAAATTTCTCTACAGCAATATATATGCAATTACTGCATAACAAACAGTTTGGTTTTACAAGGGGTCGTTCGACTACTTATGCTGGAGTTGAACTTTTAGGACATGTTTATAATGCATAGGAGGACAAATGCGATGCTTTGGGAATCTTTTGCGATTTGTCCAAGGCATTCGATTGTATTCTTCATGAAACATTAATCAGGAAACTGCACCACTACGGAATCCGAAACGCCTCTCTGAATCTTCTTACTACTTAAGTGATAGGATTCAGAGAGTTGATGTTAACGGAAAACGATCACCTGGATCTGTATTAAGAATGGGGGTCCCCCAGGGCTCAATTCTTGGTCCATTTTTATTTCTTATTTATATAACTGACTTGCCTTACCTCATAAAGGATAAACATGATATAGTGTTGTTTGCAGACGACACTTCACTTTTATTTAAACTCAAACGTCAGCAGCTGGTTACTGACAATTTAAATAGCGCTCTCGCAATAGTAGTTAACTGGTTTAATGTTAATAACCTACTTCTTAACGAGAACAAAAACGAAACGTATTAAGTTTACGATACCTCATGTTAGACAAGTAGAAACTAGTGTTCTCATAAAGGGTGAAGTGTTGAAACCCGAAGATACCACAGTATTCTTAGGCATAACTTTGGATGCTAAGCTTCAATGGGGCCCCCATATAGACAAATTGTCGAAAAAGCTTAGCTCTGCAGCATACGCCGTTAGAAAAATTCGTGATTTAACTGATTTAGAGACTGCCCGTTTAGTATACTTTAGTTATTTTCATAGTGTGATGTCATACGGTATTCTGTTGTGAGGAAATGCCGTCGATATTCAGACAATTTTTGTTTTACAAAAAAGGGCAATTCGTTCAATTTATAAATTAAGTCCCAGAAACTCCCTCAGAGATAAATTTAAAGAGATTAATATTATTACTGTGCCTTCTCAGTATATTTATGAAAATCTTTTGTATGCACATAAAAATATTAATCTGTTAAAAAAATACAGTGATATCCACAATATAAATACTAGGAACAAACACAAATTTCTTGTTCCTACAACCAGGCTCAAGAAAATAGGTGGCTCCTTTAGATGCCAATGTATACGTTTTTATAATAAACTTCCTAGTCACATTCAAGATCTAAGCTTTAATAAATTCAAATCTTTTATAAAGCGGAAACTATGCCAGGAAGCCTATTATACTGTGAAAGACTATATTGAGGACAAAAAGGCTTGGGATTGAGCTGCTCCAATAAATTAACACAGTGAATGTTGATTTTAGTTTGCTAACTCTTTTAGACATGAATACTTACTATAAAAAGTATTATATTATTTTCATTATTGTGAATATGAGGACTATGTGGGTCATTGTTTCAGTTTTATTGTTGGTCTGACAGTTTAAGTAGTTTATGCGGCCTACGCAAATGTCCTTTCTTTGGTATTGTTCGTCGAATCGTTGAGCTCCTTAAGTTCTGAGTTGAGCTGCACGGTTACTGACAAATTGGGGCACTGACTGGACAGGTCCACTTAATCTGTGTGTTTCTTTCCTCAAAAGACCATTTCAGACACCAATCTACATGGTCTTCAAACATTATTACCGAATTTATATATACACATTGACATTGATAAATTTTATATACACAATGACATGAGTATTTACTTGTAAAGTATTATATTATTTTAATTTTTGTGAATGTGAGGACTATGTGGGTAATTGCTTTCTTTTTTTTCTAATTTAATTTTAATTATGATCTGGCAGTTTGAGTAATTTATGCGGCCTACCCAAATGTCCTTTCTTTGGTATTGTTCGTCGAATCGTTGAGCTCCTTAATTCTTGACTTCCTGAGTCGAGCTGCACGATTACTGACAAATGCGTGCTCTGACTGGACAGGTCCACTCAATCTGTGTGGTTCTTTCCTCAAAAGACCATTTCAGATACCAATCTGCATGGTCTTCGCATGACCTGACGAAGTTTATGTCTGGACTTTAAAAGAGACTGTGACCTCTGAGTTTGTTTCGGCCTTTCTTCTCAGAGTAGTCAGATAAGAAACGCCGACCTCATCTAGTTTAAAAAAAATATTGACGTGTAAAAGTGTTTGTACAAACCTACTTACAGAAATAAAATCATTTATCATTTATGCAATGGCTCCAAAACTTTATAACACCTGATCACCTGATCAAATTGTATCAAGCAACAACATGAATGAGTTTAAACGTAAGCTTTTTAAATTATTGAATGACAAGGCTCCCCTTGTAATAGCAAATGCAGTACTTGCAAAAGGGCGGTTTCGAGAAAAGCGCGGTTAAGTGTTTTTTTTTTAATCTCTACTATAACTGATATAAAACTCATATGTTTTGTTACGGAATAGGTACATAAAAATACAAAGTATCGTTTAGTTAAGTTTTGAAGTAATTTTTTCTTATGTAGGTCTTTAGAAACTTGAATACTGCACTTAAACCTTGTGTCTCTATTTGTGATACATCAAATTAGTAAAGTGAAATGCAGTACTCGTGTGTGTTACTGCATTTGTATCTAGGAAATACATTGACTGCATTAAGCACTAGCAAAATTGATTACTGAATTTAAATAGAATAAAAGGCATAATGCAGTGTAAACACGAGTTGTTTAACATTTAAGTAGAAAAAAAAACGAAAAACATCATTCATTATGAAAATATTTTTATTTTATAACTTAACCAGTCTTTTTGTTGGGACACAAAGTAATAAAATATATTTTACTAGGTACGGTTCTTAACCAAAATTATAGAAAATATCTGTTTAGAAATACCTATTATTAATTATCACCATGTGATTTAGTAAAATAAAATAAATGAGATCATTCTTCATCCGCTTTCGCCTATAATTTTTGAAACGGAACACTGGTTCCATAGAAAACTTAAAAATATTAATTAATAATGGCACTGTAACAGTATATTAGTAGTAATTAAAATTAAATCTCACAGCCTTTGTTTCATGTTTCATCACAGTCTTCTATTTCTAAACTATTCATAAGATCAGTCGAGGAATCATAGATGTGAAGGTTTTGCCAAAACGGTAATCTGTTTTGTGGTATTATTTTGGACAGTGTGGAAATAATGGCAGATTTTCTTGCTTCTGTTATACCCCTTGGAAGAATGTTTTTGATAGGATCAGGAATTGACAATGACTTTAGGTATTTAACTTTTAGGAACTTAATTTCGTGTATCATTCCATCATAATCTGTCTTCACAAACATGTTACTTTTATTTCTGTGTACCTCCACAGTAACAATATCTTTTAAATATACTCTGTTTTTGCTCTTTTTAAGTCTATGTTGAGATGAATGATCCATATATTTGCAGAAGTCAGAAACCTCCACAGCTTTTACTGTGACTTTCCCTGAATTTGCTAACTGAACACAATCAATGAAATCAGAAAAATCATACACCTTTCCTGCTTTTTGTAATTGGTTTTCTACTTGGTGGTGAAAGCTGTCAGCTGACATAAAAGTGTGTCCAGGTTCTAAATATTTTATTGAAATAGTTTCGGCACATATTTCAGAACCGTTTACATTTTGAAGAAGAAAAGTGAAAAAAGCCCAATTCTTGTTCTGGCTTGAACAATTATCTGTCCGTCTGCTTTTATGACAAGTCTTTTACAGTTCAAGCAGTACGGTTATGGAATGCCTTGCCCGAGTCGATAAGGCGTGCTCAATCTTTGTCCACTTTTAAAATTATGGTTAAAAAACAGTTCCTCTCTTCTTAAACATCATCATTACATTTAGTTTCCTTGCTCTTGTTTCATATTTATTATTGTATATATTTTTGTAGATAAGTATATGTTTTATGTATGTATGTATTTGTTGTATATGTTATAGTGCACCACTGACTACCTGCATTATTGTCTCTCCTTCTCCCTTGAATCCATTCAAAGGTTGTCTGTAAAAGATCGCTTTTAGCGATAAGACCGTCCATTGTGTCACCCTGTGTAAAATGTCTACATTTATATCTGTAATTTTTATGGTGTACAAAATAAATAGTATTCTATTCTATTCTATTCTATTCTATTCTGTCCACACCACTATATCGGTGCAGTCACGTTTGCTGACAAAAAACGCTTTAAAACTACTGATAATATCCTCTTGTTTTCTGCCTGAGGTAGCTTCATGCCATACTGCGGCGAAGGGCTGCAGAGAGGAAGACTCAGTAGGCCCTAAAGGCACGAAGATATCATTAAATGCTATTATTCTTGGACAAAAAATAACGGCTTTAAACATGTCGATCCTTGGTAGCATTATCACTTTCTGTAAATCGGGAGAATAAAATGTTTTTCTGGGATCAGCACCTGATAAATCAACATCTTCTTGATACAACTTTCGGGCTTTTTTGTATCTTTCTTGGTGTATGTTATGGCAACTATATACATCACAAGAACAACAATACACGAGCCGAATGCCGCGGGTGGCCGGAACACGTCACACCACCGCGAGTGACGATCACAGACTGAGGCACTAATGTAAAACGCAGTATGCGCTATAACGACACATCATATTTTACATATTTTCTTTTATGATACTAGGACCGATCGCAGTACTGCATTTCACTTTAGACAATAAATAAAACAAATATAAGAATGTACAAAATTAAAATGCAGCCAAAATGCGAGTACCTACTGCGTTTCTTACTAGTATTTACAGGAATACTGCATTCTAACTTGGTACTAAATACGTGATTACTGCATTTTAATCTGGTGTATGCTCATTGCTGCATTCATACTAACAATATCAGATACTTTCACTTGAAATGCTGCATTTTGACTTATTATTTCACGATGTTCCAGACACAAAAAAAAAACAAAAAATATATCTACGTGTAGCATAAAAGTCTCCTGATGTAATTTTTGACAAAAACGGAAAATCGTAAAAATGTCGATTACTATATTTGCTATTAGGAGGGCAGAACGGGTGTCATTCTGTTAATGATTATCTTAATGACAAATTAAAACAATATTAAGTATATAATTTCATATCTGTCTATAATTAAATGTTGCTCCCTTATGATAATTATATTATTTATTGTCATTTTTATTGCATTTGTTATTGTGCTTTTACGAAATTGTGACTAATTAATTCCCATTAGTTTATGTGCCGTCTATAATTGATTGACATATTATTAACTATTAGTGTTTGGCATGAAATTGTGACATCTACGTAACTATTGACTTTATTTTTGTTTCTATTTTGTTAACTAACTTTCGATTACTTAAGCTCTTTTGGCCCTTTGGCGGGACATAGTATGGACCAATATTTTTTTTATATAACATCTTTATCATTTTTACCCTATGTTCACAAAATGAATATGTAAATGAAATTGAATTTGAGTTAGGAAGAAAGAAAATATAGTTACTACGTCAAACCTAAATAAATGACTGTTCAAACTGAGGCAAACCCCGCGCGGGACGCGGGACGCGACTGCGCACTTTGATTAGGAAGCCATGCAACTAGCCGCGCCAGTTTAAACACCTCCATAGAAGTTAGTTGATACAATCGGCGCGAGCAAATTTCGTCCCGCATCCTGCGCGGGATTCGACTCACTTTGGCCAAAGTCACTTAATCTAAATAGTTTAAAATTGTGTCTATAGAACTAATGCCTATAAGCTGTTTGATTTACAAAGAATAGGAGGTTATTTGGACCCCACTGGAGACCTCAAAAGTCAATATTGCTTTGTTATTGATTATGCCAATATTTATTTTATTGTTTTGCAGTCTAGAATCACTACCCTATGTTTATCTGATGAGTACGTGATACTTGCCAGAGATTTTTTGGAAAAAAACCATCTGTTCTTCTACAAAGACCGTTCTGAATATTCTATGAAGGTAAGATAATTATTTATAAACTAGCTTCTGCCCGCGACTTCGTCTGCGTGGACTTCAGAATTGGGTCCAAAAAGAAATGAAAAATTTGAAAGTAATAAAAAATGGAATACAATTTTCACCCGTGTTATCGCTTGCGCTGTATTAGAGAAAAATAGCTGTAGTTTTGCGTTTCAGTTATTACGTATTTAATATGGTAGATTCGCAAAATTTATATTTTTGTTTGACGCACATAATTTAAATTAATATACTCCTTTACACGACATACGACGACAAATTTGTAAAAACTGGGGCTGCCCATTCGACACATGAAGCAGAGACCCAATTCTATGATAAACCTGCCCTTGTACAGTAAATGTTGGAAAAAAACCCGGCACAGCAATAACTTTATCCGCCCCAAAAGATGTCATGTGGAAGCACCCATTACATTTTCCGATATTATTTAAAAACTGCCGCGATTCGTCTGTTCTACATAAAAATAGTTCTTTCAATGGTTCCGCTGGCTCCTCTAACCGTGGGATTACTACTTTTCCCCCAGAACAACACATTCCAGCCGTCTCTTCTTGCCATTTCAGCGCATTACAAAAAGCGTGTACGCTTTATTAATTCTCTCCATTTTTAGGAGCCTACGGCTGCCGTAGTCGAGACTCCCATCATACTCCAATGCAGCGCGTTCAAAGACACTCCAAGTGTTTCGAGTAAAAGTTCGCCGACGCTGTGCCATCCTTTCAGCATTAACCAATCTCCTAGCTTCTGTTTCCTCCACAGTCTCAGAAGTTCGCTGGGATACCATATAATGAGCGTGTTGTTGGCGTCGATGATCCGTCTGCTCCAGCATTTCGGCAGCTCTCAAGCTGGCCTGCCGCTGAACTTGTTCCTCGCGCTGTGCCTGTGATTGTTCCGGCACCTCAGCAGCTCGCTGGGATGCCATGTAATGAGCGTGTTGTTTGCGTCGATGATCCGCCTGCTCCGGCATTTCGGCAGCTCTCAAGCTGGCTTGACGCCTAGCTTGCTCAATCCTCCTCAGCTCCGCTTGAGGAGAAGTGTCTAGATTTCTAGCTACTTTCATAGCTCTCGCTTTTTTAGAATTTATCGATAAATTAGATTTGCGTTTACCGTTGCGATGTTTTAAAAATGGGAAACTTTAAATATGAATTTAAGTAAAAACAACAAAAGAAATTTTAATCAAAATTCGCTAACGAAGACAGACTAATCATAAAACAAACAAAGAAATCCTAATTGCTAAGCGAAATTATAAAGAACAAAACGAAACCTAACAACAATTCCAAATCGCAAAGCAAGCAATAAATTCCGATAAACGAAGCAAACAACCGTTGTGTAATAATTCACACGACGATCTTCAATGAAACTGTGTATGTATAGTTTTCAACGACGTATAATAATATTCACCGAATAAAAATTCTCAAAACAAAAATATTACTCTGGTCTACTTATGCTTTCGCATGTAACGAAACCATACCGCGATCTAATTCGACGACAACGCCATCTAGTTAGATCATCGGTACTAAACATCTAAAATTCGTACAAACACTAAATAAAAACAAGTGCACCGGTTTAACAGTCAGAAAAGTGGCATAGGCTATTTTTATTCCGGAAAAATATCTTATTCCTACGGAAAAACACGTTTAGAGCGTGATAACCGAATTACACGTGGACGAAGTCGCGGGCGGAAAACTAGAATGTTATAAAATAACAATTACATTATTAGCAAATTATTGGTGTGCAGCAATTATTTATGCTCTTCCCACGGGAACTATTTGAGAGATCGGTATAGATAGTACATGTTTTTTTCCATAGCATAGGTGACACGCATACCAAATTTCAAAGCTGTCTGCCCGCGGCTTAGCTCGTAAAGAGTTTTCAATTTTCCCTCAGGAACTACTTACGGAATCGGGATGAAAGGTAGCCTATGTCCTTTTCCATGTCAAAGGCAACATGCATGCCAAATTTCATCCAAATCCGTTCAGCCGTTTTAGCGTGATTGAGTAACAAACATCCAAACATCCACACTTTCACATTTATAATATTAGTAGGAAGTAGAATTATATAAGTAGGACAATCTGTAGATGCACAAGTTACACATTAAAAATATCACTTTTTGAGGTTATTTTCTTGTTGGCGAGAGCTATACGAGAACATAAGCGCATTCCGTTGTAAAATGATAAGCCAATCAGTAGGTTGGTAGCCTGGCGGCTCAGAGGCCTCAGTAGGAACGCGCAACGTTAAAGTAATGGAAATTCGATAAATTTTAAATTTTTAGTTCGTAGAATGTTTTTTTTTGGAGGTCAGTTGTTTTTATTTTTGTAAAAAAGTTTTTTCTGTTAATACTGTCATTTAGGTACATTATTATTTTAAATAATTGTATTTATAATTTTAAAATCGTTCGAATTTACGATGTTTAAGAATCACACAACACAACCGGCACAGTTTTCATTGTCATTACTGTCCGTCTTTTTGTTCCAGATCCACAAGCAAGTTCATCGGATCTCCCACTTATTCACATTATATCTCCTTTGTCAAATGGTGGGAGGCTGCTTGCTTTTCAATTTTACTCCGATGTTTAACAATTATTCAGCCGGAAAGTACGCTAGGGGCGGATTGAAGGGAAACGCCACATATGAACACGCTCTATATTACTCTTATCCTTTCCCCGCGTCGACAGATTTAAATTGGTATATTGTTGCTAACATTATAGGTTGGTAAGTAAATGGAAAAAATACTACACGACAAAACCTAACCTGTTCTTTTCAAATGCTCCGAACGGCCAGCTAGTAAGTACGATATATTATTTATACTAAATATTTTAAGTTAGAAGGGGCTCTAGGGTAAATAATAATCGCCGCACGGTTTGATCGATGGTTAAGCTACGCTTGCCGCGGTCAGTTCGTGGATGGGTGACCATCTATTACATTTCGAGATCCCTCTGTACCACGGAAAGAACGTTAAACCGTTGTTGGTCCCTGCTGTCACTCATAGATTTTTGACAGTCGTTTCGGGTGGTCAGAAGCCCGAAAGTTTGACAACCAGTCTTACGTATCGTATTTCCCAGCCAGCCAACCCAGTTAGGGTTGTGGAGGTCAGATAGGCAGTCGCTCCAAGTAAAACACTGGTATTCAGCTGCATCTGGTTAGATTGGAAGCCGACCCCAACATAGTTGGGAAGAGGCTAGGCAGATTGAAATATATTATCGTCATTTGTTTCATTGCAGGATTTTATCATACTTTTGTACGACTTGGTTCTGCATGCTCGATTGCTTTTTATCTGTCATGGTGTTTCACATCTAGGGTCATTTCAAGATTTTACTTTACAATCTCGAGAACTTCCCGAGGCCCTCATCTAAAATAAGCTTCAGATTAAAAGACAGCAATGTAACTATAATTTGTGAAATGTATTCTCCCGATGAGCTAAAAAGTGTTAGTATTCAACTTAAGGAATTGATTGATTATCATCGAAATATTATCATGTAAGTTTTGACTTTTTTAGCATATATACATAATATCACGCCAGTAATCTCTAAGGGGTTAGGCGGAGATAGATCTATAGTACACCCACATTTCACCATTTATGTTTAAGTCCCATGTAATAGGGGCCGAACTTATTACCATCAACCAGGCACAAATCCAGATTCCGGGGTTATGTCATCATCATCATTTTTTGCCAAAAGACGTTCACTGCTGGACATAGGCCTCCGCCAAGCATCGCCACTTCGACCGGTTCTATGCGTCTCACATCCAGCGGAATCCTGCGGCCTTCACCGAGTCATCGGTCCACCTTGTGGGAAGCGTTCCAAGACTACGTCTTCCGGTACACGGTCGCCACTGCAGAACTTTTCGCCCCCATCGACCATCTGTTCTTCGAGAAATTAATGTGCCCCTGCCTACTTAAATTTGATAATTCTTCGGGCTATGTCAGCTACTTTGATTCTCCTACGGATCTATTCATTTCTGATTCGATCACGTAGGGAAAATCCACGCATAGGTCTCTCCATTGCGCTTTGAGTCGCTTTCAGCCTTCTAATTAGGTCCATTGTGAGCGATTCCGGGCTGCTACTGAGAAATTCCTGATGGAAAAACCCAATAACATCTTGCCCGACCTAGGCATGGATCCCAGGACCTCATGCTTAACAGTAGCGCTTGCGACCTCTACAGAAACGAGGCAGTTTAGGCAGATTTTATGTTTTTTTTTAATGTTTTGATTATTCTTTGGGCTATGTCAACTATTTAGAATAAGCAAGCTTAAGTGGCAATAAGCGGGCAGTATTAGCCGTAGAACCGATGACCGTTGACTTAGACGTGTTCTTGAGTGGAGACCTCACAGCGACAAATGTAGGGTAGGTGATTTTTTAGGCTTGGTGGAGCGATGATCTTTGAAGAGTCACTAGCAAGCAGCAGCTGGATGTAAGTAACCGAGGGTTGATTTAAATGACGTGCAATTGGAGAGGCCCATGTCCAGCAGTGAACTGCTAAAGGCTGTTGATGATGATGATGATGGTAGGTACTCTCTTCACCCATTCATAGACTCTAATAAACCTCAATATCTAAGAGAGATGGTTTGGTAGTAGATGATTTCGTAGATCTCATATACCTAGGTCATGTCTCAAAGTTGATAAAACACCTTCAGTATCTATACATCGTAAAAAAAAGGAAAAATTTCGTGTCTGACGATCTATATCTAAACTCCACAATGGATTTTGATGCGGTTTTCACTATCGTTTAGAACATTTATTCTAAAAGGTTTATGTTTATAATATTAAACTAAAATATATCACAGAATTCGCGATTTTTGACCCGTTGCCATTGCATCCAGACGAAGTAGGGACGGGTCGCTAGTTTAAAATTAACCGCCAATGTGGCTTGACTGTGAAAATAGGTTCTATGCTAGATATGACTTATGTGATATGATTAAGCTCTATTTCCTCAAAATAACATGCCTTTTCTTTGACTTTAGTTTTACAAACAAAATATCCGATGTGTTTGGGCCAATGTTGTTTGTTTATTACGCGTTTCATCAAGCAGCTGGATGCGTACTACTCCTGGAATGCTCACAAATGGTCAGTATTCAGAACCTAGTTTGTAACTTTATATATAATATGTAGGTACCCGATTGCGGCGAATCTACTTGCGCGAAAAACACTTGCGCGAATTCATTTGCGCGAAAGGACCGCTACGCGAAAAAGTTGTGGAAATTAGATTCTTTCCTAGAAAAATAAACTGGAGGCATGAGCACTACAGCTACTCTGCTCGTTCCACGTCCAACCCGATCTCGATGCCTCGACATAGGACCACAGCCTTCAGAGGATGTTTCAAGTACGCCGCTTCTCGCTGCTGGAATGATTTACCGCCTCATATGAGATCCCTTAAAACAAAACAAAATTTTTAGTTACATCTGAAAAAATACCTATTACAAAAACAAAAGTATGAGCAGCAAATATTTTATAAGTAAACACTCACTTATGGTTTATTATCTATGGGCAAGGTATATCATCCAAGCGGCTCAAGGCGGCATAGCGATGCGTCGGATGCGTCATGTTATCTCATGTCGATGGTACTTATACGTAAGTAGTTTACAATAAACACTTCACGGTCTTGATCAAGCTTCGACTGAGACACAAGCGCAAGCCAGGTTGCTCACTGTCGGTATATCGTTTGGCGGTAGTAACTCACTATGCGTGACGCGCCACGTGGCCTCGCTGGACTCGTGAGCCGCGCGCGCCGCCGCCGACGCGGCCGCCGCGCCGCCACGGCCCGCGGTGCGCAATGGCGCGCGATTCGTGATACGTCAACACGCATAGACGCATTAGCAAAGTACAGTGCAACATTTTGTGAGCGCGCATGCAGGCGCGGAGGTATAGTAGCAAGTGTGTAAATAAAATTGTAAACTTAACGGGGATCGGTTATGGTAGTGCGCAAAGTACCCTACAAGCTTTATCTGAGATTATGATTAACAATCTGCGTTTAGAGATCTTATTTCATGTTGTACCGGATACTTTTCTTATTTTGCGCGCTACCGAGTTTCTACTGTCTTACGTCGGTTAAAATAATTGTGATTTATAATTATCACCAAAGAAGATGGGTACCAGCACCTCCAAGGAGGAGGTGATCCTTGCCCAGAACGCCGCTGGGGGCAATAACCAAGCTTCAATAGAAGAATTAAGGACGCATGTAGGAGTCACGAATATAATCTTACTGCTGATCCTCACTTTGGTAGTGCTGGCGTCAGTCTATGCCATTTACAGAATTTATAGAAGATGTCACCTTCAATGGATTGACCAGCAGATTCACCATCATACTATGCTACGTTCGTTTCTTCGCAGGCTTCCAAAATCGACCGTAGGCGTGGACGACAAAATAGTGTAACGTGGGTAAAATATTATGTGTTGGTGCAGTGCTACCTATATTATAAAATACAAGTGCGGTCTAGTGCGGTCAACATTTCATTTAGAATGACATTTAATATTGTAAAAGAAGCGGTGTGATGATGAAACATAAACTTTTTATGAACATTAATATACCTAACTAATCTAGCATTAACTTAAGTATGATTAAAATCAATTAGATAAAGAATCATGTATGCAAAAGAAGATTCAGCTTTTATTATGGTAAGTTATGGCTACTAATTTAGAAAAATTGTGTAATGACATTAAAGAAATAAGAGTTTATCTAATTAAAATTGGTCCAGATCGTAGGACAGGTAATATATTGACTAAGAAACTCACAGAGGCAAATTATATTTTTATGAAATATTCTAATTATGAAGCGCAAATAACGAGCGATATACGAAAAGGCAAAGTGTCAAGTAGTGAATCAGAATTAATTTACAAGTATATTGAGAGATTTCAGAGTTTATATGCTGAAGTTATAGAATTGTGTAAGACAAGTAAAACAGAAACAATGTCTACTTTTGACCTTAAAGTTGCGTTAAACTTATTGCCACACATGACAGACGAGGAGGCTAATACCAGGCAATTAACAGATAATATTGAGTATTATAGTTCTACTCATTCAACACCAGATTGTAAGAAGCAATTAGTTAATTTTGTACTTAAGAGCAGATTGTCGCAGGCAGCTAAATTACGATTATGTCTACAATACTCAAGTGTGGATGACTTAGTTGTTGATATGAAAAAGGTGTTATTACCTCAAAAATCAGCCATGGCATTGCAAACTAAATTGACCTCAATGAGACAAAATGAGTTATCTACACAGGACTATGGTAAAGAAATATCTGAACTTTTCATGTAGTTGACGGTTTCACAGGCCAACGGGCAATCCGAGAAATATAATATATTAAAACCCATAAACGAGCAGTACGCGATTAAAAAGTTCGCCGATGGGCTGCGAACCCGCAGGTTGAGCACTATAATAGTAGCTCGAAATTACAGCTCTCTCAAGGACGCGATTCAGGCGGCGCAAGATGAAGAGATAGCCTCGTCTCCAAGGTCGGCTGAAGTACTCGGTATGTATAATAATAATAACGGTAGATTTACAAGGGGTTTCAGGCATAACCAAGGTTATCGAGGTCTTCGAGGTCACGTTAACCAAGGACATTCGCATCATAGAACCTATCGTGGGAGCTACTACAACAACAACGATAGTCGCGGTGGATGGAATGGGCATCGCGACCAGCAGCACGAGCAGGCCCCAGCCCGAAACCGCCAGGGATACAGGGGTAAGTCTTACTATAATTATAATAGAAATCAAAGGATGCGCAACAACGACCCAAATAAGGTTAATGTGATAAAACTACCGGAAGCAAACGTAGAATCGGCGAATACTTCTAATTGTGACATTAACAAGAAGTTTTTTCGTGAATAAAATTCTATCATGCAATAGTAATTGTTCAATTAGTCTACCTATAAACAATCATGCATTTCAATGGTTACTTGATACGGGTGCATCGATTTCAGCGTTAAAATATAAACATGTTTCAGAAGGGCGCATTGAAACTCGCACCTGATAACGAAATACTTTCTAATATTTATAAAAGGTATCGAAACTTCTGCAATAATCTTTTGAAAAAACAAATAAATCAGCATGATAAAAATGAATTACAGAAGGCGGGGAAAAATAGTAAACTTGTGTGGAAATTTATAAAAACTAACACATTGAGATAGAAAAATCGCGAACCACCGCTTGATTTACTATCAACAGAAATAAACCCATCCGAAGCAATGAATAAAGTAAACAACTTTTTTGCTAACGTTGGTAAAAACTTGGCTAAAAAATCTTTAAAATCCGGTAATTTTTCCCGTCAAATCCCGACTACGACAACCTCTACACTTAAATCTTTTGTTTTATTAGATACCGACGTTAACGAAGTAGTAAGACTAATAAACGCGTTAAAGGATGTTTGTGCTACTGGGTGGGATGACATACCTAATAATACACTTAAAAGATTTAAATACCTACTTGTCCCTCCGCTAACCCACATTTTTCAGCTATGTTTATCTAATGGAATATTCCCTAAATTGCTTTAAAAAGCCGTGGTTTCACCTGTATTCAAGTCTGGAGACAAAAACTATGTGAATAACTGCAGACCCATTTCAGTGTTAACAGGCCTCTCAAAATTTTTTGAAAAAATCATTAACAGTAGATTGATAAAATATCTGGAAGATAACAGACTACTTTCAGATTGTCAATTTGGTTTTAGACCTAAAAGATCTACTAGCCAAGCAGTACACAAATTAACTAATTATAATACTTCCAATCTAGATAATGGTATGTACACAGTTGGGATCTTTTTAGACCTTGCCAAGGCCTTCGACACTATTTCTTGTACTTTACTTTTGCACAAGCTTGAAACACTTGGGATAAGAGGAGCACAACTTCTACTATTTTCTGATTATCTCAGCGATCGTCATCTATGTCTCAAAATAAGGCCAGTATACAAGTTCTGAACTTAAAAATAGTTGTTTTGGAATTCCACAAGGCAGCATTTTGGGCCCTACGTTATTTTTAATCTATATAAATGAGCTATGCAGCCTGCCACTCCGAAATGGTGTCATAATGTCTTATGCGGATGACACCGCTCTATTGTTCTCAGCTGAATCAAGAGTTAAGGTCTATGATCTTGCTCAGAATGGTTTTAAGATTGTTTGTAATTGGCTTCATAATAATCTCCTAACATTAAATGCAGATAAAACAAAATACATTACATTTACAATGAGAAATACTAACATACCGCTTACTAATCTAAACATTTATGTACATAGCTGTAGCACGTACGCTGACAATGCATGTTCTTGTCCCAGTTTAGCTAAAGCTGACAACTTAAAATATTTAGGTGTCACTATTGACTCCAATCTAAATTTCCGTAAACATATCGATTTACTATGTACTAGAGTGCGCAAATTAATATATGTTTTTAAGAATTTACGGAACATAGCCGACTATAAATTAATTAAACAGATTTATTTAGCTTTGTGTTAATCCATCCTTACCTATTGCATAAGTTCTTGGGGGGGTGCTGCAAAAACAATTTTACTACCTCTAGAACGTGCTCAAAGAGCAATTCTAAAGGTGCTACCTTTCGCCCTTTTAGATTTCCTACGCACCTACATAGCACGCTCTACATAGCATGTAATGTACTAACAGTACGGCAATTATTTATTCTAAGCTTAGTACTACACCAGCACACTGCACTTCCTTTTGCCCCAGTACCTTCCGACAAGAGAAGGAAGGACTTGGTTTGCATAAACTCTCAAACCAGACATGCGTTTGCTAATCGATTTTATGTGTTTTTAGGACCTTTTCTGTATAATAGGCTCAACAAGTTACTAAGCTTCTATAGTGTAAGTTATATTAAATGTAGTAAAATGTTATCAGAATATTTAGCGATACTCAATTACACAGACACAGAAAAACTTTTAGAAATTTTGGTATGATGATAATATATTCCCTCGTATTTACTTTTGTATATTTACATAGGCTTAGTTTTAGGTATTAATGTACCATCATGCTTTTTCTCATAGTTGTTAATACATTATTTTTATCAGTTCAACTTAAATTTTACTGTCCCAATTTAATTGAAATGTAAAGTGATGGCCTGAAACACAGGTTTGAATTAACCTAGATCGGGCGAGTCTCTACCTTATATTGTAATTCCGCATCATCATTACTTGCACCTGTAATCAAATTTTAGTTTTAGTTTATTTTTAGGCACTAAAACTGTATGGAAAATATTACTTCTGTTGGCTAAATGTACACTTTTTGTAAATGTTTTATTCAATAAAATATTATTATTTTATCATTTATTTATTTACATCCTTATTAAATATGTCGTGGATAGATGGCGCCACAATAGAGCGGACAGCGCCATCTAACAATTCGATTCGTAAACGAATAATCATGTGATCGGAAACGCAAGCGAGCCCTACCGCTTGGACACGATCGTCGGTGGAGGGGATGCAGCGAGGACTGGCGGAGAGACCGAGTGTGGCGAGAGTCTATGGTGGAGTTACCGTGGCCCTGGCGCACAGGCAACTGAAGGAACACGGGTGGGTTTTAGTCCGTAAGAGTCTGTCACGCCCTTCCGCTCCGCCCAGAGCGGGAGAGGTCATTTGATGATTTCCTACCCAAAAAAAAAAAAAAGGGTACTTAATGCTGAAGGCCACGTTACCACTGAAAACGTGCAATTATATTATGTGCAAATAATTTGACAAAGATCTATGGGGAAGCCCATTCCTTTCATTTTCCTTTTTCCTTAGATGTTTGGCCTTGGCCCAGGCTAAGACAGAACGAGGAGCCGCGCCGTGCCCTCATCTCAGGAGTAGGCAGTGACGTCTCGCTGCCGGCCGTTATGAATGCGATGGTCGGTGGCGAGGAGTCCTGGGACGCGGTGGTACTCGTATCCTTCTACGAAACAGTCATCTCGCAGAAGGAGGCTGCGGAAAGGGAGCGAGAGATCTCATCCTCTCACCCGGCCCGCAGCAGGCGCACGGGGCGTCGGCGGAGGGCGGACAACACCCTCTTCCAGCCCCCCTAAATGGGTCCAGGGGCGACGGACTCGGGGACGTCCGTCGCTCGAGGACCCGAGGTGGCGGCGCGTAGTGTTCCACGCGCGCCCTTCTTAGACGTCGCGGGGGGAGTCAAACACCTCACTCCCCCCGCTCGACGGGACGGGGCCCGCTGAGGCGGGAAGGCACCGGCCGGGGGTTGCAGAAGATTTGTACGTTCCCGCAACCCCTGGCGTAGGTGTGAGACGGAACACCGGGGTGGTTTTTAGTCAGTAAGAGTCTGACAGACCCCTCCGCCCCCCCAGGGCGGAGGACATCCATGAGGAATTTCCACCCCAGAAAAAAAAAAAAAAGCCAAGACAGAACGGGCTAACTGCACACTACCTTTCCCATGATTTAATGCTTCTTTTATTTTTTCCTTATCAAATATTTTATTTAAACTAATAACGGGACATGATCAGCGATCAAATATTATCAAATCCCTGTAATTATCACGTATTGAATTCTCTTTGAATAGTTATTTGATTGATAGTTAGCTAGAATTTCTTTAAGGTACATTCACACAGGAGTGCAAAAGTATGCATCTACAGTCCTATCACCTTTATTTTACCTCTGACAGTTGCAACCCAACAGCAACCTTATAGTAACGAAAATAAAGATCACTGTGATTTTGACAGTGATGCAAAATCAGAGGTGAAATAACTGTGAAGGGATATCGACTTAATACTTTATACTTGGACTTTTAATCGTATTCAGTAACTTGATAGTTGAATGAATACCAGAACCCAATTACACACACACACACACTATCTATCACATTCTGAATCATTTTAAAGCTTATTGCTAATCCATTGCTTCATATATATTCGCAAAATGTGTGTGCTCAAAAACGTGAATAACAAATGTTGTTGAACTGTCAAAATGAAACCCATGTCTACTGTTAGTGTGTTACGCAATCACCCCGCTGTTAGATAGATAGTCAGCTGTTAGATAGATATCAAGTTTATTAGAATGTCATGATTTTGTTCATCTCACTACCGTTTTTTCGTCAGTTTTCTAGAAATACTGAGAGGAATGATAGGAGCATTTCAACAATTAAATAGTACAATTTGTAGGAGTTGTAGTTAGTGTCGCCGGATGTCGCTGAAAACCAGCGCTGGGGCTCTATCTCGCATAGGGTCGTAGCATTATGCTAAGCGATTGCAGTTTTGCGTGGATGTGACGCATATTTTCCCCGAAATTGTTCTTTATGTGTTTTTCTCTGCGTCCGATTATATAACAGCAAATAAACGTATTTTCTTTCTTTCTTTTCTTTATTTTTTTTCTTTATTACTTTTCTTTCTTTCTTTAAACGATCTTATTTTTTTTATCTAAGTAATGTAGGTAGTAATTAAAACTTCATACAGAGCTTTTTCCGTACAACGAAGCAAGAGCCGTAAGGCTCCCATAGTCAGGCGTAACGCCATTCTGGTAGAATAATTTCCATGGAGTTTTTATAGAAACTGTGTAGCGTCGCACTGTCGCATTGCGCCTATCTGTGGAAGCCTTTAAGCAAACCTAAGGTACTCCTTAGGTAATTTATGGTAATACACGGCTGTCAAAAATCTTGACATATGCAATGTTATTAATTTAATGAATGATCACAGGATCAAGAAAGTTCAATCATGAGAAATACAGTGTGTTTTTATAATGAGTACTTATGAATACGGTTAGGGTAGAGTCACATTAGCTGATTTTATTAAGGGTTTTAATGTCAGTTCTCATAATAAAATCTGTGGTCAAAACTATTGATGTTATTTTGGTCAAAAATACACAAATCGAACTTCAAGGCTTTTCTAGTTAAGAGGGCGCACACCGGTCCACTAGCGCCACTCCTTTAAAAAAATATTATCTCGTCACTGAGAAGGAATTTTGAATAACGGCTCAATAAGCACCCTCGAAAAGTATGTCTAGAGTTTTTTAATACCTTTTATAAACTTTCATATTGAGACACGAAGCAATAAAATACGATCTAGAGGAATGTAGTCGCTTTTCTTTCGATCACTTTTCTTTGTTTTTTCGTTTTTTTGCCACCGACTTCTAAAATTAAAGTTATTTTTCACTTTGTAGTGTTTTTTTATTTGAAATAGGTTGTTTTTTTTGTTTAAAAATGTTTATATATTTCACTTTTTAGTTGTGGTACCTATCCCGCACAAACTCGTATACCACTACTTTCTATGTAAATAACAGTGACAGTAAGTTATTATAACATCATCAATATACACTAAGTGGAAAAAATACGTATTATTGAAGCTAACTAAAAAACTTCCGAAGAAAAGTTAATACAATTCATACAGGACAGACAGGTTCAGACATGCATATAGGACGGTAACAACATTATTAGATACAGACATGTTTGCCACATGATGTGACGTGCAAATGTCAAGAAATATTGCAAGCGCTATTTGTAAATCTTTATTATGTGTGGCTAAAGCCTTATGAAATAACCAGCTTTTGCTCGCGACTTCGACCGCGTGGAGGTCTGCAAAATATTTCTGGCAACCGAGAACTACCGGGATAAAAAGTATCCTATGCCCTTTCGGTAGGTCATAGTCTATACCTGTGTCAAATGCCAACCAAATCCATTCAACGGGTAAGGCAGGAAAATTTAACAGACAAACAGACTGAGTTACTTTCACATTTTTAGTATTAGTATGGAAGTGTGTATTATTATCGGACTTCACTCTAAATATATAAGCTGAAAGTTTCTAGAATTGGTTTTCATACATTTACGGGCAGCTAAGGCACGCTCGTTCTATCGTAGACCTCATCCATCGCTTTCCATCAGGCGAGATCAAAGTCAAGAGCAGGTCCAACAGGCAATAAAAAAGTTATAATAGCGAAAATGTCTAGAAGTTTACGTGATTTTTTCCTTGACATTGAGCCCCAAAAGTAAGTATTATTGTTTTTTTTTAATTTTGCTTATCTTTTTATGTGAACTAATTAAATCCTTCCATACCATATGAGGACGATAATTAATGAAAACACTGGCACTGGGTATTCTGAAACATCGAGAATATATTATAATATTTATATTATAATATTTTTTCGAACAATCTAAATATGTCGCAGCGATTGGCCGACGAAAAATGTCTACTCAGATGGGTCCAGAACCAATGTACTGGATCCATGGTAACTGGTTGCACTTCGATGTCCCTGCCACCCTGTATATGACTTTACAGTTTGATCTTTGACTAAAGGAACTTATTTATACTTGTCGCAAAACATTTCAGTGAGATCACCTCGCCAGCTGACTATGCCTACCTGATAATGTTACGTCACTTGTTATCAACCATAAGCTCATGGCCCCTCAAGATACTCGACCCGCTTGACACTGGATCTATACAAAGAAGAAAGATCTGGGTGGCCATCCAGCAGTCATTTCACATGTTTGTATGTTTGATATGCATTTTTGGCGGGGCCATGTATATACTGTTGCACCAGAAATCGATGAGTTTCTTCGAGCTTGGACATTTGTATATTACTCTTCTTATGGGCGGTGTTATATTTGTAAGTATAATACATTATAAGTACCGTCGGTCAGCGACCAAAGTCGTCTTACATTGCTACTTTTACACATCCATCATCCAAATTGACAAAAAAGTATTCGATGCATTGTACTTTAGCATATAAACATAATATAATTTTTACACCATCTGCTCGCTCATGTCAAATTAAAAGTCATGCAAACGTAACCTAAAAGCAGTCATTAAAGCCCGAGCTGTAGCCAGGCTTTAGGGTGCATTTCCACCAGAGATGAGCGAGAATGCGTAAAGCGAGGAATGTGCGTATAACTAACCAATAACAGCGCTAGCATAGCTCATGCAATGAAAATGAAGCGATGTTTTTGGATAGTTTCACACAGATCCTTCGCTACGCATCCTCGCTCTTCTCTGGTGGAAACGCAGCCTAGCTATTGTACTGAATTTCATTATGACCCGGTAGTGCATATTGTGATTTGAATTTGGAACCTTAATAAAGAAAATCGTATAAAAAACTTTTAACAAAAAAAAATAAGTTTTGTCTATATTAAAGTACAGCTAAACGAAAGCGTTCTCACTTCATAGGTTTTAGTCGCCGTCGACAAACAAAATAATTGGTTGTTGCGTCGCGTACCCTTCCGTTAGAATGCTGGATTTGGACTGACGCCCTATAAACGATATTATTTCTTGTGTTCTGAATGAAATTGTAGGAGATTAGATTAAAAAAATAAAAACATCTGACTTACAGTAAGTTATTTTAGTTCAAACTCAGATTTGATGCCACCAAGTGTGTCAGACTACTTGAAAAGTGAGCTGGTTTTGAATCTTCATTGGTGCAAACCTTTTTTTGATCTTGTCGTTTTTTTCATTTTAATCCTTTTACTGTGTTATATTTTTGGAATCGTCTCCTCAATCCCTTTATTTTGGTACCCCACATGGTAACGACACAATTTAATTTTTCAAGATCTTACTTATTGTCGTCTAAAATCCGCCATTTTGATTTTATAAAAACAAAACCTAGCCTACCTTTGCTCGACCCAGACGAGTCGATAAACACCTCATGGTTTAAATCCATCCGGCATTTAGGATGCTTCGAGGGTATAAAAAAATCCACATACAAAGATACATAGATACGTACACATAAAAAACATACTCCTGTCTTTGCTGTCAAGTAGTCGGGTTAATAGTAGTAATAGTAGTTATTTCAGTTCTTAGCCTTCGGCTTGACCTTTCGGAGATTAACTATCATTCCTACAGCACACAGAACCTCTTACCTACATAGTCTCGTCTATGAGTGAGTGGAGCGGCGCGGGGTGTGACCCCCGCGCGGTCGAGGCGGCAGCGAGCGGGCGGCGCATCGCGCGCCTCCCGCGTCTTTCGTTAGTACTCTGTTATTCACCATACAGTGCGCACGTTTTTCTTAGAAACCTACTTAACGTTGTTGTAACGTTTGTTAAAGTGTTTGTGATTTTACCTCAAGTGATTAGTGCATCATATCGCTGGAAGAGGTAAGTGAAATTATCTTTTGGTTTTGTCTTTGAGATTTACGAGTGGCAAGGACGTATTCATTTACGTAAACATAATTAGTGAACAGGTATTCGTATGTTAAAATTACTCCCCCCTTGTATATGGTTAATTGAACCATATAATACCTATATTTATTGAGAATGTTTCTTTATTAACAGTTTTTTTGTGTCGTAGGTACTTACTTGATAGTTTTATACTGAAAGGTTGGTCCTTACTAGGCGCAGCTTAACTGCTCAATAGTTGCAGACATATGGTAGCTCACACAGCCTTTAATTTGGGCGCAGTTATATAACTCGCCATCTATATCAGGGCTCGTACCTGTACAGCTCGTGAACCGAAGGCGGTCGGCTCGTGAGCCGCAGCCGTACGGCTCGTGAGCCGCACCCGTACGGCTCGTGAGCCGCAGTCGTACGACCCGTGAGCCGCAGCCGTACGCCCCGTGAGCCGCAACTGTACGGCGCGTGAGCCTCAGCGACGGCCTTACTGTATGACTGGTTGATCACAATCAATGCAGCCGTTAGTTACAACTGCGTCCTTTAGCAAAGGACTATTACCTGAATCTTATGACAATTTTGTCGTTTTGCTTCAGATGGTTCAAGAAGCGTCTCTCGTTTCACTGGGGGAGCTGCTGGAGGAGACTGGCGAGACCGCGAACGATTATGACATCCTAGAACGTCTTAAACTTCTAGCATAAGAGCTGTTGCCCGATGGTTGGACTGCTTGGAAGGTGACTCGGTTATCAAGAGAAGACATCTTTGGTGATAGCGTCGATCCCCAGGTTTTGAACAAACTGAGATTTGTTTTTCCAACAGATCAGCTAGCTAAGGCGTTCGTCCCGGAAGCTACTCATCTATCCGAGAAGGGGTTTCGCGACATCAAGATGAAAATGCTAGACTGGGCGTTTACTAAATCGGTAGTCTATAATAAGATTAGGGGGTCAGCCGCCGCAACTGAGCTATTCAATGAGGCAGTGAGGCCTGTAAGGCCCATGTCAAGGAAGGAAGCCGATCGAGCCTTATCTCTTGATGCGGACGGTGAGCCTACGAGTAGTAAAAGAAGACGTATTTCTTCAGATCCCGAATCAAGTGAGGCATGGACTACTAGACCAAAACGTTCTAGAATAGACATTCTAGAGCAACGGATGAATGACATTTTTCGAATCTGATGGAGAGAATTGATTCGTTGGCTCCAGTTAGAAATTACCTAACGCAGGAGAGCTCTTTCGAAGAAAAGACTTCATCGGATGAAGAAGTTGACCCTACCGTTCCTTCGAGGTTCGAGTCACCTAACGATTGGCACGCACCACCCTTGGGCTCTGGTTTAGAACTAGATTCTGTTCAACCGAGTTGGCCTGAATTGGAGTTTCTTCCTGCGGTAAAGGAAGCGGAACCCGCGATTCCAACACCGTCAGATCAGATCAAAACAGAAGGAATTGCCTGTCAGAGGTTCGGGTCGGAGGCGTGGAACCGCATTAGGTAAAAAGAAGTGGTAAAGAGATTGCACGCATCACCGGTCTATAGCACTTTAAATGTTAACGCCGAGTTGAGTGACCTCAGAATACAAACATCAGGACTACTCAGCAAACAAGATGGAGTTTTGGGCACAATTGCCCATGGTCTCCTTTGTCAGAGAAAAGCGTTGGCCGAAGAGCTCAAGAAGCTTGCGGCAGAGTTCCCGGCGGCTTCTGCAGACTTGAAAAAGTTATTGTCAGAGGGCTCTTATTTTAGAGCAACGTCAGACGATCTGTTGCAGTATGTTTGTGCGCATCGGGCTGAGACGATTGATATGAGACGCAAAAACTTTAAGGCAAAGAGTGACGCTCTAACGTCTATGCTGCAAAAGATACCACCATCAGAAACACACTTGTTTCAGGAAGAAAAGTTCTCTAACTTTATAAAGGACAATGGTGGCGCGTTGCGCATTTTTCCTTCTCGCTTCGGGAAGGCTCCGGATAGAGAGAGGCAGACTTTTCAACAGTCTAGTAAAAGAAGCCAACCAGTTACGTCCCGTACACAAAGGCCCAAAAACCCAGTATGGCACACTCGACTATCTCAAGCATCAGCTCAGAAGCGGAAACAATCAAGTGGCAAACCAAACAGAGCCGATAAGAAGGAGCAGCGTCAACAACGTCGTAAGTGTTGACAAGGACTTCCGAGGGGAGTAATCAAAAAATTACAAGCATCAATGGCGAGAGCTGGGAGCCCCAGTTTCTGTTTTAAAGATAATAACCAGCTATGCGGTGCCATTCGCAAGAAACCCCCTTCTATCCACTAAGCCCAAGGTCGATTGCACAATTTTCCACAAAACCATCAAAACAGATGGTCAAAGAAATATCGACTCTATTAAATTTAGGCATAATCGAAAGATCAACGGCCAAAACTGGGTTTTTATCAAGAATGTTCCTGATACCGAAACAGAATGGCAAGGTACGGCAAATTTTCGACCTTCGGCGACTAAACCTTTACTTGGGTTTAAGAAAGTTCCGACTAGTGAATCGGAACTATGTTCCCAAATTTCTTCAGAAGGACGACTACATGGGAAAAATAGACACCTCTCAAGCATACTTTCACATACCAATAAGAGAGAGTCATCGCCGTTACCTCGCCTTCTCTTACGAAAACCGACTTTACCAAATGACCTCTCTTCCATTCGGTCTCTCAAGTGCTCCATTAGCCTTTTCCCGAGTAAGCAAATGGATAGCAAGCATGTTAAGAGCGCGAGGCATCCGCGTACTAGTCTACCTGGATGACATTTTATTTGCCCACCAGGACCCACGAATACTGGAATCACAAATGAAGCACGCTATTTCTCTCCTCCAAAGTCTCGGTTGGGTACTAAACTTGGAAAAATCGATTGTGAAAGCCACACCAGCGATAGCGTACTTAGGCATAATTTGGAATACGTTTGCAAACAGAAAAACTCTACCGAAACAGAAATGCGATCAGTTGTCAAAAGACTTGAAAAGACTATTAAATGGCCGTTGTTGGAGCTGGAGTCAAGGCATGTCGTTGATAGGCAAACTGGGATTCGCATCATTGGTGACTCCCTTGGGGCGTCTATTTACAAGAAATGTGCATGCTGCCAAAGGCGGCCGTGGATGACTTAAACTGGTGGATAAGGAACCTATCCCGACCGGGAAAAGTGTTCGTTCTCGAACCGAAGATATTTATTACCACGGACGCCTCCAATATAGGCTGGGGAGTACAAGTAGGGAACCTTCACTTCTCACAGCAGTGGGCCAAGGAACAACTAGATTGGCATATAAATCGAAAAGAGCTGTATGCAGTTTCAATAGCCCTGATCAAATTCCCAGAAGTCGTAAAGGGACAGGCAGTAATGGTTCAGTCAGGCAACAGGACTGTTGTGGCATACGTGAGAAATCAAGGTGGAACGAGGTCATTGACACTTCTGGAAGCGACAAGGGAGTTACTTCTGCTGGCCCATCGTCTAAAGGTGGACCTTCTCCCTTTTTACATCCCAGGTCGGTACAACACCATAGCGGACTCTCTCTCTCGAGGCAAGAATCTCCCAGATTGGCATCTCAGCAAGTATATAACGACGATAATATTACAAAAGATGGGCACGCCCCTAATAGATCTATTTGCGACAAATCTGTCCAAAGTAGTCCCCCATTATGTGACTTTAGATGCCAAAGATCCCCAAATGTTATTTGTGAACGCGTTCAGCAAGGAGTGGCACTACCAGTTGGCATGGATTTTCCCCCCTCCACCTCTCATCCCCAAGGTTCTGCAGCACCTGAACAAGGCTTCGGGATCATTTCTAGTGGTTGTACCATGATGGGAAAATGTTTTCTGGAGAGGGGACCTCAAAAAGAGATCAGTGGATGCACCGTTTCAAATCTGGAACCTGGACCGGCATTTGATAGACTTATCAACCAATCAGCCCCCTCTGGGTATGAGCGGTCTATCTTCGGAGTTCCGGAAGGTACGGCGTGGAGCCAACTAATTGCAGGACTTCAGTCGGAAGATGTAGCACTTCTCCAGTCCGCTTGGCGAAACTCAACGTGGAAGACCTACAGCTCATCATGGAAACAGTGGACCTCGTGGTGTAGTGGTGCAGTATGGGGCAAAACCTGATAGGCCTCGTCCACAGGAGGTTGCGTCATATTTAAGCTTTTTATTCAGGGTTAAAAAGTTTGCATATGCAATCATTTTGGTACATAAATCGGTGATGGTGACCCTTTCAAATCCTGAACAAGTCTAAAACTTATCCTCACACCCGCTTATCACATCAATGCTAAAGGCAATTAATTTACAGAAACAGGCCTCCATGATTCCTAAGTCCCAAATATGGAATATTCAGGACCTCTTATTCTGGTTAGAGACTCACCCACCTGATAAAAAGAGTATTTTCCAGGTATCACGGTATGTGTCTTTATTATTATTATTGGCATCAGGACGAAGAATCCATGATCTGACTCTTCTAAGTATCGGTTCAGATAATTTCAATAGTACAGAAATGTCAATAACGTTTTGGCCCATCTTCGGTTCAAAGACGGATGGCACAAGGTGCCGTCAATCAGGATGGTTATTAAATAAATCAGATAACTCCACTTCTGATTTAGTAAGCTGGGTTAAGTGCCTTATTGATGTCACATCGGAGAGACGTATATCTCGAGAGAACTTAACTCTTTATAACTAGTCGAGGAAAGGTGAAGGCTGCGTCCAGAGCAGTAATAGCGGGCTGGTTAAAAACCTCCTTTAAAGATATAGGCATCAATTGCACACCGGGTTCAATAAGATCGGCGGTTGCTTCGTACGACTACGCAAGCGACACGCCTTTGGATGAAATTTTAAGGCGAGGGAACTGGAGAGGTTCTTCCAACTTCTTTAAACACTACTGTAAAGAAATTGAAAGGCCTAAGAGGTCTAGTGGAAATGCACTACGTACCACTTTTGAAGCTATTTAGTGCATTTGCTATGATTGATTGTTTAAAACGCCTATTGAAAATGTGATGATTAGTAATTCATGGTTGTTGTTTGATAAAAGATGTGAACAATGGTAAAAGGATAATAAATAATTGATTATTGCTGTATTTGAAGATTTTTATTTAGTTTTCTATTTGAAAATTGCAATTCGTTCAATTTATAAATTAAGTCCGAGACACTCCCTCAGAGATAAATTTAAAGAGATTAATATTATTACTGTGCCTTCTCAGTATATTTATGAAAATCTTTTGTATGCATATAAAAATATTAATCTGTTAAAAAAATACAGTGATATCTACAATATAAATACTAGGAACAAACACAAATTTCATGTTTCTACAACCAGGCTCAAGAAAATAGGTGGCTCCTATAGATGCTAATGTATTCGTTTTTATAATAAACTTCCTAGCCTCATTCAAGATCTAAGCTTTAATAAATTCAAATCTTTTATAGAGCGGAAACTATGCCAGGAAGCCTATTATACTCTGAAAGACTATATTGAGGACAAAAAGGCATGGGATTGAGCTGCTCCAATAAATTAACAAAGTGAATGTTGATTTTAGTTTGCTAACTCTTTTAGACATGAATACTTACTATAAAAAGTATTATATTATTTTCATTATTGTGAATATGAGGACTATGTGGGTCATTGTTTCAGTTTTATTGTTGGTCTGGCAGTTTAAGTAGTTTATGCGGCCTACCCAAATGTCCTTTCTTTGGTATTGTTCGTCGAATCGTTGAGCTCCTTAAGTTCTGAGTTGAGCTACACGGTTACTGACAAATTCGGGCACTGACTGGACAAGTCCACTTAATCTGTGTGGTTCTTTCCTCAAAAGACCATTTCAGACACCAATCTATATGGTCTTCAAACATTATTACCGAATTTATATGTACACATTGACATTGATAAATTTTATATATACATGACATGAGTATTTTTCTAATTTAATTTTAATTATGATCTGGCAGTTTGAGTAATTTATGCGGCCTATCCAAATGTCCTTTTTTTTATTGTTCGTCGAATCGTTGAGCTCCTTAAGTCCTCACTTCCTGAGTCGAGCTGCACGATTAGTGATAAATGCGTGCACTGACTGAACAGGTCCACTCAATCTGTGTGGTTCTTTCCTCAAAAGCCCATTTCAGATACCAATCTGCATGGTCTTCGCATGACCTGACCAAGATCATGTCTGGACTTTAAAAGAGACTGTGACGTCTGAGTTTGTTTCGGCCTTTCTTCTCAGAGTAGTCAGATAAGAAACGCCGACCTCATCTAGTTTAAAAAACATGATTGACGTGTAAAAGTGTTTGTACAAACCTACTTACGGAATTAAAATCATTTATCATTTATGCAATGGCTCCAAAACTTTATAACACCTGATCACCTGATCAAATTGTATCAAGCAACAACATGAATGAGTTTAAACGTAAGCTTTTTAAATTATTGAATGACAAGGGGTGTTATTCTGTTAATGATTATCTTAATGACAAATTAAAAAAATAATAAGTATATAATTTCATATCTGTCTATAATAAAAATGTTGCTCCCTTATGATAATTATATTATTTATTGTAATTTTTTATTGCATTTGTTATTGTGCTTTTACGAAATTGTGACTAATTAATTCCTATTTGTTTATGTGCCGTCTATAATTTATTGACATATTATTAACTATTAGTGTTTGGCATGAAATTGTGACATCTACGTAACTATTGACTTTATTTTTGTTTCTATTTTGTTAACTAACTTTCGATTACTTAAGCTCTTTTGGCCCTTTGGCGGGACATAGTATGGACCAATATTTTTTTATATAACATCTGCATCATTTTTACCCTATGTTCACAAAATGAACATGTAAATGAATTTGAATTTGAGTTAGGAAGTAAGAAAATATAGTTACTACGTCAAACCTAAATAAATGACTGTTCAAACTGAGGCAAAACCCGCGCGGGACGCGGGACGCGACTGCGCACTTTGATTAGGAAGCCACGCGACTAGCCGCGCCAGTTTAAACACCCCCATAGAATTTAGTTGATACAATCGGCGCGAGCAAATTTCGTCCCGCATCCTGCGCGGGATTCAACTCACTTTGGCCAAAGTCACTAAATCTGAATGGTAAAAAGTTGTGTCTATAGAACTAATGCCTATAAGCTGTTTGATTTACGAAGAATAGGAGGTTACTTGAACCCCACTGGAGACCTCAAAAGTCAATATTGCTTTGTTATTGATTATAAGTACCAATATTTATTTTATTGTTTCGCAGTCTAGAATCGCTACCCTATGTTATTCTGATGACTACGTGATAATTACCAGAGATTTTTTGGAAAAATTCCATTTGTTCTTCTACAAAGGCCGTTCTGAATATTCTATGAAGGTAAGATAATTATTTATAAACTAGTTTCTGCCCGCGACTTCGTCTGCGTGGACTTCAGAATTCGGTCAAAAAAGAAATGAAAAATTTTAAAGTAATAAGAAATGGAATACAATTTTCACCCGTGTTATCGCTTGCGCTGTAATAGAGAAAAATAGCTGCAGTTTTGCATTTCAGTTATTACGTATTTAATATGGTAGAGTCGCAAAATTTATATTTTTGTGTGAAGCACATAATTTAAACTAATATACTCCTATACACAACATTCGACGACAAATTTGTAAAAACTGTGGCTGCCCATTCGACACGGGAAGCAGGGACCCAATTCTATGATAAACCTGCCCTTGTACAGTAAATCTTGGAAAATAGCCCAGCATGGCAATAACTCTATCCGCCCCAAAAGATGTCATGTGGAAGCACCCATTATATTTTCTGATATTATTTAAAAAATACCGCGATTCGTCTGTTCTACATAAAAATAGTTTTTTCAATGGTTCCGCTGGCTCCTCTAACCGTGGGATTACTACTTTTCCCCCAGAACAACACATTCCAGCCGTCTCTTCTTTCCATTTCAGCGCATTACAAAATGTACACGCTTTATTCATTCTCTCCATTTTTAGGAGCCTATGGCTGCCGTAGTCTAGACTCCGATCATACTCCAAAGCAGCGCGTTCAAAGACACTCCAAGTGTTTCGAGTAAAAGTTCGCCGACGCTGTGCCATCCTTTCAGCATTAACCCGTCTCCGAGCTTCTGTTTCCTCCACAGTCTCAGCAGCTCGCTGGTATACCATATAATGAGCGTCTTGTTGGCGTCGATGATCCGCCTGCTCCAGCGTATCGGCAGCTCTCAAGCTGGCCTGCCGCTGAACTTGTTCCTCGCGCCGTGCCTGTGATTGTTCCGGCACCTCAGCAGCTCGCTGGGATGCCATATAATGAGCGTGTTGTTGGCGTCGATGATCCGCCTGCACCGGTATTTCTGTAGCTCTCAAGCTGGCCTGACGCCTAGCTTGCTCAATCCTCCTCAGCTCCGCTTGAGGAGAAGTCTCTAGATTTCTAGCTACTTTCATAGTTCTCGCTTTTTTAGAATTTATCGACAAATTAGATTTGCGTTTACCGTTGTGATGTTTTAAAAATGGGAAACTTTAAATTTGAATTTAAGCAAAACCCACAAAAGAAAATTAAATCAAAATTCGCTAACGAAGACAGACTAATCATAAAACAAACAACGAAATCCTAATTGCTAAGCGAAATTATAAAGAACAAAACGAAACCTAACAACAATTCCAAATAGCAAAGCAAGCAACAAATTCCGATAAACGAAGCAAAAGACCGTTGTGTAATAATTCACACGGCGATCTTCAATGAAACTGTGTATGTATAGTTTTCAACGACGAATAATAATATTCACCCAATACAAACTCTCGAAACAAAAATATTACTCTCCATTCTTAATATTAGTGTGTTACGTAATTACGTAACACACTAATATTAAGAATGAGTTTCATTTTGACAGTTCAACAACATTCATTGCGTTATTTACGTTGTTGAGCAGACAAATTTTTCGAACATATGAAGCAATGGACTAGCAATAGGCTTCAAAATGATTGAGATTGTGATAGATAGTGTTTTACGTAATTAGGGTGCAGGTCTACTTATGCTTTCGCATGTAACGAAACCATACCGCGATCTAATTCGATGTTAACGCCATCTAGTTAGATCATCGGTACTAAATATCTAAAATTCGTACAAACACTAAATAAAAACATGTGCAACGGTTTAACAGTCAGAAAAGTGGCATAGGCTATTTTTATCTCGGAAAAACATTCCTACGGGAAAACACATTTAGAGCGTGATAACCGAATTACACGCGGACGAAGTCGCGGGCGGAAAGCTAGAATGTTATAAAAGAACAATTACATTATCAACAAATTATTGGTGTGCAGCAATTATTGATGCTTTTCCCACGGGAACAATTTGAGAGATCGGGATTAAAAGTAGTAATAGTAGCTTCTGCCCGCGACTTCATCTGCGTGGACTTCAAAATTGGGTCTAAAGCTTCGCTCGTTAACAATTTTTAATCTTCCCACGGGAACTATTTGAGAGATCGGTATAGAAAGTACATGTCGTTTTCCATAGCATAGGTGACACACATAACAAATTTCAAAGCTGTCTGCCCACGGCTTAGCTCGTAAACAATTTTCAATTTTCCCTCGAGAACTACGTAAGTAATCGGGATAAAAGGTAGCCGATGTCCTTTTCCATGTCAAAGGCTACATGCATGGCAAATTTCATCCAAATCCGTTCAGCCGTTTTTGCGTGATTGAGTAACAAACATCCAAACATCCACACTTTCACATTTATAATATTATATATTATATTATATTATTATTATAGTAGGAAGTAGGATATATATATATATATAATATAATATTATTATATTATATTATATAAGTAGGAAAATCTGTAGATGCACAAGTTACACATTAAAAAATATCACTCTTTGAGGTTATTTTCTTGTTGGCGAGAGCTATACGAGAACATAAGCGCATTCCGTCGTAAAATGATAAGCCAATCAGCAGGTTGGTAGCCTGGCGGCTCAGAGGCCTCAGTACGAACGCGCAACGTAAAAGTAATGGAAATTCGATCAATTTTAAATTTTTAGTTTGTAGTGTGTTTTTTTTGGAGTTCAGTTGTTTTTATTTTTTGTAAAAAAAAAAATCTGTTAATACTAAGTCATTTAAGTACATTATTATTTTAAATAATTGTATTTACAATTTTAAAATCGTTCGAATTTACGATGTTTAAGAATCACAGATTTAAAAAAACACAACCGGCACAGTTGTCATTGTCATTACTGTCCGTCTTTTTGTTCCAGACCCACAAGCAAGTTCATCGGATCTCCCACTTATTCACATTATATCTCTTTTGTCAAATGGTGGGAGGCTGCTTTCTTTTCAATTTTACTCCGATGTTTAACAATTATTCAGCCGGGAAGTACGCTAGGGGCGGATTGAAGGGAAACGCCACATATGAACACGCTCTATATTACTCTTATCCTTTCCCCGCGTCGACAGATTTAAATTGGTATATTGTTGCTAACATTATAAACTGGTAAGTAAATTGAAAAAATACTACACGACAAAGCCTAACCTGTTCTTTTCAAATGCTCCGAACAGCCGGCTAGTAGGTACGATATATTATTTATACTAAATATTTTAAGTTAGAAGGGGCTCTAGGGTAAATAATAATCGCCGCACGGTCTGATCGATGGTTAAGCTACGCTTGCCGCGGTCAGTTCGTGGATGGGTGACCATCTATTACATTTCGAGACCCCTCCGTACGACGGAAAGAACGTTAAACCTTTGGTCTCTGCTGTCATTCATAGATCTTTGACAGTCGTTTCGGGTCGTCAGAAGCCCGAAAGTCTGACTACCAGTCTTACCAAGGAGTATCGTATTTCCCAGCCAGCCAACCCAGTTATGGTTGTGGAGGTCAGATAGGCAGTCGCTCCAAGTAAAACACTGGTATTCAGCTGCATCTGGTTAGACTGGAAGCCGACCCCGACATAGTTGGAAAGAGGCTAGGCAGATTGAAATATATTATCGTCATTTATTTCATTGCAGGATTTTATCATACTTTTGTTCGACTTGGTTCTGCATGCTCGATTGTTTTTTATCTGTCATGGTTTTTCACATCTGGGGTCATTTCAAGATTTTACTTTACAATCTCGACAACTTCCCGAGGCCCTCATCTAAAATAAGCTTCAGATTAGAAGACAGCAATGCAACTGTAATTTGTGAAATGTATCCACCCAATGAGCTAAAAAGTGTTAGTATTCAACTACACGAATTGATTGATTATCATCGAAATATTATCACGTAAGTTTTGATTTTTTTTAGCATATATACATAATATCACGCCAGTAATCCCCAAAGGCAGGTTAGGCAGAGATAGATCTATAGTACACCCACATTTCACCATTTATGTTTAAGTCCCATGTAATAGGGGCCGAACTTATTACCATCAACCAGGCACAAATCCAGATTCCGGGCTTATGGTCATCATCATCATTTGTTGCCAAAATACGTCCACTCCTGGACATAGGCCTCCGCCAAGCATCGCCACTTCGACCGGTTCTATGCGTCTCACATCCAGCGGAATCCTGCGGCCTTCACCGAGTCATCGGTCCACCTTATGGGAAGCCTTCCAAGACTACGTATTCCGGTACGCGGTCGCCACTGCATAACTTTTCGCCCCCATCGACCATCTGTTCTTCGAGAAATTAATGTGCCCCTGCCCACTTAAATTTGATAATTCTTCGGGCTAAGTCAGCTACCTTGATTCTCCTACGGATCTATTCATTTCTGAATCGATCACGTAGGGAAACTCCAAGCATAGACCTCTGCATTGCGCTTTGAGTCGCTTTCAGCCTTCTAATGAGGTCCATTGTGAGCGATTCCGGGCTGCTACTGAGAAATTCCTGATGGAAAAACCCAATAACAACTTGCCCGACCTAGGCATAGATCCCCGGACCTAATGCTTAACAGTAGCGCTTGCGACCTCTACAGAAACGAGGCATCTGAGGCAGATTTTATGTTTTTTTTTTATGTTTTGATTATTCTTTGGGCTATGTCAACTATTTAGAATAAGCAAGCTTAAGTGGCAATAAGCGGGCAATATCAGCCGTAGAACCGATGATCGTTGATGTAGACGTGTTCTTGAGTGAAGACCTCAAAGCGGCAAATGTAGGGTAGGTGATTTTTTAGGCTTGGTGGAGCGATGATCTTTGAAGAGTCACTAGCAGCAGCTGGATGTAAGTAACCGAGGGTCAATTTAAATGACGTGCAATTGGAGAGGCCCATGTCCAGCAGTGAACTGCTAAAGGCTGTTGATGATGATGATGGTAGGTACTCTCTTCAACCGTTCATGGACTCTAATAAACCTCAATATCTAGGAGAGATGGTTTGGTAGTAGATGATTTCGTAGATCACATATACCTAGGTCATGTCTCAAAGTTGATATTACACCTTCTGTATCTATACATAGTAAAAAAAAGTAAAATTTCGTGTCTGTCCGCCTAGATCTAAACTCCACAATGGATTTTGATGCGGTTTTCACTATCGTTTAGAACATTTATTCTAAAAGGTTTATGTTTATAATATTAAACTAAAATATAGCACAGAATTCGCGACTTTTGACCCGTCGCCATTGCATCCAGACGAAGTAGGGACGGGTCGCTAGTTTAAAATTAACCGTCAATGTGGCTTCGCTGTGGAAATAGGTTCTATGCTAGATATGACTTATGTGATATGATTAAGCTCTATTTCCTCAAAATAACATGCCTTTTCTTTGACTTTAGTTTTACAAACAAAATATCCGATGTGTTTGGGCCAATGTTGTTTGTTTATTACGCGTTTCATCAAGCAGCTGGATGCTTACTACTCATGGAATGCTCACAAATGGTCAGTATTCAGAACCTAGTTTGTAACTTTATATATAATATGTAGGTACCCGACTGCGGCAAATCCACTTCCGCGAAAAACACTTGCGCGAATCCATTTGCGCGAAAGGACAGATACGCGAAAAAGTTGTAGAATTTAGATTCTTTCCTAGAAAAAATAAGCTGGAGGCATGAGCACTACAGCTACTCTGCTCGTTCCACGTCCAACCCGATCTCGATGCCTCGACATAGGACCACAGCCTTCAGAGGATGTTTCAAGTATGCCGCTTCTCGCTGCTGGAATGATTTACCACCTCCCATGAAATCCCTGAAAACAAAACAAAATTTTAAGTTAAATCTGAAAAAAAACGTATTAGAAAAACAAAAGTATGAGCAGCAAATATTTTATAAGTAAATACTCACTTATGGTTTATTATCTAAGGCCAAGATATATCATCCAAGCGGCTCAAGGCGGCATAGCGATGCGTCGGATGCGTCATCTTATCTCATGCCGATGGTACTTCTACGCAAGTAGTTTACAATAAACACTTCACGGTCTTGATCAAGCTTCGACTGAGACGCAAGCGCATGCCAGGTTGCTCACTGTCGGTATATCGTTTGGCGGTAGTAACTCACTACGCGTGACGCGCCACGTGGCCTCTCTGGGCTCGTGAGCCGCACGCGTCGCCGCCGACGCGGCCGCTGCGCCGCCACGGCCCGCGGTGCGCGATGGCTCGCAAGTCGTGATACGTCAACACGCATAGACGCATTAGGAAAGTACAGTGCAACATTTTGTGAGCGAGCGTGCAGGCGACGCGTAGGTATGTGTGGGAGCGAGACAAAACGCAAAACGGCAATTTAAAACACTGCATATTCTTGTGCACAGAACATTTATATACCCTGTTCTTGTGTAATATGGGTGGGTACTTTGTATATGAACACACGGCAATGCCTATAAAATATAAATTATTGAATGTTTATGTTATTTAATAATATTGTTCATATAATTGGTTGTTTATGTGGTAGATTTCTATTCTTAGTGCTTACTGTTTGTTTTATTTTATTTTGTTACATATAGCTACTACCGATCATTAAATCTGACTCGCTTTCAGTACGTCCTTTTTGGGTAACCACTGAAAATCAGCGCTGTGCTGTGGGTCCATAGCACAGCATCATGCTGAGTGGAAGCCTTCTTGTCACAGTCATGACGTGCAGCTGTCGACAATTTCTGTTTTGTGCTCGTGATTATAGATCTATTTTGTTTGTTTTTATTTTATTTTACATTGTTACCAGAGCTAATTATCTTTTTTGTATGCACGTGTTTCTGTGACAAATAAACCAATTTTTCTTTCTTTCTTTCTTTTCGAAAACTGTATACGTGGCTCTGAAGTGAAATGGGTCTATAGTTCTTCAGCAAGCTTTTGTCGTCTTTTTTGAAAAACTAAACCACCACATCACAGCTCCACGCCTCGGGCGTTGTATCCTCTTGGATGACACAGTTCAAGAGACTCTCTAGCTCTCTCAGGACTGGAGCCCTGCTCGCTTCAAGGAGCTCTGTCGTTATTCTGTCATCACGAGGTGCCTTGTTGTTCTTTAGCTGCTCGAAAGCCACCCTAATCTCTCGCACTGGTCGACATTCGGGATTTCCTCCGTGTAATGGCACGTTAATTCGGCACGGTTAATACTTCATTGCACTATGTCTCACTGGTTTCGCCGTCCGCGTTGAGTATAAGCGCAAATCATCATCATCATGTAAAAATCCTGGATTTCCCCGAGTATCTCAGATTTCGATGTCAAGAGTCTGCCATCCGCAGTTCTTAGTTTCGTCAGATGGGACCTCCCTAATTGCTAAGTAAACCTTTCGACCCTCGGTTCTGCCCGACCTTGATGTCACGGGTATTGGAACACCGAAGGTTGCGTCGCGTCAGTTTTCAATTTTTTTGTATTAACGCTCTCTTATCTGAAGAAGACAGTTGAGTGGATGGCAAATCTCGCCTTTCCCTCATAAGTTCGGAAGTCTCCGAGGAAAGTTTGGACAGCTTACTTTTGCGCTGCGATTGGAAAAGTCTGCGGGACACATCGCGAAATGCTTTGACCACCTTGTCGACTTTCTTGACAACAGTGCCTGTGGTTTTCAGCAGGGCGAATCTTGGAGCTGCGTAGGTCGGAGGGTAGACCCCTTCATCCGGATTCGCTCAGCTCGAAAATTGATATTTAGAGTGCCTCGAACAAGCCTGTGATAGCTTTCGGTCTTAAACCTACTTACTGATCACGGAGACATCTCTAAATATGTGCGTCTTATCGATCATGATGAAATCTATCTCGTTCCTTGTCACGGTTTCGGGGCTCTGTCAAGTCCACCTGCGTTGGGGTTTTTCGAAGAATGAATTCATAAAGAAGAGCCCCTGCGATTCCAAAAAGTTGACTAGCATTTGCCCCCTGTGATTCCTGCGCCCCAAACCGAGTGGTCCGACTTTCGACTCGCCGCGTTCTTTTACCCATAACAACGTTAGCGTGAATTGTACACCCACAATTCGTCAGTTATGTTAAAGTTACAAGTAGATTGGTAGTAAATAGTCCAATTAGGCGTCAATAGTTGTCCAAAGTCCATTCGCGCAAAAGTCTATTCGCTGAAATTGGTTTAGTGCAAGTGGGTTCGCGCAAGTGTCTTTCGCGAAAATGTCTATCGCACAAGTGTCCTGCTACCGATGTGTACCTGCCTAAGGCTAACTCACAGTGTGGTAAGATCCCGGTTTTTGTGTCATCGTGTTTTTATTGAATTAATCGATAGAGTCTACAATTCTGAGGATTAGAGTAAAACTCCGGGTTCGCCAAGACTTGTACTTTTTTTATTAAAAAATGTCAAAGTTTCGGAATATCCGACTTATGAAAAACGAAAAATAAATCATTATAATTTAACGGAAGTACTTATTCCAGAATTTATTTATTCTATCGAAAAAAGGTATAATAGCCGACCGTTCTACCAATTCCTGTTGCTTTAGTATGAATGGGTCGAGAGATATGATTTTTTTTCTCATTTTTCGTTTTCATTTTTTTATTCTTCTAAACCGCCGTAGTAGGTGGTCATTCCTACATCAAAAAAATGCTGATACTTTCTATTATGTGTAGTATTATTTCCAAAACCTAACTCATTGGTTTCCGGGAGTTATTGGAAATTTTAGTAATATCCGAAATATCCGCACTTAGGGCTGCCACTTCAACCAAAACATAATTTGTTTATACAAAACATAATAAGTTTTAGCTTTCTTATCACGACCATAACAAGATATCATTATTTTGTGGCTTAAAATTGCAAAGATTGGGTAATTTTATAAAGGAAATTAAAACCCAAATGGAAAAATTTGTTTTATGTTGATTGATACACCTTTTTTGGAAACCGTCTATAAATTCTAACCCAAGACTTTACTAATAGTAAATAAAAGAAAATCCTTTCCGATGTCTCATAAGTATACTAACCAACATTTAACATGAGTATTATATCAACATTTTGACAATTTTTTAAATATTTTTAGTCAATTTAGTTCTTTTCATTATTAATTTTAAAATTCTTTTAAATAAATTTTCGTTTTACTTTTTGATTTTACAACTTATTTTGAATCAATTTTAGTAAACTTTTATATTTTACAATTCTTTTAAATCAATTTTATTATACTTTTTGTGTTATAACAATTTTTTAGAATAATGTGTTTTGTATTTTATTTATCTACATGAATTATATACCTATCTAATTATTTTAAATCAACTTTCATCATGTATTTACATCAATTGTATTGATTTTTGATAAAACATACGATGAGAGTGCGCCCCTGGTTAAATTATTTACGTTAACTATTTATATTTATTTTTATTTATATACAATATGTAACTATATTTATTAAAGTATAGTTTTTCCTATAAAGCAAAATCAATGGTTGTTCCATCTGGAGTTGGAACAATTTCAGGGGACTGAGCGCCAGTCAACCTTTATACTGTAACCGTACTCTGCACTTTAACAACCTCAGTAAGGCGTGACTGAGGTACGTCGTGCAGAACTACGGCCGGGGGGCTTGCCTTAACTGGCCGGCCCGCGAGAAGGAACACTATAAAACCCGACAGCGAAGTCGTTTAAACCCTACGGATATCTGGCGACCTCCGAAGTATGTAGCCTTACCCCCGGAATGCGCGTCACCCAGGGGTGGACCTTCTATCGACCCTACTTGTGGGAACAACAATGGAAACTAATCAAAAACTAACAAATAAACCTGGAATTTCAACACAGACGACTATAGCATTGCCAATTGACAGCGATTCAGACGACGAGATGTTTTCTACTAACGAACAGAGCCCTAACGATGCGTATCAGACAGATGACCGTGAAGGACATTCTTCTGGTACAAAAATACTAACTCGAATGGAAGCCTTTATTCTGTTTAAGGGTAAAGCGAAGCAGCTGCCGCTTTCCGAACGAGTGAGTATGGTTGTCAATTATTTTGGCTCTGAATATCAACTTTCACAAACTGACGAGGAGTTGAAACAAGCACTTTCAGGATTTTTATCAAAGAGTCAAGATTACTTTAAGCGTTGTAAGTTTAATGAGTCCTATTTATTTTAAAAAATCGAGATTAGCTTAGTGGTACTCTTGTTAGTGGTCATTTGATATCAGTCCCTGTTAATGATGAAACTTCATCAGCAACAGTTTCTAATAATGAATCTCTATTTTCTCCGAAATCCAAGAGGTTTATGGCTTTAAGCAGAAGCCAACAATATAGATCTAAGAGAAAACTTTTGGAAGCCTTAGAAAACGAACCAAATGTCCAGAAAATACAAGCGTTTGTACGATCTATTAAAATCGGAGGACAAAATCTGCCACATTCATCATCTAAAGATTTAGAAACACTATTATGTCTATGTCTAGAATTTGAGACTGCTGCAACAGAAATTCTGAAAAAAGTTCAGACTTCTCCAGAACCATGCACACCTGTCGAAGCTCTAGCTATGATAACTGACAGAAATATGTCCGTCGAAACATACAATGCAATTCGATTAGATCTTAAAAGACGCGGATTTGATGCATACTCCCCGTATTATAAAATTCAAGAGGCTAAAAAAAAACTGTTATCCTGATCAGGTTCAGGTGTCTGAAAGAAAAGCATCTGTGCCTCTTCAAAGTTTAATTAACCACACTTTTACTCAGGTGATTAATTTATGTGATGAAGTCCTCATCAACTATTGCACCAAAAAAAGCATTCAAGCAGTAGATTTCATTTTAAGGGGTAACTGGGGCTTTGATGGAAGCACTGGGCAATCTGTATATAAACAGTCATTCTCAGATGCAGAAGGTGACGAAAATAGTCTTTTTGCGACGACATTTACGCCATTGCAGGTTGTAACTAAAGGCAGCAATGATGTTATTTGGGTAAATCCTGCACCGTCATCATTTCGTTACTGTAGACCGTTACACTTGCAGTATAAAAAAGGAACGAAAGAATTAATTACTTTGGAGAAACAGTCTATTCAGGATCAAATACAAAATCTTACCCCCATTATAACTGAAACCTCGAGAGGGCATACAATAAAAGTGGTTGAATATGAATTATACTGTGCAGCCATTGATGGGAAAGTCCTGAATGCAATTCTTTGTACACTATCTCAGTTAAGTTGCCCATATTTCGATTTGACCTCATCCCAATTCAACGATTTAGAGTTAGCATTCTTCCAACCAGCCATAGAAGAACGTTTGGTGCATGGCATAAGTCCACTTCATTCTTGGATAAGGGTCTTAGAATTTTTATTAAACCTGGGATATAAAGTAGAGGTTAAAAAATGGAGGATCCCTCAAAGGTCAGAAGAGAGCCGAATAGTCGAGGACCGTAAAATAATAATCCAGGCTAAAATCAGAGAAGAAATGGGACTTTTGGTGGATGTTGTCCGTCCAACTTCAGGGACCACTAACGATGGAAACACTGCACGCACTGCTCTTTCTGATAGAAACCGAGGAACTTTTGCAAACATTCTGAACATTGACCAGTGGCTATTAGATGGATTATTTCTTATTTTAACAGTTTTGTCTAGCAACCTGCCAATTGACCCTGAAAAATTCGATTTTTTTTTGCAAAGATTTGGCATGGAGGAGGATGCTGGAGATGGCATCCTATGACTGTCACGCTTCACAAAATTTTAGTACATGGGTCGAAAATTATAGAAAAATCAAATTTACCTATTGGCATGCTCTCTGAACAAGCGGCTGAGTCATGCAACAAATTTTGGAGGTTTGACAGAGAGCACCATATCAGAGAAAAATCTCGTGAAGCAACTATGTTTGACCTTTTTCACAGAGCTTTAGTCTCATCGGATCCAATTATCTCTGATTACAACCTCTTAGAGAGAAAAAAATAAGGCTTAAAAAATTCCATTGCCACCGGCCGCATTGCCTTTGTTGAGACCTGTTAATGAAGAAAATCTAGCCATCGATGATTATTCGCATGTTGAATTAATTGTAACTAACAATGAAGATGAATTTTAGTTCGGTTAGCCCATATAATATTTTACAAATTCATATACATTTTCCTTTCGAATAGTCAACTCCATATTAGTTATTAGAAAGTATTTAAAACACCTTTTTTTTTTTCAAATAAAATATTTTCTTGTTTTTTTTTTCGGATACTTGAAAGTGACAACCCTAAGGAAAATATTGAATTTCCAATAACTCCTGGAAACTAATGAGTTAGGTTTTGGAAATAATACTACACATAATAGAAAGTATCAGCATTTTTTTGATGTAGGAATGACCACCTACTACGGCGGTTTAGAAGAATAAAAAAATGAAAACGAAAAATGAGAAAAAAAATCATATCTCTCGACCCATTCATACTAAAGCAACAGGAATTGGTAGAATGGTCGGCTATTATACCTTTTTTCGATAAAATAAATAAATTCTGGAATAAGTACTTCCGTTAAATTATAATGATTTATTTTTCGTTTTTCATAAGTCGGATATTCCGAAACTTTGACATTTTTTTTTTAAAAAAGTACAAGTCTTGGCGAACCCGGAGTTTTACTCTAATCCTCAGAATTGTAGACTCTATCGATTAATTCAATAAAAACACGATGACACAAAAATCGGGATCTTACCACACTGTGTAACTGTACAATGTACGTTGACTTTTCTGATACAACAATATTTATTTTTAATTTAAAAGTTTATTGGACACTTTATACTTCTTTTTGTTTCAGACGGCGGCAGCTCTGTTCCGCTACCTACCCCTAACAGTTATCCTGTTTCAACAACTTATACAGCTTTCGATCATGTTCGAACTTATTGGCAGTGTTGTAAGGAAAATGTTCAATATATACATATTTTATTCCAACGTATTCAAGTATCATAAACGTAACAAAACGTGACATCGGTATTCGTCAAACGGGCACAAATCCAGACTCCGGCCTGCAACTAAGAATTTAACAACTAATACATATGCTATACTAGCTGTTGCCCGCGACTTCGACTGCTTGTATTTTGTATTAAATCATTTTTTAAACTAATATCTATCCAAGATGAAAAGTAGCCAATATCGTTTTCCAGGTCCCAGGCTGCCTATTTGTCAATTTCGTAATGAACAGTACTAGCTGTGATTTAGACAAGTAAATTTAACAGACAGAGGGACAGGGTTACATTCACATTGATAATACTAGCTGTTGCCCGCGACTTCATCTGCGATCCAGGATGAAAAGTAGCATATGTTCTGCTTAAGTACCCATGTCATGGTCTATCTGTGTTCCAAATTTCATCCAAATCCGTTCAGACGGATGGATGTTTGTCACTCTTTCACGCAAAAACTACTGAACGGATGTGGGTGGAATTTGGAACACAGATAGTTTATAACCTGGATTAACACGTAGAATACTTTTATCCCAGTAGTATGTTCCCGTGGGGTAATTTGCGAACTCAACGCGGGCGAAGCCACAGCCAAAAGCTAGTTTATTATATTAGTAGGATATCTTATATTTTGCAACTAATGTAAAACCTAAAAACCACTTTGTCCGACCCGGATCCAGAGGACTTTGACAAAGGGACACTCTGATATTATTTGCAGAGTGACAGGTTAAAGCACGCAGTCTACGGTGTACCATGGGAGAGCATGGACACGAACAACAGGAAAACAGTGGCCTTCTTCCTCATGAATGTACAGGAACCTGTACATATAAAGGCATTAGGACTTGCTGATGTTGGTGTTACTTCTATGGCCACGGTAATGTTATTATTAAATTTTATTGAAAGCTCGCGTCCAGCTGATTCCTGGTACCTTCACCAGGTCATCTGTCAGTGAGGCGACGCTTGAGGGGCACCTATTATGTAATGTAATGTACGGCTAAATGATGATGATGATGAGTTTGCCTGATTTAATAAATAATGTATGCCCAGAAGGGGTTGTGTATTTTCAATGCTGCACTGGTTGACGTCATTACGTCAGCCGGCTGTCGCTGTAAACCAGCGCTGGGGGTCTCGCATAGGGTCGTAGCATTATGCTGAGCGATAGCCGTTTTGCGGGGATGTGACGCATATTTTCCCCAACTCGTATTTTTCTGTATTTGTGTGTTTTTCTCTGTAAATGTATTTTCTTTCTTTCTTTCTATAACAGTTTACCCACATTTGGCAACTCATGTTTGTCACATGTCATAGGACGCCGGGGCCACCAACCTGTTGCTATCAAATGGCCACGAATTTAGACTATGGGCTGCTATTTAGAATACTTTATAAACAAAAATTGTAATTGTATTTCTATTCTTTTCAGATCTTGAAAACTTCGATATCTTACTTCGTCTTTCTAAACAGCTTGTGAATGCTGAGCAGCAGTTTATATTTCATCATTCGATATAATGCAAATCTTTCGTCTTTTAATTAACAATGTTTATGATTAATTTATCCATAAAATACATGTGTACTATTCTTTGTTTTAAATAAATAAGAAGCCTGCAAATAAATGAAACATGTGTTTTATTTTTATTCGGCCTAACAAATAGAGATCCATGGATATTTAACACCGCTCTTAGTTATTACCATATTTGTACATTGGGCCGCACGTCAGTGGTTATAAAACCAGTATAAGCTGGCGAAGATGCCAGTTTTTGTGAAATTAGAATTCCATAAAAACTCCGTACTTCGCTAGGCCAGCTCGAGATTAAAGTGTCAACTTGCGGTCGAGTGTATACTGATCACAAACAAGAGCTATTGCCATGAATAAGATTTTTGTATCAAAAATGTTTAGTTCCTCGGCGCTTACCACGATGCAACACCAACTGTAAATAACAGTAATTGTCAATTAATGTTTATCGACGTTAATGAGTATGGCGTTTAGACCGGCTAATAATAATACAGGGTAAAAAGTTGAAGCGGGCCCTGGATGGGAAGTACCCAGTAATGTTTATTAATGCTACCAAGATTTACTCAACGGAAACGATCATTTTTTTTTAAATTAAGTAAAGCCACATTCACACTCAAATGCAAAAATCGAATTTTCTGTATGTTTTTATGATAACATCACAAAGGGTCAACTTTATGGTTGACATCATCTGCCTAGCCTGTTCCCAAGTATGTTGGGGTTGACTTCCAGTCTAACCGGATGCAGCTGAATACCAGTATTTTACATGGAGTGACTACCTATCTGACGTCAACAACCCAGTTACTGGGTAACACTATGCCCCTTGGTAAGACTGGTTGTCAGACTTTCGGGCTTCTGACTACCCCGTAACGACTGTCAAAGATCTACGAATGACAGCTGGTGCGAGGTACGGTGGTGTCTTGGTATGCCATGGATGGTCACTCATCTACTGACCGAGCTTGGCAAGCTTTGCTGAACCTTGAAGATCGTTCCGTGCGGATGTTATTATTCAAATCTCTTTAATTGACCCTGATCGATTTGTGGCATAAAATAGAGGTTCTTTTTTGTATTTGACTTGGTTCGGTTCCCGGTTCAGCCAAGCAACTTTTCAAAAACAATATTTCGGGTACTTACGCTCCTGGACCCGCCCGCTTGAACTTTGCACACTGTGTATCCGAGAAACTGGCATTTTGTAAAAACGAGTCACCATCTGAACATTCAGAAGCGTTGTTTGAGTAATTTATGCGGCCTGCCCAAATGTCCCTTCTTTGGTATTGTTCGTAGAATCGTTGAGCTCCTTAAGTTTTGAGTTGAGCTGCACGATTACTGACAGATGCGTGCACAGACTGCACAAGTCCACTCATTCTGTGTGGTTTTTCCTCAAAAGACCATTTCAGACACAAATGTACACGGTCTTCACTTGATCTGACCAAGATTATGTCTGGACTTTAAAAGAGACTGTGACCTCTGAGTTTATTTCGGCCTTTCTTCTCAGATTAGTTAGATAGAAAACGCCGACCTCATCAAGTTTTTTTTTTAAATATGATTGACGTGTAAAAGTGTTTGTACAAACCTACTTGCAAATAAAATCATTTATCATTTATCGTTATGTTAACACAGCCTCATGCAATTTATATGCCAAAAACTTTATCAAAGTCGCGGTCAAGGTCAATCTAACTTCTCTCATTTCATCTCTCATCTTCTCTCTTCTTCTTCTGTCTTCTATGGTCATCCGTAGATTGAGCTCCTTGTATCCCAGGGTGTGTAACATAGGAGGAATAAGAAAACTTCATGATTTTCTCCTTAGACGTCCCTTTTTTGAGTTATAACTCAAAAACTGAAAAAATGGGTTTCCTAATACCAATAATCGCCGCTGCGATGCTGATGATGCCGATGCTGTGGCCCGGGGTGGGGTCGTCTTGGCGGTGTCTCTAGATATCGCCAATGCCTTCAATACCCTGCCCTGGAGTTGCATCAGGGAGGCACTCCGGTATCACCGGATGCCGACCTACCTCTGTCGTGTAGTCGAGGCCTATTTGACGGATAGGGCGGTTATTTACCCCGGTCACCAGGGAGAATGGAACCGGCGAGAGATGTCGTGCGGTGTCCCACAGGGATCGGTCCTGGGGCCGCATCTGTGGGACATCGGTTACGACTGGGTGCTGCGCGCCGACCTCCCTAGCGGCGTCAGCGTAGTGTGCTACGCTGATGACACGCTGGTCCTGGCGCAGGGGAGGTCGAACCAGGCGGCGGCCGAACTCATTACACGCGGGGTTGCGACAGTCGTTGAGAGGATCCGGCAATTGGGACTCGAGGTGGCCTTGCACAAGTCCGAGGCCATGTGTTTTCATGGTCCTCGGAACGCGCCACTGTCGGGTTCCCAAATAACGGTAGGAGGGGTTCACATCGTCGTCGAGTCGACGATGAAGTACCTGGGACTCGTCCTCGACAGCCGGTGGAACTTCGTCGAGCATTTCCGACGTTTGGCTCCCAGACTGCAGCGGGCCGGGGCTGCTTTGAAGCGGCTCTTGCTCAACCTGGGGGGGCCAAACGTCTCCTGCCGGAGGCTCTACGCGGGGGTCGTGCGGTCCATGGCCCTTTACGGGGCACCGGTGTGGGCGCGTTCATTGAGGCTCCGGCCAGCCCGCCGGTTGAACGCGTCCCAAAGGGTCATGGCCATCCGGATGGTACGGGGATACCGCACGGTCTCCTGCGAGGCGGCGAGCCTCCTTGCCGGATTGCCGCCGTGGGATCTGGAGGCAAAGGTCCTCGCGCACGTTTGGGAGTGGCGCGAGGAGGCGAAACGCCGGGGTGTAACTCCGCTGCCGCAAGAAATCACGGCACAGCGGACAGAGCTCCGGCGGGATCTCATGGCGGCATGGAGAGTGCGACTGTCGCAACCCAGCGCAGGGCACGCCACAATTGCGGCGGTAAGACCCCTCTTTGAGGAGTGGCTTGAGAGCCGCCACGGCGTCCTCACCTTCCGCCTGACGCAGGTCCTCACCGGACATGGCTGTTTCGGGAGGTTCCGGTTTCGTATAAGGCGGGAGGAAACGCCCGGGTGTTATCATTGCGTGGATCGACCGGAGGACACGGTGGAGCATACGGTGGAGGTCTGCCCGGCTTGGGCGGAGCACCGCCGTGTCCTCGTGGCGGCGATCGGCGGCGGCGACCTCTCGCGTCCGGCCCTGGTTCAGGCCATGGTACGGAGCGAGAGGGAATGGGAAGCCGTCACCTCCTTCTGCGATGCAGTAATGCTCGCGAAGGAGGAGGCGGAGCGCGAAAGGGAGAGGCAATCTCTGCGCCCTCGCGCCCCTAGCCGCCGCAGGAGGAGGAGACACCCTGGGCGTCGGGAGTCGATTGCCGACTCCCGGCCACCGTAGGCGCGGGCTTGCGGACGGCGAGCAATGGGCAGCTCGCCGTCCGGTAAGGACCAGGCCCGGGTCGACGGCGCGTCGTGTTCCACGCGCGCCTCAAAGAGATGTCAGCAAAATTGACGGGGTCCGATAGGACCGATGCCTGCCGGGGCTGCGGATTGTTCGAAAGAGTTACCGTGGCCCTGGCGCACAGGCAACTGAAGGAACACGGGTGGGTTTTAGTCAGTAAGAGTCTGACACGCCCTTCCGCTCCGCCCAGAGCGGGAGACGTCATTTGATGATTTCCCACCCAAAAAAAAAAAAAAAGGCGTCCCTTTTTTGAGTTATAACTCAAAAACTGAAAAAATGGGTTTCCTAATACCAATAATCGCTCTTGAATTCGAATGCAACTTACGTTGACTCCTGGGGCCTTGGCCCAATCCTTTGGCGATTTATGATGCTGACGTTGCTGTAACTCCTGAGGTCCTGGGCCGTTCCTTGCCTAAATCATATGTAGCCGAGTCTTTCATTACAGTATACAGGATGGAAAGTTGTAGCGGGCCCTTGAAGAGAAGCATCATATTGATGCTACAAAATTTTACTCAAAGGAAAGTTGGTAATTTACATATTTAATTTTACGTATTTTTTTTTTAAATCGCTTTCTCGCACCAAGCATCGATCCAAATCAAACGCGAAAAGGTAACACCGGTTTTTTATAGCACGAATCAATAGAGTCAACCATAGGGATAAAAACATAAAGAACTTTTATCCATATGATTTACCCTATTGTCAAATATTTCATCATCAAAAATTCATCATCTTTCACTATTTTGTTCACCTTAAATCAATAGAAATCGTATATGAAATTGTGTATTGTTTCCGTTGTAATGAAATTCAAGATGAAACATAACTAACGGTAACGTAGGTTTTAAGAAAAACGAGAGGAACTTTTCCAAATAAAAATCCATGATTTTACTCATTAAACTTTATTATCGTTTTAAAATAAAAGAGAAATTTAATAAAAATATGATTATGTAGTGCTTCAATAATTTATTTGTTAGGGTGATAAAAGTAGAATACAATGACAATAAGAGAAAATATTCATAATTATAGTTATAAAATAAAAAGCAAGAACAATTAGAAACACAAAACATTTTCCTATTAAAATTTTGAATATCTCAAGATTGGCGCATCTCATTCACATACTGCGTAGAAAAGTGAAGTAAGACATCGAAGTTTTCAAAATCTGTAAAAAAATAATGTAAATTCAACTGGCGTAGTGTAGGTATATCGACAGAACACTTTCAGTGGGTGCTTTCTTAATATGTATAGTCTGTTCCAAAAAAAGTATCTGATGAAATTGTAAACAGATTAATTCTTACACAGTCACTCACTAAAGGGTACATTCATCGGTATTTAGAAGGTTTCAAATTTATATCTCATCTTCTTTTGTTATCCAAACAATAATTGTAATGGTACGGTTTTAAATTGTAATTGTAAAATCATCGACGAACATTGAGGTTACAAAATTAATCAAATGAAAAACATCTTTAAGGCGATTTAGAAATGTTGAATTTCGTGTTTAAGTACACAAATAATGAAATCAAAGTGGGAATTTGCAAGTGGCACTACAAATTGGCATCTACGAGTACATTTTCTGATCCAATTGTTTACATTTTCATTAGATACTTTTAGAACAGACTATTATGTTCCTAAATATGGCTCATATTTAAATAATATAATAATATAAGAATTTTAAAAAACATCTCAACAATATCTTTTCTTTCTTCCTTTTTGTCTTGCCAAGACCAAAGAATAAATAAATATCCTCCTATCCCAGCAACTCTCAGAATCATGATGTTACGTTTGCCAATCAGCAGTCTTCACACAAGACGGCCTAGACAAGTGGCAATGGCTGTCAAAACGTTTTGTAATTCTGCAACGACTTTCAACAGGATTGTTATAAGCTTTTCGGTACCTAGCTTATATCCATCCAACACATTTTTGATATTTCCGTCATCATTATCGTTGATAGAATTTCACTTTGTTTAGGCCCCAAGGACTAGTTTGCTCCAATATTCATCTGCGAAATGCTAAAACTGTTTAATATAACTCACCATTGCCATAGATGTAACACCGACATTAGCAACACCTAGAGCCTTCACATGTACAGGTTCTTGCACATTCATTAAGAAGAGGACCACCATTTTTCTGTTCTTTACGTCCATGCATTCCCATGGTACGCCATATACTGCGTCTTTTAGTTTTGCACTCTGAAATTATTACAAAGATATTGGTGCCGATTCTCTAGTACACCGAACTAAAGTAACTAAAGTATCACTAAAATTCCTTACTTTTGGCTATCAGAAACATAAAACTATTCTGCAAAAAAATATTTCTAAATTTAATAATAATGTTGACGCAACTAAAATTTAATTTGACAATCGCGATTCCACGTGGTACTTGTTTGTCCTACCCCGTGATTTTTTTAGAGCCGGAGGCGCGCATGTCGGGCAGCCTCGACGTGTTTTATATGTTTTTTTATACTTTTTGTATGGAAAATATGAAAAATTATCACCTACATGTAGAGTTTAAGGGGTTTAAGGGTAACGGTTTAAAGGTAGGTAATAAAGGAGGTCGAAATTTTCATTATTTTTGCGATAGGATACACCATTTTCGAGATAATTATAAGCAAAATAAAAGAAAAAAAGGTACTGTTTTTGCACCTGAAGTCGAGGTGTTGTGGTGAATTATAGTTCATGACAACTAAATTTTATTCCACACCTGTTTAATCGCGATAAAAAATAGCCAGATTTAGTTAGCCAACCAAAATGTTTGATAGAAAAAGTCAAATTCAGAATAGCAAAATTGCCATTTTCACTAAATTACTAACTCAGTGCCATCTTAGTGCTGTCAAACTAAAATATAGTTAAGTTGTGTCACTTTAGTCTATTTCAGAATGAGAAATTGTCAGTTGTCAGGAATAAACTAAACTTTCGAGATTTTTAGTCTAGTTTAGAGAATTTTGTGACAAGTTAATCGGCACCAATGTTTATTTGGCCAAAATCATAGCACCTCGTTACAGCTATTCAAATGTACTTATAATTATTACAAGCTTTTTGATGCCAGTCACGGATAGACAAATAAAAGCCTTCAAATTTTCAGAAGCAAAAAGTAAATAAAACATAGAACATGGCGAGTGATGAGATGAATTAAACTATTAAAGTTGACTCTTGACGTTGTTGTTTAATTCATCTCATCACTTACACAAGTCTCCCACGTCCTTCTAATTTGGCGCATGTGATAATTTCTAATTTATTCCTACTCAGAAAAGTATTGACATTCTTACCTCACTTCCCACCAGTTCGAAAATAACTGATAACTGTATAAGCTGCTGGGTCAATATAATAGTTAGTGGCAAATAACGCATTAGAGCTTGCGCTGTCTGAAAAATAAAATCAAATAAGTCTACAACATATCAGCTTTTTGTTCGATATAATCTAGTCGCGTACTGACCATTTGTGAACATTCTAGGAGTAATAGGCAGCCGCTGGCCTGATGGAACATGTAATACACGAACAGCATCGGCCCGAATACATCCGACATAGTGTCTGTAAAACTGTAAGAAATATTTAAATAATATATATTATATTTATTTATTATTTATTTTATATTTTATTTTTATATTTATTTATATATAAATAATATTACCCAAGGAGTTCTCTGTCTTCGTATTGATCAATAAATAACTTACCCAACAATCTCCCGATGGTAATTGATACATTCTTTTAACCTATCTGAAACTTGTAACAGTTCTTCTTTGGAATATTTTCCAGCATGTATAACGAAACCATTTTCTAACATAAGATTAGTATTAGAACTCGGTCTTGGGAAATCATTGAGAATATTAACGAGTATTTTGAAATGGCCCCAAAGATGGAAAACCATTAGTGAAAGAAACAGATCGAACATGCAGAACCAAGTTGAGCATAGATATGACAACGACCTGCAAAAAGAAACAATATAATACATTATTCTACAACAATAAATAAATACTAACACAAATTATCAGTCAGTTTTATACCGACTCTCACATGACTATGACTTCATGTATTTATAAATATCAGAGTGCATTAAAGCAGCCTCGACGAGTAGCGAAACTTCAATGTACGCCCGTCGCACCCCGTACAGTAAGATCTGCCACAACATTGCTGACGCATTGCTACTACATTAACCACGGCAATAGATGTATTTAAACAATGTGGAGATGACAATGCGACAGTAGTCAAAATTAAACTTCGTATATCTAATGACGTTGCGAGTTGGATTATCAGCAAAACATATAGTCGGCCCATTACTTCTACTTATTTGGTTTAATTGTTTTATTTTTAACTCCTGACGCCAAAACGACGAGTTTGACATGTCTGTGGGGGTGTGTGTGTCCGTCAGTGGCACCGTAGCTCCCGAACGGATGAACAGATTTTGATTTTGTTTTTTTTTTGTTTGAAAGGTGAATTAGTCGGGAGTGTTTTAAGCTATGTTTGATGAAAATCGGAAATTCGGTTTTTAAAATTTTATTTTTTTATGTCTAGGTTATGATTAATTTGATAGTTTCAAAATACTTCCTGTGCACTAATATTGCCCTGGTTTCGTTCGTGATGGCGCCAATAAACAAGCGTAAGACTTGTGAATAATTTAAAAAATATTGTTTGAATCATAAGACAAAAAGCACATTACATGAACTGTATGCTAATGATGTCGCTAACTTACCAATGAATAATTAAAGCAACAATATAACCCCTCACATCAGTCGAAGTGTTAAACGGATAAGAATAATAGAGAGAATGTTCATACGTCGAGTTTTTTAGACCACCTCTTTTGTACTTTCCGGCAGCATAGTTACTGTACATAGGTATCAGGTTGAAAAGAGATAACCCAGCTAACATCTGGGCTACTAAGAATAACGTAAAGAGATGAGATACTAAGTGGACCATTTTGTGAGTCTGAAACAGAAATTTAAATAACCATTTTGCAATCCTAAGTCAAAAAAACTAGAAGGTGTCCCACAGGGAAGTGGACCTATAATATTTTTATCAATATATAAAACTGATTGTGTTGTATTTAGTACATCCACCAATACTGCTGAGCGTGCCCGCCTGGAGGCTGTGGGTGAGTGGGAGTCGGGCCTCTGGCTTCAGGCGCTACCATCACCCAACATAGGCACTATGCTGGGTGCCACCACCTTCCGGCTCGCTACTTGTCTGTGTCTGGGCACTCCTGGCGTGACTCCGCATCGCTGTCAATGCAGTGAAAGAGCCGACTGCTTATTTTGGACACCATGGCCTATCCTGCAGTAAGAGCGCAGGCCGAATAACACGGCACGCCAGCATCAATAACATTATCCGTTGTGCTCTTGACACTGGGGTGCCAGAAGTTTTAGAACCCAATGACTTGGCACGCGACGATAGGAAGATACTTGACAGAATGACCATAATGCCTTGGAAGGAAGACAGGCCTTAGATGTGGCATGCAACGTCTGTCGACAATCTTACGCTATTCCATCTTCCTAGCACGGTGGGCTGTACTGGGGTGACTACTGCAGGTGCGGAAAACCTCAAACTGCGCAAATATTCCAATCTTTTTGGACTTTTATGTTTGATTCGTTTGGGGTTGGAACCCTGGTTTCAACCCCTAACGAATCAAACATATGGGCAATGGGGTCTGAGTGCCCGGTTAGTTTTTGGAGACATCGCCAAGCGGTCTGTCGACTCTTCACGTGAGCAGAGGGCTGGCCTATTTTAGGAAAAAAGAATCACAGCATTGCCATACAACATAGCAATGTTGCCAGACTATTGTGCACGTTTCTTATTGACAGCGATGCGGACGAATTTGTTGATGCCCTTTGATTATTTACCCTCCTTTTTTATACTCGTATACTTGTACATATTATTATTTTAAGACTGTTAGCTTTTTAAATTATGTAAATATTATATTATATTAAAGTATATTTTTACAATTAAATCTGTATTCCTTTAAATATTTGAACAACTTAGATATTTCCAGATATTTTTTCAAACGTTGACCGAATTAGACTGAATACCGAATTTTAGCACCAGAATTAATACTTTAAATAAAAGGAGCCTGATATGCAATATCTTACCTTCATCGCATATTCAGAACGATCTTTGTAGAAGAACAGATGCATTTTAGTAAGAAATTCTTTAGCCAGCAGTCGGTAATTAATAGAACACGTCAGTGTGATGACTCTGGACTGTAACAATTTAAGTAATTTACAAATCAATAAAAAGTCAGAAATAAAAATAATTTATTTGCTTATGGCCTACGACTGTACGTCTGAACTTCGAAGTTTCAAATATCGATGTATTTAATTGACAATGTTCATAATCGCGATGTACGAAACTTCGAAATAATGTCTATTCAAACTTCGAAGTTCAGTATGACATTCTTTCGAATCCGATTAAATACAATCTCAATTAAATACATCGATATTTTGAACTTCGAAGTTCAGACATACAGTCATGGCATACAGATAAGATATTTTTTTTGTAAATAGTCCCGATACATTTTTCCTTACGGCATGCAAAATATTTGAATAATTACAATAACTAACTTAAACATAAAAAATAAACCCATGTTCATATAAATTCTCAAAAATCGATTATTATTTATTATCTATTTGAGTTACATTAGCTGTCTCGTGGAGTCTAACAGTAAAGCCAAATATGCATGTGTTAGGAGTTAATTCATGCCAATAGTCATTCAAACGAACGGCTTCTAGATCGGCATTAACATTGAACATCAGATGTCCGTTATCAGATTGCCTCTTCAGGTCACCAGTTAAGTCATAGTCACTACAAATTTCACTTACCATATTAACTGTAGTCATAAGCATAACTATATACATATGCCCAACTTCCAAAAAAGATAATTCATTCATGTGTATGATGACATAAGAAGCGCCTCCAGACAAGCCAGAAATAGTCACAGCCACATAAAAGTATTTAAGGTACGCGTTTTGGTAGTGTGGCTCGGGCTGTCCTAATTCTTTTCGAGGCCAGGAGCTGATGATGACCAGCGTAAAACGTAAGAGTCTAATGTATAGGTAATCGGAAGGGCAACTGATGCCGCTGCAACAGAAAAATACGTTCACTTCGCTTGTTTCCGTCTTAAAGTGTATTCTAGTTTGTAAGCATTGTAGTCTTGGGCTGAGAAAGTAATATCCAATGTATAACGTATTTATTAATTGGTGCTATGTAATAAAATCCTATTCAAATAGAATGTTGGATATTATATATATCCAACAGTTAGGTTCTTTACCTTCTACATTCAGTCTAACGTCAAAGGCCCCGGTAACGCGGCGTCGATCATGTACGAAATTTTACTACACAATTTTATGCTCACACAAGCCGTGCGTGGATGAGATTTCACACTGGCAAAAAAGATAAACTTCCATACAAAATTTCATCCTCTATAATATAGAATAGAATAGAATATTCAAAAATCTCTTCGTTCTCTAAGTCTCTCTAATCTTCTCGTTATAATAAGGAACTATTGTGCAAAATTTCATGCTTCTACGAGTAGACCCAGCGATCCTTCTGTGCGTTGTGTCAGTGAATTTAAGATGTTTATTAAGTAGATGGCAGGTTGAAACTGCATTTGTTTTAAACCGTATGAACAGCGGGATGTGGACGTGTTATCTCAACTTTTTACCGTAAAATATCCCACAGGACAGCGCAGTGTAAACAGCTGCAAAGGCTTTTCAGACAAATATATGTTTTGAAAATAAAATAACACGACTACTTACAGTACAGCTTCGTTTTCGAAAAGGAAACTACGTAAAGTCATTTTGACTAATTAAATCCAGATCTGCCTCAATCAACTTTACCCTCTCTTCATTCGTAGCAGAGTGGTTGTGGTCATGAATTAGTCTTATCCTTTTGTTGATGTTTAAGTTCAATTCAAGGACTTATAAACATAAAATTATAGCCTAAAGCTCAGGCCATACCAGAATAAAAAATCCTTATTTAAAATAATGAGAAGTCAGTCAAAATTCCAGTACTTAAAAAAAGACAGATTTATATACTTATGTTTTTTGGTGCCCCAAAACACCCCTATTCTAAAACAGTAAATAAAATGTCTTGTGCTCAATACACGATACCAAATATTCTGGTATTTGGTATCGTGTATTGAGCACAAGACATTTTAGAATTATAGAGTCATGCATATATATTATCTAGTGGCTTGTATTTGTGATCTGACTAATTGTAGAAAATGATGTAACCAATGGCAGATTGACTAACAGAATTAAGTAAGTTAATCGACAGAAACAGACATGATATTTTTAATCATCAATCGCGGAAATGGCTTAGATTTCAACAATTACGCATTTTTTGGGCAGTTTCCTTTCAAAATTTAACATTTATTTTAAGCTTTGTAGTCACACCCTTACAATATTTATGAAAATTATGAAAACAAACCACGTTTCTTATACATAAATTCTTCCTATTTAATGCATGTTCAAAGTGAAACATTAACTTTAATAATACAGCAGCCTTTATGTTTGCATATATGCCTTAATTATCTCATATTATATGCCCTTTAATGTTTGAAAGCATGTTTTAATGTGGATACTTATCTACGGTATTTTATCGAGAACTATTTATCATAAAATAAAATAACACAATATAACATCACGCCTTGTTTCCCCAATGGTTTGGGCAGAAGTGTACCTACATTTCGCCAATTATGTATTTGTCCCATGTAATAAATACTTGTAACAAATCTAATAGATTCGGAGCAGATAGGCTGTGACAGACGGACAGACATACAGACACACGATTGATCCTATAAGGGTTCCGTTTTCTTATTAGGACGTCCGGACCCTAAAAATGGAAGTGTTTTTATGTTGCTTGGAATTTTGCCATACAATTTGATGCACATGATATAGCTGTTGTTGGATGTGAGTGTGAGATTGGTTTTGGGTTGATATAACTTGTTAGTATTATGAGATCGAGGGGCATAGTAGTTTGTCGCCTGCTGAAAAAGACTCTTAATGTTTGAACACAAAATAAATATGATTCCAAGATATAAATGCACGGTAAGGTAAATCCTAACTTCCTAATCCTAACTTCCTAACTAATATTATAAATGCGAAAGTAAGTTTGTTTGTTTGTTTGTTACCTTTTCACGCCTAAACCACTGAACTGATCATCCTGAAATTTTGCATATACGTTGTCAGGTGTACAGAAACGGACATAGGGTACCTTTCATCCCGAAAAAAAGTACTGTTCCCGAGGAAAACAACAATAACGTTCTTATGATAATAGATGGCGCCACGTGTCTTTCGAATATGAATGAATTATAACCCGAATTGATAGTCAAAGTCTAAATTAACGCGAGCGAAGCCGCGGGCAAAAGCTAGTATTTTATATTTTCTAAAAAAAGGGCGACAAGACTATTTGTTTCTGCCCAAATATAGCCCTTAAATTCTTTTTTTTCATAACGAATGCTTGATCAATTTCCATTCAGCGACCCGAAAGAACGGTACCATACCGCAAAATGAAGAATATACATATATAGCCGTGCTATGCGGTAATTGGGGTGTTTCTAGATATCTCGCAACTAATACGGCTCAGAGGGTAGACAAAACGACTCAACACCTACATGAGAATTTAAACAATATAATGTTCAATATTCAAAATTGAATGATTGACTACAATCTAGAAATTAATTTCTCGAAAACAAACATTATGCAATTTAGGCCTTACCAAAAAAAAACATTAATTATAAATTTTACATTTGACGATATTAAAGTGGAATGCGTAGAGACGTTTACTTTGTTGGGTCTTGACTTGGATATACACATGAACTGGAAAGCGCACATCCAAAAACTTAAATCGAAATTATCTAGTTTTATGTATGCACTACGCGAGCTCAAAAAAACTACGGATGTAAAAACTGCCCTGTCCACGTACTATGCATATGCATATGCTTGGCTTACGTGTGGAATAATACTTTGGGAAGATAGTGTTGATAGCAAAGACTTGATCATCCTACAGACAAAATGCATTAGGATAATAGTTTATATTGACAATGACGTAAGTTGTAAACCGCCTTTTAGGAAACTAGGCATTCTAACTTTGACATCAATTTATATTCTAGAAATCTGTAAATTTGCTAGAAAATATCCAAACTTCTACCTTAAAATTATAGACCAACCTCGCCGATATGAACCGCGTTCACTTTTTAAAAATACGCTCGTAATACCACAATCAAGGCTAAAATACACAGCACAAATGCTCATGTAGCATCAATTAAAATATATAATAAAATAACTAACGATCTAAAAATGGAACAAAATGATAAAATATTTATTAATCGACTCATAAAACTACTGATCGATAAGATCTATTCCCATCCAATACCAAGAGCTACATTGGTATTAGTTTATTTCCGAATTTATTTTCTATTCCCAACGAGTACCACATTTTTTTAAATAAAAAATCTATTACTAACGAATACCAAAGCGTGACTTTTTGTACACTCAGCTACACAAAGTTTTATTCAAATTGCGTTTTACCGAAATCTAGGGTAATATAAATATAGGGTTAGGGTTAATAAGCTGGTCGACGGAGCCCCGCTAAGCGGGGCTCCTATTTCTGTCTAAAGGGTTTAAAGGAACCTAACCAACCAAACCTCGGGATGCCACTGACGTCGACCGTCTAGGGTTAGGATTTTCGGGAACATTTATTATGTTTTCAGAAACTTAGTTCGTCACTCAAAGCATTTTAATTTTACTGAACCTGACTGTATCTGATTTCTTTAAACTTGTTTCGGTATTGGTTTTAAAATGTGGTACTCGTTGGGAATAGAAAATAAATTCGGAAATAAACTAATACCAAATGGTATTAGCTCTTGGTATTGGATGGGAATAGAGCGTCGATAAATGCTATTGTACTCTAAACAATTTTTTTAATGATGACATCAAAATGGAATGACATTCACCACTATTGTATTCATATCTATACATTAGTTCAATTATTTTTATTTTGACTCTTGTTTATTTGATTTGTAGTACGTTTTATTATTTGACTTATTTTTTATTTATTTATTTTATTATTTATGTACACACAGTAAAATAGATACAGTACGGTATTTTATTTATTTTTCATTATTTTAATTTGTGACATCATTATTATTATTAATTTTAAATCATGCTACTACTTACTCGTATAATGTACTGTATTATTGTTGTGCCCGACAGGGTCCATGTGAACTTATAAATAATATTAAGATCTTGTACACACAAGTGATATGCTATAAAGATTTGAATTTGAATTGGAATTTGAAAACTATTCATTCTACGGCAAACGTCATTTACTTGGTTTTTTCAGGAGCAAAAACTAAAGATATCCCAAGAAATTTAACTCAGTCAGTTTCTGTCAGGGCGACCGCTTAGTAACAGTAACCGCATAGTACATAGCTACATTTAGGTTCAAAGGTTTTTTTCGGTATGTATGAAATTGCATATTTTGGTTTTACTGATATTGACTTTGAAATGGTCAGCTTCTAGTCATTTTAAAGACGTTTGGAGACGTGTTTATTTCCTGCTCGTAGGTATTTTTGTCGTTGTCTTTCAATATATTTTATTTATTTATTGTTTGGGTTTTCAACAATGAGTACACTGTTACTTTACAATTTGTACATTGCAAACTTAAGTCGAAACGCCTTATTACTTAAACAAAATCACAGCATGCACTAAGTTATGCACAGATAATAACACAATTAATTAATTTAAAAAATAATAAAGATTGTTTGAAAAAATATTTCAAAAGAAATATTAAACGCTAAATTGATTACAACAAATTTGAATAAAATAAAATAACTTTGAATAAATTAAATTAGATAAGATTTTATATTTGATATTTCTTCTATAAAATTAGGTTAATATTTGATTTTAGACTAGAGACACGTATTAAATGGCAAGCGCGGTTTTTAGAGCAGGTACTGATGAGTAAAAGAGTTCAATGTCCACTTCGTGCTATTTGTATGCAGCATAGATTCTATACAGTGGACAGTCAGATATCTTAACAGTAAAGCCTCCTATTAGAACTTCTTGGCAAATTACGTGGCACTTGGAATAAAACACTACTGAACAAATCGGGACAGTTCAGAGAGCCCGTTACTAACCTCTTAAGGAAAACCAAATCTAGCATATTCCTGCGTTTCTCCAGCAACACCATCTTAAAAATCTTCAGTCTTTCTTGGTATGAATTGAACTTTTTACCTATATTAGTATTATAGGTAAGATACCATAAGAACCGTTTTTGCAGCCGTTCAATGTGCTTGATATGGATCTTGTACTCAGTTACTTAGACCGCACTGCAGTACTCGAGATGGCTCCTAACTAGCGAGTTGTACATATTTTTTTTAATGTTAGGTTTTTTAAGTTTTTACACTCTCTCGTAACGAAGTCAAGCAGTTTCGATGTTTATAATATAATTTTGTCAATATGTTCGACAAAACTTAGCTTTTTATCGAACTGAATGCCTAGGTCTCGTATAGTTTCGACTTCCTCAAGCCGTTCATCATCCAATTTGTAAACTGACTGCATGATATTATTTTTTTGTGAATTTGGTAAGTTACATTTCTTTTTACATTCAAAGATCTTTTTTCAGTCAGCGATCGCAAGCGCGAGCGAGCGAACGTATCGAGGATGACGCATCCGAACGCGACGACATCTAGTAAAGTGAAGTGCAGTAATTGTAACATAGTTATTTGTGAAGTCCTGGCGTTTATTCAGAATAAAATAGACGTCATGGACGAGGAGAGTATTGTGCGGATATGTTCAACTTCGTTCACCGCGGAGGACATAATTGATGCTAAGGGGTTGCTGTATGAATCGGTAACTTCTAAGAAACGTAGAATAACATGGAAGGGGGATGGAAGATCGCAACGAGATCTCTTCGATGTTATTTCTGTTTTTAAGGAGACAGATCCCGAGGAAACTCTAATATTTGTAGCCAGAGAATTGCAGAAATTACCACCTGTTACATTCGATCACATAGATGCTACAAGATTGTTGAAAGATATACTTGTGATACAGAAAGACCTAAGATTATTAAAGGACACGTATGTATCATCAAATTAACTGCATGAGGTAAAACAAGACCTAATAAATCTGAAACAAGCATCTCTGGTTAATAATTATGAGTGCATAAATATAAATAAAAATCATGGCAGTGGCGGTATGTCTAACAGCTGCTATATGGACAGCGGACCGTTGGGCCTACCCCACATTGAAGAAAATAGCATGACTCATGACACAGCTGAGAGTACAGCACAGGACGAAACTGTGTCGTGCGCACGGATCGAGGGTGGCGGTGTCCCGCTCTCACAAGTGCAATACGCTGATGACGCGCAGCATGTGGAGGCTAGTTTCGACACCGCGGTTTCGAACAACGAAAGCCCGCCTGCACCTGAGCTGCGAGCGGGCCTCACTACGGACACGGGCACGTGTATGAATCATCAGATGGCATCTACAACGAAAAATCATAAAACATTAGCGCGTATTGTCGCTAAAGATGGACAATGGAAGGATAAGCAGCAGTCGGAGGAATGGACTTTGATACAGCGGAAAAGGCTGAAGAATCACCATACTATTGAAGGCAAAGCCCTTAATAATCCTAGCGAAAAGTTTAAGGCCACGGATATTAGAATACCTTTGTTTTTAAACAATGTAGATAAAAGTACCTCGGAAAGTGATATACTTGCTTACATATTGAATAAAACGCAGGTTAATGTATCTTTGCAAAGAATCAACGCGAAGATACAGCGACAACATAATGCGTACAAAATTTGTGTACCAAGGCCAAAGCTTACACTTTTCTTAGAAAGTAGTTTATGGCCGGAGGGCGTCTCTGTTAGAAGGTTTGTGGAATATAAAAATAGTGATGGTAGACAAATCACAAAAGAAGATAAATAATACGACTTTTGTCAGTTTCAATTGTCGGTCAATAACAAGATCAATTGACTGTGTACGATCGTTATGTCAAACAGCTGATATAGTGGCATTACAAGAAACATGGCTCATACCCCATGACATTTCATATCTAGGAGGGATAGACCAGGATTTCGCGTATACTGGTAAATCAGCGGTGGATACGTCGGCGAAGATGTTACGGGGTAGGCCGTACGGTGGCGTTGCTATACTATGGCGCAAGAGTGTGTATCCGTACGTGTCTGTAGTGGAGTGTGAAAATGTGAGGCTCACAGCCATTAAAGTAGTGCTTGACGATCGCCAGTTTTTAGTGTTTTCGGTTTATATGCCGACAGATGCTACGGATAATATGGCCGATTTTACGGACTGTTTGAGTGAAATTAGTGCAGTGATAGACAGTTGTGGCATGGAAACAGTCTTCATACTAGGGGATTTTAATGCTCACCCAAGTGCATCGTTCGGTAAGCATCTTATTAATTTTTGTGTTGAACAGTGTTGGGTGTGTGCGGATGTTGACTGTTTGGGACTGCTATCGGACTCATACACATATATTAGTGACGTTCATGGTACTAGGTCATGGTTAGATCACATTGTTGTGACTGAAGCTGCGAGGCGGTCAATTTTAAATGTTAAGATTAAATATAATATCTCGTGGTCTGATCATTTTCCTATAGAGCTAGTATGTGACATTAGTACTATAAAACCAAAAGTTAAACATGCCAAGACTGTACAGAACGGTGTGGTTTGGGATGTTAGGAATTTGTCGCAATTAAAACAATATAATCAAGAATGTTCACTCAAACTACGTGACGTAGATTTTCCCCCGGAGTTTAAAAAATGTGCTGATATTTTTTGTAGTGATTTAGAACATAGAGGTATTATAGATAAGATGTATAATAGTATAGTTAATATTTTACAAAATGCAGCATCAAATTCCTGTAAGAGAAAATTAAATAGTTTTCAAAAGAAAAAGCCTGTGGTTACTGGATGGAACAAATATGTGGAAGCGGCTCATGGCGACGCTCGACTTTGGTTTCAGGAGTGGATGGCTGATAGAAAACCCACTTCTGGTCCTCTTTTTGAAAATATGCGTAAATCACGTGCTACTTTTAAATCAAAGCTTAAATGGTGTCAGAACAACCAGACACAAATAAAAATGGATATTTTAGCAACACAACACACAGCTAAGAATTTCGGTCAATTTTGGAAGGAAACCGGTAAACTGAGTCCAGGGTCGGGCGTTCCAGTGAGCGTCAAGGGTAGTAGCGAGCCCGATAAGATTGCCAGCCTGTTTAAGGAGTACTTTAAGGTCTGCTCACCTTTGGCTACCGGTAATAAAGGATCTGAGTCAGATGAGCGCACCGGTCTGTGTACCGGGGACACGATCGTACGGATTACAAGTAGGGATGTCGCGCGGGCGGTGAAGGGCATTAAACGAGGAAAATCCCCTGGCCATGACTCATTGAGCATTGAACACTTGCAATATGCAGGCAGTCATTTGCCAAGGGTGCTGGCCATGCTTTTCACATTCTGCGTAGGGCACTCATACCTACCTGATGCATTGATGAGAACCGTGGTTGTCCCTATCATTAAGAACAAGACAGGCGACGCGTCTAGTTTAAGTAATTACAGGCCTATATCGCTCGCAACTGTGATTGCTAAGGTACTGGATAGTGTGATTGAGAAATATTTAGATAAACATCTTAAACTGCATGACGCTCAGTTCGGATTTCGAACTGGGCTGTCTACTGAAACAGCTATATTGAGTCTCAAGCACACTATCCGGTATTACACCAGCAGGAATACACCGGTTTACGCTTGTTTTTTAGACCTGTCGAAGGCGTTCGACCTGGTTGTGTATAACAAGCTGTGGCAGAAGTTGTCGTGTGAGACTGAACTTCCTGACGAATTTACATCGCTCCTTAAATATTGGTATGGCAATCAGCGTAACAATGTCAGGTGGGCGGGATCACTATCGGATGCGTATAGGTTAGAGTGTGGCGTAAGATAGGGTGGTCTGACTTCGCCCAAGCTCTTTAACCTGTACGTGGATGGGCTGGTCCGTGAGCTCAGCAGCACTCAGGTAAGTTGCTCGATTGATGGAGTTTTTGTTAACAATATAAGTTACGCCGACGATATGGTGCTGCTGAGCCCATCGATCAGTGCCCTCAGGCGCTTAATAAAGATATGCGAGTGCTATGCGGAGGCCCATGGGCTCAGGTATAACACGACCAAGAGTGAGGTGATGGTGTTCAAGTCTGGTACGAAGAGCTATGACACCGTACCTCCGGTTACATTGGAAGGCAGTGCTCTCAAAAGAGTGGCGCAGTTTAAGTACCTGGGCCACTGGGTCACCGAGGCCCTCACAGATGACGTGGATGTGGAAAGGGAACGCAGGGCATTGTCAGTCAGAGCTAATATGCTGGCCTGTAGGTTTGCACGCTGTACTGCACAGGTAAAAATAACTTTATTCAAGGCGTACTGTCAGTCTTTTTATACGTGCAGCCTATGGGTGAGGCATACGCAGAAGACTTACAGTGCCCTGCGTGTCCAATACAATAATGCGTTCAGGATGTTGATGCGGTTGCCACGCTTTTGTAGCGCATCAGGTATGTTTGCAGACACTCAAGTGGATGGCTTTCAAGCGATACATCGCAAAAGAATAGCGTCTCTGATGCGCCGCATACGGGGCAGCCCCAACAGCTTCCTGCAGCTCATCGCAGAGAGAATGGATGTGGATTGCTCCTTCATGGAGCATTCGACAAAACTACATGTGCGAGTAGTGCGGTCCTGATCCAATGTTTCCATACAGGAAGTAAACACACAACAATGCATTGTTGTGTGTCTATTTCTTGTATTCTTATTCTTATTATATTATATTATTTAAAAATAAAACATGTATGGATTTATAATTAAAGATTGTAATTTATCTGAAATAAATGAATTGAATTGAATTGAAAGACATTTTTTTGTGCTCACACCCCTTAGTCAGCCGGTCCAAGTCGGTTTGGAATAGTACCTACTCCAAAGGATTTCTTATAATCTTTATGGCTTAGAGGTCATCGTCAAATAAGAATATATTTGAGTTCGGGAAGCATTTGTAAATATCATTTATGAAAATAATGAATACATGCGGACCCAAATGAGATCCCTGAGGAATTCCCGATGTTGCGATGTTGAAGAGCAGCCTTTCACCACAAACCTGAACATCCGTCCAGACGGATATGATTGGAATCATCTTCCGAAATGCCATATATTTGAAGCTTCTTGGATGAGTATGTCATGGTCTACTGTGTCAAAAGCCTTGCTTGTCAAAAATCCAGGTTGATGCACATGTAGACTGCATCAACCTGGACACGCGCATGCACTTCAACAACAACATAAGTCACCAAATTGGTAGCTGTCGGCTTCTCCTTCATAAATCCATATTGGCTATCTATTCTTAGCTGTGATAAATGTCTAGCTAGCACAGAGCATATGAGGGCTTCAAATACCTTTGCAAGTATGGAGAGAATAGCGATGGGCCTTTAATTGCACATATCGGACTTATCCCCGTTTTTGAAAATAGGCCCTATTTAGGTTTCCTTCCAAATGGTCGGAAAAGTATCCCGAAGCACAGAGTTAGTAAATATAATATTTAATGGCAGTGATAAACATCCGCCAGCTTATTTAAAAGCAAAGCAGGTATATTATCAGTGCCAGCCCCTTGGAAACGTATTTTTTTTTTAATTCTTTGCTTATCTGGTCTTGTGATATTATTATTAGGCCTTACGTGCTATTGCATATGCAGCTATCCAAGTCACTTGCGCCCTCATGCACACGATTCCCATCACCACGATATACCTTAGAGAAATGGGATGCGAAATAATTACATATTTAATTGATTTTTTCGGAAGTGTTTATACCATCGGTCATGACCCCGCAGATATTATTTTTCGCGGTTTAAGTTTGGCATATTAAGGTAACTTTACTCTGAGTTTAATAATAATAATGGGTTTTTTTTTTAATGGGATTTGGGAAGCTGTACTTATGGCAACGTCGACGACCCTCTTTAAATGTCTTATGACATATATGTCATACAAATACCTATGGTAATCGCGATGAGTCAGATGGCAGTCACGCTAACACCAGCAGGCGTAGCATGACGCTTTCTATTTCTTGGAAGACAAGACATAGCTATTTCTATACAAAGTAACATTTCGTTTCTCTATTTTTGACATCGCACCGTAAAAATCCTTCTAAAATCCGTCATTTTGTCTTTCGGTTTACCAATCGTTGTCTAGTTCTTTTTATATGTAGACTATTTCAGAAGAAAGTTTTCTATCCCAAACGTCAAAATCACACTGACAACTGTCAGTTGTCTAAGGTAGTGAAGACAATTTGATTTTGTAATCGCCATGCTAAAAACAGTAGAAAACTTTTTACTCGCCGGCCGCAAAGTATAAAAATGGAATGGAAAAATGGAATTTTTCACTGTTTGTATGGAAAATGTGAAAAAGTATTACCAACATGTTTAGTTTTAGGGGTTTAAGGATTCCATAAAGGGGGTCGAAATTTTCATTATTTTTGCGATAGGACACACCATTTTCGAGATATAAGCAAAATAAAAGAAAAACGTGAATAAACTACTGAATTTCGTAAAAAGTGCAGTTGACTCTTTCTACTTTGCTGCCGTCGTACTGTCTTCATGGAACGTTATTTTTGTCTATTCTTCCGTCGACAAAACCCGTTTCTTTAATGGTCATGCTACGCGTGCTGATATTAATATGCAGCCGAAGAAAATGATAAGGACACACTGAAATTTAAAAAAAATGCGAAATCAACCCAACTAACAAAATAACTAGAGTGACACAGTGTACCTACTTTAACATTCCTGAATACCAAAAACACACGAACAAAGTCGCGAGGATAGCCAGTTCAAACTAAAACGTTCAGTTTAAAAATACACCAACCCTGGTCCTATACTTAATAGGAAAAGTTCTGAGAATTTTCTGGCTTCCATTCCCAGAGAGCCCTAGGCATTGCGTGGTTGCCTTGATTAGATTCTAGGTCAGGGCTGCAGAACTTGGGTTAAACGGTTGAACAAGCTGAATAGATGAAGCAACAAATTAATGTAATTTCCACAATCAGGCATGCATATGATTATGCTATTTCACTCGGGGTTGGCCGCTGTAGGAATATTTGCATTTAAATGGGAACAGCAAGGACTGCTTATCTTGTTTTGGCACGGCTTAGCAGCAGTGATATAGAGCGGGAGCGCAGGGTGTTGGCGGTGAGGAGCAATATGCTTGCCCGCAGGTTTGCTCGCTGCACGGCAGACGTTAAGGTGACCTTATTTAAAGCGTTCTGTCAGTCCTTTTATTCGAGCGGCCTGTGGGTGTTATATACAAGCCGAGCCTACAACATCCTGCGCGTACAATATAACAACGCTTTCAGGATGCTGCTGCGGCTGCCGCGGCGTTGTAGTGCATCGGGCATGTTTGCCGAAGCTCGCACGGTTGGTTTTTATGCCATCATGTGTAAAAAAGCGGCTTCCTTGCTACAACGCTTGCGTAGCACTCGCAATGGCATCCTGAAAATGATTGTTAACAGGCCAGACTGTCCTATACAATGGCGCTGGGTAGAATTAGCTATAGGTACACGAAGATAATTATTATTAGGTGTACCTATGGTGCTACCACTCTGAGCCACGAGGGCGGGCTTGGGCAATTTAACTGTGTTTGTGTCCTTACTAACGATACTAATATACTATAAGTCCTTTCTGTTACTAACCCGTCACTAACCAACATATGGACTGTTCATGTATGTGTTCATGTCTGAAATAAAGATTTATTATTATTATTATTCATTTATTTATTTACATCCTTATTAAATACATTTTTAAATATTTTTATAAAAACATAAAAAAAAAACATTTAAAAATATAAAAAATAGTGGTCCGCCGGTATCGGGAGCAGGGTCCAAGCTACCGGTGGTTAGGACTCCAGAGACAGGAACCTCCTCACAATGCGAGCCGTATCGAGGAGTACTGCCTTCTGGATCAGGCCCTTGATCCAACCGCCTAACGAGAGCCTCGAGAGATGCTGGTTGAGGCTTTCGGCCATCAGGCCATTGGCCGATACGACAATCGGCACAATGGTAGCTGAGCTCACATTCCACATGTCAACAACCTCGTGTGCTAAGTCGAGATATTTAATTTGTTTCTCTTTCTCAGCTTTCACGAGGTTCTCGTCATGCGGAATGGTAATATCGATAATCATTGTGCGACGCGCTAATCGATCTATCACCACTATATCAGGTTTATTGGCGACAATAGTCCTGTCAGTAATGATAGACCGATCCCAGTACAACGTGATATGGCCATTTTCAAGAACTGGGTCGGGCACATACTGGTAGTACGGTACCTCAGAATCCACCAGTTTATATTTCAAAGCAAGTTGCTGGTGAATAATCCTGGCTACTTGGTTATGCCTGTGCAAGTACTCGCCGTTAGCTAGACGAGAACAACCAGAGATAATATGTCTGATGGACTCACCCGGACGATGGCATGCCCGACACACGTCAACCGTCCCATCTTTCATAATATGTCTCCGGTAGTTATTCGTCAAGATAACTTCGTCCATAATTGCACAGACGAAACCTTCTGTTTCCCCGAAAAGGTCACCAAAACGAAGCCAGGATACGGACGCTAAGAAATCTACACCGGGCTCATGAAGAGCCCGGTAGAAGCGTCCGTGAAGCTCCTTGCTTTGCCATATTTCCTTGCGGTCATCTGTAGTAAGTACCACAGGTTTGCGCCAGTTCTCTTTAGCCATGGAGAGCGGGGTGAGTCCCTTGTCCACTGTTACCACATCACGGTGCATACCCACTTCGGCTTTTAAAAAATATTCCCTGAGACTGCACACTTCACGGTTGTGGAGGGTCTTTGCATTTAAAAAGCCTCGACCCCCGCACTTCCGCGGTATGTACAGTCTCATCACCGATGATCGTGGGTGATGCATCCGGTTTGCAGTCAGCAGTGTACGGACCCTCCTATCTAGGGCGTCGAGTTCAGTCTGAGTCCATTTGAGTATGCCGAAAGAGTACATCAAAACCGGCATGACCCAACCGTTGAAGGCCCGCACCTTGTTTCCGCCTGAAAGAAGACTAATTAATACTTTCTTCAAGCGACCAAAGAAGCGCTCCTTCAACGATTGCTTCATGTCAGTAACGTTGATGCCTAACGCTTCCGACATACCTATTATTATTAGCTTCATCATCATTCCCCTACTCGTATCCCAATTCATTTGAGGTTGGCGTAACATGTCATTTACTTCCATACTTCTCTATTAGACGTCATCTCAGCAGTCACCCCGTTTCTAGCCATATCGTCTTTCACAAGTCTTTGGCACGGCTTAGCTTCTTTTTTAGCCTATGCTGTGTCCCACTGCTGGGCAAAGGACTCCCATTTTTCCTTCCAAACCTCCCTGTCTTGTGCGATCTCTGGCCATGTTAGCCCTGCAAACGTTATCAGATCGTCACACCACCTTCACCTTGGTCTACCTCGACGGCGATATCCTCCCTCAAGCGTTCATTGAGTGATGACGGCTCAGCTTATCGTGATTCAAATATAAGCCAGTCAGCCAGGGCTGACTATCCAGCGCACTGACTTTTAAGCCCACTTGTACCACAAATCACTAATGCGTTTAACGCTTCGTACTCAAAAACATAATTATGTCTCTGTCATCTTCAAACGATTGAATATTGAGAATGTAATAAGATTGAACATGAAGAATATTTTAATGCGACCCAGACTGGACTGATAAATGATAATTTTGTGTGTAAGCACAGCAAGAGTTTATTAAGCTTTCCGGATATAAACATATTTGCAGTTAAGCAATATTCAGTAACAACAATATTTCTATAGCGATATTCAATTTCTAACGTAAGCTTACAGTGCGCCCAAAATTGCTGTAAAAGAACATGTTATCTTTCAAAGACTTATCCTTACAAGCCCTTGGTTTCGATTGTTCAAACTAGATGGCGCTGGCGACTTCTCAACTGAACAAGAAAACGCCGAAACAAAGTTTAAGATCATAGTTTCTTTAAAAGTCCATAACAATATTAATATGTACCTGAATAATGAGAGAATAGAAGTTAGAAGAGAGAGCACAAGAGTTTTGTACAATCATAATAATGCTTCCAGCAATGTCAGTAAACGTTTGGAATAAGTTCTACTAGTTTTTTATTGATATTACATGATATATTTTTTTATTGATATATTTTTTATTGGTTTCTTGGAAAAACCTTTTTACAGCACTCGGGCATTTTAACTCTGTTTGGTTCCTTTTAAAGGATAAGCCACGTCACTCTTTGTTCTCGTAACAGGGATTAAGGTCAACAGCGCACCACCAATTCCCTTGGAGTTGCTAGTGTCCAAAGAAGGCAGTAACCTCTTCCTTACTTACACGTAAGGTTATCTCTTGTATGTCTGTCCGCTTATATGTATATATATTTGTTTTTTCTGTGGTCGTTTCAGTATAAGTTATAAGTAGCCTACCTACCGGCTATAGGTAGGTAAATACGCATCTAGGTACAATTCCAATTGTCCCAAAAAAAAAATTGTTCTTTCTTTCTTTCTTTTCTTTCTTCTTCAATTCCATTTTACATGAAGATACTATTCTATGTTGGTTTATGGCTTTGGGTTTCAGAGAAACAATTACATACAAATGTTACAATGTTTGTATTCTTATTAATTCAATAAAGATGCACATTACAGATAATATATAAACGAGGCGCCATCTGGTGGCTATATTTTAAACTAACATAGTTATTGTGGCCAGTGTTAAATTTTCTATTTATTACAACATTCTAGCAATTAAAAGTTAGGTACTCTCAGATTTTATTCTAAATCTCAGTAATGGCAGTAACCATTTTCTTTTGGAGCTGTTGTTTCTTTTTCATTCCCAATTATAAATAATACATAAAATCTTTTTATTTCAGACAACAAAAAAGATCAGGTAACAGGATAACAGGTTTGCACTTAAACTAAAGACGAATTAATGAGAAGACCACCCATCTACTAGACAACGAGAAATGAAAACTAGGATATAAGTCTTCTCACAAAATACCTTATTTTGGCGAAGGTAGTGTCTGCCGCCACAGCCTTCAGGATGCTATTGTGACTGCCTCTTATTCTGCTCAGGAGTGAGGCCGTTTTTTTGCGAATGATGGCAAGAAATCCATCGGTATGGGTTACAGCGAACATTTCTGATGCATTGCAAAAGCGCAGCAGTCGCAAAAGCATCTTAAACTAAAAATTATCAAATTAGTAAAAATAAAATATGAAAATTATATTCTGAAGTTAGATTCTAGTGAATACTTGCCGTGCCCGCGGCTTTGCTCACGAGACTATTATTTTTGTCATTATAAGTCAATGGAATGGGAAACTAGATACGGTGGTTTTTAGGGTTCCCTAGCCAAATGGCAAAAGAGGACCTTATAATTTCGGCCTGGCCGTCTGTCTATCCATCCGTATGTAACAGCCACATTACTTACGTATAGTGGAGTTTCTTGCCCATTCTTCTCCATAAGAAACTACCTTTTGGAAGGGGCAACTAGAATCAATTCAATTTTTTCGTAAATTTTGACGTTCAAAAGTGCCTTTTATGTGCCTATTTGAAATAAATGATTTGACTTTGACTTTATTAATAAGTCCATGCAAGCGAAAATGAGGGCACATCTAGTTATATTAATGTCAGCTGCCAGGCTACTTCAAACTTTTTTTTACAATAAAAAAAAAATCTTTTTTACTATATTTTTTTTTGTGCAAATGGCCAAAAATTAATGCACCAAAGTTCTGTATTGGAAATTCCTCATTCTTCCCAATTTCACAATCTTAACTTTCATTGCTAACGCCCACGCAGTTTCCTAGTAGGGCACTAAACATTGCTGAACCCACGCTATGTTGGTTCGCAGCTGACCTATTCTGTGTGATGAGGGCGGGAAGATCTATTACTGCTTTATTTATTTACTTTAATTGACTAAAATTGCAATATGATTTTATGGCTTACTTCACCACCTACGGAAAAAAAATCGGTTATCTTCTCTGGTGGATGACTCGGTGTACATTTTGAATTAATTTATCTTGCATGGTTATTCGGACACTGTTAAACTTAGTTTAATCGTCACTTCCTTATATATACCTGTTCACACAATACACTTACATTTAATTTTATACACATTCATAATTTTTATAAAGCTGCGAAGTGCACCTTTATGCTGTGTACCAAATTTTAGGTACTCTATCAGCTAACTCTCGTCGAAACAGTAGTCAAAATTACTTAATGTCAAAAATACAGGCAGACATCCCATCGACGCGCACACTGTAACCATGAATTCGCCACAAGATTTTAGAACCCCTAGGGGTTCTAGAAATAGAAATTTTTCGTCGGTAAACAAAAATACCGGCCAAGTGCGAGTCGAACTCGCGCACGAAGTATTCCGGACCATTATCTATAAAAACGGCAAAAAAATCATGTCTGTTGTATGAGAACCTCCTTAAATATTTATTTTATTCTGTTTTTTAGTATTTGTTGTTATAGCAGCAACATAAATACATCATCTGTAAAAAACAACTACTCAACAACAACAACAATTTCAACTGTCTAACTATCACGGTTCATGAGATACAGCCTTGTGACACACGGACAGACGAACGGACGAACAGCGGAGTCTTAGTAATAGGGTCCCGTTTTATCCTTTGGGTACGGAACCCTAAAAAAATCTGCATTATAGAAAAGTGAAAAAGACCTATGCGGTCAAAATGTACGGAATAGATAATTTCCTTTTTTTTCAAGATATTATCTGTTCTGTTATCTATATAACCGACGAAAACTTTTAACGCAGCGGGGTTCAGAATCCATGGTATAACGAGTTGCGCATCGAAGTTCCTGCCACCCTGTATGGTTACAAAACTTTTCTAATTATAAAGAATTCACGTTTCAAAGTTTTTGCAACGGCATCTGTTGAACTAATCAGGGAAATACAAAGGAGACGTAGAATTTGTAAGCAGGTAGTGTAAATACGAGACGTTTTAACATTGCTACCAAAAGACTTTTGACTTTAAAATTAAACAAAAACGACTACCAGTGCGAACGAAAGTATCAGATAATGAATGTATTGAGATAATATTCGTAGGTATAAATTAATCTTTAATGTCAACATGATGATGTTAAACTCACGACGACGTTGTCTGGTTGTCGTCATCGCGTCAACGCCGGCTATCGCTGAAAACCAGCGCTGGGGCTCTGTCTCGCATAGGGTCGTAGCATTATGCTGAGCGATTGCCGTTTTGCGTGAATGTGACGCATATTTTCCCCCAACTCATTCTTTTTTGTGTTTGTATGTTTGTTTTTTGCGTCATGTTTACCACAAATAAACGTATTGTCTTTCTTTCTTTAAACTATTTAATTAAAATAAAATAAAAAACTAAATTTTTATCGACTTTTATCGTTGGCTGTAAGTGCCAGGTTTTAAACGGCAAAGCAAGCCGTCCACCAGCTCTGGTCCGGGTCAAGTACTTACTACAGATCTCTTCCCTTGAATTTCAACAAGATTGAATAAGGGAGTCGAAATCCTGGCCACTCCTCAAGAAATACACATATATTAATTGATTACAAAGCAACAATTACAGTTCCGGGAAGAACAAATCTCCCGGGAAGTGCGGAAAAATTCATCAAAATAATAACTCCGGAAGAGGAAAATAATACTAATTCAGTCAATAATACAAACAACATACACAATTATTAACATATATTACATATTATTAACATATACAAATATTCTGTACTACCTTTGTAATTAGTTTGTGTACATAGGTATAAACAAAAGCGTAACTAAGATGCCAACATTAACCAAACAAGACAGTTTGATGCCCCCAACTTTGTAACTAATACTCCGAGCCATAATCTCCCGTGGGGCCTTTATTACGCATATTAACGTTGCCAAGTAAGCGATATTACACTAGTAAAACCCCTGTATATTTGTCCAAGACGCGAACAATGTAATTCGCCTGTTGCTTTCACGGGAGACGAGAAATCAATGTCACAACACACACACATACCCGCCTGTTGCACGGCACCCTGTAAATACAGGGGAGAATACAAACACGTAGATAGGACACGCACACAAGTGAAAACTCAGGGAAATCGAACGCACACATAAATTTTCAGGGTCTGGTTCACACACACATAGAAGCGAAATACAGGGGAAGCTGCAGCTAGGTCGCGAATGACGTCAGCGCCCGCAAGGTCAATATCACTATTCCGTGCTCTTCTAACGCGTCGGAAGTTGTGTCTTTTGTCTCTCCCACACAGTGGGCTCGTCATCCCGTCTGGGCCGCGGGCTGCACGCGCTCTGAGGTCGCTTGTGTGCGAGAAGCCTTTTAGTTAGAGGCACCTTTTATACTTTTACGCTTCTAAACAGGCGTAGTAATTTCCCTGCTATCTACGACTTCCTACCAGTTATGCTTTAGTTTATATCGGGCTTTAGAGTTCATTTTCGATGCCTTGTTCAATATAATAGTTCCTACTTTGATAACTGAATATGTTCGTGCTTCTGCCTTGTTCTGAGAAATTGGTACACGACGACAATATCAAGCTATACATTTCCAATTTTAGCTGAACTCACATTGTATAGGCTTTTCGTACAGTGAGAAGTCAGCTTAAATTGGAAATTTATAGTTTGATATGTCGTCTTGCGTACACGGGTCACGTAACCGTAGTACCTACTCAAGTTTGATTGGCGTTCCGGGTAATGGTTTTATCGATTTATGAGACCGTATGTAAATATTGTTATAACAAACTTTCTGTAGTATAGTAGAGCTCCGATTTTTGCACTTGGAATGTACAATATAAAATAAAGTGATTCTTTGAAGTACCACTAAATCATCAATTTTATTGAACGTGATTAAAATAAGCACAACAAAAGAGAAAATACAAAGAAGTGTCTTTCAGCTCTAACTTGAGAATTTTCTTTTTTTGTAAATTTGAATTTGAAAGCATTTTTGTTAGAATAGTTTATTTAGCATACCAAATTTGAAATTTCAGAACCGTAATAAATTCGGAAATAAATAGGTACCAGCACTATTAAGGTACATTCAAAAACAAAATATTATGTTCATTTATTTCGCATACAGCTTCATATCGATTTACAAAGCGTTGCAGTCTTTGCCGGTACAGTCGTGTAGAATAATTTAAATATGAATGGAGCTAACGACACTGATTTAAACGTCCACATAAATGCTTGGACATGTAATTTATAGAGGATTCCGGGTTGCATTCAAGGACTTGACAGGATCGGATTGCATTAGGATAAGGCTGTGAAACTATTCTAGTCTCTTGACCATTAACTTTAATTGTTGTTTTGTGTCTTAGTCGCTTTTTACAACCCACGAGGGAAGGTGGCCAAGTTGCCTTACTTGACTTAAACCATTAGTGGATTTTTAGTGCCTCTCTAGGCTCACTAGCATTTGTCTACTAATCTAACCCGATATTTGCGATGGTGTAGTCTGCCCCACGTGTACATCAAGGTATAAAATATATTTTTAAGGTTCCGTACATCCTAATGAAAAAACGGAACCCTTACAGGATCACTCGTGTGTCTGTCTGTCCGTCTGTCACAACCAATTTGTTCCGAATCTACTAGACTGATTAAGGTGAAATTTGGTACACATATGTATTTCTGTGACCCGAACACGTACGCGTAACGTAAAGCTAATTGATAGTGTGTTACATAATTAGGGTGCAGGTCTGATCATTGCGAATATTTTTTTAATATTAGTTTGCGGTGGGAAATTGGATCACCAATTTACACTGGATGAGTTTTATTATGAAAACTGACACTTTGATGACATTATTTACTACAGATTCTCGTTGATACAAGTTCGTGCAAAACCAAAAATCAATGGCTACAACCAAGATGTAATTGTTCTAATTTCTACAATAAAGTGTAATTTCTTCTTTGTTTATGTTTAAGTTCAGCATTTCAATAGTTACCGCTATCCCCATGATAAGAATATCTGAATTTTTGATTAATTAAATATTAAGCTTTATTCTAAAAAAAAAATATCTTCGGACTATCGGTACATAGATTACAGCACATACTTACACTTACCATATTGGTGAAGTTCTCCGGAAAGGTCAGGTCACGTGCGTGTCTTTTACTTACACTCACCATATTGGTGACGTTCTCAAGAAAGGTCAGGTCACGTGCGTGCGTGTATGACTAGATTTATGAATATTTCCTACCATCTTCGGTAGGTAAGTACATAGTGAGATATTTGGTTCAGTAGTGAATAATCTGAAAGAAACGAAAAAATATGTCACAGGAATACGTGCATATAAAATATACATGAAGAACACCACCAAGAAGGAAGTAGAGAGAGAAGAGAAGGAGGGTGTATCTGGAAGAAATATATTTCAGTGGCATCTATTCTCCTTCTGATACAAAATATTCTCAGGTGATTTTTTATCAGAGATGTGATATTCGGATGCATATTTACCTAAAGTAAATTTTTAACTATGAAAGTATGCAAGCGGTTTCCCAAAATATATTTTTGTAAAAAAAAACGCGGTATGCCAGGAACACTGGTAATGCATAACTAGTCGGGTGTATAGTATGGAAAAGACTTAAAAAAAAAAAAATTATAAGAAAACCCGGTGTTCTTGAATTGAATAACTATTCAAATGCATATTTATTAAAAATGAATGTTTAATCCCCAATGGTGTAAGAGGAGGGTTGGTGTGTGTTAGTTAAAGTTAAAAAAAAATCGATACTAAAGCGCATTCCGTATTAGCCAACATCTCAACTTTAGGTGAATATGCATCCGAATCTCTAATATCTCTAGGGATTTTGTTTAAAAACAAAATCCCTCTTTTAAGTTTTTTTTTTTTTAAATAAAATTAATAATATTTTTTAGTATATATATTCTTTTTAATTTTTATATCTGAAAAATCTTATTCCTTGACTTAATTAACTTGCAACTTGGCACGAATACATATCTAAGTAAATTATAAAGAATGTAATTTTTTACTTTTCTATACCCTATAGGGGGATTGGGGGGTGTCAAAGTTTGTATGAAAGAATTTTAACGCGCGATCCGATCAGTACTTATACTTGAGACCAAAAATAAAGAATAACGTGTATCAGGCTTTTTCGAAAATCGTCCTCTGGAGGGGTATTGGGGTGGGATTATTAAATTTTTAAGGGGAGGATTTTACTGCGTGTCTTGATTAACTCAAAAATTGGTATGAATGATCTTAAGTTTAGTTATGGGAACATCCCAAACGATTTTTCTAAATTCTACGCCTGGTGGGGCAAAAGAGAGTATACTAAACACAGATACATGGTTAACAAACTTGAAACGTGGCAATATTTTCCTCATTAAATAATAAAGATTGTACTTTTATTTTTTTAAACAGCACCTTACACTCTTGTAAGGTGCTGTTTACTTACTAACTTTGACACCCACTGGTGTCAAAGTTAGTAAGAAAAGGCGCTGTCGGATTAACTTGAAACTCGGTACTAATATAAAAAAAAAACAAATAAAAAAGTACGTAATTCAGGGTTTTTTTTTAAGTCAACTGAAACCCACCCAACGGGGTGGAAAATGGTAATAGAGTTTGGGTTACTAGAAAATGGGTAAGAATAATGTTAAATCATACAATAGACACGTAGCAAACGTTTTTTTAAAACAAGCCATGTCGTGGTGAAAAGGGAGGACACTGTTTATTTGAAAAATCTAATTCCACTGATCTATTCATTTGTTTTTTCGTTTGAACGCGCTAATATCTGAAACTACCAGTCGGATTTAAAGAATTCTTTTGACATTTGATTTATGCCCAATTTATGAGAAAGGTTATATGAGAAAGGCTATTATATATTATAGGTTATAGGTTATTTAACATCACGCTACGATTCTTCGGAGCCGAGCCAAGGGAAAAAGGCAGAAAGAACACTAAGCGAAAACGAAGTAATATCGCGGGCGGGCGATGCGATGCGACGTGGAGGTTCGAGGGAGCAAGAAATCTCAAAAGCTAGTTTAATATAACTTAGAGCTGAGTTTTTTATCCGACTTCAAAAAAAGGAGGAAGTTCTCTGATTACTCGAAGGCGGCTGGACCGATTTAGAAAATTCTTTTTTTGAATGAAAGTGTATACTTCTCAGGTGGGCCCGTTGTCATTAAGTCAGGATCTGATGATGGAATCCTGGAGAAAACCAGGTAACTCTTCAAATATTAAATGCACACCTATAGCGATTTGGGTATTTTTTTGGGAAAATATGGCACACTTTCATAATTATTCTTTAATAAGCTATCTGACTATTGAAAACTAAGCTCTTAGATACGTATTTTAGTGAAGAGAATGATGCTATATGTTTTTTTATGCATTAATAATAATAATAATAAAACATTTATTTCAGGTAAAATGGCCCATAGACACATAACTTACAAACTAACATATATAAAGTATACAACAAAAATGTGTTAAAAAGTAGCTTAAAACTATGTTAGTAGCATTACATTAGCTTGTCCTTGAGCTGCCTTGTGTTACTTGTCCACGGAAGCGATGGAACACCACGTCCTGCGGTCGAAAGGCTTCTTGCATGACGACGGACAGGTAACAATTCAGTACTCGCATCACGAATGCCTTGAAGTTGACGTTGCGTTGCGACTCCAGTAACTGCACCCTCGTCATGTACCTCGTCTTCTGGCGCACGTACTCCACGATGTCCTCCGCCTTAGTGGTATAGTGTAGGCGGGAGATGTACACCGGTGTGTTCGGAATTATAGTAATAGAAGAGACTGTGGTGCGTGTGTGTGAGTGTGTGAGAAACGGTCCCAAGGGACCGTTTCATAACAAAACAATTTTAATGAAATGAGAAAAATTCTGTCTACGTTTTGTTATTTATAATTTTTTATCAAATTATACCCTGAAGATCACTTTACTATAAATCTATTAACATAGTTGGATTTCTAACAGTAAAATATTTTTAACGGCTTATATTATGCGCTTTTATTATTTCTAACGTGACAATATTATCGTGGACGTCTACGTTCATAAAATATAAAAGCACAAATACGTACACATTAAAACGTTATCTCGGACGGAAATTTAAAAGCGTCTTCATATATTTCCATACATTTTACTTCTATTACTTACTTCTTACTTACTTACTTCTATTGTGTTATCGTCATGCAGTGACGTAGACGTCCACGATAATTTCGTCACGTTAGAAATTAAAAAAGTACACATTGATCACTGTTCAAAAACTCACCTTTTATACCATCTTCGGATTCAAGTTACTATTTCTAAAAAAATCCGTAATAGCCCGTTATCACAATGTAGTACGATTCTGTTGTTCTTTATTCTGAATATAAGTAACGGTAAAGATAAAATATATGACAAGGGTGTCCAGAGTAAAACAAAACTTTAATACATAACGTAACCACGAAGGTCATACCTTGCAAGAAAATCTTAACACCGCGATTTACAAAATTGACGTCACGGCACAACGCCATCTGTTATCGAATAGCGATACTAAACGAATGATAAAATGTTGATTTTCGAAGATAATTATTTAAACAGATTAGACATAACTAATAATAACCACTTTCTTCCTGCTAAAGCTAAAAAATAAGAGTACGATTGCTGCCAAGTTATTATTCCAATTCACAAAATTGTAATTCGAAAATTAAACAAAGTTCGTTTGTGACTTCTATAGGTACTAGAATGAAAACGTAACCCGTTGGTACAGCGCCATTCAGCGGCTGTATTGTGAAACTTATGATAATTTATTTAAGAAAGAAAGAAGAAAGAAAAAGTATTTATTGAAACTCGCACAGGATTATCAGAAAGTAAACTCAACGCACTCATAAAAATAAAAATAATAAAATAAAAACAAAAGTAAAAAGAAAATAACAACAGTAAGTCTTGTACGAGGCCATAAGGCCCCTATCTCAGCATGATGCTGCGACATTTAAAAAAAATAAGTGTCGCAGCGCTGGTATTCTGATAAGGCCCGCTGCTGTGATGTCATGGACAGATACAAAAATAAATAAGAAAATTAACAAATGAAATAAAATAAAAATTTGCTATTTATGAGTCACACAATTATTTAAAAAAATATATATATAATTATTTCATACATTTATAATCCACATGTCAGCACCCGACGTAACATCAATTACTTGTCTATGCATTTAGTGTCTGTGGCACTCAATGGCATCGCTGTGACACTGATAAGTAAAGAAACGCAGGCGCACTCGGCAAATAAAATTAAAAAACATTACGGCGAGACGAGAAGATTATTAATTGATTACGGCTGTCTAATGCTCAATATTGCTGTGATTATTCTAATAAAAACTGCTCTGTGGTGATCAATTAACGGCATTTGGAGAAATAAAGATAAACTAATGTTATGAGTATTATAAGAATTTCGATATTACAAATGACAAACAACGAGAAAAACAAAACAATCGAAAAGCGAAAGAACTGCTGAGACTGCTCTGTTTAGCGAACAATCGCTGCCACTAGCTTGCCACCATTGCCAGCTGCGTGCAGATCAAAGGTAAGTTCAAAGTATGGTATATTTTTGAAGCTGTAGTAAATGCTGTTTAAATTTGATTCGAAATGTACCAACTGCCTCTATAGCACGAAAAGGAGGTGGCAAGTCGTTCCAGCAACGAGAGGCAGCGAATTTGAAACTACCACGGAATGCAGCAGTTCTGTGCGATTTCGCTAACATGAGGTACGAAGATGCTCTAGTTTTAATCTTGTTAACATCGCGCGACCAAGACAGTTTTTTAAATAAATAATTTGGTTTCTTTGTGAGAATAGTGCCAAAGAGAGTAGAGAGTAGCCAGGTGAAATTGTCTGCGTGCTGACATTCTCATCAAATTACCTTTATTTAAAAATCTTGCACAAGCATTCCGCACCCGCTGGATCAGGTTTTCGCTTCTACCAAGAATGCACGCCCCATACACAGTATCAGCGTAGTTAAGCTTGTATAGAACAAGTGATTCACACAGCATGACCCGCATATCCACACTTATGTAGGGACGGACACGCTACAAGAGCTTGAGTCGGTAGAAGCAGTTGCGCACAGCCTCCAAGATGTGAGTTTCAAAATGCGGCTGCCCATCAAATACTACCCCAAGATTACGAGCTTCCAGAACCCTTTCCACACCACAAGTATCAATATTTAGGTCTATGTTGCAAGCAAGCATTTTGATCAGGAAATCCCTAGATCCCATCACAATATACTTGGATTTACTTAGGTTCAGGACCAAAGAGTTTCTTCTGGACTAAGCAGAGATCCTTTCCAAATCCTCATTCTTTTTACAGTTTCAGCAATATCCTGGGAGCGGAAGGAGAGGTTATAACTCCAGATCATCAGCGTAAAGGTGGAACTTGGTATTGATCGGATAGTTGGTGATGTCAGCACTGTAAAGGATGAAGACAAGCGGGCCTAGGATCGATCCCTGTGGTACCCCCCTGTCCACGCGCTTCGGATCAGAGGACATAGTATCTCCATTACTGTCGCATGTCACCTGGACAAACTGTGATCTATTAATGAGGTAGATCTCAAACCATTTAACTGTTTCAACATCACACCCATAGTAAGACAGCTTAGAGAGAAGAAGCGAAGTATTAATAGTGTCAAAAGCACGCGAAAAATCTAGTAGGACAAGCAGGGTACCCATTCCCTGGTCTCTAGCTTCAAGAATGCTACCTACTACATCCCGGAGTGCTGTCGCTGTGCTGTGGCCCCTGCGAAATCCGGATTGAGCCAGTGGCAAAATACTATGGTGCTCAAGATATGCCCTAAGCTGGTCCGAGACAACCCTTTCTAAAATCTTGGACCGACAAAGTAGTAGGCATATGGGACGGAAGTCTTTCACACTAGTAGGGTTAGGTACTTTTGGAATTGGTCTAACTATTGCCATTTTCCACAGATCAGGGAAAGAAGAGGTGACTATGGATCCGTTGATAATAGCAGTGATAACTGCAAGTGTTCGAGGAAGTGTCAACATAAGCGCCGGAAATGACTGTCACTGTGTCTATGGTGGTTAAAATAACTTAAATCTGCAGTATTGACCTCACCACTGCCCGGTACATCTAAAAAGTGTTGATTGATAGATTCTGGGTTGTTACAGAAATGTGGCAGACTAAGCTCCGGTATTATGTATTTTTAGTTGTTTTATTTCATATTTTGTTTTTCAATGCAAGTCTTTACCCATTATAGGATTAGGAGTTAAGGATTTTGTATTTGGTACAAAATTGTCCAACACCCAAGTTCAACGACTATTACTGCTAAATTAATAAATTTATCTTAACCACTATAATTTTTCTTTAAAGTTCATGAAATGCACTATCATCGTGAATTCTTCCAGATTTTTCAAGCCAGCAGTTTAGCTTTTAGAGGGGAGGACGCTCTACTGGAACAAAAATTTGTACTTTAAAGTTTAATATTTCGTAAATGGAACATTAAAAATTATTTTAACAACCCTCAAGTCATTTTAGAAGACCAACGATACCCCACACGATAGGGTAGACGACGAAAAATATATTCATCCTCACTTCACATGTAGGGTTGACATTTCGGTTGACCGTCCACGCTCGCGCGGCTGAGATATGACCTCCGTGCGCTATGCGACTTAGCGATAAAAACGGTTTTTGTGGACAAACTGCAAAAGATATACCAATAGAAAAATATGTGTAGGACATCTGAAACTTTGAAGTATTAACTTACTAGCTGCGCCCCGCGGTTTCACCCGCAGAAATCTCGATCCCGTGGGAATATCGGGATAATAGTATCCTATCCTAAAAGTATCCAGGTCATAGTCTACCCATGTGCCAAATTTTATCCAAATCCGTTCAGCCGTTTTCGCGTGATTGAGTAACAAACATCCAAACATCCACACTTTCACATTTATAATATCAGTAGGATAGTAGGATGTATTTAGATCAAAGGATATTTCAATATGCTTATTTTTATGTTTTAAACTAAAGAAAGACGTCCATTGCTCCAGCGCAAGCAAAACTTTTTTCAAATGTGAATTAAAACAACTTCTGAATATCAATAGTACAGTATTATTCCAAAATACAATAATACCATCGTTGTAGATTGTTTTAATACACAATAGTAGTAGAAATAAACAGTCTTAATAAAATACTTTCGAGATAATCTCCGGAGCACTTGATCACGCCCTCTGTCACTCGAATAAAATATTTTTTTACTCACTTTTGGCGAGAATGGTGATGTCATCTGTGATTTTTCCATTGTACTAGAATGTATTGAACAACTTGGTGTATAGATATTTGCGAGTTTATGCCGTATTTCAACACATTTTTTAAAGTAGTTTTTTTTGGTAAGGATACTACCCGGGTCGCTCAACTGCACCTATAATTTGTAGAGTATAATGCCCGCGGACGCGTGAGTGGAAAAATATTTTCCAAAATTTTGTTTTACCACTTTGTCGGCGTAATTGATATACATACTTACTCCTACAAAATTACAGCTTTCTAGTACTAACGGTCTCTTAGCAAAAGATCGGACAGACAGACAGATGGACATGACGAAACTATAAGGGTTCCTTGTCAGAACTACGGAACCCTAACAAAAGAAAGTCAATCCGAACTTTTCCATTTATTCCATCACATAGTTCCAGAACGAAACGAGATTCTAACACCACTGAACAACAGAAAGTCTGGAGTGGTACTAGACTAAGTATTGATAATAGACTAAGGTCCGTAAAACCAGTTACTTTACGAGCCATCCCTTGCACCTGCTGCGTCTACCACACTAATGTGTCTGCAGTCTGTATCAGTCCTTATATACCCTTAAAAATGTACAAAACATACAAAAATAACCTTTGAAAACAAAGGGATAAGGTTCAATGACGTTTAAATAAAGTTTTTGTAAAGTTTCAAACTGTAATAACTTTTAGAAATATTGTTTTGTTTGTGTTCAAAAAGTGTATATATTTTGCAAAGTATTTGGGTTCGTTGGTTCTTTAATATTGCGTACTAGCTTCTGCCCGCGACTTCATCCACGTGGATGTCGTAACACACCACAATACACTAAAATAACAGCCACATTTTTATAAAACTTTCCTATATACTACATTTGTAGTTTTGGTCTCAGCAGTCTTATTCCCTACTTTTATTTTTCTGACATTGCGAACTTAATGTTTGTTTATTTTTTATAAAATATGTTTTATTATTGAATAACTCAATAGATATTTTAATGATTATTTTCTTTTATGTAGTAAAATTTTATTCATTGCTCAAATACATAGCAAACTATAGTTTTGTATAATTTAGAAGCATTTTTATATTTTGTAAATGTGAGTACCATGGATTCGTTTATTATATAATTATGTTGACTTGACAGCATGGCAGTTGAGACTATGTCATCATGGCTCACTGTTGGTGGCGCGTGTGTTGGATCATTCGGTTCCCTACAAAACGGTTGAGCTGGATGGTGCTGATCCACGCGTCATGTTCGTGAACGGGCGCCGTCAGTTGAGACTGGTCATCTCTTAACTGCCACGGCTTATTTTTATTATTAATCTTATATTTTGAATTGTTTCTTTATATGTTTTTTCATTTTTCTCGCATATAGAAGCAACAAGAATAATGTACCCAGGATTTTGTAATATCTTGATTTAAAAAGAGTGTCCTTGGAGTTTCTTGCCCGTTCTTCTCCATAGAGATCTACGTTTTGGAATGGGCAACTAGCTTCAACTTTCTGAGTAACTGACCGACTCTTTGACAATTCAAAAGTGCTTTGAGTTTGAGTTTGAGTTTGCAGCCAAAATATGAAGAGAGTCAGGACTGGTCCCGCGAGAACAAGCGAATTACAGTTGTCCGTGTGCGAAGCAGCTAGTCCTGAGGTTGACATCCGCAGCCTTCAGTAGTAATTTCGCATTGCTTGCGAAGTTTTTCGTTTTTAGTGAATTAGTATACATACATTTCGTTTATTGCGGATCACACATAAAAGTACAAACAAACCATATAAAGGGTGGTCCAACCATAACGCACGATGTTAATTTATTGTAAATAAAACAAAAATGTTTTTAGAGAATTATCTTAATTTTTTTTTGTTATGATATAATCTATGACAATTATGTGTGAAACAAAATATCGGCCAAATGCTCGCCACGGCTTCGGTGGCATACCTCTATCCGATGGTCCATTTTTTCGTTGATGTTTCGATGATGACGACGATGACGATTGATGTTTTCAATGATTTTTTTGTTGATGTTTCATAGGGAACAACCAATTAGAATCGTGCACCTAGCTTCTGACGTTTCATAAGTGCCCATTTATGTGAAATAAAATATTTTGATTTTTTGATTTTTATTTTGATGATTTCTTACAGATTATTTCGGACGAACAGCTATTAATAAAATAATACTAGTAGCTCTGTGAGCTGTAGACCTCGCGAGTCTGTCTTTGCATAGCTTAAAACTGAATAAATGTTCACCGCGCACCTTAAAACGAAATCCTTAAAACAAAAAGCGCGCGCAAAGAGCGCGAAATGATTGTAATATGTTACCTTTTCAAACCCCATAAATCCGCCTACGTTCTCAGCCCCCACAACTCCGTCATTATAAAAAAAAACAAAAAACTGAATCGATAAAAAAAACCATATAATTATCGAACTTGCTCACAAAATTTCACGAGAATCGGTTGTGGAATGCGACCTTTAGAGGAAAACAGCCATCCGCTGGATATCCGGATGTACGAAAGCATTTTTGCTCAAGCTTATACGAAGATGCTTCACTCGCGCTTTGCGCTCGCTCGGTCAATAACAGCAGATTGTAAACACACGGGATTTCTCATTAACAGTCACTTAACCATAGATACATTTTTATGTTTACCAAAAATGACAGAAGAGGCCCACAGTTTGTTTTTCTGTGTACGTTTTACAAACTATCATAACATAATAGTATAACAGAATGTAGCAAAAGAAGCACATACAAATATCAATTGTTGGGAATCGAACATACGAGTAGGCTTGTAAAGCAGTCGTCGAACGGCTAATCGATAGCTTTGTTGAAAGTTGACTAAAATAGCCGTTCTTATATTATATCATGATTGACTGCATAGCTCCTTAAAGGTATAGCGGGATGATAATGATTTCAAAGGTTAAATCTGTAACTATCTGCTATATTCGTTCCCTATTCAGCCCAGTGATGGAATGGAATAATTCGACTGTTGTCAAAAACTTGTATATAGTGTTTGCTCTCATCTCGGTCTCAGTTCCCACGATATGTATGCGACGTTTAAGGCCACTTCTTACTTTTATAGTACTCAAACCTTAGTTGGTCTGCTAGAGCTTTTTGATTCTTATAAGAAACAGAATAGATTGGCATCAAAAAATTATTTTGTGAAAATGGCCATTTTCTCAGATTAAAAAAATGGCCAGCATGGCTAGCAGGGGGTAGGGACAATTGACGTATCCCTTAATCGAAAAATTGTTTTAAAAACCTCGCAATATTTTTGAAAGACCTATCCAACGACATCAGACACCATGGGGTAGAAGAGGAAAAAAAAACATCCCCACTTTACGTGTAGATGAGGTACCCTTAAAAATGTTTTTTCAAGATTATATTTTACCACTTTGTCGGCGTGACTGATATGTATATCCATGCCAAGTTATAGCTTTCTAGTGCTAAGAGTCTCTGAGCTAACCTGCAGATAGACGGACGGACGGACATAGCGAAACTATAAGGGTTTCTTGGTGACTACGGAACCTTAAAATTGGAAATGGGAAAATTGAAAAAATCGGGAAAAAGAAAGTGCATTTTCTATAGGAATGTTGTATGAAATATTGAAATTAGGACAGGGCAACATCTGTCGGGTCAGATACTAGTAGATAAAATGAAGTGGTTTAAAGGCCCGATAGTAATTGCGACGGACTGTTCGTGACTTTGAACCCCACCTGATGCACTAAGGCATAACACGCACTACGAATTTTAATCGTTGCGGATAATAATCGAAAATCTGTGAACACTACCAATATACTAGAGTAAAAAATCGCTTGAGAATTAGCTTGAAAAATTATTTTCGTTCGCGATTTTATTCCGCAGTAAAAAAATTGGAACGATTAAAATCGCAGTGCGCGCTTAGCCTTAGAACACCGTTGATACTTAGAACCGCTGCTGTTAGAAGCATTTTAGCGCAATTGAAAGAGTTAACGAGAATACTAGTAATTAAAAAACGATCGATTCCCAGGTCGGGCAAAGTGTTATTGGGTTTTTCCTTCAGGTATTTCTTCGTAGCGGCCCGGAGTCTGGATTTGTGACCGGTTGATGGCAATAGCCTCGCCCCTTGCTATATAAGACTTAAACATTACTAGCGAAATGTGGGTGTTACTACACGTAGACCTCTGCCTAACTCTTTGGGTATAACAGGCGCGATGTTATGTTAAAGCAAAACAATTAAAATATTATGCATTTATTGTTTCGATTTTGCAAATATTTATGAAGGAAGAAAAAAAAAGATAAAATATCTATAAAACACTCTTCTTGAAAATGTTACTTTGTTTAAGAGTCACAATGTACGTAGACCAGCGGGGTAATTGCGTAACACACTAACAGTAGGAATAGCTTTCATTTTGACAGTTCAACAGCATTCATTGCGTTATTTACGTCGTTGAGCAGACACATTTTTCTAATATATGAAGCAACGGACAAGCAATAGGCTTCAAAATGATTCAGATTTTGTTTGATAGTGTGTTATGCAATTAGGGTGCTGTTATGATAATAGTGATAATAAGTGTCTATTTACAAATACTGTTGATCCTTATAATTTGCATGTTATTAAACTTGAAATAAAACGATTTACAAACACAAAACTACCTACGCCTTTCGCACAAATAACATTGTAAGTAATCCAAAACAAAAATCAACAGAAATAGATCTTAGGTAATCTTAATACGGTACTGAAACCTCAAAAACAACGAGTTTAAAATATTATTCTGTTTTTGTCAAATGTTTGAAGATGACAGAGACAGAACGATGTTTAAAACTCGTTTAGCACTAAACGTGTTTAGTGAATAGCGGTGCAAGTGGGCCTTAGTCCCTTGACGAAACAATGAAGCCGATTACCAAAACACCGATAATACACCTCTAATTGGATGACTGCGAATCCCGGATAATGAGGGATGAGCCAACACTAACGCACAATATCATCCCGAGATCGTGACATTGAATGTTAGTGATGTAACTGTGAATTCCGATGGCATGTTCTCGAAATAGTCGATTCGAGACCGGTTTTACCAAAAGGGTTGCGTAAATGCTTGCTAGTATTAACTTCATAAAATAATATAATAAATAATAATAATAATATTACAAGATATTATTTTTAATAATAATAATATTAATAAATAATAGCTTGTAATCCCTGAATAGTTAGGCAGAGGTGTACCAATACTGCCGCGCTCACGAAAAATACAATAACTCGATTTTGGACGATTTTGTGTTAGTTATATACAGGTAGAAAAGAAAAAAGAAAGAAAAAGTATTTATTGAGACTCGCACAGGATACAGGGAACTTACTTTTCTTTTAATATTGCCGGGTCGTTTTTGGTAATGAGTCTCTTTACACATATGACTTACTGTATGACTGTATAAGACAATAATCGACTCGACTGTCGACAAGTTACAAGTCAGGAGTAACTTTGACGGCACGGTTGGCGCAGTGGTTAAGCGATTGACTTCTGCGCTGCGTGTCGCGGGTTCGATTCCCGCACGGAACAAATATTTCTATGACCTACAAGTAGTTGTTCCGGGTCTGGCTGTTTGTGTATGTAAGTTTTAAATGTTTGTAAACGCACCCACAATACAGGAGAAATTCCTAGTAGGGCAACGTTTTTATAAAAAAAAAAAAAAACTGTACCCAAAAGCTACATCTAGCTTAATATCGCCGTAAAAATAAACAGGAAACCTTATTCTTTCGATACACTAACTTATTCTTCATTCCCACCAAAGTAATCAACAAAAAACAGAAAAATATTTAAAGAATTAAGCAATAAAAGAACGCCTATATGCAAAAAACACTCAGGTGCATTTACACTGTGACGTCATCCATGAAATCCGTTATGCCCGGGTTACACGAGGCTAGTTTCTCAAGCCAGGATAGTAAACTAGTGGTAATAAGCTAGCAAGCCAGTAACTCTGGCTATAACTAGTTTAATTTCTAGCCTAGTAAATTAGCGTCTCAAGCTAGGATAGTTTAATAGGACATGGTTCTATTCTTTGAGCTAGTAGCACCCCCACCACTGATTTTACTATCCTGGATTATGTACTAGCTTCATGTAATCGGTGAAGCTAGTATTCGATTGACTAGTGTATAGTGACCACGCGTTTTAATTTCTGTCCGCAACCACGTGTTGGACTGTACTGGTTTAACATTATTTGGCATCAAGTAAACAGCACTAGTATGAGCCAAGCCAGGACAGCAAACGAAGATAGCATACCGAGGTTCTAGTTTAGTATCCTAGCTTTGAAAAACTAGCCTCGTGTAACCCGGGCATTAAATCGTGATTTTCTCATTTAGAATGGCTGGCATTTCAATATGGTGGCGAAATCGGTCCATTACAGCACAATGGACGCTCGTTCCTACCTGCCTACCTATTTGAGGGGACGGAGCGATGGTGCATTGAATGCAAACAAAAATGAATATCTCCAGGAAGATTTACTGAAACTACAATGTTTTTATTAAACGATTGAACATTATAATCACTAGGGCTTCTGGCTTGTTTGAGATAGTCAATTAAAACCGGACCTTGGTTTACTATATTCACCATACACGACTCCTACACAAACACTTTTGGCAAGAATCAGGAATCCTTGTGAAGTGTAACACTATACAATTAGTACCCATGTCTCATTATGAGAGCACTTCCATTCGAAATTTAGTTTTTCATTGATTCCTTCTTGCTTCTTAGCCAAACAGTCACATAAAAAATCTCTTACGTACAAAACCAACTTGAATCGGCACACCATCACACAATTTATAAGTAACACATTTTTGTCCAATAAACGGCGAATGGCAGCAACCTACAATGAAGTATTCGAACATTTACAAGCTCTTTGAAAAGTTTTCGTAGCCTTTTCTATGAGACACTTGAGCTCTTAGACTAATTGTTGTTGCTGTTTGTTTTTGTTCTTAGACATTGTTGTTGTTTGTTGTTGTTATTGACTAGTTGTTGTTGTTGTTTTGCTAAGGAATTAAGTCCGCTTTTGTATGTTATTGTGTGCGAGAAGATTAAATAAATAAATAAATTGTATTTTTTTTTCAATTGAATTTTTTGTTGTTTTTATAATATTAGTGTAACTGTCATGCGTGAAGAGTTGACCTCCTAGTGACTTAAAAGATTTATTTATTAATAATAAGGGTAATCTGTGAACAGCGCTGTGGGCTACATTATTATTTAAGTCACAATATGTTTTTCTGTTTGTAATATTGCTGTTTGCTGATCTTATTTAATAACATAAATAAACACTGTTACCGCTGAAAAGCAAACCTTTGACTGTTTTTACATCCTAATCTGTATTTCATACTATTTGTATGGTTTGGGACTTTATACCTTGAGTTGTTGCTGATTGATACACTGATTACTGATTGATTGATATTTATTGATAAAAGTATGATTGCATGATAGATGAGTGCACGCGGTATGAATGCTATTCGTGTACCACTTTTTCCGGTCCGGCGCAGGTAAAATGCTGACATATTAATATGAAAGCTGTGCTGAGCTTGAACTGTACATACTCCAGGCCCGGAGAAGATAAGGATGCACGGGTGATATGAATCGTGATGAGTTACAAAGTGATATAATATAATTTCTTATAAAATAAATAACACTACATTGATCTGTGTTGACTTCCAAAACGGGGTGACGACGACGCCCTGTCAACTATGCGTGTGCTGCTATGGCTCTTGTCAACAGTAGCGATGGTCTGTGACGGTTTTCTTGCAGCTGTCGTGTAGTGCACGTTGGGTTCCTGATGAACCTGTTTAACCGTGCGCTCGCAGCCGTCGTCACCCGTAGACGAGCTCACAGATAATAACCACTGCAACCACATTGTATATGGCGATGTAGTGGTGGATGTCGTGGGATGATACTTGATCTGTCAATAGCTCAACCTCCTTCGCTCTGGCATTCTTGATGGCGAAACTGGTGTCTTCCCGAATCTTTTTGCCGTTTGTTAATCTCCGGTGTCCTTCAGTGCGGCAGCGGATGGTATAGTCAGATTGATGATGTGATGACGGAATCTCAATATCAATGACGTCTGTTTTTGTATGGATTGAGTTAGTTAAGCTTTGGTGCGAATAAATCGTAAATATTTGACCTTTGATTACGCAGCCGTCGCCGAGTGTCAGTTCGCCGGCCTTGATGAGTCGTTCAGCAGTAATATGATCCTCACATATGACTCGCACGGTGCATTGTCCGCAACAATAATACAAATATGAGTTGGCGATGCTTAGTTCCATCCATTGATCTATACATTCTTTGGTTTCGGTTTGACATTGATTCTCAACTTGATCCTTTACAAACAGATTGTTGTCTGAGGTCATTTTATAAATAGGCTTTTTCAGAGGACATATGAAGTTGTTATGGTGGTAATGCGTACATCTTCCCCAATCGTCTTCCGACATCGGTATGTACGAGTATTTGTGGATGTTTATCTCTAAATGATGCGCGAAAGGTGTGATGGTGACCATACTTTCAGCTACTTGCAGCGGGATTGGTATGAGGTTGTAAAGCTCATAGTCTTCTCTAGTCACAAGAAGAATCTTGTCTTCAGAAATCATGTATTGCTTGGTTGCTCTCGCTTTTACTTTCAGTAAATAATATATCTTTGCTAGATCCGTTTGAATATTATTTATGGGTATGGTCAGCTCCTTTGATAGTTATCCTGTTAAAGTATTGAGTTCATCTCTCAGCTGTGTTGGTGTTAAGAGGTGAAAATTAAATTTTTCATAGAAAGTATTCGCCACTAAATCTACTAGCGTTCCCTGGATATTTTTCAAGGTTTGACAGTATATGGTTTGCCACAAAGGCTGATAAAGTAAAATCACTTCTGCTGTCTGTCTTTTGAATCTGCTCTTTTAGTTTGTTTATTCCCTGATTGCAGAGGATCGTGTGTTGATTAATGAGTTTATGTTGTTTTTCCAAAGCGGTTTCTACTCGTTTGATGACATTCAATTCTGCTTCGACGATTGATGTCTGGGTTTTCCACAATATGGCAAGATGTTTAAGATCCTTCTTGTTAAGGTCGATATTTTTCAGCAAAATCTTCGTCCAATATTCCGAATAAACTACGTGCAACGTAGCCTACACCGTTGATAAGACCTCTACGTCAGCGCAATCGGTGCATTTGCTGACCAAGTAAAATTCTGTTGCAGTGTTCGAGTTCGTCGTACCCGTGACGCATGACGTAACTGTAATTGGACTGCGTCACATTGTGACGTTTGGTCTGTATATGTTTTCCAGGTAATTCATATATTAGTTGAGTACATCTATTCCTCGCCAATATGGAGCCGTATCGCAATAAACTATTAGCTTCCATTCTTCACGTTGAAGCCGCATATTGGCTACTTTGTCAAAATGCATGCTTTCCGCCTTATAAATCTTATAATATTTTTATACTTTGACATTTTATCGTAAATTGCCATCTGTCAGTTTTCTTTTTCTATAAAGTTTACTTGTTAAAGTCAGTTAGGGTAATAAGGTCAGGTTCTCTCTGAAAGCCGTTCTTATTGTTTCAGACCGACAATCAATTAATAAGATATTTGATTTATGTTTGAAACGTTGAAGACATACTTCCAGAACGTCTCCCAGGGATAATAATTGCGGCCATCAGACCTGGCAAAAGTCAGTCTTTAATCAGACCTGGCTCAGACTTGAAGCAGTCTTGAAACAATCTTATGCAGACTTGAATCAGTCTTTAGTACAGTTCTTAACTCAGTGTCTGTGATTTGTATTACCCAAAAGAATAACAAATTCAGTCATTTTCAGAGAATAAATGTTTCATGTTTCCCGCAAGTTTTGTGTATGTGAACCGTTCCCTCCGCTCTCAAATAGCGTAGCGTGAGACGCCGCAGCCTGCCACTCCTGGATCGGGAGGTCTCCGACGCTAGGGAGCCCGATTCGCGTACCTTCGCATTCCTCCTGCCGAGCGCGACGTGCTGCTGACATTCCACACACGTGAATTAGAATGACACGACCTCCTCCACGACGCGGTGACGGTCCACCTGATCTGTTCGGCGTGGCTAACCCATCCTCGTCCAGCTCCACTGCCGCTACATCTTGCTCCTGATTCCATGCCTAAGCCGACCGGAAGTCCCTACTCATCTTATTACACTTTATGTTTTTGTATTGTACTCTTATTTTTTATACAATGCGACTTACAATTACCCTCCGGCTAATCTTAACGTTACAATCTCCCATTGCACTAATTCTATCTTGTGCTTTCCATTGCTCCAAGTCCGGCCCTGTGCTCAAAACAACGCACAACGCGTACCAGTTGGTCGATATATTACTGTCTGTCGATACGGCCGCCATTTGCAATCATAAAGGGTAATTGGTACTTCGGCGGGAAAAATTGTTTGAGACGGACACAGATTAAAAAGTGTGATCGGATTTGGAATCGCAAATAAGAATGGGATTTAATTTTCTCTTATTTTATTTTCTGTTGTGCATACTTACTTAGATTTTATTTGACTATTGATTAACATGCTTAGGTAATAGTTAATCTAAGATCAGACAAGAAATTGACTCACGAAAATCCTGGAACACGATGATTACCATTACCGCATGAGATTTTTTACTAATTTACTCAATTGAAATTCCAACGGCAGTATTTACTAAATGAGCTATACGCAGGGTTTATAACTGTTCAAGAATGAAAATTCTCACTAAATCATTAAATATCATGTTATTAATGGTAAGTAAACTATAATAGTAATTATTTTTTTGAAATGCGCATCGTCGGTCAAAATTATCACATTCATACAAAATTCGATGAGAATTAAAATTATCACGGTTGCTGTTATGATTAGAATAGATAAGAAAATCCCAACTTGTGCCCCATTCGTGACGTCAACATTCCGATAGCGCCGTAGGGATTGGCTCATAATTTCGGCGCTGATACTATGTGGTAGCGTGGCCGAGCGGTCTAAGGCGCTGGTTTAAGGCACCAGTCTCTTCGGAGGCGTGGGTTCGAATCCCACCGCTGCCAAAGTTATTTTGTTTTTTTATATTATGTCGATTAGTTATTATATTACTTTATTATAAATTAATTAAAACTTTTGAAACAAATTATTTGTACTTATTTTTTTTTTATCGTCAAACTTTCGAAAATATATACAGAATTATCAAGAAAAATAAAGAAAAGATTCAGAAAATTAATTATCATACCCCAGAGCATACAGAATAATCAAGATTGGAATAATTCATCAGTTTAAAAGTAGGTGGAAACTTTATATCGAAATGTTTATTTTATTTTTTATTATTTATGTAGGTACACACAGTATAATAGATACAGATACGGCATATTACTATTGAAAGAAAGAAAAAGAAAAAAAAGGTTTATTTGTCACAGAAACACGTGCATACAACAAAGCTCAATTAACTCTGTTAACAATGTAAAATAGAAACAAACAAAAATATCTATAATCACGAGTACAAAACAGAAATAGTCGACTCAATATTGAGTACAAAAGTAATAAATCATTCTTCTTACGACAGACTTTAGACTCATTTTATACTTTTTTATGAAAAAGTACTAAATATTACACAAATAACTCGCACCAATAAGCTCACATTGTGTCACTTTGCCTGCATTGACAAACGAAGTAAAAACCGGCCAAGTGCGAATCGGTCTCGCACACGAAGGGTTCAGTACCACCGTACAAGATTAAACAATACATTTTTTTTTAAAACGGGTTTCTTGTATGGGCACTGGGGACCCCCTTTTATTTTTAACTTTATTGTATTTTTATTATTTGTTGTTATAGCGGCAATAAAAATAGACACTCTGTGAAAATTTCAACTGTCTACCTATTACGGTTCAGGAGATACAGCCGGCTCTCTCAGACAGACGGACGTCCGTCTATCTGTCTGATAGCGGAGCCCTTAGTAATAGGATTCCGTTGGCACCCTTTGGGTACGGAACCCTAAAAAGGTACAGGTTGGTAATAAACTCCCCTACCACATTTTTCACACCTCAATGGTTACAAAACCTAAAATAGATCTACGCACACCAATCCATTTTGCACCTTATCTTTATTACGTAAAGATTCTAAATCGAATGCAATATTTTCTCATGTAGTGCCGTGCTACAGGTCCGGTAAAAAAAACTCTTTTTTTCAGCCAATATGAAATGGGTCTGTTTGTCTACGTGCTAGTCATATTACTAGTTTTTCTTTTGATGTCAACATTTATTGGCTTTTCCGCATTTAAAAAAGGAACTAAAATATTAGGTATATCGACAGTGTAATATCAAAACTACAAAACCATAATTATACAGAAGACGATAAAAATGTTTAATTTCTATAGTTTTTAACATTTGAATCAAAAAAGTTAAATAAGTAAAAAATTGTAGGAAACGTTTGTGATGGTAATAATGATTTCAGACCTTATGTCTTGGCAAATACGAGGTCTTTCATAATTTACCTACGAATAAGCAATAAAGTAAAAATCGCAAAAATGTTAGTTATTATATAGATATTGATATTTCACCATCGAAATATCGACGGTGAAGTATCAATATCTAATATCTAATAAACTACCCAATCGTAATAACGATTGGGTAATTTATTTAGAAAACAAATATTTTCTCGTATTGATACGAAGCCAAGATATTATAATTTGAAGTGTGAACCTATCGATAATTTTCTTCTAGTCTCAGCATGAGTTGTTATAGCTCATGACATGACAAAAACATTTGCATTAAAGACGCTAATGGGCAGACTGTGACTGCCGTACTAAGGCCAAGAGTCACATATCGCTAAGCAAAGTAAGCGTTTTATACGAATATGAACTGTATTTTTTGTAATAATAATGTTCTTTTTGGATTAGATTTTTTGTTTGAATTAGGATTTAATGTTCATATTCTTATATGTATGATGTTTACAGGGGCAACATGGCCAGAGTTCGCACAAGACATGTGTTGGAAGGAAAAAGGGGAGGACGTATTTCTGGTTCCCCCGATCCGGCACCCTAATTACGTAAGACACTATCTATCACAATCTTAATCATTTTGGAGCCTATTGCTAATCCATTGCTTCATATGTTCGAAAAATTTGTCTGCTCAACAACGTAAATAACGCAATGAATGTTGTTGAACTGTCAGAATGAAACCCATTCCTACTGATAGTGTGTTACGTAATTACTCCGCAGGTCGTCGCAACGCACCGCCTGCCCGTACTATTAATTCGTTTTTGCTTAGCGTTCTTTCTGACTTTTTTTCTTTTTGCTCGGCTCCTAAGGGTCCCAGCGTAATGTTTAATACGCTATAGTCCACTTCAAAAATTGGGCTATCAAATGCAATAAAAAAAATCATATCCGACCGGTAGTTCCAGAGATTAGCCTTAGATACAAACTTACAAATTTTTGACGACAACGTTTAAATTATTTTAATTTATTTATGTGAAAATCAATGTTCATTACAATATTTAAATGTAGCATTCCATTAATCATACGACTACTGACTCAATGACAGTTGTGTTGACATTCTGATGAAACTCGATAACAAAACAGAATTATTTTGCGAACGCGCATTTTCGCCTGTATTCAAATGTTTTGTCCTACGTACCTAGGCTAGGATGTGACTTTTTCATTTCATATGTACTTTCTGAGTTTAACTCGGACATTAATCTATGGGTGAATTATACGCATCGCGCGTACAGTGCCCTTCGCGTCCAATATAACAACACCTTCAGGGGAATGCTGGGGCTGCCGCGGTGGTGCAGCGCATCTGCCATGTTCGCAGAAGCCCGCACACAGGATTTCTTCGCTGTGATGCGCACGCGCTGTGCTTCATTGTTGAGTCGGATACGGATCACCTCTAACGTTCTCCTGAAGACCTTGTCTGAACGGTGGGATTCACCAATGCTGCAGGCGTGGATGGGGTGGCACTCTCTTTGCAACAGGAGATGAGTGGTTCTCCTTTCATGCCCGATTAGTTTAATATTTTACGTACTAACATTTTCTTTAAGACTGTAATACTAACAAAATGGAACCTGATTTCCGAAATAAACGATTATTATTATTATTGACATTGGCGAGGAAAAGAAATCCTGAGGAAACCTGGACTTATAGTTAATCTTCATCTGAAATCGCCAACCGGTCTTGAGCAAGCGTGGTGATCAATGCTCGTGCCTTCTCTGTATGAGAAGAAGCCTTTGCCCTGCAGTGGGACAGTACTAGGCTGGTGGTATACTTAGGTCGAAATCTATAAACGTTACTTAGCACGTACTTTGACTAAGCGTTATTCTTGTCACTGTTTGTCGCTTAACTGTCAAACTACCAGTGCAAGATTCAGACAGGAAAATGCCTAAGCTGAAGCATCGGCTAAGTAACGATTATAGATTTCGGCCTCATCATCATCATTTTAGCCAAAAGACGTCCACTGCTGGACATAGCAGGAATCACACCCGAAGTGGCGGTGCTTGGGGGGGGGCAAGCACCGCCACTTCGGGTGTGCTTCCCGCATCTAGCGGATTCCTGCGGCCTTCACAATTCATCGGTCCACTTTGTGGGAGGCCTTCCAACGCTACATCTCCCGGTAGGTACGCGGTCGCCACTCCAGAACATTTTGGCCTCATTGGCCATCTGTTCTGCGAGCAATGTGCCCTACCCACTGCCACTTAAGTTTAGCAATTCTTCGGGCTATGTCGGTTACCTTGGTTCTCCTGCAGATCTCTGCTTTCTGATTCGATCACGTAGGGGAACTCCAAGCATAGCCCAATCTATTCCCCTTTGGGTGACTTTTAGCCTTCTAATAAGGCCCATTGTCAGCGACCATCTCGGCCTATGTGGTTGCAAAGGCGATTACTCAGCGATCCTGAATTGAATCCCCGGGTTACACAAAGTGTTTTTGCGTTTTTCACTAGGAAATTAGATTGAGTTACTTCCTAGTAACAGTCCGAAGTCAGGATTTTGTGCCCGACTCATGTAGGTCGTAGGTTTAATTTATGTCATCACCACTGCTCTCAAAACGGTGAAGGAAAACATCGTGAGGAAAATGTCCTAGTAACAAAAATTCGAAGACATGCGAACATCTGCCAACCCGCACTGGGCCCATGTGGTGGATTATGGCCTGATGATGCTTATGCATGAAACGTGCTCGTCCCCCTCCTGGGGCTAGTCATAACTGCAACGTAAGGGTGTGCTAAATAACTCTGCCTATCCCTTCTGAGTTTTCATGCGTGATTTTAATCTTATGATGTGCATTTTCGAACTAATTAGCTACCTACCTTTTAATCGTTAATCGGTAATTAGTTAAATTTTGTACAGAATATAGCTCAATTTAATATTATTAACACTCGCCATACCGCAACAAAGTTAAGCAAAATCCGATAATGAATGACTAATTAATATAAATACGTACAATATTGATCAATGAGTGCAAAATTACCACAAGTCCACGAAAAGGGTCAAATTGGACACGTGATAAATATAAAATGCTGGAAGAGACAATGGTAGACAAAAATATTATCAATAGATTTAGGTACTTACCTACAGTAAGAGTCCTATGATTTTTATCCGATTGCGAGACAGCAAAATAAATAAATAAAACATTTATTTCAGGCTAAAATGGCCCATAAACACAGAACTTACAAACTAACATACATCCTAACTTCCTAACTTCCTAATCCTAACTTCCTAACTTCCTAATCCTAACTTCCTAACTTCCTAATCCTAACTTCCTAACTTCCTATCCTAATTCTAACTAATATTATAAATGCGAAAGTAAGTTTGTTTGTTTGTTTGTTACCTTTTCACGCCTAAACTACTGAAACGCCTAAAATCCTGAAATTTTGCATATACGTTGTCAGGGGTACAGAAACGGACATAGGGTACCTTTCATCCCGCAAAAAAGTACTGTTCCCGAGGAAAACAACAATAACGTCCTTATGATAATAGATGGCGCCACGTGTCTTTCGAACCATGATTGAATTATAACCCGAATTGATAGTCAAAGTCTAAATTAACGCGAGCGAAGCCGCGGGCAAAAGCTAGTAAATTATAAAACAGAACCTGTGTTAATAAAATATAGCTTAGAACTGTATTAGTAGCACTGCACTAGCTTATACTTATGCTGTCCTGTGGTGCTTGTCCGTGGAACGACGAAACACCACGTCTTGCGGGCAAAAATCTGCTTCCATGACAACGGGCAGATAATAATATCGTGCAATCTAAGATTGAACTAAAATAACTGCCACCAACTGCACCAGGCAGCTTGAAAAGTGAGCTTTTTTGATCTTTTTATATACTTAACCATTTATCTACCTACACACATATAACCAGATAGGAAGAAAGAACAAAAAAAAACAAAGGTGATGTTTATTTCTAAAGAAATAACTTACCGTCACTAACAGTCAGAAATTTATTTGCAGTCGGGTTTTTTTTCTCCAAACTATGCTTATTTAAAAGTTTTCATTTTTTCTGCAGTTGATTCATTTCCACTTGATTGTTTCATACTCCTTGATACTTCTCCGTGCATACAGCTGGTCAAACTCGTGAGTCAATAAGATGATGCCGTGTAATATACTTTTATAGCACCCGATCATATTATGAAGCAAAAGTTGTAGTATAAGTATTAGCAGACGTCACTGGAAACAAAGTGAAACTCATGTGCTATTTTGAGAAGGTGATTCGGATGCAGTTAGTTTTTCTTGTTTTTTTTATATATAGTTATCCTGCATATTTCAAAAAAATACCATGCAAACATTGGTTTGAAAAAAAAAGCGTGCAGAACAATGTCATTGTCAACGGCAAAGATGTGAATGTCAACTACGGAGTGTCACGTGGTGCTTGCGTATTGCACACTTGTACCTACAGGTACTTTAAGTTTAGGTGATATAAATATACCTACTGGCATCGACAAGCTGGGGCTGCGGATTGTTCGAAAGAGTTACCGTGGCCCTGGCGCACAGGCAACTGAAGGAAAACGGGTGGGTTTTAGTCAGTAAGAGTCTGACACGCCCTTCCGCTCCGCCCAGAGCGGGAGAGGTCATTTGATGATTAAAAAAAGGTATCGACAAGCTTAGATGACTCTAAGCTTGTCGATACCTTTTTTTAATAAAAAACTCCTTACCAACGTAGGAACCTTCTTTCCGGCACATTATCCACAACCACCTACACCTTCCAGAATTTTCATGAGGCGAATGGCTGTGCTCTCAAGTGGCAATCGTTTTCATAGCGTTTAATATTTCTACAACGATTTTCAATAGGATTGGCAAAATCCTTTCGGTAGCTTATGTCCCATATATTTTTGCCTTTTCCGGTATCGTTATCGCTGATAAAATACTACTTTGTCAAAGCCCTCAGGTAGCTACTTACTGGTCGAAATAAAATGGATAAAAGTAAGGAACATTTAGGCTGTTTTTTTGTTCTGTTTCAATTACACGGCGGAACGTGCAACAGCGGGGTACTTGCGTAATGCCGATCACTCACATTCGCACGAATGCGCGAACCCGCAAGTGTAGGACGACATTCGCAAATGAATAATGCACAGTTTTTACCACATTCAGGGTTTTCCATACCGTGTCGGTTTTATGACGCACATCAAAGTACGCGAACCCCGAATGAATGTTTGCGCGCATGTAAGTGACCGGGGTAACACACAAAAAATTGCAATGTCTTTCATTTTGACAATTTGCAACATTCATTCCGTTGTTAACGTTGTGGAGCAGACGAATTTTTCAAACATATGAAGCAATGGATCAGGAATTTTCATCAAAATCCTACGGATTGTGAAAGAAAATGTGTTACGCAGATGGATGCATTTGCATTTTAGAACTGCAATGCCTCGTAGCTCACATAATGTACCTAAATCTCGAGATTGCCCAATCTGTCACTGCTTTGTCCCCATCACTCAGACTAATGTATTTTCATCGGCACCAAAGTTCTTCAAAGAAGAACACAACTATGCTGCTTGGTGGCCTAAAAACCTATGGTGGTAGCACTGCCCGTGATATAAATATCACAAGGAGCTTTATAAGAGACCTATTTTTCTCTTAGGCTCTAATCAGACAAGAATAACCATTTAACATGTACACACATGTGTGTATTTTAAGTTGAGATTTGCTTGCAATCAAACAGTTTTAAACAAATATTTATGACTGTGCATCATTCTATACTACGGACTATATTTTAATGACCGAATTTAATCAAACCAATGTTCGAAACAAAACAATATCCATGACCTTCGCGAGGATTTCCATCGCTTCCACAATTACTTGTGTTTCATTCAGCACATACTTACTCCATCAGTAAATCTCAGTTGTCGGAAAAAACCGTCGATATCCAATCACGAAGCAGTTAAGGACGAAATGTGCGTACAAATACATGTAATTATATTTTGAGTGGTGCAGGGTCTGAGTGGCAAGAAGCACTGGACCAGTTGAAGTGGCGATGCCTGTGTCCAGCAGTGAAGTTCGTTCACCTGAAATGATGATGTTGAAGATAAGATTGAATGTCGGCTGATGAACTATTTAAGATGAGTAAAAATACCGATGGGGAAAACTATAATTAGTAGTCTCTATTTCCGCCATTAATGCGTATAATACAATCGCAGTGACTCATACTCAATATGAGTTCTTCCAAATCACGTTGCGGAATAGCCGCCCACATCCGTTGAAACAAGCGAAAATGATTTTCTAGTGTGTATACGGCATCCATATTTGGCAGAGCTCTTCTTTCTCTTCTTCTCAAGCATATCCCATACGTGCTCAATAAGATCCAAGTCCGGCGATTGAGCAGGCTATGGCCTACCATGGCCTGGTTCGTCAACAACGTCCAACGCCCTTTTTTTTTTTTTTTTTTCGTTTGTTTGTTTGTTCGGGATATCATCAAATAACTTCCCTCGCTCTGGGCGGAGCGGGAGGGCGTGTCAGACTTTTACTGACTAAAATTCACCTGTGTTCCTTCGGTTACCTGTGTGCCAGACCCACGGTAACTCTTTCGAACAATCCGCGACCGTGACAGGCATCGGGCCTAGCGTTAATATCAATGACCTAACGTTGACATTAGTTGCGGCAAGTGGGTTTGACACGACTCTGACAGTGTGTGGACGTGCATTATCATGCATATGCAGAAATGAAGCACCAAATTGGGTCTGCAAAGGAATGACAATATCTGATACTTCGCTGCTGCAGCGAGTGCGGAGGAGCGCCAAGAGCATGCTGGCCACGCTCGCGGAAAGACTTGATTATTCTATCGCGACTCACTGTTCACGTAGCACGCTTGGAATGACAATTATTGTAATTTTAATTTATGATGCACAATTTAATCAAATTTTATTTTTAAATGTGTCTAATTTGAATTGTATTGTAATTGTATGTAATTTGAATGAATGTGACTGTGTGTGTTTCTTGGTAGTCCTATTATGAGACTATGTTATTTGAATTAAAATAATTTGAATTTGAATACATCAAGTAGTAGTAGTTGATGTTGTAAAATTGAGTCAAAGAAAACGTACCTTCGCAAATTGATAACTGTGGATGTAGTCCAAATAACTGGGCCTAAATTCAGATATTATAAACACGTGAGAACAGCCATGTGTATGGATTTTGTAAGTAAGTAGGTACATAAAATACAAATATCATGCAGATCTTTTAGAGGCACGGCGCGCGTAGATGACGATATGTATAAACGCGGACGAAGCAAAGTGACCATGTTGCATGAAGCGTTCTATAGTTTCTGCTTAAGACTGTATGAAAAAGATGTAAAATGTATGTATGCATTGTGTATCTTTTAAAGGCTGAGGCTGCAGGCTGCTAAAATCCTCTTAGATCACTTTCGTAAATTTTGTACAAACCACACTATAGGCGGGCACCACACTTTTTTATATCGAAATGCGATACGCTGTAACGTGCAATAAGGGTAATTATTTTAAGCCGAAGATGCCTCACTGCGATACATCGCGGGCTGTTGGGGGTTTACCTCGATGCCTACGTGAAAGCAAAATACTTTATTTTTACATCGCGGTCGACGGCAAGCATCGAAGTGATCTGGCTCGTGATTGGTCAAATCGGTTCACCTTGTTCTTCTAGTAGAGTACAGCACAAACACAGGACTGAGCTACTGAGCTTTTAGGTGCGACTGAACCGATGTGTTCGCACCACCATCCATGTAGAAATAGCGAGTATCGAGATAGCGATCGTGATCGCGAGCATCTTCGGCATGCCATTAAATACATACATATTTTACAATTTCTTTGTATACAAATTTTATTATTTCTTTATATATGTTACCGGTCAAACCCGATTTTAGGATGAACTAGTTTCGCCTAGGCCAAACCAGTTCTCTCTACACACGATAGGACGAACCAGTATCGCCTAGGCCAAACCAGTTCTCTCTACACACGATAGGACGAACCAGTATCGCCTAGGCAAAACTCGTTCATCCTGTTACCGATTGGATAAACCAGTTTAGCCTAGGTCGAATCGGTTTATCCTAGTTAGAATATATCCTTTATTGAAATGGGTGTGTAATGTTTGGTATAATAACAAATGCACTAATTTTACTTGAAATAATGTTCATATAATATCATTTTCATATGCTATAATATCAAGTAACCTAAACTCATATGACCTAATGTTTTATATCATATCATTTTCCTTTAATATAATAACATTTTGTATAACGTTCATTTTATATAATTTTCAACATTTATAATATTCATTTTGTATAACGTTCATTTGATCTAATATTTTTTTGACCTAAAGGACAATGGCAACCGCCCAAACAAAATTTTGTTGACATTTTTTTTGCGTCTGCCTATGAAAAATATGTAAAAATACAGAGTTCGAATCCCTAAACAGTTTTGTCTTCAGACATACTTTTATAGGAAGTCAGGAATTAAAGATATTCCAGTTTGAAGTTATAGAGGTTACGTCTAGTCAACAACAGACCCTAATCGAAAAAGAAATATAGAAATACTACTTACCACTTAAAATATAATTCATAGAAATGCATTTTTTTTGCAAAATAAACTACGGACTACGGCTTCAGAATTATAAGTCTAGCCGATCGCGACGTGCGAAGGTCTGCCACATAGCCCACATGCGACGTAGGTACTTTACTTTGACTAATCGGGACGCCAACGCCACTAGGCAGTGCTCGACAGAGTCTACAATATAATGCTCGAGTAAAGAGGGTAAAAGCAGACCAGTCCGATCACTATGTATGGCTAGCCGATCCCTTAGGAGAAGCGAGCTAAATACCTAGATGTGGTCCTCGACCACCACCTTACCTTCATATGGATGGCTCGCTCGCGCGCCGCCTTCGCTCTCGGTAGACTTCAATCCCTATTAACCGCCCGCAGTAAATTGTGTCTCAAATCCAAATTGCGCATCTACACCGCAGTCATTCGTCCCATCATGATCTATGCCTGCGATGTATTTGCACACGCAAAGCCCCACCATCTTCATAGGATGTAGACCCTACAGAACCGTTTCCTCAGAAAGGTTACGGGAGCCCCCGTCTATGTCCGAAGTGTGAATCTTCACTTAGACCTCCAATTCCCACCATCCAACAGTTCATGAAACGCCTTTCAAAGCGTTTCTTCGACTGCGGCATAAAACACCCCAACCCCCTAATTAAAGCAGCCGCCTGTTACACTCCCTCTCGCATTAGTAAAATTCGCCGCCCGAGGCATACCTTAGTCGACCCCGACGACGCCACTACCCTCCTCCAGGAGAGTAGTAAGGCCACCAGTACTTTAAAGATACACAAACACAGACCGTCGTCCTTCCGTCCTCGCCGCCGAGGCCCGCCGCGACGTTCCAATCCACGTCCGCCCCGACCCTTGCTAGAGCCAGCCCGCGCCGCTGAGCCTGTAGCTTTAAATTCGTCCCCTAATAATAATTCCGATCCAGCCTGTCCCTTGCTGCCCTCTCCCAGCATAGCCCTAAACCGAGGTTCGTACCCCGCAGCGTGTGCCCTTAGCGTGTTGTCGCCTAGTTTGTAAGTCTTCTATGGCAACCACAGACATGTCCAGTTAAGCAGTCGACAACCTCCTAGGTTGACCTGCGAGAAGCCAATCACAAAAAAAAGAGTAAAAGCAGAGTTGGTCGGTGGCGGTCAAGCAGTGAACACGTTTAGAAACCGTCGCGTGTTCTGCACAGAACACTATTACTCCTTGGCGTTGTGTACTTATAGTTGTGTCGTGTACCTACAGTGTGTGATTCGGTAGTGTGATTAATTTGTTCGTAAATTATAATTTGGTTTGAACAGCAAACGGTCTTTCTATTGCGAAATAACCAACACTTCCCATAGTACGCCCATAGTACGCCCACAGTAGTTAAAATATGGCTAATGACAACGAGAGAGACGTACCTTCTCCGTCATATATTAGGTCTTTACCTATGAAATTGCCGTTCTGCAGTACTGGCCATTTCAAATCAAAATAATTTTTGTTTGGCTATGAATTCTAATTTCAAATTAATTTTATTTTAAAAACATGGATTTTTTTTTCTAAAAGTAGTCATTTCTTTATTGATTAGTGTTACATTTTCATCGCATTTCAATCTTTTTCGTCATCATGGATACGTTAAAAATTCGAGTAATTATGGAATATGAGTACCGTCGTGGCAGCAACGCGGCACAAGCGGCACGCAACATCAACGACGTTTACGGAGCTAACTCTACAAACCAACGCACCACCTGTTATTGGTTTGCTCGCTTCCGTTCTGGAAATTTCGACCTGAAAAATGAACCTCGCGGTCGTCCGAAGACTTTGGTCGACAATGACGAATTAAAGGCGATTGTGGAAGCTGATGATACACAATCTACGGCTGAATTAGCAGCAGCTTTCGACGTTAGCGTCAAAACAATATTGGTCCATTTGCGTCAAATTGGCAAGGTAAAAAAGCTTGACAAATGGGTGCCCCACGAACTCAATGATCGCCAGCGCGAAGTACGCGTCGAGACGTGCCTTGCACTGCTCAACAGACACACAAATGAAGGAATTTTGAACCGCATTGTTACCTGCGATGAAAAATGGATTCTGTTTGATAACCGTAAGCGCTCAGCAAGTTGGTTGGATCCTGGTTCAGCACCTAAACAATGCCCTAAACGAAAACTTACCCCTAGAAAAGTGATGGTCACTGTTTGGTGGTCTAGCGCCGGTGTGATTCATCACAGCTTCTTACCAAACGGGGTGAGCATTACTGCAGATGTGTACTGTGAAGAACTGAACACAATGATGGAGAAGCTGGCGCATCTCCAACCAGCATTGGTCAATCGCTCGTCTCCGCTGCTCCTGCACGACAACGCGCGACCTCATACTGCACAGCAGACGGTCTCCAAGTTGCAAGAACTGGGGTTGGAAGCTCTCCGTCATCCGCCCTACTCACCAGACCTTGCGCCTACAGACTACTACTTTTTCCAGAATTTGGATAACTTCTTGGCGGGAAAAAAATTTAATACCCGAGAGGCAGTACAAAATGCCTTTGAAGAATTTGTTGCCTCCCGTCCAGCTGATTTCTTTAAGAAGGGCATCAATAAACTGCCACTGCGATGGCAAAGATGCATTGATTGCATGGGTGATTACTTCGATTAATACAAATAAAAAATTCATGAAAAAAATTCGTTTAAATTTTTTCATACAAAACGGCAATTTCATAGGTAAAGACCTATTATATATGATTCATTATATGGTACGGGTATAGGGGATAGATTAAAAAAACAAACTATGTATATTTTTTAATAAATATTGCTCATCATTCACAACATCATCAAGAAAACCTGCAGGTGCTAATTTATTTGGGTAATGTCTGGCCCATCCTAGATACCATAATTACAGTGATTGTATAAGTGCAACATCCAACAGTTCGTCTTGCAACTAAACAACTACCACAGTACTCTATTATTCCTGCTCGACCCCCTTGTACTTGGTTCAGCTTCTTCTCTGCCAGAAACTTCTCTTTGTAAGTTATTATTAACTGCAGCCATTGCAAGATCTCTGCATGCCTCGTAGACATAGTCATCTTCCAAAATCTAAAAAACATAAACGATAATACTCTTTAATAAGTTAGAATGATTTATTAATATTTCTAGACCAATGTCATAGACGTACTTAGTAATTAAAAACTTGTCAATTGTAGTTCAAGATATTTATGGTAAAAGCAAAATACGTTACTCGTATTAAAAAAAAAAACACGCCTTTGACCTTTATTTATTACAAAGCTTTAAACGGCTACATATTTCATTTAAAATCATGATTTTTAATAGTTGGCCACTAACAGAAATCAAACAATGTTTTCAGCTAGGGTAAATAATCTTGTACTATACTTGTTACACAGTTTTATGCAATGTAGATAATCACTATCTTGTAACGACTAGTCGCCAGAAATACTTACAATTTGAGGGTATACCCAGCTGCAGATTAAAGCAGCGACTATCGTGTAAGTGCCAATGTCGGGTATCGGCGCAATTTATTTACACATGATGTTGCAGTAGACATAGATGATGCGTGTAAGCTTGTAGGCCTTACACGGCTTCCCATCGTGGTAAACAAATAGATGCACACACAACAAAATCCAAGGTATCAGGCAGAATCGTAATCCAGAGCCACAGAAAAATGTCGTCGTATAGGCAAATAATCAGAATCCTTAGGCAAGCACTAGTTAACAGTAAATCTCAGAGTCCATAAGCAGAAGCAGTCGAAAAAGTAGAAAATCACGGCAAATCGATGGGAAACACAAAATAACGAGAAACACGCGCAAGCAACAAACGACAAGTTGTCAGAAAATTGTACTCTGTGGTTGTCAGTAGGTCGGCCGGTTGATTGACAGAAGAAATGTCATCTGTTTTTTGTTGGCGATGTTGCCACACTCGAATTACACTCATTTCCGTGATGTCAAATGATGTCAAGTCAAATGATGACCGCTTCATTCTAAGCACAAACAATTACATATATTTATCTTCATATTTATATTCTGATGCAGAAATGTATTTCCTAAGTATATTATAAAATGCTTTGCTTTACGTATTGCATTATTATGCAATACGTAAAGCAAAGCATTTTATGTAACTTGCCAAGATTTTTATTACATGGCAACATTAAAAGTTCAGCTTAGCTAAAAGTCATGAAGTCAAGCCAGAAAAAGAAAACTAAGCCATGATTATTTTTATCATTAAGAAACTAGTCAACTAAGTATTCATTAATGACGACTTTTTTGCCAGACTTCGATAGGCCAAAAGCTTGATTTGATAAAACTTAGTAAATTATTTCGTCGGTATCTATCACGGTCACATAAGTAGACGCTTACTAATTCTATCAACAATTTCCTCGCCATTGTTCTTTCATGTTTAATGATCACAGTTCTAACCTAACTCAAATGGCACCAAACCAAACCTTAAAATATTCTATGTATGGCCGAGGGTGGGCTTGGTCGACGGAGCCCCGCGTAGCGGGGCTCCTACTTCTGGGTGGTTTATAAAAAAATAACCACGAAGGGGATGGCGGGGTCTATTCGCTCGCTTCGCTCGCTCACACGACCCCGCCATCCCCTTCTAACCTAACCTATCCGAGTCGGGGTGCCCTAAAGTCCAGATTGCAACCAGTTTCTCCTGGTAACAATAGTTGAGGGTGGGTAAATCGCTCGATCCTTTATTCAGTTTACTTTGAAAAGCTTATAGAAGATACAAACTAAGTGAAATTAGTTCAGACTAGGACGTACCAGTTTATCTTAAAGCATGTAAATTCTAACTCGGATAAACCGATTCGACCTAGGCTAAACTGGTTTATCCAATCGGTAACAGGATGAACGAGTTTGGCCTAGGCGATACTGGTTCGTCATATCGTGTATAGAGAGAACTGGTTTGGCCTAGGCGAAACTAGTTCATCCTAAAATCGGGTTCAGCCGGTAACATATACATATTTTACAATTTTTTTGGTATTGTTCGTCGAATCATTGAGCTCCTTGAGTTTTGAGTTGAGCTGCACGATTACTGACAAATGCGTGCACCGAATGGACAGGTCCACTCATTCTGTGTGGTTTTTCCTCACAAGATCATTTCAGACACAAATCTACATGGACTTCACATGATTTGACCAAGATTATGTCTGGACTTTAAAAGAGACTGTGACCTCTAAATTTGTTTTGGCCTTTCTTCTTAGAGTATTCAGATAGGAAACGCCGGCCTCATCTAGTTTTAAAATATGATTGACGTGTAAAAGTGTTTGTACAAACCTACTTACAGAAATAAAATCATTTATCAGTTATGCAATTACCCTTAGCTTAAAGAGTAAAATACATGTGATTTTATCGAACCGCTTCCCGCTTACACCTTACACTACCGGGCAGCCAAAATTACCAAATATGAATTTCAGATTATTATGATGCCCACTCCACGACGTGCGTCACCATCAACGCTACAGGAATAGACATGTGCTTATGTCACCCCATAAACATTGTTTTATGTTTATATTCTTGTTTGTGAGGATTTTGGTCCGTCATGGAGGATTCCCGGATTTTGTGTTGTATGGGTTATTTTTAACCGACTACAAAACGAGGAGGTGCTCAATTCATCCTCTATATATAACTTTTTTTTAAATACTTGTTCGGGAATAACTTTTTTGTTTAAGAACTGATTTTAAACTTGTTTCATTCATTTGGTAGGAAAATAGAGCTAAATGGCGTGCAATTGGAGAGGCCTATGTCCAGCAGTGGGCTGCTGTAAGCTGATGATGATGATGATGATGATAAGAAAAGGTTGCGCGATGGGCCCATATATGTTTTATTCAGTTTGCTGTGGTAGTTTTTGAGTTAGCTTCAATAATACTTTGTATTTAAACCACTTGGTGAATTTTGATGATGTTACGAGTATAAAACCTCTTGTCACTGTTACATAGTTAATAATGGTAAACGAATTGGTGTGGGCTAGGTACATCTAAAAAGTGGAAGCTGGTTGTTTTTTTTTTTTATAAAAGCAAAAAAGAGGTGGGAGCTCTGTTCCACGTCAGTGTTCACTCCAGCCGAGCAATAAACGCAAGCCAGAGGTGAGGAAGAAAACTTCTCCCGGGAGATAGGATCCGTGGCGTCGCTACTGCCCAACAGGTCGCCACATGCTGCCCTGCAGGTTTATGTTTCTCTTTTGGTCTGGCTCCTCAGCTTAGACCTGTTTCGGCAAAGTAAACTCTACCGGCACAGAACCAGAGTTCAAGAGCGCGCAAGCCCCACCACGGCGTCAACGTAGAGATTATTATTATTTAATTAAGATGGCGGTGTTAAATCCGATTTCGACCACGCGCCAAAAATAACAATATAGCTTTGTTTATTTGAACCACAACTGTCACAGTTGTATACAACGGCAATAGTACGGAAAATTGACGTAGTGTTGTGAATTTAATATGAATTAATTAAATTTGAATTGATTTTGTAATTTATTTACATTTCAATTTTATTTTTTCAATATGCTTAGCAAATAATTTTCCTGACCTTATCTACATGGCATAAATTCTTCTCTCCTTACTTATTATTTATTCTATTACTGCATCGCCACTAACAAAACGAATTAATCTCAATCCTTGCATATTCAGTGATTTGCATTTTCCGCATATTTATCTTGCTAATTACTTTGAATGGAAATATAGTCTAGTTAGTGAAAGACAATGAAAATATAAGTAAAAAGAGGTAGAAAAGTTACCTACCCAGCATTACATCTTCAGAAATGGCACAGTGTCATATTGTTAGATGCCACGTGGAAGTAGGACGGCACGTCGTAATTATTGGGAGCGAAAAAGAGACAAGACAATACGTACATAACTAGGCTGATTAGCCAAGTTTTACGTGCCACTTGCGGAGCATGTTTGTACATGCTCCGCAAGTGGCATGGTAGCAGTGGCGGTGGCAGTGGTATTATCAGTAAAAAGAGGTACATAGGTTATCCTATCTACCTCTTTTTACTGAAAATATCATTAGTGACATACATTATTACACACATATTTTTTTAGAGTAAGTTAGAATGGGAAAACTCGTGTAATCCGCAGTATTTAAACTTTTGTCGCATGGGTCGGAGAATTTAACTAAGGCTGGCTACGTAATTCCGATTTGGTTGACCAATTTGCCGGTGAGCGGTTGTGTTAGATAATTATCACTTAAATTTCGTCAGTTTTCTTACTTTCTTTCATCTAATTCTTGACATCTGTCAGATCATACTTAATAAAATTCTTAAATTGACTGACAGACCGCCGCGCTGGGTCTAAAAGCAGGAATTTTTTCACTAGAGTTCTTTTATTATAACGAAGGTGGCTCTAAGAAATAATAAAAAAAACACCCCCTAAAGTGATTAAATACGAGATGAAAGTTTGTATGGAAGTTCGTTCGAGAAATCGCATCGGGTGCACGGTTTGTAGATATATAAATCGGTATTTAATCTTATTCTCTTTTGATACAATGATGGTTTGTATGTAACTTACTTTTCAGCTTTAACGTAAATTTTGATAGTTGGTTATTTGATTATGGATACTTTTCGAACGGTACAGAGTACATTACGATACAGAGTAATAAAGCAGTTTTGCAAATCATAATTAAATGAACTAAGTATTGTGTTATCGGTGTTAAACAAAATCTTAACACCATAACAATCAACTTAGCCTATCGCAGTCCACTGCTGGACAAAAGCCTCTTCCAGGCTGCGCCACAACACTGTCCTCCGCCTTCCGCATCCAGTCTCTCCCACCCACCTTTTGAAGTTCGTCGGTCCATCTAGCTGGGAGGCGTCCCACACTGCTCTTACCGATACGCAATCGCCACTCCAGGACTCGTCTACTCCACCGGTCATCGGCCCTTCGACAAACATGGCCAGCCCACTGCCACTTCAACTTGCTTACTATGCAAGCTATGTCGGCAACTCCGGTTCTTTTCCAGATAATTGAATTCCTGATTTTATCCTTCAAAGAAACACCGAGCATAGCCCACTCCATAGCGCGCAGAGCGACCTTAAATTTATGGACCAGCCTAGTTAGGCTCAAATGGCTATAAGCTGCGAGGACAGTTGTCAGTGTCCACGTTTCGGCACCGTATGTTATAACGGGCAGGATGCACTAGTTGAAGACCTTAATCTTCAAACATTGCGGGATAGGTGACGAAAAGACTTGACGTAGTTTTCCAAATACTGTCTAACCCAACTGGATCCTCCAGTCGGCTTCTTTCTCAGAGTTGTGTCTACCGAGCTGGATGACTTGCCCTATATAGATTTACTCCTTCACAACTTCTAGAAGCGATCCTTTGTTGTGGATTGGACTCGGCAAGACGAAAGAATACTACTCGCATGACTTTCGTCTTGTCCTGATTCATGCTGAGGCCAACCCATCGAGAGGCTCCGTTTAGGCTGTGTAGCATCTGGTCGACCTCCGGGATGTCCTCCGTGTAGTGGCGCAATAATTTCGCTCGATGGTCATCTTCACTATGTCCCACTAGTTTCGCCGGCTGCGTTGAGTATAAGTTCCCGTAAAAATCCTCGTCTTCCTCGTGTATCACGGACTTCGAAGTTACGATTCTGCCATCCGCAGTTATTAGTTTCGTCAGATGGGACCTCCCTAATTGCTGAGCGAACACTTTCGACCCTCTGTTTTGCTCAATCACGACCTTAATTTCACAAGTGTTGGAGCACCGAAGGTCGCGTCGCGTCAGCTTCCTAATTTTTTGCCGCAACCCGGCGATTCTTCGCACCCCCCGTCCCGCCGTTACAGTGACCGCTACCTTGTCCAGGAATAGTAAGACCACCGGGAACTAGGGGCCGTTATTTTCGCACTTTATGCATGAGAAGTTTAATGTCCGTAGTCACCATGCTGGGCAAGCGGGTTGGTGACCTCAGTGCCAATCCTTTCGCAACGATGACGCTGCTGCCCGGCATCGCTCTAGAGAATTTAGGTTGGGCTGTTGGATGGTTTTACCGCTATCGGTCGGTCGCCAGCCCCTCGTCCGTCTGTGGCAGGGTGTACCGCACGCAGGTAAGGTTGACATTTGCGGAGTCCGATGGTTGTGTGCTCCCCCTTACACCCAATAACAAATCCATTGAATTTAAACTTATTGGAGATATAAATCCGTCCCGTGAAATAATCTTGCAATTTATCACACCTTATTAAAAGCGTATTCAGGTAAGCTGTAGCGGAAAAATATTGGCTAAATATCCGTGGGCGGCGGGAAACACTTCAGTGGATTATAAAGGCAGCTGTAAAGAGGGAACTACTTCTACTCAGTATAAAAGTGTTCGTATGATCTAACAGAAATAAGTAATTGATACTTTATGTAAAAGTCAGGGAATTTAAAAAGTAGAAGGTTTTATTTTGGAACAACAACATATTGGCATATTTGCAATGGAAAGGATGACAGTTATAAAACGTCAAATCAACACCCGTCGGCGGTGAAGTACCCGGTACTCGTCCTCGACAGCCGGTGGAACTTCGTTGAACATTTCCGACGTTTGGCTCCCAGGCTGGAGCGGGCCGGGGCTGCCTTGAAGCGGCTCCTGCCAAATCTAGGGGGTCCAAATGCCTCCTGCCGGAGGCTCTACGCGGGGGTCGTGCGGTCCATGGCCCTTTACGGGGCACCGGTGTGGGCGCGTTCATTAAGGCTCCGACCAGCCCGCCAGTTGAACGCGTCCCAAAGGGTCATGGCCATCCGGCTGGTCCGGGGATCCCGCGCGGTTTTCTGCGAGGCGGCGAGCCTCCTTGCCGGATTGCCGCCATGGGATCTGGAGGCAAAAGTCCTCGCGCACATTTGGGAGTGGCGCGAGGAGGCGAAATGCCGGGGCGTAACTCCGCTGCCGCGAGAAATCGCGGCACAGCGGACAGAGCTCCGGCGGGACCTCATGGCGGCATGGAGAGTGCGTCTGTCGCAACCCAGCACAGGGCACGCCATAATTGCGGTGGTAAGTCCCCTCTTTGAGGAGGGGCTTGAGAGGCGCCATGGCGTCCTCACCTTCCACCTGACGCAGGTTCTCACCGGACATGGCTGTTTCGGGAGGTTCCTGTTTCGAATAAGGCGGGAGGAAACGCCCGGGTGTTACCCATTGTGTGGATCGACCGGAGGATACGGTGGAGCATACGGTGGAGGTCTACCCGGCTTGGGCGGAGTACCGCCGTGAGGGGGCGATCAGCAGCGGCAACCTCTCGCGACCGGCCCTGGTTCAGGCCATGGTACGGAGCGAGAGGGAATGGGAAGCCGTCACCTCCTTCTGCGAAGCAGTAATGCTCTCGAAGGAGGAGGCGGAGCGCGTGAGTGAGAGGCAATCGCTTCACCCTCGCGCCCCTAGTCGCCGCAGGAGGAGATACCCTGGGCGTTGGGAATCGATTGCCGACTCGCGGCTTCCGTAGTCGCGGGCTTGCGGACGGCGAGCAATAGGCAGCTCGCCGTCCCGTAAGGACCAGGCCCGGGTCGACGGCGCGTCGCGTTCCACGCGCGCCTGAAATAGATGTCAGCACCATTGACGGGGTCTGATAGGGCCGATGCCTGCCGGGGTCGCGGATTGTTCGAAAGAGTTACCGTGGCCCTGGCGCACAGGCAACTGAAGGAACACGGGTGGGTTTTAGTCAGTAAGAGTCTGACACGCCCTTCCACTCCGCTGGGGCAGGAGAGGTCATTTGATGATTTCCCACGAAAAAAAAAAAAGCAATCAACGCCCGTCTAAACATATGAAACACATGTTTCCAGACTTATCTATGACATGCGTACAGCTTAGCAAAATTTGGTATCTACATAAAAATCGTAAAAATTATTAAACTCAAATTCATAGCATTTATTTAAAAATAAACCAATTATAGGCACTTTTGAAGTCTCAAGGGGTCGTCACTCAGAAAGATAAAGCTAGTTGGCCATTCCAAAGCGTAGTAGGTAGGTAAGTAAGTAGGTAGGTTAAGCTTTACGACCAATTTAAATTGTCCATATAGGTATTCGAATCTTAAATGTCACTCTTTGACAGTTGTATCAAATGGCTATAACATGACTAGTTGACGAAGGGTGTGAACTTGTTTATCAATTTATTTTCATGTCTGTACCACTACTGAACATGAAGTTTATATATATATATATATATATATATATACATATATATTTAGGTCTTTACCTATGAAATTGCCGTTCTGCAGTACTGGCCATTTCAAATCAAAATAATTTTTGTTTGGCTATGAATTCTAATTTCAAATTAATTTTATTTTAAAAACATGGATTTTTTTTTCTAAAAGTAGTCATTTCTTTATTGATTAGTGTTACATTTTCATCGCATTTCAATCTTTTTCGTCATCATGGATACGTTAAAAATTCGAGTAATTATGGAATATGAGTACCGTCGTGGCAGCAACGCGGCACAAGCGGCACGCAACATCAACGACGTTTACGGAGCTAACTCTACAAACCAACGCACCACCTGTTATTGGTTTGCTCGCTTCCGTTCTGGAAATTTCGACCTGAAAAATGAACCTCGCGGTCGTCCGAAGACTTTGGTCGACAATGACGAATTAAAGGCGATTGTGGAAGCTGATGATACACAATCTACGGCTGAATTAGCAGCAGCTTTCGACGTTAGCGTCAAAACAATATTGGTCCATTTGCGTCAAATTGGCAAGGTAAAAAAGCTTGACAAATGGGTGCCCCACGAACTCAATGATCGCCAGCGCGAAGTACGCGTCGAGACGTGCCTTGCACTGCTCAACAGACACACAAATGAAGGAATTTTGAACCGCATTGTTACCTGCGATGAAAAATGGATTCTGTTTGATAACCGTAAGCGCTCAGCAAGTTGGTTGGATCCTGGTTCAGCACCTAAACAATGCCCTAAACGAAAACTTACCCCTAGAAAAGTGATGGTCACTGTTTGGTGGTCTAGCGCCGGTGTGATTCATCACAGCTTCTTACCAAACGGGGTGAGCATTACTGCAGATGTGTACTGTGAAGAACTGAACACAATGATGGAGAAGCTGGCGCATCTCCAACCAGCATTGGTCAATCGCTCGTCTCCGCTGCTCCTGCACGACAACGCGCGACCTCATACTGCACAGCAGACGGTCTCCAAGTTGCAAGAACTGGGGTTGGAAGCTCTCCGTCATCCGCCCTACTCACCAGACCTTGCGCCTACAGACTACTACTTTTTCCAGAATTTGGATAACTTCTTGGCGGGAAAAAAATTTAATACCCGAGAGGCAGTACAAAATGCCTTTGAAGAATTTGTTGCCTCCCGTCCAGCTGATTTCTTTAAGAAGGGCATCAATAAACTGCCACTGCGATGGCAAAGATGCATTGATTGCATGGGTGATTACTTCGATTAATACAAATAAAAAATTCATGAAAAAAATTCGTTTAAATTTTTTCATACAAAACGGCAATTTCATAGGTAAAGACCTATTATATACATAGTATAAAACAAAGTCGTTTTCGTGTCTGTCTGACATCGCTTAGTTAGATCTTTTAAACGATACAATGGATTTTGATGTGGTTCCACAATCTTTTAGAGAATTTACTCGGGAATGTCAAATAATTACATTCGTATTAAACTTTAAATATACTGGGTGTAAATAGACCCATCACATAGCCGTCAATTACGCATTCTGTACATCAAAGTAAGTAACAAAGCATAAAATAATTGCTGGGAAACGAATTTTATTTTTTTGGTTGAAAAATCGCTGTTTACGGTAGTGCGCAACGTAACCCACGCAAAACATTGTGCTTATGGGTGCATGCAACGGTGCAGTGGTGCAGTGCGGTGCAGGGGTCGTGGGGGTATTTAAAGTTGTGTTATAACATTAAAAACTTGTTTTCGTAAAAAAAACGTCTATATAAGTTGGAATTTTGACCTTCAATATATCCATAACCAGAAGGTTGCCAGGTATGGTCCAGTACAAAATAGTTATTTATGGTACTAGTGTGGTAAGTTGGTTTTTAAAAAAGAGTAGACGAATGTCAGCCCGAGACTAAGTCGAGGGCTTAAGTCACGAGTCACGAGTTTGTAACTACCAATTTCCGCAAGTATGTCATACAAAGTTTTTCAACTCATTTGCGAGAAAACAGTACAATATTAATATCGGATTCCTCCGATGAACTATTATTACTTTGTTTATAAAAATATCAGTCGGAAAGTCTCTCGGAAAATCTCGATGTTTGGTCAAGTCTTAAAAACCGAAGCAGCGGGCCGCTGTTATTATTAATACTAATAAATAAAAATGAAGTGTCAGTTTGTAATGTCAAAATAACAGCTTTTACCAAATGCATGTGAAAGTGTATACGGTACTTATAACAAAAAAAACTTTTTTTTATTTATTTCTGTCTGTTAGTTTTTTCCAGCTAATCTCCGAAACGGCTGGACCAATTTTGATGGGACTTTCACTGGCAGATAGCTGATGTTATAAGGAGTAACACAGGCTACTTTTATCCCGGTAGCACGTTCCCATGGGATAATTTCCGACGTCCACACAGCATGACAAAAATACTGGCCACTTTCAAAATAATGGTTATTTGAATTTATTGTTACCTACGAGTATTATTACGACTCAAACATGGGCAAAAAAAATACGTAAGGCAAAGTTATCGAATCGGAAAAAAACCCATTCCTTCATTGTCACGCATCATTTGCAGACAATAATGACATTACTGAGCCCCACACAGATGAAGCCTTTCGATTTTCACATCCTCGACATTTTATTCATATTTAATATCGTAACCTATGGCTGTTATTTCGACAGGCTTCTAATAATATTCAATTTCTTGTCTGAAGGTGTTAAAGATCAAGAAGAATTAAAATTCTATCTTTGGTAATTGAAATATTTTTTAAATTAATTGAAACACATAAACTCACGCTTTCTTCCCAATGGGTTAGGCAGAAACTATATAACGCGACCTGCTACGATTTTTATCCAACTCTTTTTGCTTCATTTACGTTCATACATCACACATATGGTCATACGTGCACGCTCGTTGCTAGCACCACGGACCTGCCCTTTCTGAAGAACATCACAAATAATTTCACTGTAATAATTGAACACTAATTTACAAAACCCAATAAATTGTACTATGTTATAACTTATAGGCTTGTAGACAAGGTACACACGGCTACATGTCAAACTATACATTTCCAGTATAAGCTGACCTCTCATTGTACGGAAATCCTATATCCTATCCAATGCGAGATCAGCTTATACTGGAAATGTATAGCTTGATATGTAGCCAACCTACTGATGGTCATCAATAGCGGACCTATCCAATAGAAAAAATACTTTGTAAATGTTATGTGTTTATCTAAAATAAATTAAATTAAAAGCTAAAATCATACTGTGTCGGTATATTTCTAAAATAAATTATTGGCTAAAAGTTTACTCTGGCTTCACAAATACTAACTAGTGATTGAAATATACCCTTTTATTATTACGATTGTATTCAGTTTCACCGGCCCGCGGGGTAATTGCATAACATACTAACAGTAGGAATGGCTTTCATTTTGACAGTTCAACAACATTCATTGCGGTTTTTACGTTGTTGGGCAGACAAATGTTTCGAACCTAATTATGAAGCAATGGATTAGTAACAGGCTTCAAAATGATTCAGATTGTGATTGATAGTGTGTTGAATTGTTTGGTCTCAGTGAGGAGAACATGGGTGTCTGGGAAATCCCGGGCAATTTTCAGCTAAGCCTGCAATGTATCCGCAATCTATAAGGTGTTGTAGGTTTGTTTTCAAGGTCCACAACGCATTGGCAATCCCTTAAAATCCAATTATCTAGTAACCGATAATCACTTTTTCCACGGTATTTGACTTGCAATTTGAGAAAATAAAATATCTGTATTTTACGTAATTCGCATAAGCAGCTCTATACATGGTCAAATTAAATTAGCTAACGAATCTCCGCAAACGTAATGGGCATCGATAACTTAACACGATAAAATTAAAACGTTTTGGTGTTTTTTTGTTAGGAGTCGACGACCCCTGGTAGTTTTGCTACTTGAAATATGAGTTGAGATAATATGTTTTATCGTGTTTAAATATTGATACCAAAAGTTAACTCAAAGAAAAAACTGAATTTTTCAACAGTTTTTTTTTTTTAATCTATTATATTTATTTTATGTTCGACATCAACATCGATACCCATCACGTCGGCGGAGTTTCGATGACTAACCTAATGCCTGTATTGGCTTACAAAACTCAAATTAATGATGTAGGTCACACGGCTGCCAAGCTTAAATAGAACTGGGCTGGACACATGTGTCGCATGCCGAAGGAGCTATGAGCTAAAATAACCACACCGTAGGTCCCAAACAGCAGAAAACGGCAACGCGGTAGGCCCAGGAGAAGATGACACGATGAACTCGACTTTTTTTCTAAAAGATTGGCCACATACAGCAGCAGATAGGGAAGGAGGGGAGGGAGGCATTTGCCCTGCAGTGGGATACAAACGGCTGATTACTGTTACTGTTAGCCTGTATAATCCCACTGCTGGGCAAGGCCTCTCCCCATGACATCCAGCTGTTTCGATCCAGGGCTAAAGTGGACCACTGGTCGTTTGTTTTCTCTATCTCGTCCCGCCATCTTCTGCGGGGTCTGCCGCGACACCTTCTGGCTGTGTCAGGGTTCCACGTAGTGATTATTTTGGCTCACAGCTCATCAGGCATACGGCAGACGTGACCAGCCCAGTCCCACTTCAGCTTAGCGGCTTTTTGAGCAACGTCAGTAATCTGTGTTTTGGAGCGCTGTGTGGTGTTGCGAATATGGTCGGTCAATTTGACGCCTAAAATACTGCGCTCCATTGCACGTTGGCAAAAATTGAGTTTGGACTTTTGAATGTTTGTCAAAGACCAAGTCCTGGATCCATAGGTCAAAATGGGAAGGATGCAGATGTCCATTATTTTTCGCTTGAATGACAAAGGAAGGTTTCCTTTGATAAGCTCTTTCATAGACCAGTAGGCCTTCCAGGCATTTTCGGTTCTTCTTAAGATTTCCTTCTCTTGTCTGGACTGGAAATTGCAATATGTCCACGAAAACATCTACTTGCGCCAGTAAGCGCAAGTAGATCTATTAATGGACATATTGCAATTTCTCACCATGATAGTAATAATAAAATTATGTAACTCTTGCAAAAGTGTAAAAACTCGTAAAAGAACTTTTAGTACTAAAACAAATATTAAGTACCCAACTTGAAGTAAGAAAGTTATATCCAGGATACATAGAAAACTTTATTGCTTTATCCACCCACGGTGTTTGTTCAGTACCTACGTAGAAGTTACGTTATTACGTACGTCACGTTACGTCGTACGTTGCGTATTCGCAGGAACTGTTACGGACAATGAAAATACCTTTTTCTCATACGCTATTTGTTTTCACTATCTATGCTACTTCCACGTATTGAATTTAGGTCTTTATTATGTATTTGACGGTATACCTACATAAATAGAAAAACACTTTAAAAAATAGTAGATTAGCCCCTTGTATAACACAAGGGGATAAAGTTACCCATTATATACAAGGTAGTTTTACCCCCGAGCTTTAACGAGGGAGTAAATAGAAACCGAGTTACAATGGGTTTTAGCGCCGTGTATTACACTCTACTTGTCACTACGATTGCGAGAAAATAAAATAAATCTATACTTTTTTTTTTTTTTCTTCTGTAGCTGCAACGCAATACATGCATTCTACCGAAAACATCGCCTCGTTTAGTTCCATTTTCAAAAATAATGTGTTCTTTTCTTATGAAACAGTAATAAGTCGAGTCTTTATTCATGAATATTCTACTTATGAATAAAGACTTTTTCGTTTTTGTAGGGTCGATGGAAAAAGGCAAAAATTTAAAATTTAACTTATACCCCTTGAGGAAAATATGTTATTTTATCCCCGCTCTGGTATACTACAATGACGGACTATTTGAGCAAGAGGAGTGATAAAGATTTTATGAATCAAGTCATATTTAATGGCATTTATATATTTTTTGTTTACGATTTCATTCACACGCGTTAGTCAAAATTTTAAGTTGGAGTAACGACCTTGCTACGTGAACTGATCACGATGAGAGGGTTCGTTTGAGCCTAAAACTGAAAGGATAGATAACAAAAAACTGTCTTTTTTTAAACCGGAAAAAAATTAACTAGGTATGTATAACATTAATAATATTATTAAGTGTAAAGAATATTGCTTACCTCGATCACCAAAGTAAAATATCGTGAGGAAATCGACATGTCCTAAATCCAAAACAAAACAGAAGACATGTTACATAATCAACGGCACTGGACCCGTATAGTAGATTACGGTCCACTCCCTCTCACAGAGAGGAGACCTTTGTCCCAGCAGTATGGCTGACATCATACCAATCACCAAAAGGTTTCCATGACATCCTGTAGACAAAATTTACTATTTGAAATAAATAAATATCTTACCATAATAAATATTTTTTAATTATTCGTTCAACAATGCTAATTAATTTTGTATCAGCTGTTGGTAAGGGCGCTTATAATTTTGTAATTAAGCCAATGAAGAATTTGAAGTAGATTCTTGTTTATATTCTTTTCACCGAAGACACAGTATATTATACTCTGCTATATATGCTGAGGGCCATATTTTTAGGATTCCGTACCTCAAAGTAAAAAACGGAATCCTTATAGGATCACTTTGTTGTCCGTCTGTCTGTCTGTCAAGACCCTTTTTCTCAGGAACGCGTGGAGGTGTCAAGCTGATATTCAATTCAATTCATATCAAATACTCAGGTCTACTGTCCCTTGGAGCTGTGAAAAAATAAAACTTCTAAGCCAACGCAATCAAAATATACAGCCGTTTATGCCGCAAATTTTCGACAATCGCAATGGTATCAAAACCTACAGGGTACTTCCCGTGAACTCAGAATCTTGAAATTTGGTACGAAGCAACGTGTTATAGCACATATAAAGAAAAAATTGCGAAAAGCATACATTTTTAGTTACATCATATAATAAAAATATTTTTAATAATTTTAAACATACTACCCCCTTTCCGCATGAACGCGTTGTGGTATTATATGGAAATTCATATCAAATACTCAGGTCTTTATAGACCTTTAAGCTGTAACAAAATGAAACTTCTATGTCAACGCAATCAAAAGAAACAGCAATTTAAGCCGCATATTTTGAAACTCGCAACTACTCGCAAGGGAATCAAAACCTAAAGGATACTTCCAGTCGACCTTAGAATCTTAAAATTTGCCATGAAACATCGTTTTATAGCACACATAAAGGAAAAATTCCGAATACCTTAAATTTTTAGTTACGTCACATAATAAGGTTCAAATTTAATACTTAATTAGTATTTTTGAACTAGATTTCTAAATAGTGACTAAAACCTTTGTAAATAAATAACTTTGATAAAAGAACTTTTGCAAGGCTGCTGCAAGGCTAGTGTAGGTATTTCAGTTATATTATAAAATAAATGCTATGTGTTAATATAAAATAAAGGATTACTGAAACGGTAAAGAGACCTTTTGTAATGTTATGGATTTCATTTAGCAATAAAATTACCATAACTTTTACTTATATACCTACAGGTTTGTACGGAACCCTCGTTGCGCGAGTCCGACTCGCATTTGGCCAGTTTTTTTAATTAAGAAACGAATAATAAAATTAAAATTTAATGTTTTGTAAGAGAATTTTCATAATTATGCAACGTTATTTCTATTAAAGCGGTAACATAAAATTCGTGTGCTTCTAATAAAAAACAAAAAATACAAAAACTCTCTGCTGTAAGCCTAGGTATAAAATGTACAGAATTATTGCATTTCCTGTTACATACATTACTTGGCTTTGAGAACTATAATCCCCAAAGGGTGTACCTATTACACCCATATTTCGCCAGTTATGTTTAAGTCCATGGAATAGGGAGCAGGCCTATCAACTGGGCACACATCCTGACTCCGGACTGCTACTGAGAAATACCTGATGGAAAAACCCATTAATAATACCATTAGTAATAAAATTAAAAGAAGAAAAAGTTGATAGAACTGCGTGTACTGGAAAATTAACTTGAGACTTCCCACTTTCAAATCTTAGAAACTGACTGCTCATAAAATACCGCTAGAGCTTTAACAACGATATTATTTGAGGAGGTTATGATCAAAACCACAACATATCCACTATTGGTAATACCGTTTTTTTTTTTTTCAAGATTTCTGCCCAAAATGGTAAAAGCTACCATTAACAGTTACTGTTTACTTCAAAACAGCGTATTCTCCTTAGTAAAATGATGTCTAATATAAACGTTTAGTTCAAAACCTCAACATATCCTGATTTAAAAAAAGGCTGTTATACGGATCTATTTCTCAGGTACGTAAATGGCGGACGGCGAGCAATGGGCAGCCTGTCGTCGGGTAAGGCCCAAGCCCGGGTCGACGGCGCGTCGTGTTCCACGCGCGCCTCAAAGAGATGTCAGCACCATTGACGGGGTCCGAAAGGGCCGATGCCTGCCGGGGTCGCGGATTGTTCGAAAGAGTTACCGTGGCTCTGGCGCACAGGCAACTGATGGAACACGGGTCGGTTTTAGTCAGTAAGCGTCTGACCCGCCCCTCCGCTCCGCCCAGAGCGGGAGAGGTCATTTGATGATTTCCCACCCAAAAAAAAAGGCTCACTATTTATTAAGTTTTTTTTCTATTTCTGTCTTATTGAAAAAAGTGGACATGTAGTGGTTTTGATCCTAACTTCCTCATTTATATTTACCGAATCTTATTTAAATATGCCTCACACCCATTACCGAATTTATTCGAAGTGAAAAGATTAGTTCACGGGTTGATCCTCCCAGGTGGCTGAATTCACAGGAAAATATAGTATTACCGAATTCAATTATAAATACCTTGTAGGAAATGGAAATATTTTGGAACAAGAGCAATCTCCTGTTTGGAATAGTTCTGGTGGGTCGAAATACAGACTGTTCTCTATAAAATATTTGGCACTAGCTTTTGCTCGCGACTTCGCCCGCATGGATGTTGGAATTGATTTCACGGGAATGTACTACCGGGATAAAAAGTATCCTATGTGTTAATCCAGTTTATATCTGTGTACCGAATTTCATTAAAATCCGTTCAGCCCTTTTCGCGTGGTTGACTAACAAACATTTAATCATACAAACATACGTACAGTCTTTCAAATTTAGAATATTATTATTTTATATATTTATAGATATACATACAGAATCAAATTAAATTAGCTAGCGAAACTGCAGACGAGATCGGTATCGATATCTAAACAAATAAAATAAAAAAATTAAAATTCGATACTTTTTTGTTTAAAAGTCAAAGTCAAATCATTTATTTCAAATACACAAAAGGCACATAAAAGGCACTTTTTAACGTCAAAATTTACAAAAAAATAGAATTGATTCTAGTCGTCCCTTCTGAAAGGTAGTTTCGTATAGAGAAGAATGGGCAACAAACTCCACCGTTACTCTTTTACATGGTGCTCACATATATACAAATATTGAAAAGTAGATGATTTTTCCAGAATTTTAACAAGTAATAATTTAGTGTATGAGTTAAAATAGTTAAGTACATAATATAAAAATCAATGTCATAAAAATTATAAATTATATAATTAAATTAGCAACCAGTTTGATTTTGTCTAGACTCTAGATTGTCCTATGGAGCAGGACCAGCATGTTTCCAAGCATTCTTATCTAGGATATAATCCTCTAATTTGTAATATGCTTGTTTACAAAGTGTACTTTTAATATGAGTTTTAAATTTTCTTTCATTTAATTGCAATATATTACAAGGTATTTTGTTGTAACATTTAACACAGTACCCCATAAAAGATCCTACGAGTACTTTAGATAATATAAAAAATGGTTGATCTATTTTATCTTTATTTCTAGTATTAATATTATGTCTATCACTTATTTTATTAAAAAGATGTAGATTTTTTCTTACATACATACTTAATAAAGTTCAATGACCGCTGGTAGTGTTTTTACATGTAGTATGAGCTGAAAAAATATCGCGTTAAGATATCGATACCAATCACATCTGTGAAGTTTACACAAAAAAAACCTGTTTTTTAAACTGATATTTTAAGTGAATACACTAACTGCGCTCGATCCCCCCACAAAAAATATCATCAAATTAATATACTTTTCGTTTTATCATGTTTATATCGATACCCATTACGTCTGCGGAATTTCGCTAGCTAATTTAATTTGACCCTGTATTTCCAATCCCCGAAATCTCCCAAAATAAGGTACACAAAAATTTTAATATTACATGGGAATTTTAAAATCATCCCCTACTTATGCCTTTTCTACCCCATTTATGGGATAATTTTACAAAGCGCTGAAACACCTAATACAAAAGCATAAATTTGAATTTTTATATCCCTAACTTAAGAAATGCTAGCTTTCCAATACAAACTGATCCCCAATATCACCCCCTATAGGATTATTTTTGAGACAAAACTCTACTCTATGTCAAGCTTAATGGAAGCTTGAATGCTGGTTTTCTATAGAATGTTGCAGCATAATCAGCTTTCTGGGACACAGTCCTGCTCTCTGTAGGAGAGGATGCGGGCCTAATCCACTACGCATGTTGGTGGATGTCACAAGTCTACGAATTTTCTTTTCCATGACATGCCCGTCTTCAAATATGGGCTATCTTCAAATCTTCTTACCTAGACTGAGCACTGTTTATATGCTACCTAAGTACACCCACCAAAAGTAATTGTTGAACACCCAGATTCAAACTAACCCAAAACTCTTCATACAAAATCTTCGATCAACTAACGACTAATGACGACAAAAAAAAAACTTTAACAATTTCTCAGAAGAATTTTCCACAAAGCAGGTCAAACGTAAACGTCAATAACAGTTACGTCAGTCATCCAATATTGCCAGCGTGACGATATTAATATTCATGGCAACTCTTTCTAATCGCTTCCCTCGCCCCTTTTTTTTTTTTTTTTTTTTTTTTTGGGTGGGAAATCATCAAATGACGTCTCCCGCTCTGGGCGGAGCGGAAGGGCGTGTCAGACTCTTACTGACTAAAACCCACCCGTGTTCCTTCAGTTGCCTGTGCGCCAGGGCCACGGTAACTCTTTCGAACAATCCGCAGCCCCGGCAGGCATCGGTCCTATCGGACCCCGTCAAATTTGCTGACATCTCTTTGAGGCGCGCGTGGAACACGACGCGCCGTCGACCCGGGCCTGGTCCTTACCGGACGGCGAGCTGCCCATTGCTCGCCGTCCGCAAGCCCGCGCCTACGGTGGCCGGGAGTCGGCAATCGACTCCCGACGCCCAGGGTGTCTCCTCCTCCTGCGGCGGCTAGGGGCGCGAGGGCGCAGTGATTGCCTCTCCCTCTCGCGCTCCGCCTCCTCCTTCGCGAGCATTACTGCTTCGCAGAAGGAGGTGACGGCTTCCCATTCCCTCTCGCTCCGTACCATGGCCTGAACCAGGGCCGGACGCGAGAGGTCGCCGCCGCCGATCGCCGCCACGAGGACACGGCGGTGCTCCGCCCAAGCCGGGCAGACCTCCACCGTATGCTCCACCGTGTCCTCCGGTCGATCCACACAATGGTAACACCCGGGCGTTTCCTCCCGCCTTATTCGAAACAGGAACCTCCCGAAACATCCATGTCCGGTGAGGACCTGCGTCAGGCGGAAGGTGAGGACGCCGTGGCGCCTCTCAAGCCACTCCTCAAAGAGGGGTCTTACCGCCGCAATTGTGGCGTGCCCTCTTCCCTCGCCCCTGACATTTCAATTAATTGGAACAATTAAAAGATTGTTACCAAAGACTACAATTTAGATTGTTACTACCCACACTTTCGAAGAGTGATGTCTGGTTTTTTATTCACAGTCTAAGTTATTTTTTATTTTGGAGGCTGCGCTTATTACATTCGAAAACTTTGCTGTCAATGGACTACTTATCATGTTGTATTGAAAATAAGCTTCCTCATAGTGCTAAGCTAGTTTATTTTTCCATCACTGTCAATGCAGCCAGTCTGTTACTTTTCTGACTAAGAAAATAATAAAAGACCAGGTCGCCTAAATTGAAATAAAGATTATTCATGGTAGGTATTAATAGTAACCTAATTAACTAATAAACTATTTAAATAAAAATATAGGTATTATTTAATATAGGTTAGATTTAACCTAACTAAGACTATTAAAAAAAGTAAAATATGGCGTCGAAAAATTCCTCCGTATAGCTTTCGACTGGTACTGTACCCAAGAGACTGGCGACATTGCCACGTTGTATGGCAATGCTTAGCCTCTGGGCCAGGTAAAATCCAGCCCTTGGGTCACGGGAAGTGTCAACCAGCCGTTTACAGCGATTTCGTTAAACAAACCATGAGCATTCGGACCCCACGGCCCAAAGGTTTCGACCTCAAACGGCTTGAAAATATACTTGCCGATAAGGTTATTATTCTTTCACTGCTTGAGGTTTTCTGCAGCCGCAGCAGCAGCACCAGCACAGTACGCCGAGCCAGGAAGATGGGATGGCGCAAGAGTCGATCGACACACGTTCCGTCCCACACTAAAAGCCTACCCACTTTCCATGGAAATAAAGACGGCCGGTCTCTTGCTATCGCCGTGTGCCAAGCCATTAGGTTCTAATACAACCGGAACGCCGACGGTGACAAGAGCTTGTCTGATGATGTTATTAATATTCACGTGCCGCGCTAAACGCCCCGCACTTCGACTGCAAGCCGAAGCCGCGGTGCGCGGTGCAAGCGGGCCGTGGTGTCTGAGGCTGTTGACAAGTTCGCCACCGTCACAGCGATGAGGAGAACAACAAGAAGATTCTAGTCGCAGGGAAGTAGCGAGGCGGAAAGTGGTGTCGACAAACAAAGTACCTATGTTCGACGACGGTAGTGCATGAAGTCAAAGACCCGACTCCCACTTACCCACAGCCAGCAGGCCCGCACGCTACGAAGTAATAGCAAACGTGATAAGTAAATTGTAATGTGTTGTTGTTTATATTGTAATTGTTGTTGTTGTTTGTTGTTGCAATTTTTGTTGTTGTTGCGTAGTTGTTTGTGTATTGTTGTTGTTTGTTTGTTATTGTTTCTTTATTTTTATTTTTTTGTACTACTCTGCAGAGCGGTTCATCCACCGTCTCTGGGAAGATGGATTGTCGGGTGGATCTGAATTCGGGCAAACGAGTCTCCAGGCATCCTCGGTGAGGCACGGCACAACAATACTAATGTATTAATATTCATGATATTTGTCGACTTCACAAAAAATTGCAATCGTGAAACTTACAATCAATCGAATCATATAATAAAGTGAAAAGATAAGATCATCCGGTCATCCCAAGGAACAACAAAATCTAAAAAATAAATAACGTTTAGTATGCAAAGAATGCATCTCTAAGTTCGTCATAGGCCGAAGACTGAGAGTGTTCGAATAAGGTCACGATCCAAGGTTCTACCTTAACGAGACCCTCTTCAGGCCATTATGCAAATATTTTTAAAAAAGAACACGTTCCATAAATTTTCGGAACTCCATTCGAATTTCGAAAACTGCGGGATGTTTTGTTGACATGTCTTTCTTTTTCAAGGACTCGAAAGTTGTTTGTTTTTCAGTAAGCACCTACCGGGTACTTTGAAAACAATTATGTTAGGAAAATCACTTAATTGGCCTTATTTGTTTTTGTGTTTTTCCAGGTAGTATAAAATGTTAAAGGAAGAAGCAAGTAAATGAAAACAAAATTTTAATTACAGCCTGTAACATATAATAAGTTATTGTTCTACTGCAACATGACAAGCATTGATCACTACATTTGCTCATTTTCCCCAATACGTGCTCATACACATGACCAGCACGCGGCAGGGGCAACTGCTGGCGTCGACACGTGTCGGCGGCAGCCGTCGACAACGTGCCGCTCGTGTATTTAAGCACCGTACTCAAATAAACGCACTTAGGTTTTTAATGATCAACGTTTTTTCATATTACGATTACATGATCAATTAAAACCTTACGTATTTTAGCATATTTTCACGTTTATCTTGTGTTTATACAATATAAACTTACTTATTTATACCAATATTTTAAAGAGTTAATTGTTTGTTTGTAAGAATAGAATTGAATAGAATAGAATAAATACTCTTTATTATGTACACGATAAAAATTACAGACATAAATGCAGTTTACATAGGGTGACACAATTTTGTAAGTTTGTATGTAGGAGGTAATCTCTGGAATTACCGGTAAGATTTGAAAAAAAAAATTGCTTTCATTGCCCAATTCTTGAGGAAGGCTATTTAACATCGTGCAAGGATCCTTGGGAGCCGGGGAAAAGGAAAAAGACAGAAGGAACGCTAAGCCAAAACGAAGTAATACCGCGGGCAGGCGATGCGATGTGACGGGGTGGGTCAGGGGAACAAGAATTTTCACGCGGACGAAGTTGCAGGCAGAAGCTAGTGTATGATAAATTGATAAACGTTTTCGACAAACCCAAAGCTTGTCTAAAGTTTTACTAAGTTTTAGTTCTATGTATTACAAGAGAAAACATTACATATACCAATCTAAACACCTATATTCTAAATTATTGTTCGAAGTATTTTCCACGCTACAATGCTGACAAGTTTCTCAACAAAAGTTTCAATTGTAGGCAACTCAAGGGAGGTTTAAACAACTTGACTACAAAAGGTTCTGTTCTCATTGTCTGTCAACTATGCCGCTTGAATGCAGTTGTATTTATTAATAAATACATGCCTTTAGTTTATCGAGTTAAACAGCTTTTAGTTTCAAAGTTATTCTTGAATAAACATTACATGCCATCACGCTCGTATTTTCCAAAGGACTTTGCAGAGGCGTATATAAGTACAGCCAAACAAAGAGATCAGTGCACAGTCAGCTAACCTACAAGTTCTTTTACACATTGTGTGTCCACATTTTGGCCAGTTTTGATTTAAGATCTTAGTTAAGGGGGCGACCCTATTGCCATTAACCGTGCTCAAATCCAACCTTGGAGTGCTACTGAGAATTTGTTAATGGAAATCCCAAAATATCAAGAACACTGTATGCCCACATTGAGAAAAAAATGTCGAGCTCAGCAATCTTGGTTGGAACAAATTCTTTACAGTAGGCTCCGAGATTCCATTTGTGCTCGATAATGGTTATAGACTGGACATAATTGGCGAAATGTTAAAGCTATTATACACCTCTGCCTGACTCATCGCTTTTCAGAATACGGGTTCACACATTATCTTCACTTTGAACAAACAATCCTTTCACCTCATTCTCATAAAATGCCTGTAACTACTACATTTACCTCCACCGTGTGTAGGAAAGAAAAGTTGTTTAATGAAACGCTCTATTTGTTGGTACGCAGTTGACCAACTTTCAAGGGTTTACCTGAAGCTAAACTAATATTGTGAGCCTGTAATTGTCGGAACTAAGCTTCGCTTTGCGGCAAATATTGCGGTGGGAAATGGGAGGGAATAGGAGCAGGTATTTTTTATACGGAAGGGAAAACATCGTAAAGAAAATCGTGAGGATACTGGCAAGTCCTAGGACTAAAAGTTTCAAAATACGTGAAAGCCACTATATGCACTGGGTTGGCGTGGATAACTCTCACGCCCGTTCATAAAGAGGAGGCTGGAGTGCCAGAAGTGACAATATTTTATGCTGATTTACTTTTAGTACTTGTAAAATGAGTTCGCTTTTAAATTGTGTACTTTTTAAGCGTATAAGGTCCGTATACCAACGAACATATTGAACATTATTCTATTTACAGTTTGCAATCGTGTTTTTCAGTAGAGGTGGTTTAAGATTAGCAATTAATTCATTTAATCAAAACAAGAATCTGATAGTGACAGTGCAATTATGTATATTTGCAACATAAAATTAAATACTACATTGGTACCTTGATCTCTACTACATCGTGTTTCACAATAATTAAAGTGGTAATTAATTCGCTATCCCCATTACAAAGTAAATAATTATTTTCACAAAGCTTTGAAACCTAGACGCCCACCGCTGGGTAAATATAGTTTATATTGCATGTCCTTTCCTTTTGTTTGCTCATTTCAGGGTTTGCCCCCAGGTCATGAGGAAAGTGTAAAATAATTTAGCTTTTGTTTAAAACCCTTTTGGTATTGTATACCTGACCTTCAAGGTCAGTGCGTTAAAGTTTCAAGGAATATGTTCATATTTTTACACTAAACCCAAACTTTTATTACATTATCTATTACGTAAACATAAATGGCATTTAAAAGCAATCATAGTAATATAATGTTTGCCGATGTACTTACAACTTTATACTTGGGACCGTTTGATGCTTCAATGGACTTACCTCGGCTTAGTACTTGTGTAAACTCGGAGCGCACGCAAATTGCTTTGGTGCTGTGTTAAAGTCGGATCTCTAGGTAAGTCTATTGACTGAAGGTACTAGTTAGAGAATAAGGCTTAAAGCGGTGTTGTCGCAGCATTTTTTTGTCGTCTGAACATTAATACCGGATGCTAATAACTACTACACAGTTTCTAATACTAATGCCTGATGTAGGTACTCTAGTGACGATTGGGACGTAGCAGAGGAAAATCACGTTATAAATTAATTATTATGTTTATTCTGAGCGTTCGTGTTTACATTATATATATATAGGTGCGAGGAACAGGGTGTATAGTTCTCCATAGAAAAGGGAGAATCCTCCATCCAGACGTGTCGTGTCTGATGGGCAACTGCCCGTCCATTGATTTCGGGAGGTTGTATCTATGCTAGTTGCGCAGTAAACTCTTATTGCGCGATGCAGGACTTTGCGTGACGTCATTGCAAGTTGTAGATGCCGCTACAACATCAACGCGCCTGTCTCTTCACTCGTTTTTTTCTAAACAAAAAACGAATTCGAATAATTTGAAAGCTCATTCCAAACTCTCTTAACTATTCGAATGTAACTAGAGTTATTTTACTACCAGCCTGTACAACATAAGGTTGACTTTTGCAGACAACCTTTAGAGTACCATGTATGTTGATGTTCCTTTTATATGAACGAATCAATGTCTACTTTAATAGTATGCAGTTAAATGACAGCCAATATAATTTAGAAGAAATTGTAGGACATTTTGTAGCAAGGCGTGTTGAAACCATTTAATTTACGGAAGTGTGTTAATGAATCTAGACTTCGGGTTGAAAATAAATGCTAGGACTGTTTAAGATTGGCAATAATAGAAGTTGAATATGACGATTACAAATCAAAATTCTTCAAGAGAGTTGTTTAATGTTGTACAAAAAAGTCGTTTCCATATTCGTGATCTATTAATTTATAAAAGAAACAACATCAAAATACTTCGCTGAACTGAGAAATACGTGGATTGTGAACTTGTTTCTCAATCAGACATGACCTTTTAACTTTTTTTTATTATCAACAATATTGAAACCAATCAAACTAACGAGTAATAGTCTGAGCTACTCTCTCAAGGGATTGCGCAGACGTCGTTGGGGTAAACTATACGTTTTATATGTTTGCGTTGAATGTTCGTCAACAGGAGTCGTGCTGTGTTATTGTTACTTAAATGTAGAGCTGTAAATAGTGTAGACAAGTACCTTCCTTATTTTTAAATATTTTATAAAAAGCAACACTGTGGTGGCGCTTGGAGGAAGCCTATGTCCACTGTCCAGCAGTGGACGTCTTTCGGCTGAAATGATGATGGAAAAGCAACGTCACTCAGTCTTTTATTGGCTTACAATTTGAGTAACACTTAACCGATTTCAGTGATCTTTTTTTTTAAAACTTTGCCCCGCTCTAGGAGTTTCTCCTGTATTGTAGGTGCGTTTACAAACATTCAAACTCACATACACAAACAGCCAGACCCGGACCAACTACTTGTAGGTCATACAAATATCTTTTTCCGTGCGGGAATCGAACCCGCGTACTGCGCCAACCGTGCCGTCAAATCATATATATCTATAATTCATAGTAGTGTATCTGGCGAGGTTTAGTATATTCTAGCGAAAGAGGAGTCACCGGCTCGCCTAGTGTTGTAATTAAAATAGGTACCTATTCAGTTAGAATTATTAAAATAAATTAACATTCCCGTATACTAAGGTACGAGTATGCTTGTAATACAAGTCACTAAATACGGTTAGCGATGAACATTATTGTTTGCTATGCATAATCTAATTTGTGGTACAGGTCACAAGTACATTCCCTACATGCGATTTAGGCCTAAACTAAAATAATCGAACCGAACTCTCTTTGCTGGACGAATCTGGCCTGCGGGCCCACTCCCTAAGCATGAAGTCCGTAGTTCCGGCCTAAATTACGGGCGGTTCTTACTCCGTATCAGCTACGGACATAAGATTAGTTTGGGGCCTGAACTAAAAATGAGTGACAACACGATTTGATAGTTGTTCCTACCAACGACGTGTTGTTGCCCGTCCGAAAAATTAATTTGGCTTTTTTTTTTGATTGATCAGCTACTTTTGGACGGGCCCGTATCTTCGTTGACGGACTTAGAGAGAAACAAACAAACTAATTTATCCGATAATCGTGTTTGGCCGGTAGCTCGGTAATATCACCAAACAGGTAACATTTTGATGCGGCCATCACGCTGCGAAGTTGATATCGTACGGTAAACTAGTTGGGCGAGAACACAGACCAGTTGGTAAGCCCACTCAGCTTATCATAGTCCATGACTTGACATATCAATGCTTCACACACATGCCACAAGTCCACAACTCAATTACACTCCTGGACTCGACTAATTCGAGCCACCGTCAGGAATAACGGCACAGACCATCAATATCAAAGTCATGATTCGTGATGAGTCAAAGAAAAAGTTTTGAAGCCAACATACTGGACATCATTTTGGTGTCATCATTGTTCCAAATTTGAATTCACACCCATTTAAAAAGTTTTAGAACTGATTATAAAAGAAAGCAGGGTGGCTTGAGTCCGAGAGTGTATATTATCATTTGTGTGCTGTTGGAACGCAGCAAGTTAGTGCCAATTGTAGAAATCCGTTGATCCCGTATTTACGTTGATTATTTCATTACACTGGCTCACTATTACACCAAGGCTTCCATGCTAGGCCACTTCGCCTTCAAACTTTTCCTGGCAAGGCTTCTTCAAACAGGCGCGACATGTGTCGCGCGGCGAGCGGTGCCTTTGTGACGTGTGCGATTCGCAAGGTTATTTTGGCACGTGGCCAAAATCGGGAGAGCAGTGGTGGCGCAGTGGTAACGGCCGCTATTTACGAGTTGTAGGTCGTGGGTTAGAACCCAGTCAGGTGCTTTACTCTCTGTAAATAATTTCATCACCACTGCTCTCAAAACGTCAAAGGAAAATATCGTGAGAAAACCGGCATGTCTTAAAACCAAAAATTCGAATACATGTTACTTCTACCAACCCGCACTGGGCTCGCGCGGTAGATTGCAGCCCACTCCCTCTCGGAGAGTGGCGGCCTGTACCCCCAGCAGTGGAAACATTATAGGCTGATTATGCAAAATGGGAACTAACGCCACGATCTTGTTTTGTTAATACAATATCTGTGACAATTTCACAAATGTATACCAACAACGCCCTCCTGTCAATGTCATTCAGGTGCCAAAACATCCTTGTAGCACTTATTAAGGCATCAACAGGATGGCCCGGTTAAGCAACCGACAACCTTCTAGGTCAACCTGGGAGATACATACATACATAAACTCACGCCTTCTTCCCATGGGGATGGGTGGTTTTTAAGGGAGGCGTCACGCAAAAAAAAAACTTTTTGAGTACATGAGGCAGTGTTTCCATACCTATTAAAAATATTATACACTACCCGAAAAATTCCTCACTGTCTACCACTTTTTCCATCAGAAATTTTCTACCAGCCCCTTGTTCTCTTTACAAGGTCTGTGCGAACAATTATTTTCGCATTCGCGTCCTGATTTCCTCTGTGTATCGAAAGTGGCTACAACGACTGTGTAAATGTATTTACTGTGTACTAGTATACGCCCTGTGGCGTTGCTTGTTGCCACATTCTTACTTACTAGGAGTAAGGTCAAGGGTTATATACTGATTGTTTGGTTTGCTGAAATGTCAAAGAAAAAAAGGATGAAAATTTTAATTGGAGCTAGTAAATTCGACTAAGGTAACCAAAATCAAAATGATAAATCATTTTTTCAAATTAGGTTGATAATCAGCACTTTTCGAACGTTGAAATTACATAAGACAGTCCCCCGAAATGCCCGCCCTTCACGACTTCCTAGTGCTTTAGCTGGGGAGAAGAAGTGGCGCAGCAAACTCCCCAGCCGCAAAGCTATCTGTTCAGTAATATCGTTAGTAGTATAGTGTTTATGTGTGCCTTGTACATGTTTATTTACCTTAGTATAAACATAACTTAATATAAATAAATCAATTACAGGTACTTTTGAATTGTCAAGGGGTCGGTCAGTCAGAAAGATGAAGGTAGTTACCCATTCCAAAGCGTAGTAGGTGTCTATGGAGAAGAACGGGCAGGAAACTCGATGGTCTTCACATGATCTGACCAAAATTATGTCTGGACTTTAAAAGAGACTGTGCTGTGACCTCTGAGTTTGTTTAGGTTTTTATTCTCAAAGTATTCAGTATATTTTCAAGTAGTTGATGATGATGAATATGGGAACTTAACCGTATTACTTAAACTTATTTTCTCTATTCTCTTTCTTTTCTTTTTTGGGGTTCCGTACCTCAAAAGGAAAAAACGGAACCCTTATAAGATCACTTTGTTGTCCGGCTGTCAGTCTATCAAGACCCCTTTTCTCAAGAACGCGTAGAGGTATCAAGTTGAAATTAATATCAAAGACGAAGGTCTATAGTCCCTTGGAGCTCTAAAAAATCAAGCTTCTAAGTCTGTATGTGCTGCTGACTGGATCGCACGCACCTTGGATGTTAGCTTGAATGATAAGTCACGGATAGCCAAAGATGATGGTATATTGAATATATTTAACTACCACGTAACTAATGCTATAAGAATGTTGTGTGAATGAGTACAGCTGACTATGAACGCTGATTGTGCACTGTCGCGTTACACTATAATTTGTGCAAGGCGACGGAAAAGTGCTGGTCTATGAATTGCGCGCGTGTCATGTACGATACATGACTCATACAAAGTCAATGTAATAAAAAAATATGGCCATTTATCCGACTTTTGATACTCGCAAATAAACCAAAACCTAGAGTACTTTCCGTGACCTAGAACCATGAAATTTGGCAAGCAGCAAGGTCTCACAACACAAATAAAGGAAAAAGTCCGAAGATCGGCAATTTGAGGTATTATCAAAAAAAATAAAAAATGCGATTACAAACTTACATTTGCAGTTGGAGAATTTACCTTGACGTATAGCGATGTATTGGAGAACATCTTTTCAACTACAATGTTAAGTTTGTTCTTGGGATAAATACATCCTAACTACAGAACCCTACGTTGTGCGTGGTCCGACACGCACTTGGCCGGTTTTTTTACTAGGTACCGTAGTCGTCAGTAGGGACCGGTCATCTCTTAGATGCCTCGGCTTATTTTAACTTAATTTAATATTTTAAATGTTTTCGTCGTTCTATTACGGACGCTTTGAACATTCTGCATCGTTCTCACATGCATAATTTCAACATGAATGATGTAACCAATATTTTGTAACCATATTTTTATTTAAAAGAGTGTCCGTGGATTTTCTTGCCCGTTCTTCTCCATAAGTACCTACTACGCTTTAGAATGGGCAACTAGCTTCATCTTTCTGACCGACCGACCCCATGAAAATTCAAAAGTGCCTATAACTACATATTTAAAATAAATGCTTTGAGTTTGAGTTTGAGTAGTTTTTTCGTATCGGTAATATTTTCCGGAATAAATGGAGCGCCGATCTACCTAAGGACGGAAAAGAGTGGCTGAACATCTTGTTCAGTGGCGTGCAGTTAAAGAGGCCTATCGCCAATATCTACCACAACATCTTCCCTAACTATGTTGGGGTCGGCTTCCAGTCTAACCGAATGCAGCTGAATACCAGTATTTTACATGGAGCGGCTGCCTATCTGACCTCCACAACCCACTTACTAGGGAACACGATACTATGTCCAATAGTGTGAGTGGAGTTTTGGTAGAGATGGTGGTGGTAGTGTGTGAGTGTATTGGAATTAAGCTAATATGAAACTCATCGCTAAACTATCTCGTCACCTGAGTACTAATATTACAAAACTGAAATATCTAATTATCCCATACAAACTGTAAACAAATCGACCGCAACCACACACACCTCTAATAAGTAGATTTAATTACGTACGAACTATTGCTACATAGCTACAGCCCTAAAACACACGAAAATGAAGACATACACACGAATGAATGCAAATTAACATCCGGCGAGCTCCACACGACTGTATATTATGTTTCAAATTAACCTGTTGTTCCACTAAGGTTGCGAGAAAGATAAATGATAAATGATATATTTATTTTTGTAAATTGGTTGTGCGATGATATTGTGGCCGTGACTGGCCCCACCTGGACAAGATAGAGAGGAATGGCGAAAGATGGAGGAGGCCTTCGCCCTTAAATGGGCACCCAATCTTAATAATCGAAGAATAGATTATTTATTATATTTTATTCAATCAATTTATTTATTTAAGAATCTATTTTTATTTATCTAATCACTGTTAAAATGTATGTTTAAATTATTATGAATGAATTATTAAACAAATTTTTATCATAAATAAATGTATAATAATATGTAATGATTTTTTAATGTAATTTTTGGGAAATTAAAAGTCTTTATAATAATAAAAAAAATTGGTTAAAATAAAACACTTTACAAGTCAAAACTAAATTATGTTTTAAAACTAGATGAGTTCGGTGTTTCCTATCTGACTACGCTGAAAAATAGGACCGAAACAAACTCAGAGCTCACAGTCTCTTTTAAAGTCCAGACATAATCTTGGTCAGGCCATATCGTCGCTCGCATGACTATAAAAGTCCTGTCTAATTTTTTAGCTGATTTGAGCTAGGACAACTACATTTTTCTATTCATCTAATATATAAAATTCTCGTGTCACAGTTTTCGTTGCCATACTCCTCCGAAACGGCTTAACCGATTTTGATGAAATTTTTTGTGCTTATCCGGTATCTATGAGAATCGGCCAACACCTATTTTTTTTTTTTTTTTTGGTAGGTAGGGTAGGGAGTTAGGGAGGTAGGTAGGTAGGTAGGGTAGGTAGGTAGGTAGGGTAGGTAGGTAGGGTAGGTAGGTAGGTAGAGTAGGTAGGTAGGGTAGGTAGGTAGGTAGGGTAGGTAGGTAGGTAGGTAGGGTAGGTAGGTAGGGTAGGTAGGGTAGGTAGGTAGGGTAGGTAGGTAGGTAGGGTAGGTAGGTAGGGTAGGTAGGTAGGGTACGCCGTAGATAAGTACCGCAACCCGTGCGAAGCCGGAGCGGGCAGCTAGTGATTCTATATATTTTTCACTAATCATCCCTTTCAAAATGGTTATATTTTGAGATCCAAATTACATAGAGAAACGATGGTTAGTGAAAATGTAAATAATCATGAATAGAAAAATGTAGTTGTCCTAACACAAATCAGCTGAAAAATTAGAGGACTTTTAGTCATGCGAGCGACGATATGAGGACCATGCAGATCAATGTCTGAGATGGTCTTTTGAGGAAAGAACCATACAGATTTGAGTGGATCTTGGAAGCTTTTATGAACGGTCGCTTCGCAGTGAGAATTTCTAGTACATTGTGAGGTAAAGAAATCAATATTAAGGACAACGGTGTACGGTCGAGTCGTAGTTCCGAGTCGTAGTTACTCGTGTTGCCGGTTGAAAAGGACAGGGAAGATGCAACCCATCTATGCGAGTGTGGTGAAGAAAATCAGACTACAGAGAGTATAAAGGATAGTGTTATTATAAATACTGAGATCGACTTACAGTGAGCGCAGAACGAACGCGCATAGTAAACGTAACGATAATTCGATAGATTTTTGGATCGATAATACAACTATCCTAAAGCAATTTGGTTTAAAATACGACATGCACAATTAGTATCACCTATAGCTATGAATTCTAGTCTTATCTAATCCTAATCCTAGTCTATAACCCATACTAATCATTGGTGCAAAACGAGTATTCCCAATTCAAAAATCGTACGGGTTTACGTTACGCTTACTTCGTACGTTCGTGCTAGGCCTACAGTAAACCGAATTACGCCTAATTATAATTTGCACGTCATGTCTACCATGACCTTATCTTCTTATTATCTCAATGACCTAGTGTATCCTGCCGCCATCTTGGATTTTCATTTTGAACCCTCAGTTAGCACCCTCGAAAACCATGAAAACTATCTTTCTCGTGCTGTCTCCTTCTATTATACATAATATAAACAGACAGAGAGAAAGAGAGAGAGAAAATGGCATGGAGGAGGCATAACGCTTTTTCGTTACGTAAAATAACGTAACGTTAAAGAACTTCGTTCAAAAAAGGAATACACTAGAAAAATTAAAGAAAGAAAAATTGACTATTCTGCACAAACAAAACGCACATTACAAAAAAAATAGGCAAAATACATACACTAATAAAGAGTAACCAAAAGCTTCGTATTCAAAACGTTAAAAGTTTGACAATGTTACTACTGTTTCAATTACTATATAAAGGTGTATTTGAAACAATAAAATACCTAAATCCGAACATCACAATAAAAAATAAAAAAAACTGTTACTATATAATACGACCTATTATATTTTATTTTTTTATTTATTTATTTATGTCAATCAACTTTGGATCATATAATTAAACTAAATTAAAAATTATTAATCAATTACATTACATAAAATATACATTACTATAAACAAAATTAAAATAATATCTTATCTTTAGTCAGTACGTGAACCATGCAGCAGTGGTTCACGTACTGATAGTCAAACGTTCAGCAAAAGCGTTCAGGATACTGTTGCGGCTGGCCCGCACCCTACTCACCAGAGATGTGCACCGCTTGCGCATGATTGTGTGGAAACAATCCACACGCGCCTCCGCAAACATCCCCGACGCGCTGCAGAAGCGAGGCAGCCCCAAAAGCACCCTGAACGCGATGTTGTATTGGACGCGTAGAGCGCTGTACTGTTTCTGCGTATAATCCATCCACAGACTGCCAGTATAAAAGGACGTACAAAATGCCCTAAATAGGGCTTTTTTGACGCCCCTAGAACACCGAGCAAATCTGCGGGCTATCATATTCGCACGAACAGACAGCGCCCTACGTTCCCTTTCAATGTCTGCATTATCTTCCAGGCCAGAGGTTAAAAAATGTCCAAGATACTTAAACGTATCAACTTTATTAAGTGGGTATCCGTTGAGCTTAATTGCCGGTAAGTAATCAGGACATCCCCCCCCGGCCCGAAAGACCATGCACTCGCTCTTGTTCGTGTTATAAAACAAACCATGCTCTTCAGCATACTTTTCACAGATGCCAATCAGCCTTGACAAACCACAGACAGAGGCGCTCAGCAGCACCATGTCGTCAGCGTAACTGATATTGTTTAGGCACACACCTCCAATATGGCAACCGACATGCGTGCTGCTGAGCCTCTCTATCAGCGCATTTACATACAGGTTGAAGAGCTTCGGTGAGGTTAGCCCCCCCTGCCTCACGCCGCACTCCAACCTATATGGGGTCGAATAAGCCCCCGACCATCGAACAACATTGACCTGATTGTTGTACCAGTATTGAAAGATACGGATCAGTTCGTCAGGTACTGACGACTGAGAACTGATCCGTATCTTATAGTCAACCCATCGGAATGTTAGGTCGACTATGGGTTTTGCCAATCAGCCGACAAGCTATAATGACTACTTGAACAAATCATAAATAATTTCACTGAGTTTTATGGTAAAATGGGAAGGTCATTAATTAAATAGGTATACAAAATTTTAATTTAGTGTCGTATTCACGTCTCCACCCTGTATACATATTTAACTAACTACCTACCAACAAAGAACAATGTTTATAATAAATTTTTCGACAATATTTATTTTTTTGCCGAGTCCTAACTATAATCACTTCGGTTTCGCATTTAATTTTTCGTTGTATGAAATCGCGTATTTCTGCCGGTTAACAACCATAGTGGGAGCGTAGCTTTATAAAGGCTGGCAGGCGTGAACTTAGTAAAATTAATAATACACTTATGACAATTTAATTTCGGGTAATTATTTGTGTGCAGACGTTTGGAGGTTAAATACTGCTGTGTTTGGCCTTAAGACTAGAATAGGATAACTTTTTTTAAAGTCAAAAGTCATTTATGAATTTGTGTCACATAGGAATAATATTATTGGTATATAAAGATAATAAAGACTGCACTATGCTATGCCAGAGCACATGAATAAATAACCGAGCAGAATGAAATACTAACGCCGCGCGCCGTGCCCGGGTACACTACTACACGCACAGCTATGTGTGCGTGACCTGTCACCGACAAGGTGCGCGGGGCGTGCACCGGCGTCCGCGCGGGTACAAACCGGTATGAGCCAGCAAGCGGATAAAGTTAAGGTGTGCCACCGGCAGCAATACGATGCGGACGTTTTGTTTAAATTTTTATTTATTTTTTAAAGATGTCAAACTGTTCTACTATGTGTACAAATAAGAGTAGGAAAACCAAGGAGATTTCTTATTTTGTATATCCAAAGGATCTCTTGTCAGGTAATTATCTATATCCTATACCTACACCTTTTTAATGCTTATTACAGTAGTATTTAGTTACGAGGTGGGTAATATAACTCATATGGCGATAGGCAAGGTTTTCCCATAATTATTATTATTTATTACGAGTATTCTTATGGTTTACCTACCACCTGTATCATCAGTCGTCTCCCTTATTTGTCTCGTATTTTTGTTTTAGTACGTTTGTAGGTACCAAAGTGTGTTTGTGGGCCGTCTTATCAAGATTCCGTTTGAACTTTTCTATTAGATACTTGACTTACGTTCGTGAAATAGTAAAAAAAGGAAGAAAACCTTATAGTTTCGCCATGTCCTTCTGTCCGTCCGTCCGTAAGTCATAGTAATTTTATAGGGCCTCAATATGAAATTGGCGTTTTGTCGAGCTGGCCACTTTGATTTCAAATATTAACTTAACTTACTTTGGTTTTTTGCAGATAACAACTTAATTTTAAACAAACTATTAACTTTATAAACAATTTCGTCTTTCAAAACTACACTACTTTTAACGTTAGGTACCAAAATTGGAAAACTGAAATCTTATGGGATCACCTCAGTCATAGTGCGTGTCCGTCCGTTGGTGCATCCGTCTGTCCATGCGTCCGTCCATCCGTGCATATTGCCCAAACCCGACTCGCACTTGCCCGGTTTTATTTTATCTTCAATAATCGAGTGACAGCCCTATTAAAGTAGGTAAGAATTTTGACCTCTGTTAAGAAGCTTTAATTCTGCTCGGTTTTTGCGTGTAGCCACAGGGCACAAATGTTTGTAATTAAGTAATGAAGCCAGCCAAATCTCAATAGTTAAATAAAATAAGCCTGCAGGGCTAACATGACAAGTACGAGAACCCTCTTTTTCTCGATTAGTCGAAATTTGTTTACGATTCTGACGTCATTCTAATGCCCAGCATGACCGATAAACGAGTAAACTCCAAAAAGACACTTTGACACTTCTTTATCTCGCGACGAGAGACCGATGTAGCAAGTTCTTAAAAACAAATCATTTTTATCATAGCAACGTCGGCTTGAGGTTCCGTTTCATTCATTCGATTTTACGCATGTTAAATCAAAAATGCATGCAAGTGCATTTAAATGTATGTTGGATTTTACGTATGTCTACTGTTTGTATTTTTAGATCCACCTCTTTTAATTTATGTCTAGTTTTTGTGTAACTGACTTTTTAGCTTAAAATTAACCCCTTTATTTATAAACGTTGCTTAAAGTTAAGTAGTGATTAGCAACTGTTTAACCATACATATTTGATGTTTAAACGCCTCTTTACTTTAAGCAACGTTTATAAATAAACCCCTAAATGTTTTTCTTTGGCATGCCGAAATTTAAATACAAAAATACCGAAATGAAAATTAATGGCACATAATACTCACTAATCACCACAAATGACAAATTGGCCAATAATCGCAATTTGACAAAACGAAGGTTGATGTTGTAACAATCACCATAAAACGTATGATATTGCAAATTTTGTTAATCATGCATATTATTGTTTATCAATGCATATTTATCCGAAGACTGGCTTCAGATAAATATGCAGCTGGAGTTTATTTTGCTATTTTAAACAAAAAACATGAAACGTTATTAATCACCACCCTTGGGAAATGAACTGGTGATTAGTAATTATGTTGCAAAGGTTTGATACTGGCATACAGCCATAACTCCCTAGATTTCGTTAATCGTGACTGGATATTACCATGATATAATAATATACTTCGCCAGGTATAGCATTCAGAAACACAGTGGTCACGTGGGTGACACAAGCCTACGTCATCATCGCTGTGTTACCAGCACCCTAATTACGTAACACACTATCTATCACAATCTGAATCATTTTGAAGCCTATTGCTAATCCATTGCTTCATATGTTCGAAAAACTTGTCTGCTCAACAACGTAAATAACGCAATGAATGTTGTTGAACTGTCAAAATCAAACCCATTCCTACTGTTAGTGTGTTACGTAATTACCCCGCTGTAGTGTGTAATAATAACTCCCCAACCGCCGTTATTACCTGTGCGATAAAACGATGAGGTTTTAATTAACAATTACGTTGGTATATGTTTAAATTGAATTGTTTCTTTTGATTAGAAAAATGAAACGACAATTTAAATGCTTTATATATATTTTTCAACAGAATGGCGACTGAAAATGTTTCCATAATTCATGTTTTGTTGCAATAAAGTGGCAACTGGATAGTGACGTAAGCATGTGTCACTCCCGGAGTGCCAGACCTTGTTTTTTTAGACCATGGATAAACGTAATGCTCATCTGCGTAATAGTGCTCCCCACCACCACAGATTGTCTCCTAGCAACCGAAAGGAACTTCATTCCAGCATAAATAGTAGTTTCAAACTAAGTATTTTCATTATTATTATATTGTAAAGTAAAATTATGACTAAAATAAGTATAATCATGAAACTGCCATGTTATTTTGGAGACTTTTTCTTTTTATTTTGTATCATAATTTTGTCTACTCTTCTCGTCAAAATCGAGGATGATTAAATGACAGAAGAATCGGGGATTTTCTCGTGTTTAATTGTCAAAATTCGAGATAATTTAGGTGCCATGTTACGGTTTTTCGAGAAGACATCAAGTTTGGCAGAACGAGTCAAGTATTTTGTATGGCAGCGCTGTCAGAAAACGAGAAAAGTGACAGAAATAGACGCGACGAGACGACGCGGGAGTGAGTAACTGTCGCGTGTCATGTTAGTCCTAAAAGACTGTAAAAGAACAATTATAAAGAATCACACATTTCATAATACAAATTAATGAATAATAAAATTTATTATTCATTAATTTGTATTATGAAATGTGTATATTGGCTTTTTTTTTTCTTTCTTTTTTCTCTTGTTTTGGACACTGATTTCTATTGCTATTAAATAGCAATAGAAATCAGTGTCCATAACAAGAGAAAAAAGAAAGAAAAAAAAGCCAATATATTGCGTGTCAACATACAGATTGAAAACAAATTATAAGACTATGTCAATATATGTACAATACTGATGTCACTATACAATACTAATGTCAATATACAATACTAATGTCAATATACAATAATGATGTCAATATACAAAACTTATGCGGACGAATTTTTTGATGCCCTATGAGCTCTTCACTACAATTTTTTTTTTTTAATTATGCACTTGTAGGTAGTAGGTATATATATTTTAGTTTTAGCTTGTATATTGTAATCTATTTAGTTTGATTAAATAAAAATGAGCAGTTATGAAACTTATTTCAAGGACAACACTGCCATTCTATCTAAAGGTACGTACTTAGGAAAAACTAACGGGATCAGTAGCCCACCTAAATCCTTATTAACTCATACTGGGATGGAAAATTTGCCCACCAGCATGTTTGGTAGCTGCCCAAGTTTTAACGGCTGTTCACAACTATTGACACTGATGAAGACTCGTTGTTCGCCTGCCCCCCGGATATTAAGCGATAACATCTGTCCATTACAATGGCAATGGTTAAAGTCACGTTCACAGGAAATGTGGCATATATTATATCATGTATTGGTAATGACCACAAGTCAGAAGGTCATTTAAATAATTTTGTTGGAAAGCGATTATTGTACACTTAAGTAATATTTCTATAGTGTTATGTGATATGACTTGGTATAAACTGTACTGATCTATACATTATGTATAAATAAAAATTAAATGCTGTTGGTAAGCGCATCACTTGAGAGTAGCTGTACCGATTTGACTTTTTTTTGTGATAAAATGTTCGTAATAGGTCGAATTAGGAGTTATGGAAAGAAAATTATTAAAAGTTTTCCGGAAATTATTAAAAATCGGGAAAACTCAAAGTCCTTTTTTCTATGGGATTTTTGTCAATTTTATTGAACGTCTGTCGGTTTAGAGAATATACTATAATACTGTACTGATATAGTGGATTAAAATAGTGGATAAAAATAGTCTTAGTTTCGATAACATAATAGCATAATCAGCCTATAACGTTCTCACTACTGGGCCACAGGCTTCCTCTCGTTGAGAGGACGTGGGCCGTAATACACCACGCGGTGTCATACTTTCTAGCGGTGATAACCAGTGATCGGAGTAGGTAGATTGAACTGGGGTCATTGATCCGAAACGTATATATTACTATGGACATTCCTCCGGAATTGGTGGATTATTAAAAAAAAACCGGAACTTATGTAGGAATTGTATTCTGCCAGAGTGGAAGGAGTCATTTGATGATTTGCCATCCTCAAAAAAAGGTAGGAATTGTAATAAAATGAGCAATTTTATTCTTTATTATTCTTCCTATTTTTTTTTTTTGTCACGATTTGACAAAACCCAACGACCAATCAGAAAAAACTTTAAATTTTGAATTGAGTAGTAATAATATCACTACCAACATTAACAATATTTAATTGAATCCGGAAATACCGGAATTACTTTCCGGAAAAATGGCTTATTACTTTCCGGAAAAATGGCTTATCCATGTTATTCTTTCTGTGTGCATTTATGATACAAGTACTAAAAATCAATCTACCTACTCCGATGACTGGTGATAACTCTATACGAACTTCAGTCTAATGTCTAAAATATGTATGAAAAATGTACGAAATTGTACGCTAAAATATACTATAAAGGCTTCGCAGAAAACAATAATCAACGTGTCACCGCCTTTTTTTTCTTTTTTTGTTTGGGAGATCATCAATTGACCTTTCCCGCTCTAGGCGCCGGCGCCGCCTGGAAGTATTATTTCTATCGGGCGCTATATATTTCACTAAGTAGTATTCCACTTTTAGACCTTGTTATTAGCCAAGAAAAATGTACGGAAAGTGTATGTTCAATTCCTATACAGTCTTGGGTATATCTATGGTCGTAAGTATATTAATCGAGTAGTGAAACATTTTGATGGGCTTTCATTTTGTTATGGGTACTTATATAATTTCATAAAAATATTTATACATAAATAAATAAATGAAATAAGTTATAAATAAACACAGTGCCCACTATGCAATACAGGGCCCAGTTGCGGATGTCTTCGAATTTTTGGTTTTAGGATAAACGCAACAAAAACATGACACATAAAATATGTAGTGACAAAAATTTCAAAGAGTATGCTTAGATGGTTTTGGTCATGTTGAGAGGATGAATGAAGAGCGACTAACAAAAGGTATTTACAAGGCAGATGTGAGTGGAAACGCTGGGAGGGGACGCCCTAGGAAGACATATAGTGACGTTATTGGTGATGTTCTTCAGAAAGGTCAGGTTCGTAGTACTCGCAACCGGCGTGCGTGTATGACCAGATGTATGAACGTAACCCAAGTAAAAGGAGTATTTATGGATCGCAACAGGTGGCGTTCTGTAGTTTTTGCCGACCCCCATGGGAAGAAGGCGTGAGTTTATGTATGTATGTGTACAACCACAAACTAATCAAAACATCGCTTCTGAAGGCTTTTCCTCACTCATAATATCTTTGACACAAAGTGCAATATTTAGAGCAAGGTCAATACCGGGATCTATGGCAGGCTACAGTTTGACCTACTTACTACAGAACAAACATCGTGACGGGGTCGTCTTAAGATACTATTTATAAATGATAAATTATTTTATTTCTGTAAGTAGGTTTGTACAAACACTTTTTCACGTCAATCATATTTTAATAATAAAAACTAGTTGAGGTCGGCGTTTCCTATCTGACTACTCTGAGAAGAAAGGCCTAAACAAACTCAGAGGCCACAGTCCCTTTTAAAGTCCAGACATAATGTTGGTCAATCATGTGAAGACCATGTAGACTTGTGTCTGAAATGGTCTTTTGAGGAAAACCCACACAGATTGAGTGGACCGGTCCAGTCATTGCACGCATTTGTCAGTAATCATGCAGCTCAACTTAGAACTTAAGGAGCTCAACGATTCGACAAACAATACCAAAGAAAGGACATTTGGGTAGGCCACAAAAATTACTCAAACTACCAGACCATGATTAAAATTAACTGAAGAGAAAAAAAAACCATCATAGAAACAGTTGAATGTAGCCTTAGAGAAGGATCACCGGAATGCGGGAGAAAAATATTACGAGTAATGTTTTGTTTAAGTTAAACCTTTAACTTACGCTGTCTATAATTTTTGAGAAAATTCGAGACGCATAGCGTTATAACTTTCCGAAGACTGAGGCAGAAACGTGGCAGTCGCTTTCAAAGCGTTTGATATTTCTATAACGACTTTCAACAGGATTGAGGATTAACATAAGGCTTTCGGTAGCTTATGTTAATCAAATATTTTTTTTTTTTACTTTTCATCATCGTTATCGCTGGTAGACACTTCGTTTGCGCCCTCAGTGTGTTTGCCCTATGTATTTTTGTCCCATCGTAGACAAAGACACTTATAAACTTTACGTCATTTAAAAGAAAGAAAGAAAACAAAGAAACATATTTTATTTGGAACACGCACAGGAAATACAAACAGTAAAAAATATTAAGACAGAAATTAAGATTAAAATTATATGTGACTACAATGTTTCATCATCTGCCTAGCCTTTTCCCAACCATGTTGTGGTCGGCTTCCAGTCTAACTAGAGGCAGCTGAATACCAGTATTTTACATGGAGCGACTGCCTATCTGACCTCCACAATCCAGTTATTGGGTAATACTATACCCCTTTTTAAGACTGGTTGTCAGACTTTCGGGCTTCTGACGACCCGTAACGACTGCCAAAGATCCACGAATGACAGCCGGGACCAACGATTTAACGTGCTTTTCGAGGCACGGAGGGGTCTCGGTATGTAAAGATGGTCACACATCCACAGATCAATCGTAGCAAGCGTAGCTTAACCTGATCGATCGACCCGTGCGCTTATTATTACTCAGCCACGAGCCTGACGCAACAATGTTTCATGCTATTCAATAAAGATGCATTGTAGCAAACGGTTTAAAATCGATAAAAATAAAATAAAACACATATATGTAACTCCTTTACAGACAAACCACTAAAACATTGTATGTAGTTTATTGTTTCTCAACTACATATAACAAAAATAATGGTTAAATAGCAGTTTATAGAGATAAACTGCTATTTTAGACCGCAATTAATTTATAAGCGAAAATATATTCGGAAATAACTGCCTAAGTTCTAATGAACGAAACTGACATTGACAATTATTTGAACAAGGTACTCTGTCGATGATATTGTCAAAATTATAGAAGGAACTTGCACCCCAATTACGTAACACACTTTTGATCACAATCTGAAGGACTTTGAAGGAAATTGCTAATCCTTCACTTCATGTTTGAAAAATTCGTCTGCTCTAAATTCAAAGCATTTATTCAAATTAAACCTTTTACAGTCACTTTTGAACTGTCAATGACTCGGTCAGTCACAAATATGAAGCTAGTTTCCCATTCCAAAGCGTAGTATAGGTCCGTATGGAGAAGAACGGGCAAGAAACTCCATGGACACTCTTTTAAATTATATTGTTACATAAATATTAATTACATCATGTACTGTCGAATTTATAATTATATATTATGTGAGAACGATGTAAATAAGACCTACACGTTTCAAACTACCATGCAGAGAAAAAAAAATTGAAAAATAAAAAAAAGCAATCCAAAAATAAAATAATTTAAATAACCCTTGGTAGCTAAGAGATGACCAATCGAAACTGACGGCGCTCGTTCTCAAACATGACGCATGGATCAGCACCATTCAGATCAACCATTTTGAAGGGAGCTAAATGATTCAACACACGCGCCACCGTCAGCGAGACATTTGAATGAGCATGACATCTATCAGCCGCCAGGACACATTCAAGTCAATGAAAGACATTACCCGGTAAATGGTAGCTAGATAGTATATGGCACTCACACTTATCATAAGGTAGTCTTACAATATTCAGCAGCTCCAACAGTTTTTTCAAGTGTTAATCAATTAGTTGTGGTCGTGGAGCAGGACCAGCATTGAGCCAGGCCGTTTCATCAACGACGTAATTCCCTAACTTATAATATGCCTGCCTGCATGGTGTGCGTTTAATACAAGATTTGAATCTCGTCACATTCAGTTGGAGTATGTGAGGAGGTATCTTATTGTAACATTTTAAACAGTACCCCATGAAAGATGAGTCTACTTTAGCCAATCTGAAACCTGGTTAAACTAATAGATCCCTATTTTTAGTACTATAATTATGTCTTTCACCTCTTTTACTAAAACGATGTAATTGTACATGATGTTTCCATAGATATGTTGACAAGGTATTGAATAATGTTAATAATCTTAAAGAATCTAATCTTAATAATCTTAGAGAATCGTGCCTGCAGAAATTATATATGGCTCTGAAGGCTAAAGAGCCGACAAAAGTCAGCAGAATAAAAATAGACTCGACGTCTGCAGCCCGCCCCAAAGTAAAATACTGTAAGACATGATACTATGAAAGTATCTAAAATTGATTTGCGTCGCGGTATCTACATCAGTAAATTGATGGATTTTTCTGACAGCATATGCTGCTGAACTTACCCGTCCTGCCAGAGATGTTAAATGAGGACCCCATTGTAGCCTTGAGTCGAGCGTGATCCCCAGGAAAACAGTTTTATCGACAAAATCTAGTTTCTCTTGATTCAATACTATCTTACAATCACTACTTTTGACATTTGGTAAAGAAAACCTTATGCACTTAATTTTTTTTTTTCATTTAATACTAAATTATAAATAGTGAATCAATTTTGGACCTGCAGTAGGGCGTTATTTACGTCATCAAAATTTGGAGCACGTCTATATACCTTAAAAATTAAGGAAGTATTGTCAGCAAATTTGCCATTGTGGTTGATTTTTTTAAATAAGTGGAGTAGATCATTAATATACACTTAAAAGAAGAAAGGTCCAAAATTGAGCCTTGTGGAACAACCATTTTTACTTTTAAACCGAGTGAATGGACACCATTTATTTGAACGTGCTGTTGTCTATAATTTAAATAAGAATTTACTAAAGTGAGCGCAAGTTTTCCAAGTCCATCATGCTCAAGTTTCAAGAGCAAGGTTTCTTAATCGACGAAATCACATTTGATTAGACGCCACAGGAATCTTTTGTGACCTTTGCAAGGAATGTCTTGGAGAGGTCCAAGGCATTCCTTGCAAAGGTTACAAAAGATTCTTATGGCGTCTTGGGCCTTTCCCCATGCCGTAAATAGTTATGTGTTTTAATAAGGTGACACAGGCGTCAGTCGTACAACGTCTCTTGGTGAAACCATACTGTTGATAATGTAAGATTTTATTGGTGTTAAAATGATTGAGCATTTGATTAAGTGTTATCTTTTCAAACACCTTGCTGACAACTGGCAACATGGATACGGGTCTATAATTTTTGGTGTCTTTACTGTCCCCGGTTTTGAAATATGGTTATACCTTACTATATTTCATTAGACCCAGGAAGACTCCTTGATCCACACATAAATTAAATATGAAGGCTATATAAGGCGCTATCGTCTCAATTATGGATGTACCTACAGACTTTAATGGATATTCCCCAACGATCTTTGGTCAATTTGATCTTGATTTGCCTAAAAGGTTTTATTACTGTTATAGGGTTAATATGCTTAAAGTTAAATTCAATCGGGTAGGCTGAAATGCTCGCCCTTACTAAATCAAAAGCGAGCGAGGGCGAGGAATTTAAGGTTTCAGTAGTTTTAATTGGGATACTGGTAAAGAAATTTACAAATTCTTGAGCAACTTCTTCGCAAAAGGGACCACATGACGTTTCCAGTGTGTAATCAGAACTATGCTTTTTGTTCCTGTTTGTTTCATTATTGATAATTTTCCAAACCCTCTTTATTTTATTATCTGCTGATTTAACCTTGTTGCTAATGTATATAATGCTTTAGCTGCCTCATAAGTATTCATAAAATTTCTAGAGTAAGTAGCAACATACTTATTAAAAGTTTCCGTGTTAATATAAGGCTTAAGGCCATACAGCTCAAAAGGTACTTCTTTAATTTTCCTAAATCCTTTAGTTGCCCAGTCCCTAAATAAAAAGTTAGTGCTGATACTTTTAGTGTTATTTTAAAAAAAAATATTGAACTCGGTTTGGACTACCGAAATTATTTCTTTAAACAAAATATTAACATTGTTCATTGTAAGGTCCTGATAACAAAATAAAGTGCTATTAAATTGATGTAAATTAACAGATGTTATTGGTCTGAATTCTATCTGCACTTTTTGTATTGGTAACCCGTAACTTTTGATACGAACTACGCATAACGTCTGACGTCACACAAATCCTACATCGCGGAGACAGAGTTCTCCGCGAGATTAGCATGTATACAACAGCCCAACAACAACCATTGGGCAGCACACATACCTGGTTTGAAGATCCTCCCTTTTCAATAGAGGATAAGAAACTTTCCAGCCTCTTTCTTAACATTACATCACACCTGTATGCCTCGAAGGTTTAAGCAGAGGTGTATCTATAGTACACCTATATTTCGCCAGTTATATTCAAGTCCCATGTAAAAAGGGGTATGAGCCTATTACCTTCAACCGGGCACAAATCCTGAATCCAAAAAAAAAAAAAAAAAAAAAAAAAAAAAAAAGGCTGGCACTGAGCAATTCCAGATAGAAAAACCCACTAATACTTTGCCCGACCCGCGAGTCAGACCCAGGGCCTTATTTATTTTATTTATTAAAACTTTATGCACAAGTAATAAAATACTGTACAAAGGCGGACTTAATGCCGGAGGCATTTTCTACTAGTGGACCTTAGTGTGAGGCCGATGCCTGCCGGGGTCGCGGATTGTTCGAAAGAGTTACCGTGGCCACAGGCAACTGAAGGTACACGGGTGGGTTTTAGTCAGTAAGAGTCTGACACGCCCTTCCGCTCCGCCCAGAGCGAGAGAAGTCATTTGATGATTTCCCACCCAAAAAAAAAAGGGTAATGCAGAGACAAAACATGGCAGGTGCAATATACGGGATAGATAGCTCGGAAATAACTATAAAATACAAGAATAAATACATACATGTAAACATAAAAACTTTTTTACAAAAAACAACCGACTTCCAAATAAAACACAAAAAAACGTGTAAAATAACTTAAATTTCGGAAGTCGGTGGCCAAAAACGAAAATACACAACCAAAGACACCGACTTCCGAAATTAAAGTTATTTATCACGATTTTTTGTGTTTTTTTTTGGAAGTCGGTTGTTTTTTTGTAAAAATGTTTTTACGTTTCACTTTTTAGTTGTAGTACCTACCCCACACACATTCGAATACCACTACTTGATATGTAAATAACCGTGACAGGAAATTATTATAACATCATCAATATAAACTAAGTGGAAAAAATACGCAGTATTAAGGATAACTCAAAAACTATTGGTCAGTACTTGATCATATTTAAATGGGACTACATGTAAAGCACCAGCTTTCAAATAAAAAAAGAATTATCCAAATCGCTTCACCCAAAAAAAAGTTCTGAGTTAACAAAAATTAAAAAAAAAAATACAGTTGAATTGAGAACCTCCTCCTTTTTTTGAAGTCGGTTAAAAATAGGCAAGTACTTTTCTTGGGATATCTTTACTTACCTAATTTAATTTAGGTGAAGGTTCCAACATGTTTCTTTTTTATTTATTCTTTATTTAACCATTTATGTACGGTCAGCAAAAGAAATAAGTATCCAGGGTCGCCGGATATAGTAAAAGTAAGTAAGAAACCGATGAATGTTTTCGAATGAAATTTAATTTGATAAATTACCAATTTTTTTTCTATTAATTTTATTTTATTTTATTGGAAAACATTCATCGGTTTCTTACTAAAGTTTAACTATATCCAGCGACCCTGCATACTTGTCTCTTTTGCTGACTGTACTGTAACTTCCTACTTTCATTAGACGTACAAAAAATTACACAATGTAATAAAATAAGTACAGGCAGTATGGTACTAAATACAAACCAGTAGTGAACCTGTACACCGTTACCTAAGTGCATAGTTTTAAGATAAACAACGAGTATCAGAAATGTGTGGTGACATTTAAGGAGAAAGCGCCAGGTTGCCCGAGAAAAAAAAAAATATTATTCTGTAAATACACACTTGTTACGGGCGCAAATCATATTTTGTTTAACCTGATACTAACCTGCATATTTCAAAAAACGTAAGAAAATTTTAATTTCGCGGACCACCTGGCGCTTACCCCTTAAGAGCGGCCAACCCGTCATACTTTTCATACAAACGCTCGTACGTGATTATGGCGTTGTAACACATCTTTCATTGAAATTTTTGAACTAATAGGTATGTTTTGCACTTTATCTAGGTTTCTATGCAAGTAAAAAATCTAAATTTGGAGAAATAAATTCAGCATCAGCCTACAAAAATCTCCTTTTTTGCAGAAATTTTACCTGAACTTTGGCCTTTCATAATGTACTCATAAATTATGACAGTAAAGAAAACATCTTCATAGAAACCTTGCGCATGTAATGGAGATTCTAAGTAATAAACATTTTTTCCAAAAACTTTTAAGGCTTCTCCAAAAACACGTATTTCCTGGAACAAGTTTTGTGAAATCTGTGCGCGCCAATTTTCGTTCGATGTTATCGCTTTCTCACTCTTGCTTCTTTTTCAAACATTGCGTTGGATGAAACAACAAACTTTTCAATCATGCTTGCGTTGACGATAGACAGACCGGGAAGGGCCTTCTTAAGGTTTATGATTAGTCATCGGATTATATGCACTATCAAAATGCCAAAATATGCATGCAAATATGCGCTAAAAAAGGGCCAAATATGCACAAAATATGCACAATCAAAATACTATTTATTATTAGAATTTACGTTTATATTCACAATATATTTATATATACAAGGTGGCAGGGTCATCGACGCGCAAACTGTAACCATGAATTCAGCACATGATTTTAGACCGCCTAGCGAAGAAATGTTTCACCGGTTATCAAAAAAAAATCTGCTGTTTAATTGAAAAGTGCAATACCTACGCGGTCAAAATGTATGGAACAGCAATTTCTTTTTAATATCCTACGTATTTCGACCCAGATTTAAATCTCAACACAGATTTAGAATCAGGTACTGAATCCCTGGTAACCGGTTCCGCGTCGACGTCCCTGCCACACTGAATATTCATAAACAGTTGAAATTCTTGTGACAATTTTTTTTTCTAGAGTAAACTCTTGACGTTCGTCACTTTATATTAATTTGTAGGCTTAAAATGACCTCTCTACGTCAATTGACATTAAGGCTTCCGCAAACAGGCGCGACGCGACAGCGCGACACATAGGCACCGCTCATCGCGCGACATGCGGTGCCTTTGAATTGCGGTATCGCGTCGCACCTGTGTGCGCGAGCCTTTACAAGATAGAGCTTGTTTGGTGCCATTTCTGCAGGAACTTCAAAAAAAAAAAAAAAAAAAGCCAGAGTTTGACCGGCACTAATGATATTTTTTTTTTATTACGTTATACGTTACCTATCTTTATTCCTTCAAGACGCGCGACACGTCATTGGCTGCGACCCGCCACCGTTCCCGCGTCTAGCACATTTAACTACCGAAATAAGCACGATCACTGAAAAAGTACTAAAATACGCAATAACGCTAGAAAAATAGCGTTATATGCATTTGCTTAGGCAAAAATGCAAATGCATATAATCCGATGTCTATTTATGATACAGACCATCAGACTGAGCAACTTTCTCTATGGGACAAAATCGCCATTATTGAAGTTTTGTATGGGACAGACGATAATTTTTTCGTGATTACGATGTTGGTCCCACGGAGAAAGTTGTCCGATTTGATGGTCTGTACCACATCCTTAAATATCACTACACATTTCTGATACACGCTGTATATCTTACCTCATTAAGCATCGCTAATAAGACATAATTGATTTTCCATTGTTATGATCTCTAGCGGGCCAACTGCGGCCTTTTTTTTTTGATGATTGGAAAATCATAAAATGACGTCTCCCGGCCGTCTATCGGCGGAACGGAAGAGCGTGTCAGACTCTTACTAACTAAAACCTACCCGTGTTCCTTCAGTTGCCTGTGCGCCAGGGCCACGGTAACTCTTTCGAACAAACCGCGAGGGCCATCTGGGTCCTGACTAGAAAACTATGCACTTCGGTAACATACACAGGTTCACTATTGGTTTGTATTTAGTACCATACTGCCTGTACTTACCTAATTGCTTTATTTATTTATTTAACCATTTATGTACACACATATAAACAGACAGGAAGAAAGGAACACAAAAATACGTACAAAGGTGATGCTTATTTCTAAAGAAATCTTTTCCAGCATACCCGCTATAGGAGAGTATATTAAAAGAGCACATCACACCGTGATGACCGTGACGTGTGACCGTTATCACAACGTGTGTAAGAGAAGAAGGGAAAACAAAAAAAAATACGAAAACAATTTTCCAATTTAAGTAAGTATAAACATGCAATATGAGAAAATACTGCTTTGTGTAATTTTTTTGTCAATAAGCGCCTTAAGCGTACAACTTGATCTCATTGTTTTGTTAACTTAGTCTGTAATGTAATGTATACCTATAGCAAATTATAAACTGTTTATTAGTGTTGCCTTAATTGCTTATTATAATACCTATTATTCTTAAAATTGTGATAAACCGGATCGTAATACTGTCTGATATAAAGTTATATTTTAATTTTTTATTACAGGTCACTCCTACCTTACCCTTCCATAAAAACAGGCGTGATGTTATGTTATGTGTTATACAGTTTCACTGGCAAATCGAAGCATTTCCGGCACAACACAATGTAGGAGCTAAACCGAAAAAATAACTGACCACGAAAGAAATTAAATTGAGATAATCATGACATTTTTGGTATCAAAAGAAAGATCTTTACGAGCACATTACAAATATGTTTATATATTTCATATTGTCTAAGTAAATAAATATGTTTAAATTGTTAAAAATAAGCAAAAGTGAGACTGCCCTACTACGTTCGGCGCGGGTGTACAATTAATACCTATTATAAAATAAAAAGCATGATTAAAATGACTTTGTGTCAAGAGTAAATAAGTTAATTCCTGACCTATTGCATTACTCTTATTTACGATGTCGTAACGTTTATCGAGCACCAAAACGGAAAAATAAAAAAATCAAGTTTAAAAAACTGTAACCCGACTACGGAAGAATCGAAGCGGTCTAAAAGTACGAAACATGAAAATATTTCAGACAGAAATCAAGACATAGATACAAAAATGGTCAAGGTGAAGCCGTGGTCGTATGCCATTATAATTTTGTAGGTATTCCTGGCACCCACATGGTATACAGGCATGCCACCACGTCTACGAGCTATAAAAGCTTACCTTGTAGCTTACTTTAAATAACTTAAAAACGGCCAATGGGCCACAAACCCAACAACAACAATGCAATGAGCAAACCAAAACATTAGGCTTAAAAAAAAACTTCGTACAGATATGCGAAAAATCGATCGAACATTTTTCAACTCTGCTCGTCAAATGGTTTTCAAATAAAAGTGTTTTTCTGGCGGACTGACAGACTGGTACTACGAACATCGATTGGAAACTTCGTTATTAGAGTATGTGGATTGCACTGCCGATGAAGGCTCTATGCAGTTTCAATTTTATTTGAAATCTAGCTCGTGATTCCTTTTCCTTTGACCGCTTTAATCTATTAAATAACAGCTTTTTACTATTTTTCTTTTTTTAATTTAGCTCATTAATTATTTATTTTAATTATAATATATCTTACATAATCTAAAAATAATATTAATAGTATGTACAACTACATAACAATAAATAAAAATAAAAAAGTAAGAAGGAAAAGAATCATAGGGCATCAAAAAATTCATCCGTAATTAATCTATTTAATCTATTTCACATAATTTCTGATTTTCGTTCGACTTTTAACAATAACTATAACAATAACCATACTGACGAAAAACTTTTTGAAATTACTTTACACTTCCATGAATTCAAGATAGTATTTCATTCGCTTTATTAAATACTTCTTTTTGAACAGATTTACATAATATGTACTGTATTTCCATCTGGAATAATAGTTTATATGTCGTGCCGTGGACGAGTTTTGGCTGAAGTGGTGACGATGACATTATTATAATTATAAAAGTCTTATTATGGGAAGACACTTTGTTCGCCTGTTTGTGACACTATTATGATAACGATAAAAATAAAGATAATTTTATTTTGCAAATATAGGTAACAGTAAATGATGACAAATAATATAAAAGTTCAGCCATATTTTACCACATAGGCATGCAAAAGATTTAAAACATTCAACTTATAACTAAATAATTAAATACAATTTTTAAATATTACACAATGAACTAAGTACAAAAAATAATATATATATACTAGCTTAAAAAATCTTTCTCAATTAAGAACTCTTTAATATTATAATATGTTTTCGCTACTAAAAAGCTTCGGAGTCTCTTTTTAAATAATGAAAGCGGAAGCTCTTTCCATGTCTTTGGCAATTTCTTATAAATGACTGGAGCCATGCAGTAGACACTTTTGCACATAAGTGCTGTCTTGGCTAACTCCAGACAAAGCAGACTGTTATCGCGTCTATTGCGAGGTACTACATCTGATAGACGTCTAAAACGACTCGGACTATGATTATATTAATTTGTTATTGTACGAAACGCTAAAATTATATATAGAGAAATTAGAAATGAGAGCAGCGGTGGCTGGTGGCCCAATGGAAACGGCCGCAACTTACGAGTTGTAGGCCGTAAGGTCAAACCCAGACATGCGCTTTACTTTGTGTAAATTATTTCATCACTACCGCTCTCAAAACGGTGAAGGAAAACATTGTGAGGAAACGGGTATGACCTAGAACTAAAAAATCGAAGACGTGGTCCACCAACCCGCACTGGGCCCGCGTAGTGTATTATGGCCCAATCCCTCTTACAGAGAGTAGGCCTGTATCAGCAGTGGGAACAATTGTAGTCTAATAAAATTAATATCGGTACTAAAAATTAAGACGCAAAGTTCATGAACTTTAAAGGTCTTGATTTCCATATTTCATAAAGACGAAGATGGCTTTGCGAAAGTGAGTAATCCTGTTCTCTTGTCATGCAAAATACACATAAGGGAGTTGTTGTAATCCCTTTTTCCAATAACGGTAGAGGTTCTTAAGGGAATGTCGGTGATGTAAGGTTTAAGTTTTTGACTTTTTTTTATATACGGATTTTCATATTTACCATAGCTGTGAGACATGGAGTCAATGGAGCTGTGATTTTTTAAGGTGGCACTTTTTTTTTGAAACCCTTTTCTAACTTTCTTTTGTCTGATCATTACTTGAATAACTTTCAGACTGTAGCCTGTATTTTAACTAAATATTTTCGTCATCATCGTCAGCCTACAGCAGTCCACTGCTGGATATAGGCCTCTCCACAGGATTATCGGCAACTCTCATCCAGCTGCTACCAGCCACCCTGCGAAGGTCGTCGCTCCACCTAGTCTAAGGGCGTCCTACCTTACGTTTGCCGATTCGCGGTCTTCACTCAAAAACGCGGCTAGCCCAACAGTCATCGGTTCTACGGCTAATATGATCCGCCTATTGCCAGTTCAGCTTGCTAATTTTATGAGCTATGTTGCCAACTTTGGTCCTCTGCCGGATCACCTCATTCGGATTCGATCCCACGGAGAGACTCCAAGCATAGCCCGTTCCATAACTCGCTGATCAATTTTGATGGGGTCTACCAATTATAGGCCTTGTTCTGGTTTTCGGGAAACCCTCTCATATTATTTATCCTTGTATTTTTATGTTACCTATAAAATAAGTCCAGTTCGTCAACCATAAAATACACAATATAAAAATCCGCTGCAATGCTGTGTTCTCTATTATTGTGTCAAAGAACATAATCAATATCCTGAATAATAAAAATGCCAATCATGTAATTATTTTGCTGTTTTAAGCACCAAACATCGAGTGCTAAAAGGTTCGTTGAAAACTAAAACGACTTGATTTATTCGATAGAATATTTATTAGATTACAGACTACAATAAAAAAGTCTCGCAGTTTAATTTAAAAAAAAATCTCTGTGGCTCTTGGAAAAATGGCGGCTATATTTCTAAGATTGTCTGTAATTTATTAGTCTGGTATAAACTAGGTTTGTAGATGCTGTGACTAAGATAAGGGAACTAGAGACTTAATTTCTAAGTTTAGAAGCATTTTACAAGGACTTTTAAAGTAAATGGGAATGTTAGGTTAGTTTCTAATATCATATTTTATTAGGTGCGAAGAGGAACATCTTTCTTTAGTACTTCATTTTCTACTTTCTTACGAAATGTTGCAAGTAACTTCAACTTTAATGATTTTCTCGAGAAGAACAAAATTGTTAATAAAGTTTTATAAAATAATTGAGTTTTGATGCTTAAAAAATCTACAAAAATTAAAAATTATTGAAATGTCCGTTAATTGATCAGATAATTCTGATATCACGTAGGTAATTAAAAGAATGATCGAAAAAAAATTGGTTCGGTACATTCCGCGTCAATCACGAAATTACAAAAATATTACCGTAAAAAATCCCGCTTATCTTCCACCTTACCTTCTTTTCAACCAAGATTAACAAACATCCATCTCCGTTTATTTATACAGAAGCAAGATTGTTTGTCATTTAAAAGGAATCAAAAGGACAGCTCTGAGGGACGGCTCTAAGACTCGCCCAAGAAAAGGTTTCAAGGTAACATTTAATGGAAATGGGGCATTGAAATTATTAGGGGAGCTACACATTTGTTCGGGTCGGCATGGTTTGGGACAGCCGGGTGCCAATTCGAATATTTATATACTTCCTAGCTGTTGCCCGCGACTTCATCTGTGAGCCAGGATGAAAAGTAGCCTATGTCCTTACCCAGGTCATACATAGTCTATCTGTATACCAAATTTCATCTAAATCCGTTCAGCCGTGTTGGCGTGAAAACGTAACAAATAAACAAACTTATTTTCGCAATTACAGTATTACTTAGGATAATAAGCACACTAACAGCTCAGTCACTTACAATTCAAATTAAATAACAGCTCAAATTGGCATTTCAATAACCATACGCATAGGTACACATGTTATTGACATATGAATGTTTGAGACAAAGGAGAACAATAAGACAGAAACCTTCGGGGCACCCAGATCTTACACAGATGTCAGACCAGGAGATATAATCAACTTCTGGAAGGAGGTGGGCTGGTTGGAATAACCACGCACAATAGTCCACCTGAAGAACTAAGTACGGAAACCAAACTCCCTAACATGACACAGAAGTATCAAAAGTGTGTCTATTACCTTCTCCTAAAGCAAAAACACTACAAAAAAAATTTCGCGACATGCCCGGCAGATGTGAAACATCAAAATTATTTTGTTTAGAAAATATAAATGAAAGGATGGTTTATTAGAAAATTCAAAATGTCGGTGTTTTTGGTTTTGTATTTTCGTTTTTAGCCACCGACTTCCGAAATTAAAGTTATTTTTCACTTAGTAGTGTTTTTATAGAAGTCTGCTGTTTTTTTTTTTTTTGTGAAATTGTTTTTGTTTTTCACTATTTAGTGGTGGTACCGACCCACACAAATTCGTATACTACTACTTTCTATGTAAATGACAGTGACACGAAGTTATTATAACATCATCAATATACACTAAGTGGAAAAAATACGTATTATTGACGCTAACTGAAAAACGACCAAAGCAAAGCTAATAAAATTTATATAAGACCACCACTGAGCGATTAAAAATATAATTGTCGAAATCAATTCACAATATCCGGAGTTATCGCGTAACATATACACAAAAAAAACCAGAAGAATTGAGAAGAAGAAGAAATTATAAGAAGAAGAAGAAGAAGAATTTAAGAAGTCTGTTAAAAATATTGGATAGTGAAAAATATGTACTCAGATTTTTGTTAAAGTATTTTTTTTTTAATTTAAATTTCCTTTGTATGTTGGCTGTTGGCCGCGACGCAACGCTAACAGCCAGTCTAACCCACCGCATTAGATATTTCACATAAAAAAAAATCAATTTGGGCTACATAGAAATACACTGCATGCACTGTTTAAATAGGAATATGTAGTTAATAACTTTTTATTCGTGAAAAAGCCGCTCGGCTTCGCTCGAATTTTGCCGAGCTGACGCAAACATGATTCCGCTAAGGGAAATTCCGAAAGAATTTTCTGATCGGCACGAGTCGAGTGAAAGCCAAATATGGGTAGTAATTGCTTCGGGTCGGCTTTGTTGTTCAACAATTACTGCCAAATCGAATGTGCCGACCCGAACACGACACACGTGTGTAGCACCCCTTTTTGTATTTATGCGGAAATAAATAAGGTTTCCTGATAATTATTTACTAATTTTTTTTTGACGGCTGATTATTTATCAGTTGTCGTATACATTAAAGTCGAGTAGGTATTGAAGTTTTGTACGGGATAGTAGATATTTTTTTCGCGATTACGATTTTGTCCCATGGAAAAAGTTGTTCAGTATGTTGGTCTGATATGAACACACCTTTTTGATGCATGTATAGATAAAATAACAAATATAGGAATCACTTAAACAATAATCATATTCAATATTATTTAAGTTGTGATTTAAATAAATATTTAATAATAAATTTAAAAAAATATTTGAAGCAGTCGGTACCTGCCGGTGACACTTAGCATAATCAGCCTATACTCACAACGCAGGCCCAGTGCGGATGGGGTGCTAGGACAGGAAACCTCCCCGTGTGTCCGTGGGCTGGAGTTTCCCTTGGATGCGTCTGGGGGAAAGGCCAGTCTCCGGGACGGTGCACCCTGGGGTACGGGCAATAACTCTCCATTAGGTACTCTGTGCCTAAGGGGTCTTGTTGCCCGTACGCTAATATCCTGTCGGAGGAACGCTCCAACGTGTGTCTCTCTGTTCAGCAGAGACGCACAGCGGCGGAGTAAGAGCGGGCTCGGTGTGCACTAACCCTGCCGCCGGGCAGGCAGTAAGGAGTCTGCTCCTTCTGCCACCGTTAGTCTCGTAGCCCCGAAGATCGTCAACGTCATGTCTCTGACTTTTGACGGGGGTCGAGGGTCTTGGCTTAACCGCCCGGACCGCGAGGAAGATAACCTCTATAAAAAATTCCTCTAATATCAAGTTCTGGTGCGCGGCGAGGGTATGAATGGCTGAGGAGTAGTGTCATCTACAACTTTCCAGTTGTAGGTGGCGCATCAGTCGCTAGCGCACCCCCAGCCAGAGTACCAGTGGACCCTCTGGTTGGGTTAAAAATGTACACTTACCTAGGGACAGGGGGTGAACCTGGGAATGACATTTTATATCCCCCATACTCGTGGGATTAAGTATGGATAAAATTTCAATAAAAACAAAACCAACAGAAAGAAGTAGTGGAGAGGAGGGGAGCGATGCGGGGTCGGAGTCCGACGCTGCATCTGGCGCGAAGGGTTCTTTCAAGAGCCCGGAGCGCGTAGTGGTGGGAGATGCCGAGAAGAGCCGAAGGCTCTTCCAGAAGCGCCCCAAACCAGGGGATGGCCAGGGGTCGTCCTCTGATGGCGGGAAGGGCGTAACCCGCAGAAAAGTTACTCGGCGAGGTGGAGTACAAGAGCGAAGTACCGGCAAAGGGCGCTCCACCGAGGAGGATAGCGAGCCGAGCCGAGTCAGCCCAGCTGAGCCGGCCCAGCCAGTCGAGAGGCTCGCCACGGAGGGGTACGACCCTGGAGGGGCCAGTCGCAGGGCGGAACTGTCCGAGTCGTCAGGCGGTGAGCCGGACGCCGCTGGCGGCTCGAAGTCAGAGCGACTGGCCAGGCTGGAGGCGGCCGTGGTAGCTGCGCTAAAGGGTGTGGCCTTGAAGAGGATTCAGTCCTCTAAAGACAAGGCCATACCCGCTGCCGCGGCTTCCATTATGGAGGCAGTGAAGGCCATCAAATTCGGGCCTCAATCGGACGGGATGGCCTAGATGCGGGCGGAGATTACTCGCTTGACAGCCACTATGGAGCTCCTCCGAAAGGAGAACGAGGAGCTCCGAGCGGACCTGGCCGGCCTCCGAGTAGCCGGCCACCGGGAAGTTCCACAGGAGGGCGCGCAGCATGGGAAAGACCGGCCGGTGCCGGTGCCTGCGGAGGACCGGGTTTTGGCCCTGGTGCGGCGGGAGCTGGCTGCCTTCCAGAGCCGATTTTCCGCTCTGGAGGCCGTTGTCCTGCGCCCCCCGCTAGCGGCGAGCCGGCAGATGTCGTTTGCCGCCGCTGCGGCCAAGCCAGGAACGGCAGGGCGGTCTAAAGGCGGGCCCGTGCCGAAACCCGCGGGGCCGCCCCCGGCTAAGTCGGCACCGCCCAAGCCCAAGAAGGGTGGGGTGGCTACGCAGGCGGCGAGGGCCCCAGCCCCGGCGGCGAGACGGCCGACCCCCCCGCCTCCTAATGCTCCTCCGGCCAACGCCGAATGGCAAGTGGCCGGAGAGAAGAGGAAGGCGGGTAAGGTCTCAAGGGCGGCCAAAAGGAAAGAGAGGCGGCAGCGGCGCAAAGAGCGAAGCGTCGCGGCTAGGCTCCGCGCCCCGAAGTCCGCAGCTGTAGTGATCACGCTACAGCCGGAAGCGGAGAAGAAGGGCGTGTCCTACCGCGACGTGCTCACTAAGGCGAGGGCGGTGGTGAACCTGCAAGAGCTAGGTATCACCAATGGCATCCGGGTGAAAGTCACTGCGACTGGGGCCCGGATGCTAGAGGTGCCCGGTGCGGCGAGTGGCCCGACTGCTGACGCTCTGGCCGAAGGCTTAGGGCGTCCCTAAATGCAGACGAGGCTCGAGTGTCCAGGCCCACCAAGTGCATTGACATGCGCATCTTGGGCCTGGATGACTGCGTGACGGAGGCTGAGGTGGTGGCCGCCGTCGTTAGGACTGGGGGTTGCTCTGCTGAGCAGGTTAGAGCGGGCACCATCCGTCCTGACCACAAGGGGCTGCGAGCCGTTACGGTGAGCTGCCCCGTGGCGGCGGCCAGGAAAGTCGCCGGGGAGGGCCAAAGGCTCCTGGTGGGCTGGGTTTCCGCGCAGGTGAAACTGTTGGAACCCAGACCTCTGAGGTGCTTCCGCTGCCAAGTGGGCAACCACGTGGGAGTGCAATGCACCTCGGAGGTGGACCGCAGCGATCATTGCTTCCGCTGCGGTCAGCCCGGTCACAAGGCCGGCTCGTGCAAAGCCACGCCGCACTGCTTTTTATGTGCGGCAGCTGGCAAGCCGGCCGATCACCGGGCTGGGAGTAAGGCCTGCGCTCCAGCCGCCAAAGCCAGGGGCAGGGGCAAGCCCTCCGCCACCGCCGTCACCGCCGCACCCGCCGCCACTGCCGCCGCCGCTGCCGCACCCACCATCGTAGCTGCCGCAAACATCGCGGCAGGGCCCTCACAGGGGGCTCGGGAGGGGGCTGACATGGAGTGCCAATAATGGCCCCATTACGCCTCCTCCAGGCGAATATCAACCACTGCGCCGCCGCTCAGGATCTCTTACTCCAGAGCATGGCGCAGTGGTCGATCAACATCGCCGTGGTCGCTGAGCCGTACTTTGTCCCGCCCAGGGATGACTGGGTGGAGGACCTGAGCGGCTCAGTGACCCTCATTTCGTCGGCCGCCGCCGGTACCCCGTCGCTTGAGGCAGTCAAGAGAGGACGGGGTTACGTGGCAGCACGGTTCGGGGAGATTGTTGTGGTAGGGGTATACTTCTCCCCGAACCGAACTCTCGCCGAGTTCCACAACTCCCTTGCGGAGTTGAGAGTCGTCGTCGTCGGGTACCATACCCTGCCCGTGCTCGTACTCGGGGACTTCAATGCCAAGAACACGGCTTGGGGTTCCCGGTACACGGACACACGGGGCGGGATGGTGGAGGACTGGGCTCTGGAGACAGGCCTGGTCGTCCTAAACCGGGGTTCTGTCCCCACGTGTGTGCGGATGCGGGGCGAGTCAGTGGTGGACATCTCGTTCGCCAGCCCCGCTCTGTCACCGCGTGTCCTTGACTGGCGTGTCATGGAGGGGGTGGAGACGTACTCCGACCACCGGTACATCCGGTTTGACGTCTCCGCCCAGACCTCGAGCGCGCTGGTCCGACAGGCCCCGAGTGGTCCGCGGTGGGCGCTGAAGAAGCTGGACCGGGAGCTCCTCCTGGAAGCCTCGATCGTGCAGGCCTGGGTGTCATCACCGGACAGGCCTGCTGACATCAACGACGAGGCAGAGTGGTTCCGGGAGGCCATGTCAGAAGTGTGTGACATGGCAATGCCCCGGGTCCAGCCCGGACGCGCCTGGCGCCAGGTGTACTGGTGGTCGCCGGAACTAACGTCTCTGCGCGAGGCGTGCGTTGCCGCGCGGCGCCTGTACACCAGGCACCGCAGGCTCCGTATCCCCCCTTCGGATACGGAAGCCATTCAGGCGGAGCTGTACGAGGGTTACAGAGTGGCGAAGATCGCCCTCCGAGCGGAGATCCTGCGGGCCAGGGGACTGGCCCGTGAGGAGTCGCTGGGGACTCTGAACAGGGACCCGTGGGGGCGCCCATATAAGGTGGTGCGGGAGAAACTCCGCCCATGGGCTCCCCCGCTGACGCAGAGTCTCCGGCCCCAGCTCGTGGAGGGCGTGGTGAGCGCTCTGTTCCCTTCGCGGGGGGAGCATACTCCCCCGCCCATGGCTCCGCCTCCTGCGGTGCCAACTGCGGACCACAGACCCGACGATGACGACGTTGCTCCTGAGGTGACCGAGGTAGAGTTGAGAGTGGCGGTACGTAGGCTGAGTGCCAAGAATACCGCCCCAGGACCCGACGGCTTACCTGGAAAAGCCTGGGTCCTGGCCTTGGAGGCTCTCGGGCCTCGACTAAGAGGGCTCCTAAGCGCATGCTTGGAGGAGGGCCAGTTCCCACTTCGTTGGAAGACGGGGAAACTGGTCCTCATTAAGAAACCGGGGCGCCCGGCGGACTCTCCGTCCGCTTACCGGCCCATCGTGCTGCTCGACGAGGTGGGCAAGCTCTTTGAAAGAGTTATTGCAGACCGCCTCGTCGGGCAGCTGGTGCGGGTGGGGCCGGATTTGGTGGAGAGCCAGTTTGGTTTCCGCAGGGGGCGCTCCACGGTGGACGCCATCATGCGCGTGCGAGCCCTCACGACGGGGGATGCTGTGGCCCGGGGTGGGGTCGTCTTGGCGGTGTCTCTAGACATCGCCAACGCCTTCAATACCCTGCCCTGGAGTTGCATCAGGGAGGCACTCCGGTATCACCGGATGCCGACCTACCTCTGTCGTGTAGTCGAGGCCTATTTGACGGATAGGGCGGTGATCTACCCCGGTCACCAAGGAGAATGGAACCGGCGAGAGATGTCGTGCGGTGTCCCACAGGGATCGGTCCTGGGGCCGCATCTGTGGGACATCGGTTACGACTGGGTGCTGCGCGCCGACCTCCCTAGCGGCGTCAGCGTAGTGTGCTACGCTGACGACACGCTGGCCCTGGCGCAGGGGAGGTCGCACCAGGCGGCGGCCGAACTAATGACACGCGGGGTTGCGATAGTCGTTGAGAGGATCCGGCAGTTGGGACTCGAGGTGGCCTTGCACAAGTCCGAGGCCATGTGTTTTCATGGTCCTCGGAACGCGCCACTGTCGGGTTCCCAAATAACGGTAGGAGGGGTTCTCATCGGCGTCGAGTCGACGATGAAGTACCTGGGACTCGTCCTCGACAGCCGGTGGAACTTCGTCGAGCACTTCCGACGTTTGGCTCCCAGACTGCAGCGGGCCGGGGCTGCTTTGAAGCGGCTCTTGCCCAATCTAGGGGGGCCAAACGCCTCCTGCCGGAGGCTCTACGCGGGGGTCGTGCGGTCCATGGCCCTTTACGGGGCACCGGTGTGGGCGCTTTCGCTAAGGCTCCGGCCAGCCCGCCGGTTGAAAGCGTCCCAAAGGGTCATGGCCATTCGGATGGTACGGGGATACCGCACGGTCTCCTGCGAGGCGGCGAGCCTCCTTGCCGGATTGCCGCCGTGGGATCTGGAGGCAAAGGTCCTCGCGCACGTTTGGGAGTGGCGCGAGGAGGCGAAACGCCGGGGCGTAACTCCGCTGCCGCGAGTAATCACGGCACAGCGGACAGAGCTCCGGCGGGATCTCATGGCGGCATGGAGAGTGCGACTGTCGCAACCCAGCGCAGGGCACGCCACAATTGCGGCGGTAAGACCCCTCTTTGAGGAGTGGCTTGAGAGGCGCCACGGCGTCCTCACCTTCCGCCTGACGCAGGTCCTCACCGGACATGGCAGTTTCGGGAGGTTCCTGTTTCGGATAAGGCGGGAGGAAACGCCCGGGTGTTACCATTGTGTGGATCGACCGGAGGACACGGTGGAGCATACGGTGGAGGTCTGCCCGGCTTGGGCGGAGCACCGCCGTGTCCTCGTGGCGGCGATCGGCGGCGGCGACCTCTCGCGTCCGGCCCTGGTTCAGGCCATGGTACGGAGCGAGAGGGAATGGGAAGCCGTCACCTCCTTCTGCGAAGCAGTAATGCTCGCGAAGGAGGAGGCGGAGCGCGAGAGGGAGAGGCAATCAGTGCGCCCTCGCGCCCCTAGCCGCCGCAGGAGGAGGAGACACCCTGGGCGTCGGGAGTCGATTGCCGACTCCCGGCCACCGTAGGCGCGGGCTTGCGGACGGCGAGCAATGGGCAGCTCGCCGTCCGGTAAGGACCAGGCCCGGGTCGACGGCGCGTCGTGTTCCACGCGCGCCTCAAAGAGATGTCAGCAAAATTGACGGGGTCCGATAGGACCGATGCCTGCCGGGGCTGCGGATTGTTCGAAAGAGTTACCGTGGCCCTGGCGCACAGGCAACTGAAGGAACACGGGTGGGTTTTAGTCAGTAAGAGTCTGACACGCCCTTCCGCTCCGCCCAGAGCGGGAGACGTCATTTGATGATTTCCCACCCAAAAAAAAAAAAAAAAAAAAAAAAAAAAAAAAAAAAAAAAAAAAAAAAAAAAAAAAAAAAAAAAAAAAAAGCCCAGTGCGGATTGGTTAAAGTCACATGTCTTCGAATTTTTGGTTCTAGGACATACCAGTTTCCTCACGATATCTTCCTTCACCGTTTTAAGAGCAGAACTATGTCTCTTATTAAGCTTTAAAAACAAAAACCATACTGAAATTTAATTTCTTCAGCAAATTGATGGCCCATCTGCCGGTAGATACGGGGTCACCGGGATCGCCGCGTATAGAATGTTTTTGGTTCATCCTAAAAAAAAAAACAAAAATAAGAACTTGAGAGAAAAGTGCCCCGAATTTTAAATGAAAGTTGTTTTTGTTGGGTAGTTTGGCTTGTTAGCTACCTAGGACAGTCAGAATTATTAAAATTTTAGAGAACATTCCATTTGCAACACCAGAGACATCACAAGTTGGTTACCATTCCAATAATACATACAGGGTGTAAAAAGACCCATCACATAGCAGTCAACTACGCATTCTGTACATCAAACTAAGTAACATGGCACAAAAATAATTGCTGGGCAACGACTTTTATTGTTGGTGTGAAAATTTGCTGTTATTTATTTGCTGTTTATTGTTGTTGTGTTTACATACGAAAAATAATGTGCTTATAGGTACGTGCCACGGTACAGGGGTCGTGGGGGTATTTAAAGTTGTGTTTTAACATTAAAAACATGTTTTCGTAAAAAAACCTCGGTAAAAGTTGGAATTTTGACCTTCAATATCTCCGTAACCAGAAGGTTGCCACGTATGGTCAAGTACATAAAAATTATAACAATGACGGGGAGTACAAGTGATTCTCGGCATCGTTAAGTGTCTTTTTACATCCGTTAGATCTGAACTGTGGCATATAACTGTAATTTCTTCACCCCATCATCCCAAAAACCTCTACTAAATCGAAGGACAAACATAAAACTACAACCTTCAACGTATCGCCTTGCGATGCTCGTTAAACCTTAGATCCGATGTCAAAAGGCACCATTACTACGAGAATAGATCTCGCAGCTCGTTTTCTCGTCATCCTGAATGGGAGAAGTTGAGAAAAACATGATATTTTGTTACTCTCTAAACTTAGCCTTATATTTTCAGGTGAGAAGACTCGTTTTATTTTATTTTTAAATTGATACTCTTGTAAAAATGTAGGTAAGGAAGAGTTATTTGTTAGGTTTTGGAAGCAACGGGTTTATCACAAGAAAAAGTAACCCGACTTAACTCGACAGTTAAGTGAGGGAAAAGTAAAGATAAGCAGTAAGCTAAAGGTTAAGGCGCGTACTGATGAGTTAAAGGACGTGACTTCGAACCCAACCCGTAATAGTATTTTAGGAGCCCATTAATAGTGAGTACTTTATCTTAGAAACCCACTTTTAAAAAATTGCATGAGTGTCGTAGAACACTCGGTTGGAGGTTGGAACGAAGTTCCTTTCGTGGTATATTTAGAACATCCATTAAACAAATTTGATTACCATAAAAAGGTTATATTGAGTCAACCTTAAAAGGTAGACATATGTTGTCGTGGACTTTTTTTTACTTTTAACTGGGAACAATAGATAGATAGATAGATAGATAGATTCATTTATTTGCCTGAAATATGGTGTTATAGAGATTTTATAAAACATACATAATAATTCTTCATAGTCCACCTACGAAATTCGGCATGCAAATTTTTTAACAATAATAATGATTGTAATTTATTCAATTTAAACAAAATAATTAAATTGCAACGTCAAAAAAAAGAAAAGTACTAAATCAAGAATTGTCTACATATCAAATTACAAATGTCAAAGAAAAATTACAAATTGTTTAAATATCAACTTTCAGATGACAACCAAAGAAATTAAATTACAAATTTCAATAGCTTAAAATAAAATTGTGAAATTAAATTTTCATGTCATGCAACTTTCCCATTTGTCCTTTATTTTTTTTTTGGGTGGGAAATCATCAAATGACCTCTCCCGCTCTGGGCGGAGCGGAAGGGCGTGTCAGACTCTTACTGACTAAAACCCACCCGTGTTCCTTCAGTTGCCTGTGCGCCAGGGCCACGGTAACTCTTTCGAACAATCCGCAGCCCCGGCAGGCATCGGTCCTCTCGGACCCCGTCAATTTTGCTGACATCTCTTTGAGGCGCGCGTGGAACACGACGCGCCGTCGACCCGGGCCTGGTCCTTACCGGACGGCGAGCTGCCCATTGCCCGCTGTGCGCAAGCCCGCGCCTACGGTGGCCGGGAGTCGGCAATCGACTCCCGACGCCCAGGGTGTTTCCTCCTCCTGCGGCGGCTAGGGGCGCGAGGGCGCAGTAATTGCCTCTCCCTTTCGCGCTCCGCCTCCTCCTTCGCGAGCATTACTGCTTCGCAGAAGGAGGTGACGGCTTCCCATTCCCTCTCGCTCCGTACCATGGCCTGAACCAGGGCCGGACGCGAGAGGTCGCCGCCGCCGATCGCCGCCACGAGGACACGGCGGTGCTCCGTCCAAGCCGGGCAGACCTCCACCGTATGCTCCACCGTGTCCTCCGGTCGATCCGCACAATAATAACACCCGGGCGTTTCCTCCCGCCTTATCCGAAACAGGAACCTCCCGAAACAGCCATGTCCGGTGAGGACCTGCGTCAGGCGGAAGATGAGGACGCCGTGGCGCCTCTCAAGCCACTCCTCAAAGAGGGGTCTTACCGCCGCAATTGTGGCGTGCCCTTTCCCCATTTGTCCTACAATTCATAAATTCCTTAATAGTATAAAAACAATTTTCGCTAAGCCATGCTCTAAGATGCCTTTGAAGTAAGCTGGTTTGCAGTTCTCTAATAACCTTCGGTATATTATTAAATATATTTATTGCCATTCGACTAGTGTTTTTATGGCAGTACGCTGTTCTACATGTTGGCATTGCCTATTTTGTTGGATCCCTTCAGATTTTGCCCACCTTATAAACATTGCCGCTATCGGCTGTACTGAATAGGCGTGGATGTTTTTTTACAAATACTCCCATTTCCAGTATGTATAAGCATGCTAATGTTAATAATTTATGTTTGTTAAAAATAGTACCATACGAATTCCGATACCAATTCCGTCATCATGAGTTATGCGTCACTTTAACCATTTACGAAGCACATGCAACGGAAGCTCTCAAAAGGAATAATGTTTTCCCGTTTTTACAACATTTTTCATTTATGCTCCGCTCCTATTGGTCGTAGCGTGATGTTATATAGCCTAAAGCCTTTTTCGATAAACGGACTATCCAACACAAAAAGTTGTTTTCAATTCTAACCAGCAGTTCCTGAGATTAGCGCATTCTACCAAACAAACAAATAAAGAAAGGGTCGTGACGGAAACTCGTGACGGAAAATTCTTAAACTTTTTTCGCCTAATTTCCATCCGCCAAATCCGTACCGAGCGATAAGGAACTTCGTTCCAAAAAGTAAATCTAAAAGGAGATGGACAACGGTCCACTTCTTACAATAACTATGTCCCAATTAAGATCTCATATCCAAAACTGGTAACATACATACCTCCCCGAATACTTGCATTAAAATAATAATCTTTTTAATTGAAATATTTCCTGAAAAGTTTTGCCAAGTAACGACAACTGTGGTGGTATTTCAAGTATTTTCAGTTATTTTTAGGGTTGCGTACCTCAAATGAAAAAAACGGAACCCTTATAGGATCACTTTGTTGTCCGTCTGTCTGTCTGTCAAAACCCTTTTTCTCAGGAACGCGTGGAGGTATCAAGCTCAAATTCATATCAAATACTCAGGTCTACTGTCCCTTGGAGCAGTGAAAAAATCAAAGCCAACGCAATCAAAAGATACAGCCGTTTATGCTGCAAATTTTCGACACTCGCAAGGGAATCAAAACCTACAGGGTACTTCCCGTGAACTCAGAATCTTGAAATTTGGTACGAAGCAACGTGTTATAGCACAGATAAAGGAAAAATTTCGAAAAGTATACATTTTTCGTTACATCATATAATAAAAATATTTTTAATAATTTTAATCTTACGTATCTTATGAACACGTAGTAGTATTGAATTGAAATTCATATCAAATACTCAAGTTTATAATACCTATAAGCTGTAACAAAATCAAACTTCTATGTCAACGCAATCAAAAGAAACAGCAATTTAAGCCGCATATTTTGAAACTCGCAACTACTCGCAAGGGAATCAAAGACTAAAGGATGCTTCCAGTCGACCTAGAATCGTGAAATTTGGCATGAAACAATGTTTTATAGCACACATAAAGGAAAAATTCCGAAAACCTTAAATTTTTTGTTACATCACATAATAAGGTCCAAATTTAATACTTAATTAGTATTTTTTAATCAGATTTCTAAATAATAATATAATAATAATAATAAATAATAAAATCGTTTATTTATAAGAGGGACACATTTACAATAAATACCTTTACAATTAAAATAGAGCACAGTTGTTAATTTGCCTGAACTAGGTTGAACCTGTGCTTCAGGCTAGAAAGTGCATAAATACATAATGTAATAAATTAAAATGAGTATAAATTTACAACTAAAATAAAACTTAGGTAAATAAAAGTAAAATTGCATGTTAGCGTTTCTATTTGCAGACAACAAGTAGATCTTCTGTCTGTGCATAATTGATGGTTAGTAAATACTTAAATATAATGTTTTTTACAGCTCTAGTAATTTAATTTATAGATACTTAGTTTTTTATTTAATCTATTGTACAGAAATGGGCCTAAGAATGTGAAAAATCTTTCAACAAAGACATGTTTTGAGGGGGCATTAGATATGCATACTATATCATTCCGTCTCTTGTTAGTATTGTCAGCATTGTACTGCACTGTTTTAATACCAAGTGCATTATGAAAAGCTGGCGAACTGTCAGTACGTTGCAGGATTTATAGAGCAGATCTGTGGGAAAGAAAAAGGGATGGAAGTTTGCTACCTTTAAAATAGCTCTCTGAGCTCTTTCAAGAGGAAGCAAATTAGTTTTTGGTGCGCCACCCCAAGAAGTGATACAGTATTGAATTATAGATTGACATAGGGCCAAATAAACTTGTGTGATTAATTTTGAATCTGCTAATGTTCGCAATTTCTTAAAAACATATATTAGTTTGCGCACTCTTTTAACTAGGCTTTCAATATGTTTTCTAAAAGAAAGTGTGTCGTCCATTATTACCCCCAGGTATTTTATGATCCTCGTTTTGAGGATAAAAGGGCAAATATACATGTTGCCTGTACGGTTTCCACATTGATGGGCATATAGATGAGGGTTAGTAATGTTTTGTTGAGGCTTGCGCATGGAGAAGTTAATATATTTTGTCTTGTCGGCATTTAATGTTAGTAAATTGCTTTGAAGCCAATTAGTCACCGTATTAAAACCTAGTTGAGCGATTTCAAACTAGTGTCTCTGTCTGTTAGTGTGTCTCAGTCTGTGTAGTTTCAAAATAGTGACTAAAAAGCTTTGTAAATAAATAACTTCGATAAAAGAACTTTTGGAAGGCTGCTGCAAGGTTAGTGCAGGTATTTCAGTAATATTATAAAATAAATGATATGTGTTAATATAAAATAAAGGATTACTAAAACGATAAAGAGACCTTTGTCTTAAATTTATGCTCCTCCAGCTTTCCACATAGTAATGTTATGGATTTCATTTAGCAATAAAAATACCATAACTTTTACTTATATACCTACAGGTTTGTACGGAACCCTCGGTGCGCGAGTCCGACTCGCACTTGGCCAATTTTTTTAATGTAATTCAATTCATTGTCTTGTAACAACCGCTATAGATTTTCATGTACCTGGGTGCCGTTTGTCGGTCATTAGAAGGAACTTCAATAAAGCCCACCCAAGTTGAAAAAAAATGTTATTACACAATAGAAGATTTTTTAAATGACAGCACTTTTAATTTAATGTCGCTTTATGTAAAAAAAAAAAAATATTGCCTATTATTGTTATTTATTACATAATTAAACGAACTTACCTAAAGTGAAGTTCTATTGTAATTATACGAAGGGCTTAGTCCGAGATATCTTCTATATTCACTGTGTAGTTTCACAATCCTCGCATTGTGTGTGCCGCGAATATTTAGAGGAAGCGAAAAGCTTCTTGTCCAAAAACGGAAATGAGGCAATCTGCTGGCAACACTACATCTGTAACTCATTGTTTTCAGAGCATTAGTATAGGATTATAGTTTCCAACCTGACTCTAGGGACATTATAATCTATGATTATGAAATGGGCGGGTGGGAGATTGATATTTCGGACTAAGCCCTTCGTATAATTACAATAGTACTTCACTTCAGGTAAGTTCGTTTAATTATAGAGTCTAGCTTAGTCCGAGATATCTTCTATATTCACTGTGTAGATGTTTAGAGAATTGTTGGAAATCATAAATAATATGGTATAGTATACAATCAAACACAGGATTTAAGAATAATCAATTTAATGTGATTTTTATCACATCAATTTAACAATAGGTACCTTATTTCAAGGTAGAGGTACTTAAGTACTAATTAAAACTTAAACCTTAATGTTACAAATGGCTTTTGTAAACGTATAGCTATAATTTTCTGTAATTTAGGGTCTATTGTAGTGATTGGCAAAAACACTAGATCCTGTAGACCAACCAGCAGATTTAAATATGCAATCTAATGTTACGCCCTCTCTACACGCCAGAGACGTGGACGCATGACGCTTGGAGTGAGGGGTAAACTTCTTTACAGCAACACCACACTCGGCCATAACTTTCCTTATCTAGCGACTAATTGTTTAAATACTGGCACAGTTATATGACTTTTTATAACAAATAAGTAGCTTGTCCGAGTTAATTGTGTCTACTTTTCTGAGTGCCCTAGTCTGGTCTATATAATGTATAAGTGTCGATATGGGGCAAATTTCCAGATTCGTATCCAAGGAAAGGAGCTTTATTATGACTTGATCCTTACACGGAGTCGTTGTTTTTAAAAGGTCAGTGATCATTATTTTGACACCGTTGTCCGTGAACTTTATGTTGCTCAATCGGATAACTGAAAATGTTTGAATACGTTGAGCAGTTGTGAGAGATAACATGCTAATTTCTTGGTTAGTTTTTCTAAGCTAAGGCTACTGTTCGGTGAGCAATTCTGAATATAATTCAGGACAATGGATGGATCCCATGTGTCGTTATACTTAGGTCTAGATGGTTTTAATTTGAAAACTCCCTTAAAAAATCTCTTAATTTGTATATCTGTTCCTAAACTTGTATCTATGATTAGAGACAGCGCTGAACGGCATGTATTAAGAGTAGCGAACGAAGCGCCTTGTGATAACATTTCTGTGAGAAATTTTAACACTTTAGGTATTGACAATTCATATGTATTTTTTCCGTTACAAAATAACCACCATTTTTTAAGTGCTGTTGTATATTGTTTAATAGTGTTTTGTGATAACAAAGCTACCATGACTTCTAGTGTTTCATCAGGAGTTAGTTTTTTCCAGAATGCTTCCCTGATAAGATGCAGGCTCCCAGGGAAAGACTGTTGTACAGGGGGTGTAGTGTTCTGAAAGGTGATATTAACAAATCTTTTGATGGTTTGAACTGTAACACTTCTGAAGTTGCCAATTCAACTATAAAGGGATACCAAGGTTGTGAGGTCCATAGAGGGAAAACTATGATACCTGTTGCCTTATCACAAATAATGTTTTGTATAAATTTAGGAATTAACGAAAATGGGGGAAAAGCATAAAATAAGTTGAATGTTGACCAGTCTACAGTAAAAGCATCAATATTCTCTGCATATGGATCTCTATACCAAGATATATATCTACCTATGACATTTTTTATTTGCTCTGGTTGCAAACAAATCCATATCGGGTTCTCCAAATGACTTGGTAATATTTAGAAAAGTTTTGCTGCACAATTCCCATTCTGAATCTATATTTTTTATTCTGGATTCTTGGTCAGCTTCTTTATTTTCTTTTGATTTAATATAAGAGGCAAACAACCATATTTTACGGATCTCACACCACTGCCATATGCTCCTAGCCAGGGAATTAAGTTTTTGAAATTGTATACCCCGCATTCTATTTATGTATGCAATTGCGGTGGTATTATCTATTCTCAACAATATCTGATAAGAGTGTAAATCTTTGGCGAAACATTGCAAACCCAGAAAAGCAGCTAAAAGTTCCAGGAAGTTAATATGGTTTTCCTTATCTTTAAAAGTCCAAAATCCATTTGCAACTTTACTATTACAGTGTGCTCCCCGGCCTGTCCTTGATGCATCTGAATTTATTTCTAAAGAAAAATTGTACTGTCGTATTGGATTTTTTGATATTTTAATTTGATTATGCCACCATTTTAAATCATTTTTACAATTATTATTGATATTCATAATTACATCAAAGTCATTGTTGGTTGCACTCAAAGCCTGATATCTTTGCTGTTCAAATGTTTTAGTGTACAAAAAACCATAAGAAACAGCTGGGCAACATGCTACAAGGGTGCCAATAAGTTTTGCAAATTCTCTTATTTGACATTGATCCATTTTTGTATATTTCTTAATCAATAAAGAAATTTCTTTTCTTTTCTTAGAATTCACTGACAATGACATTTCTTGTGTATTTATTATGAAACCTAAAAATTCTGCAATCTTGGTTGAAACAGTGATACTCTTTTCCTTATTTATAATAAAGCCTAGGTATTCCAGTAAACTTGAGGTCATCTGACAGTTTTCTAGACACTTCTGGTAAGAATTACCAATACATATAATGTCATCGAGATACACAACCGATTTATAACCTTTTCTTCGAAGAAAATTTATTACTGGCCTCAGTAACTTAGTGAATGTGAAAAGAGCAGTAGTCAGACCAAATGGCAAGCATTTGAACTCATACATTATATTCTGAAACCAAAACCTTAGATATTTTTTATCTTCACCCATTGGGACCAAGAAATATGATTCTTTTAGGTCAATGGTACACATAAATTTATTTTTTGAAATCAATTTACAAAGTGTTCTCATATCTTTAATTTTAAAATGTTCTGGAGAAATAAATCTATTCAAACATTTTAGATTTAAAATAAATCTAACTTCCCCGTTTGATTTAGGTACAGTGAAAATCTTTGAAAAGTATTGTCCTTTAACTGCTATGCATTTTGTAAGTACTCCAAGTTGTAAAAGTCTAGTTATTTCTTTCAATATTATAAAATTGTCTAAATCAGAAAAATTTGAATTTTTAGGAACAGATTCTTGGTGAGGAGCCTCTACAAAGGGGATCTTATAACCTTTGAGCCAGGCTAAGACAACTTTTTCTTGTGTTATCTTTAACCAGCAAGAATAAAAGGACTTAAGTACGAGTATACCAGCAAAAGTATTTACCTCTAAGATTGTCGAACAGGCGCCTTGGCTGGAGGACGTTGTGGGGGTCTCGGCTTGTAGCGCTGTGTCTGTTGGTGATACCTGCCCCCCCCCCCACCCTCCCTGTTTGAACTGAGTCATACTCGTATGAGGAGGGCCTCTGAAGTTTCCCTGTTTCTTGGGATAATTTTGAGACTGAGTTTGTCGATAAGATGAGGTATTTTTTCGATTAGGGTTGTTTTGTTTTAAGATTTTGCCAGCTCAGCCATGTTTTAATCGCTGTGGCAGATTTGACATTGTCACTAAATTTTTCTCCAAAAAGGAATTCGTCACGTTCTTGGTTTTTAACTGTTTTTCCTATATTTTTATCAAAATTTGGAATTACTAGCTTCTTTCTGGTGACTGTGTCTTGATGTTGGAGGTCTGTCAATAAGCGTATGACATCACTGATTGTTGAAATTTGATTTATTTTTTCAACATCCCCTTTAATCAGTTTGTATGTAGCAGACAACAAGGCCGCTATTGCAACACCAATCTGTTGTTGGCGTTCTTCAACTCGCTTGTCTCGGGCCTTCATAGCATCATTTAATAGCCCTTCCAGCTCCTTGTTAAGCTTTGGTGCATCTAGAAGCTTGATGTTAGTGGGTATCAAGTATTTCTTTACCAGTTCATCTTTGATATCTTGTTTAAGGCCTTGAGCAATAATACCTTCAACCCTTTTTACCAGTTCCACATGAATTTCTGGCCCATATTGCCTTTCTGTGGATGAAGTCTGGCCTAGAGCCCTTATTATGGAATCATCCAACACTTCAGTCAAAGGGTCTAAATCTTTTGTGTTGTCTACACATTCAGCACCTAGAAAAAGGCCAAACCATTTTGATTTAGTTACACAGCTACCAGCTGTACGTACTAAGGTACTACGAGTATACATAATGCCACCAGCTACCAGCTGTATGTACTTAGGTACTACGGGTATACATAATGCCACCCCGTGGCGATTTAGTAAAGAAAACTTTCCTTTACTGAAATTAAATATTGTGGATAATTATATTGACACATAGTAAGTGCTGTTGTTAGCGTTTTTTAAACGTAGCAAGGGGCTTAGAGCGCCAGCGGCAGTGAGTCATGCAAGAACAACGTTCTATTGTACACGGCGGGACATCCCCGAGGTGATCTCACTCCACCGGAGTGCCTGTAATGACACGTACCACGTATCATGGAAAACAGAAACGATCACTAGATAGGTTATTTCTCGTAGAAAAAACTTGCCTATAAGCTCTGTGACGGGTATTTCATTATCACAGGCATCACTTTCTGCCTCGCACGACGATACCGGTGTTGCAGATGAAAACCCTGGTGATGGTGAACGATTTTCACACAACTTGTTCTTATTTTTCTTTAATTTCTTTTTCAACTTCTTAATCTTCCTTTGGTACCTTTCTTCTTTACACTCACACTTCCTTTTTGGCATTTTTTGAGTTAAAAAACTTCAAAGAACAGAATTATGTATAAATTCTGACTAGCACAAACGGCGCAAAAACAATGAAAATGAATGAGTTACAGATGTAGTGTTGCCAGCAGACTACCTTATTTCCGTTTTTGGACAAGAAGCTTTTCGCTTCCTCTAAATATTCGCAGCACACACAATGCGAGGATTGTGAAACTACACAGTGAATATAGAAGATATCTCGGACTAAGCTTGAGTATAATTATTATTATATTTTTGATAATTATTATTCTGTAGAGATGAGTTAGATGCTTATAAGTGTAGATTAACTTATTGTCTTTACTAAATACCATTGGAGAAGAGTTAATAATAATATTGCAATAATAAATTTAAAATTCATTTATATTATTTATGTAAATGTGAATATTTGTCAATTTTGCATGCCGTAAGATAAAATGTATCGGCAATATTATTATAAATATTCTATCTTATCAAAAAATGGTTTCTATTTCGTTGCTGTATCTTGAATGAGTCACACTTTTTGGAGCCCATACGCGCCGCTATAGAAATTTCATTCAAAACAAATCAAATTACTTCACATACACCTACATGGGCACTTATAAAACGTCAGAAAACATTACCGGATATCATAGAATAAAATATTAAAATACCCAATCAAGTTGTCATACCAGAATGGGTACTTTACACCGAACTGCTAAGGATAAGTAAACATTAAGTCATACACATAAAGAGGTATTAGGAACAGGGTGTAAAGTTCACTCATACTTCTATGGAAAAGGAAGGATCCTCTGACTAGACGGCTGTTGTGCCTGGTGGGTAATTGCCCGACGTTTGATGTTAGGACGTTATATACATGGAAGTTGCGTGGTAAACTCTGCTTGCGCGATTCAGGATTCTGAGTGACGTCAGTGTGACGCGTAGCTTGCATATGGCGTTGTAGATGCCGCTACACACCTACCATATAAGATGGTTATTACAACGTTTGTATTAAACCACACATAAGTTAACCTTAAACTCAGGGACCAACAGGAAGTAACTATGACCTACTTGCAGCTACTCTACTCTTAGTATAAAGTGAAGGCATAGTAACATGAGGTCATTATATTTGCGCTATTCTCCTTAGAAAGTTACCGTGTACGTAGTTAATTAATGTGCAGTTAGAGAGTAATTATTATCTTGAGCGAGGAGAACACGTGTTAACCGTTGTCAATATTTTTGTTTTGCGAATAACAGACAGTCCCGAGAAAAAATTCATCATTATCATCATCATCTCAGCCGAAAGACCAATGCTGGACTTAGTCCTTCCCCAAGCATCGCCTCTCCGACCGGTTCTGTGCTTCTCGCATCCAGCGGATTGCTGCGGTCTTCACAAGGCAACTGAAGTGGCAGTGGCCATTGTATTACTCGCATAACAGATGGCCGATGGCGCCGAAAGTTTTGGACTGGCGAACGTGTACCGGAAGACGTTGCGTTGGATGGCCTCCTACAAGGTGGACTGGTGACCGACGTTACGTTTCGTCCGAATTGTGCCACTCTGGGCTGCACTAAAAACATTTAATCGTATTGGTATTCCAAGGAAATAACGTAGAAATAGGTACAGATAGGTAACTTAAAAGTAGCTGTCTAAATAAATTCGCATAGTAGCTGTGTCACAATTAATGTTGCATTGCATTGGATGGCTCATTTTTGTTTCAACGTTTGTTACATTTCGTGTTACGAGTCTAAGTCATCAGGCAAAAATTTATGAGGCTTAGTACAAATGTCGACTACTAACGACAGTTATTTCACTGAATTGTCTATTAAGGAGTAACTTTTATTAAGGCACCCATAAAAAAAACTGACATTGAAAAGTTACAGCTAAATAATAATGATTGTTTTTTCAATAGTTTCAGCCTAAACAGCTTGATTAACTTTAACAAGTAAGGTATCATTAGATTTGTCAGTGAATAAAAATTACATAAAATAAATATCACGCCTGTAATCCGTGATGGGTAAGGCAGAGGTATATCTATAGTACATCCACATTTCGCCAGTTATGTTTAAGTCCCATGTAATAGGGGGCGAGCCTATTGCCATCAACCGGGCACAAGTCCACACTCCGCGCTGCTACTGTGAAATTCCACATGGAAAAACCCAGTAACACTTTGCGTGACCTGGGAATCGGACCCAGGACCTCATGCTCAGCGGTAGCGATTGCAATCACTAGACCAACGTTAAAAATTACTGCTTAGTATTTAACTAAATAGTTTATTAACTATTAAGTAACAAAGGTCTCGTTAGTGGTGAACATGGTAGCGGTATCTACATCGCCACATGCGAGCTACGCGTCGCACTGACGTCACGCAAAATCCTGCATCGCGCAAGCAGAGTTCACCGCGCAACTAGCATATATAGTCCCATAAATTTGTGTCGAGCAGGTACCTATTGAAGTTTTGTAATGGACGACTGATATTTTTTTGCGATTAGGATATTGATCCCATGGAGAAGTTCATGTTGTTGTTGTTGTTCCGTTTCATGGTCTTTATACATATTAAGTTATTTGGCGGCTTCGTGTCAGTGCTGCTCCTTCAAAATACGAAGGCGGGGTGCACGAAATCAAAATCCGCGAGTAATTTTTACAAATAATTGTAACTACATACATAAATATTGTTTTTTTTTTAAGTATTTTAAAAAACCTTCGTTTGAAACGAGTGAGCATTTTTAATTACACGCTCGGCTCCTAGATTTTAATATACTGAAATGAGACCATTTCTTAGCGTATGTCTAGCGTTTCGTTGAAATCCTATGTAGGAGCCTTGACGATTCAGAATCTTAGTGTGCTGTTCGATATCGTCGAGCAGTAATTTGTATGTAACGATCTTGTCTGCGTATGGTGATGCGAGCTCGTCTTCAATGTCGCTCTACCATGCTACCAGTGATGCGGTAACGTGTCCAAAGTTGACTTATAACACTCTGCATAGTGCCGAAAGCTATTTCCACAAAACGTTGCCGAGATCCAGTTTCCAACATTCACATGGATCTGATCATTTCTTCTGGGTTAATTACGTTTCTCTCCATAATAACGTTCTTTTGTATTGATTCCACTCAGAAGTATGGCAGAAATTTTACTGATTTACCCTCAAACTCTTTGCAGGATTATATAGGAATACGACTGGGCAGAAGATGTTCATGTGTTGACCGAAATTCAAAAACTTTTCCGTTTTGGAATGACGAAATTTAATAAAAAGTATCCATTGGATTTACAAAAAATATAATTAAAAGTCCTATTTTTTTTGTAACTATTAAAAACGTGCTTGATCTTTAGATAATTTTGATGAGTGTATTATGTATCTTAATGTAGTGTAAAAGAGATGGATATACAATTTCCTTTCATTGTTTGTTCATTCATTTTCGGTCGGATAACATAACAGGGCACAGACATTGCAATTCGATTTTATGTTTCGTCGATTGAACATTTACTGTTTTTTTAGGGTTCCGTACCTCAAATGAAAACAACGGAACCCTTATAGGATCACTTTATTGTCCGTCTGCATGTCTGTCAAGACCCTTTTTCTCAGGAACGTGTAGAGGTATCAAGCTAAAATTCATATCAAATACCCAGATCCAGTCCCTTGGAGATGTGAAAAAATCAAACTTCTAAGTCAACGCAATCAAAAGATACAGCCGTTTATGCCGAACATTTCCGACACTCGCAAGGGATTCAAAACCTACAAGGTACTTCCCGTGAACTCAAAATCTTAAACTTTGGTACGAAGCAACGTCTAATAGCATAGATAAAGGAAAAATTGCGAAAAGCATACAATTTTAGTTACATCATATAATAAAAATAATTTTAATAATTTTAATCTTACGTATCTTATGAACGCGTAGTGGTATTGAATTGAAATTCATATCAAATACTCAAGTTTATAATACCTATAAGCTGTAACAAAATCTACCTTCCATGTCAACGCAATCAAAAGAAACAGCAATTTAAGCCGCATATTTTGAAACTCGCAACTACTCGCAAGGGAATCAAAACCTAAAGGATACTTCCAGTCGACCTAGAATCTTGAAATTTGGCATGAAACAACGTTTTATAGCACACATTAAGTAAAAATTCCGAAAACCTTAAATTTTTAGTTACATCACATAATAAGGTTCAAATTGAATTTTGAACCAGATTTCTAAATAGTGACTAAAACCTTTGTAAATAAATAACTTTGATAAAAGAACTTTTGCAAGGCTGCTGCAAGGCTAGTGTAGGTATTTCAGTTATATTATAAAATAAATTAATGATATGTGTTAATATAAAATAAAGGATTACTGAAACGATAAAGAGACTTTTTGTAATATTATGGATTTTATTTAGCAACAAAAATACCATAACTTTTACTTATATACCTACAGGTTTGTAAGGAACCCTCGGTGCGCGAGTCCGACTCGAACTTGGCCAGTTTTTCTTATTTAGCCATAACTTGTTTTTCCTAACATAAACTGAAAGTTAATTATTGGATTAATGATTATTTTTAATTTAAAATAAAAAGGTTTTTGTCAATCAATGAATCTGCCTAGCCTTTTCCCAACTATGTCAAGGTCGGATTCCAGTCTAACCGGACGCAGCTGAATACCTGTATTTTACATGGAACAACTGCTTATCTGACCTCCACAACCTACCCTTACCATGCTGTTAACTTTCCATGTGATTTTTCCATTCAATGATAGTCTGCAATTTTTTGATAAAAGCTAAAAACAATTTTTAGCTTTTAGCGATATGGTCACCATTTGCGCATTTTTTATGTACATGAATATTGTTTCCTGGTTTTCCTTATTTCACAACTTTTAATAAAGCAATATTACCGATCTATTAATCATATTTACTGAATAGAGTCTTCACGTAGTAAAGTAATAGCGTATAGCAAAGTTTTTAGCTTCAGAATTACAGATGTAGGTTTGGTCGGGGTTCAGTTTAAATTCAATATGCTTGCAGGCTCCGTCGTGACCTGTCGTTTGGCAAGTATTGCTCAAGATACCTGGGTCTAGATTCATAAGAAAAGAAAGAAAAGAAAGAAAATACACTTAGACTTACACACACACACACTTAGGTATTTGTCTTTTTGACTTGCTGCTGGGTTGTTAGTGAAAGTATAATTACCTCCTACTGAGTTTCTTCCAGGTGTGGAGGACAAGATTTTAGCTGTGGCTCATTGACTACTTGGAAGCGCCAGGTTGCCCGCGAAATTCAAATTTTCTTACGTTTTTTTGGAATTTGCCGGTCTGTGTCAGGTTGTGTGTTGAACAAAATATGATTCGCGACCGTAACAAGTATGTATTTACAGAATTATACTCATTATCAAAATCATCAATACAATCCTCTAAGTTTCATATAATCCTATTGAAAAGCCTAAATAATTATGAAGAAATGAATGCGACTGTCTTTACCTTCGATAATAAATTTCAAATATTGTATGTATGTCATCCCTTTATAACCTTATATTATCATGATTTTATAACATTTTTATGTTACCAGCCTATTATTGACCCACTGCAAGAAAAGGCCTCTTTTCATACAGTGAAGGCAGGAGGATTGATCACCAGGCTGGCTCAAGACGGGTTGGCGATTTCAGTCTTATATTAACTTAGTCCAAGTTTCTTCACGATGCTTTTTCAGCGATGTCGGTAATATCCAAGATAAACTTAGAAAGTACATATGAATTGAAAAGTCACATTGGTACTTGCCCAGATTTGAACCCGCAACCTCGTGCATGAGAGGCGAGGCCATAACCACTGAGTCATCACGACGAATCATAGTGGCATGTATGATGGAACATAGGTAACCTGTTCGAAATAAAAATAAACGGAAGAGCTATCCAGTCCAAGAGCTTGAAACAAACAAAGAAATGACTTTCTATTTATCGCAGGAAATATAACTTTCGTTTTCTATTTCTTCAATTTATACTTGTTTCAGGTAACAGTTTAGAAGGACTTCTTTATCGCATATTGTCGTTCGTCTAAAACTTTGCAAACATTTTCAGCGTGGCAAATGAAAAATCAATACGAAAAAATGTCAACATTTTATTTCATAAATCAGTATAAGTACTTACATTCACTTAAATCTATACAGTTTTACAGTATAAAGACTTAGCAACGTTAACGACAAGTATCCTAATGTCATACAAAAATATTACCTCTCATTCAACTGTCCCTTGTACTGTCATTTCCATTATCTTTATAACTTAAATTTTGAAAGAAAAATATTTAATATCATCCAGATTTTTCTCAGAGTATTTTATGTTGAAAGTTCAATGACCTGTTGGTTGTTGATCGTAAATACAGATTCACAGACTTGATTTACTTTCTTGTGTGCACTGACGCCGAAGAAATGCATCTGGCTAGGACTTCAAAGGATATTACAACCCTCCGTATTAAAATTCACACAGAGAGGTTTGGATAAAAACGCCCTGGGCCGGCAATCGTGACATTAGATAGCGACAAAAATCTGTCGCTAAGTCGTATCGATGTCAAATTCCTTTAATAGATTTTCAACTTTAATTGGAAATCATAAGGTTGAAAATCTATTAAAGAAATTTGAAATCGATACGACTTAGCGACCGATTTTTGTCGCTATCTATGTCGAGACTGCCGGCCCTGGTAACAATGGTACCTACCGAAACACGGACGTGAAGCCAAGTGCCACTGGAGATTCCTGTCTGTACATACGATCATTTAAAGAAAATAATATTTCGAGGAAAACCTCGCATTTAAATACAACTTTTCCCCATGGTTTCTTTTTCTCTCCACTAATATACACTTTACATAACATAGATATGTTAATATTTAAATTAAATCTTTAGAATATATACTTGGATCCACGACATGAGAATTCGTAACCGCAGATTAATATCACTTCCTTACCAAATAATTTCATTCTGAATTTCACGTCATCCAGTTACAGGATAAACCATTAATCACGGAAACTTGTCAGAAAAATATCATAATTTACAGAATCTGGAACTTTGAGTGACACAATACAATAACAGTAGAAAATTAGCGTAGAGAGGGTATCTAATCTTAATATTAATCTTACAATTTTATATATACGGTATACATCCAGAACAAATAATTTTCATAAAATAGCAATTTAATTGAATAATATCAAAGTTCATTTAAGCTACAATCGATTGAAAAAGGTAAAGGATTATCCGAATTGAAATGAATAACTTTTACAATAATATTTTTTTTTTTCAATTTAAAACGCTCGCGTTGTACAAAAGGTGCACTGTAGTAAATATGTCGATTATAAATTCATTCCTCCACGGCACGGCCGCTTTGCAAACGATTTATGCACTGCGCGTTAAATACATATGACAGCTTTATTTATCAATCTCCATTGTTTATCATTTATAAACAGTTATAATATGTAATTTTAAATTTATTAATATAATATATACTTTAAATACATTGATATATATTAGATATATTTTATTTTTAACACGATTTAAAGCTTCATTTTCATCTTACAATTTCATGTAACATATATAACAAATGATATATTATAGAATTTTATGGATCTTGTGCCTTCTATGATATTATATTTTTTAGTATTTCGCATATATAGTTATATATATATTATATTTCCAACTACATTATTGTCCGACAAAAGAATGTTTGTAACATTCGTCCGTTTTCAACAAATCGTGACTCTTTGCAGTATATGTATGTATCCACATTAACATATCGAATTATTAAGATACAACGATAGGTTTAAATACGCTTATCGTAAAAGACAACAATTATTATACAACATTAATAAGTATATAATATGTACATGATGTGAATAAGTCTTGAATTTGAAGTGTGCGTATTCCAAGGTGTAAATTGAAGTAACATCGTATATAACCTTGACAAAATACAGGGTCAGTAAAGTACATAGACATAGGAAATGTATGGCAATGATATGAGAGTACATTGGATTATCCAAACTACTTGCTACAAATTATACTCCATCTATAAACAATTAGAACTTCTATGGGATAAATTCATTTTCTTCTACATCAACAGATATCTATTCTAATTCTTTCTCTACGTTTCAATATCACTTAACATTGATTTTGATTCATTTCTCTACGGTAAATGGACATACAGCCGTTTATCATAATCACATTTACTTACTATAAACGTTTTGGCATCGCGAGATTACCTGTTTACATCGTAATAGCCGACGCCATTCTAATTGATGTTAATATCTTCAGTCCTTTTCCTCCATCTCTTCATCTGAAAATGGGATAATAATTAGCACAAAAGTTGGATTATAAATTGTTTAAAACCTTATAAATGGCTTTGAAAATTTACTTTGCGTAAATTATGAAGTGTTTAGCGAAAATGTGAGACCAATGAGTTAGTTTGTGGAGTTGAATGCAATAACCTAGGTGTCAATGACTGGGACTTTTACGATTAGTTGAAATCGGCCACAGAACAGTGACAGGAAATTATTATAACATCATCAATATAAAGTAAGTGGAAAAAATACGCAGTATTAAAAGTAACTCAAAAACTACGGGTCAGAACTTGATGAATTTAAATGGGACCACATGTGAAACACCAGCTTTCAAATAAAAAAAGAATCATCCAAATCAGTTCACCCAGAAAAAGTTCTGAGCTAACATACAAAAAAAAAACATACAGTCGAATTGAGAACCTCCTTCTTTTTTGAAGTCGGTTAAAATTTTATTAATAGGTATGGAGGACAGTGTAGGCCTGTCAGCAAGTAACAGGTACACAACAAAATAGAAAAAGGTCGACAAATATACAGTCTACAAGTTAGGCCTACAACGTTCTCACATTCAAAAAATATAGAATAATCTATATAAAAGGTAAAACAAACTGATTCTCGTCGATACGTTTTTTGAGGCTGTACATTGACATAAATGATAAATGATAAATGATAAATGATTTTATTTCTGTAAGTAGGTTTGAACAAACACTTTTACACGTCAATCATATTTTAAAAACTAGATGAGGTCGGCGTTTCCTATCTGACTACTCTGAGAAGAAAGGCCGAAACAAACTCAGAGGTCACAGTCTCTTTTAAAGTCCAGACATAATCTTGGTCAGATCATGTGAAGACCATGTAGATTTGTGTCTGAGATGGTCTTTTGAGGAAAAACCACACAGATTGAGTGGGCCTGTCCAGTCAGTGCACGCATTTGTCAGTAATCGTGTAGCTCAACTCAGAACTTAAGGAGCTCAACGATAACATACCCAATCGGCACAGCAGGATAGCACAAATATTTGTATTGTATACAGATGTTTGTTCGTAGTTTGAATATTTGTGCATGTAATTTGTTTGTGTAGTCGCTCCAGAGATATTTATGTATTTCTTGGTACGAGCTTATGTTGCATAGGTGATATGGTGACTAATGTTCAATTTTAATAATCGGTGAAACTATGTTACCATTCCATACAAACGTGTGACTTTGTAAGTGTACGAGCCAATAATGCTCATATAGCAAAAGTACGTTTATGCGGAGCTAATTATTAATAAAGCAATTCAGTCGTAACTAAAATTCCGTCATGCTTTAATGTGCGGGTCGATCAACAAAACATTAAGTGCGGCTCAGATAACTAAACAAACACTAGTGGCTCTGTGAGCTGTAGACCTCGCGAGTCTGTCTTTACCTAGCTTAAAACTGAATAAATGTATTTTTTTACGTTTTCGAACCCCATATCTCCGCCATTTTGAAAATTTTCGGAAAAACTGGATCGACATATATTTCATTAAATTATCGAACCTGCTCACAAAATTTCAAGAGAACCGGTTGAGAAATGCGACCTGTAGAGGAGAACAGCCATCCGGACACCCGGACATACGAAAGCACCTTTGTCCAAGCTGAAACGAAGACGCTTCGCGCTCGCTCGGACATTAAACTATTGAACTTAACAATGGTTTGATGTGAACTAACTACCTACCTACAACAACTACCAGGGTGTTCGTCAACGACCAGAAGACTCCAACAGTGAGTTTAGTGAATACAAGACGATTAATGATTCCTGAACCGACCAAAACTAAGTTCTATTGAAGAAGATAACACCATTTTATTTTTATTTACAACTTAGTATGCCACACCAAATGGTCACACAGCTTTAAAAATCAACGTGATGACGATGACATGTCGATTATGGCTGTATCACCACTTTTGAAAAGTTCCAGTTAACATATTGGCCAAATAAATTCATAAAATCTGTTTTTTTTTTTTCATTTATATAGCTGCTTATCAGAAAACTGTGAAACGGGTTAAAGACGTATTTTTTTCAAACTCACCTTCCATTCAAGCAGCTAAGTCCAGTATTCTGCGCATCATTGCTGGGTATCGTGATATTGGCCGGTGGGCTCTTGTTCAGGGGGTACCATTGGGCTACCGGCTTGCGAGGGTTATCCAACATTTGCAGCCAGTGGTCGCGTCCAATGCCGATCAGGGTAGATCCGATTGCTGAGCAGCCAATCAGCTCGTTTGGACCAATCCTGAGGACAATTTTTTTAAAGTTTAGAATTGTTTGAGAAGGTGGTCTGGTAAAGCCTGCGATGCGATGCGATTTAATTGCCTATGGCATACCATAAGTTGAAGCAACAATAAAAGTTGCACCATCAACAGTGTTTAGACGATGCAAGTCATCTTTTGCTTCAATATTATTGTCCGCCACAAGCAAGATACTTCTGCCGGGGTCGCAGATTGTTCAAAAGAGTTACCGTGGCCCGAGCGGGAGAGGTAATTTGATGACATCAAACCCAAAAAAAAAAGGAAGCAAGATACTTGCATCGTGTAAATGAGGCTTAAGGTAAACTGTCCGTTCAGAAGTGAAAATCTTACCAGGTTTTCACTTCTGAACGGACAGTTTTATGAGCAAAATGCTCAGAAACGTTCACAAACTGCGTGCAACAGCGAATATTTACTTAGTTAAAAAACTAAGTGAATATGCGGCTTTTGACGAAATAACAGCTGTAAAATATTAGGTTTGTTGGACGTACTTATACTCCTGAGAATTCATCTTCCCTAACCGATATAAAATTTATTAAAATGTCAAGTAGCTACCCACTTAATTTCTGAATGAGTTCCTAATCAAATTATTTCGATAAAAGATACCTGATAAATCACTTCAGTTCGTACCTACCAAGTATAAACATTCCAACTTTATTAATCTTGAACTTCAACATAAATTCCAACCTCGAGCTTTTGGCTAAAGTCAGCTTGTAATTCGAAAATACTCGTACATTTCCGATTAAGATCACAGACAGGGAAGCAGACTGAATTTAAATTCTTGAAAAGCCTTCGATACTGTGATTGGGGCGAACGAGGATCGATGAAATAATCAACTTGGACGGACCATCAAAGCAAGTAACGCTCTAATATTAACCCTGGTGGAAATTCCTACGTTCTATGGACGTATATCGTATGTACTGGTTTTACATGCTGAATATTGAACTAGGCTAAAATACTAGTCTAACTTATATATAGCAATTATCTATAATAAAGCGTTCTTCCTCTTTTAACCTATTTAAAAATTTGCTGTACCCGACAGGGTCCATTATTGTTTCTATTATTTTTATTTACCACCTGTAAGTGTACATTATGGATTGCAAATAAACGATTTGAGATTTGATATCTAATTTACAGACTAGATAACGCTAAAAAATTAAAAATAAAAGATTCATATCTTACCTGTCATAATCAATAACTTTGACCAGCAGCGTGATATCGTACACGTTCTCAGCTGGCAAGTCAAACACCAGCGCTTCATTGTAGACCGGAGACAGGGTGTTCTTCTTGACAGTCGTCTTCTTCTTCTTGATACGCTTCCCCTGGCAGATGAGGCAGATCTTCACATATGGATCTGTTTGGATGATAAGGAAAGGGTTAGGTCTGGCTTTTGAAGTTTCGGGTGGATTAGAAGCTGAACTTTCTTGAGAACATATTAATGTTGAACAAGATAACTTGCATTTCAACAAATTTCATGCAATTTAGTAAAATTCGTTTCAATATTTGGTTAAAAAACTTTTTGCGGCGTTTAGCATTATTAATATTTCCGCTAACCTAATTAAATAAGAAAAAAAATAATGCATATTATTATGATAGCAAAAAGTTTACTTCAATATTGCAAGCAGATTGAAACAACCCTTGCGAACTTAAATCCTTCTTTGCCTGTCCGAAGGTGTATTGACAATATCATAATCAGCCTATAACGTTCCCACTGCTGGGACACAGGCCTCCTCTCTGTGAGAGCGAATGGGCCATAATCCACCACGCGGGCCCAGTACGTGTTGGTAGATCTTCGATGTCTTCGAATGTTTGGTTCAAGATCATGCCGGTTTCCTCACAATGTTTTCCTTCACCGTTTTGAGAGCAGTGGTGATGAAATAAATGACAAAAAGTAAAGCGCCTGCGTTGGTTCGAACCCACGGCGTACATCTCGTAAGTCGGGGCCGTTACCACTGGGCCACCACTGCTCTCTTACCCGTATTGACAATAATTGAGATTTAAAACCTGGCTTTAATAAATCCCCTTCTGCCTTAAAATGTGTTAGAAATTTTAAGTCTCCGCAAAATTAGAAAAACATTTGTTTTATCATGTGGACGAAGTTCTCTTCATAAAGTGTGCTTTGTATTTAGTCATATCCTCCACTTAAAACTTAACAATACAGCCACACAGGTGCCGCACACAATGCCGTTTAAACAATATAAAGGCTTACTTTGTTCGCCTACATAAGGAATATCATTGAAATTTTCTTTTCAGACATTTTATCGAACAAATTTGAACAATCGGGGCCTACTGTTGAAAGATAAAAGAAAAAATAATACTTACGCGAACTTATGTAAACAAGAGGCCTTGGGTTTTGACTTTTGGACTAAGATACTCTGCTGGCTGGGTGCTACTGATAAGGCTTTTGCAAAAATGAGTTACGAGTTTTAATTTCTCGTGCTATGGTTGTGGTAGATAGTCTAGGTAATCTCTTTATACAGGGTGGCAGGGACATCGACACACAGCCTGCTACCAACCATGATTCTGAACCCCCCTGTGTTGAAAGTTATCGTCGGTTATTAAAAAACAAATTAGCTCTGCCATACATTTTGACCGCGTAATAATACAATTTTCTATGAAACAGGATTTTATTTTTTATATTCGACGGATTTTTTTATGCTAGGGGGTGAATTATGTGTTAAATTTATGGTTTTAGTTTGCGCGGCGATGTCCCTGCCAGCCTGTATTAAAAAGGAAACCGTGATTGACTGACTGATCTATCAACACATAGCTTAAACTGTAGTGCGTAAGGTATGTTCGCTGATGCGCACACTGACAACTACTTTGCGATAATACGGAAGAAAGTTGCCTCAGTAATATCCCGAGTGAGGGGAAGCAGCAACAGCATTCTGAAGGTGTTTGCAGAGAGGCTGGATGGGCCTACAATGGGGAGGTTTACCAAGCTTGCAACTCGGATATCTATGCTTGCAACAAAGGTTGTTAAACCTTCCTGTGATTTGATCTAATTTTTCTTTCTTTTTAGTGTTCCTGTATGTTACTAATATAGTTTTTAAGTAAAATGTAATACTAACACCCTATGGGCTTTGATGCCTGACAATATTTTTTATTTATTTATTTAAACCACTGACCGGATTGGGCTGGAATTTGGCACATAGATAGTTATTATGACGTAGTTTTTGGAAATTCAACCTTTAAGGGGGTGAAAAGGGGGTATTTTGTTTGTATGAAAAATCTTATTCCTTAAGTTAATAAACTTGAAACTGGGCACGAATATAATATCTAAGTAAATTATAAAGATTGACATTTTTATTTTTCTAAACTACCCCATAAATGGGGATTGGGGGGTATTAAAGTTTGTATTGCAGAATTTTAACGCGCGGTCCGATTAACTCGAAACTCAGAGCTTACACTAAAGACCAAAAATAAAGAATAAATGTATCGGGGTTTTTCGAAAATCGTCCCCTGAAGGGGCACCGGGGTTATTAAATTTTTAAGGGGAAGATTTTACTGCGTGGTTTGATTAACTCAATAATTGGTATTAATCATGTTACTTAGTTTAAATTATGGAAACATCCCAAACGATTTTTCAAACTTCCACCCTTGTGGGGGCAGGAGGAAGAGGGGAGACAGTTTATATGAAAAATCTTATTCTTTTTGTAATGTAATTTGGAAATGTTTTTTTCAGTAAATAATAAAGATTGGAACTTTTTTTTTAGACAGCGCCTCACAGCGGATTTAGAGGGTTTCAAAGTTAATTAGTAAAGGCACTGTCGGATTAACTCGAAACTCGATACTAATACTTAAAATAAAAAATACGTGTTTCAGGGTTTTTCAAAAATCAACTCCTAAGGGGGTGGATAAGGGTACTAAACTTTGGATTTTACTGCTTGCTTCGATTATGTAAATTGAAAATGGGTATATATAATGTTAAATCATACATCGGAAACGTACCAAACGCTTTTTTAACCGACTTCTATAAAAGGAGGAGGCTCTCAATTCGACTGTTATTTTTTCTGTGTGTTTGTTTCCTCAGAACTTTTTTCTAGGTGAACCAAGGTGAACCGATTTTGATGATTCTTTTTTTATTTGATAGCTGGGGCTTCTCAAGTGCTCCCATAGTTTGACCAAGAACAGACCAGTAGTTTTGAGTTATCCTTAATAATGCGTATTTTTTCCACTAAGCATAATTATATAGATGATGTTTTAATAATTTCCTGTCACTGTTATTTACATATCAAGTAGTGGTATACGATATTGTGTGGGGTAGGTACCACAGCTAAAAAGGGAAAAGTAAAAACAGAAAAAAAAAAAACGCCCCAAAAAAATCACTAAAAAGTAAAAAATTACTTTAATTTCGAAAGTCGCTGGCAAAAAACTAAAATACAAAACCAAAGACACCGAGTTCCAAATTTAAAGTTATTTTTCACGTTTCAGTGTGTTTTTTTGGAAGTCGGTTGTTTTTTTTGTAAAAAAGTTTTTTCAAATCAAATCAAATCAAATCAAATCAAATCACTTTTATTTGTTAACACAGGTAGAAATACAGATCTTGAGTTTGGTGAACAGAGCGCTATGTTATGCCAGGGGGCATACAAATATGGTGTGCATCTATCTAATTATTATGAATTTAAATTTAAAAAAAAGATGTTAGAAATTCATGCATAATTACAATTTCAAAATAAATCATAACAATTATATAATATTATTTAAAAAAATTAACGATGTCAGATTTAAATGAGGAATTATTTAGTTATAAATGTCAAAAAATAAAAAAAACAAGTCAGAGCAATTGAAAATGTCAAAAATTATTACATGTCAATATAAAATTTACAACCTCAAATTAATTCGTCATTTAAGTTTTTTCATTAATCATAGAAACAAAACACTATATTGAGTCATCATTTAAAAATTCATCAAGTGTGTAGTAACATTTGTCACTAAGTAAGCTATTAAGTGCCTTTTTGAATTTTATTAATGGCATATTTTTAATGGCATCCGGTATTTTGTTATAAATTTTTGGAGCGTTGCCGAAAAAGCTTTTACGCATTAAGGCTGTTTTACATTTAACATTACATAGTTTGTTACAGTATTGAGTACGCAATGGATTTCTTCTGACTGCCGATAAGCTGACAAATAAATGCGGGTTTTTTTTTACAAACAATGCAGTTTCCATTATATACATTGCTGGCAGTGTCAATATCTTTAGTTTTTTGAAAAACGGAATACAGCTATCCGTCGTTTTTAGACCACACATGGACCTCACACAACGTTTCTGCATCCTAAATACAACCTCCCTATTAGCTGACTGTCCCCAGAAAATAATACCGTATCGTAAAACAGAAGCTGCAAGTCCATGGTATGCTGCTAACAATGTCTCAATATTAACCTTTTTTGAAAGTTGGAATAGTGCATACGCAGATTTACTTAGTCTTTTACATATTATGTCAGTATGAATGTTCCAAGTCAATTTATTATCAATAGTCATTCCTAAGAATTTAGCACTATCAACTTCCTGAATTTTATGGTCTTTATAGTTGATATTAAGGTTATTATTTTCACGACGCTGATGGTATTGCATGATATTGGTCTTACTTAGGTTAATTTTCAAATTATTATCATCAAGCCAGTTTATTATTTTAGTCAAAGATTCATTAATATCATTTTCATAATTATTTATGTCATTGCATTCTATTATTGCTGTGCTGTCATCTGCAAAAAGAACCATCTTATGCTGAATTATTTTTGGGAGATCATTGATGTAAATCAGAAATAGAGGTGGTGCCAATACGCCACCTTGGGGTACGCCATATTTTATGGGTCTTTGCTTTGAGAAGTATACAGTTTCTAATTTGGTTTTGGGACATAATCGAGTGACTTCAGTGCATTGAACTCTATCAGTTAAATATGATTCTATCAATTTTAGGATATTTCCCCTTACGCCGTAGCCATACAACTTTTGTAGCAATATCCCATGGTCAACATAGTCGAAAGCTTTCGTCATATCAGTAAAAATAGTACAAATTGGATTATTTTTATCAACTGATGTCATAATACTATTAATTAAATCAAACAGTGCCAAGTTAATATTTATGTTTTTGCGAAAACCTTTCTGTTCATTGCAGAATAGGTTATATTTTTCAAAATATGTGTACATGGAATTGTATATAACGTTCTCAAAAATTTTGGACAAGACGGAAATTTTTGCAATCGGTCTATAGTTTTTCATATTTGTTTTGTCACCTTTTTTAAGTAAAGGTTTAATAATAACTTTTTTTAAGCTGTTTGGAAATTTGCCATCAGCAATACAAAGGTTAATAATGTGAGCTAATGGCTGTGCTATATTTTCCTTTACGTACTTTAGGACTTTAGTACAGACGCCATCCCAACCAACAGTATTGGTATTTTTTAGATTAGAGATAATTTTTATAATGTCATTTTTCGAAACCGGTGACATAAATAGAGATTGAGATGAAAGATTATCAAAGACATTACCATTAATCTTATCAGAATTTATATTATTTTGAATTGTGTCAATAAAGTAATTATTAAATTCATTAGCAATGTCAATAGGGTATGTAAAAGTCAAATTGTCTCTGTTTATAGTCATAATATGTTCCTGTGGTAAGCACGTTTTAGATTTATTAATAACTTGCCAAGCGGCTTTAGATTTATTCTGAGAAGAGCTTATAAAATAGTTGTTTTGGGCTTTTTGCGTCAATTTTATAATTTTTTTATAGAGAGTAGAGTATTTCTTTAGATTATTCTTATTTGTTGAGCTAGGGTCAAATCGATATTTCCAAAGTAAATGTCTTTGTTTCTGGCCGCATATCTTTATCCCTCGAGATATCCATTTAGTTTTTCTATTTAATTTGATAGTTACTATCTTTTCTGGAAAGCATAATTTATAAAATAATAAGAAATCGTCCATGAAGGCTTCAAAAGACACGTTTGCATCTTTAGCATTAAAAACTTCTACAAAAGATAAACTGCCTAGGATATTTTTAAATTTAACCAAATTATCTTCAGAGTACTCTTTCTTTTTACATTTCCAAAGTTGTAATTTGCAAGTTATTTTTATGGGCACTTTCAGTATTTGACATGTGTGATCCGAGAGGGCTAGATCTAAGATTTCAACTTTGCAGCCCCTTTTGTAACTATGTGCAAAATTATCGATGCAGGAATTACTACTGAGTCTTGTTGGTTTGTAAAGTGCTAGTTTTAAATTATATTGTAAGAGGAAATATTCAAATTCAAGAGTAATTTTATTTCTCTTTATTACGTCAATGTTAAAATCTCCCGCAAGAATAATGTTTTTATTTGCCCCAGAACTAAGCCTTTTGAGTATGTTGTCCAATTTTTCATAAAATAATACATAATTATGTTTAGGTACCCTGTATATAGAAATAATAATAATATTATAAGATATAAGTTCGACAGCGCAACATTCAAATAATCCTGAAATCGATTGTTTAGCTGCGTCAGTTAGTATTCGATATTGCAGTCCTGCTCTGACAAAGATGCATGTACCTCCTCGTTTTGTATTTCTTGAATAGTAAGCAGCTAGATAGAAGTTAGGTATATACATTAGATCCTCATTGCCTGATTCCATAAAATGTTCTGTAATGCATATAACGTCTATAGTAGTTCCCTTATTGAATAATTCTTCTAGTTTAACTAAAAGTATATCAGATTTGTTCGCTAGACCTGCTATATTTTGATGGAGAATATTGAGACAGTTATAGAAAAAACTGAGAATCAGTTGTTGTCTGTGTGACTGGTAAAGCATTCATTTGATTTTCCTGAGAACAATCAACCTCCAAGGGTGCAGCATTCAGGGCACTTATGTCTATAACGAGATCTTGAAGATCTGATATGACAGTATTTAAGCCTTTATTGTTCAAAGTTCCATAACGATAGCTGTATGTGTCGGAAGTATAGGGCAGATTTAAATTTGAATCTAAGATATATGCGTAATTATATGTTTCCGCATCCATGCAAAGCAGATTATTGAACATTTCAATTCGGCTGTTATACATTATATTACTGTTTACCATAAATTTAAACGTTGGTAGACATATTATAAAGTTTGTGTGTTTCAAAGTAACTAGTTTTCCGCGTATAAGAGATACAAGTTCAATATAGTTATACGTTTTTCTAAAATGTACGTCGCCAATATAAATAATACAATAGTCATTATATGTAAAGTTCCGTACTTTTCCGTCAATATTATCTAATAAAAGGTTCAGACTACAATTAGGCTTGCGATAATGGCATATTTCAAAATTATATAATTGCGTTCTCTGTGCGATCTTGTATATTCTATTGGAAGGTTCAGAACTAAGTAGACATATTTTGTGTTTTAAAGATGAGACAGTTTGATCCATATGTGGATTTTTTTTTTGAGAAGTGCTTGAGAGACGTAGTTTGTTATCTTCGCTTTTGTTCGTCAATATCGCATGTGTAGGTGTACAGTCTGTGTTCATGTTTTCCACAGTTTGTGTCTGTTTTGTTTTTGTGGAATTACTTGTATTTTTCTTTGGTGTTTGTTTTTTCTGTTTTACTGGACTGTAAGTGATCTTCTTGTAAATATCATTTTTCTTTATTAAGTCGTCGTTAGCCTGCTTCAAATTTTTATTTTCTAACGATAATTGTTCAATTTCGGTGTGAGCACTATTTAATTGAGCTGTTAGTTTTCCGATCTCATCCTTTAATGTTGATAGTTGATCGTCTTCATCCTCGGATATGTCTGGCATACTATTCGAGGTGGTACAATCCAGTGTTTGTGAAATTATATCGCTGTCATCATTGTTTGGCTCTGATCTAGTGCGGGTACGTCGGAAAGTTATGTTCTCCAAGAAATTCATGGTATTAATACTTGATATTCCAAATTTAGATCACAAAATAAAATCTCAACTTTAGTCGGAATCGAACTCTGGTCACGTAGATTAATCCCTTGAGGGCAAGCGTAGTACCGTTGCGCCAAGTGTACAATACTCAAAGCATCGAAATTTTCGACCGTATGTTCACGTCGTAAGTGTAATTCAGAGTCAACAGATGTCGTTGTTTCGCAGCGACTAACACAAACTAATTATTTATTTGTGTTGTTAACACTATTATGGGTGAGGCAACACCTAATGCAATTAAATTCCTCAGATTTGCGATAGATGGTGTTGTAACCGCATCAATAACTTCGTGATTCAAATAAAAAACGGATCCGAGATGTGAAACATTAAAAAACGTCTCTTTAAAACACAATTATTGACAGGTTACCGAGGTTTTTTAACACTTGCACTTTAGATGTGGTCTATGCGAGCAGATTCCTTGGTATTTTCTGTTTTGTCATTGAAATTTATGTTAGATAGACATCGGTCGGATCGTTTTTAATTTCATGATTTGTTTACACATAGGCACCAAAAACTGTTAATAACACTGTCACAGCGAGTTTGTGTGTTCAGCTTCACTTTTATCCACTTAGTATGGTCCAACGACTGATAACACTATTTTTCGGATTAATTGAAACGGGAGCACAACACAATACAATGTTTACATGTCAGCGCCACCTAGCGGACAACAAAAAACAAGCTCTGCTTTTAAAACAAGCTCTGTCGTGGTGAAAAGGGAGGACACTGTTTATTTAAAAATCTTATTCCACTAATCTAAATACTAAAAAATTGGCCCGAATACTTAATCTAAATCTATACTATAATAAAATAAAACTTAGTTTGTTTATTTTTTTTATTTTGATGCCCAAGTCTTAACGAAGGTTAAAGGCTATATATTAAAATCACGCTAAGGCCCTTAGGAGCCGAGCAAAGGGGCAAAAAGCAGAAAAAACGCTAAGCGAAAACGAAGTATTAGTGCAGGCGGGCGATGCGATGCGACGGGGTGGATCGGAGGAACAAGAAATTTCACGCGGACGAAGTCGCGGGTAGAAACTAGTTGTTCATATTATGCGATTTTGATTTGTAAAAACAACAAGGATAGAGTCAAAAGTTGCAAAGTTCTTTGAGAAACACATAAATCCTTCTATCGAATCAAGAAGAGATGGCTAGTGTAGCAGTCTTCTAAGTAAAGTAGGACAGACAAAACTCTGGTTTTCTTAAGATGACAAAGTGCATTGGGTTGTCGCCAAAGTGGCAGTCGAGGTACTGAGGGCCTAGACAAATGGCATTCGCTTCGGAGCGATTCTATTTCCACAATCGCTAACGGTTTCGCTTATGTTTCCATCATACGAATCGAAAACTAGCGATAACGCTTGTCAAAAAGTGCCACTTGGCTACGCATCTCTATTGAAGTAATCGTTCGACGCTGTCGATTTGTTTCATAGAATCAAACGATGTTAACATTGTCTAGCTAATTTCTATTCGTTGACCTACAATTACGTGACATTTCGATAGCTCATATCAACCCAATACATTTTAAGGCGTTTCTACTAGCGTCATAGCTAATCAATGGCAAACACGAAAGGAGGTTACCTAGTTTGTGATTCGTGGCTAAAACTGACAGTTGTTCTATTAATATTTATTTTTATTTTAGACTTGATACAAAATAATTGAAGTTCTTAGATCATAATTGCTATATTTTCCCTTCCCTAACGAGAAATCTCCTTGGAGACACATTTAGGCCCTTCTTTACCGTTGCAAGACCGGTCTTGAATACAAAAGACTTACTAAGCATACATAATGTTGTATGTTTCGAATATCTATGGAATACTAAAAGGGTTAAAGGAAAGGGTTTCTTTTACTTTTTAGAGGGTTCGAAGTCCTATTTACTTTTACTTTTTTTGCTGACACTGTTTGGACGCTTGGAGTCTTGTTAAGTAAAACTTTCTTTAGCAGAAACAGTTATTTGTTTATGGAATGAGATTACTATATCTAGTTTAATTAAATTATTGTTTTTAATCACTAGGTACTGATGTTTTATCTCACGAAGGTGGGTTGGTCTTAATCCATTATTTCGTCTGCCTATTCTTACTTGTTAAAACCATAACGTTGTGAAGTTCTCACAAAGTTGTTTTAATAATGCAAAAATAGCACCTACTAATTTGGAAAATCCTATAAACAGCTGTTACATCTTATATGATCCCATAATTCGTTTACATCTAATAAAAGTCTACACAAGGATACAATTGGGACACCAAAAATAACCCATTCTTAGGCACAAATCCAAGGCTTTGACTCAAATTGTATGCAAATTACTTTAGCCCACACGTTTTCAAGCCGAGTGCCAAGAGCCATACAAATCTAGACCGGATTTCGGCATTAACTATATTTTTAGGCCGTATGGAATTTTCTTTTCATTTCTCATACACGGAAAGTAGTGTCTGTTTGATCCGAGTAGCGGGTGGAAGACGCTGCTCCCCATCTTAGGGCGGGAAAGACTCATAGTAATTGCTTCCCTCTCTAGGGTGGGAATGAATTTAAAAAATAGAACTAAATTTGGTTAGGTAGTCGACTACGAGAAATCATCTATTAAAATAAAAAGTAAGCGCCGGGGTTTTCGAAAGTGTATAAACAGCCAGTGTGAATAAAAAATAACACCTATTAAGGGGGATGTGCTAAGGTAGCCCGCGCGGTAGCGGTAATTTTCATATGAAATATTCTAAAAATTTCCTAGATGGAACAAATTTCCAAAGTTTGATGATTGATATGAAATTGATGAATATTCTTCAGTAAATATATCATTCCTACAGTCGTGAATCGTATTTTTTTCAACATACGACTTGATATACGACGTAAAACAGAGCTGCAATTTGCAATAAAACAAAAGAATATTTGAATTTGGCGGCTACAACTGAGGATCCACCTTAAGCGGGAGGGCCCGCGGCGGTGACGCGGTGTGTTCCATATTCAAAATTTTAAAAAGGCTATATAATTTGGCGGGATACTAACTCTGTAAGCTGTACTGAAATTCAAAATATCGGTTTTATAGGCTAATATTTTATAAAAATGAGTCTCATGTGATTATTACAAAAAATATTTTAGAAAAACTACTATTTTTACTTTCCTTATATTTGAAATGAAAAGTAGAGTGTTCAACGCGGGTGAAAGTCATTAATTCCTTTCGACCCTTGTGTAACAATCTACTATTTCACTCCTCTTCCTCCAAAACTCTATAATTGTAGCGTACCAGAGCGGGGATTAAATAGCATATTTTCCTCTAGGGGAATAAGTTATTTTTTTTATTTTTGTCTGTTACCAACGAGCCTACAAAAACGAAAAAGTCTTTATTCATAAGTAGAATAATCATAAATAAAGACTCGACTTATTACGGTTTCATAAAAAATTAAGAACATTTTATTTTTGAAAATGTAACTAAAAGCGGCGAGTTTCTCGGTAGAATGCGTACATTGCGTTCCAACTACATAAAACAAATAAAAAAGTAAACTATTTAATATTGTATTGGATTATTTTATTTTCTCGCAATCGTAGTGAAAATTAGAGTGTAACACACGGCGCTAAAAACCCATTATAACTAGGTTTCTATTTACTCTCTCGCTAAAGCTCGTGAGTAAAACTACCTCGTACATAATCGGTAATTTTAGCCCCTTGTATAACAATCTACTATTTCTTGTTAAACAGAAAAAGGATTAAACGTAAAATTTGTGCTATGACGTCCTTATTAACAAGAAGTGCTAATAGGTAAGTACCATGTGCCCATAACTCGTAATTTTTATGTCATTCATGATGCGGATCAAGGGGATTCCTGCGGCCTTCACAAGGTCATCGGTCCACCTTGTGGGAGGCCTTCCAACGCTACGTCATTCCCTTGGACGAACTTATTCAAAAGGAAAAATTAAAGTATTATATCATTAGGTATTATCAAGAAAATAACATTTCTTAACAAATACTAAACCCTTATTTCTTTTCAAATAATAACAACAAAAAAATCCTTCATCGATCTACAATACATAGGTACTGTTACATAAATGTCAAACTACCCACTTTAACAAATGGCTTCCCTTACACTATTCTGTAGCTTATATTTAACACCTAAGGGTATGAACAGAAAGGGAATCCTGTATAATATGAACATTGTATTACACAACCTTTCTTTTGATACAAATGTCATAGTTTATCGAATCTGTGGACAAATTCGATTAGGGGGAGCTACACACACACTAGGCACATTCGATTTAGCAATTGTTGTTGTACAAAAAATCCGACCCGAAGCAATTAGGTACACATATTCGGATTTCATTCGGCTCGCGCCGATCGGTATACTTTGTTCCGCATCTACCTTCGCTTAATCATGTTCGGATCGGCTTTGCACAATTTGAGAAACGATAAATGATAAATGATTTTATTTGTGTAAGTAGGTTTGTACAAACACTTTTACACGTCAATCATATTTTAAAACTAGATGAAGTCGGTGTTTCCTATCTGACTACTCTGAAAAGAAAGGCCAAAACAAACTCAGAGGTCACAGTCTCTTTTAAAGTTCAGACATAATCTTGGTCAGATCATGTGAAGACCATGTAGATTTGTATCTGAAATGGTCTTTTGAGGAAAAACCACACAGAATTAGTGGACCTGTCCAGTCAGTGCACGCATTTATCAGTAATCGTGCAGCTCAACTCTAGAGTTAAGCCATATTCGATTTTGCCGCGTGGCCTTGCCAAATTATGCCGATCCGAACATATTTGTAGCACCCCTTGTATGTATACATATCTGCGATTCTAGGAAAAGAGGTGTGTTTTACACTTTGTTTACCAAAATTACTGTAGTGTTATTACGGCTTCCGAATGCCTGAGGTGAAATTTCATGTGATTTGTTGTGTGTGATTGACTGGCAGAAAACAAATAACTTGACTATAGATAAGATTGATTATGCTCTCCGAATCCGGGGGCTTATCTTATCAATTCCGTCTGTGAACATCTACTGGAGAATATGAGGCTCATCTTGAACCTCTATACCGAGCCATAAATGTCTTGGGCACAAAGATTATTTCGGATCTTCGGATAGTAGCTGTCGCTTTTTAACCGACGAAAAAAAAGGAGGAGGTTCTCAAGTCGACCCATATTTTTTTTTTTTTTACGGTACACATATTAAAAAAAAGGGTTTAATTTTTGTTTCCTTATTCTTTAAACTAAAGATGGAAGATAAAACACCCCTCCTCTCGGACTCGTTCGAATAACCATCGTTTATGTAAGCAACAGGAAATCTCTAATCAACCGGAACCGCTCATTGTACGCAACCGTTATTTAACAATTTAATTTCGATGTTTTATTTGGTTATTTTTACTGTGGTTTTAGCGTGGTTGGGTTCCGGTTCTCAGAGATTAATTTGGCCTGTATTGGCTTGTTATTTAAATTTTGTATTTATTTGGCAAAAATCGATTTCATTAATGCAAAACCACATAAGTTAATGGAATGGAATGAGTGAAACTAATGATTTAATGACTGTGTCAATGAGCGAAGTTTGCGCAGCTAAATTTTGAGCCAAACATGATTGAGTTTTTGCCATCGACACGCTAAGAAAAAAAATGGAATTCGGTTTTGAATAAATATTGTACCTATTGCAGTATAATTCCTGCAAGTAGATACTTTTTGTTGTCATTTCGATTAAATTCTTTTTACGAGTCATTCGGTCAGCTTTGTTACTTTTTCGTTTTTTTTGAAATATTCAAAAAATTGACAATTGTTCTGTACATTGTCAAGAAGAAAAAAATGCAACGCATTCTGTCGTTGGAATTCCTATTGTGTGGATATTTTATTCAATAATATTTAATCTTTCTTCGAAAGTTAGTTTCAAATTTTAACCACCACTATATGTGAGTAGCCAGCGGATACGTTCCCTGGAATTTCTCGTCCCTTTTTTCTTTGGTGAGTAATCCCTTTATAGGTTCCGTATTCTTGTTACTTGTGCCTTCTTCTTTAATCTAAGAAGATTTCCTTTTTCTTAGATTGTTTGAAAGGCCACCTTTTTTTGGCCTTACCCTGCCATTTATTGTTCGCCTGTCTTCTTCCTTCGTCTGCCGGCCGCCGAAGTCCGAGCGAACTTGCGGAGAGAAGCGCAGGATCGTTGCCGAGCAAGGTCGACGACACAGGTGCCTAACGGACACATCAGGTGCTAAATAAGACATTTGTGTGGCGCAATAACGCCCAACCATCATATAATAGAAGTGTTCTGTGTTATACCGTCGTGTGACATTTTAATTTTAAGTTGCTTTCCTAAATTCTTAATATCAGATCTTATTCTCTTTCAAATTTATATTAACGAAATTATGTAAAGAAAAACCTTTATCTTGAGCTTATTTGTGTTAAATAATTTATAGAGCGGCACGAATTTCGTACGATTGCAATCGAATTTAAATTCGTCTATATACTTAAATTCCTAAAAATTTGGAAACATCCATAAGTTTTTTCTCCAAAAATCTTCTTGTGATATATTTTTTTTTTTGGTAGCCTTATACAATTTCCAACGACTAAATATTTTAATTTTGTGACTTATTTCTTAATTATTTCGGTTGTTCTTTTTATTAATAAATTTTACGTGTACCAGCTGCGTGAGTTTGATTTTTTAGCTAGCTCACGTCGGGGTTCGAGTCCCCGGCGTGTTAGCAGCCAGCTCTACGCTGCATTATGGCGCCCGATTTTTAAAAGTAAGTACTATTTACATATTTTTTTTCGTTATATCGTGTGTGGTGCTCCCTCTGAGCAAAAAATATTTTAATCCCCGTGTCACCATTGTTATTTACAGATTCTGGAATCCGACTAGCTTGTATACTGTTTCTTTCATTCGAATCGGCACACGCCTTGCGTTCGCTCAGCAGAAAGTGGATGCTCTGTAAACTTTGCGCTGCGCTGTGCTGTGGACAATACTTCGACCAGTTTGCATTACTTACCTGTTTATTTTTGAAGTGTTATTTCTATAAAATAACCCTGTAACTATATCACATAGCTGACTATTTATTACTCTCCCCACAAATATATTTGAATCCTGAGTTTAATTTCTCCTCTGTAACTTAGCTGTAGTTAGTTTCCCGTAGTGTGTGTCTGAAGTGTGAATGTTTTAGGCCTCGTGACCGAAGGTAAGCTTTTTATGCTCGGTTGTTTGCTTGTATCTATTTCATTTTTTGATTCTAGTCCAGCTGTCCATTGATATCTTTTTTGCTTGTGTCTATTTATTTTTTGATGCTAGCATACCTTTTTCTTTGGCGGTTGTTTGCTATTATCTATTTGTCTTTTGATTACTAGCCCAACTGTTTTCTTTGTTGTTGTGTGGCCATAACATTCCTTCATCAGCCATAAACCTCAACATGGTCACTTTCCAGCTTCGTACAAGGAGATTGCTCTATTTTGTTTGTTGTCTTTTTGTGATCTAACAGGGCAGACTTTGGCTTCTTTTTTTTTGCCCATTTTTTCGACGTCTGTTCTGTGCCTGATCCAGTATCAACAAATAACACGCCTTTCATATTTATCCACATTGTTTCACGGAGGTTCGCATATTTAGAGCTTGTTTTACCCCCCCAAGTTCCCTTCTATTAATCTTATCCCTTTTTATGCGTTAAGCATTTACCTAATTATCCGTATTTAATCGGAATATTAGTTTTACATATAATTCTAAACCGGGATACCAAAATTATCTAAATACTTACGTAAATAAAATTTTCATTTTCATTTTCAACTTACGTAAACATTCTTCATCCAACTGTAATAAAAAATTACAAAGGATAATGCCCATTTTCTTAAACCCTTTTTATAAAGGATAATGGTCACTTTAGAACTTCTTCTTTCTTTATAAAGGAGTTTTTTTCCATTTGCATTTATTCTTTTGATCTTGTTTTAATTTTCCGTCATGGCTGATCAAGATCGTTCTATATGTGAGACGCCACGACGTGAAAGTCCAATAATTTCAAGACCACCACCTGTTCCACCTAGGTTATCAAGAACTTCAATATCATCGGTTATCCCATCCCCAATGAAATCCGATGAATATCCACATTATTCACACAAACAAATCTCTCTCTCAAAGTGGAAAATCGATTATTCTGGTAATTCTTGCGTCCGCGAATTTTTCGTGTCTATTGATGAACGCAAAGAAGCTGATGATATTTCTGACCATTATTTAATCAAACGGTTCCATGAAGTCTGTTCTGGGGCTGCGCTGAAATATTTTAGATCTATTCGTCACCCCGATCTTTCATATACTGAACTTAAAGAATCCTTTATAAAGACGTTCGGACCCACTGATTTTGAGTTTAAAACCGAACAACAGGTCAGAAATTTGAGACAGAGACCTGACCAGTCTGTAAGGGATTTCATCATCCAAGTTTCATATTTGAATGATCGTTTAGCCAATCCCATCCTTGAACAAAATTTACTACAGATTATAACTCACAATATGCACCCAAAATACTTTCCATGCCTATCTATTCATAAGTTTAGTGATTTAAGTTCGCTTATCGATATGGCTTCTCATTTTGAGAGTTTTTTGCCTGGAACTTCCAAGTCAGTATCAGTTGTGATTCACGAAGTTCATCAATGCCCCAAATGTAATGAACCTGGCCATTCTCATCGTTCGTGCCCAAATTACCCTGGATTGCTCTGCTTCAAATGTCGTACACCAGGTGTTATAACACGTAACTGTCCCAAATGTAATCCAAAAAATTTGTAAGCCACCGGCGGCACGTTTCGTCTCGTATAGTGTCACCGGTGATAACTTCTTTTTCCCCTGATAACCGTCCATTTATTGAGATATGGTTGTGTGACCGTTTAGTTAAGGCTTTATTGGACTCAGGCGCACAGATGTCCCTTATTAGTGAGAGTTTGATTCTTGAACTAGGAATTTCTTTAAAGAGAGACGATACGTGTCCTCGTGTTATTTCTGCGAATAATTCGCCCATTGATATTTTAGGAACCGTTTATCTACCGGTTAAGTTCAATAGAACAACTTTTACCCACGAGTTTTTAGTAGCACGTCATATGTCGTCTTCAGTTATCCTAGGTATCGAATTTTGGAACAAATTTGGTCTGACTTCTGTTTTTAGTCAAGCTTTCGATAAAAATATCAAAGGTAATATGTATATTTCAGCTGTCAACCATCCTCCTGTCCAACCTCCCTCTGCAAATGAGGTCCGTTATTTACACCCGCGTAACATATTACTCCCTGATCAAGAACTGAATTTACAGAGAGTAATTAACGAGTTTGAAGATATTTCATCCGATTCTGTCGGTCTTGGTAAGACGACTTGGCTCTCCCACAAGATAAATACGATAGGACAACCAATCAGACAGAGATATTATCCTCTTTCACCTGTCAAGTTAAACATTTTAAACGCAGAGATTGATAAGATGCTTGAGATTGGAGTTATTCGTCCATCTCGTTCACCATGGGCTAGTCCTGTTGTAATGGTCACAAAGAAAGACGGATCTGTTCGTTTCTGTGTTGATAGTAGGAAACTTAATAGCGTTACCATCAGAGATTCCTATCCCCTCCCTCGTATACAAGATATTCTAGATAACCTTCGCGGAGCCAAATATATAAGTTCACTTGATTTTAGAAGTGCATTTTGGCAGATTCCTCTTGCTGATAAAGATAGCTGCGAGAAAACGGCTTTCATTGTTCCTCAGCGTGGTTTATTTGAGTTCGTCAGGATGCCGTTTGGTCTTACTAATGCTGCTTCAGAGATGCAACGTCTTACCGATATGATTGTTAATTTTGAATATACCTCGACCAGTGATGATTGTGTTTTTGGTTACGTCGATGATTTAATTCTAATTTCGAAAGACTTTAATAGTCATCTCGCTCTCCTTAGAAAGATACGAAATCGACTCAAGGAGGCTGGTCTCTCCATCAACCTCAAGAAATGCGAATTCTGTAAAAGCGAATTGAAGTATTTGGGATACATCTTAAATGAAAAAGGTCTGCAGACCGATCCTGGTAAACTTGAATCTATCAGGGATTATCCGACTCCTACCACCGCTAAGTCTTTACGTGGTTTCATTGGTATGTGTTCATACTATAGGCGTTTTGTGAATGGTTTTTCTTCTATAATTGCCCCTCTTACCGCTCTCTTGGGAAAAAGAAAAGGTCGCGATCGAATCAACTGGGATGATTCCGCCGAACAGGCTTTTATTAAGCTAAAAGAAGCATTAATTAACACACCTGTGATGGCATGCCCAGATTTTTCCAAGCCATTCATTTTACAGTGCGATGCGTCTTCTGTTGGACTCGGTTCGGTACTGTCACAAAAAATCGATAATGTAGAACATCCCGTTGCCTATTATTCCCGACTATTCTCCAAAGCAGAACGTAATTATAGTACTACCGAACGCGAACTTTTAGCTGTTTTAGATTCAATAAAACACTTTCGTTGTTATTTAGACGGCACGAGGTTTACCGTCATAACGGACCACATGGCTTTGAAATGGCTTCTTACTCTTAACAACCCTTCTGGACGTTTAGCTCGATGGGCTACCATTATCTCACAATATACGTTTGATATTGTTCACCGCAAGGGTTCGCAACATGTCGTTCCTGATGCTTTATCTAGGATCTACGCTAGCCCAGTTACATTTGATCAAGGACCTGACCAAACTAATGATCGATGGTATAAAAAGGTATATATAGGTGCTCGCGATACACCTCAAATGTTTCCTGCATACACTATTCGTAACGGTGTTCTTCTAAGACGCATGCCCATTATTAGTCCTTTGTCTTCTGACCCATGGCGAGTTGTCTTACCGTCTGAAAAGGTTCCACTCGCGATTCAGGAAGTTCATAACGATTTTCCTTCTATACATCCTGGTGTCATGAAATCTTACCTTAAAATCAAAGAACTATTTTACTGGCCGAACATGTTTCGGGATGTTTCCGAAAAGTTAAGACAATGTGAATTGTGTAAAGCCTACAAAATCGCTAACAGCCAACCACGTGGTCAGATGTGCTATCCAAAAGACGTTACGTTACCTCTACAACTTATTTCTATAGACGTCATTGGTCCATTGCCTATCGCTTATTACGGTAATAGGTATATTTTATCTATGGTTGATGTGTTCTCTAAGTATGTCTGGCTTGTTCCCTTAAAAAAGGTAGATGCCAGTTCTATAACTAAAGCCCTTGAATCTGAAATATTTTTCAATTTTGGAGTTCCACGGGCTATTCTCTGCGATAACGCTACAGTTTTTCGTAGTAATCAATTTTTAAACTTTCTCAGATCCTTTCACATAGATTCTCCAATATATACGCCCTATTATACTCCACAGGCCAACACTGTTGAGCGATATAACCAAAGTGTCGTTACGTGTTTGAGCATATTAGTCGGAGAAAACCAAAGAAGTTGGTCAAAATTGTTACCTAAGGTCAAACTATATCTCAATTCATGTATTAACTTAGCCACTGGTTTTACACCAAACTTTCTAATGTTTGGTAGGGAAATTTTTATAGATTCTACTCATGCTAATAGGCAGACTCGAGGCATCAATTTAGCCGAAAGTCGGTCTCAACATGCGTCTAATCTTTCTTCCCTTGCTGAGATTTATGCGAAGGTTGCCGATAACCTTTCTATGGCTTTCCTCCGAAATTCTCAGACATACAATAAAAACCGTTCGGCTATCACTCTCAACGTTGGTGACATTGTATGGAGGCGAAACTTTTCCAGATCGTCTGGTATGGATTACTTTTCCGGTAAACTTGCTCCACGTTTTGTTAAATGTCGTGTTGTAAGGGTCATTTCCAGAACCACGTATGTCTTGCATGATTGTGATTCGGTACATTCCGGACGATATCACATCAAGGACATTCTTAAATGAATTCCCCACATGATTTTTATCTTAGACTCAAGTCCTATCTTTGACTCAAGTCCTTTGTTTGACCCTTTGATTTCCAGTTTTTTTTGTGTCAGAATCCGTATCTTACTGGAGTTATCGCTTCAACTTAAGTCGTTACTTTTAACTTAAGGCTAAAAATAGACAGCGACATCTAGTTGTTAAAATAAACTTTTTGTTGACAACTTCTTGTTTACTGCCACTATTTTGACCACGCCCACATAAGGCGTTACTTTTAGTGTTTAGTGTTGGGACACTGTCGATAGATTTTTGTCGATGATTTGAATTTCTATAACAAAGTGTTTAGTGTTGGGACAATGTCGATAATTTTTTGTCGATAATTTTAAATTGTATAACAATGTTCTCTTACTAAACCTTTCATCTTTTATCATCAAAACTTATCATACACTCTTTATCATCCTGTTATTTTCTTATTTCGTCTGAAGAAGTTTTTTTCATAATTTATTATTAGTTCATTGACTGATGTTGTTAATTTGTGTTTGGTAGATATCATGACTGAGGTCGTATTTTATTCTTTGTTTTTGAATTTATCTAAGGGATACTATGATTTAATTAGGCTAGTTAGGTACTTCTAGATTAATTTATATCCTTTAGTTCCTAAGTCGTTAGTTTTTAGGTTATTCATAGGTTTAGACGACACGTCAGGAGCTCGCACTGGTAACGTTTAGATTGGAGGCGCTTCAAATTTATTCTTTATCTGCTGCACTTCGATGCTGCTTATTAGGTTTATGTAACTTATCTACTAGACATATTTAATTCCTTATTTTTTTCTTTTTCTTTTCTTCCCTCTTTCACATACTTCGTACACATTCTTCTATGGTATTGTCACTCTTATAGTGATATTCCAATTTTTTTCATAATAACAATCCTTTGGTGTTGTTCCTAATTTTAGAGATGCGACTCATATTGAGTTGTTGTTCCTTTATCGACATATATTTTTTTTTTTGCTGGAATGGGTGTGATGCAGTATAATTCCTGCAAGTAGATACTTTTTGTTGTCATTTCGATTAAATTCTTTTTACGAGTCATTCGGTCAGCTTTGTTACTTTTTCGTTTTTTTTGAAATATTCAAAAAATTGACAATTGTTCTGTACATTGTCAAGAAGAAAAAAATGCAACGCATTCTGTCGTTGGAATTCCTATTGTGTGGATATTTTATTCAATAATATTTAATCTTTCTTCGAAAGTTAGTTTCAAATTTTAACCACCACTATATGTGAGTAGCCAGCGGATACGTTCCCTGGAATTTCTCGTCCCTTTTTTCTTTGGTGAGTAATCCCTTTATAGGTTCCGTATTCTTGTTACTTGTGCCTTCTTCTTTAATCTAAGAAGATTTCCTTTTTCTTAGATTGTTTGAAAGGCCACCTTTTTTTGGCCTTACCCTGCCATTTATTGTTCGCCTGTCTTCTTCCTTCGTCTGCCGGCCGCCGAAGTCCGAGCGAACTTGCGGAGAGAAGCGCAGGATCGTTGCCGAGCAAGGTCGACGACACAGGTGCCTAACGGACACATCAGGTGCTAAATAAGACATTTGTGTGGCGCAATAACGCCCAACCATCATATAATAGAAGTGTTCTGTGTTATACCGTCGTGTGACATTTTAATTTTAAGTTGCTTTCCTAAATTCTTAATATCAGATCTTATTCTCTTTCAAATTTATATTAACGAAATTATGTAAAGAAAAACCTTTATCTTGAGCTTATTTGTGTTAAATAATTTATAGAGCGGCACGAATTTCGTACGATTGCAATCGAATTTAAATTCGTCTATATACTTAAATTCCTAAAAATTTGGAAACATCCATAAGTTTTTTCTCCAAAAATCTTCTTGTGATATATTTTTTTTTTTTGGTAGCCTTATACAATTTCCAACGACTAAATATTTTAATTTTGTGACTTATTTCTTAATTATTTCGGTTGTTCTTTTTATTAATAAATTTTACGTGTACCAGCTGCGTGAGTTTGATTTTTTAGCTAGCTCACGTCGGGGTTCGAGTCCCCGGCGTGTTAGCAGCCAGCTCTACGCTGCACTATATAAATAGACACAAAGCAACATAACGTTTACCAACATTAAAAGCAGGTAACAAAATTACATTTTAATTTAAAAAAAGACAGCCGTAATCTACCTTTCGGTTAAAAAGGCAGAAACCAAGACGCCAAATTAACCACGAATAAAATGTCAAATTAAGGTCAGTTGGCCACCTACACAAAATAACTCTTTTCCGCTAACCTTTTAGCAACCTGTACGGAAAATGTGGGACCCAAATCAAGACAAGACATTACATAACCTTCTAATTGGGGTGAATCCTATTCATCAAGCCAGTAATAGGTTCTAATTTAAAACCACATTTACAGCCAAACTTTTCCTACTAGTCCCGATTTTATAGGCAAAAGGTTCACGTCTTGATTACTATTTTGTCCTACGTTTCGTTCAGTAGGCGGATTCGGCAAATTTCGGAAAGATTTGGCAAACATCGGGAATCTACGGTAATCTAGTCACGTTGGATCTTAACAACTTTCGGAAATGGTCGCCGATTCTTTGATTTTATGGCGTCATGTGAGGGTTAATGTTGATTGAATTGTCCAGGTCTTTATGTATGTAAGTTTGAATGTTACGTAGAAGAAACTGTACCTACATAGTTGCCAAATGATGGCATAATCCTCCTTCTTCTTTTACAGTTCAAGCAGTACGGTTATGGACTGACTTGCCCGAGTCGATAAGGCGTGCTCAATCTTTGTTCACTTTTAAAATGATGGTTAATAAACACTTCCTATCTCCTTAAACATCATCATTACATTTAGTCTCCTTGCTCCTGTTTCATGTTTATTATTGTATATATTATATGTAGGTAAGTATATGTGTTATGTATGTTTGTATGTATTTGTTGTATATGTAAATGGTACACCACGGACTACATGCATTATTGTCTCTCCTTCTCCCTTGAATCCATCCAAAGGTTGTCTGTAAAAGATCGCTTTTAACTCAAAGACCGCCCATTGTGTCACCCTGTGTAAAATGTCTACATTTATATCTGTAATTTTTATGGTGTACATAATAAAGAGTATTCTATTCTATTCTATTCTAATCCTTGGGTATTTATGAGATGAAATGTCATTGTACTAATGTCGTTAGTGACGACTAGGTTTCCCTAGTTGAGTCAAGACTGCCTTTAGAGAGACTATCGCATTATAAAAACAATGATGGCGCGCACAGTCGCAAGAACCCTTATTTTTTTTAGAAAGACATAGCTGTTCTGGCTACTACTGACAGACAAAGCTGTTTTGATTCTGTTGAGCGCACTGTCTTATCAGCCATCTTTCGAAATGAGATTTTAAAACATTAGTCTTGCTGAAACCAAAGAAAATGTTGCCAGAAAAATCGATAGTCTCCAAGAGCTTTTTAAAGAAAAATAATAGTGCTAGCTTTATTTGCAATCATTTTAACCCCATTTCCTATTATTGGCTTTCAAGATTTACGTGAAATGGTAATCAGGATACCGACCAGCTTTGTGGTTTCAAATTCTAGGGCAACAAAAGAATAATGTAATATGTTTCTTCAAATTAATTGGTATCGCAAACATGTTAATAGGTATTTAAGCTTGAAGTACCAATTTATGTGTATATCCGTATGTCCGATGTGATTTCCCGTCGATAAAAATGACAAACTTCCATACAAACTTGCATCCCCTATTAAACTCCTTTTGGGGATAGATTTTATTTAAATACTAACTGTTGCCCACGACTTCGTCTGCGAACCAGGATGAAAAATAGGCTATGTCCTTACCCGGGTCATGGTCTATCTATGGGCCAAATTTAATACAAATCCGTTCAGCCGTTTTAGCGTGAAAGCGTAACAAATAAACAATCAAACTTACTTTCGCATTTATTATATTAATAATTAGGAATAAGGATTATTGATATTATTTAAGGAACTCCTGTGCAAATTTCAAGCTTCTAGATCTAGCCGTGCAAGCTGTGCGTTGTCTGTCTGTGAAATTATGAATTTTATATATTTTCGGTATAACATTCCCAAATCTTAAATGGGTTTATTTCTTGTTCTGAAATAATATTATATAGTCCTCCGGACCGTATTTCGGCCATGGCGGCCAAACTCAACGGAGACTAGCCTCCGGCGCGTATAGTGCACAAGTATGTGCGCAGACACAGGTGCACTCTCTCTTCCCTCACTTACATAGTCCGATGGGACGGCAATCCAACACGACCGGAGAGATCAGGCGCAGGACCAACGGCTTAACGTGCTTTCCGAGGCACGGGGGGAATCACACCACTAACTGCCAAACTCCGGGCTGTTACTAAGAAATTCCTAATGGAAAAACCCAATAGCAGTTTACCCGACCTGGGAATCGAGCCCAGGACCCCACGCTCAGCAGTCGCGCTTAAAACCACGAGACCAACGGGGTAGTTGGTCTGAAATAATACAATAGGACCAAAAGTCATAGGTGAAGGAAGAAAATCACAGAGACCTGCTTTTCAAACTAAATAGTAAACGAACAATATCCCAGTTGGCCCCATTAAGTTTTTCACACAAATTTTTCATTTTCCATTCTCAAGTTTGATAGATCGTCGGCACACAGTCCGTTCACAGTTATTTTATCTATGTCAAAATCACAGTGATCTTTATTCACGTTATAATAAGGTTGTGGTTGGGTTGCATCTATCAGAGGTAAAATAAATGTGAACGGACTGTACCGCCTGTGGAGGACACGGAAAAAAATACTAATTGGTCCTTTGTCTTATTCATTCTATCATTAATATAACTTCCTATTTGAGTAGATTCAATTAATCAGCCTTTTCGTTTGAAGAATTAGCAAGGGGCTCGTGTTGATTCATGATTATGATAAGTTGTAAAAAAACTAACTGGTTTTATTAAATTACTAGCGACTCACCCCTGCTTCGCACGGTTTTTACGACTTAAAAAAGCAAGAAGATTTCATGTAAGTTAAATGTTAATGTTTTATACACAGACTTGGTTTTTGACAAACATTCAAAAGTCTAAACTCAAGGTTTGCCAACGTGCGATGGAGCGCAATTCTAGTCGTTAATTTGACAGACCATATTCGCAACACCACACTGCGCTCCAAACAACGACGTTGACGAGACGTTGCTCAAAAAGCCGCTAAGCTGAAGTGAGACTGAGCTGGCTACGTCTGCCGTATGCCCAATCAACTGTGGGCTAAAATAACCACTACGTGGAGCCCCGGCACGGCCAAAAGTCGGCGCGGCAGACCCTGTAGAAGACGGCGGGACAAGTTGGAGAAAACAAACGACCACTGTCCACATTAGCCCTGGATCGAAAGAGCTGAGAGGCATGGGGAGAGGCCTTAGCCCAGCAGTGGGATGATCCAGGCTAACAGTAACAGTACATACATAATCCTTCTGAAATAAATTCTAGACAGACACAAAAACTGACTTGAATTTATAATATGTATAGATTTGGTAGTCTAGGGTTATCTTTAAAGAAATCGTACGAGAACAAATCACCACGATTAATTCTATAATAAAAATCAGTCAGATTGATATAAAGAAAGAAAGAAAGAAATAAAAAGTCTACTGCCCTTGAAGACTAAAATTTCTTTGGCACAGACACTTATTCAGCCGATTATAGATTATGCCGACGCCTGCTACTTGGATGCTACTGAGGAGCTATTAAACAAGCTTGAGCGCTTGCAAAACTTGTGCATTCGCTTTGTTTTCGGTCTGCGAAAATATGACCATGTTTCTCACCTTCGCAAGGAACTCAAGTGGCTCCCGATCCGCTTACGCAGGAACACTCGGATTTTATGTCTCCTCTTCAACATCTTACACAACCCATCTTATCCTTCCTATCTGCGTGAGCGTTTTTCTTACGCACGCCCTCGCGACGCACCGTGTAGATCACATCTTAGATCCCTTCTTAAATCCCATCCTCATAAAACCAGATACTATTCTTATTCCTTCTCTGTTCATGCTGTAAGATTGTGGAACTCACTTCCGCCTAGCATTCGAGATTTAAAATCTATTTCTCATTTCAAATACCGAGTAAAAGAGCATTACCTTTCCTTTTAACTGTGAGAATTTTATATATTTATATATATACGTTTATTTATTTTAGCATTATGTATTTATTTGAGTATATGTTATTTTTATTTTGCATTATATGTAAGTATATTTAATATTCTAGTTTAAGACGTCACAAATCAAATTCTTCTCTTCTTGTTCTCACACACTATTGTCTACATTTCTTTTTCATTTCTCCTTTCGCAGGTCTGCTGGAAGAAATTTCTTAAGAAATAAGCAGTACCTTTGTACTTAATACTAATATGCCGTATCTGTATCTATTTTACTGTGTGTACATAAATAATAAAATAAATAAATAAATAAATAAATAAAAAGTATTTATTGAGACTCACACAGGATTATCAGAAACTAAACTACTTGTGATATATTTTGGGAATTATTAATATACTGTGACCGGATTTTTATGATATTGTAATACGGAGATGTATGTGACCTTAAGCCTTATACAATCCATTCGTATCTTTAGAATCTTTATTACTACTAATCCTTAGCATGACCACATAACATTAAAAATTAAAGACGAAGAAATAAGCTGCAAAATAGATCAAGTCTTCACTTACGTCAATACTCCGAATATCATACTAATCTACAGAAGATAATCGCCCAATACATTTCACTTTATAAAATTCCATTTCACCTCGATCTCGGAAAATAAAATTCCCCGTACCGTTTTTCCAATTCCTTCATTTTATTGGAAAGTTCATCAGTGGACCGTTTGTCCGAAATACCGTTACCGATTCCCTGGGATAGTATTAGTATTCTGGTACCGTCATTTTCCGATACAACTTTTGAAATTGCCATCTCTCATGGTACGTGGTGGAGGTGCTTCTGTTTTTATTTTAGTGTCATATGTGTGGATGGGAGGCAATTTTTTTTTTATGTATGTGGGAGTAACGTGAATTTTGTATAGGCATTGGTAATCCCGTCGTAGCTTGAAGTGGAAATATTCGCGTTATTATGTTTTGTTTTAGAATGGTTTTTCAAAACTTTGTAGTCGCATGAATCAAAGTATTTTGACCTAGAAGAAAAGAAAAGAAATGTTTTTTTCTCCATAAACAAGACGCACCCAGACGCCTCTAGTGAATTTTCTATCACAGCCTTAATAATATGTAAAAGTACTCCGAAAAACACTTTCAACGCTGGTGTCAAAAACAGTGTTCATTAGGGCACAGGAACCTTCAGATTCGCCGAAATGGAACAAAACGAATGGAAATAAAAAACGTATTTTCTTTCTTTCTTTTCTTTATATAAATTATATTTTTAATGATATTTACTCCTGAAGTAGACACTTTACAAAAATAACACTTTTTTGTTTTTACATTGTCTCGCATATAGAAGCAACAAGAATAACGTACCCAGGATTTTGTAATATTTTGATTTAAAAGAGAGTGTTGAGTTTTTTACCCTTTCTTCTCCGTAGAGATTTACGTTTTGAAATGGGGAAACAATATTTACTTTATAAAATATGACATTATTTTAATTTTTGTGAATGTAAATGGTCTGGCAGTTTGAGTATTTTTACCCGGCCTACCCAAATGTCTTTTCTTTGGTATCGTTCGTCACATCGTTGAGCTCCTTAAGTTCTGAGTTGAGCTGCACGATTACTGACAAATGCGTGCACTGACTGGACCGGTCCACTCTATCGGTGTGGTTTTTCTTGAAAAGACCATTTCAGACATAAAGCTAAATGGTCTTCAAACATTATACCGATTTTTTATATACACATTGACATTGATGAATTTTATATATATAATAACATGAGTATTTACTTGTAAAATATTATGTTACTAAATGTGTTTGTACAAACCTACTTACAGAAATAAAATCATTTATCATTTAATTTTCTGGCTAACTGACCTACTCCATGACAATTCAAAAGCGGCGGTTTAATTGAAATATTTGAGTTTGAGTTTGACACGTACATTTTTTGGTCAATATTTTAAAACTAGATGGCATCGGAATTTTCTAGCTGACTGATCCCTGAGAAGAAATGCCGAAACAAAGTCAGAATGAGTTCGTACTGTGACAAAAAACTATGACAACCATGTTTGTTTGTAGGTACTATCCGTTCCCAAGGACCACATCTGTTTAGAAGCAATAGACCGACACAAGGATATTATGTTCGCTAACTGAATTAGGCCTAGTCCACTTAGTTATGGATTCAGATAATCCATTTTGGGGGAAACCTAATTATTGGCCTATATTGGGCGTGCCGTAATCAGATTAGCAGTTTGGAAGTAGTAACTGTCTGTGTCTAGAAGACATGTGTTGTTGCTATTAAGAAATTATTAATGTAATTATTACAAACACTTATGTAATAAATGTTTGTAATAATTACCTAAATATAACTTTATCTAAATGTAAAAATAGTAAGTATTTTATGAAAATAGCTGAGTAATTATATTATTCTTCTCCATAGAGATCTACGTTTTGGAATGGGCAACTAGCTTCAACTTTCTGACTAACTGACCGACTCTTTGACAGTTCAAAAGTGCCTGTAAATGGTTTAATTGAAATAAATGCTTTGAGTTTGAGTTTGAGTTTGAGAGTTTATTATTTATGTTATTGTTATTAACTTTCTATCCGAATTGAACTGCTTGGTATAAGTATAATTTTTATTTTAAAATTTTAGTTACTACGATTTCGATTTTTATCTTTAAGAAATATGTTAGTTATGTATCAAACAATTCCTTTTACTGTGCCCTGACAGGGCCTACAACGGCTCTTAGCTATAAGCCTTTTGTTAACATCTTGTTTTACCTTGAGGAACGCAAATCAACGAATATACGAAATTACATAAAATCCTACTAATATTATAAATGTGAAAGTTTGTGAGGATGGATGGACTGATGGATGTTTGTTACTCTTTCACGCAAAAACTACTGATCGGATTTGGATGGAATTTGGAACACAGATAGGTTTTAACCTGGATTAATACGTAGGATACTTTTTGTTCCGGTAGTATGTTCCCGTGGGATAATTTCCGACATCCACGCGAGCGAAACCGCGGGCAAAAGCTAGTTGTGGATAAAAGCTGTTTCACCTACTATGTAAACTCATATTATAAAAAGGAAAATAATTGATGACTGTCTCTTTTGTCTAGGGTCGCAAGTGCTAAGTACTACTGAGTATGACGTCCTAGGTTCGATTCCAAGGTCGGGCAAAGTGATATTAGGTTTTACCATCAGGAATTTGTAAGTCGCAGTTCGGAGTCTGGATTTGTGCCCTGTTGATGGCAACAGGCTCGCCCCCTATTAGGTACATGGGACTTAAAAATAACTGGCTAAATTTGGGAGTACTATAGGTACACTTCTGCCAACCCTTCAGGCGTTACGGGCGTGATGTAATGATGTTTATGTATGTAAAATACTTTGTTTGTAAGAGGTAATCTCTGGAAGCACTGATCAGTTAGGTTATTACGTAACACACATAAAATGTCAATTGATTGCAATGCCTTTCATTTTGACAGTTCAATCACGTTCATTGCGTTATTTATGTTGATAACCAAACGACTTTGTCAAACCTATGAAGCAATGGATTAGTAATTTCCCTCAAAACTCTCGGACTGGATTGAAAGTGTGTTACGCAATTAATGTGCTGATTTCAAAAATTCTTTCACTGGTTTAAAGGTACGCTATTGCGAACATGTTTTATGAAATAGATATTTGACTGCCATGCGGACGAAGATAGTGACGACGAAGATAGTGGTTGATATGAAAAATACGACTCCAAAAACCCTTTTAAAACCTTCAAAAGTCAAGTCAATCGTTAGTTGATGTAATCATATAAATATTCCATTATTCCATGCCAACCGTTTGAATACTTACATAGAAATGCACTAGCATTTCCCTACAGTCTAAAACATCTTAGCCTTAGATTTGATGTTCACAACTTTGACAATACCCTGACAATTCCCAGCATTAAGGTCGAAACTACAGTCCATTATCAGTTATTTATTTATTTATTTGGGATCACCAACGAAGAATATATTGTATATACACGATATAAATCAAAATAATAAAATAGTTTCTTTTACATGTGCTCCTTCAAGACAGGAGACCACAGCATGCACATATTATAACTAAATGAATAAACACAATAAAAATAAAAAAAGAGAAAATATTAATGATGTATGATGAAATAAATTATGGAATTCAAGACAAATAACATTTAGAGAAAATAAATTAATAAAGAGGAAAACAAAAACATTATTATGTCAAAATTGAACATTCGTAACAATGGTGTAAACAGGACAAAAATAAAAACAGAGAAAATAAATGATTAAATTTCAAGAAAAACATAAAGTACTTGTCAAGATTGAGCGTTCATATTACAATGAATATTACGTCTATATTACAATATTACGTTACACAATGATCACAATGATTTTGACAGACCTGTCAATGGCAGCAACCCAACAGCAACCTTATTAGAATGAGAATATAGATCATTGTGATTTGGACAGTGATGCAAAATCAGACGTAAAAACTGTGAACGGACTGTACACCCTTACAAGGATCTTTTGGCACTTAAATTACGTTGCCAGAAAGTCGCGGATTGTTCGAAAGAGTTATCGTGGCACTGGCGCACAAGCAAGGTTTTAGTCAGTAAAAGTCTGACGCTTTCCCGCTCCGGCCAGAACGGAAGAAGTTATTTGATAATTTCACAACCAAAAAAAAAAGGGGGCGCTCGCTCTATTTGTGCCATTGTTTTTTGAAATGTCACTAGAAATGTATTAAGATGGTTGCGCTAAGGTAGCCCGCGAAATCCAATTTTTCTTAGGTGTTTTGCAATTTGTGGGTCTGTATACTCTCCATCAGGTTTTATGTTGATCAAAGTATGATTCGCGATCGTAACAAGTACACAGAATTATTAATTAAAATCATCAATACAACTCTCTAAAAATTAAATTACTCAAATTACTCTACTGAATGACTATTGCCTGAAACCATGACATTTGATGTCAATTCTAACTGAGAGAGTTGTATTGATGATTCTAATGATTATAATTCTGTACAGTACAACTATTTTCTTAATATCCCTCGGCAAACTTCGTGTTTCGTCAGTCGTCGGATTTCTATCAGATGCCCTTTGCACTTGGTACAAACCCGACGCTCTCAATCGACTTGGAAGTATATAGAGTTGTTAATACTCTTTTAACTTAATTTAAAGTTAAGTTTAAAGATTTAACATCATGACGGTACTTTGTCAATATATATATGAAAACATCATGTACGTAAGGAAAAATCAACATCTTTTTAGTAAAAGAGGTGAAAGACACAATTATATCACTAGAAATAGGTACCAATTAGTTCAACCAGGTTTCAGGCTGGCTAAAGTAGACTCATCTTTCATGGGGTACTGTTTAAAATGTTACAATAAAATACCTCCCCATATACTTCAACTGTATGACACGAAATTTAAATCTTTTATAAAACGCACACTATATAGTCAAGCATATTATAAGTTGGGGGATTACATCGCTGATAAAAATGCTTAGCTCAACGCTGGTCCTGCTCCACAAAGGCACATTAACTAATTGATTAGCATTTGGAACTACTGAAGATTGTAAAAACTATCTTTACATTGTATATATTCCACCTTTTAGTATCGTGTAATTGCATAGCACATGTGTGAGTACTATGTACCTACTATAAAGCTACCATTTGCTAGGTTTGTCTTTCATTGACTTGATTGTGACCTGGCGGCTGAGAGTATGTCATGCTCACTCAAATGTCTCGCTGGTGGTGGCGTGTGTGTTGGATCATTAAGTTCCTTTCAAAATGGTTGAACTAAATGGTGCTGATCCATACGTCATGTTCGTGAACGGGCGCCGTCAGTAGGGACTTGTCATCTCTTAGCTGCCACGGCTTATTTTAATTTAATTTAATATTTTAATTGTTTTTGTCTCTTTATTACGGACGCTTTTAACGTTCTGCATCGTTCTCACATGCATAATTTCAACATGAATGATGTAACCAATATTTTGTAACCATATTTTGATTTAAAAGAGTGTCCATGGAGTTTCTTGCCCGTTCTTCTCCATAGGTACCTACTACGCTTTGAAATGGGCAACTAGCTTCATCTTTCTAACTGACCGATCCCTTAACAATTCAAAAGTGCCTGTAATTGGTTTATTTGGAATAAATGCTTTGAGTTTGAGTTTAATTTATTTAAAAAATAGTTGTTCTGTAAATACATATTTCTTGCTGTCGCGAATCATATTTTGGTCAACATACAACCTGATACGGACCTGCAAATTGCCAAAAACGTAAGACAACTTGAATTTCGCGGGCTATCTTAGCGCATCCCTATTCAAAAACCAAGATGGCGGCGTTAGTTCCGATGTTGGCCGCGCGCTAAAATAACCTTGTAACGCTATATTCAGTTGTCACATAGATAAATAGACCTAATCGCTTTGTGCCAGTGAGCAGTGGTGGCCCAGTGGTAATGGCCCCCACTTACGAATTTATTGTAGGTCGGGGGTCGAAGCCAGGCAGGCGCTTTACTTGTGTAAATAATTTCAACACCACAGCTCTCCAAACGGTGAAGGAAAAGAAAACATAGTGAGGAAACCGGCATGTCCTAGAACCAAAAATTCGAAGACATGTGACATCTACCAACCCGCACTGGGCCCGCGTGGTGGATTAGGGCCGCAACTCCTCTCGAAGAGAGGAGGCCTGTGTCCCAGCAATGGGAACATTATAGGCCCATTATGCTATGCTTATGCTTTATGACGCGTAAGCGATATTCAACCTTATGATGATAAAGCATTTACAAGGGCGATTAAATACGCATCTAAAGACGGCCTGCAAACTGACCTATCTTTGTCACTTACCTGAAGATCCATTGATGTCCATTGCCTTCAGGTTCCTAGCTTTGATGACGGTAACAGTCAGCCGGCCCGCAGTGGGTAAGTAGCACAGCGATAACATCAGTTCACCGAGATCCTTCTTCTCCTGTTAACAAAAACAATATTATTAAGAACCTAAGAAAGGAAGAAATGAATACAAATATATGTCTAATGATTGCAGTCGTGACTGCTAAGGTTAAGGTTCTCGGTTCGATTCCCAATTCGGTCAGCGTTTTTGGGTTTTTCATATGGACATTGTCAGAAGCAGATCGGAGTCTGAATTTGAGCCCTATTAATAAAAACTGGACAAGTGCGAGTTGAACTCGCATGGACAGGGTTCCGTACGATGAATATGCTACCCACTAAAAATATTTCATGTAAAGTAAGTTGCCATGACTCACATAACATTTTCACTGTTAAAAAGTTATCAGATCTAATGTAGAGCCAAGCCCCTAACTCTACAAGGCCTAACTCTACAAACCTTACATCTTGGTCAAAATGTACGGCTTCGCCGTTTCGCGGCCGTCGTACGAACACTCATATGGGCTTGTGGTAAGAAATTAAGTCCCTGGTCTTTAATGTTGTGTCATGTAATAGTTCAATGGAACGGCCAAACCATACATTTTGACCCTTAAGAAATAGTGTGCGTGTATGACTAGATTACGAACATAAACGAGGCAAAAGGAGTACCTATGTAAGCATCGTAGCAGGTGGCGTTCTGTAGTTTCTGCCTACCCCCATGGGAAGAAGGCGTGCGTTTGTGTATGTAAAAACAAAACACTGGCCTTTAATATTGTGTCATGCAATATTTCAATGGAACGGGCAACTTACCAAATTTCAGCTTTCTAGAACTTCAGGAAGTGCTCTAGAGGTTTTGATGAGCGAGTGAGTGAGTCAGTCAGTCAGTGACTAAAATTGACGTATTTTAGGTATTAATAAAATCCAAAGTATAAAACAAATTAGACACATGAAACTTAGTATCCCTAGTAAGGAGTTTCAATAGAATACTAGGCCATATTATACTGCTTTTTGTTACCACTGACGTGCGGGCTTTTTTTTTTTGGGTGTGGAATCAGTAAATAACCTCTCCCGCTCTGGGCGGAGCTGAAGGGCGTTTCAGACTCTTACTGACTGAAACCCACCCGTGTTCCTTCAGTTGCCTGTGCGCCAGGGCCACGGTAACTCTTTCAAACAATCCGCGACCCCGGCAGGCATCGGCCCTATCGGACCCCTTCAATGGTGCTGACATCTCTTTGAGGCGTGCGTGGAACACGACGCGCCGTCGACCCGGGCCTGGTCCTTACCGGACGGCGAGCTACTGACGTGCGGCCTACCGTACCTATTGCGCAGGTGTAGTCTGCCTAGTCCTCGGAGAATAAAGACGCAATATACATAATTATCAAGAAAAACTCGTACGTATCGAAAAATATTGTGAAGAAAAATTACTCTGGAGGTAATTAAATTAGTAGAAGAGGAAATATAACGGCCTTTACACACGGACGCGTTCGGCGCGACGTTTCAGACTAGGTTGCCTATGTCAGCAGTTTTATACATTAATATGGCTTCCCGATTAATCAATCGCGGACCGTTTGAATGTCAAATGGTTAATATAACCCTGATAGTGACCTAGCTGTAACTTTCAGTATGAATTCTAGTAAAATCATTAAGGTTTTCAGGTTGTTCGACAATATAAGTCATAGTAATGATGGATGGAGGAATCTTGTGGCGATATTTTAGTTGACAAATGACCTGTGATTAGATTATTTTCATTGATACTTGGTAATACAACTTTCATGAGGGCATAAATAGCTAATGTTGTAGATGCGTTTTTTAAGGAGTTTAGAGTAGTTCATGTATTTGATCTTATTAACTGCTGTTTTATTTTTATAGAATCGATGACGTAGTGAACGTTTTGTCTTACAACTTTTTTTTAAGCCCTCACTTATCCAAGTTTGTTTCTTTTTGTTATTTATTTTAACTTTTACTCTTAATTTAGGGAAGCAAAGATTGTAGAGTAAGCAAAACATTTCATGAAAATAATTAAATGTTACGTTTGCGTCATTAGCTGTATATATGTCACACCAAGATAAATCACGTAAACATTCCTCAAACTTTCGAATATTATCCATACTGAAATCTCTTTTATATGTATAATATGTTGGTAGTTTTTGTGTCTTTTATTTTAGTGGAATGGTAAACATTTGTGCAGTGTCATGGTCAGATAAGTGAAGTGGCATTACAATAACAGTACCATCAGGAATGTTACTAAGAATGTTATCAATACATGACAACTTACGTGTTGGCTCATTGATGTGAAATTTCAGGTTATAAATATATGCCAAATCCTGTAATTGATTAGTAATATGACCTTTCTTTAAGGTGTTGATATTAAAGTCACCTGCTAAAACTATATTCACATTCACATTTTATCAAATTGCGTGGATACATTATTCGCATACGAAAATAGTCACGCGCAGACATGAAAATATGTTATGTAAATTCTAGCTGACTCAAAATACACGACATTTTATATAACGCCCTTCCAAAATATCGCTTCACACCATTCACAAACATTATAAATACGAAAATAACTCTGTATGTCTGTCTGTCTGTATGTTACCTTTTTATGCCTAAACTACTGAACCGACTACTGGAGAAGGACATAGGCAGCTTTTCATCCTAGATGTTGAAATGATCTTATTGATCTTACAATATGTTGAAATACAAAATACACGCAGACGCGGGCAACAGCCAGTTCCATATAAAGCAATTTGTATCTTTTGCCGTCGACTTTAATGTATAAGCCCCATTAGAGCTGCTACTCGCAGGCAATGTAATAATTAACCTGCCACTCCATGATACATGGTCGTATTTGCTATTAAGAAAAGCATATGTTATAACCTAGCTTTATTTAGTAGTACAGAGTCGAGTCTACAAGTGGTATTAGATCATTTTCTTCGATGAATCCATACATACTCGTATTAAAAAAAAAAAAAAAACGTGTTTTGTGTCTGCTGTGTGACTGCGTGTTCTTCTAAATTACGCAATGGACTTTGATGCGGTTATCAACATCATTTAGAGAATTTATTCCGAAAATATTAAACTTACATATAACAAAGAAATATCGATGTTTTATCAAATCGTCAGACCCGAGCGAAGTAGGAAACCAGAATGATGATGGTGGAAATAGAACCAAAATGATCAGTTGTATGTATGTGTTTACTAGGTAAGACACTGTCGTAAGATATACATAGATTCGTGAGATACCTACGCTAAGTTATTTTCAACATAAAAAAGAAGCTGTAAAAAGGCTTTAGATGTATTCCTCAGGAATTGGCAAGAATAAGCGCAGAATCGAAAGAAATAGAAGGAATAAGAGTTTTGTCCAGGACTAGTACAAAAGTGTCCATTAAAATGAGAGCGAAAGTAGGTCTGTGTAAGATTGCATAATAAATAAACCGGTACAGACTTACGTCAAAGTTTTTAAAACAATCATTACAATACTATAAACCCTTACCTTATCCGTTTAAACTTTGAAAGTACCCTGACCTAAACGTAAGTTATTAACACCTCTAACTTTACACAAAAGAAAAAAAAATCTTTTGCGTAAAGTTACTTCTTTTATTAAAAAGAAATAACTTTCTCTTGAAAGTAAAATCTTAAAGATGTGTATTTTTTTTTTTAATACTTAGTAAAAGATAATGGTTAATAGAATTGCTGGTCCGATTAGAAATCAACTCAATAGGATTATTTCTGTGTAAATAATACATAACTTTAACATAATTTTAATAAAGCCAGCTTAATATCAGAAATAAAAAATGTCCTTGGATTTTATTGAGTTCCATTAAAGTAACAAACACTGACCGTGAAAATTTCAGGCAAATATCTACCGAAATCTGTCATATAGAATATTTAGACCACAGATTCCAATCACATTCTAAAAGATAAATCAAGACCTAAAATATTCATGTTTCTTACCAGAATCCATTTTAATAAAGACTTCAAAATATTTTCTAATAACAATAATTTAATAACGAATGAAGTAGTTTGCACGTGACTATGCGAGCTAAACTACGCGTCGATAAAATGGCTGACAGCTGCGAAACGTGATTAGTTTTATTAATAGACTTTGTGAGATTAAATTGAATATTGGTGTTGGGATTTTGATATTGAATCAATAAATAATTAGAGATCTTTATGGAGCCTCCATCGCTATTGACATTCACAGTAAGGTCCATGGGTCCATGCAATTGTGTTTGTGTCAAGTAGACAACGACATCTAAGCCTCAGCTTCTCGAATGAAAATTATTAAAAGTAATGTGACAAATTCACACATTAAATTTGGGAAAATTTTCGTTCGAGAAACTGGCCCTAAGCTGCGGATTTTGTGCTATTAATCTGACCACTACATTTGGCACCTGCCATGCTTAAAAGATAGCTTGATCTAGAACACCAAATGCGGAACTACGCATCAAACAGACGTCACACAAAATCCTGCATCGCGCAAGCAAAGTATACCGCGCGACTAGCATTTATAAACAACGTCCTGACATCCTTCGTCGGGTAGCTCACCAGAGACAACACCTGTCTGGTCGGCGGATTCTCTCCTTTCTATGGAGGATGAGTGAACTTTACACCCTGTTCCACATGCCTCTATACCCTATTATAGCTAAGTATCAGGATAAAGGTATAAAACGGAATGTACTAGTCATTAAGTTCGGAGAGCTAATCCGACACATCTTGGTATTTATGTCTAATTGCTTGGAAAAAGAGGCTGTGTCCTTAGTAAACGTAGAAACATTATTGTGAAATGTAGGAAAAAATAATCTTAAAAAGACCAAAGAATATGCAGCAGAAAAAGTAAACAAATACCTCCAAAACAAATGGAACAAGGAAGGTGACATAATCTTAACGCCCCATCAAAATAACCCCATAAAATTAGGTCACCCGTTTTATATTCACGAAACCACCTCAAGGCCAGGTGCACGATAAAAGGTCCCTTGTCCTTCGAAATAGACTCGAAGGACCAAAGGGAGAAAGGCATAACAAAGCAACGTAAGACGGAGGCTGCTTGATTAATGGGTTTTGGGCCTTGCCTGAGGCCAAATCGGATTGTTAAACCGCACTGTATACATCTCACAAATTAAATTAAGTTGAAGGAAAATTGCAGCAGTGATTAATCGTGGGTTATTGAAATGTCAAATCAGAGATGTTTGATTGAATTTTGCTATGATTTTTTTGTTTTTTATTCGTGTTTCTGTAAGTTTTAGGTTGATCGATGGTGTTCGGTCATTTGAAAGTATTTTCTTGTTGTTTTTCTGAGATATTTGGAACATTGTATAAGTACGATTATTGATGTCCACAACTTGAAACTGTTACTGATGCACAGAATGAATATCTATACATATAATAAAATAGTAACGAAGTTAAAACCTTACATTGAATATTTTTGGACGAAGTAATTGCTACGAGATGTACTGTTTTTAGAATATTTGTTCGTTTGTCTGTATGTATGTTCCGGATTGGCGCCAAAACGGCTTAACGGATTTAAATGAAATTTGACACACAGATAGTTTATAACCTGGATTAACACACAGGGTACTTTTAATCCTGGCGGTACGTTCCCGTGGGATATTTTCGGACATCCACGTGGGCGAAGCCGCGGGTATAAGCTAGTCAGTAATAAAAAGAAACTATTGAGGTTCCTTTACTGATACAATTTGGAAAAGGGAAGATGATACTGAGCATGAAGTAAGCTTTGTAAGAAATAAATAATGTATGAAGAGAAAAAAAACAATTAAATTCACATTTACCTAATGTCGCAATATACCAAACAGCGAAAAACACACCTTAATGACGAAACATAAGCAAATTCGTGTCTAAGTCTTTATGAAGTCAATTAGGCATGAAAAATATTATCTTGTATGAACATCAAAAACATTTTTTGTAGAAGAATTTAATATGAAAATAGGTAACGAAACTGACAGGAGTGAGCCGAATAATTTAAAGCTTAAGAATTTAAGAAAACTTGGAGTATTTATTGGAGATAATATTTTGAGGTTTACATAATTTACGAACGCTTAAGATGACGATCGTTGTAAAATCGAATTTCAAGTAAAATATATTTTAATAAAGATATGATATTGGGATGAACCTTTTAGACACAATGAATCAAGGGCCAAGCTGACAAATCCTTTCCAATAGCAATTGGTTTCTAACGGAAATATCGTGTCTTTTCAGGCTCTTAGTATGATTTGTCATCATAAGTCTTTCCAAGAATGTTTTCTTATTATGTTAACTGAAAATGGATATGTAATACTGAATTTCTCTAACCACGTCTACATACACATACATACATAAACTCACGCTTTCTTCCCATGGGGGTAGGCAGAAACTACAGAACGCCACCTGCTACGATCCTTACATACTCCTTTTGCCTCGTTTACGTGAAACCACATGTTAATACAAAAAATCCCGACGACAACGTAAAAACTTATCGTTTTCCCGGGTTAAGCTAAAACGTTTCTCTTGAATTCCGAACCTTTAGCATAGAGCAAGAACTTGTCAAGTTATCTAGCTGAACTGCTAACTTTTTTGCAGTCTATTTTGTCTTACCACATTATCTTTAAAAAAACTACATTTAAAGGGTATAAGGGAGAGCCCTCCGCCAACTAACAGCGCGGATCAAGCGTCTTATTTTGAATCATATTCCACCAGAAAATTTCTCAGGAAACTTTTCATATTTTTTATCGTGTTTTCCGTTACTATTACTTTATTTCAATGTTAAATTACATTCTCTGTATGCATCACTCCATTTATGTTAATAAAACAGCTGAAATAAAAAATCAGCAATGGATATTGAAATAAATCACGTGGCGCGAGCGCACTGCCGGCCGTAGGCTACGTGCGTTTTGCCATAGTAACGATACATCGCGTGTGAGGTGGTAAAACAAATCAGGTTTATTGGATTTCAAAACGTTGCTGAAATTATTTCATATACCGGTCATCTTAGTATGTTATACTGAATTCACCCCATCAGTCTGCGGAGGGCTGCTCCTTACACCCGTGTACAGTACCAACTAAAAATGTAATTACAGCAGTAAATCACGAGTTTACTCATAATAATATAATCTTGGTATTATAATAACTAACTACAGTCGTCAATTCTTTCCTTTACCTGAGGCGCGGCCAGTACGTTCATGGTATACTCGATCTCCTGGTGAAGATCAGCTGACTCCAGCAGACCCTTGAGCACCACATGGCCGATCAGGTCGTGGCGGCTGAACCGGTCGAAGTCATACACGGAGAACTGGATGTAGCGTTGGCGAAGCTCTTCATACGGGACGCTAATGAAAGAACAGTGGAATTAATCAACCATATAGAGTACGCGGGCGTAGCTAAGACATCGAGATTTATAAAGAGATTGTCACTTAGGTATTAAGTGACAAAGGTGACGCTCTACAAATCCGACCTTTAAAAAAAACTCGATGGGTCATAATCAGAGATCGGATATTCGGATGCATATTCACCTAAAGTTGAGATGTTGGCTAACATGGAATGCGCTTTTGTGCGCGAAATAAGTTTGTTGTTTTTTTTTTTTTTAACACACACCACCCCTGCTCAGTCCTCTTACACCCTACGTACACATATTTGCATCGGGGGTTAAACAATAATTTTAAATAAATATGGATTCTTGAATTGAATAGCTATGCAATTCAAGAATCCCGTTTTTTTTTTTAAATAAATAAATTTCTTAGAAGTCGCTTCCATAAACACCCGATTAGTTATGTATTCCCGTTGTTCCTGACATCCCGAGGTATTTTTTACAAAAAAAAAATTTTTTAAGAAGCCGCTTCTATACATTCATATCAAAATAACTTTAGGTAAATATGCATCCCAATATACGATCTCTGGTCATAATTTACAGCCAGATTTTGGAAGAGTGATAAATCCACTCAAAATTGTCACCGAAAATACCAGTCAAGATTTAACCACACCTACATTGTATAAGACTGAAGCAATAACACAGTACATTTAAGTTATTCTTTACATTTGGTATACCCTTTTTAAATGAAAAAATAGCGCTCTCTTTTAAATAACTCTTAAAGAAACATCGCATAAGAGGTAACTCTCTAATAAAAGTGGTTTATTAAAAATGGTCCTTAGAGCACACTGGAACATTTCGAATGTATCGTTTATAAGTTAAGAATCGTCTTCAATCATTTGAGTGTCACTTGAGTTTTATCTTTTAAGTAACTTCAAGTGTATGAGTTATCTACAATAAATATTAAATAAAGGTTCTATCAAGTTCCAACAATACTCAGAAGTGCATTGAACAAGAAAACAGAAACTTTTGAAACCTTGACGTGATTTATTAGAAACAATACTGAACAGTGGAAAAAAAAAAGAAAAGATGGCGAGATTAATGTGACCGCAAATAAAGATTGAACGCAACCCTCTGATTGATTCACTGAAGGTCTGTCTTTTAACTTGGAAATATTATTCTAACAAATGTACCGAGTTGGTGAACTTTATGATAATCTAAATTTGTAATACTAAAAAAGCGGTCACATGCGAGTCGAACTCGCATACGAAGGGTTCCGTACCATCGTACAATATATATATATTTTTTTTTGGTGGGAAATCATCAAATGACCTCTCCCGCTCTGGGCGGAGCGGAAGGGGGTGTCAGACTCTTACTGACCAAAACCCTCCTCCTTTGCGAGTACTACTGCTTCGCAGAAGGAGGTGACGGCTTCCCATTCCCTCTCGCTCTGTACCAGGGCCGGCCGAACCAGGGCCGCCGCGGAACGAGGTCGCCGCCGCCGATCGCCGCCACGAGGACACGGCGGTGCTCCGCCCAAGCCGGGCAGCCCTCCACCGTATGCTCTACCGTGCCCTCCGGTCGATCCACACAATGATAACACCCGGGCGTTTCCTCCCGCCTTATCCGTGACAAGAACCTCCCGAAACAGCCATGTCCGGTGAGGACCTGCGTCAGGCGGAAGGTGAGCACGCCGTGGCGCCTCTCAAGCCACTCCTCAAAGAGAGGACTTACCGCCGCAATTGTGCCGTGCCCTACGCTGGGTTGCGACAGTCACAATCTCCATGCCGACATGAGATCCCGCCGGAGCTCTGTCCGCTGTGCCGCGATTTCTCGCGGCAGCGGAGTTACGCCCCGGCGTTCCGCCTCCTCGCGCCACTCCCAAATGTGCGCGAGGACCTTTGCCTCCAGATCCCATGGCGGCAATCCAGCAAGGAGGCTCGCCGCCTCGCAGGAGACCGTGAGGTATCCCCGGACCAGCCGGATGGCCATGACCCTTTGGGACACGTTCAACCGGCAGGCCGGTCGGAGCCTTAATGAACGGGCCCACACCGGTGCCCCGTAAAGGGGCATGGACCGCACGAGCCCCCCATAGAGCCTCCGGCAGGAAACCTTTGGACCCCCTAGATTGGGCAGGAGCCGCTTCAAGACAGCCCCGGCCCGCTCCAGCCTGGGAGCCAAACGTCGGAAATGTTCAACGAAGTTCCACCGGCTGTCGAGGACGAGTCCAAGGTACTTCATCGTCGACTCGACGCCGATGTGAACCCCTCCTACCGTTATTTGGGAACCCGACAGCCTCGGACTTGTGCAAAGCCACCTCGAGGCCCAATTGCCGGATCCTCTCAACGACTGTCGCAACCACGCGTGTCATTAATTCGGCCGCCACCTGATGCGACCTCTCCTGCGCCAGGACTAATGTATCGTCAGCGTAGCACACCACGCTGACGCCGCTAGGGAGGTCGGCGCGCAGCACCCAGTCGTATCCGATGTCCTACAGATGCGGCCCCAAGACCGATCCCTGTGGGACACCGCACGACATCTCTCACCGGTTTCACTCTCCCTGGTGACCGGGGTAAATGACGGCCCTATCCGTCAGATAGACCTCGACTATACGACAGAGGTAGGTCGGCATCCGGTGATACCGGAGTGCCTCCCTGATACAACTCCAGGGCAGGGTAATGAAGGCGTTGGCGAGGTCTAGAGACACCGCCAAGACAACCCCACCCCGGGCCACAGCATCCCCCGTCGCGAGGGCTCGCACGCGCATGATGGCGTCCACCGTAGAGCGCCCCCTACGGAAACCAAACTGGCTCTCCGCCAAATTCGGCACACCCGCACCAGCCGCCCGACGAGGCGGTCTGCAATGACTCTTTCCCACCTCAGCTTGCTTGAGAGTCCGCTGGACGCCCCGGTTTCTTTTATGAGGACCAGTTTCCCCGTCTTCCAACGAAGCGGGAACTGGCCCTCCTCCAAGCATGCGCTTAGGAGCCCTCTTAGTCGAGGCCCTAGAGTACAATATTTAACACTTGAATTTTTAACTTTATAAAATTTTTTGTTGTTTTAGCGGCCATAGTAGTACACACTCCGTGATAATTTCAAGTGTCTACCTATTACAGTTCAAAACAGCTATACAGCCCTGTAACAGATGGGCGGACGGATGGATGGAGAGCACAGCCTTAGTAGGACGGCCCGTTGACAACCTTTGGTTACGGGTCCCCAAAAAAATGTCTTAATACAAACATTATTATTGAAACATTTGCATAATAAAAAGGCTTTGTCGTCGGCGAAGTAAAAGTTTTATTTCTAAAGAACGTACTTATAAATGCAAGTAAGACCAAACAACATTGAAAGGGTTCAACTATGACATTTGCAAAGCTTTATGTAAAAATTCTAATTTGGTATATGCTTGGCATGTCCACAAATGTGGAATTTTGGACTTCAATATCTCCGTAACCAAAGGTTTCCCGGGTAGCTCAATACAAAAAAAGATCCCTATGAAATAAAATGAAATACGAGTATGCGAAAAAATTTCGGGGAGTATTAGTGATTCTCGGCTTCGTTAAGCGTCTTTTTACACCTGTAATATTCGATTTGCCATCCGACTGCGGCTGTGATGAAGCATACCGATCCGAACATGATGTGTGAGGCACCCCCCATACTCATGTCGGCCAATAAGAAACTTATGATTGCGTCCCAAAATTCACTTTTTTCAGGTGAAATCCCTGAACTTTCAATAAAAAACTTTCCAGAAGTTTGTCAATTTATTTGTTTTTCATACAAATAAGGCATTTTTCTCGCCTACGACATCCGAGGAGGTCGTTAACCTTGGCTAAGGGTCGGGTGTAATTATGAAGAGTTGCCAGAAGTTTCTAGAAGTCGTTAAAAGTTTTATTGCGGAACTGGAAGGTAATTTAAGGGAACCTTTAAAGATTCTTTTAGCCCACATGATTTAGTTAGAAAAAGGCCTTAAAGTCTGAAAGAATTATTATTGTTGTTTATTTATGGATCCTTTGGCCCACATTACCAGCTAATAGAAGTTCGTGGAAATTGAAGGAAGACCTCTGCCTTGGATACAGGCTAAATAGATGAATCTTTGTAGGACGACAAATGTTTTTTTTCTTTTAAACTAGCTGATCCGACAGACGTTGCCCTGTCAAAATTCCAACATGGTCTTAAGCTCACACAGAAGTCCCAAAGAAAAATCACTTTTAGTTTATCCCGAATTTTTTAATTTTACCGGCAACTTTTCCTCATTCTACTTTCCATAAAAACCTAATTCTGACTTTCACGAATATTTTAAAACAAACAATAGCCAAACCGGTCCAACCGTTCTCAACTGATGCGCTTACCAACAAACAGCATTACATTTCATTTTAATTTATTTAAATAGATGATAGATGAAGATGATAAAACACAGCAAAAGTCGCGACCAAACAATAACAAAACTTATGTAATCCCAAATATTTAGTTTTAATCTACACCAAAATTTTGTAACAAGAAAGCTAATATTCCAGGAATTCTGAACAAACTTTTAAAGTGAAGTGAAACAATTAACATCAAGATGATAACAAGAGCAAACTCAATTTGCCGGTAACTCGGCGAGTCAGGTGGCACTCAACGGAACTAATATTTTGACGAAATATTGCCAAGTTTCTGTCGCCAAGGAAGGGATCGAAGACGGATTAAGGTAGAAATAGAATTTAAAGGAGTTTCGGATCTCGAGAAGTTGACAAAATTGATATTAAGTTTTTATGGAAGCAAAGTTATTGGAGAGTTGCTCTGCAGTCTGCGGTGCATATAATACAGGGTCCAATTTTTGCAATTTTTATACCCATTGAAATTTACTGAAAAATAATTGACATCCTCTCGAAACTTTTTATGATTTATGTGACCATCATGAAATCATTGTTGCAAATGCTGGTATCGCTGTTTAGGTATATCATTAGGACAAAAATGGGCTAAAAGTAGGCTAGATACCTACTTTCAGCCCAATTCTAAAGTAGGTATACCTAATCTACTTTAGCCCTTACTCAAGAATATACTTAGGTATTCCAAGCTAGCAACCCTGCATTTTTAGGGTTTCTGCCAACTAACACCTCAAGATAATCGCTTACAAACGTGCCTATCTACGAGTATAAATAGAAATAATCACAACGTCTTGTCATCATGACTTACTGCTGGGTAATTGAAGAAGAAAAGAAAGAAAATACATTTATTTAGCACAGACTACAAAACACACAACACATCATATGCCTAACACACTAAAAACATAATAACTAACTAATTGCGTAACACAATTAAAACGGCAACACCATTTTTGACTTTTCAACAATATTCATTGCGTTATTTACGTTGTTGAGCAGACGAATTTATCAAACATTTATGAAGCAATGGATTGGCAATTTCCTTCCAAATCTTTCGGATTGTGATTGAAAGTGTGATACGCTATTGCAAAAAAAAAACTCTCAAAAACTTTATCTGTTAGAGAATACAAACTCTCGTTTAAAATTTACCAGCAAAGGACTAAATGACATTTCCTTACTAACCTGAACAGGAAGGTCTCATTGAAGACAGGGTTCAGGTTCTTGCGATGGACCTTGGTCTGAAACTTCTTCTTGCGGTCAGGGAGCAGGAACACCTTGATGTAAGGGTCACTGCTGCCGGTTACATCCTTGATGGGCAGGTCGCGGGCTTCAAATATCTGGATAAGAGAAAACACATCTACTTAATAAAATTCATAAAACCGCTTGGTGTAGAAGCTTGAATTTCCTCAAGAGTTCCTTATTTATCGAAGGTGAGCACTAAACAAGGATTTTTGAAAATGCATCCCCTATAGGGGTTAAGTAAGAGATGAAAGTTTGTTCAGAAGTTCTATCGGGCACACGGCTTTGTATTGATATATCTTTTAATTCGTTTTGTCCCGTTTCGGCACCAAGTAAACTAGAAAATTCAATCAAATCTAATCAATATTTATTTCAAACAATGTACAGTCCATATTATCACAGAGAATAGAATAGAATTATTTAAGAATAATATTATAGCATTAACGGCGAATTTCATCAATATTTTATACCTAGAACAAGTCTTATCCTGAGAATAAATTATGAATTTTTGACAGACATACATCCACACACACACATACTACATACATACATACATACATACATTTGGCATACTAGAACTGTCAGACGTCAATTTTATTCCACGGATAAAAGATATCTGAATTTGGTAAAATCAGTCCTAATTATTACAATTATTAACAGATTATAATTTACAAAAAGGCGTAGTTACACTACAGACTAAGGTATAACGATGAGACCAATTACGTTGTGGACGGATATACCGGCTGATTAATAAAATACCAAACAACGAGATCAAGTTGCAAGAATAGGGCATTATTTTTAGGGTTCCGTACCCAAAGGGTAAAACGGGACCTTATTAATAAGACTCCAGTGTCCGTCCATCTGTCTGTGCGTCTGTCACCAGGCTGTATCTCATGAACCGTGATAGTTATACACTTGAAATTTTCACAAATGATGTATTTCTGTTGCCTCTATGACAAAAAATACTAAAAAAACAGAATAAAATAAATATTTAAGGGGGCTCGCATACAACAGACATGACTTTTTTTCCGTTTTTATGGATAATGGTACGGAACCCTTCGTGCGCGAGTCCGACTCGCACTTGGCCGGTTTTTAAATATAGAACAATAAATAAACAATGAATAAATTTAAGAATGGGAGACACGACACTAAATTGACATCATGTTCCCCGGCCGAGTCACCGAGATACTGCACTGAGGTGCAGCTAAGTGAACCGCCCCAAGATCATGCTGTCAAGTTGCGCTGCAAACACCAAAGCTGCAAAGACTACTTACCGCATACCGTGGTAGAAATACATCCTTGGCAATTTCTATACAATCCTAATACTAAAGTAAATTGCTCGGAGTTGCTGAGACGTAATATTAAACCACAATTATTGCCAAGAATTGTGCAAACTATTGGCCGTGTAAGTAATGTCACTCATAGAGGCTATTTGAAGATAAAACTATAGTGCGTTTACTTTTCATATTAAGAGCAGCACCCTAATTGTATAACACACTATCAACTGTCTGAATCATTTTGAAGCCTATTGCTAATCCATTGCTTCATATGTTCGAAAAATGTGCCTGTTCAGTAACGTAAATAACGCAATGAATGTTGTTGAACTGTCGAAATGAAAGCTATTCCTACTGTTAGTGTGTGACGCAATTACCTCGCTGGTATATACAGGGTTATTGTTTATATGTCGGTAATCCGTTAAGAGGATGTAGGAGAGGTCATTTGCAACCGAATGACCCCGATGACCCCGATGACCCCTATGCAAATGTCAACCATTTTCGAGTAATTTGACATTTTATATTTTTTGGAAGATATTTGGTATCTTATTGTATTTATCTCGTTGGATAGCTGACGCCAATTCATCGCAAGCGACAAGTTAAATATTTTTGAAGTTTTCTTCAAACTGGACACGGATGCGGAATGATCATTAATAAAGAGTATTCTATTCTATTCTATTCTATTAATTTGTAAGAGCATTTTCAAACGTAGAAGAAAATAATTGTATTTACTCTTGAGTACACACACGTATCTTTCCTGTATGGGAACAGATTTTTGCCCTGAAGAAAATAACTAAGCAATTAATTTTAAGATAACGTATCTTCCGTAACTTTGATGTTGTTAAACAATACCTACGTATTATATATAACCAGGCCGCGGCTTCGCCCGCGTGGATTTCGGAAAATGTCCCACGGGAACGTGTTAACAGGAAAAAAACGCCTATGTTCTGCCCCAGGATGCCATCTATCTACTTGCCAAATTTTATCAAAACCCGTTCAGTGGTTTAGGCGTGAAAATTTAACATACAGACAGACTTACTTTCGAATTTATAATATTACTAGCTGCGCCCCGCGGTTTCACCCGAAGTGGTATGAAATATATTTAGGACCTATTCTCAGACCTACTAAATATACACAAAAATTTCGTGAATATCGGTTAAGCAGTTTCGGAGGAGTTCGATTGCAAACACTGTGACAGGAGATTTTTATACATATATTAGATTGCGTCTTATATTATCTCTATAACATCTAAAAGTCCAAACAATATTCAATACCTACAACTGAAATATATTTGCAAAACGATAGTAGTTAAACGTTTTCAGACATGCTTCACAAAAATCACCGAACTCACAGAATCAATCACTCCCGTCAAAGCATATTATGTAAACACCATCAGCTTCTCCTATTAAAGTTTGATAGAGTTCAACGACCTATAAGGGTCGTGACCCACACGCGAGAAAATTCAATTAAGATACTTCACACGCTGAATTTCCTAGAAAAAAACTTTTTACATTCAATCTTAAGAGGTAGTTTACACAAGAAAAGTTTTTCGAGCGTCGAGGGGCAAGAATGTCTGTGGGAGTCTTGTAGACAAGACTCGCAAAGCGATTATCACACTCGTGTGTTTACAGTACAAAAACCCGAATGCCGTAAGAGATTTGTATAAGAGATACACTCGTCTGGAGATCTTTTTCGAACTGTGATTCAAAATGCATTTTTTGCTTACACGGAGCATCCAATTATTTTAAACAAGGCATTTCTCGCCTTCTTGCATACCGTTTACATGAATAAATTCTAATCTCATTTCGATAATCGCCTATTCGAAGCGAGAAACTCTCTTCCTGTAAATGAGCCATTACATTTTCACAAATCTTGGCCTTAATGTCCCTTGGCCTCGTTTCAACGTAGTACGTGCAGAAGTGATTGATTTGGAAAAATTGCGTCCATTCGGCAAGTTACATCTTGCTGACCTAAAAAATTAGATTGGACAAAAAATGAGGCCGCCGAAGACATAGTTGAGATAAACGATTTCATTTTGGTTCTTTTATTTAACGTCTCTGTCACTTTTTTTCATTTAAGTATTTGTGTTTTTTTGACGTGAGAACTTTGCTTCGCGAAGGGATTAGGGACCTTAGGGCCTAGACAAACATTACTGGGTCAAATTAAATTAGCTAGCGAAACTCCGCAGATGTGATGGGTAGCGATATAAACATGACAAAATAAAAAATAATTTATTTGAAGACATTTTTTTTGGGGTCAACGACTGCTTGTAGTTTAGTAACTTTGTGTCTTTGTTTTGTAGGTAAATCTGTGTTTTTGTTTTATCGTATCCAGATTACGATACCCATCACGTCTGTAGTGTACACAAAAAACACTGATGAAGAAAAGACTGAGCATATAAATACCTACGGTCGATGACCCCAAAAAACACATATTTATATTTTTTTTATTTTTTGATACGATACCCATCACGTCTGCGGAGTTTCGCTAGCTAATTTAATTTAACCCTATATAGCAATGGCGATGATAGAAAAGTCAATGGACAAAAATGTATGGGACTGACATAAGCTACCGAAAAGCATGTGTAACCCTGTTGAAAGTCGTAGAAATAAGAAAAGCGATGAGCGATTGCCACTTGTCCAGGTCTTCTTATTTTGTCTATTTAGCTGACAAGAGTATAATGACCACGAATATGAGGTAATTCTTTTAAAATTAACGCTGAAGTACGTATGACAAAACAAATCAGAAATAAATCAAGACATTATGTACAAACATGGGCAAAGTGAAGCCGTTTTCGCATGCCATTATAATTTTATAGGTGTTCCTGGTACCCACATGGTATCCACGGACCACGGCTTCATCTTGACCATTTTTGTACCAATGTTTTGATTTCTGTCTGAAATATTTTCTTGTTTTGTACGTTTTAGATCACTTTTATTTTTCCGTAGTCGGGTTATAGTTTTTTAAACTTACATTTTTTATTTTATTCTTTTCCGTTTTAACGCTTGATAAAGGTTACGACAACGTAAATAAGAGCCTACAATAGGTCAGGAATTAACTTATTTACTCTTGACACAAAATCATTTTAATCATGCTTTTTATTGTATAATAGGTATTAATGGTACACCCGCGCCAACATATTTATTTACTTGGACATATTTGTAATATGCTCGTCAAGACCTTTTTTTTTGATACCAAACATATTACGATTCATTCAATTTTTTTTTTGTGGTCAGAAATTGACGTGTAAAGTCAACAATATTAAATTTAGGGAGGATTTATGTAGCATGTGTCACCCGGACCATTATTACCAATATATTGATACCTCATTCATCAAAATCGGTTAAGTAGTTTAGGCGCTACGGTGAAACACACGTAAATGCAAACATACATACACACTTACATACATACATAGACTGCTAAAATCATAACCCTTTCTTTGGCTTCGCCGTAGTCGGGTAAAATAAACAAGCCTCTAGCATTATGAATCCTAAAGGTTTCTGTAAAAAAAAAATATTAAAAGACATTTCTCAGTTAAATTGCAGAATTTCATTTAACGCAAGTTCCAACTAAATAATAATTAATAATAATTCCAACAAATAAATGAATATTGTAAAGAACTTGGCCCAAACATTAATCATTTTCTATAACAGCCGTTCCGCGGTTTTCAACCCTAGGCCCCGGTTGGGGTGATTGGCCTCGTTATGATATCAATATTGGCCTCTAACAAGTTAGATAATAATATTAAATTGGTACTCCTATACTCTGGTTGGTTCGAATACCTACCTAATGAAGAGGGTATCACACTGCGGTTAAAAGATTACAAAGTAAATGGTACCGAGGCTGAGTATCAAAGGAAGTCTCTTCGTAAATCTACACCAATTTTTATGGTTTTCTAGCGCAGCGCTTTGCCAGGGACTTACCCTATGCAGTGGGAATTCTGAAAAATCTAGTCTTATTCCTTGTCTATATTATGAAGAGTAAGTATGTAAAAGTTCAGCTTTCTGAGTCCAAGAATTTGGGCTGGGCGTTGATGAGTCAGTGAAAGAACCACGACTTTCCTTATTATTAAATATGATGGTGAAGGTACGTTTCTCTCGTCGTTATCATCAGCCATATTTTAACTACTGTGGGCGTGCTATGGGTGACAGCGCAATAGAAAAACCGTTTGCAGTTCGAATCAAATTATAACTTACGAACAAATTAATCATACACTATAGGTACACGACACAACTATAAAGAACGCGCGACAGTCTCTAAACATGTTCACTGCTTGACCGCCACCGACCAATTCTTCAAGCGTTATTTTGTAGACTCTGTCGAGCGCCGCCTGGTGGCGCTGGCGTGGCGTCCCGATTAATCAAAGTCAAACGATTGATTTAACGGATTTTCGACAAATATATCAAGTGATAGTGCCCAATTCAAGATAATAGTCCTGGCCTCTTTTTACAGGTGACTGGATATGGGAAGTGAAATGTAACCTATTTTACCTTCCACCAACTTTTCCCCCTATTACGGTACAAGCATTATCAATAATATCTATGTACTGAGAGCAAGCAGTGATTGAATTTCAGCTAAATTAATAAATATAGTCTCAGTTATTGACTTAAGAATAAATATATAAGGATAAGTGGATAAAGTTCCGTCGCTTATTGGAACGAAGTTCTTTAACGCAGCTTGCGGTAGGAGTAAACTTATAAAAAAAAATAGAAATCGTCACGTAACGAAAAAGTGTTATGCAACTTTTTATTGTATATAATAGAAAGAGACAGAGAGAGAAAGATCGTTTTCATAGTTTTCGAGGGTGCTGAAGCCGATAGTGAAGTCAAAATGGAAATCTAAGATGGAGTTGCGAAGGTTTTAAAACTTTTCGAACAAATCAAGAACAATCATAAGAGCTTTTTTCTAATAATAGTGATCTAAAATTACACACTTTTTAATTGCACAAAACATTAACCCTACTTAGCTTTAAGCAATGTTTATAAACAAACCCCTGAATGTCTATTTGTACACGGTATAAACATGTAACTTGAGCTTAAGGTTGGTAGGTACACGCACAGCCTATTAACGTGGATTGGCGAGACATCAGTAAAATGAAATAAGGAAGGGGTTTGTGGCTAAGTAATAACAGCCGCACGGATCAATCAATCAGGTTAAGCTACGCTTGCCGCGGTTGGTCCGTGGATGGGTGACCATTTTTACATACCAAGACCCCTCCGTGCCACGACAAGCACGTTAAGCCGTTGGTCCCGGCTGTCATTCGTGGATCTTTGACAGACGTTACGGGTCTTCTGAACCCCGAAAGTCTGACAACCAGTCTTAAAAAGAGGTATCGTATCACCCAGTAACTGGGTTGTGGAGGTCAGATAGGCAGTCGTTCCAAGTAAAGTACTGGTATTCTACTGCACCTGGTTAGACTGGAAGCCGACCCCAACATAGTTAGGAAAACGCTAGGCAGATGATGATTCTTGAACAAAAAAGAACACAACTAACTTACTTGATCCTTTTTAAGGTCCTAGCAATACCCTAAACAGGAGCTTCATTCCACGTATCACATTTATAATGCACAAGTAACATTGCAATAAAAACATAAGACTATCTCCTTCTTAATTTAAATTCCTTCATCTCAACCAAAGACACGTCCAGACAATCCTAAGCTTAGTAATTCCAATCTAGAGAAACATACTAAGTCTCATGGACGCGATCGATTGTACTAAGCCCTGCCATAGAATAAGAAATTGGTATAGAAACGATACTTATGTGCCTATCATGGGCGTACCCATAGGGGGCAGGGGTCGCGGATTGTTCGTTTTGCCGTGCCCCTGGCGCACAGGCAACTGAAGGAACACGGGTGTTTAAGTCAGTAAGAGTCTGACACACCCTCGCGCTCCGCCCAGAGTGGGAGAGGTCATTTGACGAATACCGACCCAAAAAACAAAAAAATGGGGGGCAGGGAGCGCCAGCCCCCCCCCCCTCGATCTTGTATGCCTACGTACCTACAGGCTTTGTATGCTCAGTATACACAAAAAAATTGAAACAGATGGGCGATTCCTTCACGGGAGTCATCATAAACCGTTTCGCTGAAGATCCTCAAAAATTACTTTGAAAGTAGATGTCTAATTAAACAATTTAAATTAAATAAATGATGATCTCCTGCGGATGTTTCCCTTACACACTACATAAACCTAATGTTTCGTGTAGCTATCTTCGCAGTGTGTAGGCCAGGGTTTAAACCCGCGGCGAACCCGGCTTAAGAAATTTCTGATTTGCCCCCCCCCTCGGGTCTTGTATTTGATGATTCTCTGCATGGTACTCACATGATGTGACCAAGATAATGTCTGAACTTTAAAAAAGATTACGACCTCTGAGATTGTTTTAAATGATAAAATGATAAATGATAAATAAATGATAAATGATTTTATTTCTGTAAGTAGGTTTGAACAAACACTTTTACACGTCAATCATATTTTAAAAACTAGATGAGGTCGGCGTTTCCTATCTGACTACTCTGAGAAGAAAGGCCGAAAAAAACTCAGAGTTCACAGTCTCTTTTAAAGTCCAGACATAATCTTGGTCAGATCATGTGAAGACCATGTAGATTTGTGTCTGAAATGGTCTTTTGAGAAAAAACCACACAGATTGAGTGGATTGAGTGGATGGAGTTTTGATGTTTCTTCTTTTTTTTTACGTGTTTGTTAAAAACCAATTCACAGAATAAACATAATTTATCATTATTATTGATCACGGAGCGTGCGAAGCTGGGTATTCACTATGTTTGCACACCAACTGTGGTGTTCCACGTATTTGTTTATCTTTTGGCCAGCACGACAAAGCTATAGCCAATGCTGAGAACACAGTTGGTGCGCGATCACATCTTTACTTTGCAAGCGACAGTTAATGTGTTGAACGTTTTAAACGCTCCAAAACTATAGGCATTTAGGGCGGATTTCTCCAATGAAACTGAACGCAACCAGCACATCTAAACCACGTTCAAGAGCTGTTTATCCCATAATTGTTGTGACACTGACAGCTGCTTAGAATGCATTCAAAACGGGAGTATCACTTCTATACATTCTTATTCAATGATCTATGGCAAAACTTCAGTACACACACAAACTATCTGGAGGAACATGCCACGAGATAAGCTGCAGGTAACGATTTGTTATCCGTTTTCTCGTTTCTCAAGGGTCTTTAAGCTGTGTAGAATTTTACAATTTGATTGTTTCTGAAGAAAATATAAACTCTATGATGAATTAAATATATTACTAACGTGATGGTAGTAGATATAGTCGACTTACGAAATCCTTAACCATATTTAGGATCTTGTCATTGATGTCAAAAATGAGACGCGTCATCGAAAGCGTTTATTGTGACAAAGTCATATCGTTTGATCACTTTACAAAAACATTGACCACGTTTTCGTAAGGTAATCGTACGATAGCTTTTCATTGTATTTTGTATCTGAAAGTTAAAAATTCATAACAAAATGTTAAGAATAATTTAAAATCTCCAATTAATATGTACAGTACAACTATTTTCTTAATGACTTACTTGTGTTCTGCGTTCTGAATTCAAATTATTATACACGATAAATCTAATAATTGATGGACGCGGAAATTAGCATTCGTTTGTATTCGGAAATGCGAAGATTCCTGACTTCGCCCGCGTGCAGCTCGGAGATTATCCTACGGGAACGTACTACCGGGATAAAAAGTATCCTACGTGTTAATCCAGGTTATAAACTATCTATGTTTCAAATTTCATCCAAATCCGTTCAGTAGTTTTTGCGTGAAAGAGTAACAGACATCCATCCATCCTCACAAACTTTCACATCTATAATATTAAGTAGGATAGGATATTTGTAGCACGCAGGTACATACATAGTTAATTAGTTTGAATTGGCTCATTAAGGTTCAGTAACATCGTTTGCGTCTTATATTGTTCATTATAATCATAATGTGTAGGTTTCAGGTGAATTTAGTTTATTCATTAGAAACAATGATGTATATTATCTGTGTGTGTTTATTTTTTCTTTCCAAACAAATTAAAACCAATGATTAATGGTTATCTGAACAGTGAAAGGCCCGAGAAGGTGGCGGCGGCGAGCCGTGTTCCACCCGCGCCTCCTCTAGAGGAATTGTAGCCGTATGCAGCCGCTTAGGGTGACGTGGTCCGCATCAATTCATGCGGGCCAATCCCTGGCCGGGGGAACGTGACGAAATGCGCAAGTACTTCAGCACCCGGCTAAAGGTAACAGCAGAACACCCTGTGCTATTAGACAGTAAGAGTCTAACAGTTCCCTCCACCCACACCAGGGTGGAGGACATCCATGAAGATTTCCACACGGTAAAAAAGGTACATAATGTGTCATGTGCTTGAAATTATACCGGGTCTTTCAAACCAAAACCCAACAACACTGTTTGGCGGGAAAAAAGACATGGCCGCAGTACTGACGGCCGGACGAGCTCTCTGATAAAGATTCTGCCAACTAATACGAAACTATATCACTTAAGTGAAGTTCAAAACGAACCTCCCTCCTTTACACGATAATAGGAATTAGCTAAGTTTCCATGTAATACAGAACCCGGAATCGCCGCCACGGCAGCGTCTAGAGATGGCAATACTAAGGGCCTTAGCACACCTCCAACGCGAAAATAATAATGCGAAGCCGCTAAAGGAATTCCACTGTGAAGCATTATAAATGATAAATGATTTTATTTCTGTAAGTAGGTTTGTACAAGCACGTTTACACGTCAATCAGATTTTTAAACTAGACGAGGTCGGCGTTTCCTATCTGACTACCCTGAGAAGAAAGGCCGAAACAAATTCAGAGGTCACAGTCTCTTTTAAAGTCCAGACATAATCTTGGTCAGATCATGTGAACTGTATATGTGTGTGTATACTACATCATGTCGCGTTTCGAGTAGCGGACTACCATCGAACAACTGTTGAATTGTAGCAAAGGGAGCAAAATGTCATCGCTTTCAACTTAGTAAATACAGCATAGGTCTGCTCCGGACTTTTTGGATTAACTTTCCGTAAAATCAACATTTTACAAAAAAAAAGTTTCGCTTTATAACACAGATACATGCGAAACAAACGGGGCATCACAACAAAATGACGGACTGAGGACGGACGGACGGAGGTGTAACCAGCATCCGAGCAGATCAGCGAAATCACGCGGGAAAGAGAAAGAGTCATAATCAAATCTGTACGTTAGAACAGGCAGTTACGCTTCTGTTTCGCTTGTCGTACAACGAACAAGTCACGGTGGAACTACTGCATGCGGTTTCACTGCGATGGTTTCGCGGTGGAGCTGTGATTGCGTGAGGTGTGACACGAATTTTATTAAGGCAGATAGCCTTATTAAAATTCTTGGCGCCAACATTGCGTTGATCGCAACACTTCTGTCACGGACCGTCGCCAAAACCGTCAGTTTCTATACGTCATTTGTGTTGTAGTGCGATTAAACGGTTCCACGCTTGATTTATACGGAAAGTGTTGACAACGCCTACTCTAGCAGCGGCTGCCGAGGCGTCTCCGTACTTCTTTTAACGAACCTCTTTTACAGGATAGCAGTAGCTAAGTTTCCATGCAATAGAAAATTCCTATGACAAGAGCCTTAACTTCCTGGTCGTATTTTAGCACGAAGTGCAGCTCGCCATAGAACTCAAGCTCTGCACTGTCGGTGGACGACTGGCGGACCAGCTCGTTCTATAGCAGAGGTAGCTGTGACTTACCTTGACAACAAGAGCCTCAACTTCCTGGTCGTACTTGAGCGCGAAGTGCAGCTTGCCACAGAACTCGAGCTCAGCACTGTCGGTGGATGACTGGCGGACTAGTTCATTCTTGTACAGCTCCGGCTGGAAAGATGGGTTTATGTTAGTTTATTTAAATAATTTTATAGGTACCTAGGAAGGAAGATGTTATGGAAGGCTCTTTCTTTTTCAAAGGTACAAAATGTTTGCCTAGCTAGAAATCAATGTCAATTAATTTATTTTCAACTAATTTATTGGTATTGAATTCCAGCTAGACTTAACTACATAGCAGGAGAGGGCAAAGGCTTGCAAAAAAGAACTCATTAAGTATCGTCCATTTCAGCCACAAAACGTCCATACGTTCGTGCGTCCGTGCAATCTGTCCATTATTTTTGATTATGTGCCACCTACAAATGATCATTGCAACAAAATTCATTCATTATGATATACCAAAAAATTATATCCAATTTACTTCTGCTGTCCCCAAAAAGCGTATTCTACAACCAAATTCAAGGGCATATAACTGTTACAATGCCTTAAAAATCTAAACGGTTATTAGGCGTACCAATTCAAGTCCTAATATTCATTTTACACATCAAACAATCCTTTTAATCACCGCCGTTTATCACTTCCAAATACGAGTAAAACCAACAAGGTTAATAACCCGCCCTCCTGGCCATACAAGTAAAGCCAACAATGGTATTAACCCTCCCTCCTGGCCAATCAAAAACAATAAAAAGCCACTTTACAGGCAATCTGGCCTCGATCTACAAGTTTAATTTACAGCTCAAACTTGGGCGTTTAAATTTAACGTTGCCAATGAAAAATATTCAATAGAGCGTGGTGTTTCACGGTAAAGGTAATTTGATAGGAGGCTTTTAAAAATATGGTCCTACAATAAACGGTGGGCAAATAAATTTGGTAAAGTAACGATGCGGTGTAAGTCTGAAAGCGTAGAAAAGGGATTACAAACTTTTTTTTATGTTCACTTCCGTGACTGACAGACCACGATTGATTGCACTATGATTATATGTATTTTTCAAATTACTCCTAAATTGGTTTTTAGGGAATTGAAATTTACAAGTGGGTATGCCAACGAACTAAAGTCGCGGATACAAACGTCCTTGTCTAACTATCTTATTATTGTAAGAACTAATTGGCACATGAACTGAAATTATAAATTAGAACTTCTGTAATAACATAGTACTTAAAATTTTCAAGGACAATTATATTCGTAAAGTAGCCAATTTACCCAATTACATAATATCAGGCAATTTAACCTCGTCTTTTTGGAAAGACTAATGTATAAAGGCTATGTATACAGGTAGTAAGCAAATTTTTCTCAATCTTTTAAACTAAACAAGTCTTTGAGTTTATTTAGCGAAATTGTTTTCAGAATGCCTTCATTACGAAAATCTCTTGACGTTTAAGGAAAAATAAACAAAAGTAAGTTGTTTGAGACTTTTTCGTCCTTTGATTTAAGCAGGTATTATTAAAAATATTTTTTGTTAAGTAATTAAATCAAATAATAGTTTAAAAAATCATCACGCCTGGATTCGCTGAAGTGTTCGGTAGAGGTGTACTTTTAGTACAACCACATTTCGCCAGTTTGGATCCCATGTAATAGAACACGAGCCTATTGCCACTAACCGGGCATAAATCCAGACCCGGGCTGCAATGAGAAATTCCAGATGGAAAACCCAGGTAGGATAGGTATCGCCATGGGATCTGGAGGCAAAAGCCCTCGCACACCTCTGGGAGTAGCATCTTGTGAGGCGCCATGGCGTCCTCATCTTCCGGCTGACGCAGGTCCTCACCGGACATGGTTGTTTTGGGAGGTTCCTCTTTCGTACACGGCCAGAGGAAACGCCGCGTGGATCGCCCGGAGGACACGGTGGAGTATACGGTGGAGGTCTGCCCGGCTTGGGCAGAGCACCGCCGTGTCCTCGCGAGGGCGATCGGCGGCGGCGATCATTCGCGTCCGGCCCTGGTCCAGGCCATGGAATCAATAGCCGATTCCCGGCTACCGTAGGGGCGGACCTGCGGAGGGCGAGCAATGGGTAGCTCGCCATCCGATAAGGATCAAATCCGGGTCGACGGCGCGTTGTGTTGTCAGCACCATTGACGGGGTCCGATAGGGCTGATGCCTGCCGGGGTCGTGGATTGTTCGAAAGAGTTATCGAAGCCCTGGCGCACAAGTAACTGAAGGAACACGGGTTGATTTTAGTCAGTAAAAGTCTAACACGAAGAGCGGGAGAAGTTGTTTGCCGATTACCCACAAAGAAAAAGAAATTAGGATTGGATTAAATCATAACACAGATTGATACAAACTTATATAGCATACACAACTAGCAACTAGTTGGAACAAACTATGAACTAAACTGTTTGGTTATGGAAATAACAATACTGCCATTAATTTGTAGACCAAACAATAGGTCAGTTGAGTCAGTCTACACAAAACGAATTGTTTATTTGTACTATAGAAACTAAATTTTGCGGAAAATTTAGCACTGCCTGTACCTAAATACCGGTAGGTACGAGCTGAACAATATTTTTGAAACTAAATCTCACTTTATCCAAATGAGATTTCACAGAACGAGGCGATATCCTACCTACTCTTTTAACTTTTTAGGATTCCGCTTAGACAGAGAAAAACATAACTAATAGGGAATATGCATGTATTTTTACGACGCCATATAATAGTAAAAAAATATTCAACACCAAAAAGCAATTGACAGTACTTTAAAAAAATTAAAACACACGGGCACCTTAAACCCCCTTCATTTTGGCGCGCTTGGTGTAACGTCATAGTCTATGACATTCACAACGGACTGTATCGCAAACACTTCTATAAAAAACATTGACATTTATTGTTGTCATAGACTTTTACGGCACATTCGCTCCGACCAACGACGTTGATTTTGAAATATTTTAATTTCTATAATTATAATTGCACTTAAAAAAAAACTTACACAAAATAAATTATAATAAAGAATATTGATGGATGCATAATAATTCTGAAGAAATACAGTGTATTTAAATACCCTAATTTGAATTCAACAAACTTACCAGCAACGCACCAAGCTACCAAGCAAAACAACAAACTACCTAGCAACGAAAGAGTCTCAACAACAATGCAACAAAGTTTTCTGCAAGTCAAAACAAACGCCGATCGCTACACAATTACCTTCCTTAAACAAAAGAGCTGATAAAATACAACCCTTCGACACCTGTCATCGATTTCCTTCATTAAAATGAAACAAGAGTGTCAACCCTTCTATGTGATAAATCAATTTCCATCCTCTCATTATCGATGGCGCTTCGAACGTGAACACTATTCAATAATGCGGCCTCAGATTGAAAAGGGAGGGGCTGTAATGAGTTCCATTTCAATGGGATAGCGAGGCAACGCATCTGCCTGCGTGAGTTATGGAATAATTACTTTGTGCTATATACCTAGAGATGTGTCTGTGAAATTGATTACGCAATGCATATTATGAATTAAAAACGAATCTCGATATACCTAGCTAAAATCAAAATCAAATAGCGTTTATTGACGGAGCGAGATCAAAATTACAGAAGATCTGTGGGGAATGTTTACTAAAGTTTGTCAATCTATTATTGAGACAATTGCACCCTATTTAGCTTTAATATTTAATTTATGTTTAGATCACGGAGTATTCCCAGATTTAATGAAGAATAGTAAAGTAATACCACTTTTCAAATGTGGGGACATCAGAGACACTAATAATTATAGAATAAATATAAAATCATATTTGAATGATAGACTGCAGCAAGTTCAAAAAAACGGTGTGAATTCATTGGGCTTAAAAGTCGAAATGGGTGTACCGCAGGGCTCAATATTGGGTCCGTTCCTCTTTTTAGTATAATGATTTGCCTCATTTACTGAAAAACCGACCTCAAATGGTGTTATTTGCTGATGATACATCACAGATTTTTAAAATAAACAGACATGCACATGAGCTTGACGACGTTAATAACGCTATGCTTAAGGTTCATAATTGGTTTACTGTAAATAATTTGGAATTAAATGAGAAGAAAACTAAATGCATAAGATTCGCGTTACCGAATGTTAGAAGTAGTAAATTTCACGTTGTATTGAATAAAGAGATACTAGAATTCGTCGAAAAAACGGTTTTCCTGGGGATCACGCTTGAATCAAAGCTACAGTGGGGTCCTCACTTACCATCACTTGCAGGGAAAATCTACATCTTTTTAGTAAGATAAGTGACAGGCATAATTTCAACACTAGAAATAGGAACAAATTAGATCAACCACGTTTCAGGTTGTCTAAAGTACATACTTCTTTTATGGGGTGCTGTGAAAATGTTATAATAAAATACCACTCGATATTCTTCAACTAAATGAGAAGAAATTTAAAACATGCATTAAACGCACACTATGTAGACAAGCATATTATAAATTCAATGACTATATAGTAGATAAAAATGCTTGGCTTAATGCTGGTCCTGCTCCACAGCCACTCGGGCGCACCAGTTAAAATTTGAATGTTTGGAAGAGATACTCCTTTCTTATTCCCCCTTCTATTTTTCTGACATTGCTAACTTAATGTTTGTTTATTTTTTATAAAATATGTTTTATTATTGAATAACTCCAATAGATATTTTAATGAATCTTTTCTTTTATGTAGTAAAATTTTATTCATCGCTCAAATACATAGCAAACTATAGTTTTGTATAATTTAGAAGCATTTTCAATTTTGTAAATGTGAGTACCATGGATTCGTTTATTATATAATTATGTTGACTTGACCGCATGGCAGTTGAGACTATGTCATGCTCACTTGAATGTTCCCTACAAAATGGTTGAGCTGGATGGTGCTGATCCACGCGTCATGTTCGTGTACGGGCGCCGTCAGTTGAGACTGGTCATCTCTTAACTGCCACTGCTTATTTTATTATTAATCTTATATTTTTAATTGTTTCTTAATATACTTCTTTTTGTTTTCATAGTTCTTGCATATAGAAGCAACAAGAATAATGTACCCAGGATTTTGTAATATCTTGATTTAAAAAGAGTGTCCTTGGAGTTTCTTGCCCGTTCTTCTCCATAGAGATCTACGTTTTGGAATGGGCAACTAGCTTCAACTTTCTGACTAACTGACCGACTCTTTGACAATTCGAAAGTGCCTGTAAATGGTTTAATTGAAATAAATGCTTTGAGTTTAAGTTTGAGAGTTTGAGCGAGCGCGAAGCGTGTCCGTTTCAGCTTGGGCAAAAATGCTTTCGTATGTCCGGAAGTCCGGCGGATGGCTGTTCTCCTCTACAGGTCGATTTTCTCAACCGATTCTCGTGAAATTTTGTGAGAAGGTTTGATAATTATATGGAATGATTTTGTTGATCCAGTTTTTGAAATATTTCAAAATGCCGGAGATATGGGGGTTGAAAACGTAAAAAAAAAACATATTTCAGCCATTTCGCGCTTTTTGCTTTAAGGTGCGCAGTGAACATTTATTCAGTTTTAAGCTATACAAAGACAGAGTCGCGAGGTCTATAGCACACAGAGCCACTAGTTTAAAATAGGCTTAAGTTAATTTAGCAGTTTCAGAAAGTTTTCAATAAAAGACAGCCCCCAGAATCGCGTGCTCTCATATCAGTCCTCGTGTTGATGAGGACTGATATGAGAGCACGCGATTCTGTGGGCTGCAATGGACGTCATCCATCTGAGATGATGACAATCATCTCAGCCGAAAGACGTCCATTGACGAACCATGGATTCATCCAAGCAGCGCCACAAGAACCGGTTCTGCGCTTTCTCGCTATCAGCGGATTCCCGCAACCGTGATACCGCTACCGTGCGGAAAATATAAATAAGCAGACCAGTCACAATTGTGAAAATAATAAGTACCTACACCCCCCCCACATATAATTATGTTATAAAAGCACTACTTTTCTAAAGAACTATCCACGTCAACAACGAAAAAATATTAAACTCAAACGATTTCTGGAAAGAAATATACGACGAAAGACTTCATTAAGAAAAACTCAAACGATCTCAGAAAAGAAATATACGACGGAAGACTTCATTAACAGTCTTACTTTTCCTGCCGTCAGATTTTCTAGGGCTGCTACGCAGTAACATTTATTAGACCAATACATTAAAGGAGAGTGCCCACCGCTAGTATTCGTATGTAATATAAAAGTTCAAGTTAGTTCAATTACATGAGTCAATACGTCGAGGCGAGTAAGTATTACAGCAGACTTGGAGCTTATAACTTCCAATATTGCAGAAGTACATTAGGCCGATCATGACGGTAAGCATTACTTGTAACGACGCAACATCATTCAACTCTTTAGTGATTTTAAAAACTTCGCAGTTTGTAACAGGACGCTCAACATCAAGCAGTAACAAACGCAAATGCTTCATCATCTTCCTAGTCTTTTCTCAACTATGTTTGGGTCAGCTTCCAGTCTAACTAGATGCAGCAGAATACCAGTACTTTACATGGAGTGACTGCCTATCTAGACTTATACAACTCCGATACTGAGTAACACAATACCTCTTTGTAAGACCGGTTCTTAGACTTTCGGACAGCTAACCGTAACGACTGTCAACGATCTTCGAATGACAGCCGGGACCCAAACGTGCTATCTGAAGCACAAGCAAAAACAAAATCTGCCTCATTATTGTGATATAATGTTGAACATAAAAATTATTAAAAAATATTAATTTTTAATTATTAATCATAATCTGGTTAAAAAATACTTCCCCTCTCCTTAAACATCATCATTACATTTAGTTTCCTTGCTCTTGTTTCGTGTTTATTATTGTATATATTACATGTAGATAAGTATATGTTTTAGGTATGTATATATTTATTGTATGTAAATGGTACACCACTGACTACCTGCATTATTGTCTCTCCTTCTCCCTTTAATCCATCCAAAGGTTATTTGTAAAAGATCGCTTTTAGCGATAAGAACGCCCATTGTGTCACCCTATGTGGACTTAGGTGTGTATTTGTAATTTTTATGGTTTGCATAATAAAGAGTATGCTATTCTGATATAGACGGCACAAAACAGCATGCTGTTCTCCTGATAGTTTGCATTCAACAATCAGAGCCGTTCAAAAGGAGGTCAAAGCAATGAATTCTCTCCTAAATTCCATTAAGGAGGAGCAAGACTCACGCTTGTTACTGCTATAAAAGGATGTGTCGGTTATTAAGTCAGGAATAGGCGACTTGAAAAAATCTAATATTAATTTTGACAAAACACTGCAGTTTCTCAGCGAAAAGCATGATGAAATGGAGACCTTCAAAAAAGAAACCATAGAAAACAAAAGGCAATGGGAAACAGATACAAGGATCTAATACAACGAAACATCAATTTAGATAAATGCAACAAAGCGTTGGAAGAACGTATCGGATATATTGAACAAAAAGAATTGGATAGAAATATTGAAATAATGAATTTAAAGATGCAAGAAGGAGAAAAAGCCGTTGAAGTTGTAAAGAAATGTGCCGAGATCTTGAACTTAGATAAAACCCAAATTGAAAACGCATGGAGAAAGAAAGACTTGCGGCCTATAGTTGTGACGATGCATACAAAAGCGGCGAGAGTGGAATGGCTTAAAAGTCGAAAATCACAACTCACAAACCACATGTTATTTAACAATAATGACGCAGCACGTATCTTCATAAATGAGCATATAACTCGACACAACAAGCAACTTTTTTGGGCTACAAAGACAAAGCTTAAAGAAACCTATAAATATATATGGATCCAGGATGCCAAAGTATTAATAAAGAAAAATGATAATGAAAAAAAGATACACCACATTCGAAATGAAGGTGACATCAAAACATACGTACAAAAACATAAAAACTAATACATCTCATATTATGAAACAGTGTTATTTAAGTAGATCACATCATGGCAGTAAACTTCCATCCACAATCACAGCTGCAGGATATCGAATATATCAAATTCACAGATATTAAGGATTGGTCTAAATACGTATTATCTAGTGATACTAAAATACAAATTATACACCTTAACATATGCTCTATTAGAAAACATTTTAATCAGTTGACGGTGCTTATGCAAAACGTATTGGATAAGCTGGATGTATTGTGTCTAATAGAAATAAATATTAGGCAGGATGAAGTCTCCTTGTATAAAATCGATGGTTACAATATGTTTTCACAAACAAAAGAAAACAGAACGAGGAGGAGGCATACTCGTTTATTATATAAATAATTTACGTACTAAAAGAATGTAAGGCATTTATGTACGCTGATGATACTTGTCTGGTTTATAGCCATAATAATATCGATCTTATACAGCAAGCTATGCAAAACGATTTTAACAATGTGATTCAGTGGGCACATGATAATGGCATTATAATAAACATAAGTAAAACTAAGTGCATGCTTATTCACTCGCCGTATCATAAAAATAAAAATAGTTTGCTAGTACAAGCAAAAGGTCTTTCGTACGAATGTCTGCATAGCAACAAGCAATTTTGCCAGTGTTTATGTTTAGAAACACTTACCTCTTAAAAGTAATAGACTCTACTAGTAATAGATAACACATTCACATGGAATCTGCATGCTAATAACGTTTGTAATAAGCTACGCTCCATTTTGGGTAAATTGAATAATGTTAAATATGTTGTCAGCAGGAAGGTACTGTACACCTTATATTACGCACTGGCTGACTAAGTTATTAGTTATGGCCTGGCCTGTCCTGGCCTGGGTGCATATGGTCGTGGACTTAACATCTTGCAAATAAGGTTACTAAAACTACTTATAGATAAAAAAACTAAGAAAACATTAAATAAAAATTATGAAAAATTGTTCAAAATTTGTAAAGCACTTCCTATCCATATTAAAAGTAAGTTAAATATCTTGACTGAACAATTTAATAATCATAGCCACAAAGTGGAACGTGAGCATATGTACCCAACTCATTTATCTAAGAAGAAGACACTTGCTGTTCCAAAAGTAACAAACTACTTTGGTAAGCGCACAAGAAGGTACTTAGTACCAAAGTTAGTGAATGAGCTACCCCCAGAACTGATATCGCATGTCAAGTCAAAGGACCAACTTAAAATAATTCTAAAAAAACATTATCTCTCATTGTGTCCCATAGCTGTGTTTGTAACAAACCTCAAGTTTGCATAAATTCCTTTCTGTAAAAGGTAATTTTTTGATCTCGACTGTAGATAATTATATTATTTTATAGTTTACTTAGCTTAATTAAGTTTCAGCACATTATTATTAATTTTCAAAATTTTTAAATGTTACTAGATGAGAACAACTGCCGACAACTGTTTTGCAGTTTGGCAGTCTAGAAATAGTGTTATTGTTGATACCGATTTTGAATGAATAAAAAAAAATAAAAAATAATTTGCTACATGCAAATATGCTCCCAGTGAGTTCTCTCCTTTGCGTCAGTAGCCCTCCATTGCGGAAATCATGTGGAAATGACACGTCTGGTACTGAAGGGTAGGTGACAATCTACGTAGGAACAATGGAGTTAATTTAGTAGCCTTCTATGACTAAACCAGGGATTATGACGTGAAAGGTATTATGTTGTGCGGGTCAGGTTTTTGACAACCCTGGAGCACGGGCAATGTTGTTTTCGAAACTGTTTTAATACTGCTTTAGTATTTTCCATAAAGCTTTTAGTAAGATTGTGTTTAAAATTTGTGTCCTAGGAAACTTCTGTGATATTTTTAGAATTCCATTGTTTTTATATTTTATTTTTATTGCGCAAGTACGAAAAAAATCGACTTCATTTCTATGGTTACCTTTATACATAGGGCCTGTAATATTTCTTAAGTACTAAAAGTATTTATATAATTCGGTTAAACAGGTATGCTTTTTCTATATGTTTTGAAAACTCTGTTACGAATTAAATTGATATGACAATCATTGAGTTGAAAATGATTACATTACTAACAAGCTTAATTGTTAAATGCGACACCAAATAAGCCGTAAATCAGGATATATTTCAGGTAATTATTATATGGTAATAATTAACTTTATCGTATTTACAATATTATGTTATTTATACGAAATTAGTTCCAAACATCACGTTAATACCACGGACTAGAAAAAAAAGAAGGACTCCGCGCCACGTATATCGAAAGTGTGTGTGTGTGTAAATAAGTATTACTTTTGATCATGGTATAATAATATACTTCGCCAGGTATAGCATTCCGAAACACAGTGGTCACGTGTGAGACACAAGCCTACGTCATCACCGCTGTGTTACCAGTAGCGTGTAATAAGAACTCCCCAACCGCCTTTGTTACCTGTGCGAATCCTATAAAACAATGAGGTTTTAACTAACAATTACGTTGGTATATGTTTAAATTGAATTGCTTCGTTTGATTAGAAAAACGAAAAGACAATTTACATGCTTTATATATATTTTTTAACAGAATGGTGACTGAAAATGTTTCCATATTTCGTGTTTTGTTGCAATAAAGCGGCAACTGGATAATGACGTAAGCATGTGTCACTCCCGGAATACCAGACCTTGTTTTTTAGACCATGCTTGTGATATGTTATTCCTTGACACCTTCCTTGTTTTGGAGTATGTAAGGATCGTAGCAGGTGGCGTTCTGTAGTTTCTGCCTACCCCCATGGGAAGAAGACGTGAGGCATTTCACAACACAAGAAGGCATTATTTTATTTTATTACTTGACGTAAACTGTACCTACAATGATGCCGTAGTGCCGCGTAATGGCACCTTATGATGTAAATGAGTGCGTGAGGCATGTTTGTACAAACGGTCCGGCGGCATACTTATAGTGCTTCACTTTCAATACGCGTGGCGCGGAGGCCTTCCTTTTTTTTAGTCCATGGTAAATACGTTGAATTTCGCTTAAATATAAACATAACTTAAGTAATTTCACATCAAAGCGTACACATGGGTTATGAAAACAGATTTATTTCATATTTATGATAATTCATAACATAATATTGTACATTCCTGGCTAAATATTACAGTTTTTGCAATAGTAAATTAATTATACGGTTGTATTTAAATTCTATATTGCATACCACCCATTACAGTCCGATTCAAACTTTATGGCGGCTCGGAACATGAGGTGGGTCGCACTATACTTGAATCGGACTATACTTATATATAGATTTTTGTATTATATATTGAAACAATATGATATTTGAAACTTTTTTCTTTAGGAATGCCTTTGCATGTCTTAGTATTACTGGTGCCTTTAATGCCCGGGTTACATAATGCAAGTTTTTAAAGCTAGGATAGCAAGATAGTGCTAGTAAGCTAGGAAGCTAGTCACTCTGGCCTCGTGTGTATAGAATTATTCTCATTTTTAGGCTAGGAAGTTAGTCACTCTGGCCTCGTGTGTATAGAATTATTCTCATTTTTAGGCTAGGAAGTTAGTCACTCTGGCCTCGTGTGTATAGAATTATTCTCATTTTTAGGCTAGGAAGTTAGTCACTCTGGCCTCGTGTGTATAGAATTATTCTCATTTTTAGGCTAGGAAGTTAGTCACTCTGGCCTCGTGTGTATAGAATTATTCTCATTTTTAGGCTAGGAAGTTAGTCACTCTGGCCTCGTGTGTATAGAACTATTCTCATTTTTAGACTAGTTGTTAGGGTGTGTGGCAAATGTACAAATATATCCTGGGCCCCCGACTCATTGTCGAAGGAACAGGGTGATTTTAGTAGGTAAGTGTCAAACATAAACCTCTGTTCTCCCTAAGCAGAGGGTACCCATGAGGATTTCCCCGCGGAAAAAAGGCTACTAAGCTAGTGAAAAAAAGTAATAAGCTAGTGCGATATAATGGGGCTCTATTTTCGATCCAGTAGCGTCCCCCCACCACTATTTTACTATCATGGGCTGTGTACCTACCAACCACGTGTGGCTGGCGAAGCTAGTACTTACCCAATCAGATTATTTTAGTCCACGGACTGAAGCTGGTTGGGGAGCAAGAGCTACCTAAACTAATTGCTTCAGCTTAAAGTAGCTATGTGAGCTAAGCTAAACTAACTAAGCTTAGTTCTTGGTCTGAAACCGGCTTAAGTCACCGCAATGCTATTTAGCTTAAAGTTTACTAGCATCGTGGAAACAGCTGTAGCATGTGCCAAACCGACCCAAGACATTATTTGCTTGTATCCTAGCTTAAAAAACTAGCCTCGTGTAACCCGGGCATGTAGGCTCGCACAGGCTGGCGCGAAGCGACTGTGCGACGCGACTCTAATAGAACAGTTTCTATGAAAACTTTATGGAAATTGTTCTACCAGGCTCGCGTCGCACCATCGGGTTGCGCCTACCTGCGGAAGCCTTTAGTGACTGAAAATTTACTAGAATAAGGTAGGTATAAAGGGGCTCGTGCAACCAGTCGTGTTACCCAGTAACTGGGTTGAAGAGGTCAGGCAGGCAGTAGCGCCATGTAAAATACTGGTATTCAGCAGCATCCGGTTAGACTGGAAATCGACCCCACCATAGTTGGGAAAAGGCTTGGCAAATGACGATGAAGGTAGTTATAACATTGACCAACCGACAGCCTTGTTTACCATTGTCATTCTAATTAGCTAGAGTTGTTCCCGCCTAAGGCCTGAATTCCTCCTACGCTGATGTCGGTCGCGTACGGTCGGTAGCAACGTACGCGCCGCTGACGTCAGCGTCGCAGTATAGTGCTATATCGAAAACAATGTATATTCGTACGCGCGACCGACGTACGCGACCGACATCAGCGCAGGAGGAAAGCGGCAGGATAATAACGTACGAGTAACACACTAACAGTAGCAATGGGTTTCATTTTGACAGTTCAACAACATTCATTGCATTATTTACGTTGTTGAGCAGACAAATTTTTCGAACATATGAAGCAATGGATTGGCAATAGGCTTCAAAATGATTCAGATTGTGATAGATAGTGTGTTATGTAATTAGGGTGCAGGCCTTACGGCATGGCTTACGTGCCTCGTCCGCGATAGAAGAATAGAACAAAAAACTTGGCGTTTAATATATCAAAGACTTTAAAAGACTGTAAGTTATGAAGCTCTTTTACGCGAGGAAGTTTGAAGCAAGCTACTTTACGAGATATTAGTTTTGTATAAAAAAGGTGCTTTAGAAAAATACTGGCATTTGCCTGTGACTTCGCCCGCGTGGATGTCGGATATTTTTTACAGCGATTAAAAGTACCGTGTGTTTTAATCCATTATAAACTATCTATGTGCCAAATTCATCCAAATCCGTTGAGCCGTTTTTGTATCAATCCGGAACATACATCCAGACAAACAGACAAACGGACAAACATTCTTCGTTACTATTTTATTTTAAGTAAGTATAGATATAGATGTACCTAACCTAAAAAAACAATAAACACTTTGTCTACCAATCTTAGTTCTACCCTACCCTACCTTGTTTTTATTTTTAAAACAGATACCAATTCCAAAAGAAACTAAAAACCTACCAAAATGTTTTATTTTAATTACAAGCTTGGAACACAAGCCTGTCCCGCTTGTTTTCTACCAAAGAGTTTTGTTACACAAAAAGTAGCCGCCAGAACTATAATTACAAGCAAAAAATATAAGATACAAGAGCACAAAATGGTTCACAAAGACAAAAGGAGCGATAATTGAGAAACTATAATCATGTGTACAAGCCTTTATAGTCTCTTTTAACAAAGAGATTTTAATGACAGTGGACTTTTAAAGCCATAATGAAAAGGGTTTTTTTTGGATAAAGTTCTTGTGATTGTATAAGATGTTTATTTATTATGACCTGCAGACTTATCATGACGCTTTCTATTTCTTGGAAGACAAGACATAGCTATTTCTATACAAAGTGACATTTCTTTTCTCCATTTTTGACATCGCATCGTAAAAATCCTTCTACAATCTGTCATTTTGTCTTTCATTTCTACCTTTCGTTGTCTAGGACCTTTTCTATTTCGAAGAAAGTTTTCTATCCCAAACTGTCAAAATCACACGACAACTGACAGTTGTCTAAGGAAGTGAAGACAATTCGATTTTGTAATCGAATTGTTGAAAAAGTTTGCTACTGTCTTTAGACAGTAGAAAACTTTTAACTCGATGGCCACAAAGTATAAAAATGGAATGTAAAAATTTAATTTTTCACTTTTGGTATGGAAAATGTGAAAAATGATTACCTACATGTTGAGTTTTAGGGGTTTTTAGGGTCATATAAAGCGGGTCGTCATTATTTTTGCGTTAGGACACACCATTTTCGAGACATAAGCAAAATAAAAGAAAAACCTGAATAAACTACTGAATTTCGTAAAAAGTGCAGTTGACTCTTTCTACTTTGCTGCCGTCGTACTGTCTTCACGGAACGTTATTTTTGTCTATTCTTCTGTCGACAAAACGGTGCTCGTGCTAAGCATGCTGAGATCGGATATTCGCATACTTATTTACCTCAAGTAAATTTTTGGCTGTGACGGTATGGAAGCGGCTTCTTAAAATATAACTTTTTGTAAAAAAAATCAGATGCATATTTATATAAAATTGATGTTTAACCCCCGATACAAATATGTGTATGTAGGGTGTAAGAGGAGGGGTGGTGTGAGTTAGTTAAAACAAAAAAAAACATTAATTAAAATATTTTTTATTAAATTAAGTACTATATCCTGATTGGGCGTAAATATTACCTTAAATCACCAAATTTAATCACTACCTTTCGATCGCTATGATTTAGTCCGATTTGGTTACTGAGATCTGACGTTAACGGGATTTCTTCGACACAAAAGCGTTTTCCATATCAGCCAACACCTCAACTTTAGGTGAATATGCATCCGAATATCCGATCTCTAATTATGACATAGTTACTTACTAATATAGAAAACTTTGCTCATATTTTACTTTTTTTTACTTTAAACGGACTTCATCACCTGCCTAGCACTTTCCAAACTATATTAGGGTCAACTTCCAGCCTTACTAAATGCAGCTGAATACCAGTACTTTACATGGAGCGGCTGCCTATCTGACCTCCACAACCCAGTTACTGCCTATGCTGAATACGATTCCCCTCGTAAGACTTATTGTCCGACTTTCGGGCTTCTGACTACCCGTACCGAATGTCAAAAATCTAGAAATAACAGCGGGGAGCAACGGGTTTACGTGCTTATTGAGGCACGGAAGGGTCTCTGTATGTAGTGGATGGTCACCCATCCACGGACCGACCTCGGCAAGCGTTGCTCAACCTGGAAGATAGACCTGTGTGGCTGTTATTATTTAGCCATGAGCCCCTTCTATTTTAAATGGACTTGATGTCTTAATAAACGTAGATGCTTGAGACAACAAAGATGAATGATCAGGACTAGAAGACTAAATTATAACCATACAATTTTGAAAAAACCGGTCATGGACGTGCGGACCACGCACAATGAAGGTTTCCGTAGTTGGGATGAATTTATTTCAAGGACAAACTTAACATTGTAGCTGAAAAACATGTTGTCCCGTACATTCCAGCTGCAAATGTAAGTTGGTCGACTATTACTCGTTAACATATAAAACCTTAACATTTTACACATATCCAAAAACAACTCACAAACGGATCCCTTAATCGATTTTTTTTCCCAAACCCGCAATATTTTTAAGAACCTATCCAACGACACCCCACACCATAGGGTAAACGAGAAAAAAAAACATCCCCAGTTTACGTGTAGAGGATGTACCCAAATTATTTTTTCTACATTTTAATTTATCACTTTGTTGACGTGACAAATATGTATATCCATGCCAAATTACAGCTTTCTAGTACTAAGAGTCTCTGAGCTAAGCTGCTTACTGACGGACAGACGGACATAGCGAAACTATAAGGGTTTCTTGTTGACTACGGAACCCTAAAAACATACAGCTTTGTAAATATAATTTCTTTTAAGTAGGTACAAAATGTTTATTAGGTCAAAAGTTCGTTTTTCTTTTGTTGTTTTTTGTCAAAGCAAGTACGAGTATATCGACCCTTAAAAGTTTTAACAACCGCCAAGTTATTGCCCGATGAACCCAATAAAAATTCAAAACAGACATGACAAAATCGTGACCAGAATTTTGTTTAAGCACCAATAGGGATGACAACATTTATTTTTATTTTATGCTCTATAAGATATTATTTGTAAGTAGTGCAAACAATATTATAAAAAGAGTAAAAGCTTAAAACTGCTAGGCAAAGAGGGCACTATCATAGAAGTGACGTCACGACTATGTGACGACGTCTTTATACTACCGCGCGACAAGGACGGAAATACTCCCTGCCAAAATCTTTTGAAGCATGTACAGTCACCAAAAGAGATAAGTAACCAGGGTTATCGGATATAGATGAAGTTTACTAAGAAACCGATGGATGTTTTCGAATGAAATTTAATTTGATCAGTGACCTGGTTGTTTTCTATTAATTTTATTTTATTTTATTCGATAACATTAATTGGTTTCCTATTAAACTTCGACTATATCGACGACCCTGGTTACTTATCACTTTTGGTGACCTTCTTCACCTTCTTCATATTTCCATCGATTTTACAAATGTTTTCGATTTTCTCATTGTATCTACTATGCCTTCTTTGAAATTTAATTATTATAGCTTGACCGATACCGCTGTACAGTGCCTTAGGTAGGTGCGCGGCGAGACAACGGGGCAGTGCAGGCCGCTCATACGTCAACGCTCACGGCGTCCCGCCCCCCGCCTCGCCGCGCATACCTAAGGCGCGGTACAGCGTTATCGGTCAGGCTATAGTACGAACATTTTTTAATTATCATCCCTTCATTTCAGTTTTAAATGGCACCGTCTCTCTCTCAATGGCTACGTCTGGACAAGATATAATTCTTGTTCAGAGGTTTAGAAGTATTTAGTTAATTAAACCTTATCTGTATTTGTGGATGCTTTTAAATGGGTTAGCTTGGATCATTATACAAATTAAATTTTTGTCCATGTCCATATTCTTAGTATTTCTGAATTTTGAATGAATAGGTAAATAACAGATTATTGGGTTTAGCTGACTTGAAATTAATTTTTAACCAACTTCAAAAAGGAGGACGTTCACAATTCGTCGACATGTTTTTTTGTATGTTTGTTACGCGATATCTCCTCCAATTGTGGAGATATTACAAAAAAGAAAAAATTGATAGGGTATGCCTCAGGAGTCAATCCAATCAAATTTAATATAAATTTTATTAAATTTGGTTGAATCGTTTTTCAGTTAGCTTCAATAATACGTATTTTTCCACTTAGGTTATATTGATGATGTAATAATAACTTCCTGTCACTGTTTTTTACATAGCAAGTAGTGGTATAGGTACCATAACTAAAAAACAAAAAAGTGAAAAATAAAAACTTTCACAAAAATAAAAAAATACTTTAATTTCGGAAGTCGGTGGCTAAAAACGAAAATAGAAAAACCAAAGACACCGACTTCCGAAATTAAAGTTATTTTTCACGTTGTAGTGTTTTTTTTTTAAGTCTGTTGTTTTTTTTTTTGCTTTACCTAGACTCCATACAGTCATAATACGTATTTTTTCCACTTAGGTTATATTGATGATGTAATAATAACTTCCTGTCACTGTTTTTTACATAGCAAGTAGTGGTATAGGTACCATAACTAAAAAACAAAAAAGTGAAAAATAAACACGTTCACAAAAAAAAAAAAATTACTTTAATTTCGGAAGTCGGTGGCTAAAAACGAAAATACAAAACCAAAGACACCGACTTCTGAAATTAAAGTTATTTTTCACGTTGTAGTGTTTTGTTGTTAAGTCTGTTGTTTTATTTTTTGCTTTACCTAGACTCCACACGGCTGGACGCTATAAGTTCACCACTATGACCAGCTACAGTGATGAAAGGTTTATTATTAAGGAGACTACAGGACCTAAATGCAAATTTTATAATGCCTAAAAGTATATGATCCACTGCAGTAAACAAAATCAGAAAAATGTATGATATTCTTCAGGATATTTGCTAATTAGATAGTGTGTTGAAAACTTAATACAACTAATTTGATACGATAGAAAAAAATCACGAAGATACCTCTAAAAAATTCTTATAACGATTAAAAACCATACTACGAGTACTATACATTAAATCATTCTGATTTTTTGTCAGATTATTCTACAAGCAACATACTAACGTAATAGTGTTTTAATTTTTTAATCCAATTACCAGCGTTCTGTCATCGCGCATCTCTTTCTTTTCTATGCAGTCCGACAGTGACCGCACTTTAGCTCTTGTAAGCCTCTTAAGATAGATGTAAATACGCATACATGTCTAGCAAAATGTGGGTGTACTATAATAGGTATGTTGTACGTGATATTATGTATATTAGTTATTATTATTATATTAATACGTGAAGCAAAAACTTTGTACCTCTTTTTACGAAAATTGCGCGGACGGAGGAGTATGAAATTTCGCACACTTACGAGTATAGTTTATATAGAGTAGGAGTGCAGAATGCTAACATATTTTAAAAATTTTGCATAAAATATACATTAAACCAATAAAAAATAAAAATTACACACGACGATGTATTTGACACACACGCATATAATGTCACGTAAACTAATGGTTGCTATGGATTCAGATATTCAGATGACCAAAGTAAAGGTTTATAAAACTAAAGAGTAGAATGAAACCTACTTTGTTTATCCCACAATTTGTCTAATAGATATTTGTGCTTTATTTATAATGCATTAAGGTCGAATTTCGACCAATGGGCGACCTCTAGTATGTATAAATACGCAGATATATAGTTTCTATTCCACCAAATCTTCCTATCGATAAATGATAAATGATTTTATTTCTGTAAGTAGGTTTGTACAATCATTTTTAAAGTCCAGACATAATCTTGGTCAGATCACGTGAAGACCATGTAGATTTGTGTCTGAAATGGTGTTTTGAGGAAAAACCACACAGATTGAGTGGACCTGTCCAGTCAGTGCACGCATTTGTCAGTAATCCTGCAGCTCAACTCAGAAATTAAGGAGCTCAACGATAGGGTAGATATATCGTATAGTTCTTTCCAGGTACTCTTGTAGTGCGGTGTGTTTTGTAGTGCATCTCGGCGGGCACTGGCCGGCCGGTGCGAGCGCTTGAACTACTAATTTTGTACAAAAATAATAACAAAATCATAATAATTATGTGTCCTCAACATTATGGATTCTTTTCAAGGTACACATTTTAAATAGCTATTGTGCTAGCTAGCTATAGTGTCATCTCAAGGTTTTTTTTTTTGTGGCCAATTTTTTTTTTTTTTTTAAACGTGCCCCGCACTAGGTATTTCTCCTGTATTTTGGGTGCGTTTAAACTCACATACACAAACAGCCAGACCCGGAACAACTACTTGTAGATCATACAAATATTTGTTCCGTGCGGGAAACGAACCCGCGACACGCAGCGCAGCAGTCAATCGCTTAACCACTGCGCCAACCGTGCCGCCACGTTTCTATCTTCACACAGCGCTTGACCGCATTTTAAATTTTCAAAACAAGAATCTTTTCGGATCATTTACATTTGGCTACATTTACAGAGGATTATTAAACTTAAAAAGTACTGCAGCCTCGCCTTAAGAACTTTTATCAACAACAAATTCCTACTTTTAGATTATTTTGCTAGAACTACGTATTAAATTATCCAAATAATACCTAGAACTTGCACCTACCGCTTCTCTAAACACTAGAGGGTCCGTTTACTCAATGCTAGTTAGAAAGCGGAGCCCTCCAATTTAGTTCGTTAGCTTCAAGGATCAGACAGTTGAGGTGTCAGATAACTTAACTACCGGTAATAAAGCCAATGCTTTTTAACGTCTTGTCAGATGTAAGGCTACACGCTTAAAATTCGTAGTGCGTGCTAAGCCTAATAGGTAATATTAATTAATAGAAGTATAATGTTCCCACTGCTGGGACACAGGCCTCGTCTCTGTGAGAGGGAGCGGGCCGTAATCCACCACGCGGGCCCAGTGCGGGCTGGTAGAAGTCACATGTGTTCGAATTTTTAGTTTTACGACATGCTGAATTTCTCACGATGTTTTCCTTCACCGTTTTGAGAGCAGTGGTGATTAAATAAATTACACAAAGTATCGCGCCTAACTGAGTTTGAACCCACGACCTAAAATTCGAAAGTCGGAGCTTTTACCACTGGGCCATCAAGGCTCTACCCAAAACCTTACTCTAGTTATAAAACAAATGAACATCATACTTCATGTTTAGATTAGCAATATGCATAGTGATTTCATATGCATAGCTTATAACTTCATAGTTCCTGTAGAGGTAGTTAATTTTAATTTATTCTTGTAGGTAGGTGGCTCTCGATGTATCTACGTCGAACTCGATACCAGCTTTATCTATCAAGTTTGTTTTACGAGCAAATTTTTAACCCCCGACGGAAACTGAGAGGTGTTATAAGTTTAACGTGTGTATCTGTGTCTGTGTATCTTTATATATATCTTTGTGTATAAGTTTTAGGTATGTATGTATTTATTGTATATTTAAATGGTACACCACTGACTACCTGTATTATTGTCTCTCCTTCTCTCTTTAATCCATCCAAAGGTTGTCTGTACAAGATCTCTTTTAGCGATAAGACCGCCCATTGTGTCACCCTATGTAAAATGTCTTCATTTAAATCTGTAATTTTTATGTTGTACATAATAAAGAGTATTCTATTCTATTCTTTACCTTAATACAGTATTATTTCGTCTCTACTCGTGATGTAGTATCTTGTATTCTACCGAAGCTGATGCAAAGTCACTCAAGACTAGCGATCACTCGACAGTTTATGTAATTTTTTTTTTCATCATCAGTTTTTTTTAGTACACGTCATAACGTCATCAGAACCCCCTTTGCCAAAAGACCCTGTTCTTTCGCGGAAAAAGTTCCGTAAAATCTTATTCTAGTGTATATTTTTTTCTAACTACAGTAATTATTGCCTAGTAATTTAGCCGATAAGTGTCGAAATTTGCCACAAACATACACAGCAAACAACAACAAAACTATAACGGTCATTTAAAGATCTGAACCTGCGGCCTGCGATAACTGACCGGCGAATAGGCCTAACTTGTAGGTTGTAGATTTGTAGAACTTTTTCTATTTTGTTGAATACATACCTCTTACTTGTTGACAGGCCTACACTATCCTCCCATGCCTATTAACACTGTAATTCGAAAACATTGTAAAAGCCACTTATTTTAAAAGAGTAACCGTGGAGTTTCTTGCCGGCTCTTCTCCATAGGAAACGCCCAATTGAAACCGTACACCTAGCTTCTGTCGTTTCATAAGTGCACATGTTGGTTTATGTGAAATAAAATAATTTGATTGAATATCTGCCGGCAGATTCTTTAGTATCCCTTAGGTAGTAGTCCTGTATTAGTCCCCTAAGAAAATCTTTCAAGTATCTCTTAACTTCAGTGGTTTAGATTATGCATTGCCTGCCAGTCGGTTAGTCCCTACACTACCGTTTTAAAAGTATAGAGAAGATAAACATTTTTAACCGAATGTAGTGACATTCGGTTAAAAATGTTTATCTTCTCTATACTTTTAAAACTAGCGTTGTGGCTCTTTCTCGCATAGTGTCAGTATTATGTGACGCATATTTCTCCCAAATCGTTTTTTTTTCTTTGCGTCACGTTTAACGAAAATAAATTTATTTTACCTTAATAAGTCCAATAGAAGAGTCAGCTCGTTCCAGACTGCAGATGCTGAACTGGATGGAAGGCATGTCGAGTCGGTGGGACAGTTGTCGCTGGAACGTCTGGTGACGAGTCGGGACTATCGGAAGAGTAGTCTGCCGCAGGACCTGGAGACAAAAACATAACTAAACTTAACATATCTACGCGTCCAATACAACAACGCGTTCAGGGTGCTCTTGGGGCTGCCTCGCTTCTGTAGCGCGTCGGGGATGTTTGCCGAAGCGCGTGTGGATTGTTTCCACTCAATCATGCACAAGCGGTGCACATCCCTGGTGTGTAGAGTGTGGGCCAGCCGCAACAGTATCCTGAACGCTTTTGCTGAACATTTCGAGTCTCAGTACGTGAACCACTGCTGCATGATTCACGTACGGACTAATGTTAAGAAATGATTTTAATTTTGTTTATATTAATGTATAATTTTCAATTTAAATGTAATTCTTTAATTTGAATATTAATTTTTACTTAATTTTAATTGTATGATGTAAAGTTGTTTGAAAAAATAAATAATCTCTCTCTCTCTCTTGAAATTAAACTATGAATACTTTAAAACAATTATATTGTACACAAAGAAACAACACGTTACTCTCCCGCGCACTCCCGAATATTTGCGTCGTCTATCGATCACTTCGTGCAGATCACTAGTGCTGCCCGCCCTGATACACATAGGGTTGGGGCAACCATTGGATTGTCGTTATCAGTCGAAATGAATTAATTGATTTGGTACCCTGCATCCTATTCGAATGCGGCTGCCGCGCGATTTCGTGACTAAGCGATCGATTACCTGAATAACATACGCGACATGATTGATTTCACGAATATATGTCATCCATACCAATATTATAAATTCGAAAGTACCTCTGTCTGTATGTTACCTTTTTTACGCCTAAATCACTGAACGGATTTCGATAAAATTTGGCAAGGAGATATTTGGCATCCTGGGGAAGGACATAGGCTACCTTTTGTCTCGATAGCACGTTCCCGTGGGATAAATTCTGACATTCAGACAGACGCTAGTATTCGTATAACCGAGTGCGGCGATCGCGTATTCGCGCGATTTAGGAATTAGCTTAGGAGCAGAATAATTTAGTTTATCCGTTACAAAAAGTGAGGTTCTATCTGGCAAAGAAAAAAATATGTATGTGAGCTTCACAGTTGTTCTGGGTCTTGGTACATAATTGTGCATGTGAGATTTGTGTGCACAATTAACGAATTCATCATAGCTATAGGAAAAATATATGGTTTGGGTAAACCTACTTTTTAATTTAATGGATCTTGATTCTAATTGTGTTTTCCACGACGTCATTTAATTTTGGATCTAAAAGTATATATCTCTATAAGTCAAATTACATTGTTTGTGAAATCTTCATAATCTGTTTATCTGTTTCCACTGCTAGAACACAGATCTCCTCTCTATGAGAGGGAGTGGGCCATAGACCCACCACGCGGGCCCAGTGCGGGTTGCTGGATGTCACATGTCTAAGAATTTTTGGTTCTGGGACTTGCCGGTTTCCTCACGATGTTTTCCTTCACCGTTTTTAGAGCAGTAGTGATTAAAACAATTACACAAATTATGTACCTGCCTGGATTCGAACCCACGGCCTACGACACGTTATTCGGGGCCATTACCACTGGGCCACCACCGCTCCTCTTGAAATCCATGTGAAATCTTAATAATTGCAAAATCAATTAACAATTATCTTTGTAACACAAAATATTAATATCAGCGATTCTGATGTTGCAGTACCCTAAACAACATCAACAACTTCAAGATAACATTTCAGATGACCTTCAATTTGAACTGTATTTGTTTGGCTTTGAAACATTCCCAGCAGGCCTAACAGATCGTTACGGTAATTTAATCAAGTTCAGAACGGTTTTACGACTACACTGATTTAAATTAGTACCTAAATTGTAATCCAAACACGAAGGGCACTTAATAGGTGCAAAATTATGGGATAGTTCATTAAATTTATGTTCATTAGATTCGATAATCTGAATAGGTTCTGAAGGGGATTCGAGAGACGTCAGTCAAACAGACGCCTGCGAGCAACAGATACCAAATATGTAGCTCGTAAAAGACATCAGTATATTCCTCTAGATATCATCGATTCTTACAAGTCGAAATGAACCTGTGATCATTAGCATAATTAGAAAGAAAGAAAGAAAAGAAAGAAAAATAGTTTATTCTGCACAACCAAAACGCACATTACAAATAAATTACATTGAAATACACACATACAACATAGCCAAAAGCCTCGTATTCAATCCATAAAAGTTTCATCATTGCTTGATGTTAGGGCCAAGGACCAAAGACAATACACATTGCTCTGTGTTGCGATACTGGCAAATGACAACAAACAAACGATCAAAACAAAAACAAATGCCGATTGGGTGTAAAAATTACTACTTTTGTAACAAACAAACAAACAACAATAATAAGAACAATTAAACAGTACGTTGCATCTGTGCAAGAATAGGTCGTTGCCAAGCAAAATTCTGTGTAATCAGCCTATAACGTTCCCACTACTGGGACAAAGGCTTACTCTCTGTGAGAGGGAGTGAGCCGTAATCCACCACGCGGGCCCATTGCAGGTTGGTGGATATCACATGTCTTCGAATTTATAATTCTAGGACATGCCGGTTTCCTCACAATGTTCTTCTTCCCCATTTTGAGAGCAATAGTGATGAAATAATTTACACAAAGTAAAGTGCCTGCCTGGTTCGAACCTACGACCTACAAGTCGTCAGTCGCGGCCATTTCTTCTGGGCCACCTCTGCTATGATCATTGTTACCTTTTTTCAGACAAAAGAGAGATGAGATGATTCAGCAGGTGCCCCAAATGTTATGACAGGTAAAAGGTAAATAAAAATATAGAAGAACAATATGGAACTGCCTTTTTCAAGCACCAGACGGATGTAAGCTATTAGCTTCTGTTCGCGACTTCGTTCTCAAGAAATTTCTGGCTCCCCCGACCCACATCGTATTGCCCGCCCGTGCTTAGCGTTCTTTCTGACTTTTTTCTTTTTGCTCGACGACTTCTAAGGGTCGTAGCGTGATGTTAAATAAACTATAATCTTCCTAAAGAATTGGGCTATCACATGCTAAAAGAACTTTTCAAATCCGGCTGGTAGTTCCAGGGATTAACGCATTCAAATAAACAAACTTATAGAGATATGAGGCACAGGGTGTAAAGTTCACTCATCCTCTATGGAAAAGGGAGAATCCTCCGACGGGTGTCGTGTCTGGTGGGCAACTGACCGACGATTGATGTCGGGACGTTGTATGTAAGATGCTAGTTGCGCGGTAAACTCTGCTTGTGCGATGCAGAATTTTGCGTGACGTCAGTGTAACGCGTAGCTTGCATGTGGCGTTGTAGATGCCGCTAAAAACTCTTCAGCTTTATTTTAATAAGAATATTATGTATATATAATATATTACATAAAACAGATAAATGAGTATACATGAAGATTATATCAAACTGTTAATTTAAAATAAAACTTCTAATAAACAACTTCAAATGCATGTGCACTAGCTTTGGAGCTCACTACGCAAAAAAATCCCGACAAAAATGTAAAGAAACTAACCATCTACCTCAAAAAAAAATATAAAGTTCCCAAAAGAAAATTGGACCACGCAAATAAGCACTGGAAGTTCGCTGAAAGCAACAGCTAAGTCTAAACAAGTGTTTACATATTACAAGCCCGGCTTTGGTTAAACAGGGTTCAACAGTAAATAACACTTACAACGAAGTGCTAACCGACGATTAACTATTTTCCAACATAAACAACATAGAGGTAAACTTTTGCTGAATGCGCTTGTACTTCAATTTTATTGAATGTGTATCTGAGTTTATGAATATTATATTTTGTATTGATACGATCCTAAGTTAATGTTGTTTTTTATTTATGATTCTTTAATTTGAAAGCTGGTGCTTCTCATGTGGCCCCATATAAATTTGATTACGATCTAACTTGTAGTTTTTGAGTTATCCCCAACAATTCGTATTTTTTCCAGTTTACATTGATGATGTTTTAATAATTTCCTTTCACCGTTATGTACATATCAAGTAGTGGTATACGAATTTGTTTGGGGTAGGTACCACAAATAAACAGTGAAAAATAAAAACTTTTTTACAAAAAAACAACCGACTTTCCAAAAAAAACACTACAAAGTGAAAAATAACTTTAATTTCGGAAGTCGGTGGCAAAAACCGAAAATACAAAACCAAAGACACCGACTTCCAAAATTAAAGTAATTTTTCACTTTTTAGTGAACAAAAATTTTGTATTAACTTGTCAATAGGACTGGAAACATTGATGCGTGTAACTGCGATGAAAGCTTGGAAAAATAAGGAGAGGTTTGTTTAATTATATCTAAACCTAGTAGATAATACGTTATAACACGTACAAAAGTAGGGTTTCGGAAAATAAAGTCTTAAAACAACTAGACAATATTATTATTAAAAATTGAATTCGTAAAAATAAAAATAAAATACAAATATGTACAGTACAACTATTTTATTAATGTCTCTCGGCAAACATCGTGTTTCATTAGTCGTCGGATTTCTATCTGTTGCCCTTTGCACTTGGTGCAGACCGGACGCTCTCTGGGCGGCTGACCTGACGGCCGGCAGCATCTCTGTTCTGCGAAAGCCGCAGAGAGCTATGGCCGTCAGAGTCATCAGGGGTTATCGCACGATCTCCTACGAGGCGGCTTGTGCACTGGCCGGATCCCCGCCCTGGGACCTGGAGGCGAAGGTGCTCGCGTCACTGTACCGGTGGCGCGAGGAAGCGCGGGCGCGGGGCGAGCGACTGATGCTGCGACAAACGGAGCAGCGTCGGTCGCAGCTCCGCGAGGTCCTGGTGGCGAAATGGCGGGACAGGCTCTCACGCCCTACCGCCGGCCTCGTCACCATCGAGGCGGTCCGGCCGGTGCTCGAACACTGGCTCGGGAGGAGGCACGGCTCCCTGTCGTTTCGGGTGACGCAGGTGCTCTCGGGGCACGGTTGCTTCGGGAAGTACCTGTGTCGCATAAACAGGGAGCCGGACGCCCGGTGTCATCACTGCGTCGACTGCCGGGAGGACACGGCGCGGCATACGCTGGCAGAGTGTGCCGCTTGGGAGGAGCCGCGCCGTGCCCTCATCTCAAGAGTAGGCAGTGACCTCTCGCTGCCGGCCATTGTGAATGCGATGGTCGGCGGCGAGGAGTCCTTGGACGCGGTGGTATCCTTCTGCGAAACAGTGATCTCGCAGAAGGAGGCTGCGGAAAGGGAGCGAGAGATCTCATCCTCTCACCCGACCCGCAGCAGGCGCACCAGGCGTCGGCGGAGGGCGGACAACGCTCCTTCCAGCCCCCATAAATGGGTCCAGGGGCGACGGACTCGGGGACGTCCGTCGCCCCCCATACATCAGGACCCGAGGTGGCGGCGCGTAGTGTTCCACGCGCGCCCCTCTTAGACGTCGCGGGGGGAGTCAAACACCTCACTCCCCCCGCTCGACCGGACGGGGCCCGCAGAGGCGGGCCGGCACCGGCCGGGGGTTGCGGAAGATTTGTACGTTCCCGCGACCCCCGGCGTAGGTGTGAGACGGAACACCGGGGTGGTTTTTAGTCAGTAAGAGTCTGACAGACCCCTCCGCCCCCCCAGGGCGGGGGACATCCATGAGGATTTTCCGCCCCGGAATAAAAAAAAAAAAAAAAAGACCGGACGCTCTCAACCGACTTGGAAGTATATTCCAAGTCGATTAAGAGCGTCCGGTCTGCACCATTAACAAAATACTTAGTTGTACTGTACGTCTGTGTTCCCTTCCACATTTAACCCGTCAACCTTCAAAGCAAGAATGAACAGGCATCTTCTGGGCACGCTTGTTCCATCATAGACCTCATCCATCGCTTTCATCAGGCATAATCGAGGTCAAGAGCAGGACCATTTGGCAATAAAAATAATTAAAAATAATGTATACTACCACTAACGGAGCCAATTCGGGCTCCATTATCAAATCAAATCAGATAAGTAAATGAAAATGAAATTGTATTGTTCTTAAAACTACACGAGCGTGCATTTCAACACAATCAAATTACAGGAAAATGGTGAAAATCGAGAACAATTGATACCATAATATAAAATACGACGATTCAACGATTCAATTTATATTTACACAAAAGTTTTGTAGTTTAAAAAAAAAACTTGTATTCCGCGAAGAGTTAGGCAGAGGTATACCTATGGTACAACCACATTTCGCCAGTTACGTTACAGTCTTATGAAATAGGGGCGAGCCTATTGCCATCAACTGGACACAAATCAATCAATCAGTAAATTATGTTCAAGTATTTTTTTCAAAGGGCGAAGAGGTAATTGATCTTCAAAACATTCATCAACATTGCTGTTAACAGGAAAAGTGCCTAAAAGACTGGCAGTTTGGCCCAGTTGAACAGCAATATTGATTCTCTGACCTAAAAAACCTTAAGAAGAATTTAATGAACACTTATTTTTGCCGAAGGGGCCTACCCCTTTACCCCAAAGGTTTTATTAAGCCATATAATCCAGAAATCTTTAAAAATATGTGTACTGCAAATATAATAACCATGATATGATTGAGTGAAGTGTTAGTAACTATTTTAAGGGCGCGAGTTTCTTGCCATCAACCGGGCACAAATGCTCTAACTGAGAAATTAGATAAACCCAATACCACTTGGCCCGATCTGGGAATCATCAGTCGCCACCACTAACGAAGCAGCCAAATCAAGGGTCGATTAAGGTCTGTATAAAATGAGAATAATAATCCTTATCCCTACCACATCAGGTACAGTGGTGGCCTAGGAGCAGTGGTGGCCTAGTGGTACCAGCCGCGACTTGCGAGTAGTAGTAGAACGTACGCTCGAACCCAGACAGGCGCTTTACTTTGTGTAAATTATTTCATCATCACTGCTCTCAAAACGGTGAAGGACAAAATCGCGAGGAAACCGGCATGTCCTAGAACCAAAACTTCAAAGACATGTGACATCTACCGCGTGGTGGATTACTGCCCAGTCCCTCTCATTGAGAGCAGGCCTGTGCCCCAGCAGTGGGAACATTATAGGCTGACGATGCCTGCCACATCTAGATAACATTAGCCTGCGGATAACCAAGACGCAACGCAAATCGCTTTCCTTATTAACTTCATATTTAATACGGCGTCAAGGTGACGTCTAGACGAGTATTATTACCTCAGTATAAGTACAACACATGGTCGTATTACGAGGTTATAAACCAATGTTACGAGGGGTTTATAATCAGAGTAGTAGAGAGAGTAGAGTGGATGATACAGATTATGTAGGGTACTCAAGTTAGGGCTTGACTATAATACAAAACTTTTTAGTGAACGAGATTTGGTCTGTTACTACTTTATCTATACAATATATTTATACAGAGTGGATTTTTGAGATGGGGCAGCAAGGGCAACTACCTTAACCGTTGTAGCTACAGGAAAACGGTCTTGGGAGACTTTCCTTAACTTTTTGAGAAATTTTGATTTGCATTCACAGATTTTGAAAAAAATATACAGTCAGCAGGAAAATGGGCAATTTTCACAAAAACTTTTTTTATGCCGATCGATCATGCCTCATATAAGGATCAAAAACCTCTATTGGACCAACTGAGGTTTGAGTACTAGAAAAGTCAGAAATCGCTAAAAACTTTTCCCATACATTTCGTAGGAAACGAGACTAAATGGTGTAAAAATACCCTTAACGAAGCCGAGAGTCACTTCTTCTTCCCGTCATTGTGGTCACTTTTTTGCACTGGATCATACCTGGGAACCTTCTGGTTATGGAGATATTGAAGGTCAAAGGTCCAACTTTTTCAAGTTTTTTTTTTTTCGAAAACCAGTTTTAAATGTTATAACTTAACTTCAAATACCTCAACGACCCCTGTACCGTTGCATGCACACATGCACAATGTTTTGCGTGCGTTACATTGCGCGCTGTCGTAAACAGCGAATTTTCACACCAAAAACAAAAGTCGTTTCTCAGCAATTATTTTTGCGCAAAGTTACATCAGTACAGAATCCGTAGGTGGCAACTTCGTTGGGAAGCCGTCACCTCTTTCTGCGAAGCAGTAATGCTCGCGAAGGAGGAGGCGGAGCGCGAGAGGGAGAGGCAGTCACTGCGCCCTCGCGCCCCTAGTCGCCGCAAGAGGAGACACCCTGGGCGTCGGGAGTCGATTGCCGACTCCCGGCCACCGTAGGCGAGGGCTTGTGGACGGCGAGCAATGGGCAGCTCGCCGTCCAGTAAGGACCAGGCCCGGATCGACGGTGCGTCGTGTTCCACGCGCGCCTCAAAGAGATGTCAGCACCATTGACGGCGTCCGATAGGACCGATGCCTGCCGGTGACGCGGATTGTTCGAAAGAGTTACCGTGGCCCTGTGCGCACAGGCAACTAAAGGAACACGGGTGGGTTTTAGTCAGTAAGAGTATGAGACGCCCTTCCGCTCCGCCCAGAGCGGGAGAGGTCATTTGATGATTATACTCACAAAAAAAAAAAAAAAGGTGGCGTCTTCGTGAGGGGTCTTTTTACAACCTAACCTAATCGCAACACAGTATACAGGATACAGCGTTGCAATTAGGTTATCACATTAATTGAAACCACGTATTCTACATTACGTATTTTAAACATACACAATTAAAATAAAATAACAATTAACATTCTAGCCGTACGGCCTTTTTTTTTCGTTTTAGTATTTAAAGTCAAAAGTCAAATCATTTATTTCAAATAGGCACGGCACATAAAAGCACTTTTGAACGTTAACATTTACAAAAAAATAAAATTGATTCTAGCTGCCCAAAAGGTAGTTTCGTATGGAGAAGAACGGGTAAGAAACTCCACCGTTACTCTTTTAAAAAGAAAACCAAACTTAATTTGTGATTATTTGGTAACAATACCGCATAAAGTTTGTGTTGAATAAATTGTTGATACCATTCGCCCCGCGCGTGTCTAGTGCCTTATCATCAAGGGTGGGTTATTTCGTGCCAATATTTACGATATTTATTTTGTTTGAAAAATTCAGTTTAATTTTTTAGTAAAATTGTTTATATTATTATTTTAACAGACTGATAACAAGTTGTAATAACCGCTGTAGGTACTATTTACTCTGGTAACCTAATCGCCACTCAGTATATCTAATATATAAAAATCTCGTGTCACAGTGTTTGTTATCGAACTCCTCCGAAACGGCTTGACCGATTATTATTTTTTGTGTATATTTGGTAGGTCTGAGAATAGGTCGTAAAGTATATTTCATACCGCTGCGGGTGAAACCGCGGGGCGCAGGTAGGTAGTATTAATATAATGAAGCTCACGTTCTGCTCGGTTTCACGTTAAAACGGCTGAACGGATTGGGATGAAATTAAGCACATGGGTAGACCATGACCTGGATTAGGATTTAGGATACTTTTTATCCCGATATTCTCACGGGATCGATACTAATACGGGTTAAGCCGCGGGGCGCAGCTAGTGAATAATATTTACTTCACTTTTATCTCAAATAGCAAATAAAAATCGTTTGAAACAATAAAATTGCATCGTATCCCATTTGTAGGTGCCCCCATTCTAAGGAAAAATGAAGTCCTTAATACGTCTGATTTTATTATTAGTGTACAATTTTGTTTCCACTTTAATTTATAGTACATTACTGCAGCGGCTGACAACAGAGGCACACAATCCATCAATGCCCGATTGCGGCCAAGGCTTGTAATAGTACTTTTCTCAAATAATTCGCGGAAATTCAAACTAAGCACATTAATTAAAAACAGAATCAATGACGGGCAACGATAACTTTTCTCGCGCCAATAGGCAATATGTTCATTTGTTTCTTTTTCACTTTAAACAGTTCTATTTGCTAAGTCAGTTCGAGATTCAAATGATTTTTTGATAAGTTACCTCCTTGGTTGCCATGGGTCGAAGTAAAAAGTTCGTTCCATTTTTAAATTACACCACAGATATGGATTGTCTTAATAACAGTGCCGGCCGCTGCTCGCATGTTTTCGATTTATCTCAAAGAAGGCTGTTAAAATAATGCTCGAATTTCCAAGCAAGAGAAAAAAACATTATTTAATTTAACCAGTAATTAATTGAAAGACAATTACAAAAGGCCACAATTTGGAACCGAAACAAAATTTAATTAATAGTATTGTAAGAACAAATTACAGCTGCTTCAAAATCTACATAGCCACTAGCCACAAATCTCTATCCCACAAGCTTATTATCAGGACAAAGAAACTTCGATGCTTATTTAATTTTGTAAATTAAAGAGAAAACGTGTTTCGGTACCAAGTAGCCAACGGCGAGTAGACATTAGTTTCGCATATCAAAGGAAAATTATTTCAATAAAGTAGAAATAACACTAATTTAGGCATGAAGCCTGGCTCTGAGAAATTTGATATTGGTACTGCTTAGGCTTCATACTCTTTTATCGGTCAGGAATTTGTGGTTTCTTGTGTAGAAATAACTTCTAGCAAAACGTCGATAGGAATCACACAGCAGTAAAATTCTTCTTATTAGTATTAGTCATAGCATGCCAGTAAAATTAGGAGAAAGTAGCTAATTTCGCAAATAAAAGAAAGAAAGAAACAATTATTTATTCTGCACAAACAAGACGCACAATACAAAAAACTATTGTAGACGTAATACATACAGTCATACACTAATAAAAAATAGCCAAAAGCCTCGTACTCAAAACGTTATAAGTTTGACAATGTTGTCTATTTCTTGATGTCCAAAGACCAACGACAATAATACACATTGCGAAATGCATTGCGACACTGGCAAATGACAACAACAAACAAATAAAAAATGTAATGATCTACATCATCATCTAAATTAAGTTCTGGTTATGATTGTAACACCAGCATTTCATTGCGTTTCTGTTGCATTATCAGAACCGATACTAAAATTATGTATAATTTCATTAAAAAAATATTTGTATCTTAGTACCTACTTAATAGCCGCAAGAGGAGATACCCTGGGCTTCGGGAGTCGATAACCGACTCCCGGCCACCGTAGGCACGGGCTTGCGGACGGCGAGCAGTGGGTAGCTCGCCGTCCGGTAAGGATCAGGCCCGGGTCGACGCCGCGTTGTGTTCCACGCGCGCCTCAAAGAGATGTCAGCAATAATTGACGAGGTCCGATAGGGCCGATGGCTGCCGGGGTCGCGGATCGTTCGAAAGAGTTACCTTAGCCCTGACGCACAGGCAACTGAAGGAACACGGGTGAGTTTTAGTCGGTAAGAGTCTGACACATGGACTCCATATTTCAGATGCGTATTCCAATTGGCTTCTAACAAAGGTGCAGTATAGTTTTAGCTTGCGTGAAGCACCTGGATAATCGCATTATGAAATCAAGGGCTTTTGAGGCTTTAGCGACTATGGCATCAACATGCTTCTCAAAAATAAGTTTGGAATCGTGATGAACCCCTAGATCGCGAATAGTACTACATTTAGGTAATATATGGCCACCAAGAGAATATGTTGTAGCTAAGACTGACCGTCCACGGGAATACGTTACAACTGAGCATTTTTTAGGGTTGAGATCAAGCTTACTTTGTTGGCAGTAAACTTCAAGACACTGTAAGTCAGTCTGAAATGCTGATATGTCCGCATTCGATGATACGGTAGCATAAATTTTCATGTCGTCAGCGAAGCACAACAATTTGGATGAGGTCAGATAGGAGTCGTAGTCGTTTACATAGATGATAAATAATAACGGACCGAACAACGAACTTGGGGGACTCCGCTGGAGACTAAGACCCAGCTAGATATATTGTTATTAAGTACCACAGCTCGTGATCTGTTTTCTATGTAAGAGGAAAACCATCTGAGTAAGTTCCCACGTAAACCGATACCCTCTAACTTCCGTAATAGGATGACGTGGTCGATTCGGTCGAAACACTTACTATAATCTGTGTAGACAACGTAAACTTGTTTACCGTGGTCCATTGCGTCGGTGATGTAGTTATTAAGCAAAATAAGATTGGTGACAGTGAATCTACCCTTAAGAAAGCCGTGTTGGAAGGGACTAAGTGATTGTTCCAGAGCAGAATAGACCTGGTTATAAATAATCCTTTCGAAAACCTTGGCAATGATACACAATTTGGATGTCGGTCTATAGTTAGCAATGTCTGTTTTGACTCCTTTCTTATGTACAGGCGTTATGAATGCCGATTTCCAAAGTTTTGGGACAACACACGCATCTAAAGATTTTGTAAATAGAATTGAAGTAAGAAGTGCAATAGAAGCAGCGCAACGTACGAGAAGCTTGGATGAGATATTATCCGGGTTTGGCGCTTTCGATGTATCTAATTTACGAAGCAAGTTGGCTATGTCTTCAGTGTTCACCATGATACGTCTGATATCGGACGACAGCATTGAGGATTCAGTAAAAGAAGAAGAAGAGGAATTTGAGCTACCTTCATAAATAAGGTTGGAATCTAAAAATGTGGAGTGAAAATAAGTTGAAAATGCCTCACATATTGATTCCCCGGTACGCAGTGTTTCGTTGTTAAAATTGAACGAGCTCGGAATTGCATTCATATTATGACGTTTTTTAACAAAAGTCCAAAATTGTTTCGGGTTATTTTTAATACATGCTTCGGTAAGTTTCAAATAATTTGCGTAACACTGACTTCCTAATATTTTTACCCTATCACGAAGAAGTTTGAATGTTAGCTCGTCAGCTTTATTGCGGTAGGTTCTGTTTTTTAAAATATTTAAATTTCTCTTTTATTGTTTTTATCAATGAGGAACTGTACCAGGCCGGATATGATTAATTACGCCAAAGTTTCTGAGGAATACATCTCGATTGAAGATTATAGATAAAGTTATTGAAAAAGCTTACGGAATCGTCAGCTGACCTTACTGAGAACTCCTTTACCCAGTCAGTCTTACAAATATCACGGTTAATGGATTCATAATCACCCTTATCATACCTATAAAAATTGTATACGTGACGCACACTCAAGAGGGGGTGTTTCAACAAGATCCATTGATATTAACAATGCTGGGTGATAATCATCGATTGGTACTAGTGGGCTTAAACTTCCAGTCACGCTGACTGCCTGGTTAGAGTGGACTAAGTCAAGTATTTTACCGTATCTGTTAGTCACGCCCTTATATTGTACATAACTCATCACCAAGTAGCACTTCATCATTACTCTTAAGATTCGATGGTACGAACGATATATTGTCAGATGGGACCCAACTTATTCCGCTCATATTAAAATCACCTATAATAAGAAAATCAGAACCATTACCAATCACAGATCGATTTAATGTCGAAAGAAAGTTCCTCAACTGTGAAGAAAAGGAAATACCAAGATTTTGTTTACATAGATAAATCCCACAGAGATGTAAGTTAAAATAGTTACGCGTATTCGAATTTTTCAATAGTATGCTTATCCAGAGATCTTCAGCTGTAGAGTGAAAATTTTGATCACATGTTACTGATAATTCGCGACGAGCAGCTATTAGAACTCCTCCACCACGTGACTGTCCAGTAAGAGCGTAATCACGACGCCATACAATATACCTTTCATCAAAATATTCCGAGTTCGAAATACCATCCAATAACCAAGTCACGGTGAGAACAGTAACATCAAATGAGCTGGCTACCATTTGACGATAGAAAGTAGGTATCGGTTTTGGTTCGTAGACCACGAACGTTCTGATAAAATATGTTCAAACCAGGTAGATTAATATTAACGTTAGTAGCCATTACACAAAAAATTAACAAATGTTTGACAAATGTTTCTTATACAATGTTCTCTTTCTCACACAGGGTCAAATTAAATTAGGTAGCGAAACTCCGCATACGTGATGGATATCGATATCTAAATATGATTAAACAAAAAAGAAATTAATTTGTTGATTTTTTTTGTGGGGTCATCGAGCGCAGTTCGTGTATTCACTTGAAGTATCAGATTAAAAATCTTTTTTTTTTTATTTAAACTTCACCGACGTGATTGGTATCAACATCTAAACACGATAAACACCATTTTCTCAACGCATACTTCAAGTAATAACGCTACCAGTAAAAAAACATGAAATCTTTTTCATTTTATTTTATCGTGTGTAAGTAACGTTACCATCACGTGTGCAGAGTTTCGCTAACTAATTTAATTTGACCCTGTATAGTGCTCACCTTGAGCACTAAGGAAGGATATTTGTAAATTCATCCCTTAAAGGGGTTAAAAATAAGGGATGAAAGTTTGTACTCGTATAGGTATAAGTTCTTCATTTTTGAAGTTAGAAAGATGGGAGTTGTAAGTAGATTTAAGTTGATAAGTAGGTACAAGTTAATGGTGTCATCGTGTTTTGAAAAGTCGCCGATTGGAAATTTTGTGGGGCATACGGCTCGTTACTAAATACATTTCTAATTTCTATTTCAGCATGCAGCTGACAGGTCAGGTACCTCTACTTGCCTCGTCTGTTACTGGCTGCAATATTTCATCAATGGCAGGACCTCGGTAAAATTTAATTAAAAAAATATATAAAAATTGAAAAATACCGGCCCGTCACATGAGCAAGCAGCCTTATTCCAAGAAATTTCGGCAAAAAAGAAGTATAATATAATTATGATAATGTTTATCATAGGATCGCTCCGAGCGTTTTAATAAATGAGGGGGTGATTGTTGTTCAATGTATATTATATTTATACAGAACCTTTTTGCTATGTTAAGTTTTTACGTCGTACGTCGTTATTTTTCTGACGTAAGTTTAGACATGGTAATAGGGAGCGTACTCTTCCCGTAAAGGCAATATTTACAAGTTGTGGATGTTTGAATTAGATTCGTATTTGTTTCTGTGAATTCGTTGTTAGGCATTTGGAGTACTATAATGGAACAAACACATGGTTATCGTTAATATTACGCACATGATCGATAGGAGACGCCTTTTTTTCGATGGGGGCAGGCAGGAATTACATATCTCACAATAACTCTATGTCCAAACATTGCTTGTGCATGCTCAGATTTATAAACATGGACAAAGCAAAATAATTATGCAGGGCTCAGATAAATCCTGCCGTATCTTTTCCTGGGTACCCACACTGGATGGCTACATTAGCAAAGAACATGTTCGTGAACGGGCGCCGTCGGTTGAGACTGGTCAGCTCTTAACTGTCACGGCTTATTTTTATTTATAATCTTATATTTTGAAATGTATTTTTTTTTGCATTTTTCTCACATACAGAAGCAACAAGAATAATGTACCCAGGATTTTGTAATATGTTGATTTAAAAGAGTGTCCTTGGAGTTTCTTGCCCGTTCTTCTCCTTAGGGATCTACGTTTTGGAATGGCAACTGGCTTCAACTATCTGACTAACTGACCGACTATTTGACAATTCAAAAGTGCCTGTAAATGGTTTAATTGAAATAAATGCTTTGAGTTTGAGTTTGAAGAAAAAAAGGGTAAAAAGCAACTAAAATACTTTGCCAAGAGGATAGAAAACTACCATGGAAACTATCTCAATGTGTAAAAAAACAAAACACGACCACCACACCCAATGCTGATAGTGTAGACTTTTCTCGAAAAAAAACACTTGGTTTATAATGTCAATGTTCTCTTTGATGCGCATTGGGGGCTCATATTTAGCTCTTAGCAGAGGACGTTTAAAAAACGATAAGAATTATATATATAGTATGAATTCCACAAAACGTTCTCACTGAGAATTCCCTTTGGAAATACCCAAGACAATGTATCTTACACGTAAATCGTATAATATTATACTAACACATAATATCACTTGGCAGCTAAGCTTGCAACGTTAACTATTGACACCAATTGCTTTTATCTTTTTCAATTTCATACTGAAGTTAAATTCCCGAAGTATTTCTTAATTTTTAAGCCGGGAATACTCAAAAGTATCTTGCAAGTGACATGCAAGTACATTGCATGGTTTTTATTTATTAGGAACACCAACTACATAATATTATTTTACATTGATCTTCGTTTTGTGTAAATATCAGCCAAATACTGAAACGGTAAGTAAGTAAGTTGGTAAGTACATACCTGGAGAATTTATTTTAATATGAGTGCAGTCCACAGCTCCCACAACTCTTGGAAATCCTGCTATTGCAAAGAATTCATTTGCCACAGCTGGAAATTCTTCAGGTGTTGGCATATTTATGAACTCTGATTTCAAACTGGCTATTTTGGCTGTTACTTTATGCACTATTCGATGCACCGTGGGTTGTTCAACCTTAAAAATATCCCCTATTACGCGTTGGTAGCTGCCTGTCGCATAGTATCGGAGCGCTATGAGGATTTGGACCACTGGCTGTATGGCTCGGTTTCTTTTAGTTAGCGGTTTAATACTGCTACCGAGTACAGAGTCCAAATACAACACAGTTTCTTTCGAGATGCGGAACCGTGAAACAAACTCAAAAAAGCGTTCAACTTTTCTTCATTTTTGCGCCTCACAGTTGGCCTTTCGTGATCCGAAAGTGAAGACAAGGACGATAGAGACATTTTTATCACAATTTCTAAAGTTTCAATAGATTTATCTTGATTTGAGGGACCTCGCGACCACTCTCAGATCTAAGGGCTGCTCAAATCAGTTTGACAGTTGATTTGACAGTTAAATAACGTTGAGTAGCGTTCCAGTATACGATTTTTGAACTGAGTGGTGTTAGAGCACAACTTAATTTAAGAAGCACTTAGATTTAACAAATACTCAAAAGTGCCGTTTGGGTATACGAAATGAAAGTTTAAGAGCTGCTCAAACATTTAAGCAGCCCTTAAATATTTGAGTAACGTTTCAGTATTCGGCAGTATGTCACTACGTGTAAACAACTCATGCATATTAGACAGTTGAAATGGAATTAATAAATTAGATTAATAAAAAGGTAAATAAACTCCGTGCCTTACCAACGTTATCACTATCACCAATCAGTGTTATGACCCAATACCATGCAACGAACTTGCATGCTTTAGTACAAGTACTGGCATATATACGGTCTACACAAAAAGTACCTATATGGTGAAAGTATAAACAACTCTCTAACGCAATTACTCACTAAAGAGAATTAGTAATACATTCATCTGTATTTAGATTGTTTCAACTTTATATTTCACCACTTTTTCTAACAATTATTGTTTAAATAACATTATTAAATTGTAATCGGGAAATCATCGACGAAAATTGAGGTTATAAAATTGAACTCAGTTGTCAAATAAAACATCTTTAAGGTGATTTAAAATTAGAAATTCGGGTTTAAGTATCATAATAAGCTTAAGTCTTATATTCAAATAATCAAATCAAATCACTCAATTTGTAAGTGGCACTACAAATTAGCTTCCAAAAGTACGTTTCCTGATTCATTTGTTTACATTTTTATCAGATACCTTTGGAAGAGACTATATCATATTCTTGGTTTAAGCTGTGCAAGTAGTCCACCCAATCGGCTTAAACTGTAGTCGATTTCTATTATTCTAAGTCCATATGGGTTCCCCGTTTTTCTGCAATTACTATAAGTAGCCTTTCTTATTGTTGACCGTAATAAACTTAGATAAATGTACTTAATACATGTTTATTGTAAGAGTATACCTCTATAAAAACAAATGGAATGAGTTCATTGACTTTATTATGTAGGTTATATTGGTCTGACTATAGGAACAATCTTTGGCTAAGCTAGTCAGTTGTCAGTTAGACTCTCTAGTCTAACTTTAAAATTAATTAATTAATTTAAAATTTCCATAATATTCAGCTCTCTTAAGTATCTACTTAAGAGAGCTGAATAACGAGCTGATAGAACGTCGAGATTTCTTTATTAAAATTACTAGTTTTGCCCCGCGGTTTCACCCGCCCTCGACCCCCGACCCACCGCGTCGTATTGTATCGCCCGCCCGCGCTCTTAATTCGTTTTCGCTTAGCGTTATTTCTGACTCTTTTTCTTTTTACTCGGCTCCTAAGAATTATAGCGTACGTTGAAATGCCTTCCCCAAGAATTGGGCTATCAAATACAAACATAATTTTTCAAATCCAACTGGTAGTTCAAGAAATTAGCGCGTTCGAATAAAAAAAACAAGCAAACTCTTCAAGTATATATAAGTATAGATGTAATTTCAATATAAATTTTTCTTATCGTGATCTTGGTTAAGAAAATAAGAATTATAACGTGTTTCTAGTTCTACCTTTCAAGTCTTTATAAACTGATTTAATTGCCACACTTGGGTATAAAAGTCAATGAACGTGCTAAAGATGTAATACTAAAGAGTCAAAAGTACAAACTTGAATAAAACAGAGACTCGAAAGTTATAGGTAAATGCACCTTGACATTTAAATGTATAGAAATAGCTGTATAATTATAATTAATTAATCATCGTCCACTAAGTCTTATGATTTGTCCTAGAGAGCAAGTGATGCGTGAAACCAAGGGCAGCATAGTACTTGATGTTATTAGATTAATTTATTTAGCTAAAAGACTGATCAAAATAATGTTTTTATCACTTGTAAAGGGTTTTTCAACAAGAACTTTGTGTTATAAAACAAAATAAAACAAAGAATTAAGGTGAAAATGATTCAAATTATTATTGTATTAGAAAAAGTAAGGTTTGGCAATTATGAATGAAAAATCATATCGGCCAAAAGTGTCCACCACGACCACGCTCGCAGATGTCGATTCTTTCATCAAAATTTTCAATCACTTCTTGGCAAAATGGAATTTCCCGATCGCATAATTTCATGAAATTCAGCTGTTACCGTGGCCCTGGCGCACAGGCAGCTGAGGGAACACTAGTGGGTTTTAGTCAGTAAAAGTCTAACACGCCGTCCCGCTCCGCCCAGAGCAGGAGAAAATCATTTGAACATTTCCAACCCAAAAAAAAAATTGTGGCCGGTCCGATCGTGTGATTTAACACCACTGGATTATTGTTCGTGGGGCTATGTTAAAGACAGAGTCTCTATGGAGCCACTCGAATCGATTGCAGCCTAAAAACTCAAAATCCGTGACGCGATTAACGAAATAGACTCGCCATTTTGCCAAAAAGTGATTTTGCCAAAAAATTTATATATAATCGACATCTGTGAGCATGGTCGTGGTCATTTGTCTGATATATTTTTTAATTGCCAAACCTTACCCTTTCTAATACAATACAAATTTGAATAATTTTCATATAAATGTTTTGTTTTATTTTGTTTCAAAAAACAAAGTTATTGTTGAAAAAACCTTTAGATTGTGTGATCAATGAAGTAACGGTTTAATTAATAATTATGTTATCCTTTTAATATTTTGTTATTATTATTAAATCCTCAAATAGAGCACCTCCCATCTTATATCTTCACCACCCTTGGTTGACTGGTAGAGAAGGCATTAAGGCATTAAGTCCACCTTTGTTTGTACCTTATTGTGTGCGAGAAGTTTAAATACAGAATAAATAGCAAGCTTCAAAGTCATTGTATTTGTTTTTTGGCTCATTTGTTTATTCGTTTATTTTTATAAGCAAGTTTAAAAAGTAAGTTTCTCACGTATGCAAGATCTAATTTAAAGCCCTAACATTTTTTTTTTATTATTATTATTATTAGAAAATAGAATGTGTGCTCATCACGATTGTGTCACACCTTAGCTATCTATACTTGTGTATATAAACGTATTTATCACAATAAAAACATTTTAATACGTCGTACATACCAAAAAGCCCAACAATTAAAATTCCCTTAGAAAGCAATAAATTACAATACCTCTCAACCCTCTTGAAGGTCGATTTCGATCGCGAAGCATTTCAACCCTTATTTGTTCAGGGGTCAAAATGACCTTAACCCCATGGGCAGGGGCAACGAACTATCAAGGGAAGTGTACGGGTCGTTTGCATTCATTTAATAGGATCTGCTTGTGAAAAATTCTAAGAAGGCCTTTGACGTTTATTTTTTTCTCGTGAATTGAATTGAAAAATGTCCGGGTTTTGTGGCGTTATGTATTTTGAAGTACTTAGTTTAGGTTATTTACATTTTTGGGTTAAAATAACCAGACTGAAATGCAGAGGTTGATAATATTTCCCTTGGTATCAACCACTGCTTTTTTGTCATGCAAGAACTAATATAGGATCGCAGTCTCTAAAATCTTATCTCATCCATGACGACAAAACTTCCAGATGAAACAAAATATGATTTGATCACTTTAAGAACATTTACGAGATGGTAACATCGCAATTAGCTGTCTTAAAAGGAAGTAGTAAGCTGCGTAAAAAGTAATCAAAACTGCAATATAATTATATTGCAGCAATATATATTTTCTGCAGTTTTGATTACTTTTTCCATATTACTAAATTAATTGGTGAAATATCTCTCTGTGGTGCACTTATAGAAGCATGAGGAACAGGGTGTAAAGTTCACTCATCCTCCATAGAAAATAATCTTGCGACCAGGTTGGTCATGTCTGGTGGGCTACTGCCCGACGATTAATAACGGGACGTTGTATATATGCTAGTTGCGTGGTAATCTCTGCTTGCGCGATGCAGGATTTTGTATGACGTCAGTGTGAAGCGTAGTTCGCATGTGGCGATATAGATGCCGCCATACACTAAAATATTGATTATATTATCAATTGTAATAATCAATATCGTAACAAGTTTCAAAATGCTTTTTTTTACACCTAAGACTAAATGCACCCCCCTCCTAAACATTCTAGTAAAATAACTGGGATGTCTCCATAAAAATAAACTGCTCTAGACATGTCCTTGTTACTGCTAGCATTGTTAGGCCAAAACTAAACAGACAGCTAATTCAAGGTTAGCCAGCAACCCTTGGCAACCAAACTAAATAAAACATCTGTTTTATTAGCCCTTGTTAACTAAACCAACACGAGAACTAACCACAATTTACAATACGATTATTTTTGTTCACTATTTTAACACAAACTGCCTCTCTGAGTGGTTCTAATGTTAACAAGTAGTACCACTCAGCTTGGGGTCTTGGGTTGGAGCCCCATTGAAGTACGGCGACTATTTCGAAAATTTTAAAAGTCCGGCCTTTTTTTATACTTATTCTTTTTAATCATTTATTTTTTTACAAAATATTCCCTTATATCGAAAAGTCCGCCAAATGACAAGGCCGGATAAAGCCCCAACGGAGGGCTAAAAAGCTGCAAATGTTTGGACAAATACGGACGGATAGTAACTCTACATTTAAAGCAATGTGTTATTCAGTTTTTCCACAATCCGAATCTGAGTTAATACCCTGTCAAGGGGGAAGCGCCAGGTTGTCCGCGATTTTTTTTTTTGCAATTTGCGTGTTTACGTCAGGTTGTATGTTGAACAAAATATGATTCACGACCGTAACAAGTATGTATTTACAGAATTATAATCATTAAAATCATCAATACAATCCTCCAAGTTAATACAATCCTATTGATTGATATGTCATGAAATTGTCATTACAAGATACAACTTAGTAAGACTGCGGTAGTAAGACTTTTAGGCTTCTGACTGCTCGTAACGACTGTCAAAGATCTAGGAATGACAGCCGGGACCAACGGCTTTACGTTCTTTCCGAGGCACAGAGAGGTCCTCGACATGTAAGGGATAACCACTAGAATATTACTCCAACAGCTAAATAGCATTTTCTCTTTACAGCTGAGTTTCTTATACCAAACCGAGCAACTATTTTTTTCGTTTCAGACAGAAATAATGACCAAGAAGCAAATTCCTTACTATCTAACGCCATGCGACAGACCTAAAAGAACCCTAGAAGAGTATTCTATTCTATTCTAAACAAAAATGAAAAATTATTGGTGCCATAGTCTTGTACAAAGGAAAAAACGTGTCAAGAATAATAATAGCATGTAAATAACTTCAGAGGAAACGCCAGATAAATGCTAAGAAAAAGGTTTCCATCATTTTCATAGACATAACTCAGAGGAAAGGAGGTCATTGATCCCTTGGGATGAAATGTGTGAAACATTACATTCGATAAACGTAAATTTTATTTGATCAATCTAAATAGATTATAATATACTCGTACAAGCTTACACTAAAATATATATATAATGTACAAGTATACAGAGTGTCTCGTAAATAATGGATCAAGCGTAACGGGTAGGTAATTCACCTGATTTCCAACAACTAATTTGAATGGTTTAAAAAAACCGTTACGGTAACCAAGATCATTTATTTTCATCGTAAAAAAACTTTTCAATTCAAGATTAATTTCTAAGCAAAATGAAACGTTATTTAAAAATCATGATATTTTATAACATTAGTAAGCTATCCAGAAATTTTTAACAAAAATCGTACCTAAAAATGTTATCATTTGCAGCAACAGCATTAAAAAAAACTGAATTCTGGTAGAGAAATTGGTAAAATTTCCAAAAAAAAAACTTGGTTACCGTAACAGTTTTTTTTAAACTATTCAAATTAGTTGTTCAAAATCAGGTAAGCTACCTACCCGTTCGTTACGTTTGATCCATTATTTACGGGACACCCTGTATAATAAAAAAGGGAAGAGCTCATAGGGCATCATAAAATTTGTCCGCAACGCTGTCAATGGGATAAGTGCTCAAAAGGCTGGCAGCATTGCCACGTTGGATGGAAATGCTGGTTCTTTGGGCTAAAAATAGGCGAGCCCACTGGTCACGTGAAGAAGCGACCAACCGCTTGGCGATGTTCAGAAATATTCGATGAGCACTGTGACCCCAAGGCCCTAGTGTTTCAACCAGCCCAATAAGGTTTTTAAACTTTCGTCGTTTGAGGTTTTCTGCTTCTGCAGCAGCCGCCCCAGCACAGCCCGCCGTGCTAGGAAGATGGGATGGCGCGAGGATGTCGACACAGGTTGCATCCCACACCAAAGGCCTACCTAACTTCCAAGTCATTATGGTCATTCCATCCGGCGTCTTCCCATCGTCACGTGCGAAGCCATTGGATTATATTCATCGAATACCATACACAAATATGGTATTCGATGAATACCATATTTGGATATTGAAATTCAGGGAACGTAGAATTTCCTGTCTACCGGACGAGAACTGATCTGCACGGAATATTATATGTTACTATGTTATAAATAATGAAGTTTGAGCAAGACGTGGAACAACGATATACATATTACACACCTACATTAATGTGAAAAAATGCCTTTTTGTTGATATCACATCTCACGTACTTCATTGATGACTTTTACATCGCAAAAACGATAGTGTTCAAGAATTACGAACTCACTATAACCCATTTACAAGCAATTTGTTTGCTCGTTGCATGCAATAAATACTGACGTTCATAATCAATTGACATTGCTTTCATGATTAGGAAATTGGATCATCTGAAGATTATTGAGACATCAAACAAAACTATTATTATAGCTTTAATCCGACTTCCTACCATCCTACTAGTATTATAAATGTGAAAATTTGTATGTTTGGATGTTTATATGTTTGTTACTCAATCACACAAAAACGGCTGAACGGAATTGGTTGAAATTTGGCACACAGTTTATAACCTGGATCAGCACATAGGATACTTTTTATCCCGGTAATACGTTCCCGTGGAATAATTTCCGACCTACTCGAGGGCGAGACCGCTGGCAAAAGCTGGTACCTACTATTTTATGCAATATCTAGGCAATTAAATCACTCCATGAACATAAACAAAATGCATGTATATGTCGCATCCGGTCATTAGTACGAACATGAAACGAGTCGCAAGCGCGCCACTGGCGACATCACGGGTTCTACCCACAACTACAGCGCACTTTTACAGAGTCGTGATGTTTTAAACCTACGGCGAGGAATACATTCAGTGTCTGATCGCATCAGAATTAAGTGTCGCGGAACTGTAGTCGATTCGTTGTGCTCGGTTATTGTTATTCTGTTAATTATTGTAACTTGTGATTTTAATAAAAGCAGTGTATCGCATCCAGTGTGTTTTCATTGCACGAAACCCATCTTTTGCCCACATGATGTCCGAATCTAACGGAGTAAATCCTGACGATCCTACATATATATTATTTGATTGTCACATTTTTTTATTTATTTGTCTTGTTTGTCAATTTTGTGTATAATTTTTTATTGTAAACATGTCTATTTTTATTGAAATTTGACTGTGTGTGTGTGACTTGGATTTATGTCTGTAGGTAATTTTGTGCTTAGTATTTTACAAATAAATAAACGAATGGCTCTGTGAACTGTACACCTCGTAAGTCTGTCTTTACATAGCTTAAAACTGAATAAATGTTCACCGCGCACCTTAAAACAAAATCCTTAAAACAAAAACCGCAAAATCGCTGAAATATGTTTTTTTTTCGTTTTCTACCCCCATATCGTCGCTATATTGAAAAATTTCGAAAAACTGAATTGATAAAAAATCCATATAATTATCGAACCTGCTCACAAAATTTCACGAGAATCGGTTGAGAAATGCGACCTGTAGAGGACAACAGCAATCCGGACATGGGATATACGAAAGCATTTTTGCCCAAGCTGAAACGGAGACGCTTCGCGCTCGCTCGGTCAATAAATTGTGATGTGGTGTGAGTATGTACAGTCACCAAAAGAGATAAGCAACCAGGGTCGTCGGATATAGTTGAAGTTTAGTAGGAAACCGATGGATATTTTCGAATGAAATTGTATTTAATAAATGAACTGTTTGTTTTCTATTAATTAAATTTTATTTTATTCTTAAACATCCCTTGGTTTCTTACTAAACTTCAACTATACCCGACGACCCTGGTTACTTATCACTTTTGGTGACAGTACCTTTACAAAAAAAAAACTCCAATTTAAAAGAAATAGAGAATTTCTAAACTAGCCAAACTTATTAATCTCAATTCCATCAGGTCATCGCCTCCAAAAATGTCTAGTAAACACAGTAAAAGTTTTTAAAAGCAACACTTTTTTAATTATGATAGAGGGTCTCGTTATTTTGCTCTCTCAAAAGAGCTTCTAGTTTAAAAATATTTGTTTAGAGAAACAACAAAGTTTGGATATGAGATACAAATAGGACTTTAGGGCGGTTTAATACTGATGTGTTATTTATCAGTTGACAATAGATCTAAGTTATTCAAGTCTGTTACTTACATTGGGTTCACAGAAAGAAAAAAGTACTTCGAAATTCGTTTTTTTTAACTTATTGCTCTTTCTACCTCACGTTTTTTTCTTTTTTTTAAATATTTTATTAAAAAGAACCAGGTTCTTAATAATTAATTACAATCTAGCCTATAAGACTAAGTAACAATTTTAATCTAACTTAATTTTTGACGTGGTAATTATTTTAAAACTTAGAATAGTGTTGATTGTACTTTACAAGTCCGTTTCACTTTCTTAGAGTCTGATATAATGATAAAAACACTTTGTTCATGTGTTATTATGTGTGTCATTGCCACTACTATTTCTACACTTTTTACACTACACTAACTCAAAAGGTTTTGTTCGTTTTAGTCTCCGTATTATATTTGTTTGGTCTAACAGCTGAATTGCCTCGATTTTCACATGTCGGTGGAGTCGGTGTTCATGGGCCTCAGCAAATTTTTGGATTATGTTGGTGACTGGTTCCATTTTTAGGTCACGATGGAGGTCGTCATTTCCTATATACCAGGGTGGATTAACAATACTCCCGAGTACCTTATTCTAGAATGTTTGAATAATTTTGATGTTGGTCGATTTAGTACAGCCCCACAGTTGGATGCCATATGTCCATATTGGCATAAGAATATGCTTATATAATAAAATGTTGTTATGTATCGATAGGCAGGAATCCCATCCAATCAACCAATACATGTTTTTAAAACGCATATCTAGTTCCTGTCTTTTCTTTTTGACGTGCGCTTTTCAGCGCAGTTTCGCGTCAAGCGTTATACCAAGGTAATTGGCTGTATTGGCGTATGGCACTTGTTGGCCATTTATGAAGATTGGGTGGTAATCACAATTCCTGTTGGTGAAATCAATGTGAAGTGACTTCGATTCGTTCAATTTGATTCTCCATATATGTGCCCAGTCACGAGCTTTGTTTACAGCGATTTGTACCTTTTTTATTGCTTCCGTATGGCATGACCCTGTCGCCATAATGACAGTATCGTCCGCAAAGGTTGCAATAGTATTATTTTCCAGCTCTGGTATATCATGCGTGTACAACAGGTAGAGGACTGGACCCAGCACACTACCTTGAGGCACGCCAGCTTTAATAATTTTTAACTCGGAAAAGGCATCCTCGTGCCTTACACGAAACATTATATCTGTAATGTATGATTGCAATATATCGGCAAAATCATTGGGCAGCATTAGTCTTAGCTTGTATATCAGACTCTTATACCAAACTCTATCAAAAGCTTGTGCCAAATCTAAAAATATGGTGGAGCAGACTTTTTTATCCTCAAGCGTTCTCTCAATAATGTTGGTAATTCTATGTACTTGGTCTATTGTTGAGTGTTTCTCTCTGAAACCAAACTGATGGTCAGGGATCAGGTTTCTCTCATTTATGATAGGTTTTAGCCGTTTTAGAAACGATTTTTCCAACAGCTTTGATAGTATAGGCAACAGGGAAATGAGCCTGTATGATGATGCTTCGTGAGGAGGTTTACCGGGCTTTGCAATCATAATCACTTCAGCAACTTTCCATGGCTCAGGAACATACTTTAGAACGAAAGCGGCATTGATGAGCCTAATAAGCTTAAGTAAGATTTAGGATTTCTCCCGTAATAAGGTCATAACCTGGGGATTTTTTTAGGCTAATGATTTGGATTTGATTTTTTTCCTTTGCAACTTCTTTTGGGGTCACAAGCTTAATTCTTTGATCTTGCAGAATATTAGAAAACTGCAAGCTGTCTAGAGGCCCGTCATTTGGTTGAAAGGTTTCTTCTAGGTGGTTCGCAAATCTTAGAGCTTTTTGCTCATTGCTTATGGCCCACTTTCCGTTATCATCTCTGATAGGGGGAATTGGTGTAATTGGCCTTTTGAGTGACTTTGTCGCTTTCCAAAGAGAGTATTGTGTTGTATGGTCACTGCTTAACTGACGTAGGTTCGTACTGAAAGCCTCATCTGGAAAAGTTTGTATTTTTCTCTTCAGTCTTTTCGTAAGTTTATTTAATAGAGTTTTATCTTGCGGGAATCTAGTTTGCTGCCATATTTTTCTTTGCTTATTTCATATAATAGGTCAATTATTTCCTTTGGGTAGGTATTTCCTTTAATTTTTTTTATAAGTAGTGGTGTGTTGTTCCATGCACATTGTTGGATATTATTTCTAAACTTGTTTACTTCAGAATCGAGCTGATATTTGCTTTTTAATGTAGTTTTTAGGTCAATAATAATTTGTAGGTTTAAGCTAAAACTTTCCCAATCTGTAAACTTGTTAACTAATGTCAGGTTGTTTTCTCTGAGTAATATTTTGTAACTTAATTGTAATAATATCGGAAAGTGATCGGAGTTCATGTGGTACCCCTCTTCCACACTCAAATAATTGGTTGATATGTTTTTGACAATGAAAAAGTCGATAAGATATGTTAGTTTCTGGTGGTCAGTCGGCCAGTATGTAGGTTTTCCAGTACTTATGACCTCACAGCGCATGTCTTTCACTGCACTTAGAAGTTGTCTTTCCTTAGTTGAAGTTAATCTCGATCCCCAACGAGTATTTTTAGCGTTAAAGTCTCCGCCTAATATAAATCTCTGTCAAAGGAGTCTGAAGAAGTGTACATATTGGTCTTTGTTTATCGTGTGTCTTGGTGGACAGTATACGTGTACGGCCGCTACTGTTACATTAAATTTATTTGTTTTAATCGATATCGCCACAGATTGCGTGTCTGGCTCTTCATATTTACACTGTTCGTAATAACAGATATTTTCTCTAATAATAACCGCGCTACCTCCTCGGGCCGTGTTGTTAGGGTGCAGCGAATGATAAACCTTATAGCCTCTAAACTTTACAAAAAACTGTTTAGTGAAGTGTGTTTCAGAGATCAAACACACATCTATATTTTCTGTGTCTAGGACTACTTGCAACTCATGTTGGTGTGGCAGCAGTCCGTTCGAATTCCACGCCATTATTTTTAGTGTATTATTTATGATTAATTTTGATAGTGCTTGATTCTAATTTCTCTAGTCTCTTGTGAAATGAGGATATACACTTCAAGATCTGGTTGAGCTTGTCCTCAAGACTTGATGGTTGTGTGCTTGGTTTTACCGCTTTTGCATATCAGGCACTTTTAGATTTATGTGCCGTTATCGCGGCTGTCTGTACAAACTGTGCACTTTGCTTTGTTGTCTTTTTGTCGAGATTTTTAACAATTTCCTTATCGGCACGGTTGTTTTGTGGATTACACCCTCTATAGTTGCTGGCAACTAAACACCCTCTGTAGTTGGCTGGGTAAGGTAAGCCACAGTGGACACACTTAGGTTTTTCTTGTGCAGGTTTGTTGCAATCAACTGTGAGGTGTTTACCTGTACATTTAACACGCCTTGGCTCTTTTGAGCAATACTTTTGGGTGTGACCATAAGCCTGGCATCTCTTACACTGCGGTATTATTTTTGACCTTTTAAGCGGGTTTATTTCAACCTTACACCCTAGGATATGTTTAATGTCTTATATCTTACTGATATCTTCGTCATTCTTAAACGATAACATAAACATGTTCAGCGGTTCTTTTGTTTTCCAACTTAACTTGTTGATTGCATTTTCTATCTGGAATCCTTGCGAAGTTAAATAATCTTTAATCCGATCCGGTAGGCAGGAAGAATGCAGTTTTTTCGCCACTACTCTTATTGGCCTGGTCTGCTTATCCTCGTATGAGTGCCATAGACAGTTATTTTCTGTTAGGCGTCGGGCAATCACTCGGGATTCTTCAGTTTTGGTATTTATTTTCACACTATTACCGCTTAACATTTTGGCGGTAAATGTTTGTACTGGCTGAGATTCAGTCAAAAAGTCGTAGAATGTTTGATAATTCTTAACACCGTCCACTACGATTGGAGGCGGTGCTAGATTTTTTTTTGTGGTTGCCTTCTCTTTGTTGTTAAATTGCTGCTGCTGAGCGCTAGTTCTAGCTTGTTGTAGTGGTGGTGGAGTAAGGGTGGTGTTCAACTTCCTTTTCTTCCTGTTTTTCGCCCTAATCCACCCAGTCTCTCTGGCGAGTTCATCCTCATCCGTGCAGTACTCAACGTCACTTTTAGGAGGTTGAGCAGGTGTTATGGTCTCACTGACCTGTTTATCTGAGGGTTCTGCTTTTTCCTGTGCTTTCAAGCATTTTAATTGCCCTTGAAGTTCTTGTACCTGTTCCTGCAAGCTTTGTATATGGCCGGTCAGTTGACGTACCATTTGTTGCAGGTTTTCTCTGTCCGTATTCTCCTGGATGTAACAGTCATGCAACTGCTTTTCCAGGTCAGTTTTTATTTTAATAGACTGTTTTGCAGCCATTATTTAGTTTTAAGGCGAACGTGACACCTAAAAAATTATAATAAACACTTCATGACGATTTCCGCACTTGTAACTGGGTCATCGCGGTGGCCCCGATAGATCGACGTACACCGGGACGACGGTGTTGTGATGCGTCTGTAAAATACTCTTAACTAGAGCACGCGCGCGCGATCGGTACGTCCGTTCACAATAGTAGTTAAACACACTATAATCAAAGATATGATGAAAAGGCCAAAAGGTCCTTTATTTTTTTTGTGTATTTGTTTCGCGATATCTCCGGCGATTGTGGACCTATTTAGTTTTTTTTTTATTGGTTAGGTTATGCCTCAGGGGTGGTCCCTTAATTTTTTTATTAACTTTATTTGGGTAGATTTGAAAAACTACCCAAATAAAGTTAGTAGTAGTAGCAGTTAGTAGTAGTAGTTAGTAGTGGTAGTTAGTTGGTAGTAGTAGTAGTTAGTAGTTTTCCGTATTTTTTCCACTTAGTATATATTGATGATGTTATAATAACTTCCTGTCACTGTTATTTACATAGTAAGTAGTGGTATAATATTTTGTGTATGGGTAGGTACTACAACTAAAAATATTAATTTTTCCAAAAAAACACTACAAAATAAAAAAATTACTTAAATTTCAGAAGTCAGTGGCGAAAAAAGAAACAAAAAATCCAAAGACACCGATTTCCGCTATGAGAGTTATTTTTCACTTTGTAGTGTTTTCTTTTGAGAAGTTATTAGTATTATTATTAATAGTTAGTTAGTATTAGTAGTTATTAGTATTATTAGTAGGAAGATTTTTTTTGTCCACAATCATTGAAATATTGAACCGGTCGGTTGTTTTTATTATTTGTTGTAGTTTAGGAAACTATTAAAGAAAGTTGTTTATTATATATAGTAGTCTACATAAAGATAAGTAGTAACAATACTAACATTATTGTAAGCTAATATTTTTGCTAATCTATACTAACAAAATATGGATTTTAATTACCTGAAATAAATTATTCTATTCTATTCTATTCTATATACCCAGTGCGATCTTTCCACAAGTTTACCGAGCATCCTATTGAAAGGTTTTCTCTGTCGGACAGATTTATCTTACCAACACTGTCTGTTTATTTTGGCGCTACCTATTTTCAGAAAGAAATGTATTGTTTTGATTTGTGAGAGGTCAGGAAGAAAGTGTACGTTATGTTGTATGAGGTACACTGGCACTGGTTGTTGGGGTACTTTGCACTTTTTTACCTGTATACATTGTGTTGTGTGCTTTATAGTATGTGCCACACAAATGTATATTCTTTCTTTTCTTTAGGTAGGGGTGTCAGTTACAGATAGATTTTCGGTGTTCTCTCTCATCATGTCCTATCTATTTAGCAATCAATTTTTTGATGTAATTATGATTGTTATAAAAACGCCGTGGAAGCGACTGGCTCTTATAACAATATTATTTTAATCTTACTTCAGTGTGGGAAAGAGATGAAGCTATACGTCCTGTATATTTAACAATTTACTAACATTAAACACCACCAAGACTAACTACGTATGTTTTAGTGTTAGTAACCGGACACAGCCCAATGATGACCTCAATTTGAGGGTACACACATGCGGAGATATAAACAGGATAAGCTGTAATTGTTCATATCTAAATAGAGTCTCAAAGACGAAATATTATACTTGGGCGTGATGGTTGACCAGTTTCTGTCTTGGTATCCTCACCTTGAGCAGGTGATTGCGAGGGTCAGAAAGCTTACCTGGATCTTCAAAACATTAAGATACGTGGCTCCGACTAAAATGTTTAGGAGTGATAAGCGACCTAGAAATCTCCTTAACGAAATCTATTTTGCTCTAGCACAATCCGTCCTTCTATATTGTATCCCCATTTGGGGTGGTGCAGCTAAAACTAGATTTTTGGACGTCGAACGTGCACAACGAGCACTTATAAAGATTATGTATTTTAAAACTAAAAGACACTCTACTAAAAACCTATACGAAATCAGTAATATACTCTCAGTTAGAAAGCTGTATATAACTCAAACGGTTCCAAAAAAAAACATAAAACCCTCCCTTATCATATGAATAAGAAACACAAAAGGAGAAAAGATATCATTGCAGTAGTTCCCCCATGTAAAACCAAATTTAGTAGCAGACAATTTCACCATCTCTCAGCTCAAATATACAACAGGATTAATAAAAACATACACAATAAAAACAATCATGACTGTAAAAAAGTTATAACAAACTGGACAAACTCTCTTAGTTATGAGGATACGGAAGCTCTTCTGGTTTATCATGAATAACATAATCACACACCATAAACGATACAAACCTTACTGTTCTCCATATAGTACACTACTCTACACCTCGCCACACCAACACTACACCACACCACGCTACACCACACCACGCCACACCACACCACACTACACCACCCCACACTACACCACACCACACTACACCACATCACACTACACCATACCACACTACACCACACCACACCACACTACACCACACCACACCACACCACAAAACACCACTCTACACCACACCACACCGCACTACACACCACACCCCACATCACATCTAACCGCACTACATCGAACACACACGCCACGCCTAACTAAAGCATACCACAATTCACTTGATACATACTCAAGATGTTAGAATAAGAAATAACAAATTGCCGTAATGTAATATAAACAAATGTAACATTTGCATATCTAAGATATGGAGGAGCGGTGTCTCCTAACACAGGCATTGTTTGCCTAAAAGGAGGCTCCAAACACAAATTATTGTATATGAAGCATTTTGTTTAAATAAAAAATATTTTCATTTTTTCATTTTCATTTCATATTTCCGTCTGGTGGTGGTAGGCCCCCTAAGCTCCCTTACATTACTATAAGCATGCTTTTAAATCATAGGTAGACTTGACTATTTATACAAGATGGCAGGGACATCGACGCGCAAACTGAAACCATGAAATCAGCACATGATTCTAGACCCCCTAGGGTGAAAAATTTTCGTCGGTTATCAAAACGAAAATCAGTTGTTTTACAGAAAAGTACATTACCTACGCAGTCAAAATGTATGGAACAGGTATTTTTTTTAAATATCGAACGAACATTTTCAACGCTTGGGATTCAGAATCATGTACTCAATCCATAGTAACAGGTTGCCCGTCGATGTCCCTGCCACCCGGTATACCTATGACCTTGCAGGTACCCATTTTAAAGATTTTTAGCTATCAACTAGCTAACTGTTTAGTTTGCACAATATTACGTACTCAGTATACCTGTTAAACCATCAAACTTGACTGAATAGCTTTGTAATATGTAAATGTTGAAGCCAAAAGTTAAATAGGGATCAAATTCATGACCTCTCGGGCCCTAAGCCTTTTGCCGATTAGTGATATATGGAATTTAGTTGAAATTCTGTACCAACTGGACAAAAAAGAGCAAAATTTTTTTTCACTCTGTGCTCAGAAAGTCCGTCAGTGTAGCGTACCAGAGCGAGGATAAAATATCATAATTTCCTCAAGCGGAAAAAGTTTTTTTTTTTTTGTCAATTACCAACGAGCCTACAAATATGAAAAAGCATTTATTCATAAGTAGAATAATCATGAATAAAGACTCGACTTATAGCAGTTTCATAAAAAAGAAGAACGTTTTAATTTTGAAAATGGAACTAAAAGCGGCGTGCGTGCATAGCGGCTAAACAAGAAATTAAAAAAAGTAAACTATTTAATATTGTATTGGATTATTTTATTTTCTCGCAATCGTAGTGAAAAGTAGAGTGTAACACACGGCGCTAAAACCCCATTATACCTCGGTTTCTATTTACTCCCTCGCTAAAGCTCGGGAGTAAAACTACCTCGTATATAATGGGTAATTTTAGCCCCTTGTATAACAATCTACTATTTTTATTATTAATTGTGGAAGCTTAGGATCTGTCATTAACATTGTGGATGCTTAGGAGAGGTATATGTTTATCAGTGGACGTACTTCGGCTGATGATTACCAAAGTACATCGTTAATCCAGTGGTCGCAAGCGCAACTGCTGAGCATGAGGTCCTGGGTTCGATTCTTAGGTCGGACAAAGTGTTATTGGGCTTTTCCATCTGTAATTTCTCAGTAGCAGCCCGGAATCTGGAATTTGTGCCCGATGGTGGCAACAGGGTCGCCCCTTGTTACATTGGACTTAAACATAACTGGCGAAATGTGGGTGTACGATAGGTACATCTCTGCCCAACCATTCGGGGAAACAAGGCGTGATGTTATGTTATGATGACAAAAGTACCATCCACCATCATTCCTATTGTAATCATCCCTAATTCTTTCAGTAATTGTAAAAATTTCATGATAGTTCTAACAGACGCGCCAACCTGCCTAATACTTGATCTACGAGTATCAACATTACGATGAAAAGACCCCGTTTGCCAACAACAAATAAGTTTTCATGTTGATTTATTGACCTAGAAAACAAGAAACTTCATCTCTTTTGCCCATTTTTTTATATTATGTTACTACAAATTATGTCCTACTTATGGGATAATTGAAACTTCCGAATATTACTCTTTATCTTTATTTTTTGTGTCAAGAGGTACTTACAACGAAAAAAAGGAATGAAACGAACGTAATAAACGTATTTTGCTTTCTTTCTTGTCTTTTTTTCTAACTTAACAACTTGACTGATACTGCTTTAACGATAGCATATAAGTAACTAGAGAATTATATTTTCAGGAATTTCAATTTTTTTTATTTACAAGGCACGACCAGTTTTTTCATGTAAACACGAATCACGGAGTGACCGCTACTAAGCGTAGGGTGCTGGGTTCAATTCCAAGGTTGGGTAAAGTGTTATTGGGTTTTGCCATGTGTAACTTCTCGGTAACATTCCAGAGTCTGGATTTGTGCCCAATTAACGGCAATAATCTCGGCCCTTATTACACGGGACACATAAGCCTACGGGAAATAAAGGCATATTTCTGTGTTATGTTATAAATGAATTATACTATTCGTTCCAAAGGTAAGTAATTGTTTCCTAAACTGAATCCCACACGCAGGCGCGGATACAGGAGGGGGGGCAACGGGTGCGGTCCCCCCCCCACCCCTGGGCTTCGACCAAACTGAGTGATCCGCGCCTGCCCACACGAACGTTACAGCACATGAATAAAAAACCGAGCAGAATGCAAGCTTCTTAATAGAGCTCAAAATTCTTACCTACTTTGATAGGGCTGTTACTCGTCTATTGAAAATAAAAACAAACCGGGTAAGTGCGAGTCGGGATTGGGCAATGAGCACGGACGGACGGACGAACAGACAGACATGGTGAAATTAAAAGTTTTCCTTCCTTATTTTACTATTTTAAGATAAGTATCTAATAGAAAAGGTCAAACGGAATCCTGCTAAGACGGCCTACAAACACTCTTTGGTATACAAACCTATTAAAACAAAAGTACGAAAAAAATAAGGGAGACCAACAATATACAGGCGGTACGTAAACCATAAGAATAATAAATAATAATTATTTTGGGAAAACCTTACCTAACGCCATCTTTGTTATATTACCTACCTCATAACTAAATACTTCTGTAATAAGCATTACAAATCTGTAGGTATAGGTAGATATAGATAATTACCTGACAAGATCCTTTGGATATACTTATAAAAATAGAAATCTCCTTGGTTTTCCTACCATTATTTGTACCCACTGTACAACAGTTTGGCATTTTTAACACAATTTAAAATTATTAAAACAAAACGTCGCCGCGCCATTCGTATAGCTACCGGTGGCACACCTTAACTTTGTTCGCTTGCTGAGCTGGCTTAAACCGGTTTGTATCCACGCAGGCGCCGGTGCACGTCCCGCGCGCCATGTCAGTGACAGGTCACGCACACATAGCTGTGCATGTAGTAGTGTACCCGCGCAAGGCGTTAGCATAAAGCTTTCATTCTGCTCGGTTATTTATTCATGTGGTTACAGTGACCTACATCCTTTAGAACCACGAGTTGTCTAAGTTCTAAGTTAAGACCAGTCTCACATACAACTTAGTTCCTAGATCAACATAGGAAGGTTTGCTACTTATTTACATGAGATGGTAACTTGTGCAATGAAACGGGACTGAATTTTAGTAAGAGTTCGTTTCGAATCTTTGGGCACACGTTTTAAAATTGTTGCTATTGTTTTAATTGATAACTTGCTTTAGTTAGGTATATTTCTCTATAAAGATATCTAAGAGGCTTCGAATATTGAGTTAATTAAGCACAGTCAACAAAATAATGCAATTCATCCACTTTGCAGTCACTATTTAAGGTAAAGTCCGCACGATGCAAGTTTCCTGCCCGAGGCATACAATAAAATGGAGGCAACACATGACTTGTAACGTCTAAACACCGTTTTGACGGTACAACTTTTATTGTTGCTTCAACTATGGTATGCCACAGGCAACTAAATCGCACCGTGTAAATCGGCCTTTATTTTGTTAAGCTTAAGACAGACTTAGCCATGTCGAAAATTTGACTACTCAGCACCCCTAGAGAAACCCGCAGTTGATTACTTAATTAAATCATGGTCAATTTATGCAATCTGTCCAGCAAGGGTTAATCAGTGATATTTATTATCAGCCTGCATACGTGTCTGGGGGTCTACTCTCTAAGTCCGTCAACGAAGATACGGGCCCGTCCGAAAGTAGTAGAACTATCAAAACAAGTGCCAAATTCTATTTTGCGATCGGGCAAAGCTACATCGGGAGTAGGGTCAATTGTCAAATCGTGGTGTCATTCATTCTTATTTTGGGTCCCAAACTAATAGTATGGCCGTAAGTGATACTTAGTAGGAAGCGCCCGTAATTTCGGGCGGAACTATGGACTTCATGTTTAGGGAGTAGACTCCCTGTTTTGTTGACTGCACATTTTCTTAACACACATAACAAGTATTTCAAGCGCAAATCTAATTTTTACCTTAATCCTTACCTTCTTAGCAGGATCTTTAATATGCTCCTGCACATACTCCTGCTTCAGAGGTTCGGTCTGCAGATCAGGTAGAGAGTGACTGATGCGGATGGCAGCTTGGCGGGAGAGGGAGTCACAGTTGCTTTCCTCAGAGTCCCTCCGTGCCCTGCACCAAAGGGATCTGTTAAGGAAGGTGAAATATGATGATAGTGGTTTAAAGAAAAACAAATGGTTTCGTTTGTTTGAAAAGAGAGAGTGACTTAAACAAAATATAGAAGGAGATCTAATAATGACTAAGTTGAGAAGAGAAGTGGCGGTATCAAATTAAAGTTATACAGGTACAAATTAAATTAGATGGCAAAACTTCATAGATGCGATGGGTACCTAAACACAATCAATCAACTCAGTCTATCGCAGTCCATTACTGGACATAGGCCTCTCCCAAGCACACGTAAGCACAAGCAGTATCTAAAAATGATAAAACTCATACTTCAATTAACAACGGGGTCAATGACCGTAGGTTGTGTTTTATCTTGTTTAGATATCGACACTTATCTTGTCTGTGAAGTTTTGCCAGCTAACTTAATTTCACCTTCTAAAACTAATTGAAATTCAAGACTTTAAAAAACTGCAGGATTAGACTGAGCTTAAAGTAATTCAAAATATAACATTATTAGTTAATAAATAGGTAGGTACTTGTTTTACGGACTACTGCCTTTTTTTTTTTTTTTTTGGGTGGGATATCATCAAATGACCTCTCCCGCTCTGGGCGGAGCGGAAGGGCGTGTCAGACTCTTACTGACTAAAACCCACCCGTGTTCCTTCAGTTGCCTGTGCGCCAGGGCCACGGTAACTCTTTCGAACAATCCGCAGCCCCGGCAGGTACTGTCTAAAATCTTGTAAATATTGTTTAAATAAATACCTACAGTGAAAAGGGAAATAAGGTAAATCTTGATTTCTCAGAAAACGTTGTGTCAATATGAAAATACTATGAGTCGTTGTTTTTTGTATTTGTGTGTTTTTTCTTTGCGTCATGTTTACCGCAAATAAACGTATTTTCTTTCTTTTCTTTATTTCAAAAGTTCCTTAAGAGCTTTAGTTGAGCGTCCTTCAAACTAAATACTAAACAAGTTCCATCTTAAATTGTCAAAGATACTAAATTGAAAAGCACTTCACAGGAAATTCACATTGCAAATGTTTAAAATTCAATTTCATTGCAATCTGCAAAATGTCTGCTAAACATGTAGTCAACGTTAACATCTTACTTCCGACGCCTGAAGTCTGTTCTAAATATTCAAGTTTACTGGAACACGAAGTGCTAAACGAAAAATGGATGTAAGGAAATAATTATGAACTTATGTAGTGAGCCTTTCAAAATATGGATACTGCTGTGACTGACGTATAACAGATTATGCAAATGGAAGCTTCAATGTAGCACTCTCTTTACAAGGATTAATTTATTTGTCCAGCGATTCTATTCTGTAAAAATGTGAGTTTGAAGTGAGCTGCCATTCCACCTGATGCTAGAGATCTCTAAGGATTGACAACTCACTTCAAACTCACTTTAGCTAAGTTTTCACGGTTTTTCGACAGAAATAGCATTACAGGTATAATAAGGAGGAGAGTTTAAGGATGTCAGATCTCTTCTGTAAAAATCTCGTCATGAAAACTTACGTGAAATGAGTTGCCATTCCACCTGATGTTAGAAGTTGACATGAGTATTTACTTGTAAAGTATTATGTTATTTTAATTATTGTGAATGTGAGGACTTTGTGGGTAATTGCTTTCTTTTCTTTTTTCTCATTTAATTTTAATCATGATCTGGCAGTTTGAGTAATTTATGCGGCCTACCCAAATGTCCTTTCTTTGGTATTGATCGTCGAATCGTTGAGCTCCTTAATTCCTGACTTCCTGAGTCGAGCTGCACGATTACTGACAAATGCGTGCACTGATTGGACAGGTCCACTCAATCTTTGTGGTTCTTTCCTCAAAAGACCATTTCAGATACCAATCTGCATGGTCTTCCCATGACCTGAGCAAGATTATGTCTGGACTTTAAAAGAGACTGTGACCTCTGAGTTTGTTTCGGCCTTTCTTCTCAAAGTAGTCAGATAGAAAACGCCGACCTCATCTAGTTTAAAAAATATGATTGACGTTTAAAAGTGTTTGTACAAACCTACTAATAGAAATAAAATAATTTATCATTTGACACAATTGTCACTTCACCAAAATTATCACGGCGAAATTTTTTCAGAATCGATCGGCATCCTTAAACCCTCCTCCTTACTATTACCGGCAGTTATACTCAGTAGAAGACCTAAGATGGTCATTACATAAAATATCCAGTTTTCCACCTCGTTTACTCCTACATATCCATGCTTTTGTATATCTCCGTAGTCAAAGTCTGCCTCCAAGCATCGTTACTATGTTCCGGTTTGAAGGATGTGACTCTACAATGGAAAAGCATCTGCTTTGTCTGTGGTGCTACAGATATCCAAAGATAACGTTGGCCACTTAACATCAGGTGGGATCGTCTTTCTCCTTTAAAAGGAAAAATACTAATGTTTTACCTACCTTCCCATAATCCACCTCCACATAGAAGAACACTGGTAGCCAACCGCAGCCAACAGTACAGCGGCCATTGCTAACGTTACGAGCACAACAGAGTCCTCTCCTACTTTTACCCACCTTACTCCTTCCACTTCATTGCAGCCCGAAGTACTCCTATCTCTGCCAATATAGACCTCTGCTGCAGCCTTTCTTCTTCTTCCCTAATACTATTAGCTCTTGTTCAACCTACCTTCCAACAATCCACCTCCAAGTAGCAGCACATTGGTAGCCAACCGCAGCCAACAGTACAGCGGCCATGGCAGCTAGTAGCAGAGCTGCTGCGTATTCTACGGAGCTGCCGCGCACTGTCGCCGGGCCTTCCAAGCTCTCGGCAGGCCACACTCCTGGGAATAATAGAAAAACCTTTAGAGCTAGCTGTTCTTGCGACTTCTTTCCATACAATAATCCAAACCATTTCACCCTCATAGGGGTGGATTTACGTCGTCGTGACGAATTTCAAGTTTGTCCATTTTATGATAATATATCAGTCATAAAGTGGTATGAAAGATTTGGGACATCATATATCTAAAATAAATAAGTATAATACTTATTTATTTTAGGTATATGATGTCCCAAATCTTTCATACCTGCACTTTCTTATGTAGGAGTATTTCTTTTAAATCGATGATGTATCTAAGGCAATAATGCTTCTTTTTGCGGCTTCTTTAAACTAATAGGTACAGCCTATTCAGATAACGATTAACTGAACCCACATTTAATCCTTCTGGAATTTTCGGAGTTTGTTAGTCACGAAGACCACATTTGTATACGAACAATACGATATAAATGCTACTCCTTCATATTTAATAAGGGCGCGCTAATAGCCATTCAAATGCTGTGTTTGAGCTGTAAATTGGATCCATTTAACACCAAGCTATTATACAATTTTATAAGTATTAAAAAGTAATAAATAAAAAAGTAATTAAGTAATTTTTAATCCTGTTTTATGTATTTTATATTCATTATCACTCACCTAATATTGCAAAAATCAAGCAGTTACAAAAAAGTTATACATGCAAATAATTTATCTATCACGAAAGCACAACAAAACTGAAAGTTTCATAGTCCGACCGTCTTATATCACTGACCTACCTCAAAAACTTACGTACTACTATATTAACACTTCAGAACATACGTGGGAAATATTGCACCTGAAACACTGAGGATAGGTCTTAATAATTTACAATAACACCGTGACATTCGTTATTCGAATATTGATTACAGTTTACGGTTCAAGGCTTCGTTTATATCCAATAAACGATAATCGATGATTCATTTTCCTTGAAAATTGTGTTTTTCTCGGAACCGAACGGAGCTTAAAGCTTATTTTATTATTGGACAATAATAATTTCTCGGTTTTTTATTCACAATATTCATAAAAAAACACGAAATTATTATTGTCAACAGTAGCTCGTGGCTAAAAAACAACAGCCGCACGGGTTAAGCTATGCTTTCCGCGGTCGGTCCGTGGATGGGAGACCATCTTTACATACCGAGACCCCTCCATGCCTCGGAAAACACGTTAAGCTGTTGGTACCGGCTGTCATTCGTGGATCTTTGACAGTCGTTACGGGTCGTCAGAAGCCTGAAAGTCTGACAACCAGTCTTAGCAAGGGGTATCATATTACCCAGTAACTGGGTTGTGGAGGCCATATAGGCGTCACTCCATGTAACCACCAATCCGTGTAGGTACCTACCGGTAGAATTTGTGATGCAACGATTTTTTTTGTAGCTTCCATTATTTTTTTTAAGGTAAGATAATGATTTATTTCTCACCACAATATATTAGTACATTTTCAAATTAATAAGAACAATACATCATTGGTTTAATGACACTGTGGGAGACTGGTGCCTAAGCTAGGCGTAAAGCCTGGACACCAGGTCTTCACCCCTTTGGAAGCAATTACATTTAAATCAAATTATGCGCTCGTACTCACTCACTATTCCCACTATTCCAACTCCGCGCACTATTTCAACACTATTCTCACTATTCCAAATATAAACAAAAAAATTACTAAAAAATATATCACTGTTAACCCAAAAACTACTAATCGCTTGGAAACATTTAAAACTAAACTTTTAAGTAAATTACCATTTTTGTCGACTAATGATGCCCCTAATAAACAATATAATATTTTTTTTAATATGTATTGTAAACAATTTGATAACACATTCATTCCAAAGACTTTCTCGGTGAATAGTAACGCTTCCTTCAGTGACTGGGCCCCCATTGGTATACATAAAAGTAGAAAACGACTTTATGAATTATAATTATGATGAACGGACTTAATTTAACTTCAACGGACTTGATTTAATTTATATGTTAAGAATTATTCTACATTATTTAATAAAGTTTTTAGTATGGCCAAGTCACGTTATTTGAAATCAAAAATTAAAAATGGTAGTAATGTAATTAAAATGACATGGACTATCATTAATAGCGAAACGGGAAAGTCATGCAACCGATGTAGTAACTACAGCCTTGATATTGATGACAATATAATTAAATCAGATTCACAAGTCGCCGCGGCCTTTGAAAACTTCTTTACAAATATTCCCGTATCCACTACTAAATCTCTAAACTCATCACCCACTGCTGCAGTGTCTTTACTTAAAGAAAACGTCCCTGTTTGTGATTCTGAATTTCATTTCCAATATGTCACCTGTAAAGATATAATTAAAACCTTTCAAACGTTAAATGTTAAAAAGACCGCAGATCTATGGGGTAATTCTGTGGACGTTGCCAAGTCGATTATAAACATTGTATCACTTACTTTAGCTGGTATTTTTAATAATTGTGTTGACCGTGGTGAGTTTCCTGATCTTATGCAAAACAGTAAAATAATACCGTTGTTTAAATCAGGTAGAACATCAGACTCTACTAATTATAGACCTATTTCAGTGCTACCTACCTTTAGCAAAATTTTTGAATAACTTATTTTGAATCAAATGCAAACATTTTTTTATAAACACAAATTACTGCATAACAAACAGTTCGGTTTTACAAGGGGTCGGTCGACTACTGAGGTGAACTTTTAGGGCATGTTTATAATGCATGGGAGTACAAATGCGATGCTTTGGGAATCTTTTGCGATTTGTCCAAGGCGTTCGATTGTGTTCTTCATGAAACATTAATCAGGAAACTGCACCACTACGGAATCCGAAACGCCTCTCTGGATCTTCTTACTTCTTAGTTAAGTGATAGGATTCAGAGAGTTGATGTTAACGGAAAACGATCACCCGGATCTGTAGTAAGAATGGGGGTCCCCCAGGGTTCAATTCTTGGTCCATTTTTATTTCTTATTTATATAAATGACTTGCCTTACCTCATTAAGGATAAACATGATATAGTATTGTTTGCAGACGACGCTTCACTTTTATTTAAACTCAAACGTCAGCAGCTGGTTACTGACAATGTAAACAGCGCTCTCGCAATAGTAGTTAACTGGTTTAATGTTAATAACCTACTTCTTAACGAGAAAAAAACGAAATGTATTAAGTTTACGATACCTCATGTTAGACAAGTAGAAACTAGTGTTCTCATAAAGGGTGAAGTGTTGAAACCCGAAGATACCACAGTATTCTTAGGCATAACTTTGGATGCTAAGCTTCAATGGGGCCCCCATATAGACAAATTGTCGAAAAAGCATAGCTCTGCAGCATATGCCGTTAGAAAAATTCGTGATTTAACTGAAGTAGAGACTGCCCGTTTAGTATACTTTAGTTATTTTTATAGTGTGATGTCGTACGGTATTCTGTTGTGGGGAAATGCCGCCGATATTCAGACAATTTATGTGTTACAAAAAAGGGCAATTCGTTCAATTTATAAATTAAGTCCCAGACACTCCCTCAGAGATAAATTTAAAGAGATTAATATTATTACTGTTCCTTCTCAGTATATTTATGAAAATCTTTTGTATGCACATAGAAATATTAATCTGTTTAAAAAATACAGACTAATCATTTCTACAAATAGTTACATTAAAGGCACCTTTGAACGTGGACATTTACAATAAAATAGAATTCATTCTAGTCCTCCTTCCAAAAGGTAGTTTCGTATGGAGTAGAATGGGCACGAAACTCCATCGTTACTCTTTTATTTATTAGATTGCAATAGTTTGTATACATTAATTATATAATTTCTATGTATAACCAAAAACTTTATGGCAAAAACAATTATTCTGTAAGCCAAATAATATAAAACAAACTATTTTCACCATTATTATAGATCAAATTCATCAATTAATTCACATGCATCAAATAAATAGCGAGTTCTTTCATGCGGAGCTATCGGAGCTATGATTCCTATCCCGAGGATCATGATGTCGCATCCCTAGATTAACTAAAGCCAGTGACTTGTATATTTATTCGTGGACCCAATAAAACATACAGGACGAAATGTCTTTTGTTACTCATAAGAGTGCCTTCGCATATGGCGTTGCTTTACATCCCATAAACGTCGCGTAGACGCTACGATGACGACGCGTAGACGCTGCGTAGACGCTGCGTTTATACAGCGTAGACATGGAGATTTAAAAGTAATGTAGCGTTTGAAGCATTTTCATCGCGAAAACGCAGCGTATACGTTCGAAAAACACGTACGCTACATGCGAAGGGTGCCTAAACCTAAACCTTTATCAATATTCAAAGGATAGGTTTACAACAAAAGACGAATTGAAGTGGAAATTAACAACTCACAGATTGAATAGAAATTAATTTTAATAGTTCAATGAAGTGAGAATGTATAATGCTGTTTTTGCCAAAAACCGATTGGTTTTGTGTTTGCCAAAAACCGATTTGAAATAAAATAAATTACTATAGTTCATTCAATCGTAATTTTTAAACGTTTATCAGAATGTGGTGCAAAATTAAATACAATTGCTTAAGAGTTTGGCAGTTTTCACTTTCATCGTTCATTGTAGCGGTTATAAGAAGGTCGTTTTTAAGCGGAACCTGTATGTGCTGTTACTGACAAGTTCATGACTTATTATTTAGAGGTGACAGAAGGTAAAGCTCTGAACTAGTTAATTTTCTAATAATTCCCTATTAGGTGCTACAAAATAAAGTAAAAACAATTAATAAAACCATGAACGTTGTAAACAGCTTAAAACAATGCCCTAAAAACTAAATACTAAAAAACAACCAAGTCCTAATTAAAATATCCGAAATCAAGACAAAAGGTGAAAGCCCAGAGAGTGTTGTTTTTCTTAAAAAAATAGGTTACAAGAAAGAAAACTTAGATTTCACAAAAAAAGTCAATTCAGAGCTGCTTTTGAAACAAAATCTCTTGTTTACAACGCTTTAGGGATTCTTAAAAACATTATTTATATTTTATCAAATTTTTTGACACCCTGATTATGCTTGAGACTTGCTCATAATAATAAAACGTTAAAAAACTTTCTTAATTAAAATCAAAAGCAACAATAAATATGTTCGTTAAGACTTTTTCTATGTTCGTCAAACAAGATTCGTTATCAGTAACAAGTATAATAAGGAGAAGGAAAGAAAATTTCATTAATTCATTACACTCTAATGATTTGATAAAAAATTTCCTCCTACTCAATTCTTTTAAGAAATAGACCGCCTAATATCGATACGTATGAATAACGAAAGAGCATATTGAATAATTAATCATCAGACTCTCATAATCACAATACTACTGTAGAGGTATGAGAAACAGGGTGTAAAGCTCACTCATACTCTATTGAAAAGGGAGGATCCTCCGACCAGACGGGTGTTGTGTCTGGTGGGCAACTGCCCGACGATTGATGTCGGGGTGTTGTATATATGCTAGTTGCGCGGTAAACTCTGCTTGCGCGATGCAGGATTTTGCGTGACGTCAGTCTGATGCGTAGCTCGCATGTGGCGTTGTAGATGCCGGTACACTACCTATGTTCTCAAAACATTAACTTACGGAAGCCTACTTCAACATTCTTGTTACACTACCTATGTTCTCAAAACATTAACTTACGGAAGCCTACTTCAACATTCTTGAGATAACGCTAAGAACGTAAGCAGCTTTTAAAACAACAAAAAATCATATAATTGTGGAACTCACTTCCGCCTAGCATTCGAGATTTAAAATCTATTTCTCATTTCAAATACCGAGTAAAAGAGCATTACCTTTCCTTTTAACTGTGAGAATTTATATATTTATATATATAAGTTTATTTATTTTAGGATTATGTATTTTTTTAAGTATATGTTATTTTATTTATACTTTGCATTATATGTAAGTATATTTTATATCCTAGTTTAAGACGTCACAAATCAAATTCTTCTCTTCTTGTTCTCACACACTATTGTCTACATTTCTTTTTCATTTCTCCTTTCGCAGGTCTGCTGGAAGAAATTTCTTAAGAAATAAGCAGTACCTTTGTACTTAATACTAATATGCCGTATTTGTATCTATTTTACTGTGTGTACATAAATAATAAAATAAATAAATAAATAATTTTGTCATTTCACTGAAGTTTTATTTTGTTCTCAATAGTCTTTGTTTCATTAATCTTCTTTGCCACAATAAGTTGAGTTTTGGTTATACAACCGGCTGCGCACAGTGCTCGTCTGCTCGAATCTCGATACACGCACGCACACGCACTCTCATATAACGGGTGTAAAAAGACACTTAGAAGCTGACAACAGCTAAAGCGCGGTCACTGTCGGATTGCATAGAAAAGAAAGAGAAGCGCGATGACACAACGCTGGTAATTTATTGCAAAATATGAAGCAATTATCTATTTACAAAATCTATTGATTGGACTTAAAAATTTAAACACTGTTACGTTAATGTGTTGCTTGTAGAATAATCTGTCATAAAATTAGAATGATTGCATGTATATTAGTATGGTTTTTAATCGTTAAAATAAATTTTTAGAGGTGTCTTCGTGATTTTTTCTATCGTATCAAATTTGTTGTATTATGTTTTCAACACACTATCTAACTAGCATATATCCTGAAGAATAACATATATTTTTCTGATTTTGTTTACTGCAGTAGATCATATACTTTTAGGCATTATAAAACTTGCGTTTAGGTCCTGTAGTCCCCTTAAAAAAGCCGAGTGTCACTTGTACTCCCTGTCATTGCTATGATTTTTTTCTACCGGGCCATTCCTGGGAACCATATGGTTACGGAGATACCGAAGGTCAAAATTCCAAATATTTCTGACGTTTTTTTACGAAAATAAGTTTTTAATGTTATAACATAACTTCAAATACCCCCACGATCCCTGTACTGTTGCATGCACCCATAAGCACAATGATTTGCGTGCGTTACGCTGCGCACTACCGTAAACAGCGATTTTTACACCAAAAATAAAATTCGTTTCCCAGCAATTATTTTTGTGCACTATTACTTACTTTGATGTACAGAATGCGCAGTTGACGGCTATGTGATGGGTCTATTTACACCTTGTATAATAGAAAGAGACATAGAGAGAGAGAAATTCGCATGGAGGGGGCATAACGCTATTTCCTTGTACTAGTCATCTCCTGCCGCAAGCAGCGTTAAGGAACTCCGTTCAAAAAACTATCTCTATTTCGTTGGCGCCATCTTGAATTTTGATTTTTACCCCATAATTGTTGTCAGTGCCCTCGAAAATCTTGAAAACAACACTAATGACGAAAAATTTGCAAATTTTTGGTGGCGCCAACTTCGTTACAATAACAAAACACCACAATTTGACAAAATAGTCAAAGCAAAATTCTTAAGTTCCCATAGAACCAATCCCATAAATGTCATGTCACTCACAATGTTATTATAACAGGAATACGATCATTATAATTATTTTCCCGGAACCTTTACAAGGTGTGAACGATAAGGGCGAGTGTTAGCAAATATTATATCGTTTGTCAGGGTCGCGTCACCCTTACGTTTGTAAAAGTGATGTGAAAACAAGCTCAAGGCTGTAAACGACGTATTTCTACGAAACATTCCTGTTGGCAATGTCATTGTCAGCAAAAAGACGATAAAATTAATACTAATAGCATGTTTATCTTTCTCTTTTTTTTGTATTCCATATCTTATGGAATCACTTGTCTCCCATCTTATTCAGTGGAAATAGTTTATGTACATTCCCGGATAAAAAGCAAATACATTGGATGCTTTTTCATATCCAGGATTGATACGCCGGATATGATCTACGTGTGTGCCAAACTTCATCAAAATCCGTTCAGCCATTTATGCGTAGGTAGGTAATAGTACCACAGAGAAACTTCTCTACTCTTCAATCTTCACAAACGTTTACATTTTAATACATTTAGAAAAGTAGAAAAGATGTCATAGATATAAATTATCATAAGTCTCATCATAAATCAAGTCATTACCAAAAATATCTAATCAGAAAGTTCAATTTACCGAATCTCAACTCTAGCGACTTGATTCTCTAACATAAACAACACATCCTGCACACTTTTTTAGAACTTACGAACCAAAATTGTTTTTCGACTACCACGCGAACGAACTAGGGGCAAACTAAATAGCCTTAAATAATCAAAGGCATTCATAATGCAGTTTGTAAGAAATATATTTTAAAGGGATGTAAAGCATGTTTAAAGAATAGAAATATGTGTACACATATGTCCTCTTCACCGTATCCGACAGCGACCCAGACTAATTTTCATTCTTTACGTGAGGAGAGCTCATGATAACTAGTAAAACCAAATTCTTAATTCTACTTAATATTATAAATGTGAAAGTTTGTGAGAATGGATGGATGGACTGATGGATGTTTGTTACTCTTTCACGCAAAAACTACTGAACGGATTTGGATGGAATTTGGAACACAGATAGTTTATAACCTGGATAAATACGTAGCATACTTACATACTTTTTATCCCGGTAGTACGTTCCCGTGAGATAATTTCCGACATCCACGCGGGCGAAACCGCGGGCAAAAGCTAGTACTAAATAATACTTAATACTCAGAAACTAACAATACAATGTCTATAGATAACATTGAATTGATATCATTATTTTGTAGACAATTTAATTTAGAATTTCGTCTACAAAATAAATTAGTGTATCATGTGTGTTTGAAGCTGGGGAAATAAATAGAAATATAATAATTACATTAGAAAAGTACGTCTATTCAGTTTGTGTTGCTCATGTTCATCGTTGAACGAGAAGTAGTTTTCCATAATGGGATTAAATTTACAATGCTTTTTCAATCTGCTCTCATTTGAACAACATTTATTTTTGCTAGTTATGTTAACCATATCTAGATTCCGTGCCTAATGCTATTGAGAAATTTTTCATGGAAAAAACCTAATACCAATTTGTCCGAACCAGCGGGATAATCGCGTAACACACTAACAGTAGGAATGGGTTTCATTTTGACATTTCAACGTCATTGATTGCGTTATTTACATTGTTGAGCTGACAATTTTTTCGAACATTGAAGCAATGGATTAGCAATATGCTTCAAAATCATTCAGATTGCGATTTAAAGTTTGTTACGCAATTAGGGTGATCAACAGTCTGCCTGGATCGCTGATTGTTCGAAAGAGTTACTGTGGCCCTGGCGCACAGGCAAACTGAAGGAAAAAGTAAGTATAAGTCTGACACGCCCTCCCGCTCCGCCCAGAGCGTGAGAAGTTACTTGATGATTTCCCATCCAAAAAAATATGGTGGTCAACATTGTAACAAAGATCAGCATTTGCGGTTTGGTTTACTAAAATTACTATAAACATAACATAACATAATATCACGCCTGTACTCCCCGAAGGGTATGGCAGAGGAGTACCTATAGTACACCCACATTTCGTCAGGTAGTCCCACGTAATAGGGGGCGAGCCTATTGCCATCAACCAGGTACAAATCCAGACTCCTGGCTGCTACTGAGTAAATGCTGATAAAAAAAACTATAGTAGCTGATAAAGATTGTCTTTAACTGCTACTATATTCTACAAAAATTTTATTTCCCAAAAAATCAGAACTTTTAATATAGGTACATTAAGTTCAAGTATCGATACAATACCAGCAAATTAACGCTTTCAAACTAATAACAGTACATTTTTGTGTCAGTAACTCGGATCGTATGCAACGTCTTGTTACAGTATTATGCAAGGAGTATAGAACAAAGTTTCTGGCATCATTCTGCGAGTTTATTTCAGTCCATATTAGTACATTTTGGTCCATATAAAACAAAATATCGTAAGGAAACCTGAACAAAATGTTCTTAAATCAACAAACAATGACTAAGGGAGAGCAGGCCTAGTGGTATCGGTTCCGAATGAGAGCAGCGGTGCCTATGGTCCCGACTTACGGGTAGTAGACCGTGGGTTCTAACCCAGACAGGAACTTTGCTTTGTGTCATTTATTTCATCACTACTGCTCTCAAAACGGTGAAGAAAAACGCTGTGAGGAAATCGGCATGTCCTAGAACCAAATATTTGAAGACATGTATCATCCACCAACCCGTACTGGGCCCACGGGCTGGATTACGGCCCACTCCCTTTCACAGAGAGGAGGCCTGTGTCCCAGCAGTGGAAATATTATAGGCTGATTATACAGTGACCAAGAATGGCAATCAAGCAATTTCTTCACTGTGAGAGAAGAGGCCTTTGCAAGAAGTGGCAATCTTAAGGTTGATATATTATAATTAAAGCATATCGACGGTGAAGTATCAATATCTAATAACTAACATTTTAGCGATTTTCACTATAGTGAATATTCGTAAGTAAAATATGAAAGACCTCGTATTTGCAAAGACATAAGGTCTGAAATCATTATTACCATCACAAGCGTTTCCTACTATTTTTAAAATCTAAGTAACTTTTTGATTCAAATCTTAAAAACTACAAAATTTTAAAAAAAAGTCGCCTCCTGTAAAATCATGGTTTTGTAGTTTTTAAATATTGATGCTACAGCGTCGATATAGCAAACTGATGTGTTTCATTACTAAAGCAAAAAATAGTTTTAATATTTTAATAATATTTAAAAGTTTCGGTACACAAAGGGTTATAAATTCGCTGAACTACCAGTAAAATCACAATTTTATGAAGTAGCCGCATACAACAAAGACAAATATTTAAATAATGCTTGTTACGGTTTTATCAAGTACATGCTGGTGAAACTCAAAACGCATTTATAATGAATTTTGTGGTGAAACAGAGGATACCACAAATTTGCTTAAATAGAAAAGTCCAGACATATATTATATTTTTTTGGGAAAATGCGTGAATTTGTGAAGAGTGGTTTTCGACCCTAAAATGTTTGAAACTTTTATAAATTATTTGTGCCACCATTTATGTAGATTCACGTAAAGGTTACGTAAAGTCAGCAGATTTATTAAATTTTTGTCACATGTGATCGATTTTTTTTTAGTAAATGTGAAAGCAACAGACGATCGACAAAAAAAATACTATAGTGGATCGTATTTTTATTGATGAGATAAATCAACAAGTGATGTCCACGTCTATCTCGATTTTACCCTGGATATTAATCGAAAATGATTAAATTGAGGTATGTAAGAAGCCGACTGTTGATAATTGATCGCCAAAACACAACATATCGAGCGACAATAACGATCGAACCAAATAATTTTACTTTGCAAGCTTTCTGGCTTCGCCTGCTCTCGTTTCGGCACAAACCAGACAGGAATATCTCATAGCGTGGTCAAAATATTAGCCAGTTAGCAAGAGAATAGTAGAGCGGGCTGGCCAGAATGCTTTGACTGTACATTTATAGAAACAAAACACCATCTTCTTAAACAACCACAATTACTTTAACTTCAAAGGTATCAAGAACTCTAATTGAACGGTAAACCTGAACGCGAGTGATCCGAACTTTATTGCTTCGCAGAACGAGCGGTCAGTGGGAACTATCACTAACTTTGAGTGTGGGATACTAGAACTTTGAATTGTGTTATTCTAGTATTGTAAATGAGGCCGCACACGCACCTCACGCTACACGCACCTTGCATTCACGTTTCCACAATCGGGAATATATACATGTGATTCAAATTACGGCTTTTTTATATTTGTATTACTTCAGAATTATGCCGCCATCAATATTTTTGATTACAATTTCTTTTTGGGCAAGTATTTTTTTTTAAGTACTTTAAAACTGTGGGAAATTCAAATATTTGAAAAGCGACGCCTTTGTTCAGAGCGAATGTAAAAGTCTATGACAACATTAAATGTCAATGTGTTTTATTGGAGTGTTTGCGATTCAGTTCGTTGTCAATGACATAGACTATGACGTCACACCAAGCGCGCCAAAATGAAGGGCGTTTAAGGTGGTGTCGGTTGGCTATTTTAACTACTTTTTTAATTACTTTCAATTGAATATATGGCGATGTAAATTACCGTTCTTTTTTTTAATACTTGCATATTGCCTATTACTGCGCTACATTTTAGCTCGGCGCAAATCTATCGTGTACACGCATATCGGACCCACAGTCGTGGCGCAGCTTCCAGAATGTCGACATCATCGTCCGACGATACAGATTTCGTGATGTGGCGTATAATGAGAAAAAAATAAAGTTATCAGGTTCACCCGTTTAATCAAGATAATTATGTACTACAGTTTACGGTAATTTCAAAATTTCGCAAGAGTTACGGTTCGACGAAGAAAAGTTTCATTTATATCACTGAATGTCTCAAAACACAGACATGTCTGTATAATTTAGGGATTTTTCAATAACCTCAACGTAAAATTCAATATTGTCTTTAAATTTTGCAAATCAGCGGCCGCAATATACGAACATGTTCGATTCTGTATTCGTGTAGCGCGGCAATCGTCTCGCAACAAACTGCACCCGCTACAAATGTACCCGTCGCTTGCGTGTACGCAGATATACGAAGCCGTTTAATGTGTCGCGTTTCAAATGTGGTGCCACAATAGTCGTAATAAAAGTGTATGTCTGGTGTGCGGCCTGCCTTAGTTCAAAGTGTGTAGCGATACAGAAGTGCGATGGTTTTAAAATTCTATCTGAATGTTGGCTTTTTCCAAGAAAAACTACGTCACAGGAAATTTTTCTGTATCATGTGTTGAAAATCAACGTTATCTCATAAACCTACACAGATACACGAAATAAAAATAACTCTTTGAAAGACTTGTGAATCAAGTAGGTAATGGAACCCGAAACCGTATCATGGGAGTAGGATAAAAAATTCAAAACTAAGGGCGTTAAGAGCACCCAAAGCGATCCCGGAGTGTGCACCACAAGGGTATTTGAGATACAAAACACAGCTTCTTACATAACTTTATCTAAAGTGATATAATAAATATGTCTAAACTCATCACCCACTGCTGCAGAGGCTTTACTTAAACAAAACGTCCCTGTTTGTAATTCTGAATTTCATTTCCAATATGTCGCCTGTAAAGATATAATTAAAACCTTTCAAACGTTAAATGTTAAAAAGACCGCAGATCTATGGGGTAAATCTGTGGATGTTGCCAAGTCGATTATAAACATTGCAGCACCTACTTTCGCTGTTATTTTTAATAATTGTATTGAACGTGGTGAGTTTCCTGATCTTATGAAAAACAGTAAAATAATACCGGCGTTGTTTAAATCGGGTAGTACATCAGACCTTACTAATTATACACCTATTTCAGTGCTACCTACCTTTAGTAATTTTTTTTAAAAACCTAATTTTGAATCAAATTCAAAGATTTTTTTATAAATACAAATTACTGCATAACAAACAGTTCGGTTTTACAAGGGGTCGTTCGACTACTGATGGTCGGAGTTGAACTTTTAGGACTTGTTTATAATGCATGGGAGGACAAACGCGATGCTTTGGGAATCTTTTGCGATTTGTCCAAGGCATTCGATTGTGTTCTTCATGAAACATTAATCAGGAAACTGCACCACTACGGAATCCGAAACACCTCTCTGGATCTTTTTATTTCTTACTTAAGTGATAGGATTCAGAGAGTTGATGTTAACGGAAAAAGATCATCCGGATCTGTAGTAAGAATAGGGGTTTCCCAGGGCTCAATTCTTGGTCCATATTTATTTCTTATTTATATAAATGACTTGCCTTACCTCATAAAGGATAAACATGATATAGTGTTGTTTGCAGACGACACTTCACTTTTATTTAAACTTAGACGTCAGCAGCTGGTTACTGACAATGTAAATAGCGCCCTCGCAATAGTAGTTAACTGGTTTAATGTTAATAACCTACTTCTTAACGAGAAAAAACTAAATGTTACGTTAGTTTACGATACCTCATGTTAGACAAGTAGAAACTAGTGTCCTCATAAAGTGTTGAAACCCGAAGATACCATGGTATTCTTAGGCATAACTTTGGATACCAAGCTTCAATGGGGCTCCCATATAGATAACTTGTCAAAAAAGCTGAGCTCTGCAGCATACGCCGTTAGAAAAATTCGTGATTTAACTGATTTAGAGACTGCCCGTTTAGTATACTTTAGTTATTTTCATAGTGTGATGTCGTACGGTATTCTGTTGAGGGGAAATGCCGCCGATATTCAGACAATTTTTGTATTACAAAAAAGGGCAATTCGTTCAATTTATAAATTAAATCCCAGACACTCCCACAGAGATAAATTTGAAGAGATTAATATTATTACTGTGCCTTCTCGGTATATTTAAGAGAAAAAAAATTGTATGCGCATAAAAATATTAATCTGTTTAAAAAATACAGTGATATTCACAATATATTTAGGAACGAACACAAATTTGTTGTTCCTACAACCAGGCTCAAAAAATAGGTGGCTCGTTTAGACGTTTAGATGTTTATAATAAACTTCCTAGCCACATTCAAGATCTAGACTTCAATAAATTCAAATCTTTTATGAAGCGGAAACTATACCAGAAAGCCTATTATACTGTGAAAGACTACATTGAGGACAAAAAAGCTTGGAATTGAGTTGCTCCAATAAATTTACACAGTGAATGTTGATTTTATTTTTTAACCGACTTCAAAAAAGGTTCTCAATTCGACAGTTTTTTTTTAAGTGTGTTAGCTCAGAACTTTTTTTTGGGTGAACTGATTTGAAAGCTGGTGCTTCACATGTAGTCCCGTTTAAATTTGATCAAGTACTGACCAGTAGTTTTTGAGTTATCCTTAATAATGCGTTTTTTTTTTCCACTTAGTTTATATCGATGATGCTATAATAATTTCCTGTCACGGTTATTTACATATCAAGTAGTGCTATACGAATGTGTGTGGGGTAGGCACGACAACCAAAAAGTGAAAAATAAAAACTTTTTACAAAAAAACAACCGACTTCCAAAAAAAGCACTAATTTTTTTTAAAAATAACTTTAATTTCGGAACTCGGTGGCCAAAAATGAAAATACACAACCAAAGACACCGACTTCCGAAATTAAAGTTATTTTTCACGTTTTTATGTGTTTTTTTTTTGGAAGTCGCTGTCTTCGGTTGTGTATTTTCGTTTTTGGCCACCGATTTCTTTTTGGAAGTCGGTTTTTGTTAACTATTTTAGACATGAATATTTACTATAACATGTATTATATTTTTTTCATTATTGTAAATATGAGGACTATGTGCGTCCTTGTTTCAGTTTTATTCTTAGTCTGGCAGTTTAAGTAGTTTATGCAACCTACCCAAATGTCCTTTCTTTGGTATTATTCGTCGAATCGTTGAGCTCCTTAAGTTCTGAATTGAGCTGCACGGTTACTGACAAATGCGTGTAAAGTATTATGTTATTTTAATTATTGTGAATGTGAGGACTATGTGGGTCATTGCTTTTGTTTTTTTTTCTCATTTAATTTTAATCATGATCTGGCAGTTTGAGTAATTTATGCCGCCTATCCAAATGTCCTTTCTTTGGTATTGTTCGTCGAATCGTTGAGCTCCTTAAGTCCTGACTTCCTGAGTCGAGCTGCGCGATTACTGACAAATGCGTGCACTGACTAGACAGGTCCATTCAATTTGTGTGGTTCTTTCCTCAAAAACTATTTCAGATACCAATCTACATGGTCTTCAAATGATCTGACCAAGTTTATGTCTGGACTTTAAAAGAGACTGTGACCTCTGAGTCTGTTTCGGCCTTACTTCTCAGAGTAGTCACCTAATCAAAAGAAAAAACAACCTTGACATTACACAAGGTAACTGACCTACAATCAAAACACAGTAACCGAGTAAAAGTTTGTCAACATTATTATTACTTACTGACGTAGGTGTCTGTGTGTACGTCTGGCTGATACTACACATTGATAAGATAGACGCTATCTAATCTGTTACTGTCTGCCGATGCGGTGAACATGTGTGTAGTAACCCACTCATCTCACCGCAGAATTATTGATGCTAGTTTTGTTTAGTGGCATAAGTACCCATTTACTTTTAATTCAGTGTGTGAAACACATGGGGTAGATGAGCATAAATGTAAGGTTTTCTTATAACGGATTTCTTTTAAAAAAGAAAGAAAGAAAAATAGTTTATTCTGCACAAACAAAACGCACATTACAAATACAGACATACATAGTAGCTAAAAGCCTCGTATCCAAAAATAAAAGTTTGACAATTTTGTCCATTGCTTGATGTTAGGGCCGGGGACCAAAGATACATTGATTTTCATGATGGAATGTCAAAAAAAAATGCTTGAGAAGTTTTAGCTCCTCAAGAAATTCTCTATTTGTTTTAAGAATTACTACCTAATCATCATATTTTACAGTGAAATCCTTAAGTTGTGATATTTCTGTCTCTTTAGACACGATCGGGTTGTTTAGAAAACAACAATCCACTTCTGAAGTAAATACAACTAGCAAGAAGCAGGTTAGAAGTTTGTTGATAGTGTTTTTGAGTAAGGCTAGTGATATAATGTGGATATTGTGTCATGTTAAAAGATATTTCAACACTTACTTGCCTACTAACTTAATTGTAAATGCGTAGGTCCGACTTACAGGAAATCGTTTTACTTGAAACTTTACGAATTTTATAAGAAAATTAACGAGAGAAAAACAATCCGTACGTTTTAGCGGCAAAATTTTTAGACGCTATGAATGACACTTGACAAGTGACAGATCCAGTTCGCTGTAGCCATAGATCACCGCAAGTTCTGCCATAGTGAAAGCTCACAGGTAACGTAAGGGGCATTGAGGTATGTACTTATTCTTAACGTAATTATGACGTATATGAGACGAAATCTTAGACTGTATCTTCAACCAATGCTATGTGTTTTTAAGGAAACATAATAATATTTTTTTTAATATAGGTGGCAGGGACATCGACGCGCAACCTGTTACCATGGATTCTGTACATGATTCTGAACCTTGGGTTGAAATTTTTCGTCGGTTATTTTAAACAAATTAGCTGTTCCATACATTTTGACCGCATAGTTTTCTATGAAATAGGCAATATTTTTTTTGATTACCAACTATAACTTTCTTCGCTAGAATCGTGAGCTGAATTCATGGTTACAGTTTACGCGTCAATGCCCCTTCCACCATCTATAGCACTAATAAATTACTGCTATACATAGCCCTCACAATGACCACAACAATTTACGGTCCCAACTTGGATTGTTATTACCACACTCATATTACATGGATTGATGATCACAGTACCTATGCCAAAATTATTTTGTAGTTATTGAAATAGTTTCCAGCTAAGTTATATGGCTACGTCGAAATTATTAAGATTCACCACGAAGGTGACACGACCATAGAAAATGAGACAGGCTGGACTAATTTAAGTTGAATCAGGGAATGTAATTGCTTAGCAAATTGACTACCAACTTAAATTGTATATTCCGTACATTCAAACCACAACTGTCATTCATTGACAGTTGCATAAAATGAGAACACGGAAAATTGACGTAGGGTGTCAAATTGCCTAAAAAAATATTTGACTGTACCTAAAGAGATTTTATTCTGCTAAATAAACGTACACTTTTCTAAAATGAATGTTTGTAATTTCCAATTTATGTAGATCTGAGCATATTTAAACAACTCTCTGTCTGAAGATCAAATCTTCGCCAATAAGTGTGATAAAAAATTATAATTCGGAATCTCTGATAAAGTTATCGAATAAAGGGAACCTTGTGTACACAAAATAAATATTATTATACTTTCAAAGTATGAATACGAAAATACTGTTTGCGAAGACACTTATGGTGTAAAGGTGGAGACACACTGAACGAACAAAATCTACATCAGTCTCGTTACTTTGTGCAGAAAAATACAAAAATAACTGAGAGATAATTCCCGTAATTTTAAGAACAGTGGCTTTCTAACCTATCTCAATCTGTCAAAAATACCTCTAGATACCGTAAATTTTAGTCTAGCTTTTGACATTGACTGTCGCTGAGATGAGATTGCGACTTGACCTTGACCTTTTTTGACCTTTTTAAAAACATGGCTTTCTGTTGCCTCATATTGGTTAAAATTTCAGTAAGGCTGCTTTTTTTCGCGATCCATCAAGTCTTAAAACTAATTGACTAGCAGTAAAAGATACAGGTTGATTAAACGTAATTGGGACGGCACCGCCGCCGCCAGATGGTGCATGGCAGGACTTACTACCGCCATGTCTACGTAGCCATAGCGCGCCTGCGCTTCCACACCGCGGCGCCAGCAGCGCCAGTCGTCGTTTCACGTTTGCTATGGATGGCCATCCATGGCAACGCGAACATCGCTCATTTTTCTAATCAGACATAACAATCTGATCAACTCAGAACAGAACTTGTAAACTAATATAACATATTTGAACCAGTAACGTCGATTATTTCGAAGCCCGTTACACAGTGGCAGCAGCCGGAACAGTAATTACTTGTAACTATTTTTCGCTCACTTTTCGACAGCTATTCAACAATAAAAGAAAGAAAAAGAAAGAAAAATAGGTTTATTTGTCACAGAAACACGTGCATACAAAAAAGATAATTAGCTCTGGTAATAATGTAAAATAAAATAAAATAGATCTATAATCACGAGCACAAAACAGAAATAGTCGACAGCTGCACGTCATGACTGTGACAAGAAGGCTTCCACTCAGCATGATGCTGTGCTATGGGGGATACAGCACAGCGCTGATTTTCAGTGGTTACCCAGAAAAAGATTAACTGGTCAACAACGTTGAGGGGCCGACTGCAGAGTCTGGCGGACGTACTTAAGTTTAATTGTTGAGAATAATTTATTCCCCGACCTTAAAAAAGTTCAATGTCCATGAATTCAAAAATGACATGGTAAAGGTTTTTTCAATAGTCCAATAACCTTTTCTAGCTTTTAGCTTTGGTATCGAAAATAATATATGAAACTGTCATATTTATTCTTTAAATATTAGCATCAGATAATATCAATTCAAAAGAACCCACAGAAGAAATAGTTTAATTGAAATAAATGCTTTGATTTTGGGTTTTAATAAAAATTATCTGACCAATGAAAATTCTGCCCTTAAATAAAAATAAATCTAACCGAGGTCTGAGATAAGGTGTTTATTGCTAGCTTGCTAAAGTATTAAACAAGATGAAAACATAATCTATGATTCCGTCTGCCAAGTAACTCCGAAGCTACGCATCAAAACTCTGTCAAAGATAAATGCACTCAGTACACCTCCACCCTACCATTTTCTATGAAAAATTTCACAAAAAATTCTGTTAACAAAATTAATTGTAAACAGGTCCCGTTTGTAAATAAACTAGCCGTCTAGACATTTACAATGAGGATAATTTACGAATTGGAGCAACCATTTATGTAAAACGTTTTACCCTTCAGTGACACTGTCTGAAAGTTAAATTGCAATCCGATTACTGGGGCATACTGCCGTAGTTTAACTAAAAGGCATATTATAAAAAGGGCAATACAGTGCAAAACGCTCGTAATGGTACATAGTAAATATAGCAGTGTAGGTACACAGCTACAAGTATATTTTGGCGCACGAATGTCGTTGACGCACTGGAGGTGAACATTTGTGCAATTATTTTGTCAAACGTAATGACGTTTGACAAAATAATTAAGGTGGTGGTGGTGGTGGTGGTGGTGGTGGTGGTGGTGGTGGTGGTGGTTATTAAGGTGTTGAAGTTTGTGTGCAAACGAAATCGCTTTTGTTGATTGAAAGCGATTTCGTTTGCACACAAACTTCAACACCTTGTTGAACCAGCTCAGGGGTTGAAATTTTGGAACATAATTTTATTTTTTTTCTAATTTCATGTTTCTACATTCGGTGGTTTAAGCTGATTATTGGCTGCCAGTCAATTAACAATACTGAATGCCATTTAAAAGATACTGACATATTTCAAAGACATATCGAAAGAACATGTTTTAGGTAAATACTGTTATTGTTCTATTAAGTTCTTATTTTACTAAACCCGTCGGCTCGCAGAAATTCTTAAAAACCATCTTCCAATTATACATTCTCGATACTCGCTCCGAGTAGAGAGTAAAGCTATGCCAAATAAAACATCAAATATGCAAATACTCGAATAGAGAACTACACTTTTTTAATAGTCGGTAAAAAAACCAAAAATTACCCATCCATCATTTAACTAAATTTCAGTTTAGAGCCCGCCAGTCCAATGATTCATTGCATTTTTCCCGAAGCTCGTTACTCGTAGAAAAGCTACATTGTTACACTGTTTGTCTACCGCCACCGCCAACGGGATGTCAACGAGAAACGCGATTATTCGAACCGAACGTGATGTTTGGGTGGTGTACGGTGAACATGCGGCTAGAGGAAATGTATCTATCGCTACTTCAGCCCCGTCATCTTGTTCTCGTTGACGGTGCCGGTGGACTAACGGCCTAACGGTATTTATCCGCTACGTAGGTACCGAAAAAATCGTTTCAGTAAATAGCAGTTGTAATATTTTCCAGTTGATAGTAGTTTTTATTTACGTTATGTACTGTTTTAGTATAGAGGAGTTTTTATTGGTTTGTATGTGCTTTGTAACCATTTTCTTTTTCCGTGGGGTAGTACGCTCCGTCTGGGAAGAACGGAGGGTTATCTCGGACTCCTACCGACTTAAACCCCACTGTTCCTTCTACTACCATAAGTCGGGGGCCTGGGATATACATGTACATTCGCCGCACCACCGATTGTTATCAGCCCACCATACCTCACGGGCCCCGTACCAAGTGCGGCCGATCCCACGACAGCACGTCCTCTCATAAAGGCGCACATGCAACACTGCGTGCCACTTCTTTGAGCCTGACTGTTGGAGCGACGATACAGCCCGTTTCACCGCCCACAGGACCCTCTTTATGGTGGCCGAAGAGCATTAGGCGCCCTTCGACGCCCGGCTGCTCTTCTGGTACGAGTGGAGTGAGAGTATACACCCTTTCCCTCGCCGCCGCCTCCTTTGCACGCAATACCTTCTCGCAAAAAGAGGGGGGCAGCATCCCACGTGTTTTCACTTCCGACCACGGACTGAACAAGCCCGGAAGCGAGAGATCACCCGTACCAAGTGTCGTGACGAGGGCACAGCGCTATTGAGCCCAAGCTGAGCTCTCCTCCAGCGTATTTTGCGCCGTGTCCTCGATGCAGTGCACACAGTGATGACGCAGGCACTTCCCAAAACATCCGTGTCTAGTAAGCACCTGCGTCAGCCGGAAAATGAGGGCACCATGCTGCCTCTCCAGCCATTCCTCCAAAACAGGACTTATAGCCACTATCGTGGCGAGCACCCACCTGGCTTGTGCAAGTCGCTCCCTCCATTCAGCCACTAGGATCTGACGGAGCTCAGTCCTTAGTGCCTTGAATTCCCGGGGAACCGAAGGCTGACCACGCGCTAGTTCCACCTTCCGCCAGTGATATAGAAACGCAAAGATTTTCGGGTCCATCTATATTGTCAAAGCTCTTATACGGGATATCTGAGGATCAGTCACACCAAATGATCGCTGGGGCTGCCTCGCTTCTGTAGTGCATCGGGCATGTTTGTGCTGTATCGCACTGATGGCTTTCATGCCGTCATCCGCAAGAAAACTGTATCCCAGATCTGCAGAATGCGTGGCAGCTGCAACGGAATTCTGAAGACTGTAGCAGATAAGATCTCTTCTCCGCTATGGAGATCCTTTGTTAAGCGGGTACTTTGAATCTGTTTTAATAATATTTTTGTTTTTATTTAATTCGTAATGTCAACATGATAAAGTCACCTGAAATAAATGTTTTTTTTAAATATTGGTACCTAATAATTGCCCTCCAGACCGAATTTCGGCCATAGCGACCAATTTCAGCGGAAGCTAGCTTTCGACGCAGGATATATTATAGTGCACAAGTGTGAATGCAGACACAGGTGCACTCTTTCTTCCCTCACTCTTATAGTCCGATGGGACTGCAATCTGACACGACTGGAGAAAGATCAGGCACACCTATGGTACCTAATAGATGTTTATTGACCAGATATCATATCGACCATTTATCAGCATTATAAAACCAAAAGCTTTTTACCTTTATAACTTATTCAAAACCGATTGTGATAAAGCCTTTAAAAGTTAACTTCGCATCATTAAGTAGGTACAGATCACAAAATAAACTTTTATCTCACTTACCTTCATTCAAACAATATTTTCAGTAATTCAACGAAACTTATTTAAAATGTCTGCAAGTGCCAAATAATTTAGAAAACTTGTGTCATTACAACGTAGGTACAAAGTTTCTAGAAACATTAATCTTCGGTTTTCTGTGAAAATTTCGTAATAATAAATTGAGTTTCAATTATTTACGTTGTGATGACTAGACGGGATACTTTTGTTAAGCTGACGGTACGGTATTAGAACTCTTTATGAACAATGTTGTTAGAACTATTTAATTGGTGATGTGATAATTATAAGACACTAGGGGCCCTCCCCTGCTTAGCACGGTATTTACGACTTGACAAAACATTAAGATTTCTGTGTTGTTTAACTAAGTTAAATATTAATGTTTTATACACATAAACCTTCTGGAATAAATTCTCTTAATTATGGTGAAAACCGTATCAAAATCCGTTGCGTAGTTACGAAGAACAACGCGGTCACACAGTCAGACACGAAAAGCATTTTCTTTTTATAATATGAAAAGAAATAAGCCCCAAAATCTCATACGTACCTTCTTTAAACGCTTGTCAAAAATTATTTATTAAAATAGGGTACTGTTATTATTTCTTTCCACTTCACTAAAATATATAAAGAAATAAAATATGGATGTGCCACCCACAATTTAATGATTTCACCCAAAAGGGTTTTCTTACATCTATTTATTTTTTCGTAATCTACAATATGAAATCAATTTAGTTTAACAAAACAAGCAATTCATTTTCCTGACAGCTTCTCATTTCATATGACAAACACAAACTAAGCTACTTTTATTTATAGCATCTACGAGGAGTATTATGAACACAAGTAACTGGATTGCGGAGGTCAGTTAGACAGTTAGGCTATGTAAAATACTGGTATTCAGGTGCTTTATATGTCACGAAGCGACGCGCGCTCTACTTGTGGTTACCAACTGTAGGTACAAACACGCTGTGAATGTGTGTGTAAGCGCAGGAGCTCTCGGTACCGGCCGAGATAATGGTGAAGTCGGAAGTGTGTGTGTGTTATGAACTGATGCTACTCCTCTTAACGCACACATTCACAGCGTGTTTGTACACTTGGTTACCACAAGTAAAGCGCGCGTCGCTTCGTGAGATAAAAATACTGTACTGGTTACACTGGAAGCCAACACCAATATAGTTGGGAAAATGCTAAGTAGATCATGATGAATGAGAACAAAGGAAAATCAAATGACGTCCCGACCACATGATAATCAAGATTGTGACCACATCGACCACTTGTGTGTTTGTGGTTTAATTCCGGTATTTACTCATTTTATTACTGTAATATTTGTGTTAACCCTCAAATTCAATTAGCGGTCCCGTTACGAGTGGACACGCTCATATTATTGATATACGTCTACTTTGTTTAGTGGAAGATCTAGGTGGAATGTTCCTCCATTGAAAAGGGAGGATCTTCAAGTTAAGCCTTTTCTTCTTTTTTTTACATTGTGTCATTGTGTGACATGTTATGACGTGTGTCAAATAAACATATTTTCTTTCTTTATTTTGGCCAGATGGTTGTTGATTGGCACCGTCAAACGGGGTGAATAGGAACGCAAGGGTGAATCGGAACGAAACTTTAAAAGGGATTTTAACATTCAAATAATATAGGTGGTTTCAAAAAGGATTCTAACGTGTTTACTGTATTGTAATTAACGATCAAGTGCCGTTGTTGGCAACAAATTATATTATTTCAATGTTAAAATTCCTTTTAAAGTTTCGTTTCGATTCTACCCTGCATCTCTATTCACCCCGTTTGACGATACTGATTATAGTTCGCTGACTAGTTGCATAGTACTAATGTAGCCGTGTTAGATATCGCTACAACTTTGTTCCACAATGCTGTAGGAGAGCAAGATAGATGATTCGATCTTCTATTATTTGTACTTAACTCAATAGCGCCATGTTTCGTATAGTCCTCGGCTTACCTACATAAATATGAATGTCGTAAAAAGCAGACTACATTATGTCAAGAACCAGTAACTGTGACTGCCAAATGGGATCTATATCCAACTAGTATAATTGATGAAAAACAACATAAATTAACTAGAAAATAATCACAGAAAACTATGCCGGTAACCGTTCGTTAAATGAGCAAAGCCCTTAAAACCCTATCAAATACTTCGCGCAAATCTAAAACAATTCACAATTAATCAGTCAAACATTAACTTCCAAGAGTCCCGAAGGAAATTTAGCGTAAATTAAACCCAAAGAGCGCGACTCCCGCGTAAAACTTTACAGCTATATTCAAGAAATACTTCGCCCCCGTTAATCGTTCCTTCACCCCTAGATAGAGAAGTATAGAGGGATAAATTTCACCGCAAAACGTGTAAATTCATCCCCAGAGTTAGTTGTCTGTTGAATATGCATAACTTTATACTCATAGTTTGTGTGTGAAAGGGTTATTTTTGCTTGGAATCTTGCTTTTTTAATGTATCGTCTAAATCCTTTTAGTTTTAGTATTAGTGTTAGGTGGTATGTTAATGTCTTGTAGGATTTGAAAGGGTTAAGTAGTGTTGATAAATTGTTACAACAATTTACTGACGTTCTTGTATAGTATCTTTGATTTTAATACTTTAGTAAACTATTAATATTTATTTTAGAAATAGTTCTATTTGTTTTTTAAACCTCCTTTAAATAATTATGTAGAATGGATAGCAAAAAAGTGAGCTTGATATTGACCTAGATTTAGAAATTACTTTTTTGATCCCAAAAAATCACTATTTTTTAAACAATACAGTTTAAGCATAGAAGGTGTAGGTACACAAATTATGTACTTTGTATTTTTTTCTTGTTAGGTTATTGTATATTGTGTAATATACCCAACCGAATTTCTTTCCATTGTTCCAATTTAGAATCTCTAATCAAATTATTTTTTGTCTTCTATTATTGGTTTTTCGTACGTTAGTCTAGACTTTAGATGCGGGTCTAGGTCAAGACAGACGGAGATTAATGGACCTACTTGTTCAATTGTCAGAATGTAATGCAAGATGAAAATTCTATGTTTCTAAAAATATGGACTATTTCTGAATTAGTAGTGAAATGGAACCCAGTTTGAAGAGTGATTTTGCTGTCATATTTTTTTTTTAAATACAAAGAAAGTAATGGATGTGAAGCAAAATGACAAGTTATTTCTGTAACTAATTAAAATAAAAAATCAATTTAGTTGAACGTATGAACATAAACAAAGCAAAAGTAGTATGTAAGGATCGTAGCAGGTGGCGTTCTGTAATTTCTGCCTTCCCCCATGGGAAGAAGGCTTGAGTTTATGTATGTATGTAAGTGTCAATTAAGTTTTCAAACTAGACTGAAACTCAGCACTTTTAAACGTCTCTTCTCTATTTGATTTTGCACCATATTTTATTAAAAACCTAGATTATTTTATATTGTATTACAAACATGTAATAACTTTGTATTAAATTTTATAACTTGCAAGTGATTTCAGTTGAAAAATATGTGGTCGTAAAAACTGCTAGTCATAACCGTGGTAATATTTATGACTTACGACTATTGTAGCTTACAGGGCCAGACTTAAATTATACAGGGCATATTTTTTTTTAAATAAATGTGTCCACTTAGATGTATCTAAAGCTTGTTTGTGAAATATATATTATTCTTCTCTTTTAACAGTATAAGACTTTTTTTAAAGTACATATGTCATTAATTTTAATTTACTTTTACAGTTAATGGTACACACGGCTACATAATCCTTCATTTGCGGAAAACTTGACATAATTCAAAAAGAGCAATTTTTGGATACGATGATTTAAAAATTCAAAAGTAGTGGAAAGAGTGCGACGAATCATAAACTCACTTCTTTCTAACTCCCTCATTTTTAGGCTTTAGCGTAACGTCGTTTGTATAGCAAAAAGAATACAATTTGCTGCGTTCACCTGTATATATACTTAACTCAAAATTGCAGATTTTTTAGTTATGTCACCCTTGTTGCCAATGAGCGATATCAAGCAATATATTTCCAGTATAAACTGATCTCACATTGTATAGGATTTCCGTACAGTGAGAGGTCAGCTTATATTGGAAATGAATAGCTTGATATATAGCCGTGCGTACCAACCCGTACTGGGCCCCCCGTGGTGTTGTATGATCCACTCCCTCTCACAGATAGGAGGCCTGTGTCCCAGCAGTGAGAACGTTATAGGCTGATTATACTACTATTAAAGGTCGCTGCCTCATTCGTCGAGAGGTCGCAAACGCTACTACTGAGCATGAGGTCCTGGGTTCGATTCCCAGGTCGGGCAAAGTGTTGTTGGGTTTTTCTATCTGGAATTTCTTAGTAGCAGCCCGAAGTCAGGATTTGTGCCCGGTTGATGGCAATGGGCTCGCCGCCTATTACATGGGACTTGAACATAACTGGCGAAATGTGGGTATGTAGTACACCTGGTACATCTCCCACCGAGTACATCTTTGCTTAACCCTGGCACTAACACGGCGTGATGTTGTGTTATTTAATGGTCGTTAAAGTACCTATGTAAGTCAAAAAAAATACGGGTCGACTTGAGAACCTCCTCCTTTTAATACGTCGGTTAAAAAAAATTGAGAAAAATAAAACATAAAAATAATCATTTTAGCACCTATATACTTAACATCCGCCGTACTAAAACATCGAAATCCGATATGTCTAAACATAAAACATCAGGTATCTACATACATACACAGGCACACCATTTTACGACTTCAAAGAATCTAGCCCAGAACGAAATTTAAAACTTTCTTCAAAATATTGCGCCATAAAATCAGCCCGAAGTTAGGTATCCGCCAACCCTGTCAAGTCATAAAGTAAACCTTTCTCATTTGTCAAACCACGCCTTCATAAAAAAGGCTCTCAAATTATATGAAAAAGTACAAAAGTTTCATTAACTTTTGTTATTTGTCACAGATTTAAAGCTTAGAATAGGAATGAGAAGTGATGCTCGCTTCAAAATCATTAAAAAACGCGATATTAGACTAGGGAAGAATCAGGGGGTAAAAAACGGCTGAATTTTACCCGCTAATAGTAATTCATCTCTATCGTAGTAAGTTATCGTCATGTTCGCGAACGGGCGCCGCCGCCGTCAGTAGGGACTGGTCATCTCTTAGCTGCCACGGCTTATTTTAATTTCTGAATTGTTTTTTATTACGGACGCCTTTTACGTGCACGTCTTTCTACATCGTCCTCACATGTATTCAACATGAATGATGTAACCAATTTAGATTTAGATTTTTTGATTTAGAAGAGTATCCTTAAAGTTTCTTGCCCGTTCTTTTCCATAGGTACCTACTACGCTTTGGAATGGGCAACTAGTTTCATCTTTCTGACTGACCGACCCCTTGACAAACCAAAAGTGCCTGTAATTGGTTTATTTGAAATAAATGCTTTGAGTTTTGTGTTTGAGTTTAAATCACCCGATTGTGTCATTTCGAGGCGAAAAAAACGCATAGTGGAATCACCAAGCGAAGTACCCACATGAATTTCGAATATACACGGTTTTCTAAGGGTTACAGCTGTAAAGGTAGTTATTGAACTGGTTACAACACAAAGTAGTAATTCGAACGTTACAGAGCGCTAGTAAGTAATTAAATTATTACCCGAGACACGTTTACTTCGATTACCTTGAATATACAGCATAAAACACTCAAACGCAATCCATTACTAAATAATATGCTCAAAAGAAGAGTAACGCAACCGCCACCGACGAGTGACGTAATCCTTGAAATTGAATTTGGAACTGTCAAATAATTGCTCGCACTCTGTATAGCTGTCAAGGATGTTTTGGCGCGTGGCCTAAATCAAAACTAAACCCGCCATCTTGTTTTTTCAATATATTGCACAAAACAATTGCACTAAATGTTTACCAACAGTGCCACCCTGTCAACGTCATTCGAGCGCCCAAAAGCTCCTTCTTGCACTCTACGTCTAGCTTTTGGGACCATTACTCAAAATTAAGAATTATTATCATACTTTCGAGCTACTGTTACCGTACAGCAAATATAAAACTACTGAAATATGCTACATGGAAGTTGATTTTCAGTCAAACACAGCTGCATTAGTCTGACCCCTAATATTTGACTTGGCAATAGACTAGAAAGTTTTTGGAATATGAAACTTTTACGGCTTATGCACCAGCTATAAAAGGGGAAATAAAAATTCAGATAAACCAATGCACATTTTGAATGACAATACAATACGAATGTACAATTTCAGTTTGCAACAAATACATTATCTGTTTCCATTATATTCCCAGCAATGTCATTGACATTGGAAATAACAGCTTCGAGAAGAAAATGCACGAATGTAGGTACATCACGTTTGTGAATTTAATGGATATTGCTTTGTTTCTTAATTGAATGTCACAATGAAATATCTGTTCGGTCTTTTGTTTTATAATGAAGAAACTGCAACAGGAGACAGGCAAATGACCTGAGCCCTTACCATACGGTATACAAAATATTGTAAAACGTTTTAAAAGAGTAACTTTGGAGTTTCTTGCCCATTCTTCACCATACGCAACTACCATCCGGAAGGGGCACCTAGTATCAATTTAATATAGACGTTCAAAAGTTCCTTTTAATGGCCCACTTGATTTTTTTTAAGTGCAGAACAGGTAAATTGGACAGTAATAGATGCACCTCACATGGTTCAACATGGCTTGCTATCAACATATTAAGTGCATAGTAACGCCCCTGAGAATTTGATGCGAATGATTTTAAAAAGGGAAGTTTGGCACAGAAGATTGATGATAATGCCACGATCAAATAAATCATTTGCAATCGAAACAATGTAGCTGGAATCAATCAACTGCTTCCATTTAAAAGATTTATTCCAGTGTGTTTGTATTTTCAGGATTATTCATGAGGATTACATTCACATTTTTGCGCACTTATAGCACTGTTTAAATGGGATTCATATTTCAGGAGACCTTATTTTAATTGTCATCTCTAGCTCCCTGCCCTCTGTTATTTATTTCTCGTGTCATGGTGTTTTATAGTATATTTTTCCATGGACAATGCCGATTTGATTCTTTTTCTTCTTTGTGTCGCTGGCAAGGTTTTTCTCAAATTTTGTTTACCCAAAACTTCGCCACTTCCACGGCGTCGTCGGTGGCAGCGCAGAGTTCACTTTGACTGCAAGTTTTGGGGCACAGAAGGCAGGATAGGAGGTGGAGCATAGTTTGCGACATAGCTCCACATCTACAACCAGCTGCTGTTCCGTCGAGGTAGCCCTACTTTACCAAGTGGGAGTTACATCTTCCTACTTATGTCCGGAGACGGTTCAGGGACTAACCACTGATTTGATTAATAGGTACTTATAGGAACATTATTATTGATCTTCCTTAGACAATAGGTATGCAAAGAAAGTGGAATACATCCAAAGTGAAAGTAACCTCCATAAATATCTACGAACCGTAATATAAAGAGGTGTTTAATAACACAGGCTTAGGATAAAATCCCGTAATGGCTGCCAAACCAATCCCATAAAACCCTTGAAAGTAGACAAAGTTTTCACAGAAACTTCTTGAAGAAACACAGTCGTGTTACAGACATACAAGTTTATATATATAACTTTCTTTATGGTTTGTTTCGGTGAATAGAAGGAAAGTTTGTAGCAAAACGTCGCCATATATCATAGTACACACAAAGTAATATAAAGCTATACATATCCAGTATAAGCTGGCCTCGTATAGTATAGGCTTTCCGTACAATCAGATGTCAGCTTATTATGGATAGTTAGTTATAGCTGGATATTTCATAGGAGGTACAGTCGACCGTACGTCGGTGGTAACACAGTGACCTTGAGCTGGCCTTGAGTAGTACGGAGTTTAAATACAATAAGAACTTATGGATTTGTTGCCACTGAAGTGCGGCCTATTGTAGGTCAATCAACTCAGCCTATCGCAGTTTACTGCTGGACATAGGCCTCTCCCAGACAGCGTCACAACACCCTGTCCTCCGCCTTCCGCATCCAGTCTGTCCCAGCCACTTTCTTAAGGTCGTCGGTCCATCTAGCTGGGGAGTGTCCCACACTACGCTTGCCGATACGCGGTCTCCATTCCAGGACTTGTCTACTCCACCGCCCATCGTTCCTTCCACAAACATGGCCAGCCCATTGCCACTCCACTTTGCTTACTCTACAAGCTATGTCGGTAACTCCAGTTCTTTTCCAGATAATTTAATTTCTGATTTTATCCTTCAAAGAAACTCCGAGCAATATATGGAGTGGATGAAAACGATGGCTTTATGGATGAGTACAGCCTTGGATGTTGGTTACGATAAGAAATATCGGATGCTTGTAGGTACTATTCATGACAGAGAGAAAATAAAATATCAGACGGTTTTTTTTCTTGAAGATAAATTGAAATGGCCTTTGCTTCTGGGTCGGTGTGGTATTATTTATATTGTTTTTCGGCTTATCATTGTGTGTTGATTGAAAATGAGGACTTTTAGTTCTTGAATTATTGACTTCACGAGGAGCAACGATCATGCTTGTAGTTTTTACTAATAAAATGAATTATAGAAAGTTCAAGTTTTAATTCTACCAACCGATGTTAACCTTTCTCACTATTTGAAGGGATGGTAAAATGACCTTGGAGGAATACGGTCACTATTCACTTCGTTTGATAGATATCAAAGTCAAGTCAATATCAAGTTACTTAAAATTGCAATCCATCACGTTTGTTTCTTTTTTCAAATAGTTTTATATTCACTAAAATATTTCTGGCATCGTTGCACAGCTTTGTATCGCATCCATACATTTTTAATGTAACAGAATTGGAAAACAAATTGCAATTTAAACTTATTATTTATTTATTGTTTGTATCTGGAGAGTATTTTAAATAATTTAGGTAAATATTGTTTTGAATAAAACATCAACGTAACAGCTCTGATTCTTTGTGATTGATCGGATAACTCAATTAATTGCCAAACTATAAAATATTAACTTTTATAGTAACATATCATAACTAAGTAACATAACATAACATAACAACAAATTTTTTAACTAGGTACCATAACATAACATTACGACTGTTATCCCCGAAGGGTTAGACAGAGGTGACCGATAGTACACCCAAATTCAGCTAGTTATGTTTAAGCTTCATGTACCGAGCCTACTGCCTTCAACCAGACTCAAAGTTCAGGCCACCCAGAAATTCCTGATGTCAAAACCCAATAACACTTTGCCTGACATGGGAATCGAACCCAGGACCTCATGCTCAGCACTAGTGATAGCAACCACTAGACAAACGTAGCAGCTGTTTCTGTTCGGTGCTCGTGATGTTTTTCCTGATTAGTCGAGTTAATTAACTTATCTCTTTGTATGCACGTGTTTCTGTGAAAAATAAATCTATTTTCCTTTCTTCTTTCTTTCAGTCTAAGTATTTAGATTAATCTTTCTCCCTTTAGTGTTGTATCATTTATTTTAATTAAGAAATATAAAACAATCTTTAACATTTACATTCTTCGTTAAAGACCGATGAAAATATAAAAGATTATTTTAATAGTATATCAACAGGTTTTTACCGCAGTCTCTAAGCAACAGGTATAATGTAAGGATTAAGATGTTTGGAACAAGTCGAGATTATCTTTTGTTTTATGCGCTGCTTTTATATAAATGAAAAGAAAACCGTTCGGTAAGCTACGTTCTCATTGGTCATTGGTGTGGTTTGAATCATTTTGTTGTATTTATTGAAACTCTACGTAATTCAAAAAGGGTTGTTTTAGACGACCCTTTTTCTTTTACGAAATGACTATCCGTCTAATGGAAATTAAAGTCTACTTACTCTTCATATATCTTTAATCAATAGTTCACAAACTGTGTCCAAAATATGTACTGTAAAAATTTGCATTTATTACGGCCAACATCACACCCAAAACATGGCTCAATCATTGGCCCACGCATTGCCAACCTTGAACTACATCGGAGGCTCATAAAATTCCGACATTTACTACCCCAACATTTACATTAGTACCTATATACATAATAGGGATGAGTAGACGACTTATCCCCGTCCCTGTGTTATAAAACGAATAGAAAAGCTTGTCTAATTGTAATTTGTTTTTGTTCTAATTTAATTTTAATATTGTTTTAAATTTTATAATCTAATTTTGTTTATGATTTAATGAGATTATTTTTCTAATTTTATTTTCTTGAAATATTTTTAATGCTCAAATTAAATGTTTACAATCAAACTTAATTTTAAGTAAGATAATTTTATCACCTTTTGCTGCACATACTTGCTTAAACGTAACCCAAATTGAAGAGGTCACTGGCTCCTGAAATACAGGTACTCTAACCTAGCTCTTGCGACAGGGTTTCAATTTTTTCTGTAACCTATTCATGGCAATAAAGAATTTTATTATTTGTGTGGTGGCTTAGTTATTTATTTATTATTAAAAGGGTTATTTCAAAGTTAAACGATTTTGTATTGTTGTTTGGCGGCTTTTAAAAGCTTTCAAATGAATCATTGGTTTCATACTTGTTTGTATTCATGATGAAAAATGGATTCAGTAACTTTTGATTGTGTTAGTTTGGTAGAGTCATAATTGGATGTCGGGAACAAACTTTAAGTATGACATGGGGTTTTATAACAGTGAAGAAATTATAATGACAAAAAGTATAATAGTGGAAGATTTAATGATGACAAAGGATATAATTATTGTTTTAACGAAATTTAAATGACAAAAATTGCACCTACAATGTTTTACTTTTTTTTTTAAATAATGCTAGGCTAGAGAATAATTTGGCAAGTGAGTAGTAGTTTATTTTTGCATTAATTAATTAATACGAATATTTAACCTATTCGTTGTGATATCTGTATTCGACATCCTTAAACGTAGATTTAGGTCAGTAGACAAATGTGAAAACACTATCCGGAACGATCCGGAAATATGAAATTTGTTAATGGTATTTTATAGTATGTGCGAGACTAGAGTATGTAACAGCGTCCTTGATGCTTCTGCTTTAGAAGCAGCCAGGATGCTGCACAGGCTCGTAAACATTGATATTAATCGCAGAACTAGTGTAAGATAATTTTAAAGTGTGTAGTAGTATGTAAAGTCGACTTGTAACGATGAGGCTGGCATAATCTCTCATAAACATAAACTCTCGTTAAATAAAAAAATAAATAATATTATATATCTCATCGGGTTATTACACTCAATCAATCTATACACCAATCAAATTAACATCACCACTTACTATAATAATTACTTATATCGTAAACAAGACGAGAGAGATACACAACAGATAATGACGGACACTGGGGGCCTGCCCTGTAAGACCTTCAACAAAAATACGGGCCCGTCCGAAAGCAGTTCAATAATTGAAAGTGAAACCTACTCCCAATAAATAACTTTTTCAGACGGACAGAAACACATCAGAAGTAAAGACAGCTGTCAAATTGTTTTGTCATTAATTTTTAGTTCCGGCCATGGACTAATGTTACGTCCGAAAGTGATACGGTGTAGGCAATACACGTAACTTCGGCCGAAACTACGGAGTACCAGCATAGATATTAGACCCCTGGACAGGGTTATATTTATGTCGGTACGTAACAAGATATCCATTATAGTAATTATTAATTTATCACTATCATTGACCATTAATTGGCTTATCAGCTACCATTTTATGCCACTATGTTAGTTAGGTAAATGTAGTTATGAGACTGAAATTGTTTGACAATTGAATAATTTAATTTCTGATACGCAATGATTCTATGGAGGTATGAGGAACAGGGTGTAAAGTTCGCTCACACCTTCATAGAAAAGGAAGGATCTTCCGACCAGACGGATGTCGTGACTGGTGGGCAACTGCCCGACTTTTGATGTCGGGACGTTGTACATATGCTAGTTGCGCGGTAAACTCTGCTTGCGCGATGCAGGATTTTGCGTGACGTCAGTGTGACGTGTAGCTCGCATGTGGAGATGTAGATACCGCTACAATTCGAACGATGTCGGTTTTTGACCATTGAAATCACTATCATTTTTGCGCCAAGGAATGAAATATAAACCTGTTATTGTTGAATTTGAGCTTACTATGAACGATCGTAGAGGTTTAAATTAATAATTATCTTCATATCAATCTTTTTAAATTATCACCGAGCTGAGACAGACATAAACTCTTTCCCATTTATTTATAAAAAACTTTACTTAAAGTTAAGTATTAATTAGCGACTGTTCAACCAAACATTTTTGACGTTTAAATGTCTCTTAACTTTAATTAAACTTAATAAATAAAACCCTTAATTTTTACTTTTTTCATTAGATAACACATAAGGATTCTTTCCTATACTGAGTCCGCGTAGATATAGATAAAAACACAAGTTTCATACACAATAATCACACCAGCCAACTTTCTGGTAGATCATACAAATGTTTTTTTACTCCTCTTGCTCAAAAAGTCCGTTATTGTAGCGTACCAGAGCGGTGGTAAAATAGCATATTTTCCTCTAGGGGAAAAGCTTTGTTTTTTAAACTGTTACTAACGAGCCTACAAGAACGAAGAAGTCTTTATTCATAAGTAAAATAATCATGAATAAAGACTCGACTTTATTACTGTTTCATAAAAAAGAAGAACATTTTATTTTTGAAAATAGAACTAAAAGCGGCGATCTCTTCGGTAGTATGCGTGCATTGCGTTGCGTCTTCAAATAAAAAAAAAGTTAACTATTTAATGTTGTATTGGATTATTTTATTTTTTCGCAATCGTAGAGAAAGGTAGAGCGTAACACACGGCGCTAAAAATCTACTATAACTCGGTTTCTATTTACTCCCTCGCCAAAGCTAGGGAGTAAAACTACCTCGTATATAATGGGTCAATTTAGCCCCTTGTATAACAATATACTATTGTTCCAAATGCTGTTTCAATTTTCTCTGCGCACATACATTTGAATTAATCATATGCATCACTTTCTTACTTATAATAAAACCACTCCACGTCCACTTAACACATTAAACAGAAAGATTTTAAACACATCAGACCCTTTCAAACCCATTTCTTTACGTTCAAAGATGGCATAAAGCAAATTCATATTACCATTTCTATTCACTTCATTCTTATAAAGGATGAAAAAAAAGTATTGGGTAAATAAAGATGTCTGACATTTACTTTATATCGTCAATAATGGCGGCTCGGGTTTTGAAAATGGCATTTGTTCCTATATTTTCATTGGTGGCGGTCTATATACTCAATACTCAATAATTATTTATTGCTTCCACATGTGAACTTAAGTGGTAGGTTCCTAAAATATGATCATTGTGGACCCTGTGGGGAAAGTAGGAGCGAACAAGAGGGTTTCGTTTTTTATTTGTTTGGGTGGTAAGTCATCAAATGACTTCTCCCGCTCTGGGCGGAACGGGAGGGCGTGTCAGACCTTTAATGACTAAAACCCACCCGTGTTTCTTCAGTTGCCTGTGCGCCAGGGCCACGGTAACTCTTTCGAACAAATCGCGACCCCGGCAGGGAGGAAGAGGGCTAATTTGACTACTTAGTTGTTATACTATAATTTTATTGTGATTATTTTATAAAACATGTAATTTAAAATTTGTCATTTAAATATTCATTGATATTGTATTAGCATTTAGATAATAGAAATCATTTTTATTTATTTACGAATGTATTAAATTTTTGTTCTTCTTTATTTTTTTCTTGTAATTTATTATATATTTTAATGGACATGACTGGTATACTAGTTAAGTGCATTTTTATCTTAGAGCCTGGTAAGTTTTACATATATATATATATATAATCAACTTTAAACGGTAAATGATTGAAAGATGATTATATATATTGACTGTATATTTTCTCTTGTCGTGTAAAAGTGTTGGTAAGATGCGAAGATGCGATCAATAATCGTATTATTTTACAAGGATCAGATTTATGAAAAGAAATCTACTTATTTATGCCTCGACTGGACTGGACCGCCTCGTTCGTCTAGTGGTTGGTGGCAAACGCTACTGCTGAGCATACGGTCCTGGGTTCGATTTTCAGGTCGGGCAAATTGTTATTGGAGTAGTGGTGGCCCAGTGGTATCGGCCCCGACTTACGAGTCGTAGGTCGTGGGTTCGAACCCAAGCAGGCGCTTTACTTTGTGTAAATAATTTCATCACCACTGCTCCCAAAATGGTGAAGCAAAACATCGTGAGGAAACCGGCATGTCCTAGAACCAAAAATTCGAAGACATGTGACATCTACCAACCCGCACTGGGCCCGCGTTGTAGATTACAGCCCATTCCCTCTCAAAGAGTGGAGGCCTGTGTCCCAGCAGTGGGCACATTATAGGCTAATTATGTTTTTGTTTAAATTTTTATTGGGTTTCGCAATCAGGAATTACGCAGTAGCAGCCCGGAATCTGAATTTGAGCCCGGTTCATGGCAATAGGCTCGCCCCCTATTACATGGGACTAAAACATTACTAGCGAAATGTACACCTCTGCCTAACCCTACGGGGAAAACTGCCGTAGTATGTTATGTTAGCTATGAAGGTATTTCTTAATAAATATTCACACGTTTTTAATTTTTCACGCTGCAACGGTTTCAAAAGAGCAATAAAATATTTCTAAGAAGCTCCAGACTAATATTAAATTCCTGCCTTATATGATGCATATAGGTACAACGCGACATAACGTGATGCGTATTATGATGCATGCGATACGCCACATCGTACGATACGCCGCCGCGCCGTTCCTTGTTGCGTAATGAAGGTTGTACATCATATGATATCACAGAAAACACGTTATTTTGATCACAACGTGTGTGATACGACTATTTCTCATTTACACGCCGACCTTTATCACGACGACAAAGTTGACGACGAGTTGATGTTGATGATTTAGAGAAGAGTTGCTCTAGAATATTGCTTAAAAGTTTAAAAGCGAGTCTGGATAACAGTCATGATTCATAACCTCGAGCTCCTTAAGTTTGGAGTTGAACTGCACGATTACTGACAAATGCGTGCACTGATGGACAGGTCCACTCGTTCTGTGTGGTTGTTCCTCAAAAGATCATTTCAGACACAAATCTACATGTTTTTCACATGATCTGACCAAGATTATGTCTGGACTTTAAAAGGAACTGTGACCTCTGAGTTTGTTTCGGCCTTTCTTCTCAGAGACTACTCTGCCGTACCATGCTCCGTACCATGGCCTAGACCAGGGCCGGACGCGAGAGACCGCCGCCACTGATCGCCACCGCGAGCACATGGCGGTGCCCCGCCCAAGCCGGGCAGACCTCCGCCGTCTGCTCCACCGTGTCCTCCGATCGATCCACACAGTGGTAACACCCGGGCGTTACCTCCCGCCTTATACGAAACAGGAACCCCCAAAACAACCATGTCCGGTGAGGACATGCATCAGGCGGAAAGTGAGAACGCTGTGGCGCCTCTCAATCCACTCCTCAAATAGGGGACTTACCGCCGCAATAGTGGCTGGCCCTAGTCAGAGTGACATCTGCGCTGCCACCGACAACGCCGTGGAAGTGGCGAAGTATTGGGTCAAAGATACGAGTATTTGACATACTGTTGTGTCAGTGACACGAAAAAGAACAAATAGTTTTTAGCCTATACGGTTTGTACTAATCTAACCCTCTGAGTCTATAAGCCAGATAGATTGACGAGGTAAGCGTCTTCTAGACATTACCCATTTATGAATATTACCGCGTTAAAAAAAGTGAAACGTACTTAAACTCACGTCTTCTTCCCATGGGGGTAGACAGAAACTACAGAACGCCACCTGCTACGATCCTTACATACTCCTTTTGCTTCGTTTACGTTCATACATCTACACGCACGCCGGTTGCGAGTACCTGACCTTTCTGAAGAACATTACCAATAAGGTCACTATAATTATGTCCTTCTAGGGCGACCCCTCCCGGCGTTTCCACTCACATCTGCCTTGGAAATGCCTTTGTTAATCGCCTTGTGTTTATCCGCTCTTACCTTTCTCTGCTGTCTTATAAAATGAGTATGGCAAAAAGAAGATTTAATTGTCATCAAAACATGATAACAATTCGTGTTTATCATTCCATAGCCCACAAATATAATTACTTCATGCGAAACTGCCCTTGACATTACAAGAGTGTATTCGTATGTTAACATGAAACAGACTAGAACATTACGATTCGCGGCCCATTAAACATTCACTGCTGTATAAACGTTATATTTTCATACTTATAGTTTTATTGTCACGTTCTGAAATGATTATTTAAAATGCTTTTAAGTTTTTTATGTCAAGGATTTAGTTTGTGATATTTTGTAGATGGTGTTAGCTTTAAAGATGGTAGTGGATTGTGGTTTAAGCTAGTTATACTCGAAAATTTGTTCTACATGAATACTATTCAACTTTGGTCATCTAAGTTGTCAAAGAAATGACGGGAAATAATGTTTTTATTTGAAAGAAAATAGTTCAGTTTTGGTTCGACAAGTTATATAGGAATGTGAAAAAAAAAAATAAGCGTAGCTAGAATAAGAGCTATATTTTTTTAATTTTGAGTATTTACCGACCTGAGGAAAAAAACTTAAGTAGGTATGTAATTAAGTTTGGTAGTAAATACACGTTTAAAACGCTCAAGAGGAGAACCTAATTAATACATATATTTTAATAATGTCACCACCACAATAATGTACAAATTTCCTATTTTCCGAACAGTTCCCAACGGCGTAACGAAAACAGAAACCAAAACCCATATTGTAATAAATAAACAAGTAATTAAATCGCCCAAACTTTCCCGAACTTTACCCCGGCTTCCTATTCACTAATTCAAGGTTACTAAGCGTCCTAACAACCCACCGTTTAGTATAATTACATAACAATGGACCTACATTTAGGGCACGAAAAAGATAGATGCAGAAGGCCGGCTGTACAGCCCTTTTACTGTTATTTACCATCTTACAGCATCAACCCAATAGACACCTTATTATAACGAGAATAAAGATCACTGTGATTTTGACAGACTTGTCACTCACAGCAACCCAAAAGCAACCTTATTGTAACGAGTAGAAAGATTACTGCCATTTTGGAAAAGACGCAAAATCAGAAGTAATACGTCTGTAAAAAGACTGTTTATAACGAGCGAAAACAGGGTCACGCACACATAGACGCGTTCGTGCAGCGATCTCAAACAAATGCCAGTCGTGAGTGCGCTTGCACTCGCTGTACGTGAAGTGTGTCTATGTGTGAGTGCGTTTTCGTTTATTGTATGGAGCCCACCTTCTGTACCTATTTATTTTGTGCTTAGGGTCAGTGTTCGGCCACACAGATAGTATATTTAAAGGATTTTTGGCGCTTTTAGGGCGACCATTAATTTGTTTATCCCTTAATCAATTTTAAGGCCTGAAAAGGCTAAGCGTTTGACAGATCAGTACATTAGGTAATTATTGTGTATTGGGACGTGTATTTAGATTAATCTGAACGAAAAATATCTGTCCGTTTCTGGGATAAAGGTTTAAAAGAACTTTGCACCACACATACACTCACACAAAAAGAAAGAAAGGAAATAAGGTTGACTGGTGAAGAATGCCTATGACATTGAGTCCATTTCTGTACATTTGTCTACTCATAGTATTAACAAAATGTTGTATGTTATAAAGTAGAATGTACCTATCATGATTCTGTTCACACCTTGCAAAAAAACTTCACATCGTAATGTATTTCTATATAGGGTGACTGGTAATTAGTGACCGATATTTAAACACATGATTGTACTCATCATAATAAACAACTTTCCCAAAGAAACAATTTTTTTTTTTTAAACTTGCACTTTTCGGCAATCACCCCAATAGAATATTGAGTACATAACAAGAATGATCCACCATCAGCTGTAATTTAATTTAGTTACATACAAACAAACAAAAATGAATCCTCTTTTACCATGCATTATTTTTTTTTCATTAATTTAACAACGGACCGCGCGCGCGCTATCAGCTGTGAGTTGCTTGACCCCGTTCTGTCTCGTGATACATGTAGCTACCTACTACCGTACCGTGTAACAACAGTGCGAAGGGCAGAGCGCGCACGTGACTCGCGACCGCACATCGTCGACGGAGACGCCACCGTCCGCCGCGGAACCCAGCATCCGTGTACCTACCTAGATAGTGTACATATTCAGGTTGTTGCTAAGTTAACAACAAATTATACAAAAAAACGCCGTGTTTAACTGTACTCCACTATTAATATCCAACGTAAGGCTGGCTAACAAGGCGCGGGCCGTCTTACGCTATCAGCTGTTAGTTCCTTGACCGGTAACCCCGTTCTGTCTCATGTAGGTAAGTAAGTAGCGGTAGCGTATCCCCGCCACACGCCGCGCCTTGCGCTCCTGTGACGCAAACACAAACAGTCACCCCCGGAAGCGCGTCGCTTACGCATGTTGCAAATTGAATCGCTCGCACAAAATAACTTTAACAATGCGCGGTGTCGAGTATCGAGTCAGGTAGTGAGTAGTGGCGTCCAAACCACCTATAAAAATCGTGTACATAACAGAATAAACGTAAGTCCTGAAAATAGTTTGTTTAGAATAAAATAATACATTTGTGGTAGCGCGCGCACGTAAAGTACCTATGGAAATACCTACTAGTTAATTATTCCCTTCTCACCGTCCCGCAAACGGATAAACGTTCATTCACATCTACCAGCACGCAGCGTGTTCAGCACGCGCGCACGTAACGTTGCAGACACACCAAATACACTCGTAGGCGTTCATGCCTACCGGCACACGGCCGACAGACACTCACAAACGTGTGCATTATTATTATTATTTCTATCTACGATCACTTGATCACTCAAATCGTAAGAAAACTAACTAATTCGGGTGTAATTGGGTTATTTTTTCATTATTCATATTGCTGGTGCGTTTCGCATTCATGTGAAAGCGAGATGCATACGGTTGCCGCCGGCGGCTGTATTAAAGGAGTAGGTCTTTCAGGCACGCCGCCACACCACCTCCACCACCGCCGACCGCTCCGCGTGTTTATGCCATCCACTCCGCACCACCGTCGTCGTCGGCGGACTCAACGCCATTACCTACACTTTTTTGTGGGAATTCTGACGAATCGTTTGTTCATTACTTTAGTAATGCGGGTGAATAGAACTCGCATTTATCGCAGTGAAGTGGCATACCTACACCCTACACTGCGTACGTAAACGGCCACGCGGCCGCCGCACCGCGGATTTGCGTCGGCGTTGCGTTGTGTCGGTCGGCGGCACAGGCCTCCGCGGCTGACGAAGCACGTTAGCGTAGGCGCTCCGGCCTACTGTACTGACTGTTACACGACACGATAAATCGCGGGCGAGTGAGAAGTCACTGTTGTTTTAATAAATAAATAAGTGCGATCCCCTAGACAGTTTTGTCATTTTGTTGATTATTTATTAATAGGTACCTATAATAACTACTACTTACTACAACTCTAGCAATACAGAATGGGGTCAAAAAACTATCATGTGATAGTGTCGTGACTACTTTTACCGGGATCGCCTCCGATGCCTAGATAGGTATTTCGTAGTTACGCGGCCATACGTTGCATCTTAAAAGTGGATTACCTACTGCTAAACACGGCGTTTTTTTGTATAATTTCTTGTTAGCTTAGCAACAACCTGAACATGCACACTATCTAGGTAGGTACACGGATGCTGGGTTCCGCGGCGGACGGTGGCGTCTCCGTCGACGATGTGCGGTCGCGAGTCACGTGCGCGCTCTGCCCTTCGCACTGTTGTTACACGGTACGGTAGTAGGTAGCTACATGTATCACGAGACAGAACGGGGTCAAGCAACTCACAGCTGATAGCGCGCGCGCGGTCCGTTGTTAAATTAATGAAAAAAAAAATAATGCGTGGTAAAAGAGGATTCATTTTTTTTTTGTTTGTATGTAACTAAATTAAATTACAGCTGAAGGTGTATCATTCTTGTTATGTACTCAATATTCTATTGGGGTGATTGGCGACAAGTGCTAGTTAAAAACAAAAAAAAAAATGTTTCTTTGGGAAAGTTGTTTATTATGATGAGTACAACCATGTGTTTAAATATCGGTCACTAATTACCAGTCACCCTATATATACACATATTATAAATTAGAGTCGGTTTTCGTGACCGCAATGTTCTTCCGAACTACGCAACGGATTTCGATGCGGTTTTTTCCATCATTTAGAGAATTTATTCCGAAAAGGTTATGTGTTTATTACATTAATATTAAACTTACATATAATGAAAACATCTCTAGTTTTTCGTCAAGTCGTAAAAACAGTGCGAAGCAGGGTGGGTCGCTAGTAAATAAATAAATAAAAGACAGGCTAATTGTTTGTTTGTTTTAGAAATACAACCTCTACGGCGTAGCCAGCGTAGCCTACGGCTGCTACGATCTCGTAGCACGTAGCCAATACGCTACGAACTGCGTCACATTTCTCAGAGCATTCCTTTGTAGCGTACTACACAATTTATTTGTCATTATTGGTAACTTAAAGGACTTGTTAGCTTGTAATGCTGAAGATAGGTTTCTTTTTCAGTATCTTATCCATGGTTTTCTCATTTAGTGAACGATTAGAAAGAGAAAGAAAGAAAAATTGTTCATTCTGCACAAACATAACGCACATTAAAAAAAAAACTAGACAAAATAGAAACTAGATAAAAAGTAGCCTCGTATTCAAAACGTTAAAAGTTTGACAAAGTTGTCCATTGCGTAATGTCAGGACATATCAAAACCAAAGATCAAAACCGATTCTGTACCTATACCTTCTACTAGTCAACATCTTGAAACAAATGATGAAATGATTCCTATGTAAAAGTAACTCTGTCTGTTACCTTTTCACGCCTTAGCGGCTGAACGAATTTCGATGGAATTTGGCAAGCAGCTAAACTATGACTTGGGTTATAACTTACTTAGGGTACTTTTTATCCCGGTAGCACGTTCCCGTGGGATAATTTACGACGTCCACACGGGCGATAGCACGAGCATACTAGCATACCAGTACTAAATAAATCATTAAAAATCTGCCTCCATTATACAAACCCATTTCAAAGCGGATCACCAGTATTTCCCCTTAACAACTAATAGTGGTTTAACTAATACATATCAACAACCAATCAAAAAGGGATCGGTCGATTGGTCCCAAGTTTTGTCGTTAAAACCCTTTAAGCTGTAGATACAGTCTGCAACAAAAGTCGATTAAAACAATTTTTTTTAAATCACATAAATTTTGAGTAAAATATTTATAAAAAATCTGAACTGATTTATAGATCTAAAATAACTCTTGGTTTATTACATCTTACACTGGAAAGTAACGTCGAATCTTTTTATTTCAATTTAGATTATTATGTAAATGCGTAACTTTGGTGTGTGTAACTTTTGTTGCTGTCGTATCATTTATTCATTGGGATTAATTTGTCCCGGACAGAGCGAAACTAATGAGATATTTTAATGGATATTCAAATTTACACTTTTGGTCGGATTCGGTACTTTGTGGTGGCTTTTAAGTTGATTATTATTACCTACCCATTGCTGTTTGTTGCTAATAGGATCTTTGTTAACTTAATTTTGCTACTACACAAATAACATTTTGTGAAATGAAGAAATTGAAAACATATTGAGAATAAAAGGATCCTATTTTGTTATCAATATTATAATACTTTGTTGTATATTTTTTTGGCAAATTCAGACATTTTTTACGAGCCTACAGGTTGTAAATAGTTACTCAGAAACACAGTTCGGTAAATATTGATCATCTGTCCCATCCGCTCATATATTTCAAACCATAGATAAATAGATAAAAATACTCTTTATTATGTACACTATAAAGTTATAGATATAAATGTAGATACCATTCCGTTATTGTTTTATTCCTTTACTAACTACTAAAAAACTTCAAATATTCAACTCATTTAGTTCTTTTGAAGTTCTGCTAAAACAAAATCAGATAACAAGATTCAAAACGAAAAATAACATGATAAAAATTCACAAATTACCATAATTATAACAGACCGCCTTGTTCCATTAACTTTGAAAGCAAGCACTCTTATATGTACTTTCACATTAGAAGCCGAATTAAGGAACTCTTCAGGAATATTTTAATGCTCTCAGTACATTTTTGTTAGGATAAAAAAACTCACTTTTACGCACATGGGAAGATATGAAAGATATTAATATATTTGAAAGGAACATTTCTTTCAAGCGGATGTTTGTATCTTTTTCATTAATATATTTTGTGGATTTTTTTTGCAGTTACTTCATCCATGTGGAAATTTATATTTCTCAAGGAGAATTGTTTCATATTTTGACTCAAAAATATAAGATACTTTAGCGTATTGCAGCCTTGCTCTGGAGGGTCTATCGCTATGTTTTTTTTCTTTAGGTTATCCTACGAACCATAAGAAGTGGGAAAAAAAAACTGGCCAAGTGCGAGTCGGACTTGCGCACGAAGGGTTCCGTACCATTATCTATAAAAACGGCTAAAAAATCATGTCTGTTGTATGGGAGCCCCCTTAAATATTTATTTTATTTTGTTTTTAGTATTTCTTGTTATAGCGGCAACAGAAATACATAATTTGTGAAAATTTCAACTATCTAGCTATCGCGGTTCTTGAGATACAGCCTGATGACAAACAGACGGACGGACAGACAGCGAAGTCTTAGTAATAGGGTCCCGTTTTTACCCTTTGGGTACGGAACCCTAAAAACAGTAGTAAGCGGTGCAAGATTTTTGTGCTCTGCCTGTTGGCATCAACGTTCGAAAATTGAAGATTATGGCCTATTGTTTTATACTAAAGTCGATTTTCGTGACTGCCTGTGTAACCGTGTTGTACTACTAAATTACCCAACGGACTTTGATGCAGTTTTTACTAAAATTTAGATAATTTATTCCGGAAAGTTCATGTGCATAATGCAATAATATTAAACGTACGTAAAATTAAGAAATCTCGATGTTTTGCCAAGTCGTAAAAACCGAGCGAAGCAGAGGCGGGCAGCTATTTTAAATAATAATACCAACCACAGAATTTTAAGCCAAGTGTAAATCTTATTATTATTTAGCGTACATACACAGACGTTATACCTACGGCTGACTCGTTTTTCGGCTTATGTATATCTTATGTAAGTCAAACTGAATTTCATAAAACATTGTAAATTTTGGTTTTCAGCCAACTGCTCGTATGTGTAAGTAATCTACGTAATATATAAACTTCTTTCACTCCTCCAAAATGGATTTTTACGACCACGTATCTAATCAGCCGATAAGGCCTATTGTCTGATCTTATAGCCAACACACACACATACATGAACTTTTTACGCTCATTTTATTACCTACGTTTGTGCATTATTGTGTACTCATTTCCATCAGTTCAAACGCTCAAGGGTCATAACCCTCGATTATACTCGTATTGGTTCTCTCGTACTAGGATTATCTCGGGTAAATAAATAACAAAAGTATTATTATTTACTTTTACGCAGCGTATGTCATAAAGTTCTAGTATTCAATTAAAAACGAGTGTAGAATTTCTACATACATATAGGGCAATGACCTGCACGGTCTCTGAGGAGAAAAGACAATGGAACGAGACATGTGAGGCGATGATCATTTGTTTTTCGCTCGTCGCTCCGCGGTGTCTCATCTATCCCACTTAAAGCGGTGTTGCTAGGCGAGTTCACAAAACAAAAAGCCCTGATTCGTTTCTTGAAATCGTCCTTGATTGACGATTACGCTAAGGTCGAGGTCATTGTCCACTAACAACTAAAAACATGATGCCAGTCATAAGTGTGCTTCAAGACATTTTGTATTTTATTTTTAGCATTTGAGGAGATCAGGAAAAAAAGTGACATTTACGCATCCGGCTCGATAGATTTTTATTTTATTCGGACTCCAAAACTTGAATTTTATTAATTTCTGAACAGATTTGGTTCAATTAGTGACTTATTTCACGAGAACATGGCATTTAAAAGGAGTTATCTGTACAAAAGGTAACATTTTACATTCGATCGTTAATGCGCCACCACCCAAAATGTAACCACTTTATAAATGTTATGTTTATAGACATTTTGAACTAGGTACTCGTAGAGTGTATTTATTTTATTTCTTATTTATTTGTTTATTTTTAAATTTCGTATGCTGCAATGGTTGACGTCATCACGTCAGCGCCGGCTATCGCTGAAAACCAGCGCTGGGGCTCTGTCTCGCGTAGGGTCGTAGCATTATGCTGACTGATTGCCGTTTTGCGTGAATGTGACGTATATTTCCCGCCAACTCGTTCTTTTTTGTATTTGTGTGTTTTTTCTTTGCGTCATGTTTACCGCAAATAAACGTATAGTTGCATCTTATCTTAACCATTTTCCGATTTCGAAAAGGAGGAGGTTCTTAATGCGTTAGTAGGTTTTTTTTTGTATTTTCTTTCTTTCTTTCATAAACCCATATGACATTTTCGTCGGTTCCTGAGAAAAAAGAAAAAGTGTAACACTTTTGTTCCTTACCTCCTCAATTGTCATCTGATTTCCGTTGCAATAATAATTAATTAGTTATAACAACACATTACTTATAACTCTTTTCTATTTCGTATTATATGAATACTCCTGTTCTAAAGCAGCCGTTCACAAGCTAGTTTGAAAACCTAACTTTATCGACGATGCTGGTGGTCGACCTTCAGTGGTCTGAAGGTTGGTTTTCTGATAAAAGCGATCGGATAACACAAGCATAACGCAAGATTAGTCAAAGTTAATGATCTGTAAAACAAAACAAAGGCAGTTTTCTCGGAAGATACAATGTTTGACCCAAATATGTTGGCAATAAATTACGTATTTATGGAAAAAGTGTCCAAATTAATAACCAAAATTAATCGGGCATTATTTCAATCGAGTTACAAAAAATTCTAAATGTTTACAATTTGCTGACACGTTATTAGGCACAAGAATTACGAGTTTTTTTTTTATTATTATTTCTCTAGTATGTAAACACTTTCTATAAATTTCCTATTAACCCCTGCAACTAAGCAAAAATGTGAGAAGTAATATGACGTCAATAGTAGGTACTACTAATGAGTACTGAACTGTTTTGCTAGTCAAGATGAGGAAAGCAGTGCTCTTATTTGCTATTAATTACCTTTAACGGCCCATAAAATACTATTATAAATATTTATACAAAATAAGTTAAAAAAAAAACATACCTACATGGGCACTTATGAAAAGTCAGAAGCTAGGTGCACGGTTCCAATTGGTTGTTTCCTATGGAGAAGAGCCGGCAAGAAACTTCACGGTTACTCTTTTAAAATAAGGGGCTTTTACAATGTTTTCAAATTACAGTGTTAATAGGTATAGGAGGACCACAGAACAGATATTATCTATTCTTTAGCGAGGACAGTGCAGGCCTGTCCACAAGTAACAGGTACTCAACAAAATAGAAAAAGGTCTACAAATCTACAAATCATCCCTTGCTAACATAAAGGCTCCTTCAAACAGGCGCGACACCCGACGCGAATCGCGCGCGACATAAAGGCACCGCTCGTTAAAAAAGAAATTCTCAGAAGAATAATGGTTCTTTTCGATCAAAGAATTTTCGTTTTAGAATTTTCATAATTACTAGATAAAATTATGTTAGATGTACCGACACATTTGTACCTATCTGTAAACTGAAGTAGCATAAATACACCACTTTTATTTCCCCGCTAATTAGTTCCACACTGCATAATATTTCGATCACTTTTCAATATCAAAATCAAAATCAAAATATTTTATTTTACATAAACCAACATGGGCACTTATGAAACGTCAGAAGCTAGGTGCACGGTTCCAATTGGTCGTTTCCTATCGAGAAGAGCCGGCAAGAAACTACTCTTTTAAAAGTAAGTTTTAATAAATAAGTTTTCAAATTACAGTGTTAGGGAATACAGTGTAGGCCTAATAACTGCCGAACAAATAAAGAGAGCAGTGGTAACCACCGCGACTTACAAGCTGTAGGTCATAAATTCGAAACCAGGCAGGCACTTTACTTTGTGTAAATTATTTCATCACCAGTGCTCTCAAAACGGTGAAGGAAAACATCGTGAACAAACCGGCATGTCTTAGAACCAATAATTCAAAGACATGTGGCATCTACCAACCCGCACTGAGCCCGCGTGGTGGATTACGGCCCACTCCCTCTCACAGAGAGGAGGCCTGTGCCCCTGCAGTGGGAATATTATAGACTGATGATGAAGAAATAAACATGTTAATCATTACCGCTTTACAAAGATCGTCAATACAAAACATAAAACCCAATCACGGATAGTCGTGATTCAAACCCAAATCGCATTGAGTTTTCTTACGCATTCGTCACTGTCAAACGTTATACAAAGGTTTTGTATAGGAAATCTTTAATGGAAAAATGGGAAATACGGCAACCTGTTCAAGAAGGTCCTATTATGGTACCCTGTTATGGGTATTATTTGAGGAAGAATGGTGTATAGAATATTTTCTCTGGAAGGAAATATTGAATAGATTGGAAAAGAATCTTATATTTCTTTTTTAAATTATGCTTCTGTCGTATCGTTTCGTTATAACAAGAATTCATTACAGCGTCGTAAAAGGATGAGCCAGTCAGCATGTCAGAACGTCTAACCATTTTTGGAAAAACATATGTGGTCTAGGGTCATATTTCATGACCAACTTTTTAACCGACTGTGGCATGTAATGAATAGGTATTAAATTATGTTTATTACTTATGTAGGGCGACTGCCTCGTCGATCGCGTGGCTTCAAGCGCGACCTCTGAGTATAAGGTCCTGCGTTCGATTCCCAGGTTGGGCAAAGTGTTATTGGGGTTTTCCATCAGGAATTTCTCAGTAGCAGCCCGGAGCCTGGATTTGTGCCCGGTTGATGGGAATGGGCTCGCCCCGTATTAAATGGGTCTTAAACATACTGGCGAAATAGGTGGACTATACTAGGTACACCTCTGTCTATTCTTGGGGAGAACAGGCGTAATGTATGTGAGGGTATATAAACCGTTAATAATAGTTTCCAAAGTCAATAACGCACCGAAAATTACTATGAAGATGAAGTATCAATACATGTACTATTACTCTACGAGAACAGCCCTTGAGGTCTCTGTAATGGCTTGATTACCAATTCCACTTTCCACTTAAGCACACTTTTTTGTCGCCATGCCAGTCAGTGACGGTAGGCGTGACCTTGTAAATGCGTCAAAATATACGTTAACGCGGCCATTTTTGTTTTTAGGAAGAGTAACGTTAATTATTCTGACGTCATTTCAAACAGTAGTACCAGCACGACTCATTTTGACGTCATAAGTGAATTTTGAATCAACAATACAAAAGTCCTCTTACGTTTTGGTTTAATTTAATGTAAAATATGCACTTTCTAATATACAGAGGTTCAAACTAAACGGAAACCACTAATCAACCGCTGCAATTGGCCAAGCTGTGATGACGCGACGACTAGTCAGCCAATCAGAAGACAGGAAAAGTTAGTGTTTGTGGTCTGTGAGAGGAAGCGAGGAAAGTGACGTAGTTAAATAAGACAACGAAGTAGCAACAGAACGTGCTCGTTCAAAAAATTGGGTAAACTCAAAACCTGTAATTTTACCAATACACCAGTTATTTGTAAAAAAAGTTTCTAGTTATTTTCACCGGCCTCAATCCTCAAACAGTAGCATCAACGTATAAATTGGATAATTTTAATTAATTAACTCATTTAATACACTTCAGATAATAATTAAGAAATTACCGCTTCAAAATTCACTTAAATTAACGATACCTACGCAACGTCACAGTAACTAACAATAAGGCCAGGGCCTGCAGTCTCGACATTAGATAGCGACAAAAATCTGTCGCTAAGTCGTAACGTTGTCAAATTCCTTTAATAGATTATCAATTTTATTTCCAAAGCATAAGGTTGAAAATCTATTAAAGGAATTTGACATCGATACGACTTAGCGACAGATTTTTGTCGCTATTCATGTCGAGACTGCAGGGCCTGGGCCGGCAGTCTCGACATTAGATAGGGACAAAAATCTGCTGGCTCTGCAGTCTCGACATAGATACCGACAAAAATCGGTCGTTAAGTCCAATCGATGTCAAATTTCTTTAATAGATTTTCAACCTTATACTTTGGAAATAAAGTTGAAAATCTATTAAAGGAATTTTGACAACGATACGACTTAGCGACCGATTTTTGTCGCTGTCTAATGTCGAGACTGCAGGGGCAGTTTTCTTAGTGGATTTTAAATGCTTTAGAAACTTTACTGCGTTTGTCGTATCAGCATAAAAGCGATATCTAGGAATCGTTGAACTAATAGGAATTGCTGGAACGTTTCGTAGGATTATTCCTGACTGAAGTTTTTTGGCAAAGTTGTTGAATTTTGTTAGCAGAAAGGTACGTTTGTTACGGAGGATTTTAATTAAGATTTGTTACAGTTGTAATGGCAACCATGTCATTTGGTTTAAATAGGCTTTTATTTTTATTATTTTATTTATCTGTTTTATAGATTCTTCTTTATTTTGTGAATGAGAGAACGTTGTAGGCCTAACTTGTAGACTGTAGATTTGTAGACCTTTTTCTATTTAGTTGAGTACCTGGTACTTGTTAACAGGCCTACACTGTCCTCCCATACCTATTAACACTGTAATTTGACAACATTGTAAAAGTTACTTAGTTTTAAAAGAGTAACCGTGGAGTTTCTTGCCGGCTCTTCTCCATAGAACAAAACCAATTGGAACCGTGTTCCTAGCTTGTGACGTTTCATAAGTGCCCATGTAGGTTAATGTGAAAGGTGAAAGAAAATATTTTAATTTTGATTTTTTATTTTTGAGTGGAACACAAAGTAAACATCTTCTTTCACCCTTTTGCGTCCAAAGGCAGTAATAAAAAAAAACAAATTGAGCTGTCGCGGGACGCCTGGCAGATGAAACATCGAAACCACTTTGTATAGAAAATATAGTGTGGCGACGCGTCGCCACGACATGCGTCGCCTCGACAACAATCGGTTTTACCCGCGGTTATAGATGTTTCACATCAAAAAAAAAGTTGTTAAAAGCTAGACATTTATCCATTCCGACTGCCTAGTTGCTGTACTGGTCGCAAGCACTACCGCTAAGCATGAAGTCCTGGGTTCGATTCCCAGGTCGGGCGAAGTGTTATTGAGTTTTTCCATCTGGAATTTCTCAGTAGCAGCCCAGAGACTGAAATTGTGCCCGGTTGATAGCAATAGACTCGCCCCATATAACATGGTACTTACACATAACTGGCTAAATATGGGTGTGCTATAGGTATACCTCTGCCCAACCCTTCTGTGATATAAGGCGTGATGTTAAGTTATTTATCCATTCCCATAAAAATTCATATTCTAAAAATAGCTTCCATATTACCTGTGTCATTGCAAAGGTGGTACAACGGCCGTGACCTTGTCAAGGCGTCAGCTGTAAAAATGAAGTTTATAATATTTTATGTAGCAGTCACGCGACGCATTTCAAACATAACCTGTTGGTAGCATTTTCAACAGGTTTCGAATTTAGAACTGTTTTTCTTTTGTTTATTTTTTTTTATGAGGTGTGCTAATAGTATGCATGCGTGTTTGTATGTTAATAAATGTTATGGATCTGTGGAATATTTTGATAAAGTAGAAACGTGTTAATTAATAATGACAGTATGAAACGTGAAAAATAAAAATTGAAATTTTAAAAATATTACTATAAAAAAGAGAACTAGCTTTTAAATGCGTTGTACCTATGTTTAATATTTAAGAAAGGGCGAATACTCAATTATGAAGTTTATTTTATGATTTATGACGTACCTTTCAGAGTAGGTACGTCATATTCATATAAACGATCGTGTATTAAACGCCCGTTCACACAGGCGCGACGCGACAGCGCGACACAAAAGCACCGCGTGTCGCGCGACGAGCAGTGCCTTTGAGTTGTGCTGTCAGGTCGCGCCTGTATGTGGGAGCCTTAACGCGACAATTTACGCAGAATAATAACCAATCTATAGTTATATTTAACTGACTTTTCTATAATAAATATAACACAAACTTCTACTCAACTCTTAATAAACTCATGTTTTTCTTTCTTTCTTTCTTTCTATCTGAATCAATCTGCCTAGCCTTTTCCTAACTATACCTATCTGACCGATACTGATGATATCTGTTACTGGGTAACACGATACCCCTTGGTAAGACTGATTGTCAGACTTATGGGCTTCTGACTACCTGTAATGACTGTCAAAGATCTAGAGCTACGAATGACAGTCGGGATCAACGGCTTAACGTGTTGCCCGAGGCACGGAGGGGTCTCGATGTGTAATGGATGGTCACCCATCCGCGAACCGACCTCGGCAAGCGTAGCTTAACCTTCAATCGACCCGTGCAGCTGATATCATTTAGCCACGAGCCCCACACTTCAGCCCCCTCAGAGTAATAACTAATCTATAGCTTTATTTAACTCACTGTCAATCATACAACAACACAAACCTCACCCTTTAATAAACCATGTCTTTCTTTCTTTCTTTCTTTCTCTCAGCAAACAAAAACAAAACAAAATAAAACAAACCAGACTTGTAGCGTTGTCTTAATCAAAAAGACGTGGTTTGATAAGCAATGTACCGATTATACCCTCTTCAGTAATTCTCTCACGTAAAAGACTTTGGCAAGTTGTTTTCTAGGATGTGGAAAATTCGGTCTTAAAAACATTAAGCGTATAAAAGTTTATAAGGATTATATTTGCGGTACACGTGTCGGGATTACCTACAGCTGACTGAGTAATAATCTGGGTAAAATATTTTCGGTGAAAAGGACACTCGGCGAAATAGTTTGGTGTGCAGACCACCAAAGAATGGTATACATTAATAATAATAATAATAATTTAATTTATTTGCGTAAAACATGGTATACAATGGTGTTAAGCATAGGTCAAAGTGGCAGTCTAATTTAAAAAGAGAACAAAAAAATACAATGAATGAAATGGTACGGAGTTTCCAGCAGGCAAACTTATTCATATACCAGAATATTCCAGTTTTTTTTTTATTAATATTTTTATAATTTGCTATAGTACCTACCTACTTGTAAATCCACTTTAAACCGCACGTATATTTAAAAACTAAATTGTAAATATTTATTATTAGTTAAAAGCAACCAGTAACCGGAAGTATCTGAATAATATTGTAAACTAGCGGCCCGCCTCACGGTTTTTAAGACTATTTTGTTAAACATGAAGGGTTCTGTATTATAGGTATTCAAGTCAAATATAAATTGAGCGAGCCAGCGCGAAGCGCGAGCGAATGTCCGGCAGATATCCGGGTGTTCTCCTCTACAGGTCGCATTTCTCAACCGATTCACGTAAATAGAAACAGCTGGACATCCGGACATACGAAAGCATTTTTGCCCAAGCTGAAACAGAGACGCTTAAGAGCGGGTAGTAACCAAAATTGCCTATCTTCAATTTAATTTTTCATGAAATTCATAAGACTTAGGTATAAAATAAAAATAATATGAGTAACTACATGATATTATGAAACTTTTTGTGGAACAGAAACACAATACGTTAAAATTTTCTCGATAAAATAACATCACGAAGTTACGCCTAATTTTCACGTTTTTTCAATTTGTACTTAATATGCTAATGACTAATAGGATAATTTTTTAATGATTATCTGTATCAAGACAAGGCGAAAAATATTGTGCAGGCATTTCTTGAAATTCCTTTTATTTTTGGTATTATTACGACTACAAGCTTTAAGCACTTACGACGTTTTTAGTTCGTGGAAGAAGTCATCTTCCGTCGCACGTTGGGGGAACTTCAAGCATATTTTTGTTTCACAAATCAGTCGCCGTCGCTCTGTTGAGACGAGAGGACTGCGCTTGAATTTTCTGCTGCTTTGCGATTTAATTTATTAGCGTAAATAATATTTCGTAATTTATCACATTGTTGGAATGAAACTGTGAAATACAAAACATGAAAAAATCACTAAAACCACTTCCGAAACGATTATTAAAATCGTTAAGAATTGATAAGCTAAATAAATACCACGGCTAAACTATAAAATAAAAATATTATAATAATTCAATGTTGATATTTGAAAACTCAAGATGACATACAATTATTGGACAGATTTTTGACTGGTATAGTACAACTAGCGCCATTGTTCTCCACTTCAGTCAATTTTCTTGCGGAGAAAATTTACAACATAGACTTCGTGCTGGAGATTTTAGATCTTATTACTATTAAATAAAGAACCAAATTCGTTTACTTCCACTTTCGTTGACAAACTTCGTGTAAGGGTAACCTTAGACGACCCATTTCGAGCGACTTTTGACCAAAACCCCCGAATCAAGTTGAAACTCAAAATTTAACATATGGGTAGGTTATTGGTATAATAATATTATTGGAGTTTACAAAATAAATAAATCGGAAAACTAAAATAGGGTTTATTGCGGACACAAGTACGAAACGGTGTGCTCGGGACATGACAGTTTTCATACGGATAGTGTTCTCGTGACTAGATCCCTTCTTATGGTGGGGATGAGTAAAGATTGTGACGGATCACAATGTTTGGGACTGCCATGTCGGCTTACTTTTCTAAGCTAAAGTTTCAACAGTTACAAAAGAGGAACCTAATAAACTTTCGACTTTCTTTGGCACCCATATAAATAGATGCCAATTATTTTGTCGGTAAAGCCGACTAATGTACCCTAGTTATTTGTTACAAAATTGGCCTGTTTTTCACAAATGTTTTCGGCGAGGACTTTTTTCTACTCGCGCTCCGCGCAGGATAGGTTTTCATGACACATGCCATTTGACTTTGCACAATACAGTGCAAAATCCACCATACCAATATTATTTTTTACTTGGTAACACTGTTGCTAATTGAATTTGCACGATCCTGCAATGCAATATCCACGATTTACCATTATATTTTTTACTTGGTTAACACTGGTTTCCACGAAGACGTCGTGACGTCCAACTTGTACAAGGCCCTAAATAAAATTTGGTTACATTGGAATCTGAACTTTGTCACGCCAGCATTGAGTTTCTAGTTCCAAAACATGACTATGATCTAAGATTATGAATTCAAGCTTAGCGTATAGTATAGGTAAAATAAACAGATGTTTTACCTACTGAAGAATTTCATTGAAAATTAAGGGAGTGGACAATGGTCATACTTCGTTTAAATATTTTAATTGAAAAACCATTCGAAGTACCTATTTGTGCTGTGAGACCTTGCTTCTTGCCAAAAATCATGATTCTAGGTCAACGGGATTAATCATATAGATTTTAATTTATTTGAGAATGTTTATTTTCTTATTTTATTGACATTTTTGTTCAATAAAAAGATACTAATAATAATACTTAGATAAACGGTCCTTTGGAGTTGTAAAAAAAAAACGAGCTTCTAAGACGTTGACTTAGTATCTTGGCATAAATTGCCATTCATTTCGCATATCTTGACACTCGCAAATAAATTAAAACCCATAAGATACATGTCGTTGACCTAGAATCATGAAATTTGACAAGAAGCAAGGTACAGGAATATGTACAGGAAAGTATCTGAAAATTGTTCAATTGTAGTTATTTTACATAATGTATGGAACAATATTTTTTCAACTACAACGTTAGGTTTGTCTTTCAATTCGGAATCGAAAATTTATAGGCCGTATCTTGAAGTAACATTAAGTCTTTATTTCATTTAAGTCAGTCTAATCTCCAATCTAACATCCCACTAGCATCGGTAACAGATTCACGGACATACAATAATAGTTAATAATATACCTAATTGTACACATAGGTAAATTGAATAAAACAGTTTCATCTGATTATTTTGCGTATACACACTACACACAAGATTCAAATTCAAATGCCTAAATATACGCCGGGCGAAAAGTTTCTGCTGGCGGGAAGGGATTGTGTTTTGTTTTTGTCGTGTTTGATGAGAGGGGTAGGCAAAGAGGCGCGGGTGAAACTTGATTTTTTTCTGTCTTGCTGCGCCCTCTTAAGTCGTGCTTCGCGCTCGCATGGTCAAAAATATGAGCAGGAAAATATATAAGAAATGGTACCTACCTAGCGAATAACGTTCTATTACAATCATTTTTTTTTAGTAAAGCCTTCCGTCTGACAGGGAAAAATGATAGGATAAGGAGGGAAATAAATCATTGTATAAAAAGTACTAAGTAACAGATTTTTTAAATCTCTAACTGTGTCTGAGCTTTTATATTTAAATTAAAAATAAAAACCGAATATAAATCCTCCCTAACCTCTCTATATAACATTTCTTTATTCATATCTGTAATGTGTGTCTGTATAGAGTACTCGCATAATACAGAGTATTTGATTCTATTCTATACATAGATATGATTTCAAAGTTAAAATTAAAAAGTAACACTTTGCATTTTTCACAAGTCCACCTGAAATAAAACATATTTTATTTTCAATTAAAAAACGCAAAATCCGAACAGTCACTTCCAAACAGCGTTCACTGCCACAATACAATATCCTTATCACTTTCATGAAATAGATAGTATATCAATAACTGCACCTATAAGGCTTCAGTCCCCAGTGCAAAGTTGATCATGACCGATAACCGGGTCACCTGGCTGGAGCGTGATCGTGACCTAGTCCGGGCATTGTCAAAGGCAACAGGTATCCGCTTTTAGCTGGTCATGAAAAGTACTGGGGAAACTGTGAAGGTTACTGCACAATATTATGACTAATTTCAGGTACTGTATTTTGAAGGCACAGTACAATGATTAATAAAAAGGTAATGATTTTTTTAGAATTATATGCATACTAGCTTTTCCACGCGGTTTCACCCGCACCCGTGGAAATAATCCCACAGGAACACACTACCGGGATGAAACGTATCCTATGTCTACATAAGTGCCAAATTTCATCTAAATCCGTTCAGCCGTTTTAGGCGTGAATGTAACAGACAGAGTTACTTTCACATTTATAATATTAAGTATGGATTATTATTAGAAAACCTGAAAAGGCGACGTAATATATTTGAGGATGATATATTTGAGGATGGATAAACGTTTAATTTATACATGGAACATTTTTTTTTAATGCAGTCAATACTTCCAAAAACACCAAAAAAACATCAAGAAGAAAACACAATCGTTTTTATGGCTACATAAAATTAAGCTGTCACGATTGGACAGGGATGATGAAAAAGGTTTCCATGTCTGGGAATCATAAATGCCTGTCATAAAAAGTGGGCGTGTTTCACGATGTTGATCATGACCGAAAACGGGTCGCTTGCCCGCCCGGGCGCGGGCACGATCTTGACCTACTCCTTTTCAATGCCATTATTCGATTCGCTGAAGAATGTTTGAACAGACCCTCGCTTTTGTATGAGAACCGCGAGATCAATAACGTTTTTATCGAGAATCTTCTTTGAATAAAACATTATGATGATGAAGGTAATTTTATGAGGATGTTTTGCAGAAAATATGATATCTTGTATCATTATCGGTAACAGAAGCGACAGGTGAAGTGTTAATCAACAGTTTGACAGGATGTCATTTTTTTTTTCTTTCATAATAAAATCAATCTTGAGCAAATAAAACGAAGTAGGTACGAGTACCTACATTTTGAATGAGACAGCGTAATATATTATAATTATTTTTAATGAAAAATTAAATTATATTTCGCTGCTTTAAGGATAATACGGGCGGAAAAGAACGTCTGCGCGTTTTCAAATTAATACTAATAAATCAAATACAAATAAGACTTAGACGAGTAGTTGACAATATTGGCCTGAGAACAATTTAAATATTGTAAAACACATTTTGACTGTACACGAAGTGAAATTACAGCAATTTTTTTACGTCTCAGTACGAGATATAAAAAAACTCATGGCGTAGTAAAAAAATAAGCCAGTCAGCGAGATTGGGCGGGGCTACCCATGGTGCTTCGGACGTGACGCGCCCTTAACTACGCTAATCATACCTACACCTTACAAGAATCAATAAAAATGAATAAAACACTAGCACCCCAATTACGTAGCACACTTCAATCACAATCCGAAGGATTTTTAAGGAAATTGCTAATCCATTGCGTCATATGTTTAAATTCGTCTGCTCAACAACGTATATAGCGCATTGAATGTTATTTAATTGTCAAAATTAAAGGCAATTGCCATTGTATGTGTTTTACGCGATTACCCCGTAGACCTTGAACTCACATGACACTGAAATAATTCAAGAAGGCAACTACCTAACTTAAATCCTTAAAATAGCAACACAACAATGAAAAAGTTCGAAAAAATTCTTTAAAAAAAAACAATTTAAGTGGAATGAAACAAATTCCAATTTCAAATTGACTTTTGGTAAAACTTTTTGAACGTTTAAATGCGAAATATTATAGACTCGTTCAGAAAGTTATTTACAAATTAAACTTTTTCTTTGTTTACATAGGTGTAATGTGAATAAAATGAATGTTTTGAAAGTAAACTTTAGTAAACGTTTTGAAATGTTTCTCATCCACAAATAATAGCGTGTCCAAAGGAATTTATTGAAGGATTATGTTACGATTAGTTTTCAATAAATCAAGCTTAATCGATAATTTGTTTTAGCTAATATTTTAGGGATTAACGGACGGTTAACCGTTGCACTTACATATGTTAATTTATTATTATTTAATTAGTAGACGAATTAGGCTTATTTTAATTTAATTTAATATTTGAATTATTTTTATCTTTTTATTACGGACGCTTTTAACGTTCTGCATCGTTCTCACATGCATAATTTCAACTTGAACGATGTAACCAATATTTTGTAACCATATATTGATTTAAGAGAGTGTCCATGGAGTTTCTTGCCCGTTCTTCTCCATAGGTACCTACTACGCTTTGGAATGAGCAATTAGCTTCATCTTTCTGACTAATCGACCCCTTGACAATTTAAAAGTGCCTGTAATTGGTTTAAGGCTCCCACAGACAGGCGCGACACGACAGCGCAACACAAAGGGGCCGCTCGTCGCGCGACGAGCGGTGCCTTTGTGTTGCGCTGTCGTGTCGCGCCAGTGTGTAGGAGCCTTTATTTGAAATAAATGCTTTGAGTTTTTGAGTTTAATAAGTTTTACTTGAACCATTACAGGACTGTTTAATTATAAGTAATATTTTATTTTGACATTTGCCACAGACTAAATCTATACCTATATTTATATCTTCTACAGCTATAATATAATAATATAGTAACGAAGGCAAAACTGTACATTGAATATTTTTGAAAAAAAAGTAATTGCTACGAGGTGTGGAAACGAGTCTGTTGCCGAAAATATAGTTTTTAAAATTTTTATCCGTTTGTCTGGATATGATCCGGATTGGCGCAAAAATGGCTCAACGGATTTGGATGAAATTTGGCACACAAATAGTTTATAACCTGGATTAACACATAGCATACTTTTAACGCCGGTAATACGTTCGAGTAGGATATTTTCCGACATCCACGTGGGTAAAGCCGCGGGCATAAGGTAGTTCTAAGTAGGTGTGTAAATATGGCGGAAAATCTACCAAGACCAAGGTTCAGGTACTCTTCTTTACCTTTTGTCTGAAGGCTCCCACAAACAGGCCAGACGCGACTCTAGTAGAACAATTTCTATGAAAACTTCTTGGAAATTGTTCTAAAAGAGTCGCATCGCGCCTGTCTGCGGGAGCCTTAACTTTTTTAAGTTGATACCGATACACGCGGAGGCTCTTTGAATTCTCTCTATACAGCGTGTTTCAGAAAGGTTTAGTTATAATAGCGAAAAAAATACCAACTGTTACATACAAAACTTCAATACCTACTCGACCCAATTCTAAGGGACGACTGATTATTTTTTCGCGAGTACAATGTTAATTCTATGGAGAATTTTGTTAAAACTCAAACTCAAAGCATTTATTTCAAATAAACCAATTACAGGCACTTTTGAATTGTCAAGGGGTCGGTCAGTCAGAAAGATGAAGCTAGTTGCCCATTTCAAAGCGTAGTAGGTACCTATGGAGAAGAACGGGCAAGAAACTTCACGGACACTCTTTTAAATCAAAATATGGTTACAAAATATTGGTTACATCATTCATGTTGAAATTATGCATGTGGGAACGATGCAGAACGTTCAGTCTGATGGTCTGTTTAGTCTGACCTTTCTGATACATGCTGTTTACCGTTCTTATATTTTGATTTAACTCTGCGATCGCTGTAAGTACGTCCTTCGAGAAAATAGCACGTCAGTCACTACAATCTAATTGCATACTTTAATTACTATTTAAGTATAATTACTACGGACCACGCATTATCTACGTATATTATACTATCCTAAGTCAATAATCAATTAAAATTAATCTATATAAATAAAAATCAATTGCCAAAACTGTTTGTCCGCACAATACTTCAAACCGATTGCAGCTATTTGGATAATTATATTTTGTTGTATTTGTAATTGGGAGGACATGGTTTGTATGAAAAAATATATTTGAAAAGTGAAAGTTTGTATGGAAGTTTGAAAGTTTGTATGGAATTCGTCATTTTTGCCGCTGGCAATTCCCATCAGGCGCACGGCTTCTTAACAATAAGAGCCCATTCCCACGTACCACAACCACACCACAACCACACCACACCACACTACAACACGTGTTTGGGCGCTAATTTGTATGAAAATTCGCAAGTAACCACAGCTTGACCACATTTTTTCGCGGTGATGTGGTGTGATTATGGTACGTATGAATGGGCCCTAAATACATCAAGCTATAAACAAGCTCGCGTTGTATAAAGCGGAGTGTTCATTAACGAAGCTTCCGAGATATAGTCTAGGTACACATCATTAATCACAGTCGGATGTGCACGCGTTGTTAATACTTTCTCTTATAGTGTACGGTGTATAAGTTTTATATTATTAATCTCACCTACTGTTGGATTTTACGTAGAATTGTTTTGTATAACGGAGTTTGGAGAAACTTTGTTTCCTTCTCATACAAAATAGTTCCGGGAAGACCACGCGCGTCTCCTTAAGATAACGAAAACAAAAAAAAAATTGAAAGTAATTCCTTAAGCCTAAGCTTAAAAAATAATTGTATGTCTCTTCAACATCTAAAGGTTGAAGAGACATACAAGTACAATATTTTTTTTCAAAATTCAATCCTGCGTTTAAAATCTGTAACTTCGTTATAAACACAAACACTTATAAAGTTTATAAGTGTTTGTGTTTATAACGAAGTGTTTATAATATAAAAACATCTAGAAATGAAAATGAGATATTTATTTGTGTGCTTCCAATTTTCATTGAAATGCTCTTTCTACAAAGGATTAAAATGTATAACAGTTTAAAAACTTAAAATATTATAGCCTTTGTAGGTTAACACTCTATAAAGAAAATTTTAAAATGAATAAATTATCAAAAATGCCTAACGCATTTGCACAAAAGAGTTGTTTATGCGTTGCAGAATGATTAATGACACTAAAATTTCAGTGCCTAAACAAAAATATTGAATGTCGTCGTCAATCATTCGATTCATAAAACGATTAAAACTCTTCAAATAAGTACTTAAATAAAATATGAACATAATTATCGGTGTAATACTTGTAAAATTATATTAATCAACGTCATCCAATACAAGGGACAAATAATGTAATAAAAATAGAAAAGCATTACATTTCTTACTAAAACAATAATTTTAAAAAACATACTTATTTATTAACTACAAATTCTTAAATTTTATAAAGATAAACGTATTTTAAATTTCTGCGGTAATAAGAACCCTTCTTTAATTGAAAGAAAAGTCATCTTCTAAAGATTACCTTTCCTCCCTGTCATTGGCTGTATTCATCCACTTTTCGCCAGCAACTTGTATAATGTCGTCTACCCAATACAAAGCAGTATTAAAAACATAATAATCTATAGAAAATGATGACTTGAATACTAGCTACAAAGAAAATAATAATAAAATACAGAATTTTTATTTGAATGAAGAACATTTCTTCAAAGATTCAAATATATTTTTTAGGCTTATTTGCTTTAAGTAAAGATCGTAACAATCGAGTACTGGAAAAATAAATTGAAACGTTTATTTTTTATTAGATTTTAATTTCTTTATTAATCCTGTGGTCGAAATTGAGCCGTGTTATTAGTTTTTCTCAGAATGTTTTTGGTCAATGCCTCGAAATTAATTCGCTCATATATTGATTTTGTATACGGCAAATCAGGATCATATTGAAATAGGGTTTAATAAACCTTATGAAACGTAATATTTTCTAAATTCATCACTTAATTTTTTAAAGTAAGATTCTTTATTTCCCTCAACAAAAACAAATATTTTCCAAAGATAATGGTCTCAGAAGGCACAATAAATAATAATATATTCCGATATTGCCTATCTGTGGTACTTTACAAGAATTTCGCATTACCATATTTCATAAAGCAAGGGAACATAACTCGAGCATTTACCCCTTTACTCCGAATATAGAGAAAAACAAAAGAACAGCCGAACCATTTCTTAATATATTAATTGTTTACCTTCATTTGTTTCTACACTATATTTTCTTCTGTGTTTCCATAAAAAGTTGAATAGTCTACTCTGAATATATTATGCGCTTATAGAATTGCTAACGTAAATATAATCGTGGACGTCCACGTCCAGATACATAAAATGTATGGAAATAAGTGCACGTTATAACGTTATAGTGGACGGAAATTTAAAAGCGTCTTCATATATTTCTACATATTTTATCTCCCTTTGTTAGCGTGATGCCGTGGACGTCCACGATAATATCGTCACGTTAGAAATTAAAAAGCGCACATACGATGTTTGCTTCCGATTTGTTTGATTGATCAAACTCAAACTCAAAGCGTCGAATCGTTGAGGTCCTTAAGTTCTGAGTTGAGTTACACGATCACTAAAAAATGCGTGCATTGACTGTACAAGTGTACAGGTCCACTCAATTTGTGAGGTTTTTCCTCAAAAGACCATTTCAGACAAAAATCTTCATGGTCTTCACATGATCTGACCAAGATTATGTCTGGACTTTAAAAGAGACTGTGACCTCTGAGTTTGTTTCAGCATTTGTTCTCAGAGTAGTCAGATAGGAAACGCCGACCTCATCTAATTTCTAAAATATAATTGACGTGTAAAAATGTTTGTACAAACCTACTTCCAGAAATAAAATAATTTATCATTTAAAGCATTTGTTTAAATTAAACCATTTAGAGGCACTTTTAAATTGTCAAAGAGAGAGAGAAAGACCGAATTGAGACTTAGAGGAGATGCGGTAAAAGCGAAGCCTGTGTTTCTGCAATACTCAACTCAACTACAATTATTATGCTTGTTGCTAAGTGGTGTAAGCGATGTTAACTTTCGCGTACGATTTTTAACCGGAGTACCAGTAAGAGGTACTAGTAGGGGTCTGGCAAGAGCGACTGAGACTTCGAGAAAGTTAATAATAAAGTTTTGAAAACAGACACATGCTATCTATATAAGGTGTATCTATTCATACACGAAATATCTGAAGGGGTCATTGTACTCGTTATTATGAACAACTATTACTATAGGACAAAACGTGAAATCGCAAAACAAAAATCTGCTGTTCCATACATTTTGACGAGTTCTGCGAACATAAATGTAGGCAGCAGCTGATTATTTTTTCGAGATTTCAGGTTTGGTCCCATAGTAAAAGTTGTTTGTAATGATGAATACAATTACCCCTTAAGAGATTTCGTGTATGAATAGATAGACCCTATGTATCAGCATTTCAGCTACATCACCATTCAAAAGAGAATAATAAAGACAAGCTAAATCCGTACAAAGAAGATTTTCCCTACAACATATTATAATTCCCGATCGGTAATACTTCGGTATATTGGCAGTCATTAAATATTGGACGTTCTCATTAGCATACCAGGTAATCCCCTTGTGGGGGAAATTAAGCTTGGATATTCCCATTTTACTCTGTACAGCTTATTATGTAACGAACTCGGACGGGGGAATATTAGTTATGTTATGTACTTGGGGATTTTCCGTTGCCTTCTGAATATTGGTATACCAACTGCACCCCGCGGTTACACCCGCATACGTCTCGATCCCGTAGGAATATCGGGATAAAAAGTATCCTACGTCCTAATCCAGGTCGTGATCTACCCATGTGCCAAATTTAATCCAAATCCATTCAGCCGTTTTAGCGTGAAAGCGTAACAAACAATCATACAAAAAATCAAATCTTTCTCTTTATAAATAACTAGCTTTTGCCCGCGGCTTTGCTCGCGTTAATTTAGAATTTGACAATCAATTCGGGTTGTTCTGGGAATTATAGTTAGGAGGATGAAAAACCGGTCTATCGACCTATAGACTCACAACAAAATGTATTGGGTACTTACATTTAAAAAAAATCCTTACCACACTCCTAAAGTTTCTATAATAATATAATTCAATCGTCGAAAGGCACGTGGCGCCATCTATTATCATAAGAACGTTATTGTTATTTTCCTCGGGAACAGTACTTTTTTTCGGGTTAAATGGTACCCTATGTCCGTTTTTGTACACCTGACAACGTATATGCAAAATTTCAGGCAAATAACATACACATAGCGGAAACGAATCACTTTGAAATTCATTCACTATGCGGCGTGCGCACGCCATTAAGGGTCACATTCGCCCCGTCCATTTGATCTTGACCCGAAACTAGGTCGTAATCGAGTCCCGCGCAGGCTCGAGATATTCCCAGTATTAATGCAAATATTGATACATAATTAATAGTGATTGACAAATTTTACCAAATGATTGATAAAAAATAGGTTTTAGTAGACTAATTAATGCTTCTTGCCAAGGCGAGATTTTTATTTTACAGAGTGACTGTCATAAAAAATATTTGTACATACTTCAACCATAAATAAATAATTTCCTACCTACAAACACACTTAAAACTGCAACATATTAATCAGGAAATAACATCCTGACAACGGAGACGAATCTCTTTGAATTTCATTCACTTTGTGCCAACATGGCGGCGCGCGCATGTCCCCCACTCCCCCTCGATCCCGTGTGATCTTGACCCGGGACTAGGTCACGATCGTGTCCCGCGCAGCCTCCGACCTTGCTTCCGTTTCCTGGTACATCGATACCGCGTATATTACATCGAACCTTGAAAATTTATTTGTGGACCGGGAGTCTATATTTATAGGAGAGGTAGGATATTGTGTTCAATTAGTCTTTTTATTAACTTCTCTTGTTTCCTGATCGTTACTAAAATGTAACATATTTATTTGTTTTTACGACAAAATTAAATCTGTCTAGTTAATAAAAAGTTGTCTTTTAATCTCGCCATTTTCACAATTTTCTGACCTAGTAATTAATTAATAATTCATGAAACTTTCTCATGCCTTTATAGTAGAACGATGCTCGTTTGGATTAGTTTTTTGCTAAAGCATCGCTCCAGAAAAGTACGGGCTTTTGGCTTTACTGACAAAGGATGTTCAAGTTCGTACTATTTCATAACATGTTCAATGTTTCGTCTAAACACGTAATTATGTATGAATAATAACGCGCCACGCTCTCTGGCTCAACATGGGGCAATAACTGCTCTGAGATAATCATGAAATATGAAAATTCCCATTCTCATGAAATAACTGTTCAAAGTGATTTATCACTCATCATTAAACGTGAAATCCTAAAAATTTTCATAATTTCAGAATTTCAGGTCACTTGGAAAGTGAACGCTATCCATCATGCTAACTGCGACACGGTCAATAACGAATGAATGACACTTAGCTATCGTTCATTCATTCATCGCATACACTGTTTTCTCTCGCAGAACCGACAATCGTTGGGGAAAACGAGTTTAGGCAAACGTAGTGCGGGACGCCCGCCGGCCAGGTGGAGTGACGACTTGCGAAAAGCGACTAGCGGATACTGGATGAGGAGAGCCGAAGATCGGGCTCAGTGGCGTTCAGTAGGAGAGGTCTACGTCCAGCAGTGTACGAATATGGGCTGATGATGATGACGATGAAGATGACTGTTTTTGTAAAAGCAAATATCACGGTCATAAACTGGTTTCTATTGAGTCTTTCCTTAGCCACGTATTCACAGGGGAAAAAAATATGCAACACGTCTTTTGTGATGCGGGAATCGTATCCATTGGGAAACAAACGCTGGGGTGGGAAGTCGCAATAGCTAAGCGTTTCGTATTCCTAAAATTACTATCAACAGGATTTTGACATGCCTAATAGTTCCGTGAGTTTATGTCGATCTTATGTAATTGATGTTACGACGGGTACTGATACGCGGATTACAATAATCATAAATATTTTATTTTTATAGTGTGTTGCTCATACATATCCATTTTTTATTTTATTTTATTTATTATTGTATCTGTCCGTAACATCATAGCAGCGGGCCATATCAGAATACCAGCGCTGCACTTATTTTTAAATGTCGCAGCATCATGCTGAGATAAGGGCCTTTTGGCCTCGTACGAGACTCGTTAATACTTTTTTTTTTTTTTTTTTTAAGAGTGTGTTTAGTTCAGGGGGTCTAAAAAGGCCGCTTTGGCAGAATCATAATAGGATAATATTATGAATCATAATAGAAATCGTAAAATGGTCAGAAACTGACAATTCATAATATTATCTGCGTACAATTCATATCACGCAATTCACCTGTTTGACAGTTTTGTATGGAAATTCGCAAAATGGTCCACTTCATATGAACTGCTTTATTGAAGTTTAATGTCAATTAGCAGAATCATAAGAAGTTAGTCAAGAGCAACATCTTACAAATCATTTTGAAGATTTTATAAAGAAATATCGAAATAATGGCAGATTTAGCCCTTTATGAAAATTTCCTTAAACACGCGCGTGTTATGGAGACAATTTTATATCATCGACGATGTGCATCTCTTTGGAAAATGGAAATAGCATTTGAAATGCCGGACCTCGAGTTTGTTGGTTTATAAAAGCTAAATAAAACTGTGTGTCGCGTGACCTCATCCATGAACTGGAGCCGTACTTATATACCCGCCACGATGGCATAAGTATTACTTACCTCCAAGGCAAAAAAGCAGTGTTGTAACGTAGTCTGTTTTTATTAAGTAGTTCCAGATAGACACCATCATGTAGTATTGTAAAGGTTTACACTGTACCCCACAAGATAAAAGTCTACAATACTTGATGAAATAAAAACTTTCGTGATACACCTAAATGACAAGTTAAGTAATACAATCTTTCATTCACATTTTATGTACTGAGTAGATACACTTATTTTTATGCATCTGGGTCATACCAGAGGTTTACAGGAGCTAGTGCACACCATAAGAAGCACTAAGTTAATGGATCTAACTGTGTGAGTGCTGTAGAGCTAGGATACATTACGAATACTTGATTAAAACATTTATACTTATTGTGGGGATAAACAACTCCTCCTGTGTTTACTGTAGAAGGAACCTACCACGCAGGACTAAAAGTGCGTGCACACATCTATTATAAAAAAGGGGAACCTATCATTAACACGTTTTGTTTCAGGTTTTACCAGAAGTTTAGAATGCTTATTGTCTGGTGTTTTGGGCTGTATTGATGGCACTCACATTGCTATTGTTAGGCCTGCAGAAAATGAGGAGAGATTTTTTAACCAATAACTCCATTAATGCTCAAATTGTGAGTACCTACCCGGTACCAATTATCTTTGCTGACATTATTATATATTTAATGTTACTTCCCACATGGAACATGGGCCTTATTGCATGGGACTTAAACATAACTGACGAAATGTGTGTGTATTAAAGGTACACCTCTGCCTAACCCTTCTGAGTAGGTGTAATATTATGTTATCTTACTTTACTTTTACTAAAATTTTATTGGGTACCTATAAAACGTGCCTACGTGCCTATAAAAGGGGACATGCATAATACCTATTACTAAAATAATACAATAGTGATAAGAAAAATATTTTACTAAATTAACAAATTTCTGGCTATATTATTAAAAAACTCTAGTAATAATCAAATAATGAAACAGAAACATAATAATGAATAAGTGTTTTTTTTTAAGGTTTGCGACTCTCATTTGAATATTAAAAGTTTCGATGCTAGCCACAGAGGGGCAAATCATGGCTCCTTGTCCATGAATCACCATCCACTTGGAACAACTCCATCAGGCTGAAAACGAAAAGTCAAATCATTAGTCAATAATTAACATAACTTTTAAATAAAATGAAATTGAAACATCATTGTTTAATTTGAGTCTAATTATTATTAATTGAATTTGGGCCGCGGGCGCAGTTTCAGGCCTTAGAGGATAACCTAAATTATCCCCTAAGGTTTGAAACTGCGCCCGCGACGGGTTAATATACTTCATTTTCTTCTTGCATTTACAAAAAGTTCATACTTTACCTCTATGATACACCAATATGCAATAAATATCTTTCGGCTGCATCAGCAACCCTCCCAAGGTTCAGACTGCGCTATTAAATGGTTCGCACTAGCAGTAGCCAAACCAGCTGCAGCACGTTGTATCTCCACCTGAGATAAAACTCTCCGAGCCTCATGTAGTGGAGCCAGTGGGCGACCTAAAATACGTAATATAAATTACATAATCGTTTTCAAGTCTTAACTGCAATATGAATAGCTTCAGGGTTAGAAAATTGCACTTACTGCGGTATCATGCTTGCCGAGCTCGATGAGGCAGGGGCACTGTTGTAGCATCGGCCGGGGTAGGGCTTGGTGCTGACACACGAGTCTGGCCAGATTTTGGGGCTGCAGTGATCTCAATAAGGCGCTCAACACCGGTAGAGCTCCCACTTTCAATGTACAAAGTATGTTCCATTGTTAAATATGTTCCATTGTGCCCCAGAGACTAGCTGCACGCCTTCCCATTCCTGAAAATATTACGTACATTTGAATAATTTTGCACAGTAATAAAATTAAATATTCATCTAAGATATACGTATAAGTATACACACACTTACTTTGTATTAAAAACGATCCAACTCGCACGAATACTCAAGTTTTAAAATCAAATAGTATAATATTAATTTATAATACACGTCTTGTTGATGTTTGATGTTGACAATAGTTGACATAACTCAAGGGATAAACTAAAAACTTCTTTGTACGCGTTACCAGCCTATAAAGTTTTTGTTGTTTCTAGTTTCCCTTTTCAGGCTTCATCTGCGGTCTTTTTAACGGTTTTATAAGTATATTATAAAGAAATAACATTTTAACTGTAGAAATAATTATTAAAAAAACAAATTTATTAATAAAAACTGTAAATAAAAATTAACCTGTAAAATTACGGTCTTAATTTTTTTCATGCGGCAATATTTACGCCTTATATGATTCTGATATGAATTGAATTGTGTGTGATTCAGCTAATATGTGTCAACATTTTACGTCAAATTAGAGGAATTGCTAATGATCTGCCGGGAATTCATGAAATGAATCACTTTTAGAGGAATTGCTTAATGTGGCCTTTTTAGGCCCCCAGTTTGTGATAATCCTGTGCCAGTCCCAATAAATACTTTTTTTTTTCTTTCTTTCTTTGACTTTACCATCATCGTTATCGCTGATAGAATATCACTTTTTCTAGGCCCCCTGAGAAAAAATAATTCCAGGAACATTTGATGTTGCGGGAATAGGGTTTACCATTTCGAAATTTGAAAAATCCTGACAAAAAGCGGAACATCTTTTTTTCCAGAAAATAGCATTTTGTCGAAAAGTCCGGACAAACGACAAGGCCAGCAAGGTCCGGACGGGGGACAAAATGCCCTAAAAATCCGGACGGATGGTAACATTATGCGCGAAACAATGTTTCGCAACTGTTGCACAACTTGGTTTCCCAATGAACACGAGGCCTTATAATATCAGGTCACGTCTTCAATCTAGCAAGTTTATACATAGATATATTTGATGTGTTCTGTCTGAGTTAATGAAATTCTATAACACTGTTAAAACAACGCTGTGTATGATTATGATCCTTCAGATTTATGCGAAGCCTGTAATGTAACGTAAATTTTGGACCGAAAGAGTTTTAATAAGAGTTTTGTCTTTCAGGTGATGTATGATAAACCGGGAAGATAAAGTTTATTTTTCAATTCAAGAATGGACTCAAGGAAGGAAGCTATGAGTTTCTGGATTACATTCTGAAACTATAAATAAATAGAAGGGCTGTTATTTAAAAAAAATACGTGTCGTTTTGGGTGTATTTATTTATACGCTTCGAAAAAGTTAAACTGGAGCAATCAGTGTATTCAATGCTTTAGGTACTATAGATCGTGTCGTGAGAGTGAAGTGTTTGAAAAGGTTGATTAACGAGCTATTTTACAGCAAAATTAATTTGGCATAAATTGCCTGAATGACTAATGACTTGGCCAACTACTGCTAGTATTGTACTAATAGATTTCATGTCGTTCATTACAAGTATAAGACGATAACCAATCAATTTCTTACAAAAAAAAAACACAAAACTAACCGGTTTTTGACAAAAGTAGTATTAACATAATCAGCCTATAATTTTCCCACTGCTGGGACACAGGCCTCCTCTCTTCGAGAGGGAGTGGGTAATAATCTACCACGCGGGCCCAGTGCGGGTTGGTAGATGTCACATGTCTTCAAGTATTTGGTTTTAGGACATGCCGGTTTCCTCACGATGCTTTCCTTCACCGTTTTGAGAGCAGAGGTGATGAAATTATTTAGACAAAGTAAATCGTCTGGCCGGGTTCGAAAACACGACCTAGAACTCGTAAGTCGGGGCCGTTACCCCTGGGCCACCACTTTTCTCCTAAGCAAAATGCACTATTAATAAAATCAAACCACTGCACGACACAATAAAACAATGAAACCAAAATGGTCGTTGAAAAACTCTTGCCAAGTACACTCGGCAACAGGGGTCTTATTATAACAATAACAGCGACCCTCGTGAAATCCTGCTGACGGAAAGTTTGTATAACTCGCCTATAATACTCGAATACTCTTTGTTTTGACGAGTTTATTATAAGGCCCTTTTATTATTTGATTTAGATAGATAGAGAATTAAATACGCAAATAAGTCCATCAGAAGTGATTATTACCTATCAATAGAGCATCAGTAGATCATAGGTTGAGCGACGACCTTCGCAGGGTGGCTGGTAGACGCTGGATGAGAGTTGCCGAAAATCGAACTAAATGGCGTGCTATTGGAGAGGCCTATGTCCAGCAGTGGACTGCTGTAGCCTGATGATGATTACCTATCACACAAATCTACTATTTATATTGACATTACTTTAATAATATTGTATTTTTTTCATTATTGTTGCAATTTTTTTACTGACATGACATCATTATTATTGATCGCTATTTTTAATATAAATTATTATTTTAAATGAATAGAATTGTATTTAATTTTAATGTTATTAATTGCATTGTAATATAAATTTTGAAACTATAATGAGTATTTTTATGTTATTGCTAATTACTAAATGTGTACTGCATACTCGTACTATAAGTAATGATGCCAAGATGTAAAATCTAAATATTTGCAAGGCTGAAATGCCGAATATAGTGAAACCCATAGATCTTAAGAACTTATGTTAGCTACATATATTCTTGCAAATAAATATATCATTCATTCATTCATTCATTCAATACATACAAATACAATAAAATAGGAATTATTCTAGTTGTTCCTTCATCTGGTAATTTCGTATGGAGAAGAATGGCCAAGAATCTTCATAGTTACTCTTTAAAATTGTTTTACATTATTTTGTATACCATAATTATACGGGGTGTAAAAAGACCCATCACAGCCGTCAACTACGCATTCTGTACATCAATCTAAGTAACATTGCACAAAAATAATTGCTGGGAAACGAGTTATATTTTTGGTGTGAAAATTTGCTGTTTACGGTAGTGCGCAAAGTAACATACGCAAAACATTGTGTTTATGGGTGCATGCAACGGTACAGGGGTCGTGGGGGTATTTAAAGTTGTGTTATATATACATTAAAAACTTAGTTTCGTTAAAAAACTTCAGTAAAAGTTGTAATTTTGACCTTTGATATCTCCGTAACCAGAAGGTTGCCAGGTATGGTCCAGTACAAAAAATATAACAATGACGGTGAGTACAAGTGACTCTCTGCTTCGATTATTTTTAACATTATTATTATACCCATATATAAAAATTAATCCCTATTTCCCTTGGTCACGCCATAACTTGAGAACGACTTTACCGATCTCATCCATCTTTTTTTAAATAATTTTGTCATAATTTGTAGAAGGTTCTTATGGAAAAAAAATAAGAAAGTTGCGAGTTATATGCGGGTGAAACCGCTGGGCGCAGCTAGTCTAAATATATATAAATGAATTCCATATTTCCCTTGGTCACGCCATAACTTAAGAACGACTTTACCGATTTCATCCATCTTTTTTTTAATAGTTTTCTTATACTTTGTAGAAGGTTCGTACGGAAAAAAAAATAAGGAAGTTGCGAGTTATATGCGGGTAAAACCGCTGGGCGCTGCTAGTCTAAATATATATAAATGAATCCCTATTTCCCTTGGTCACGCCATAACTTGAGAACGACTTTACCGATTTCATCCATCTTTTTTTTAATAGTTTTCTTATACTTTGTAGAAGGTTAATACGGAAAAAAAATAAGAAAGTTACAAGATATATGCGCAGCTAGTTTATATATATATTTTTTTTTATACCCGTTATAATTATATGTGAAGACGATGTTTAGATTACCTGGTTGGAGAAAGACAGCGTTCTGTTACAACCACGTAATTGGTAACCAAATGATTGTCAATTGGATCAACCTTCCTTGAAGGCATTTCAACAATGAACAGGTCAAGATCAATTCCAGGCTATAATACAAGACAACAACATATGCGTATACGCACGTATGCGTATATACGTATGTGCTTGGAAATCAATTAAAAACTGAGATAATTGCAAAAACAAACATAATTCCAGAATCCAAAAAATTTTAATGCAGTGACGTAACTTTTTTTTACCTTTACTCTTAACTATTTTGTTGAAAATAGCGGTGAGAACCTCAACATTAAACAAAAACTTCCTTTTGCTGCACCAAATGGATCAAATGCATAAAGAAACCTTGTATTGAAATCTTTTATTCTTTTTAATTAGTTAATGTGTTGTATCTCTCCGGTTTCAACCCTCGGTACGAAATCCCGGTTCTTTGTGCATAAAAATACTGCTATAACGGTGGATACGTAAGTTAGTAACACTTTTTACTCCGTAGTTTTAAAAGTTAAAAGAAATATACGGGTTTTAAACCGTCGCAAAGAATATGATAAAAGTCCAAACTGTTCTTATTATGAAAATTATGTGTTCACCTGAAGAGCTGGTTTAAAAATACATGTATAGGTATTCTAAGAGAGCGCTAAGTCACAGGGTAATAATTTCACACGTGTTGATAATAGTACATAAATGGGAAAAATATTTGGCATTGGTATGAAATAAAACATAATTTACACGCGGTTAAGGTAGGTTCTGAAAATCCGACGCAAGAAAGAAAATCCTACACAGTAAATTCAAATTCCTAAAGATTATGACGATTTAAAAGCCGACGCCCACGCCCTTTAGGGAAAATGTCACGCACCGAGGAAATTGTTCTACAAAGAGGAAGGGAAATCCACAAACGAATAGATAAATGTACGATGCAGTCTCTTAAGGTTGCACTAGTCGACGACTCGAACTCGTTGGTGGGCATGGCTAATATGCATGCTATTTTCTTTATTCATTTATTTAGTTTTTATTTATTAATTTAGTGAAATAGACGATGATTTATAACGAAAACGAGCGTAAAATTTCATGAACAGACCTTTGGGCGTATAGATATTATAAAAAAACTACTGGATGTATTTGTACAAAATAAAGTAATTATAACATTTTAAATAAATTATCTATCCCTGTACGGTAACAATTTTGCCATTTTCATACTCCGGGAGTTATTTATTTACGCCCAAAGATGCGTTGAAATATGGAAGTACCGACGATCAAAAAATTTTTTTATGGAAGTATTTAATTCTCTAATAAAACAATGTTTTTTTATTATTTTTCCTTACAAGGTTAGATAATGACGAGAAAAGTAGATAATTTTTATTATTTTTTGAGAAATGATAAATGATAAATGATTTTATTTCTGTAAGTAGGTTTGTACAAACACTTTTACACGTCAATCATGTTTTTTAAACTAGATGAGGTCGGCGTTTCCTATCTGACTACTCTGAGAAGAAAGGCCGAAACAAACTCAGAGGTCACAGTCTCTTTTAAAGTCCAGACATAATCTTGGTCAGGTCATGCGAAGACCATGCAGATTGGTATCTGAAATGGTCTTTTGAACTGTTAAACAGTGGAGTAAACTCCATACGACCTTAGTATGAAAGAATAACTGACTAATGTAACCTTAACCTTAAAGCCATCCACACAAACACATACTTGTACACACCGTCCTTGAGATCAAAGGTATAAGCACCACGCTAAGCATTTTTTTACTACATTTATTTCCAGAAGGGCTTTTGGTTCCCGGAGGTGTTATTCTTCGAAGTGAAAAGTATACACATTTCACCAGTTATGTTTTAGTCTCACGTTCTACTGTCATTACTTTATATGAGTCTATATATAGTTATACAACATGTGAACATCGAGGCAATTCAGCTGTTTGACCAAATAAATATAGTGCGAAGACTAAAATGAACAAAACCTTTTGAGTTAGTGTAGTGTAAAAAGTGTAGAAATAATAGTGACACACACACATGAAAAAGTGTTCATATATATTTGACTCTAAGAAAGTGGAACGGACTTGTAAAGTAAAATCAACACTATTCTAAGTTTTAAAATAATTATCACGTAAAAAAATAAGTTAGATTAAAATTCGTTATTAGTCTCATAGGCTATATTGTAATCAATTATTAAGAACCTGGTTCTTTTTAACAAAGAATTAAAAAAAGAATTACGTTGTAAACTTAACTCTTTCGGTACGGTCTGTTTCCACAAACAAATAATTTTTAGTTTAAGACTGCTGTAAAGTTTTATAAATAAAGAATAGTAGGCGAGTCAATTTAAAATACTGATATTCATCTGTATCCGGTAAGACTAGAAGCTGACCCCAACGTAGTTAGGAAAAGGTTAAGCAGATTGATTGATCACTTGATTGATGAAATAGCAGGCGAACGTATTTCCATTAACCAGGCACAAACCAAAAAAGCTGCTACAAAAAAATCCTAAAGGAAATTCTATTACCCAATTATACTTAACCCGACAGAACCAAGCTCCTCGCTCGGGCTATCACGCTTATCATCACGAGACCAACGCAAAAATCTACAAGACTAACTGTTATTTTAGCTATTAATAGTAACAATTAGTACTATTAATAGTATCTTCATAAACGTGGGTGAAGTAAAACATTGTGTCGACGAACTGTACTATCGAGGCAGCCACGCCTACGTTTCGTGGAAGTCGTCTTTACATGTGTGTGTGTGGGTGTGTTCATAACTGTCTTTGTTTATGTGTGTTCGTGCAATATTGTGTGTATATCGATGTGTGTGTGAATGTGTTCTAGCAGACGTAGTAAAATGTATTGAGGTTAGTAGAGGGTAGATAAAGTCTTATGACTTTTTTGGAGTTGCAGCAAGTGTCAACTCATACGCTTGTTGATAAGTAAAATATTTTACCATGACAGTGTAAACATTTCTATGAGGTCTCTCTTTATTTTTATTTCTTTTAGCTTTATACTATCACTAATATTAGAATCGTGTTTATAAGGCACTTAAGTATTATTCTGGTACCTAGGTACTAACAAGAAACCGACCCATACGATACAAACAATATACACTGTAATCATATGAAATTTAGACAGAATTGTCTGAATTTCACAATCAAGAGACAAGAATGTGTTTATCACACAGATGCCAAATATATTTCAATATCGATACATTTCGCTCCGGTCGAGTATTTCCAAAGGAATGTCCGCTTCGATGAAAACATCCAATTAATATTGTAAGCATACCGAACTGAGTTGAGCTGAGATTATTAACACCCGAATTATTGACTTAAATTAATCATTGCTAGTATTGCTTTCATATTAATGTTGACATTGGCAATCTTTTGCAGCCAATTTAGCAATAAACATGGGCCATTAATAGCATCTTTATAGTATGGTATAATAATACACTTCGCCAGGTATAGCATTCCGAGACACAGTGGTCACGTGGGTGACACAAGCCTACGTCATCACCGCTGTGTTACCAGTAGTGTGTAATAATAACTCCGCAACCGCCTTTATTACCTGTGCGAATCCGATAAAATAATAAGGTACCAATTACATTAGTATATGTTTAAATTGAATTATTTGGTTTGATTACAAAAACGAAACGACAATTTAAATGCTTTATATATATTTTTTAACAGAATGGTGACTGAAAATGTTTCCATAATACATGTTGTGTTGCAATAAAGTGGCAACTGGATAGTGACGTAAGCATGTGTCACTCCCGGTATGCCAGACCTTGTTTTTTTAGACCATGCTTTATACAAAGAAACTAGCCGGAACGTGGAGAAACCACGGTCGTAGCTGTGCGCGCTACGCCGTAACACAGAACACGCTACGCCGTAGCACAGAACACGCTACGCTGTAGCTCAACGCGTAGACGCTATAGTACACTTGGCAAAATTTTGCTTTTTAAAACATTTGTGTGTATAATTACACTATCGTGTTAAAATTCAAATAAAAGTACATATTAACTAAGTGTATTTCATGTTTCAAAGCCGTATTGCTATTTTACGGCAATTTCTTTTCCCTTTATTAATTGCTATCGATGTAAAAAAAAAAAATACTGCATATATTATCTCCCCGTCATAGCAATTACCGTTGAAGAGGCCAACAGATGTAGTTCATTATGCAGTTATTGGACGCCGCTCGACTCAATAGGGCCTCGGGTAAGACGAGGAAGACTCGATAGAGGCCACGTCAAAGAAAAGGAAGCTAAGTACTATCGTTTTAATTAGCTGTGAGCTTGTTGTATGATGTTTATGTTGACGGAAGACTTTTGTTGTAAGGGAAATAATGAATTTTCCTACAACTAATAATAGTTATTTGTTTGTAACCTTCTTTATGTTTGGTCCAAACATCGCATCTAAGTATAATCAATAAATAATCTTATTGCACTGAAGAAAATCTCTTGAAATCATTTCGATATTTGACAGCCCGTTTTTATGTTGTTAAGAATCACATTACAGTACATAGTCAACTTGATGGAAGGCAAAGAATTAACTGTCCTGAATGTGTCTAAAACAGCAAAAAAAACATGTAAATAGCAACATCGGAGTTAATTATTCTTGACATAAACAAAAGCCAAAACTACCAAATGGCACTATAATCGATTGCCCGGGCAACTATCATCCAATAATTTATTCAGTACCCAAGATCCCATCAATCATAACGAGAATAAAGCGCCAAAAATCACCTGCTACCCGCCCTTGAGGCCGGATAACCCGACCAAGTTCGCCGGGTTATTGGGAAACTTCCTTGTTGTCAAGGGCACGGAATCAGGCGCTTTTTTTTAAATAAATATTTAATAAGTAATGATTTTTTTTGGACATGAATTGATTTGTTTACCCTGTTGAGGATTGTTTTGACTGGTGCGAGATACTTAAGGGTCCTGGATGATATTAAATTTTTATTTTTTGTGGCTATATTATTGATTCTCTTTAATATATAACCTGTATATCTAATATATATGTCTACATTTTATATAGATTCTTCTATATTTTGTGAATGTGAGAACGTTGTAGAATAGAATAGAATACTCTTTATTAGCCTAACCCTTAGCCTTTTTCTGTTTTAGCTTTTTTGGCCTAACTTGTAGACTGTAGATTTGTATACCTTGTGATATTTTCTTGAGTGAATGTTACTTGTTAACAAGCCAACACTGACCTCCCATACCTATCAACACTGTAATTTGAAACAAGATAAAAGCCCCTTATTTTTAAAAGAGTAACCGTGGAGTTTCTTGTCGGCTCTTCTCCATAGGAAACAAACAATTGGGACCGTACACCTAGCTTCTGACGTTTCACAAGTGCCCATGAAGGTTTATGTGAAATAAAATATTTTGATTTTTATAAAATTTCGTGTCACAGTGTTTGTTATCGAACTCCTCCGAAACGGTTTGACTGAATTTTATGAAAATTTTCGTGTAAATTTGGTAGGTCTGAAAATAGGTCTTAAAGTATATTTCATACCGCTGCGGGTGAAACCGGGGGGCGCAGCTAGTAATAATGAAAACGATATTTATATATAAAGTTGAACGTTAAACTCAGTTCTAGCGTGTTATGGTTTGCGGTAATTACCATTTTTATTTAAAAGGACAGAATATCCTTGATCCCATTATGTCCGGACCGGATTGTTCTACCGTAAAACAGAATCCTGACCAAATAACAGCAGTACAAATTATTTATCCGACTCACCTATACAGTTATTTGGCCATTAAATTAAAAGGGTGTTAATGTCAGTTTCATTATTTACATTAATTTGTTTACATGTAAATGGAGGCCAAAGGAGATGGATAACGGCCCCATACAAGCTTGGCCCAGAAGCGAACATAGATAAAACAAAATGTATTATGAAGCTATTATAGTGTTTAATAATGCCCTGCCCTGTATAATTTTTCCGTCGTAAAACTTGGTGAAGATCCTACCAAAAACTGATGACTTCAAAAAATTCATTCAGACCTGTAGATCGCGGAGTAATTCACTGTCTTCCAGCAGATTGAATTTCACTCAAATCTAACGACTGTATCCCAAATGATTCATTTGCTATGCCCCAGTTTATAGAACGTTGGATCTCCGTTGGAAACCAACCGCCTTTGTACAGTATTTTTTTTTTACTTGTGCTTAAAGTTTTAATAAATAAATTATAAATAAACCAGGCAAAATCAGAGTGGTCCGAGATGCGAGTTATAGGAATTGTTATTGTATTGTTATTGTATCCATAGTCCAAGAAAAGCGAAGTCAATCAGAAATTCAAAAAAGCTACCAGAAAACAAAACACAAATGATATTTTAAAATAATTCACAAGAAATCACAATAAAACATTCATGATGCTGTCACACGTAGAACCACAGAGTTATAAATAAAATAGAAATTGTCAAAGCTTATTACCCGACTGATAAGAAGGGTTATGTTTTTGGCGCATGTATTTGTATGGTACATAGTTGTGCCCTATGTATGTAGGATTCTTTATTCTCTCGTAGCATCCAGACGTCTGGATGCATTTTAATGATTTACATGTCGTTAGGTTTGTGGTGACCACCCAGCGTAACACACTTCACTTTCAATCGCAATCCGAAGGATTTTGAAGGAGATTGACGTTAAAAGGTGACGTTACACAAAAATCAACATGGCGGACTTTAGAACCCAATAAATAAAGTCGTGAATAAAGTATGTCAAAATAAAGGGCTCGAGGACACGATTCCAAACGTTTCGACGGTACATCTATGTTTTTTTATATTGTTTGGGGCCAGTATTTGGTCACATTCAATGACAGTCACAATTCAAGTCATTCAGATAGTCAAGGGTGCAGGTAAACGGACACTTGGGACAGTCTAGCAGATGGGGCATAGTCTGTACAGGAGCACCGCACCCGCACTGGATGAAAAGATAATACCCCATTTTGCAGCGGTCTACAGAGGTACGTAATCGATTCAGTGCTTTCCAAATAAGACACTGCAGTTCGCGACTGGGAGGCAAGTGTTCCGGGAGTAACGAAGTCTTGAGGTGGTGATTACCTCTTCCCACAATTTACTTCACTCTTTAGGTGGCCTTTCTTGGATTTCCTGCGTGGAGCATTTTTATATAATTAACTCTTTGTCTGCGTTGGGCTAAATTTTACCCATGTCCTTTATAATAAAAGTTTTAGTGAAGAGACTTGTAACATAGTTTACAAAGTCATTAGACTGACGTGGACGTGGAAGTAAAGCAGTAGGAACAAACTATAGCTGTTGATTTAAAGTTCAAATCACAATCAGTCATGGCAAATAGAATAATTATTATTTTGCAAGGGAACTGTAAATCAACAGCTTAGTTTCAGGGTTTTATGTTCCTACTGCTGTGACACAGGACACAGGCCTCCTCTCTGTGAGAGGAATTGGACCGTAATTCACCACGCAGGCCAAGTTCGAATTGATGGATGACACAGGTATTTTAATTTTTAGGCTCGTTTCCTCTAGTTTCCTCAATATGGTGAATCGTGGTATAAATTAAATCGCGTATTCCCAGCTGTGGGAATACAAAGGCTTTCATTAATTGATAGACAGAAACAGATTAATAATGTTACTGAAAATTCATCCCAATAGAGGCACCTAATTTTCAGTGGCTACCTTTCGTGTTTGTATTCAAAACTCGTTCTACAGGAGATCCCTTGAGAATTTAAAACTGAAAGTAAATAACGCTGAACGGATATTATGTTCAAGGTTTTAAAGGATGACTTAAAGAAACACTGGCGAAGCAGGAAAATTATCAAAAGGGGAGTCTGCCTAAATATACAGTTTTTTTTTAATTTTATTTGATACAGTATGCAAGTAATACATTTGAACAAAATTAAAAACTAACATAAAATAAAAATATAGGATTTTTGGGTTGGATTTAATTTCAGGATTTTCTTTAGATTTGTAAAAAAAAGAATTTTTTTCTTTCTTTCTTTAGTATGATATACAATACTTACTAGAGGCAGCCATCGTCAATTGTGTCAATTTCTAGCATCAGGAGGAATGACATATCAAGCTAAGTTTAAGCTATTTCAGCTAAGTTTTCAGGGGAGATTTTTACAGAATAGAGCGGCAGGTCCCATATAAAGCTGAAATGTATCGTGTGCACATTACACCGATACCTTCAAACCGTGACATAGCAATGCTCCTTTGCCGCAGAAATAAGTATAATGTTAGTGCTTACCCGGACCAGGTCTATCACAAAGACCTTTACTACGAAACTCAAATTCAATTCGGCAGAAATTGAATTCTGAGCCGACAATTAACCGTCAACATAAGTGCCGTCATAAGTAAACTACTAACTATAAAAATAGTTAGTTACGGTGATTCCTTCATTATAGCCCGCGAAATGTAAACCTTACGTTTCTGCATTGCACGATTGCATTGCAGCAGCTTTAATTTCGATGGATATATTAATGATTTAAATGATTATAATTAAGTCATTCATCATCATCATCATCATAATTTCAGCCGAAAAACGTACACTCCTGGACATAGGCCTCCCCCAAGCACCGTCATTTCGACCGGTTCTGTACTTCTTGCATCCAGTGGATTCCTGCCGTCTTCACAAGGTCATCGGTCTACCCTGTGGGAGGTCGTTCTTTCTTTTGGTTCGCGGTCGCCACTCGAGAACCTTTCAGCCCCATCGGCCATCTGTTCTGCTGAGCAATGTGCCCTGCCCACTGACACTTAAGTTCGGAAATTCTTCGGGCTTTATCGGTTACCTTGGTTCTCCTGTGAATTTATTTATCTCTGATTTGATCACACAGGAAACTCCAATAGATTTCCTGTATTATTTAGTCATTATTTTATAATAATTTCCGCGTATTGAATTTTTATCAACATACATTGTAAAACAGCGCTGAAATTATCAATAAACGTTCAAAAAAATCGCGTCCTGCATTGGCCGATCCCTCTTAATTAACTACTGAGCAACAAGTCACTAAAATATAAGGTTAAAGGACGATTCAATTAAACTAGAAAGCAATTAACGAAAATAAATGGCCACGCTCGTAAAGGAAAACTGTCTCAACGTTATCGTTAGAAAATCATTTGTTTTCGATAAAAATAATATCGTTAAAAAACGCCTACTATGATAATTTTACGCAAAGTATTTTTTTTTAAAGAATCCTTTTTTGTTTAAGCAAATTTTAAGAAGTTTCAACTTATAATTGGCAGTTGCTATATCTACACATATTATAAATTAAGAGGGCGCAGCAAGACAGAAAAAAAACGACTTTCACCCGCGCCTCTTTGCCTACCCCTTTCATCAAACACGACAAAAACAAAACACAATCCCTTCCCGCCAGCAGAAACTTTTCGCCCGGCGTATATTTAGGCATTTGAATTTGAATTTTGTGTGTAATATGTATACGCAAAATAATCAGATGAAACTGTTCTATTCAATTTACCTATGTATGATTGCTGTGTACAAGTAGGTATATTATTCAATATTATTGTATGTCCATGAATCTGTTACGTATGCTGGTGGGTTGTTAGATTGGAGAGTAGACCGACTTATATGAAATAAAGACTAAATGTTGCTTTAAGATACGGCCTATACATTTTCGATTCCGAATTGAAAGACAAACCTAACGTTGTAGTTGAAAAAATATCGTTCCATACATTATATACCATAACTAAAAATGAACGATTTTCAGATATTTTCCTGCAGCTATTTGTGCCGTGAGACCTTGCTTCTTGTCAACTTTCATGATTTTAGGTCAACGACGAATATCTTATGGGTTTTAATTTATTTGCGAGTGTCAAGATATGCGAAATGATGGCAATTTATGCCAAGATACTAAGTCAACGTCTCAGAAGCTCGTTTTTTTTACAGCTCCAAAGGACTGTTTATCTAAGTGTTTGATATCAATTTCAACTTGATGGGGGGTATCAAGTTGAAATTGATATACGCATTCCTGAGAAAAGCGGTCAGAAAGATAGATAACAAAGTGATCCCATAAGGGTTTCGATGTTTTCTTTTGAGGTACCGAACTCTAAAAAGCAAAGCACTTCCATCAAAGTACTATAATACTACATATTCATGATACTACCTACATGATGGTGAAAACAATTTCGATAAAATTGCTTTTTTGACGATATAAAAGCGTATAATTATATCGCATCCCTTACCTTCCGCTTTTTTACTTTGAGAAAATGAAATCAATTGAACAAAAATATCAATAATCTAAGAAAATAAACACTCGCAAATAAATTAAAATCCATATGATACATCCCGTTGACCTAAAATCATGAAATTTGGCAAGAAGCAAGGTCTCACTGCACAAATATGTCACGAATGGTTTTTCAATTGCAATATTTAAAAGAAGTATCATCATTGTCCAGTCCCTTTATTTTCAATGAAATTCTTCAGTAGGTAAAACATTTGTTTATTTTGCCTATACTATACGCTAAGCTTGAATTCAGAATCTTAGATCATAGTCATGTTTTGGAACTAGAAACTCAATGCTGGCGTGACAAAGTTCAAATTCCAATGTAGCCAAATTTTATTTAGGGCCTTGTACAAGTTGGACCTCACGACGTCTTCGTGGAAACCAGTGTTAACCAAGTAAAAATATATAATGGTATATCGTGGAAATTGCTTTGCAGGATCGTGCAAAGTCAATTATCAACAGTGTTACCAAGTAAAAAATAATATTGGTATGGTGGATTTTGCACTGTATTGTGCAAAGTCAAATGGCATGTGTCATGAAAACCTATCCTGCGCGGAGCACGAGTAGAAAAAGTCCTCGCTGAAAACATTTGTAAAAAACAGGCCAATTTCGGAACAAATAACATTAGTCGGCTTTACCGACAAAATAATTGGCATCTATTTATATGCGTGCCACAGAAAATCGAAAGTTTATTAGGTTCCTCTTTTGTAAGTGTTGAAACTTTAGCTTTGACAAGCAAGCCGACAGTCCCAAACGTTGTGATCCGTCACAATCTTTACTCATTCCCACCATAAAAAGGGATCTAGTTACGAGAACACTATCCGTATGAAAAATGTCATGTCCCGTACACACCGTTTCGTACTTGTGTCCACAATAAACCCATTACCTATTTCAGTTTTCCGATTTATTTATTTTGTAAACTCCAATAATATTATTATACCAATAACCTACCTATATGTTAAATTTCGAGTTTCAACTTGATTCGGGGTTTGGTCAAAAATCGCTCGAAACGGTTCGTCTAAGGTTACCCTAACTCGATGTTTGTCAACGAAAATGGAAGTAAACGAATTTAGTTCTTTACTTAATAGTAATAAGATCTAAAATCTCCAGCACGAACTCTATGTTGTAAATTTTCTCCGCAAGAAAATTGACCGAAATGCAGAACAATGGCGCTAGTTGTACTATACCAGTCAAAAATCTGTCAAATAATTGTACGTCATCTTGAGTGTTCAAAAATCAACATTGAATTATTATAATATTTTTATTGTATGGTTTAGCCGCGGTATTTATTTAGTTTATCAATTCTTAACAATTTTAATAATCGTTTCGGAAGTGGTTTTAGTGATTTATTCATGTTTTCTATTTCACAGTTTCTTTTCTACAATGTGATAAATTACGAAAATATTATTTACGCAAATAAATTAAATCGCAGAGCAGCAGAAAATTCAAGCGCAGTCCTCTCGTCTCAACAGAGCGACGGCGACTGATTTGTGAAACAAAAATATGCTTGAAGTTCCCGCAACGTGCGACGGAAGATGACTTCTTCCACGAACTAAAAACGTCGTAATTGCTTAAAACTTTTTGGTATTTTACGACTACGTAAAATACCAAAAATAAAAGGAATTTCAAAAAATGCCTGCACAATTTTTTTCGCCTTAATACAAATAATCATTAAAAATTTATCCTATTAGTCATTAGCATATTAAGTACAAATTGAAAAAACGTGATAATTAGGGGTAATTTCGTGATGATATTTTATCGAGAAAATTTTAATATTTTGTGTTTCTGTTGCACAAAACGTTTGAAAATATCATGTAGTTACTCATACTATTTTTATTTTATACCTTTCATGTCTTATGAATTTCATGAAAAATTTAATTGAAGATAGGCAATTTTGGTTACTACCCCGCTCCGCTCTTAAAGTCGCTTTTCGTGTGTATCTGTGTGACCACATTGTTCATCTAAACTGCGCAACGGATTTTGATGCGGTTTTCATCATCATATAGATAATTTATTCCCAAAGTTCTTATTGAATTCATTAACTTACATATATAATAAATAAATCTCGATATTTTTTTTGTAGTAAAATCCAAGCGATGCAGGGGCAGGTCGCCAGTTATTTTATCAAATAGAGTTTTAGTCCTACACGTTAATAATTATGATATTCAATAACATAATTGCAATATGAACACGGTTCATTAATAAAGCCTTTAAAGGTTGATTCAATGTATCGTTTAAACATGAAAGTAAATCAATCAAGTTTGTATGTTTAAACTTGAATGATTTCCTTTTCAAAGTAAATCAAATTGGGTAGACTGTGTATTTTATTAGAGATTAGTAATCCGCCCCGGCTTCGCACGGGTGCAATTTACATGTGAATTATTCTGTTCACGACATGTTGTTCAAAAGTTCTGAGCAGAAACCTAACAAAAATAACTTGAATGTCGGAAGTCGGTATCTTAGAATCTGTAGTTTTTTGCCACCGACTTCCGAAATTAAAGTAATTTTTCACTTTGTAGTGTTTTTTGGAAGTCGTTTTTTTTTTTTTTAAGTCGTTATTTTTCACATTTTAGTTGTGGTACCTACCCCACACCAATTCCTGTACCACTACTTGCTATGTAAACAACAGTTACAGGAAATATTATAATATCATCAAGAAACACAAAGTGAATTAAATATGTATTATGAATGAAAAACAACTTGAGATTATGGTCATTCCAAATTAGTTAATAAAGTAGCTGACTTTGCTGAGCCATTAAATGAGTTTTTTTGCCAACATACCTATAACTACGACTCGCTCCTTAAATTCTTCCCCGTCTCAAGCTGAAAACCTTTTGTAGTGTGCCTAAATGTAGTCGCTTATTTAGCTTCGAACATGTAACGCTTCGTGATGTAGTTAACGTTATTAACACACTTAAGTCTAAAAACACTGGCGATTACTGGGGGCCATCTCCATTAAACTTTTAAGTAGTATTTAATAGGCATCATAGCCCCCTATCTAGCTGCTACTTTTAATAAATGTATTGATCTAGGAACTTTTTCTGACCTCATGAAGAGTAAGTAGTAAAGTCATACCATTATTTAAATCAGCGGGGTAATTGCTTAACACACGAACAGTTGTAATGGCTTTCATTTTGATAGTTCAACAAGATTCATTGCGTTATTTACGTTGTTGAGCAGACACATTTTTCGAACATATGAAGCAATGGATTAGCAATAGGTTTCAAAATGATTCAGATTGTGATTGATAGTGTGTTACGCAATTAGTGTGCTGGTAATAAAAACAACGTTGGCAATTTCAGGCCTATTTCTATCTTACCAGCAATTGGCAAATTATTTAAAAAGTTAATACTCAAGCAGTTGCTAAGACAGTTTAATTTAAATAGCCTCCTTAATATATTCATAATTAACAATATGGCTTTACAAAAGGTCGTTCGACTACAGATGCGGTGTTGCTCTGCTGAAACACATATTTAACGCATGGGAAAACTCGCAAAATGCTATTGGAGTTTTCTGTGATCTCTCCAAAGCCTTTGATTGCGTGCACCATGACACGCTTTTGCGTAAACAACGTTATTACGGTGACCAAAACGAAGCTCTCAACGTAATAAACTGTTATTTACATAATAGGTTCCAACGTGTAGATGTTAAAGGTGTGAAATTTTCCAGGCTACCAGTTCAGTTAGATGTATCTCAAGGCTTAATACTGGGTCCATTCTTGTTCTTAGTGAATATCAATGACTTACTATGAAATTAAAGTAAGACAATACACTGATGTTGCTACAGCTCGGTTAGTCTATTTCAGTTATTTTCACAGCGTTACGTCCTACGGTATTCTGCTGTGGGGCAAAGCCGCTGATATGCAAAATACATTTGTACTTCAAAAACGAGCTCTTCGAGTAATTTACCAGCTGGATTCCAGAGTTTCACTGAGAGATTTTTTAACGATATTGGTATTCTCATGATGGCATCACAATTAATCTTCGCCAACATCTTATATATTAAGAAAAATATAGACTTATACACTAAAAACATAGATTTTCACAATGTTAACACTAGAAATAAGGATAAAGTACGTGCTCCCTTTCACCGGCTTCATAAGGTTCATAACTCATTTGTTGGGCTTGCTATAACCTTTTATAACAAGCTACCCTCTTCTTTACTAGATTTGCTTATTAATCCGTTTAAAGCTCAAGTAAAATCCAATCTTTGTTTAAAGGCATATTATTCCATCAACGAGTACTTAACCGATAAGAATAGTTAATCGCTGTGATTAACTCAAGACAATGTTTATGTTCTTTCTCCAGAATTAACTTACCTACTGATAGGTTATATGAGTTCATATAATTGTTTATTTTATTTGACTGTATAAGCCTATGTTTTAATTATTTTAATTTATTATTGACATGATCTACTCATAAAATGTGATTTTTAATGAGTTTAATTGCAATATGTGGCAAACTAGCGACCTTGACAATTGATTATGATCAATTGTCGAGCAGCTGTTTTCGACAATTGATCATAATCAAACTGTGTAGAGCAATTGTGTTATTCTTGCCTGAGCAACCGGCAGCAAGTTCTTCATGATCCCTTAGATGTCACTGCTTGCAGTAGCGACGGGGGTCAGGTTGCCTCCTTCCCTCAAATATGGCGGAGGGTTAATGGCTGATCTTTGCGTTATTCTCGTGAAGGGTGCTGCTTGTGGTGACTGGTCATTTTGCTGACCATGGTTTTGTTATTGTTATTAGTAATTGTTCTGTTTATTTATTTTACTTCGATGGTTCTAGTTTATCATTTGTGGTTTTAAGTTACAGCTATGTGAACATAATCCAGCATTGCATATGTAAGCTGTCACTTTTATTTAGGTATTAAGTTTTGTTTGCATTTTTAATTTTATTTTTTGTATTTTTAGCTTGATTATTTTTTTAATTGTATTTGTATTGGCGTGGCTAGCTGGCATATGGCAAATAGTTTAATTTAATGTTCTTTGTCTCGTAATGTTAATTACTTTGCGTACCTACCATTGTATAGTATCAAGTTTTTTCTAACTGAACAGACAGCTGTGTTGCTGGGGAGTTTGTTGCACCACTTCTTCCCAGCTAAAGCACTAGGAAGTGGTGAAGAGCGTTCGTTTTGGGGGACTGCCTTATGTAAATTTGACGTTCTAAAAGTTCTGATTCTCAGCCTAATGTGAAAAAATTACTTTTGATTTTGATTATCGAAGCTAATTCAAAAACTACCCAAGCAAATTTAATCAAATTTATACAGGACCACCGCGCAATCTTCTTCTACCAAAATAATTTTCGAAATCGATTCACAATTGACAAAAATATCGATGAACATATATAAAAATAAAAATATACATACAGTCGAACATATAACCTCCTCCTTTTTTTAATTCGGTTAAAAAGTACTAGCCTGGCATGAATTCAAGATAGTATTTCATTAGTATTATTAAGTACTTCTTTTTGTATAAGTTTACATAAAATATAGCCTATATCCATCTGGAATAATATACCTTTCAAATGGTGAAAGAATTTTTCAAATAGTATCTTGGTTCCGGAGATTACCCTCCACATATACACAAAATTTGCTCTCTTTATTATATTAATATAGGTAAGGCTTGCTTTACGCATGAACAAATATATGTATTTTACTCTAAACTCACTTCGATTTTTATTTTAAAAACGTAATCATACCAAGTTTCATCATTTACCAAAACAAACACCGAATTTTAACACACTTTATATTTCAAATTTGTTCCAGTTAAGTGTTATAGATATCAATCTAATTGGGGTGAAATATTCCATGAAAATTGGGCTCAGTTTGGTCAACAAGAGAGCTTGAAAATACCTAAAAATAGTAACCTATTTTTTAGGTATACATGATCACTTTACATAACACTTATTTAACTCATCGTCAGACTACACAGTAAGTACATAACCCGACGCGTTTTATATTTAACCGGACTAAAGTAAAAAGTGTATTTTAGCCTATGATTTTAGCCAACCGAGACTCGACCCGGGGGTAGGATAACACCCCACAGTTTTCAGTGTCAGGGAGCAATCTAGTTGTTACTAGGTTATCTTTAATTGTATAGTCTGTGAATTTTCGAAGACACTTGAATTCGAAATATCTACGAGGAATTGGGTTGATTCCTGTTTGAAATATTATATTGTTATTCGATTAGTTGCTAAGTAAAACATCGTTCTCAAACAAACTTGAAACCTCGTTTAAGTCAAGAGTAAAGTCTTTTTATCAGATAAACTCTCGAAAGCTATTGATTCGACAAACTTGTCTATTTCTGCGATTTTCTTCCTTAACTAAGTATTCAGAAACGCGATATAGAAATCAAAAAGCACTATCGAATAGACAAACTCCAGATAAAATACTTCAGAAATTGGATCTTAAGGAACAAATCGTCGGATTTAATGTTTGTATCTCTTGTTATTTAGGCTCTGTGTTGTCTTTCACTCAGACAGTTATGAAACTACTTTTGGAACGAAGTTCTTTAACGCAGCTTGCGATAGGAGTAAACTTGTAGAAAATTATTGAAATCGTCACATAACGAAAAAACGGTATGCCCCCACCATGCGACTTTTTACTATATATAATATATAAAGGTAGAGAGAGGAATAGTTTTCATAGTTTTCGAGGACACTGAAGCCGAACGTGAGGTCCAAATGAAAATCCAAGATGGTGGCCGCAAAAAATTTCAAATCTTAGAGATAGAATAGAATATGTCTGGATAGAAGATAGATACTTATTTATGTCTGATAGTTTTAAAGGATGAGAGATGTATAAATAAATAAATAAAATATTAGCAAATAAATTCAACAAAAACCTTTTTACAAACTTATCCAGGGTAAATAACGCATGTTTGCCAAACCGTGTAGTCCCTAAAAGCTACTATAAATAAAAGTTGTCTATTCCGGTGATTATGTCGCATGACTAGCTGTAGGCAGTTTTACCGTAACATTGTATATAAGGTGTATCTATTCATACACGAAATATCTCAAGGGGTCACTGTACTCATTATTATGAACAACTTTTACTATGGGACCAAACCTGAAATCTCGAAAAAAAATCTGCTGTTCCATACATTTTAACGAGTTCTACGAACATAAATCAAAAAAATAAAAAAAAAATAAAAAAAAAATCAATCATAAATCTGTCGTACTCCCAACTTCTTGACAAGTACAAGCTTATTAGCTTGGAGAACCGGCGCAAATACCTGGAGGCCAACGTGCTTCATGATATTGTTCACAGTAATTTTGATTCCATTGATCTAACGAGTAAGCTATGTTATTCTGTCCCCCGAACAGTTCATGTACGTCAGGTGCGAGCACGTACTCTGTTCGCGTTAAATTCTTGTCGTACGAACTCTGGCTTACGCTGCCCTATTCATAGAATGTTGGAATCCAATAATTCAAATTTCATTGATATTGATATATTTGCATGCTCGAAAAATAAATTTAAATCTAATATTATAAAATTTTTATCCTAATTGTAATCTTATTATTTTTTATTTATTGCATAATTTAAGTAAATGAAATTGTTTCTTATCTGATTTGGTTTTGTAGCAATAGCTAGCTTTATAGTAACTTATTTATTTATTTCAAAATGTTTGTTAATTTTGGTAATGCTTGTCTAGTGGCAACCACTGATCTCTATATATGTCTTATCTGCGGATAATGCAGTGGACTGCAACATTACTACTTAAAGTTTTGTTAACCTTATGTATTATATATGTTGTAGTTGTTTATTATCCCTTAATAAATAAAATAAAAATAAAATTAAAATTAAAATAAAATGTAGGGATTTTTTTTCGAGATTTCAGGTTTGGTCCCATAGTAACAGTTGTTTGTTATGATGAATACAATTACCTCTTAAGAGATTTCGTGTATGAATAGATACACCTTATATACAACTTGATTTTGTTAGTACTAGTACAAGGATATTTCCTTTGAAGGTCTACTAGAAAGACGCATTATAGTCAAGACACGTGTAATCGGTTACGGGTGACAAAATGTATTTATTTCCAAATTAGGGACCAACTCCTGTTTTGCACGGTTTTTACAACTTGACAAAACATCGTGACTGTACGTCTGAACTTCTAATTTTAAAATATCTATATATTTAATTGAGAATGTTCATAATCGGGATGTACGGAACTTCGAAAGAATGTCATACTGAACTTCGAAGTTTGAATAGACATTCTTTCGCAGTTCTGAACGTCACGATTATGAACATTCTCAATTAAATACATCGATATTTTAAACTTCAAAGTTCAGTAATACAGTCATGATTTCTTTATTATATATGTAAGTTTAATATAGAACTCAAATATAACATAAGTATTGCCTTACAACGTGGCAATGCCGCCAGTCTCTTGGGTACATTACCAGTCGACAGCGATGCGGAGGAATTTTTTGACGCCATTTTTTAGTTGTTAATAGTTTTAGTTAGGTTAGGTTAATTAATTAGATATAAGTTGTTATTCATGTACTCAATTAAATTTAACTTATTTCATTGTTCACAAAAATAAACAATAATTAGGATATTATTTTGTTATTTTTATTAATATAATTCGATATTAGTTGTTACGTTCAAGTTATTTTAATTCAGTTTAATATTAATGTATTATGCACTTTCCGGAATAAATTCTCAAAATGATGGGGAAAACCACATCAAAATCCGTTGTGTAGTTAAGAAGAATAATGCGGTCATACAGATAGACACGAAAAGCAACTTTAATTTATAATATGTATAGAAGTGTGCACGTTATTTTGGCCAAAATATGAATATTATTCACACTAAAATAAGCAGATACACAACTACTAGAATAGGCATAACAAGAATACAATCCCTTATTCAAATACTTATTTCCAATTGATGCTATTTCTACTTAAACAAGTATCTACTTTATAGTAGTGTATAGCATAAGTATAATAAGACTATAATGTTCCCACTGCTGGGACACAGGCCTAAACTCGGTGAGAGGGAATTGCCATAATCCACCACGCGAGCCCAGTGCGGGTTGGTGGATGTCACGTCTTCGAATTTTTGGTTCTAAGACATGCCGGTTTCCATAGTAGTGTAAATTAAGATAAATAAAAATATAAAAGCATTTCTTTTTTCTTCAGTTAACCTATGCTGTCCCACTGTTGGGCAAAGGTGTGCCCCATATTTTTACAATTGGAAGCACTCAAGCCGACCTCACCTGGTCGTGATTTTCTACCAACGAGGCTCTGGCGACCCGCCAACCCGCACTGGACTAACGCGGCGTGTCATGGTATTTATTTATGGGGTGGTTATTAATAATATTTTATTTAAAAAAAGAACACAAAATTGTTTGCCTATTTGAAACGAAATTCTGAACTCGGGATAATAATTTGGAACTCACCTATACCACTCATCCCAACAAATAGGTACAATCAATGTGAAAGTTAGTAAAGAAGCTTATTACTTAAAATAATGACAGCATCAATTTGGACGAAAGGTATCTAAATCATAGACTATTTCGTAAACAAAAATAAGCTTCTAATCAACTAGGTCCCCTAGGATGCCATTAAAACCGCATTCAATACCTACTATAAATATAACCCATACACAATCAGCATATAATATTCCCACTAGAGTGCAGTAACATATTAAGCAAATCTAAACAGCAAAATATCCCTGCACTAAATTCTAGAAGCATTTAAGAGAGAACATACACAAAGGAATGTAATTAAATCGACACGTTTACATTAACCAGCTTGTACATTACTTAGCGGTTCAGTTCAATAACTTAGGGCTCTTTTGATACAGAGGGTCGGAAAAAACAGCGAGCGAAAGCGCACGCAACCATAGACACGCTTCATTTACAGTGAGTGCACGCGCGCTCACGACCGGCATTTTTTTTTCAAATTGCGTCACCGTGCCACCGTGCTTATAATAATATAAATAATAATAATCGCCGGCTTGTGCTTCATTTCCTTTACTTATAGATTAGATCCTAACGGGACTCTGCGAGTTGGCTTCGGCCCCTCGTATGCCTAACAAAGGTCCGGGACCTCATGGTCCCGAGATATGCGAAAAGCTTGAAAATAATAATAATAATAATACCATTTATTTCAGGCGACTCAGGCCCATAGAAAAATACCTTAACCTATTCCTAGCGTACTTTTGGCGCGTGGCCAAAATCGGAACGAACACCGCCATCTTGTTTTTTCAATAGATTTCACAAAACAATTGCACAAATGTTTACCAACAGCGCCCCCTGTCAACGTCATTCGAACGCCAAAAAATCCTTGTAGCAGTGTCATCTATGTGCGCGTGCGCCTGTTTTCGCGCGCTACATAGAACCGACTTTCTGTACCTATACATTTTGTGGTCTCACTTAGCCTCGCTATCAACAGTTACCTACGTCCTTATGCTGCTTATTACTAAGATTGAGAATAAATTCTGAGAGCAGCTTTTTATTGTTACAATATAGTACATGTGAAGTGGTATTAAACATATACCTACAGTCGAAGGTAGTTTCTATTTACTAGCCTGCTGTGCCCTATATTACGTTACGTAACAAAATGTTTAGGTACTAAATCCCTAGGAGGACAAAACTAGCTTAAAAAGAAACGTGAAAATGGGATATGTGATTCGAGTTGTAAGAGACTAATAGAGCCAGAGAGAGATTGTATTACAATATGTTCTTAAGGATTTTACATGAATACAGGTCGATTTGTTCAGCAATTATCTTTGATTTTAAATAATAAAGTAATTTTTTCTACAACTGAAAAATGCCAGACCCGTTGATACGATTATTATCAATTTAAGATGAAAAGTCTTTTCGCTTCATGTTCATGCTTAAAAACATCTTCAAGCAATAGAGCGTAAAGGACAGTAAGAAAAAATATCACATTTTCTGAAGAAAGATGTCTTTTAACATCTTTCAATGTCAAATTACTTTGCTAAGAAATTAAAGTCAAACTCGAAAAAAACTCAGGAGAAAATCTTGATACACTAAAGTTGAGTAAAATAAGACTTGAATGTTATATCTTTTACCATGATATCAAAGGTAAAAGATGAGGGAAAGTACTAGTGACAAATAATATAAAAAGATTAAAGTACGATTCACTGTCAGCAAAGCAAAGATATTCACAAAGAGTAACTCTTCTAGCAAAGACTTGGTTAAGGGAATGAACTCAGCCTCATCACCCTAAGAGCTGTCCTTTCTAATTCATTAAGTACTTCTACTTAAATCAAACAAAAAGATTTAACGAAAATGTTATATTTTGTAATGTAAAAAATATTCACGACAACGTTTTTTTTTTGTTTAATTCTTCACAATTAACACATCCATGAATCTCTCTAAACGTATTCCATTTATAAAAACTTGAGCCGCATTTTAAACGAACTGTTTTTTCAAACTTAAATTTTGCTTTTATAAATCTCTTGTTCAGCCTTTTTTAATAATATGATTAGGATTTATTTGTGTTATTTTTATGATGAGCCTCTTTTAATAATTGGCATGTTAACAACGGAGGGTCATACTCGTACATATAATAAAATAATAATGAAGTCAAAACTGTACATTGCATATAAAAAAAAGTAATTGCTAGGAGATGTGGGAACGAGTCTGATGCCGAAAATATAGTTTTTAGAATTTTTGTCCGTTTGTCTATTTGTTTAGATGTATGTTCCGGATTGGCGCCAAAACGGCTGAACGGATTTACTTGAAATTTGCCAAACAGTTTAATACCAGGATTAACACATAGGGTACTTTTAATCCCGGTTGTACATTCCTGTGCGATATTTTCTGACATACACTCGGGCGAGACCGCGGGCAAAAGCTAGTATATTATATTATAGTATTATTTAAATAAAAGTTGGGTTTCGACAACTTCGAAAATTCAAGTCATAATATTTCTGTTACAGAAATATTCAGTTTGAGTTCATTCAAACCCTAAAATGATACGTATTATTCCAGTAAGCCGCTTATTTGAACCCAGATATTTAATCAGTTCCAGAAGATTCATTATTGTATCGATTAGAAGTAAATTGCGCTTAGTTTATAGAAAGCAGTAATCAAACCCTGTAATTCCAAAATTCTATTTAAGTGCTTATAAATTAACACAAAACAGCCTAGCCAATTGATCTAGCCAACCTTTGACGGCTCGGTTAGGCCTCAAAGGTTTGTTATAAAAGATCTACTTTCATCATTTTTAGAACAAAGAATGCATGTATTTCCATGGCAACGGACTTAAAACATTTATAAATAATTAGAACTTCGTAAAACAATCCAATAATGCTTAATTATTGAAAAAAAATACATTTTCCGAGAATCATAACTGTGCTTCGTTAATATTTTGCCAAGCGGCTTTGCTTTTCCAATAATAATTAGCAATTCCAGTTATTACTGGAGGAATCGAAAAAACGTAGTTTATATTACAGTGTTCCTTCCTACTCCAATAGTTAATGAAAAACATTAAATTTTAAAACGTTTTACCTATTATTTTTAACAGTTTTTTTTTTCTTAGGTACTGAGAAATATACCGTTACTGTAAAAAAACACAACATAGATAAACTCGTAAATTGAAATAAAAGTAATCGCAAATAAATAACACCATAATCACAACGTGTAGTAAAAAAATTGCTGATTTCAGTACCCACAAAGAATTGTCAAATTGTCCATAAATTGATAATTTGACAATTCTACAAGTTTATTTTTCCATAGTTTTAGTGCTTTCTCAAACAGGACCTGCGGGGTAATTGCGTAATACACTAACAGTAGGAATGGCTTTCATTTTGACAGTTCAACAACATTCGTTGCGTTATTTACGTTGTCCAGCAGACCAATTTTTCGAACATAACAGTAGCAATGAATTAGCAATTTCCTTCAATAAGTCAAAATGTCAAACCTACAGTTTTATGACAGCTGCGCGCACAGATCATTAAAGCCCGGCGGCGCATGAGTCGTTGCCCCGGAATGTTACCACGTTATAAATATTATGATTATATACTTTTTGAACTACACTACTACTACTTTTTTTACTTTTTTATTTATTTTATTTCTTTTTTAATGTTTATTTATAAGTTTCGTATGCTGCACTGGTTGACGTCATCACGTCAGCGCCGGCTATCGCTGAAAACCAGCGCTGGGGCTCTGTCTCGCATAGGGTCGTAACATTATGCTGAGCGATTGCCGTTTTGCGTGAATGTGACGCATATTTTTCCCCAACTTGTTGTTTTTTGTATTTGTATGTTTTTTCTTTGCGTCATGTTTACCGCAAATAAATGTATTTTCTTTCTTTTTCTTTTTTCTTTCTTCAAAATGATTCAGATTCTGATTGATAGTGTGGTACGCAGTTAGGGTGCTGTCGTCAAAATGTGTCAATTTTGTAATTTTATGTCGCATTGTCAGTTACATTAACTAGGCCCCTGGTGTACCTAACCTTTTTTAATCCCACTAAGCTTTTCCATCCTAAAACCGTTTATTTTTCATGTTATCCTGCTGCTGATATCGTTCACCAATGAAGTGTTGAAGATACACCTGAAAACTACAAATCATCAACTAAAAATCATAATGTGGCATCACAGCTGAAGTGCAAAAATGTCAAATAACTTTTGGAGGGCACTGTAACTCGTGTTCGAAAATCGGGTACCAAAACCACCAAACACGACATAATAACGGGGAACTGTTACAACAGTGTATACCTGCCCGTCCCTGTCAGATTATACCAAAACAAACAAGCTTAGACCACAAGCCCGCGGTCATCAGCAGTACGACTCGTGGCTATTGAAGATAAAACGAGCGAGCCTTACAGTAGTCGCATATAATGTGTAACATCTGACATCTGACATCTGACCTTGGTAACTTATTACCAAGGTCAGATGTCAGATGTTACCTTATTTTATTTTTCAGTATATTTTGTTAATGTTTCTTACAACATTAACATTATATACTGAAAAAAATATTCAGGTAATATTTGAAATGAAAAACTTAATGCTTCATTAAATGCTTAGTACGGTTTTTTAACATAATAAAAAATAAATACGGAAACTTCTCCATTGAGCAGCGACAGAAATTAACCTCAAAATTTTAAAAAGCTAAATACGAAATATTTATTCGTACAATTATTCATTATTACTCACTTGCATTTTTTATCAATTATCTGCACTTTTTCAGACACTTATTATCATCAGTAAATAAATTTATTAATATAGTTTACACATATAAATTAGATTATGTAACAGCACACTTTATTCACAACACTGTAGGTTAAGTGCACAGCTAATGCGTTCTCCTTCTCTATTTCCATTTCTCTTTCTCGTCACACGCACACACTGTTAGCTGACAGTACCAACCTCTTGGAAAATGGATTGGTACCATCTGACGGCCAACTCTACCACTGCGCGCGCTCATTGGTCAAATCAAATAGCGCACGCTTCCCCAGCTTTCTGTTACACACTTCCGTCCCTATTCACGAAATCACTCCCACAGATTGCAGGAAAGCTAGAGGAAAGATGGTACACATCAAAAACAAATGCAATGCTCTTTCACAGAATGTGGTCAGAGTTTCAGTGAAACCTGGACTAAAAATCCATCCAGTAATTTTCAAGGTTCATGCAGATGGACTAAAAATGTATAATCGTTTGGCTAACTAGCTGTTTTCCGTAGTTCATTTGTATCCTTATGAAACTTCTACATGTACCCGGATAAATTATAATAATACCCGCCTATTTATGTCCCACTGCAGAGCAAAGGCCTCTTCTCATACAGCGAAAGCACAAGTATTGATCACAACACTTGCTGAAGACGGGTAGGAGATTTCAGACTTAAATTAACTATATAAAATCTCCAGGTTACCTTCACCGTTTTCCTTCACCGATGTCAGTAATGCCCAATAAATAAAAATAAACTTAGAAAGTACATGTATAGTATATTGAAAAAGTCACATTTTTACTTGCCCGGTTTTGAACCCACAACCTCGTGCTTGAGAGGCGAGGCCTTAACCACTGGGCCGACACGGCCCGGATAAAAATACCCAATATTATCACCCAGGGCTAATGTGTCTACGTGGCTATGGTGATGTTCCACTAAAGACACGATAGCATGGTAGACACATTAGCCCCGGATGACCATGCTAATCGAGGTATTCATTTAGTCCGACCTGGGTTGATTCCCAGGTCGGACTGAATGTCCGACCTGGGAAACCTGTGACTTTTAAGGCTGCGTTTGCAATCACTAAACTAATAATAAAACATACCATGACACTTGTATTCTCCAAAGGGTTAGGCAGAGGTGTACCCGATGAGAGATGTACCAGGTGTACTTATACTTAAATATCGCCAGTTATGTTTAAGTCCCATGTAATAGGGGGCGAGCCTATTGCCATCTACCGGGCACAAATCGAGACTCCGGGCTGATGCTGAAAAATTCTAGATGAAAAACCCCAATAACACTTTGCCCGGCCCGGAATTCAAATCCAGGACCTCATCCGCAGCAGTAGTGCTTACAACCACTAGACCAAAGAGAAATCAAAGTCAAAGTCAAAACGTTTATCAATAGGTCAATTGTAATATACGATCTCTTATACCACAAGGCTTTAACCTCTACAGCTAAATGATTTAATTACCAAACCTATTCAGTGCAATATGTCCTAATCATATCACTATTAAAGCAATCAACCGTAATTCGTTATTAAGGCTTCTAATAACAATGATAACTGATATTAATAATACTATTCGCATAATTAATATTCCGTAGTCACTGCAAAATACCGCCGAAGTATTTATTTATAACATATAATTATTTACCAAAACAATATCACGTCTGTATTTCAGAAAGTTGTAGGCATTTACATTTTATACATTTTTACATTCGCATTTCACCACTTTACCCTTGTCTAAGGCCCATGTAACCATGGGCAAACCGAATGCCAATAACCAGTCAGGAAACCACTCACAGACTTTTCGTAAGAATTTCGGTCAGTGATTTGTCTTAGAGGCGGAGTTGTAGGAGTTTGGAGTATACGCTTAGAGTCAAAATGAGAAGCAAAAAAGAAAATACTTCTGAACAAAATTTATTTTTGGTCTTTGTAAATTTTTTGTTTTTTTTTTCGGACATATACCAATTATATTTCAATATCGGGTTAACCTTGACCATAGAAACCATTTACGTTCTGCAAAGCAAAGCCTTACGAGTCACCGTTTCCGAGAACTAGGCCATCGAATATTTTTTTAAATTACCGAGGACAAAGACAAATATTTAAACAAAATATTTTTTTTTCTGAATTTTCGCTCCCCTAAGGCTGCATACTAACCAGAATTTCATAATGGAAAAATCTATCAACATTGCCCGACCCGGGAATTAAAACTAAAACCGTTTACTTGACTATCGTAGTTGCGACCACTGAACCAAAGAGGCAGTTCGCATTTAAATAACATATTAATAAAAGAGCCTCCACCAGTAACGATACTTAAAACCTCCGGGCGCACCCAGTACAGTCAGCCTTCCGAACGACCTTCAAACTGGCTGATCTTTTTCCACAACAACATTAGATTAACTTGTATAACTCGAAAGTAAGAGCAGAATTCCATTCCTGTTTTATTTTACTTACAAACCAGCAACGAGGTTCTCTGCGTCATTAATTAAGGAGTAACACATAACATACCATCACGCCGGTATTCTCAGAGGTGTATTCAAGAAGACAATTACGAGTACATGACTATCGCTTAATCTTTTTGTAAGACAGCCAATTATACCAAAGAAATTACCTACGCACAACAAAACACAAGCTTTTCAAATAATAATTGGTTCGAAAAAAGCTTCAGTTTCACAACAAACAACAAGACAGTTTCATATTTAATTACATATTATAAATAAAAGTCGCTTTCATGTCTGTCTGTGAGACCGCGTTGTTCTTCTTAATTAAGCAACCGATTTTGATGCAGAATTCACCATCATTTAAATAATTTATTCTGGAAGGTTTATGTGTATAAATAAACTCAACATTAAACTAACATTTATAATAAAAAAATGCTTATATTTTGATAAGTTGTAAAAAACTTGCGAAGTTGGGGCGGGTCGCTAGTAGGTATACCTATATACTGCGGTATAGACGCACCTAATCCATCACTATCTTTTTGTAACTTTTGTACCCGAGCTATCTCTATCAACGATGGAGTACGGCTTAATCTCTTTACGCCCACAAAATTACATTATATTCTTCAATCCAAATCTTAAAAAATTTCATCAAAACTTCACTTATTAAATATTTTTTCAAACCCGCGATAAAGTTAACTACGAAAAAAGGTACAATTAACGCGTAGTTTATTATTGTATTATATACAAAAAGATTACATAAATGTTGTATAATTAAGGTATATGGATTGTATAAGTAAGGTTGTATGTTGTATATTTTGTAGCTATGTTAGCCCTTTCTCATCCCGTGAGATTTGCTGACCTTGTATGAAGCGCAACAGTCATTGTACGCACGAAAAAACAACACAATTATGTCGCAGCTCACAGCCTTGGTTTTGGCATTTTCTTTATGAAACATTCGACATTAATTGTGACACATTTCACAGAAACTTAGTATCTATGCCAGTAGTTCCAGGTTTTGTAGAAAATACGTAGATTTCCATGTAATATAATAGAATACTCTTTATTGTGTATACCATACCGCCACCATAATAACATGCATTGAAATAGTGCCCACATATTTTTTCAGAGATAAGTTTCCCTACAAAAATAGTTTAAAATAAAATAAAATAAATGACCTTTATTCTCGGTGATAGTGACCTTGAATATTGTCTTAGCCGATTAGCCATAGAGCACACTAAACAAAACCATGGTTTAAAAAACCACCACACCACACAGAAAACTCATTCTGAAACATTTTCATATAGTTCATACTTTTTCCTCAAAATTAATAATGATACATTAGAAAATGAATGGCGATCCAAAGTCAATACACTTTTATTATGAGCATGTTCCGTTGAGCAGAAAGGCCCTGGAGGCCCGGAAAACGGATATTATAGTCACCATTCTAATTATTTTTACTTTGTTATTTTAGTTCAAAGCGGATATTAATTTTGTTACTTCAATTGTTATGTTTCATACTGTTTTGTTTTTGGATTCGTACATTAATATTTTAGTTTCATAACTTGTATTATATTATTGAAATGTTCGAGGCAACAACCACGTCTTGAAAATTATTATTTTTATGGCGACCAACGAAAAAGGTATCCATCTGTTTGTACAAAAAACGTTTAATTTTCGACATCACGCGTTCAAATAAAAAACACTGTCTTAGTTAAAATTCATAATAATATTCAATAAAACAAAAATAAACACCATTCATTTTAAAAATTAGTAAAAAAGAGAAACTAACCTTTCTATCCTTAAAATGTCCACAGAGAAAAGAGTGCCACAAAATATTCTTTACGAGCCGTAACACGTTTACTGCCAATACTGCGAAGGGTTATAAATATTTCACTGGCAGACTTACCCGTCGGTTTTTATCAAGCAACTGCGAGTAATGTTCTCAATAGTGTCATACGGATAAACCTACACAATAATAGTTTGATAGTGGAATCCGGTGATAAAATATTGCAATATTTTTTGTTATCTATTTGCGTTTCGTTTTATTTCAATTTTAATAGTTATCTAAAGAGCTGTTTCGACTCAATGTCAATGTCGTGGAATTTAACAATGTTTTTTTCTAACTCAAAATAGGTATTCATTTGTTTTAGCGACATAAATATGTTCACTGTCACACCCACTTTAATCCGTAGTTTTTTTTCACACTGTTAAAGTACGCGACAAAATTGTTTAAATTATATTTAAACAAGATTTGTGTGGCTGAAAATATTACTGAAGATCGCCACTGAAGTAGAATTTATCCTAATCGTGGAAAAAAATCGTGACACCCATTTTTTACTTCATTTATATATATAAATTCAAAATTCACAAATTTTTACACCGGTAAAAAAATATTTAGACCCGAAAAAAAAAAATACTCGAGAGACCACTAATAAAAAACCCTATCACAAAAAAAAACAACCCCATAAATCATCAATGTTTCCTCAATAAAAAAAATAAAGAAAAACTTACCTTCAGCTGCTCTCGCGTCCCTGGAATCGTCGACGATCAACAGGTGTGGACGGCGCGGTCGCTCGAGCCCCGGCTCGGCGGGTGAAACGGTCGTACCGACTTGGGGAACGCCCATCGCGTTCGACGGTCAGAGCGCGAATGTGCCTCGGAAACAATCGGGGGCACCTATACGCAGGTGTGAGTCTGTGAGCTGCAGTTGAGAGTTGCGCTTTGTAAGTTCGGTTCGATTGTACTTGACAGATATGGGAGCGGGTTGTCTGTTTTCTTTTCCCCTATCGGCATGAAAAATATAAGATATCTCGTGCTGTGGTAAAAATATTAGCCAGACCGCAAGATGTTTGGCACAACTCTGTCTCTCCAGAAGGCAAATTCCCATATTTAAAAACGTTCAAAATTCAAATTCTGTTCGATATCTCATATCAGTGACAATCAATGTCAAATACTTGTCAAAATTTTTAGTAAATTAGAAGTATTTTTGACATGTTGAGACAGATTAGAATGCGAAACGTTCTTACTTACGATTGGTAGCGGCAGTCGTACCTACATATATTAATTGTTTACCTGTGGGCATTATTTTAATGCACCTAGAAGCGTGACTTATTAAGTTGCATATTTCCTTTGTTTTGACATAAAGTTTTCAGGACAAAAAACAGGTTGCAGATAAGACGTAAAATGGAGTAATGCTGGTTTCAATTTCAAGGTCAAACGCCATTTCAGTGACTGTAACAGTATGCGGGTTCTTACACTGGTAGAGTGAATATTACGCCATTTTTACACATATGGACTGGTTTTTCGTAGTCTTCAGTATTTTGTCACCGTTTTTGATTTTCACGGGACTGTAAAACTTATTATTGAACCAGTACAATTGTGTTTTCTTTAATAGTCTTAATATTTAGTTATGTCGCGGATAAGAAATTCACTTTTGACACAACGTCACGCCTAAGCCGTATTCTCAGAAGAGATGGCAGCGACCCCTCGTTTCATAAGCCAAATCAGCTCTTGATGGACAGAAATTACGTTATATATGACTCTAAAATCAGTTTTTAAATTACAAACAAATATATATTCTTTAAACATCGATAAAATTCTAAAGTCAGCCATTATGTTTTAATTACTATGCAATTACAAAGAAAAAGGCTTGATAGAATACAAAGCTCTATAAAATATGTACAAGGTACTTTAGTTTTCACAAATGGCTCGAATAATATAAGGCTATTTTCTTCTTAAATTATTAAATAGGCTTGGTAAACCTAACTTGAACTCGACACTACGTAATTATGCGAAGAATCAACAACCTTGATTGAAGAATATACATGTTTTGTAAAATAAAACATTGCCTTGGACTAGAAAATCTGTAGCACATCGTTTTTTATTTGTTCCAGCTTTCATCATAATTGTTCTAATCACTGAAATCAATTTGCGAATACCACAGTTTTTTACATGGACTGACTGTCTATCTGATCTTGACTACCCAGTCCTACTGGGCAACACGATACCCCTCGGTAAAACTGCTTGTCAGACTTGAGCTTCTGACTATCGGTAACAACTGTCAAAGATCTACGAATGACAGCCGGGACCAGCGGCTTCACGTGCTTTCCGAGACACGGATGGGTCATCCATTACATATCGAGATCCCTTCTCGATATGTAATGGATGACCCATCCATGACTAACCGCGGTAAGCGTAGCTTAACCTTCTATCGTGCGGCTGTTATTGTTCAGCCGCGAGCCTCCCTGTCTAATCACTGCCCGTGGCAAATAAAAGTAGATGATAATATTTACAAAATTATATTGAATGTAGCTTTTTTATACGTTTTATTTTAGCTTTATTATCCCTTTTTTTTCGGCTGGGAAATCATCAAATATCTTCTCCTGCTCTGGGCGGAGCGGGAGGGCGTGTCAGACTTTTACTGACTAAAACCCACCCGTATTACTTCAGTTGCCTGTGTGCCAGGGCCACGGTAACCCTTTCGGACAAACCCGCGACCCTGGCAGGAGCTTTATAATCCCTGAGGATTGAAAACTGCTAAAAAGCCTTGCTCCAATTTATATTCAACTACCTGACCCGACAGACGTTGTCCTGCCCAAAGGGGTTTGGGTAAAGTTGGTGAATTCAACTCAGGGTCGATGAATGATAATAATCTGACTCCAAACAAATGCGTATATTCTTATTATAACAAAAATGGTTTTAACAAGCTTATGCTAGGACAGACGTTTTACGACTAAACCGTCGCGGTGCAGGTCCGCTTGCGTGAACGTAGATATGTTGTACATTTCATATCAGCGCGGTGCACGAACATCCTCCGGGGCCTTAGAAGCTCCTGACTCCAATGAAGCATCCTCTGTAGCATCAAGCAGGGGACATAGGTACTTCACACCTCTTCGGTACATGCCGGAAGTTGTCTTGATTTCGACAACTCGAGCGACTCCGTCTTTTCCTGGGAACAAACACTGAATACGGCCTAATTTCCAAGACATGGGAGGAGCATTTTCTTCCTTTAGCCATACCAAATCGCCAGCTTGTAGCGGTCGAGTGGGAACTCTCCACTTCTGCCTCTGTTGCAGTTCAGCTAAATACTCTAGCTGCCACCGTCTCCAAAAACCTTGGCGGAGCTGTTTCAGCCGCTGAAAACGGTCCAGTCTGTTGAAATTTAAGTTTTCCAGATTAGGGGACGGCATCGAAGTTAGCGGTCGTCCGATCAGGAAGTGACCCGGAGTTAAGGACTGAATCAGGGCAGGAGGATAAGGGATATAAAGGGCGACTGTTAAGGATAGCCTCAATTTGACTGAACAAAGTGGCTAACTCGTTAAATGTCAAATGTGCATTACCTAAAACCCTTTTCAAGTGATTCTTGGCAGATTTCACGCCAGCCTCCCATAAGCCTCCGAAATGGGGCGCATACGCTGGTTGAAATTTAAACTTGATACCCTCACCCGAAGTAAAGCCAGCAATATCATCAGCATGCCTTGAGATCAAGTCCCGAATTTCCTTGTCCGCAGCAACGAAATTGCAGCCACTATCGCAGAATATTTCTGCAGGTTTTCCTCTGCGTGATATAAAACATCGCAAAGAAAGTACAAAAGCATCTTTCGAAAGCTCACTCACAGCTTCGAGATGTAAACATTTAAATCGCAGACAGACAAAAATGCAAAGGTAACAATTTGTAATTTTACATCCTCTCCCCTTCCTATCTGTTATCAAAAATGGTCCAGCGAAATCGACACCAGCACTAGCAAATGGGAAGTCGGGATTCACACGCTGTTCAGGTAAGGAACCCATCATGGGACTTAACGTTTTCCCGCTAGCCTTCCTACAAACAATGCACTGCCTCGCAGTGGTCCGCGCGAGATCTCTGCCAGCAATGGGCCAGACGAATTCACGAATAGATGCAAGAAGTAGCTGTGGACCAGCATGGAGAAGACGTAAGTGCTCATGCTGAAACAACAATTTCACAAGTCTATGCTTCGCATGCAACGTCATTGGATGACGCTTCTGAAATGAATAAAAAGAATATTTTAGACGGCCTCCAACTCTTATAATATTTTTTCTGTATAGAGGTATGAGGAATAGGGTGTAAAGTTCACTCATACTCTATGGAAAAGGGAGGATCCTCCGACCAGACGGGTGTTGTGTCTGGTGGGCAACTGCCCAACGGTTGATGTCGAGATGTTGTATATATGCTAGTTGCGCGGTAAACTCTGCTTGCGCGATGCAGGATTTTGCGTGACGTCAGTATGGTGCGTAGCTCGCATGTGGCGATTGTAGTTGCCGCTACAACTGTCTAAGAAAGGAATTAAAGCTAACAAGCTATTTTTAGGACTTAGGATTTTTAGTGTCTAAAAATCATCATCATGTCATGTGTGTGTATTTGTGTGTGTGTGTGTGTGTTTTTTTAGTGTTTTTAGTGTGTGTGTTTTTAGTGTCTTTTGAGAACGAAGAATTTTCAATTCTGAACCATAAAGTTCCTCTTGAGCAAGTCGCACTAGCCCTTCTAACGAAGCTTTAAGTTCATCAGGCTGTAAAACACCCGTAATTTTATTATTAGATTTTTTGCAATTATGTATGAATCGAAGTACATAAGCAAAAGAACGTTGTAATCTAGAAAACTTAGAATATTTATCGAAATTAATTAATTTATTTGTACATTTGATTTTATCTCAGGTAAGTCACCAATATTGTTTATTATTTTATTATTTGCAGGCCAAAACGTATGCGACATAAGTAAATACGAAGGACCGTTCCACCATAAGCCTAAGTTATTGTTAGTAGTTAGTGGATCATTGCTTTTTTTTTCTAATTTAATTTTAATTATGATCTGGCAGTTTGAGTAATTTATGCGGCTTACCCAAATGTCCTTTCTTTGGTATTGTTCGTCGAATCGTTGAGCTCCTTAAGTCCTGACTTCCTGAGTCGAGCTGCACGATTACTGACAAATGCGTGCACTGACTGGACAGGTCCACTCAATCTGTGTGGTTCTTTCCTCAAAAGACCATTTCAGATACCAATCTGCATGGTCTTCGCATGACCTGACCAAGATTATGTTTGGACTTTAAAAGAGACTGTGACCTCTGAGTTTGTTTTGGCCTTTCTTCTCAGAGTAGTCAGATAGGAAACGCCGACCTCATCTAGTTTAAAAAAAACATAATTGACGTGTAAAAGTGTTTGTACAAACCTACTTACAGAAATAAAATCATTTATCATTTATTAGTTTTATTTGCATCCACTCCCCTTGATGCCAAGTCTGCCGGATTGAGCGTGGTAGGCATATGACGCCATTGCGAGCCTTCGGTAAGCTCTAAGATACTGCACACTCTGTTAGCAACAAAGGTTTTTAATTAATTTATCGTACCTGGCCCCTAACCATGCTAGCGCGATGGACGAGTCAGACCAAAATATCTTTCGAGTAATAATACATCGCAGTGCGCGACATGCGGCCGCGGCGAGCTGAGCTCCCAGCAAGCACGCACGCAACTCAAGCTTGGGCTCCGTAGTCGGCTTCAACGACGCAACACGAGCCTTAGCGCACAGCAATTGCACTGTGACGTCACCTTGACTATTTGTTGATCTCAAGTAAACACATGCGGCATAGGCGGTCGTAGACGCATCACAAAAACAATGCGATTCTATTAAAACCGGATTGTTACATAACACATGACGGGGAATTAATAGATTGCGAATATTAGACATATTATTTATGAAAGATTGCCATGATTTAAGTATGTCATTAGGCACTGGTTCATCCCAGTCGATTTTTTGCACCCATAACTGTTGAATTAATATTTTAGGCGTAATAGTAAACAAACTTAACAGACCGAGAGGATCGAACACTTTACATGAATCAGATAATATGGATCTTTTAGTAGGGTTGGCACTTTTATTTTCATAGTTTGTGGGAAAATGAATGTAATCCTCATTAGGATTCCAACCTACTCCTAGCGTGTGTGTTGATGAGCTGATCATCAGATTGCGTTGTACATTTTAAGGTTCTGAAATTAAGGAGCGTGAATTCGACCTATATTTACGCAATATAAAACAACCAGCTGACAAAGCATTTTCTGTTGCGTCCCTAATTTTAAGCAATTCAACTTCACTATCGCAACCTGTCAACAAATCATCCACAAGAAAATCATTTTGTATTATGGCCCTTATTTTAGGGTCACTACATTCCTCGCCTAATTGCCATAAACAACGAGTACTTAAAAAACTTGAACTAGTGTATCCATACGTAACCGTGTTCAATCTGAGTGATTTTAATGGCTCAGTATCGCAATTACGCCATAAAATTAGTTGTAAATTACGATGATCTTCGTGAATTAGTACCTGCCTGTACATTTTTTCTATATCGCCTGATAAAACATAGGCGTATTGGCAAAATCTAAGCAAAATATTTAACAATGAATCTTGTATATTTGGACCGGTTAACTGCAGATCATTCATGGAATATCCTGACGTTTTAGGTGCACTACTATTGAATACCACACGTTATTTTGTCGACTCGCTCGACGGTCTTAACACTGCATGATGCGGAATAAAGTAATATCGTTGGTGAATTAAAACACTAGATTCCGATAAATGCCCTAGGTCAGAATACTACTGAATAAATTTCGAATACATGTCCTTCAGTTCAGAATTTTTATTAAAACGTTTTTCTGACGCGAAAAATTGCCTTTTAGCCATTAAGAATGAATTTCCTAGACAGTCGGGTTCCGTATGAAGGGGCAACTTAACCATGAACCTGCCTTCGTTATTTCGGGAGGTATTGATAACAAAATGATTTTCACATGCAATCTCCTCCTCAGTCTCAAAATTGGTTGAGTGAGGAATTTGTTCCAACTCCCAGAACTTGGCTAACCTTTTATCTAATAATTAATTTGACACACAACTATCTGTACAATCGACAGCAACATGACTACAATTGATAGATTTGTTTCGCGACTTACAAATATCTCGAACATACAGTGGGCCTGCCAAAATCCAACCTAACTTCGACCTACGCATGATAGGTTGGTTGGCACCAAGAGATATTTGTTGATCCTCTATAACCGACCAAAACAAATCGACATCTATCAACATATCAACCTTAGCACATTGGTTGAATATGGGATCGGCTAATTTAATATTAAGAGGTAAGTTGATTTGCGAAATATCAAATGTTTTCTTAGGTAAATTACCTGTTAACTGAGGCAATACCAAACATGACACATTTGCTTTAAAATCATTGTTTTGATTTAATTTGCACTACACACCTCTGTAGTGATTGAGAAGTAGATATGTTTCCTATACCTACAATATCGACCTGGATTGGCTGAGGAGTCAACTGCAGTTTATTTCTCAAACTATCAGTGATTAAAGAAGACTGACTCCCGTTGTCTAGCAGAACTCGAATTGTTGTGTATTGATTCGTCACTGGATTATAAACATCAACTAGAGCTGTTGAAAGCAACACGCTGTGGTCGGCTTTGACCGACATGCTAACTACGTTATCAGTAGCAACAGTTGAAACTTGCTCGACTGCACTTTCAGTCGAGGATGCAGACGTGTGAACATTTGATGTGTTCACAGGCTGAGACGGTTCCCTATGCAACAAGGTGTTGTGTCGTCTATTACAAGTAGAACACGGACCTAACCTGCATTGGCGTGATGAGTGTCCCTTACGCAAGCAATTAAGGCACAGCTTCAATCTCATCACCTCCGAGGCCCGATCTGCTGGTGACTAGGCCAAGAAAGACGCACACTCGTACAAACGATGACTACCCTTGCACAGGATGCACGCGTCAGAAGACGCATCATCATCAGCTGAAATTGCAAAAGACTTAGTATGAGACTTATCACCTTTATGAGAAGAAGAAGCATTTGTTTCTCCTTTAAAATTAGATTTATTACTTTGAACAGCCTCTAAAATATTAGCTCGATTCTTGAGAAATTGAAAGAATTCCTGCAATGTAGGAGAATTTTCTATTGTCTTTGTATATTCCTCCCACTTGAACATAGTACTGCTATCAAGCTTCGCCGAGGCCAAATGGACAACTAGACCGCCCCACCACTCTGTAGGCTCACCCAGAGTCTTCAAGACACGTTAGCCTTTAGAGACATGGTCTATCAAAAATCGCAGAGACTTGGCAGAATCTCGAGAAGTAAACGGAAAATTACAGAATGAATTAAAATTATTATTTTTCAACTGTTTTACATTGTTGTACCTCTCACAGAGGAGATTCCAGGCATCTTCATAATTTGCAGAACAAATCGACAAGTTGCGGATGACATTGGAAGCCTCCCCCTCTAGGTAAGAGTTCAAGTAATGAAACTTGTGTATAGGTTCAATTATGTCATTGCTGTGAATTAAAGAAGCGTATCACGAAATGTATCACGTATTAAGAAATGTATCACGGAATTCCATCCATTTAAAGAAATTACCATCAAACTTCGCTATTTGAATCAAAGGCAATTTAAAACCCATAGGTTTATTCCTGCGGCATTTAGAAGAATGAGAAGAATCAGGACTACTACTTGGCTTCGGAAGATTAGCATCTATAAATAATTTAGCCTTTGCAATCAGCGAACTAAAATCACCTTCTATGGCATCTCTAATGTCAAGTTCATTTTCTAACTCAGAGGAGTTTAATAATTCTATGTCTGATTGCAGATCTTCAAAATAAATAAACAATTCACGAAACCTTTCGTACCTATTTACTAAAGTTTGCACTTCAGCATCGATAGGGTCTTCTAATAAAGTTAATTCCTTCAAAGACTTATTGAACTTCGTTACGCGACCTTTGACTGAACTACGCTTTGTAATCAAATCTTTTAAATCATTTTTTGAATAACTAGCTGTAGGAACTTGAAGTTAAACATTTTCAACAGGTGATTTAGAACGCATATCACTTGTACTTGTATGCGACATAATTAGTTAAAATTCAGCAATACACAGTTGAACACACAAAGATATTGAAACAAAAAATAATACTCAATCGCAATCCAGCGTATGCGTCGATGATTCAAGGACACAATCACAGGTAACGGGGCAAATCAGCTGATGGATCGGCTGGCGATAGATAAATCGCCGAATGAAACAATGGGCATCGAGCGTCAGCTGGTCCGTTTCTCAAGGACGCACTTCACTCACACACAAAATGCACTGGAATGCGTAATTAAATAAACATTAAGGGGTTTATTCATAAACGTTACTTAAAGTTAAGTAATGATTAGCGACTGTTTAACCATACATTTTTGACGTTTAAACGTCATTTAACTTTAAGCAACGTTTATGAATCAACCCCTAATTACCTACCTATAAGAAATATTGCGGTTTAGATCTTTAGAAATATGTGCGATTAAGCTTTAGGTTGGCAATTTGCGCATGCGCACGTGGCTGTGAAATCAATGAGCTGCACGGCTTGCGACTTATTAACGATTTTTGGGTATATTTTAATGATGAATAGCTATTTAACTTGTGTAAAACACTTGACATTCGCATAAAATTTAACTTTGAAGAAAATTAGCACAATCTTCAAGCAAATAGAGGACAGAAAATATGGGAAAATGATAGAAGAAATGAAGGATGGGTCACTTCCCTGGCTGGCTTCCGTGGCTGCGGCGCTCCTAGTTCACAATATAGCTGACCGGCTGGGCTACAAGCTGTCTCTGGGATGATCTCCTGCCGATGAGTTTTGGCTCCAATCGTATTTCCTTGGCAGTTTGACTGTCCACAATATTGAGATTTTCTAGCGGTTTCTCCTCAGGTTAAAGAAACCAATCTTTTTTCAAATTTGCAGGAAACTGAGATAGTCACTCGGTTCTGCTCAATAAATAGAACCAATTTCCTTGTAGATTTGATTCTTCCAAGATCCAAATTGAAGATGAAATTCAACGGCTGGGCAACGTATTCCAAATCAGTGTGCGTCGAGTACAAAGTCCGCTTTCGGCAATGACGATGCAATTTGAAATATGCCGATAGCTGCGCAGAATCTTCTTGATTTCGACTTGATCACGTCGGTGTCACCATGAATTCAACTCAGGATCGATGAATGATAATAATCTGACTCCAAACAAATACGTATATTCTTATTATAACAAAAATGGTTCTAACAAGCTTATGCTAGGACAGACGTTTTACGACTAAACCGTCGCGGTGCAGGTCCGCTTGCGTGAATGTAGATATGTTGTACATTTCATATCAGTGCGGTGCACGAACAGTTGGCGTCGATTTGAAGTTGAGCGGCCAGTAATGAAATTTGGATATTATGAAAGAACGGAATAAAGCGATCAAAAGCTATTAAGGATACATTTCTTTACACCATATCGAAACGGAGATATTTGGTTTTGTATTGTTCATTAAAATCGATGAAGTTATTATATTCTACTGCACTTTTTTAGGTTTCTGCCGTATTTTTTTAAGATTCCAAAATAAAATAAATCAAATAGGTCTAGCTCTCGCCACCTTGGTTACCAAACTTCACACGGGTGAGTTAAATCAGAGATTATCTCAGACTTTAGAAAAAAACTATGAGTCTCGTAAGACAAGACTTAATAAGGAAGTTTTTTCCACAGCAACTTGGCTATAATCATTCGATTCGTCAAGATATTATATGAAATGAAATGGACGAACAAAGTTAAAAAATGTGTTTTTACTTATCATATAATAAAATGCAATAAAGTATAATAATGTGTTTTTATGATTTCCCAAGACCCAATACTAACGTCATATTGACAGACGATCGTAAAACAGTAAAGCCAATCTCTAATATCAAACTCTAAAAACATAACCTTTCTTTTTTGATTCCTTTACGCAGGACAGTAATTGAAGTATGTATATTGGCGACATTTTTAAAAACTTTGAATATAAATATCTCAGCTTCGATATCACTTAGGACAAAAATAATTGAACATTTATGTACAAAAAAGCACAAAAAATTAAAACACAATTACGACTCTAGTCCACACAAAGTTACTCAAACCCCTTTCAATAGTCCCTACAAAAATCCCAAAGAAAAATGACTTCCATTTTTCCCCGAATCAGAACAATTTTCTGGAATCTGGAAAAGATTCCCGAATTTTTATTTTTATAATAAATTATCTAATTCGGACTATTACGAAAATTTTAAAACAAAACATTGCCAAATCTGTCCAGCCGCTATCAAGTGATGCGCTTACCAACGAAAAGTATTTAATTGTTATTTATACAGGGTCACATTACCTACCTACCTATACATAAGAAGGGGTCTAAAACAGATCCAGGGAATTATAGGCCTATCTCCTTGTTGCCGGTATGTTCTAAAATATTTGAAAAAATTATGAAAGTGCGGCTTGTATGTCATTTGAATAACCACAAAATCATAACCGACCAACAATTTGTTTATCAAAATAATGTAGGAACAATAGATGCTATTGACATGTTAATTGATGATGTAGTGGGTAAGTTGAATGCTAAACTAAAAGTAGCAGGACTTTTCCTCGACCTAAGTTCTGCGTTCGATACAGTGGAACATTGTATTCTTCTGAATAAGTTACATTTCTATGGCATTAGGGGGAGGGTATTGAATTTGTTCAGATCCTATTTACATAATAGAACGCAGTATGTCGAAATTAAAACAGTTCAAGAAGATGGGCATGAAAAACTACACAAATCAGACATGGTTAAAATAGATAAAGGCGTACCACAAGGATCAGTTCTAGGCCCTGTCTTCTTTATAATATTTATAAATGATCTGATAGCTTACATGAGAAGTATTTCAGATGATACTAAACTTGTAGTTTTTTCCGATGATACAAGCGCTATTATAGCTAGCGACAATATAGAAAATCTAGAAAAGAAGATTCATTTTATTCTATGTGCTCTTGAGAAGTGGTTCACTATGAATGATCTAAAACTTAATCTAAAAAAGACGCAATGTTTATTATTTAAATCAACCGTGAGGAATAACGATACTGTCAAAGTACATTTATTAGGGAATAAAGTATATATTGTAGACAATGTAAAATTTTTGGGGGTACAAATAGACGCAGTTTTAAATTGGAAGAAGGAATTGGAAGTGGTCACTAACACTATGAGTAGTGCTTGCTATGCTAGCAGGAGTCTTAGAGATGAATTAACCATTGCTCACCTCAGAATGGTATATTTTGCACTCATAGAGTCTAGACTTAGATATAGCATAAAGTTCTGGGGCAACAGTTACCAATACAATATTAATGCTGCTTTCGTTATGCAGAAAAGAGCCTTGAGAACTATGCTTCGCATTGAACAAACGGAGTCTTGTAGAGATCATTTTAAGAAACTCCACATTCTCACAGTACCATGCCTCTATATTCTGGTCCTGCTTAGTCATTTTATTAAAAATATCCATAAGTTCGAGGCAGAAGAACAGAGACGTATCAGAATAAAAACACGAAGAAAGGATCTACCTAATTTCATACAGCCCAAGCTTAATGTCGTTAAACATGCCTCAAGAGTGCAATCAGTAAATATGTACAATAAATTGCCAGTACAATTTAAAAAATCTATGAATCCAAATGAATTCAAAAGAAAATTAAAGTCATTGTTGTTAAGGAAATGTTATTACAGCATAGAAGAGTTTCTCAAAGATAATAGTAGTCGAGCTAATATGTGATTGTATTTTAATGACTTTATGTAATCCAATATTCTATCATGACATTACACCTTTATGAATAATTGTATTGACATACTCGTACATTTCTTCGAATTGAATTTATATTGTATAATTATTTTGAATGATATTGAATTAGATTATTATAATTAATATTATGACTGTAATGTTGGGACCAATGTGTAATGTATTCTTTGTTTTTTTTTCCTGGCTTTGTGTTACATTTATTGTGCAAACTACTGTTCGACACAAATGTAAATTTGTTGAGAATAAATAAATAAATAAACATTCAATTAGGCAGCGAAACTCCGGAGACACGATGGGTATCGATATCTAAACATGATAAAACAAAAAATTAACTGATATTTTTTTGGGGTAACGACCGCAGTTAGTTTATTCACTTGAAATATAAGTAAAAAAAAAAGTTTTTTTGTAAAATTCCCAGTTGTGATTAGTATGGATATCTAAACACGATACAACATATTTTCTGAACTCATACTTCAAGTAACCACAATACCAGCGGTCGTTGACCCCTAAAAAAAATACACGAAAGCTTTTCTATTCTGCAGTGTTTAAGAAATGTCTAATCAGTGTCTAAAGGATACTAGTGCAACTACTTATCATATCTTTTTTCATTTCAGATTTTTACATTGTAATAATTTTGCTTTTGTATTATAGTATAGTAGTATTGTATTTATTTGCCTTTTTATATTTTGTTTAATGAAAATCACAAGACCATTTTTCGGGAAAAAAAGCCATATTCTCGGTTCTTTAGCCTCAGACTGCACCCACAATAACATGCATGGCTTATCCCACGTCTATATCAGACCTACCACATACGCCACTAACTACCTAATGCCATAATGAAATGCATGAGCAGCGCTCAAAGACTAACGACTCAAAGAATACAAGCCTATGTTGACATAGACCCGACATGTGTCCATGCGTCATGTTCGTGAACGGGCGCCGTCAGTAGGGACTGGTCATTTCTTAGCTGCCACGGCTTATTTTAATTTAATTTAATATTTGAATTGTTTTTGTCTTTTTATTACGGACGCTGTTAACGTTCTGCATCGTTCTCACATACATAATTTCAACATGAATGATGTAACCAATATTTTGTAACCATATTTTGATTTAAAAGAGTGTCCTTGGAGTTTCTTGCCCGTTCTTTTCCATAGGTACCTACTACGCTTTGGAATGGGCAACTAGCTTCATCTTTCTGACTGACCGACCGCTTGACGATTCAAAAGTGCCTGTAATTGGTTTATTTTAAATAAATGCTTTGAGTTTGAGTTTGTGTTAAGAGATCTTTCTCAACTTACGACCTTTTATACTCATCCTTGTAAGAGTGCATGGTAAGTTTAATGAAGCCATAATGTATCTTGGAATAATATGTAGAGTACACCTTGAAACTTGTTAAAGGCTGGTGTATAATGTGCAAAGGATTATATAAATATAAAATAGTATTAATATTTATTTTGTCTTTTTCAAGGCATATATTTGTGTGTGTAATATTTTATATTTATTTCTACATTATGTTTTTTTCGTATACTTTTTTATTCGTTGTAATATCTAAATGTTACATGATATTTATTGTGATAACTTGGAAGAATTCCCTTACCAATAACAGACTATGACAATTTTTCCATGGCAAAAGCTCGTCCAAAGAGGCGCGACACGCGATGCGACTCGAAGGCACCGAGTCTCGCGCGACGGGCGGTGACTTTGTGTCGCGCGCGATTGGCTTTTAAATTATGTAAATAAAATATAATGTTATCGATTGTAAACCATTTAACTAAGCTGTTATGGATAACCACAGCCAAAAAATATAAAGTAGACCACACTATTTCTAAATCTCTTTTCTTTATGCTAATATCGCACTAACTAATTTAGCCAAAATACGGTAATTTAAAAGAGCTTACTTAGCGGAATCTACAAAATTTACTATAATAATAGTTCTAGCACTATCCCTATAGTTTATAATTACCCTGAATATTATATTATTGACCGCCTCGTTGGTCTCGTCGTCGCAAGCGCAACTGCTGAGCGTGGGGTCCTGGGTTCGATTCCCAGGTCGGGCAAAGTGTTATTGGTTTTTCCATTAGAAATTCCTTAGTAACAGCCTGGAGTTTGGAAGTTGACGGTGTGACAACCCCGTGCCTCGGAAAGCAAGTTAAGCCATTGGGCCTGCGCCTGATCTCTCTCCGGTCGTATCGGATTGCCGTCCCATCGGACTATGAGAGCGAGGGAAGAGAGAGTGTACCTGTGTCTGCGCACATACCTGTGCACTATAATATCTCCCGTACCGAAGGCTACTCTCCGTTGAGATTGACCGCCATGGCCGAAATACGGTCTGGAGGACTATTATTATTCATTTATTTATTTACATACTTATTAAATACATTTTTAAATATTTAAAAAAACATTAAAACATTAAAAAAACATTTAAAAATATAAAAAATAGTGGTCCGCCGGTATCGGGAGCAGGGTTCAAGCTACCGGTGGTTAGGACTCTAGAGATAGGAACCTCCTCACAATGCGAGCCGTATCGAGGAGTACTGCCTTCTGGATCAGGCTCTTGATCCAACCGTCCAACGAGAGCCTCAAGAGATGCTGGTCGAGGCTTTCGGCCATCAGGCCATTGGCTGATACGACAATCGGCACAATGATAGCCGAGCTAACATTCCACATGTCAACAACCTCGTGTGCTAAGTCGAGATATTTAATTTGTTTCTCTTTCTCAGCTTTCACGAGGTTCTCGTCATGCGGAATGGTAATGTCGACAATCATTGTGTGACGCGCTAAACGATCTATCACCACTATATCAGGCTTATTGGCGACAATAGTCCTGTCAGTAATGATAGATCGATCCCAGTACAACGTGATATGGTCATTTTCGAGAACTGGGTCGGGCACATACTTGTAATACGGTACCTCAGAATCCACTATATTTCAAAGCAAGTTGCTGGTGAATAATCCTGGCTACTTGGTTATGCCTGTGCAAATACTCGCCGTTAGCTAGACGAGAACAACCAGAGATAATATGTCTGATGGACTCACCCGGACGATGGCATGCCCGACACACGTCAACCGTCCCGTCTTTCATAATATGTCTCCGGTAATTATTCGTCAAGATAACTTCGTCCATAATCGCACAGACGAAACCTTCAGTTTCCCCGAAAAGGTCACCAAAACGAAGCCAGGATACGAACGCTAAGAAATCTACACCGGGCTCATGAAGAGACCGATAGAAGCGCCCATGAAGCTCCTTGTTTTGCCATATCTCCTTGCGGTCATCGGTAGTAAGTACTACAGGTTTTCGCCAGTTCTCTTTAGCCATGGAGAGCGGGGTGAGTCCCTTGTCCACTGTAACCACATCACGGTACATACCCACTTCGGAATTTAAAAAAATATTGCCTGACACTGCACACTTCGCGGTTGTGGAGGGTCTTCGCATTTAAAAAGCCTCGACCCGCGCATTCCGCGGTATGTACAGTCTCATTACTGATGATCGTGGGTGATGCATCCGGTTTGCGGTCAGCAATGTTCGGACTCTCCTATCCAAGGCGTCGAGTTCGGTCTGAGTCCATTTGAGTATGCCGAAAGAGTACATCAAAACCGGCGTGACCCAACCGTTGAAGGCGCGCACCTTGTTTCCGCCTGAAAAAAGACTAGTTAATACCTTCCTCAGGCGACCAAAGAAGCGCTCCTTCAACGATTCCTTCATGTCAGCAACGTTGATGCCAAACGCTTCTGACATACCCAAATACTTATATCTTTCGGATGAGGAGAGAGATCTAAGGTGTATGGAATCCGAAAGTTGAATTCCCTCGGATTCCATAATCTCACCTCGCTTTACATGCATGACTGCACATTTGTCCACACCAAATTCCATACTGATGGTGCTACTAAAAGTTTCAGTTACCTTCAGTAGCTTCATCAGTTGCAATCTGTTGGGGGCAAAGAGTTTCAAGTCATCTATGTAGAGGAGGTGAGATATGATCTGACCACCTCTCCTCAACCGATAACCTAGACCTGAATCCTCCAGTAGTGTGCTTAAAGGATTCAGGGCTAAGCAGAACCAAAGTGGACTCAAACTGTCGCCCTGAAATATTCCCCGTTTAATCCATACAGGCTCATTATTCCCCTGGATTGGTCGACACCCTGGATAGCGAAGAACCGTCTTCCATTGCCCCATACACGACTTAAGGAAGGTGCGTAGAGTTGTATCTATCTTGTATAACTCCAGCACCCTCGTGAGCCATGTATGTGGTACCGAGTCGTAGGCCTTCTTATATAATCAATCCAGCATGTCGACAGATCCTTGCGGGTTCGACGAACCTGTTGGCTAATGGCCATATCGATGAGGAGTAGCTCCTTAGTACCACGGGACCCGTTCCTACATCAATTTTGAGAGGCTGACATAATCGAGTTACTTTCAATGTGCGTATTAATTTTCGCTCTCAAAATGGATGTAAGAAGTTTATAGATCGTCGACAAACACGTGATCGGTCTATAATTCTTGGGATCCGAGAGACTACCTGATTTATGGAGCAGGTGAGTAACGCCTGTTGTTAGAAACTGCGGAAGCGACCCGGACTCTAAGGATGACTGGAACTGAGATGCCAGGCAGGTGTGCGAACTAATTAGCCATTTCAACCAAAAGTTGTGCAATCCGTCCGGTCCTGGTGATTTCCAATTCGGTAACGGATGGACTGCTCTGGCGACGTCTAATGGCGTAATTAGAACTGCTTCCATTTCTGGTACAGTTTCACACACCCGCTCGACATCCCGTATCCAGCCAGTCTCAGTGTGACAGACGGGCACTGACCAGATGCTGCGCCAGAATCTATTTGTGGCGGTATCATACGGGTGGCACTCGTCCGTCACATTTTGTTCAGATCGCTCCCAAGCTCTATATACCCACCTCTCATCGCTCTGGAACATGCGATTCTGCGTGTACCGATCAACCCGCCGCTTATACCGCCGAATACGGTTCGCCCATGCACAAACTTTCTGCTTCAGGAAGTCGATGCGCTCTGTGACACGGGACAATTATGATTACCCTGAATATTAAGACATCACAAATTGTAATACTCTTCCCAGAAACAATTACTCTTACAGGCCGAACTTTATTGCTATCGATCTAGTTGTTTCCAAGGTCAGCGCAAACATACAGACATCTACAAAGAACCGTCACGATTCTAATTTTATGATTGTTTGTGGGAAACTCGTAATGGGTGTAAACCTTAGGTCATCAAATATAACATCAGACCTGTATTTCCCGTAGGGTAAGGCCGAGGAGTATAGTACAGTCACATTTCGCCAGTTAATGGCAATATGTTCGCCATGAACATATTGCCATTAACTAGGCATTAATCCAGACACACCAGGACTATACTCGTAGTTTATCTAAACTAATATAATAAAAAGAAAAGATTTGATTTTTTGTATGTTTATTTTTTACGCTTTTACGCTAAAACGGTCGAACGGATTTGGATGAAATTTGGCACATGGGTAGAACATGACCTGGTTTAGGACATAGAATACTTTTTATCCCGATATTCCCACGGGATCGAGACTTATGCGGGTGAAACCGTGGGGCGCAGCTAGTTTTAAAATAAACCAAGATCCTGCCTTTTTTTTTTGTTTTGGTTGGGAAATCATCAAATGATCTCTCCCGCTCTGGGCGGAGCGGAAGGGCGTGTCAGACTCTTACTGACTAAAATCCACCCGTGTTCCTTCAGTTGCCTGTGCGCCAGGGCCACGGTAACTCTTTCGAACAATCCACGACCCCGGCAGGCATCGGCCCTATCGGACCCCGTCAATGGCATCTCTTGGAGGCGCGCGTGGAACACGACACGCCGTCGACCCGGGCCTGGTCCTTATCGGACGACGAGCTAACCAAGATCCTGCCTGGAGTATAGTTATTTACAATATTTTATGAAAATTATTATGACTTTTAAGTTATTGTTTTTGCTTGTACAGTAAGCCACACGTCAGTAATATCAAAACCGGTATAAGCTGGCTTGTTTTTCTACTGGAACCCCGCACTACACTAGGCGTGATCAAGGTCAAAATGTTACTATTGACGTGCAGCCGTACCCGTGTTCCAAACTTATCGATTGGTTTCATCGAAAGACTGAAATATGTACACAATATCAATAATGAAACGGATTTCTATTATATGGATAATTTGGCTTGAAGGTCAAAAATGCTTGGAAAAGGCTAGTTGACCGCTTTTAAGAAACCGATGAATAATGCAACTGCCTCGTTTTATCTACTGATCGCAAGCGCTACGGCTGAGCCTGGCTGAGCTGATCCTGGGTTAGATTCGGAGGTCCGAGGCGGCTGGAGTTTCTTGCCCATTCTTCTCCATACGAAACTACCTTTTGGAAGGGGCAACTAGAATCAATTATATTTTCTTGAAAATAATTGACGTTCAAGTGCCTTTTTGAAATAAATGATTTGACTTTGAGTTCGGGCAAAGGTTTTTTTTCCGCCAAGAACTTTTCAGTAGCAGCTCGGAGTCTGGATTTGTGCCCATCATCATCATCAGCAATATTGGGAATCTGCAATCATAGTAAAGGACGTCCTCAGGCTAGGTGGAGCAACAACCTCTCAGAGTGACTGATGAGAGTGGCCGAGATTCGGGCTCAGTGGGCTATTGGGGTATGTTCAGCATGCAACTGCTTTTTCTTCTTAGCGTATCTATAGCAAAAAGTAGAAAAATAGTTCAAATATGTTCGGCCCAAAATTCTGCTATGTGACCTCCGCTCACTGACGCAGTTATAAGATCCACGCAACCTCTATAGGCTGACGATGAAATCAAAAACGTTCTTATGCATGTATTTTCAGTGTTGCCAAGGGGTATCGTATTGCCCTTGTGGAGGTCAAATAGGCAGTCGCTCCATGCAAAATACTGGTATTCAGCTGCATCCGGTTAGACTGGAAGCCGACCCCAACATAGTTGGGAACGGCCAGGCAGATGATGAGTTATGATCTAGTATTTCACCTTAAAAACCCACTTAGGATTACGCAAAGAAATACTTCCGGAGAGGCCATGTCCAGCATGCTACTACTAACGCTGATCAAAAAATCAAAAATGCTCTGTTGAAATGCAATGCTCTCCCGTTGAAATTGTTAGGTGGTACAACACTACCACTCATTATTATAGTGTAGCGACACTGGCGTTACTACCTCCTGACGCAATGGCCGACATACCACATACGACAAACTATTATTACTTACCTACTGGTGGACTTCATATTTCATCAACCTGATCTCCCACAAGATGTCCTATCTACAGTCACTCCACGAGGTATTCATCCTGCAGACGACCATGTTACAAAAATAACCTAATATTGCACCTTGAAAAACCAAACTTCAATTACGCAAACTAATACTTCCCTTTTTTTTTTGGTAATGTTGTGGAAATCCTATTGTATGTTCTCCGCCCTGGGGCGGATGGAGGGGTCTGTCAGACTTGTACTGACTAAAACCACCCCGTGTTCCCTCGCATACTTGCACCGGGGCACCGGGGGCACTTAAGCACTCTTCAACGCAGCCCCCGACTGGTGCCGGGCCGACCCTACGGGGTCCGTCTGGTCAAGCGGGGGGAGTGAGGTTTTTGACTCCTCCGCGACGTATAAGAAGGACGCGCGTGGCACATTACGCGCCGCCACCTCGGGTCTATATGATAGGGAGCGGCGGACGTCCCAGAGTCCGCCGTCCCTGGACCTATTTAAGAAAGGTGCTAAAACAGATCCGGGCAATTACAGGCCCATTTCACTGTTACCGGTTCTATCCAAACTTTTTGAAAAAGTGATCAAATCTAGGCTTGTAAGACATTTGAGTAGTTTAAAAATAATAAACCGTAATCAGTTTGGATACCAAAAAAGGAAAGGGACACTGGATGCAATAGAATCGTTAGTTAATAACGTGGTAAATAAGCTGAACAATAAACTTAAAGTTGCTGGCTTATTCCTAGACTTAAGTTCTGCATTTGATACTGTAGAACATTGCATTCTAATGGATAAGTTGGAGCATTACGGTATAAGAGAAAATGTTTTAAAACTTTTTAGTTCTTATTTGATCAATAGGAAACAGTACGTCGAAATTAAATCACTTCACGAAGGTGTGGAAGAAATCCATAAATTGAAATCATTTACTGTAACTAGAGGTGTTCCGCAGGGTTCGGTGTTGGGACCCATTTTCTTTATAATATTTCTTAACGACCTAACTGAATACATTAAAAACATTTTACCAGAAGCTGACTTGATAATATTTGCTGACGATACGAGTGCTGTTACAGCTGCTGACAATATAGAGACCTTAAAATGTAAATTAAATGTATTAATAACTGCTTGTGAAAGCTGGTTTTCTATGAATAATCTTAAATTAAATGTAAGTAAGACAAAATGTATGATATTTAGATCTACAGTTAGGAACAAATCTTTAGTAAACGTAGAATCCTTAGGCAGTAAAATTGATATAGTAGACAGTTTAAAATTTTTGGGGGTACAAATTGATTCTTTACTTAATTGGAAGCCAGAATTAGATTTTATTACGAATTCAATAAGTAGTGCGTGTTATGCTATCCGATCTCTGAGAGATATTTTGTCTATTGATCAACTTCGTACCATCTATTTTGCTCTAGTTGAATCTAAACTTAGATATAGCATTAAATTTTGGGGAAATAGCTATAAATATAATGTTAAGGCAGCCTTTACTATACAAAAGCGAGCGTTAAGAACCATGCTTCGTTTAAACCAGACAGAATCATGTAGGGAATATTTTATTAAACTTAGAATTTTAACGGTGCCATGTCTTTATATTTTAGTTCTCCTTACTCACTTAAACAAAAACTTAAACGAGTTTGAAACAGACGATGAAAGAAAAATTAGAGTAGATACTCGCAGAAAAGATCTTGCTACGATTCTACAGGCAAAGCTTAATGTTGTCAAACACTCGTCACACGTGCAGTCTGTCAATCTGTTTAACAAATTACCCGCAGAATTAAAGAATATTCAGAATGTGAACATGTTTAAAAATAAACTCAGGGCTTTGTTAATCAACAAAGCCTATTACAGCATTGACGAATATTATAATGACAAAAATCTTAAAACTAGTATTTTATTAAACTTAAATTAAATATGTGTACTCTTTGACTTTATAAATGTTGTTTTTTTTTTATTCTTTATATTTTGACATTAAATGTATTTTGTAGAATTTTGCTAGGGACTTTGTATACACAAGAATATTAATGTTTGTAAAATTAGTATTTTGTATTTGGATAGACGTTCTAACTTTGATGAACGGTGAGGAACGAGGTTACATATTATATTATAATTCGTTATGTTGCTTCTTTTGTGTACCTACTGTGTAAATATTTCGACACAAATGTTATTTTGTTATGAAATAAATAACTTGAACTTGAACTTGAACTTATTTAGTGGAACCGGAAGAGGGCATTATCTACCCTCTGCCGACGCCCGGTACACCTGCTGCGGGCCGGGAGAGTACTCGAAATCTCCCTCTCCATTTCCGCAGAAACTAATACTTCCTAGCATAACCTTCAGACCAATGCAATGACATCTACTATCATAAAAAAAACTGTTACATATTCACAAACACTTTTATGACACACGTCAGTGTCGACTTACCCTAACAGCCTCAACGGCACTTCCGCGCTACTTAAGCTCAAGCACAATGTTATAAAACTTAAGTGACTGGTTTACTTAGTTACTTAGCTCTAACTTGAGTATATTACTTAGCTTGATTTACATTTTAATACCGTATATTGGAAACTGAGAGGTTGAGTTTAATCTAGTAAAATCTTTGAAAGTTTTCAATTTTCAAGCAAAATGTAGGAATATTTAAAATACATATACACATACATACATACATAAAGTCATGCCTTTTGCTCATGGGGGTAGGCAGAAACTACTGAACGCCACCTGCTACGATCTTTACATACTTCTTTTGCTTCGTTTACATTCATACAACCGGTCATACACGCACGCCGGTTGCGGGTACCACGCACCTGCCCTTGAACTACATATCTACATTATATTTTCAGCCAAAGAAATGGCTCAAATGTTTTCTATGCATGGGTGAAAGAAACTAACTATGTAACAAACATGAAAAAAATGTGTGTTAGTCATAATAGACTACAATTACCAAGCTCTTTGCCAACCTTCGTGACGATTTCAATTCACAATCAATACTTTTACATATAATAAAATAGTAACGAAGATTTTTTGTCCGTTTGTCTGCTTGTCTGAATGTATGCTCCGGATAGGCGCAAAAGCGGCTGAACGGATTTGGATGAAATTTGGCACACTATCGGTGTGCCAATTACATAGGGTAATTTTAATCCCGGCATTATGTTCTCGTGGGATATTTTCCGACATCCACGGCTAAAGCTAATTTTGTAATATGATCTAAAAACATTACAATGATTTTAAAAAACAAAGACAACCTTCTTTTTGAATTCGACTTACAAAACAAATTCGTCTTCATATTTCGTAGCCTGTAGCGCTACACCGTAGCCTCGTAGCGCTACGGCGTAGCTCTTTGAGACGTTCGGCTTGTTTAACAAGATAGTTGGTTTATCGAGAAGGCTGTGTTCTGTTTACGCATGTAAATTGATGCTATCATGCCATCATTTACATTTAAGGGTAAACAGATTGGGTAATCATTAGTGCTTTGCTTTTAATTTCGGCCTTGCCTTTTTCTACGAAAGTGGGTTTTACTTTTGTGTGTTTAATGACTGGGCTGGCGCTTACAACGTTTTGAATACTGGTGGAAAAGCATAAATCATTTAAAAAAATAATGTTATGGGTTTATTTACGTGTTCAAAATCGTATATTTTTACTTCAAACAAAATTTTTGAATGTTTTGGTTCGCTAAAACTCGTTTGAAATTAAAATTGTATAAAACTAATTGAGGCGACTAATAAATGTACTTATTTTAACGTAGTCAATATTGAGACATTATAGTATCTAGAATAGAATAAAATAGAATAGAATATTTATTTGCTCAGAATGAAGGTATTTGCAATAAGGTGGTTATAATAATATTAAAGAACCCTTGTACATTCTACCATTTTGGCATGCAAAACATTGATGCAGTTCATCACCAAACATACAAACATTGATACACAACTAAAATGTATCAGCTAGAAAATCCGATACGGAGTAGTAACATTTATAAACATGTAGTAACATTTCTAGAAACAAGATAAGTTCTTCAGTTTTGAAAATATTGTATTTTGTTAATGCATACAAGGATAATAGTCGTATACATATTTCCATGTTTTATTTCATTTAAAAAAAAAATATAATTTTATCTCAGGTTTTGGAAAAACTTAGTAAGTAAGTAAGTCTTTATTTGCCTTAAGGCAAATAAAGACTTACTTACTTACTTACTTACTTACTAAGTTATACTTACTTACATGGTATAAAAGGTGTTACAGTTTGGTAATATAATATAGTTCACATGTTTAGCTATACAACATCGTGTATCAATTGCATGCAAAATACTTTAGAATTAATTAGTAAGTAGAAATAAAATGTCAAAGCTATAAAACATTCTCCACAATACAATCATCATAACATAATATTATTTAATGTCAGAAATTAATCTCCACGAACAAAATCAAAAAGTCACAATAAAAGAAAACATTATAAAAGTAAACATTATTCGCAACAGTTCCATTACATTACATAACATAACTTAAAGTAAAAAAAAAAGGAAATCAATAAAATCAATAATTATAAAATAAAAAAGGTCAAAATTATAAACATTATCGACGATGCAGTATGTCATTATTTGTGAATTATAATTTAATGTCAAAAAAATCCTTAATGTCATAAAAATTATGTTCATTCAGCCATTTAAAGAGTCTGTTTTTAAAAGAATTAATATTAAATAACAATTTCATTTCTTTTGGAATTTTATTATAAATGCGTACACACATCACCAGAAAACTTTTAGAGTACTTGGCTGATTTAGGAGTATCCTGCAATACAAGTCTACATGGATCCCTATTACGAGAGTATATTTGATCGACTTTCTTGAATAATTCCTTATTATTATATACAAAATTACATATCTCGTAGATGTAAAGTGAAGGAAGTGGTAATAAACCAAGCCTTTTAAAATACGGTTTACAGGACTCGTCAGTACGGATCCCACAAATGGCTCTGATGCATTTCTTTTGCGCGATAAACACTCTGTTTTTATCTGTACTGTTACCCCAAAAAATAAGTCCATATCGCAAAATCGATTCTATGTAAGCATGGTAGGTTATAATGGCGGTTTTTTTATTCGTCACATTCTTGACTTGCCTGAGAGCATAAACGAACTTATTAGACTTGTTGCACAAATTATCTACATGTATTTTCCAATTTAAATCTTGGTCTATGAGTATACCCAGAAATTTTGTATGTGAAACTTCTTTTAATCGATCAATATTAAGTTTGAAATTGTATTTGGCATGTTTAGATTTATTAAATTGTATGTACATAGATTTATCTAGATTGATTTTTAATTTATTTACCTGTAGCCATTCATTCATTCATTGTTAGCCTTAGTAAGTAGTATATTGTTATTTTAAAAACGAAAAAAAAATTTTTTTTTTTCAAATAAACCAGTTACAGGCACTTTTGAATTGTCAAGGAAATTTGCAAACATACTTGAATTTTTTCAATACACGCAGGTAAATCAACTTGCACATTCATGAACCCATTATCTGTAAGCACAATTTTTCAAAATTCTGACAATATTAAGAGGGCGCAGCAAGACAGAAAAAAATCAAGTTTCACCCGCGCCTCTTTGCCTACCCCTCTCATCAAACACGACAAAAACAAAACACAATCGCTTCCCGCCAGCAGAAACTTTTCGCCCGGCGTATATTTAGGCATTTGAATTTGAATCTTGTGTGTAGTGTGTATACGCAAAATAATCAGATGAAACTGTTTTATTCAATTTTACCTATGTGTACAAGTAGGTATATTATTAAATATTATTGTATGTCCATGAATCTGTTACCGATGCTGGTGGAGACTAGACTGAGATTAGACTGACTTAAATGAAATAAAGACTAAATGTTACTTCAAGATACGGCCTATAAGTTTTCGATTCCGAATTGAAAGACAAACCTAACGTTGTAGTTGAATAAATATTGTTCCATACATTATGTAACATAACTACAATTGAACAATTTTTTACCTATTTCTGTACCTGGCTTCTTGTCAAATTTCATGATTCTAGGTCAACGACATGTAAATGATGGGTTTTAATTTATTTGCGAGTGTCAAGATATGCGAAATGAATGGCAATTTATGCCAAGATACTAAGTCAACGTCTTAGAAGCTCGTTTTTTTTTTACAGCTCCAAAGGACCGTTTATCTAAGTATTTGATATCAATTTCAACTTGATACCCCCACGCATTCCTGAGATAAGCGGTCAGATAGATGGATAACAAAGTGATCCCATAAGGGTTTCGATTTTTTCTTTTGAGGTACCGAACTCTAAAAAGCAAAACACTTCCATCAAAGTACTATAATACTACCTACATGATAGTGAAAACAATTTCGATAAAATTGCTTTTTTGATGATATAAAAGCGTATAATTATAATCGCATCACTTATCATCCGCTTTTTTACTTTGAGAAAATGAAATCAATTGAACAAAAATGTCAATAAAATAAGAAAATAAACATTCGCAAATAAATTAAAATCCATATGATACATCCCGTTGACCTAGAATCATGAAATTTGGCAAGAAGCAAGGTCTCAGCACAAATAGGTACCTCGAATGGTTTTTCAATTAAAATATTTAAACGAAGTATGACCATTGTCCACTCCCTTTATTTTCAATGAAATTCTTCAGTAGGTAAAACATCTGTTTATTTTGCCTATACTATACGCTAAGCTTGAATTCATAATCTTAGATCATAGTCATGTTTTGGAACTAGAAACTCAATGCTGGCGTGACAAAGTTCAAATTCCAATGTAACCAAATTTTATTTTGGGTCTTGTACAAGTTGGACGTCACGATGTCTTCGTGGAAACCAGTGTTAACCAAGTAAAAAAATATAATGGTATATCGTGGATATTGCATTGCAGGATCGTGCAAATTCAATTAGCAACAGTGTTACTAAGTAAAAAATTATATTGGTTTGGTGGATTTTGCACTGTATTGTGCAAAGTCAAATGGCATGTGTCATGAAAACCTATCCTGCGCGGAGCGCGAGTAGAAAAAAGTCCTCGCCGAAAACATTTGTGAAAAACAGGCGAATTTCGGAACAAATAACTAGGGTGCATTAGTCGGCTTTACCGACAAAATAATTGGCATCTATTTATATGGGTGCCAAAGAAAGTCGAAAGTTTATTAGGTTCCTCTTTTGTAACTGTTGAAACTTTAGCTTTGAAAAGTAAGCCGACAGTCCCAAACATTGTGATCCGTCACAATCTTTACTCATCCCGACCATAAGAAGGGATCTAGTCACGAGAACACTATCCGTATGAAAACTGTCATGTCCCGTGCACACCGTTTCGTACTTGCCCTGCCCTATTTTAGTTTTCCGATTTATTTATTTTGTAAACTCCAATAATATTATTATACCAATAACCTACCCATATGTTAAATTTTGAGTTTCAACTTGATTCGGGGGTTTTAGTCAAAAGTCGCTCGAAATGGGTCGTCTAAGGTTACCCTTACCCGAAGTTTGTCATTGAAAGTGAGAGTAAACGAATTTGATTCTTTATTTAATAGTAATAAGATCTAAAATCTCCAGCACGAACTCTATGTTGTAAATTTTCTCCGCAAGAAAATTGACTGAAGTGGAGAACAATGGCGCTAGTTGTACTATACCAGTCAAAAATCTGTCAAATAATTGTATGTCATCTTGAGTTTTCAAATATCAACATTGAATTATTATAATATTTTTATTTTATAGTTTAGCCGTGGTATTTATTTAGTTTATCAATTCTTAACGATTTTAATAATCGTTTCGGAAGTGGTTTTAGTGATTTTTTCATGTTTTGTATTTCACAGTTTCGTTCCAACAATGTGATAAATTACGAAAATATTATTTACGCAAATAAATTAAATCGCAGAGCAGCAAAAAATTCAAGCGCAGTCCTCTCGTCTCAACAGAGCGACGGCGACTGATTTGTGAAACAAAAATATGCTTGAAGTTCCCGCAACGTGCGACGGAAGATGACTTCTTCCACGAACTAAAAACGTCGTAAGTGCTTAAAGCTTGTAGTCGTAATAATACCAAAACTAAAAGGAATTTCAAAAAATGCCTGCACAATTTTTTTCGCCTTATCTTGATACAGATAATCATTAAAAAATTATCCTATTAGTCATTAGCATATTAAGTACAAATTGAAAAAACGTAAAAATTAGGGGTAACTTCGTGATGTTATTTTATCGAGAAAATTTTAACTTATTGTGTTTCTGTTGCACAAAAAGTTTCAAAATATCATCTAGTTACTCATATAATTTTTATTTTATACCTAAGTCTTATGAATTTCATGAAAAATTCAATTGAAGATAGGCATTTTTGGTTACTACCCGCTCTTAAGGTGAGAATCTACGATGCTCATCACATCCGCATTTAGTTTAAAAACAAATGAGTTGACTTTCGATTTAATGTGAGTATGACGTTCAAAGGGAACTTTACAGAATATAACCCTGGACATAATGATCTAATTTCAGTCACTGCGCCAACCGTGCTTTTATCAAAATTAATATAATTAAATACTACAAACTTACAAAGACATTGTGGAATTAAATTTTCATTTCTAAACACAAAGACTGCCTTTGCAATTTATTCATTACAACCCTGAAACGGTCACAGACGGAGAATGGAATATCAAATTTAATCATTTTAATTAATATTGAATCTTGTTCTGTGGTTGCAGGTGATAGTGACCATAGTTTCGAACAATTTTTGGACTTAATAAAAATGACTAATAAAGAAAACAAAAATAGGCAGGAGCTTTAATTTATGCAATGTACTAGCGGTTTGCCACGACTTCATCTACGTCTATTTTATTTATGAAATATCCAGGATGAAAGTAGCCTATGTTCTTCTCCAGGTCCCTGGCTACCTATCGGTCAAATTTGATATCGTTAGGTTCAGTGCTTTTAACGTGAAAAGGTGATAAACAGACAGACAGACAGAGTAACTGACGCATTTTTACAACTTGAAAAAACATCGATATTTCTTTATAATGTAACTTTAATATGAATGTATTTAACACAAAGATCTTCCGGAATAAATTCCCTAATCGATGGTGAAAACAACATCAAAATCCATTGCGTAATTTAGTAGAACAACGTGGTCACACAGACAAGCACAAAAGCGACTTTAATTTATAATATGTATAGATTATAGTTAGGTAAGACATCTAGTTAGACGAGGAGATGGCTGATGGAGTAAAGCTGTGACAGAATGGTGGCTAAGGTTAGGCCAAAGAAATCAGCGGGGTAATTGCGTAACACACTAACAATAGGAATGGCTCTCATTTTCACAGTTCAACACCATTCATTGCGTTATTTACATTATTGAGCAAACACATTTTTCGAACATATGAAGCAATGGATTAGCAATATTCTTTAAAATGATTCAGATTGTGACTGATAGTGTGTTACTTAATTAGTGTGTATGGCCGTCCAAAAAGCGCGTTGGGTTGATGATATCGTCAAAGTTGCGGGAAACACCGGGATTAGGGACGCACGGAACCGGGACGTATGGAAGAAATAGGGGAGACCTATACCCAGCAGTGGGTAATTCCGGGCTGAAGTGATAATGATGATAGATTATAGTATGGATTTCGTCACCATGCGTCATAAATCACGAAACGGTTAAGAAAACTATCGTGAAGAAAAAGACCTAGAAAATAATAATTGGAAACCACGTGACATCCATCGGGCCCGCGTGGTTGATAACGGCCCACTCACTCACACAGAGGAGACCTGAATCCCAGAAGTGGAAACATAGGTATGTATAATATATAAAAATAAAGAACATATTCCCTGTACGCCTGCATATTTATAAATATCATTGCCATTCCTAAGGCAATGGTCAATACGCACACAATTTAACTCAAAGCAGCTTTAGAAAATACTCACTATGCATGCGCTTAGAACATTCATTAGTAAGTATTGCCTGTTCCTCTTTCACACACGAGTAAATCTCAAGAAAGAAGCTTAAATAACCTTTATGACGATTACATAAGGTTCATTTTAGTGAAGCCAGTTCCGAGCAAAGCCCCGTCTCGATGGCTTCCTGCAGAACATGAGTCTTAAGATATGCACTTGCGGACAATCCCTTTTCAAATTAGTAGAGCAATTTGCTTGTTAAGTTGGAATACATTGTTTTACACAAACACAAGTGACTTATGAATAAATTCCTGCACAGATCCGCTTCTTCTTCTTCTTTCGTATGGACATACACTGTATACCACATACATTTTCAGTATCCGCTTTTATAACAAGTTGCCAAAGTCAGTTACAGAACTTAGCGATGGAAAATTCAAAACCCTCATCAAAATTATCCTTATCCAAAAAGCATATTATAAGGTTAAAGACTACGTTGAAGACAAGGAAGTTTGACAATAATTCCTTCTGCATATGTGGCATCCCTTTTTCTTTTTTTTTTTTTTTTTTTTGTTGGGAAATCATCGAATAATCTCTCCCGCTCTGGGCGGAGCGGAAGGGCGTGTCAGACTCTTACTGACTAAAACCCACCCGTGTTCCTTCAGTTGCCTGTGCGCCAGGGCCACGGTAACTCTTTCGAACAATCCGCAGCCCCAGCAGGCATCGGTCCTCTCGGACCCCGTCAATTTTGCTGACATCTCTTTGAGGCGCGCGTGAAACACGACGCGCCGTCGACCCGGGCCTGGTCCTTACCGGACGGCGAGCTGCCCATTGCCCGCTGTCCGCAAGCCCGCGGCTACGGTGGCCGGGAGTCGGCAATCGACTCCCGACGCCCAGGGTGTCTCCTCCTCCTGCGGCGGCTAGGGGCGCGAGGGTGCAGAGAATGCCTCTCCCTTTCGCGCTCCGCCTCCTCCTTCGCGAGCATTACTGCTTCGCAGAAGAAGGTGACGGCTTCCCATTCCCTCTCGCTCCGTACCATGGCCTGAACCAGGGCCGGACGCGAGAGGTCGCCGCCGCCGATCGCCGCCACGAGGACACGGCGGTGCTCCGCCCAAGCCGGCAGACCTCCACCGTATGCTCCACCGTGTCCTCCGGTCGATCCACACAATGATAACACCCGGGCGTTTCCTCCCGCCTTATCCGAAACAGGAACCTCCCGAAACAGCCATGTCCGGTGAGGACCTGCGTCAGGCGGAAGGTGAGGACGCCGTGGCGCCTCTCAAGCCACTCCTCAAAGAGGGGTCTTACCGCCGCAATTGTGGCGTGCCCTACGCTGGGTTGCGACAGTCGCACTCTCCATGCCGCCATGAGATCCCGCCAGAGCTCTGTCCGCTGTGCCGCGATTTCTCGCGGCAGCGGAGTTACGCCCCAGCGTTTCGCCTCCTCGCGCCACTCCCAAACGTGCGCGAGGACTTTTGCCTCCAGATCCCACGGCGGCAATCCGGCAAGGAGGCTCGCCTCCTCGCAGGAGACCGTGCGGTATCCCCGAACCATCCGGATGGCCATGACCCTTTGGGACGCGTTCAACCGGCGGGCTGGCCGGAGCCTCAATGAACGCGCCCACACCGGTGCCCCGTAAAGGGCCATCGACCGCACGACCCCCGCGTAGAGCCTCCGGCAGGAGGCGTTTGGTCTCCCCGGATTGGGCAAGAGCCGCTTCAAGGCAGCCCCGGCCCGCTGCAGTCTGGGAGCCAAACGTCGGAAATGCTCGACGAAGTTCCACCGGCTGTCGAGGACGAGTCCCAGGTACTTCATCGTCGACTCGACGCCGATGTTAACCCCTCCTACCGTTATTTGGGAACCCGACAGTGGCGCATTCCGAGGACCATGAAAACACATGGCCTCGGACATGTGCAAGGCCACCTCGAGTCCCAATTAGGCATGAAAATTGCCGGCAATATTGCGAAAGTTGCCAAACCTGTCGCGAATGTTTCCAAACTTGCCGGCAACATTGGCAAGAAACGTGTAAATAGAAAACGTATTTTACTTTATATAATTGCATAGTAGGATAAAATTGCGGTTTGCAGGGTGCTCGTTATTATACTTACCTACATTATCCAACCAATAATTTTAGTTTTTGCATTTATTTTCTTACTGATAAACTAAAGAAAAGAAACAGGCTATCCACGATACTTCATTGGTCATGAAACCATAGCTATTTTAGAGAAAAGGTCAAAGGAAAATGGGTCAAACCTTGCAAGACGATTTGGTCAGCAACAACAAGTTGACGTTTTTAACTGATTTCAAAAAAGGAGGTTCTTTATTCGACCCGTATGTATGTATGTTTGTATGTCCGCGATTTTCTCAAAACCTACTGATCTGATTTTGAAAATTCTTTTGACGGCACGATTTGTCAAGTCGCTAAGCTACTAGTGTGGGGTAACGTACCAACGTAGTATTCAACATTTAAGTTATCGTAAATCAAAATAAGGGTACAAGGGGTAATGTGAACAAAAAAAGCCAAGTACTGGGTACTTATGCATATTTCTTTAATTTTTTGTTGAAGGAGATTTTGATTAAAAATTGTTCACTTATTTATTATATATGCATATTATTATTATAGTTTTCTTTATTTTCATCTTCCGATTCATCCATATTCATATTTGTTATTTCGTAGGTATCTAGGTACGCACGGCTACATATCCAGTTATACATTTCTAGTATAAGCTGATCTCGCATTGTATAGGATTTCCGTACAACGAGAGGTCAGCTTATACTGGAAATGTATAGCTTGATGGGTAGCCGTGTGTACCAGTGATGCGGCTCGCGTCTAAATTCTGTTTCAAAATGATAAAAACGAATGTATTTGTATTTGGTTGTAGAAAATATAACTATACCAGAGAGTGAAGAAAGCTCTAGTGACGAATCTTTAGACGCCAATCAAACATATGAAGAATTACCAAAAACATCAGCCGCAATATCTTTCTCGCCTATAATTGATCCCTATGCTTCTACCCCTGATTTATCTTTCAATGAGACACCAGAAGCGAAGGCAGATAATGTAGAATAAGTGCACGAGTGTTATCAGTTTTCTTTTGGTATAGCGAAGGCTTTAAGCAAGTTGAGTGAGGAGAGAGGACATGAAGCCATGCATAAGATACTACATCTTGTCATGGACAGTACGCGGCAGCAAAACAGTAGCGAACATGAGTCAAAATTAATAAATTTTAAGTTTTTATTAAATGAACATACTTAACGATAAATTTGGTAGATAGCAGACACAATACATCAAAAACATATGTACTCTCCTAGACCAATCTAACGACCCCAATCTCGGTATGTTTACGTATATCAGAGCGTAGATCCTATGACCACCTTCTAACTCCATCATCAGGCTGGCACAGTATTATCATAATATTGCGTTCTCACCAGACTTACATAAGAAAAGAAATTACAAAAGAACACTACACAGTTGTATGATTTATATTTATTTCGTTCGGTATCAATACCCTCTGTATTTGTTTATAAAATGTACAAGTGAAATTCTCAAAAAACTATGGGTTCAGCTATCATGAAGTTACCAGTGTCCTAGTTTAACTTTATCTACACATATTTGCATTGATAATTATAAATTAAGTATAATTAACAATATACCATACAGGCTTACTAGTAATACGTATAATTACACCATTACATAAAACTTTATGAGCGCATAAACATTATAAATGGCATTTGAAAAAAATCTATGTAATCCGGCAATTTTGGCAACTTTACGGCAATATTGACCAATATTGCCGGCAATGTTGGAATCTTTCCTAGTAAGTTCCGGAAACATTCGGCAATTTTCATCCCTAGTCCCAATTGCCGGATCCTCTCGACGACTGTCGCAACCCCGCGTGTCATCAGTTCGGCCGCCGCCTGGTGCGACCTCCCCTGCGCCAGGACCAGCGTGTGGTCAGCGTAGCACACCACGCGGACGCCACTAGGGAGGTCGGCGCGCAGCACCCAGTCGTACCCGATGTCCCACAGATGCGGCCCCAGGACCGATCCCTGTGGGACACCGCACGACATCTCTCGCCGGTTCCATTCTCCCTGGTGACCGGGGTAGATAACCGCTCTATCCGTCAAATAGGCCTCGACTACACGACAGAGGTAGGTCGGCATCCGGTTATACCGGAATGCCTCCCGGATGTAACTCCAGGGCAGGGTATTGAAGGCATTGGCGATGCCTAGAGAAACCGCCAAGACGACCCCACCCCGGGCCACAGCATCCCCCGTCGTGAGGGCTCGCACGCGCATGATGGCATCCACCGTGGAGCGCCCCCTGCGGAAACCAAACTGGCTGTCCGCCATATCCGGCCCCACCCGCACCAGCTGCCCGACGAGGCGGTCTGCAATGACTCTTTCAAAGAGCTTGCCCACATCGTCGAGCAGCACAATGGGCCGGTAAGCGGACGGAGAGTCCGCTGGGCGCCCCGGCTTCTTAATGAGGACCAGTTTCCCCGTCTTCCAACGAAGACGTCTACCTAATCAACGGCATCACTATGTAAATGTCTATTAACTGCTCCCAAATTACGACTTTATTTTTTTACTTTTTTCTTTGACATAGTCTTCTCATTATTTGAAATTATAATACCTCCAAATCTTATTTCAACTGAATGAGCATGAATTGGCAATGTATCAAGTTAATGCTTGATTAGCGTTTTATGTTATTTTACTTGTTTCGTATTAAATATAGACATTATACTTTTGGCAGCCAATCTGATTTGTTCTTTATAAATATCCTTACAACCCTAAAAATCTCAGTGTATTCAAATCACAACTGTCATATTGCGACGGTTGTATGAAATGACTATAGCACGGCTAATTGACTTAGGATGTCAGTTTATTTGTTTGTTGTTTTTTTGCTTGTTGTGTTTTTGTTGGTTGTTTGTTTATTTTTTGTGTTGTTGGATGTTTGTTGTTTGTTTACTTGTTGTGTTGCTGGATGTTTGTTCGTTTGATGTTTGTTTGTTTGTTGTTTGTTTGTTGTTGATTTGTTTGTTGTTTGTTTATTTGTTTGTTGTGTTGTTGGATGTTTTTTTGTTTCTATGGGCCTGTGTAGCCTGAAATAAATGGTAATATTATTATTATTAACAAATTAATTTGCCTAAATATAGATCGATACTCTTTTTGCCTTAGAGAGCTAGTAAAACCTAAGTTAGTTTGAAGGTACACAAGCCTTAAATCTAGTATACCCTAGGAAAGATCAGGTGAGTGATATGGTAAACAGAAGGGTTAAACCAAGGCCTGCCAAACCCAGGCACGCGGGCCACTACGTGGCCCGCCAAGGCATTTGAATTTGCCCGCCAGCACTTCGATCGGTCGACTAGCCGGCGCGCGGTGTCACCGCTTCCACCTGATTGATCGTTTGAAACGAAAACATGCTCGCTCGAACGCAACCAATCCGCGTCGTTCGGGATTGTCGCTATTTCTACGTACCACTTCAATGTTCGGGAGCATTAGATTACTAATCTGATGATCAATCAATCAATCAAAATATTTTATTTCATATAAATCTACATGGGCACTTATGAATCGTCAGAAGCTAGGTGCAATGACAAATTATTAAAGTAAATTAAAGCATATTTTGTCTTTTTTGTGTATAAATTACCTTATGAATACGGTAGTAGTGATGGCCCGGCACCGCCACAGTCTAAGAAATTTTGCTCACCTCGAAAATCTATTGGCCAGCCTTGGGTTAAAGTTAAACCCAACGCTGTGTGTGGTGGGCAAACATTTCCAACGAGGGGCCAGAAAAAGAAATCATGGGTGCAATCACAACTAAAAATTTGTTTTTTTACTCGCCATTATTAGGTAAAACTTTAATACGCGAAACAGACTTGCTTGCATGCACATTTTGTGCGACTACTTTCTACGTATTACATTGTGTCAAATTTAATTCCGAACACCATAAATAAATACTCATATTTTAAAAGAGTCGTTGCTGGCGGGCGGGATTAAAGCCCGTCGCGGGCCGGACCTGGCCCGCGGGCCGTACTTTGCCCATCGCTGGGTTAAACCAATCCCTCATATCGTAGGCACGATATCGGTATCTGCGAAAACTGATCGAACACCTCGCGTACACAAATCTGATATTCATTTATATGTAGACGTTCCGTTTTGGAACAGTGCAGGCACAATGGTAATATCCTCGAATTACATGTCGTGTGATTTACTGGTCGTGGGTGGGCAATTTATTTTATCAACACTGGTCGTAAAACACTGAAGGAAAGTACCTTGAAGAATCCGGCATGTCTTTATAGAACTGAATTCGAAGGCAGATGTCGACCACCAGCCTTTAGTATGCCCAAGTTGTGGAATGTGGATCAAACAAAAACTCTCACAAAAAGATGGGAAAAATAATTAACACTTCAAATCATGCACTAAACAAGCCTAACCAGCGGGGTAATTGCGTAACACACTAACAGTAGCACTGGCTTTCATTTTGACAGTTCAACAACATTCATTGCGTTATTCACGTTGCTGACCAGTAAATTTTTTCGAACATAATGAAGCAATGGATTAGGAAGAGGTTTCAAAATGATTCAGATTGTGATAGATAGTGTGTTACGCGTTAGGGTCGACACCCTTGTTCGGGCGCCGTCGGCTATCTTCGTGTCAGGCGTCAGGCGGGGATGCGCGGGCGCGCGGGACGCGCTACGCGGGTACACCAGAGGAACCGAAGGGCCGATACTTCACCATCGAACGCAACCGACGACACACGCGCGCCATATAGTCTTTCTGTACCTTCCATTTTGGAAATATAATAATAAGTTAGTTTACAGTCCACTGCCTTTTATTTAAAGTCCAAGTTAGGTCTTTACACCCTAATGCGTAACACACTATCTATCACAATCTGGAACCGCGTCCCGATTGGTGAAACGTAACATAACAACTAAGTGTTACATTTCATGTCTCGTTTCAACTACCCATCATTAGCAAGACTGTGGTGTATAGTGCATGCTTTGCTTTAAGACCTTGATGCAAATTCGCCTTACCATCAGCAAATCATGATAATCATCGTGATACTCAAGCATTCGCTACCTGTTTAATAACCACCATTGTCACTTGTGTTCATATCACGTCCCTGAATATATTTTTTTATTCAACGACCATTACCGTAAGGGTCGATCGATAGTCACGGTTTTCCAATAAAAGGGTCAAAAAGCCGCAAATATAAGTTGACCTCTCTTATCTTTCTTTGTAAATTAATTATAATTAATTGTCGTTAATAGGACCGGAATATAATCAAGCTATGCCGAGGTTATTTCTAAGAACGCTATCATAATAACTATAATAATGAAGATTCAAAGCCTTTGTTGGACAAGGACAGGTTGTTCTGGTAATCATCTGAAACCCGACCTGTGACAATTGATACGATAACAGCTTGATAATTTGACTAAAGACGAAGCCTTAGTTTCGCAGAAAATACTCCTATTCAGCTTCTGTTAAGACTGGAAATTGACTTTAATTATGGGGAAAAATAAACTGCTGCTTAGGTCACATAGAATAATTTGTTTCTAATATTCTAGTAACTATGTAAGCTTTCGCCCATTCTTCTCCATACGAAACTACCTTTTGGTAGGGGCGCCTGGAATTAATTCTATTTTCTTGTAAATTTTGACGTTCAAAACTGCCTTTTGCTAAGATACTTGAAATGAATGATTTGAGTTTGACTTTTCTCGTAGAGGACAAACAAACATTGATTTTTATTTATATAGATAGATAGTTTAATTGCAAAGAATTGCGCAATAAGTCGCCCGTGTAAAAGCAACAAAAGGGAGACTTCCTGAAGTATTGTGTTCTTTTTACCCGACTGCAAAATTTACTACGGCCAAAGGCTGCATTAAAAGTGACTTCAAAGGGATTCATCTGCGTACATTACATTCTGGGTGCCTCCGACTGCATGTTTTAATTAAAATTGATTAAGGAATTTTATTTTTCCTTTTTACCTTGTTCCTTCTTTTCAGCTGGCTTTATACTCAGTCCGGTTTCTTGATCTTTTATATTTTTTCTGTACAAAAGTAACATGGAAGGAAATAGCTACTCGGCGAATCTTTAGCGACTAAAACTTGAAAACCTCGGAAGCCTACAGACCAACTTAAAATGGTCCTTATCCCGCAATACAATTGTGTAATAAAGTCTCCATTTACACGGCTCGTGTGCAGAATTTCATTGTATTTCCAATTGTAATTCTGGTATTTGTTTTAAGCCTACTAATTGCGAACAGATTTATTGCCTAGAGACAAATGTTACAATGTTTGTCGAGTGCACACCATTTATTTACGTTTCCATCAGGTTTTCGGATTCGTGTTTGGTCAAACGACTAAACAGTCGATTTAAATTGTTTTACTTTACTGTACAACAGGTCGCGCGTCAGTGGTAACAAAACCGAAAAGCGAGTAACCTATAGTTTTATGACAGCTGCGCGCACAGATTATTAAAAGCCGGCGGCGCATGAATCGTTGCCCGGAATGTTACCACTTTATAAATATTATGTTTATATGTATAAATATTTAGAACTAGGTATAGTGTATTTATTTTTTTATATTTTCGCATGCACTGATTGACGTCATCACGTCAACGCCGTCTGTCACTGAAAACCAGCGCTGGGGCTCTGTCTAGTATACGGTCGTAGCATTGTGCTGAGCGATTGCCGTTTTGCGTGGATGTGATGCATATTTTCCACAAACTCGTCCTTTTTTGTATTTGTAAGTTTTTCTCTGCAAACCGCAAATAAAAGTATTTTCTTTCTTTCTTTCTTAACAAGGCCTTTATTCTGCAGCGGGGCGATAAAGGCTTTGAGTACTTGCCTTTATATTATTGATCAACGGACTCGTTTTTCAAAGCTCGTCAATTGAAGTAGATACGTAGACAAAGCTTGCAAAAAAATACCCTAACAAAACATCACGCCTGTTATCCCCAAAGGGTTAGGCAGATATGTACCTATAGTACACCCACATTTTACCAGTTATTTTAAGTCCCATGTAATATGGGGCAACCCTATTGCCATCAACTGAGCCCAAAACCAGACTCCGGGCTGCTACTGAGAAATTCCTTATCGATTAACCCAATAACACTTTGCCCGACTTGGGAACCGAACCCAGGAACTCATGCTGTGGAGGTCTGCCCGGCTTGGGCAGAGCACCGCTGTGTCCTCGTGGCGGCGATCAGCGGCGGCGACCTCTCGCGTGCGGCCCTGGTTCAGGCCATGGTACGGAGCGAGAGGGAATAGGAAGCCGTTACCTCCTTCTGCGAAGCAGTAATGAATTCCCAACAAAAAAAAAAAAAAAGTTGGACCTCATGATGAACTACTGCTGAGCATTTTGCATAAGCAGTTTTGCTGCGGATTTTTATCTCGTGGGTCTAGAGACTAACTAGAAACCTCAATACAAAATTCTAATTTGGTGAAACACAAAGGCAAAAGTTTCTAAATTCTACTTTAGAAACTTATGCCTATGGTGGTTTTTCAAGTTTCTCGCACCTTTGTCAAAGTCCAACTGAGGTTTTAATGTGATTCTACGGATTCAAACAGATTAGGTCCCACACGTGTTCACTTTACTGTTAATCTTGTTCACATAATTTCTTAATAGTCCGTTCCTGTGTGTAGGTAGAAGTAATTAAGAAGATTGTGTGAGAGTACAGGAGTACAGGTGGGCTATTTTCTTCCCTATTGTTATTACTTCGATCAAACACTGGATGTATCAGAAGCATAATCAGCCTATAATGTTCCCACTGCTGGGACACAAGCCTCATCTCTTCGACAGGGAGTGGGATGTTAATCTACCACACGGGCCCAGTGCGGAACGGTAGATGTCATTTGCTTTAGAATGTTTGGTTCGAGGCCATACTGGTTTCCTCACAATGTTTTCCTTCACCGTTTTGAGAGCAGTGGTGATGAAATTATTTACACAAAGTCAAGCGCCTAATCCTCAATAATGTCGAACTCACGACCTACAAGTCGTAAGTCGGGGCCGTTACCACTGGGCCAACCCTTTTTTTTTTGGTTGGGAAGTCATCAAATGACCTCTCCCGCTCTGGGCGGAGCGGAAGGGTGTATCAGATTCTTACTGACTAAAACCTACCCGTGTTCCTTCAGTTGCCTGTGCGCCAGGGCCACGGTAACTCTTTCGAACAATCCGCGACACCGGCAGGCATCGGCCCTTTTGGACCCCGTCAATGATGCTGACATCTCTTTGAGGCGCGCGTGGAACACGCCGCGCCGTCGACCCGGGCCTGGTCCTTACCGGACGGCGAGCTGGGCCACCACTGCTCCATGTATCAGAAAGTGGTGATACGTACATACCATCAAACCGAACAACATTCTCCATGTGACCAACATCATAATCGCTTAAAGGAGATGTTCCAAAATGTATGGAGCCTGGGCCAGGTCCTTGTACACTATACTTAAAAATAGGGAAACACGTTTAAAACAATTGTCAACTGTCCAATTACTTTAAAAGGGCTTTGTTTGCTGGTAAACCACAAAAAATTACACATGAAATTGCAACACAACAAAAACCCGTCATGGCGGTAAGCTGTCATCTTGATTGATTAATGACGTTTGACATGTTTATTGACACTGTTACAGCTGACAGTTCTCTTTCAATGGTCAATGGTCGATCTATGGTTTTCTGTCATTGTTTTTCATCACAGAGTAACTAAATCTGTAAGACGCCATGTTGAAATACGAGAAAAATAATTAATAATTATCAATTAATTACCACAACAGTATACATTTAAATGCATTATCTGTATTTTTCCCGAATCCTACGAATTTTTCTCTTTATTTTGAGGTAGTGTACATAGACCTAGTTCATTTTGAAATATCTCCTTTGGCCTCACCTTTCTGATGCATGCGCTGTACATATTCGAGTCGATTCTATGTGTGACCGCTTCCTTCTTCTAAACTACGCAACGGATTGTGATGCGGTTTCCACCATCACTTGGAGAATGTACTTATTATATATTTAGAGGTTTATGTGTATAATACATTAATATTAAACTTAGGTACATATAGTAAAGAAAATCCGATGTTTTTTCAAGTCGTATAAACTGTGCGAAGCAGGGATGTATCGCTAGCTCATAAACAAATGACCAACCGATCGTTGCTAGTTAGTTTTTCTAGGGTTTTTTTATTGTTTTTTCAATGCATTGACACTTTCAGTACAATCTTACGAACATCAGTTGTAACACATGCACTACGGAAATTGCCCTTACTGACCAATGTGTTTTCGAACTGGCGTACCCGTCGCAATTTTTTCGAAATAGCGTACGTCGAAACAACTTCATTCGAATCTTCATATCACTCCCGGCACTGTCAATGCCAAGTTACTATTGCGGTTGACTCTACGATAAAGCGCCTTCAAAGTTTCAAACCCTCTTATTTACCGTTCACGGTCAAAATGTCCAATTCTCAAAATGTCCAACGGTGTCAAAATGTCCAAATCCCAAAATGTCCAAATCTCAATATGTCCAATTCCCAAAATGTCCAACTCCCAAAATGTCCAATTCTCAAAATGTCCAATTCCCAAAATGACCAACTCCCAAAATGTCCAATTCTCAAAAGGGCCAATTCCCAAAATTACCAATCTTTGAGAATGTGGTAAATTTGTTACGACTGGTAATTAAGAGACAACCGGCCAAACGCGAGTCGTACTCGTGCACTAATGGTTGCATACCCACCACTACATACAGGCTTTAGCATCACGTTTTGTTTTTCTTAACCTGCATTGTCCCACTGCTGGGCAAAATAACACATATTCTGTGCGAGTGACACAGCCCAGTGACAGTCAGACAGACGGCGTTGGAGTAGTAGCAGATGATAAGGTCCCGTTGGGACCCTATTTGTACAGAACCCTAAAAAACGATACGTTTTCTGAATATGGAGCTCCCAGTCATAAAGAAAAACACCCTCCACTTGTTTAATATTGTTACTACAGCTAAAGAAAGGTCATCTGGTACAGAAAACGTTGTTTTTCCAGCAATTGGGATTGAGTACGGTTAGAACAAATGAAAGGGCCTAGTCTATTGTTTTTAATTACATTTTACATCTGTATTATGTTGCTTACTTTATGTTAGAGGGTTAGCAGATTATTTAAAGGTACTTTATGTATGTAAAAACGATCTCAACCTAGTATTGAATAGAATAGAATAGATTATAGTCTTTATTATGTTCACCATACTATGAAATACAGATATAAATGTAGTGTATGAATGGGCTCAATTGGAGCTTTATAATAAAAAGTAGTTGTTTGAAATTTCTTTATTTTTAACATAAACAAAACAGATAAATGACAATCAGATCTTATTCTAAAAGCATTAAACATTATGCTAGGGTGTTTTGTGCAGACTATGGCGCCTTTAAAAAACATTTATGAACACTTACATTATGTAATGTATAAAACTTCTGAGTTGTTATGAATTAGACGTTATATAAATATTGTACTGTACAGCGCGATGATTAGACAGAAACGGACTGTCAAAGATCTACAAATGACGAACGGGACCTACGGCTTAACGAGATTTTAGATATGCTCGGTATGCTGATGTATACATCAAAACGATTTTTTTACTTAACTTCTTTCTGTTCTATTAGATTATCACAAGATGGTTTGCTTTTCTGTGATTAAAATGTAAATATTTAAACAATCACGGCAAAGCAAAGATCTCTTTTCATACAAAAAAGGAACGTGCAATGATCGCTACGATTGCTTGCTACATCTTGGCAATGTTAGGCCTGAATTCTTCCTACGCTGATGTCGGTCGCGTACGGTCGGTCGCGTACGTTCGGTCGCGTACGGTCAGTCGCGTACGTCAGTGAGAAATAAATAATAAAATAACGTACTGTTATACCGACCGCTCTACGGTACAGTCGTCTGCCAAGCGTGGTATTCAGCTGATCGGCGGTAACAGATTAAGGGCGCTCGTACAATTTCATGCTCATCAGTTGATCGACGTACGCGGCGCTAATGAGCGAGAGACGCGCGCGATACGCGGCGCGTATAAACGTACGCGCCGCTGACGTCAGCGTCGCAGTATCGTGCTATAAAGAACACAATGTATATTCGTACGTGCGACCAACGCACGCGACCGACATCAGCGCAGGAGGAATGCAGGCCTTAGACCTATAAGCAGAGATGTAACGTATCTAAGATACAAGTATCTGAAATACAGATACAAGATACAAAATACGTGTTTACATCTTGTAACTATAAAACTTTTTTTTAATTCATTTCGTATCTTGAATTTAAATAACTTTTGTTTGGTATCTTAGTATTTTGTAGATACTATGTTTGCTAAAATACTTTTGCTAATAGATAACTGATTCTATTCTGACATCTTAAGTGACATGAATTTTTAATGTCAATGTTGTCTTAGATAAAACTGAACGCGCCATTGAATCTTTAGTCCGGGGCCAAATTGATAGATGGCGTGACAATTCTTTCTTTCTACAAAATATCATCGGCTATGCCCCTTGACTCGTGTAATTTTTAATTATTCCGCATAATAGTCTGTGTTTGAGGGAGACATGTAAAAGTTTGGTCGGTCGGTCGGAGCTATGAGAAGATTAAGAGTCTTTTCTTGAGCCTTGACTTGCGCGATCAACGCGATTTACATGTAAAATAATAAACTTTCATTAAAATAAATGTTGTATTACAAAAGTATTTTATCTATAAAAAGTATTCAAAAGATACGTATTTTATATCTAGTATTTCAGATACCATTCCAGAAAGTTATTTGCATCTGGTATCTGAAATACTTAATTTAAAAGTATTTTGCATTTTGTATTTTAGATACTTTATTTAAGGTATCTTGTACATCACTGCCTATAAGCACTGCCGATCTATTCCGAAAAAACTTCACCGTGAAAGTTAAGTTGAAGTGTACTTAAAGTAAGCTGTCAATAATGAGAATCCCTTACGTCAGGCAGAATGACAGTTCATATTGAGCTCACTTCACCTTAGTTTCCACGGTGAGATTTTTACAAAATAGACGGGCTGGTTTCCTTATTATTATACATAACATAACAGCATCCCTTTAATCCCCGAAGGTATAGGCAGAGGTTTACCTAATAGTAGGTACATCCACATTCCGCTAGTTATGTTTAAGTTCCGTGTAATAGGGGGCGAGCCTATTGCTATCAATCGAGCACAAATCCACACTCCGGGCTGCTACTGAGAAAACTCTAACGGCAAAACCCATTAACACTTTGCCCGACCTGGGAATCGAACCCAAGACTTCATGCTCAGCAGTAGTGTTGGCGACCACTGGTAAACGAGGTAGTGGCAGAGGGTGTTATTATTATTCGTAATAATAAATTGGTAGTATCTTAAATAGACTTAAAATAACATAAACATCAAATAAGTTTATCATCAAATAGGTCTTTGACCCCCCAACTAAACGAACAGAAAAGTAATTTATATCAAATTCTAGAACAACTTAAGACGCTATTACTTCGAAATGTAACTTAACAAAACCAATGGTTTCTCTGCCTACAACTTTTGGAATATAAGTGACGGGTTGAGGTCTATGACTTCTTTCAGCAAAATGAAATTCAAATTTAACCCTAACCTTAAGAAAGTTAAAATAAAATCAAGTAAACAGTTTTAAATTAAAGTTCCACAAAATTTTATGGGCAGTAATGTCAATAATCAGGGGTTGTTTGAGGTTGTTTTTATTTAAAAAGTTAAGTTTGAGTAGACGGAGACGTTTCAAAGAAAGCCGTTCTGCAATTTTTTTAGGTAAATTTTATTTATTAAAGGAGTAGATAGTAATTTGGTCATTAGTGCTAACAACAACACCACTAATCACTGATCTGTGGGGTTACCGGTCCCACAAAAAGGCTCAGTAGAGACTTTGCATAGGAAAAGACGAAAATAACAACATAATACGATCACCAATTGGTTCGGTCTTCATTGCAAAGCCAGGCACATAATAAAAATCTACGCCTTCCGATATGAATAAAAGAAAAAATCTATCAACAATATATAAAAGTACTGGAGAAAGAAGCATATCTGCATGGTCTTCACATGATCTGACAAAGATTATGTCTGGACTTTAAAAGAGACTGTGACATCTGAGTTTGTTTCGGCCTTTCTTCTCAGAGTAGTCAGATAGGAAACGCCGACCTCATCTAGTTTAAAAAATTTGATTGACGTGTAAAAGTGTTTGTACAAACCTAGTTACAGAAATAAAATCATTTATTATATTTAAAAGAAAGCATAATAATAAGCTACAAACAGCCTGAAATTCTTACAAATGAATGAATTTCCAATCCTCAAAATAATTAATTGCATCAAATTGATTGTAAGTAATTTTATTTCAAAAGTATATCTACATTAGTTGACGCCGACCAATTGGAAACAACTCCCAAGAGATACAATTCCACTTAGTTACATCTTTAATTAAATAACCAATCACAAAACACTTCATTTGTGAGCCTATTGTCAATATTCTCATTGACAATATTATCATTGTTTTCGTGAAAAATTATTTCAAAGAAACAGTTAACAAAAGGAAATTTATGGGAGCGAAATGCAAATTTTAAGCAAGAAAGAAATTGGTCGGAATGTTCATTTTGAGGAGTCGATATTTTTAATCAAAGGAAGTTTAAAAAGAACTATAAACATGCTGATAAATATTAAACTAAACATGACGCCTGCGATCCCCGAAGAGGTAGGTAGGGGTTTAGTTATATTACACCTACATTTCGCCAGTTGTGTTTAAGGCGCTGCTCCAACGTAGGACACGTTCAGATTTTTGTCGCACAATTAGGGTTATTGGTACATATTACAAGCCAGAAAAAAAATTAGTGTATTTTCAAATGTTTAAAGAAAATACTTATTCAAAAATATTTCATTAAAATAAAATAATATCATGATAAAAAATCGTCTGACAGAGCTCAAAAAAATATTTTTCATCGCATAATTCTCAAAATTTCTAGCGTAAACTACCATATTTTATGTAAAGATAATAAAGGGAATTCAATCAACTAAAGAAATACCTAAAAGTTAGTCGCGCATCGCTGTTTTGAACCTTATTTTTTGCCGCGGTGCGCTATTGTGAATTAACTAGAAATTTGCTTATTACCGGGCCTTAAGTCCCGTGTAATTTGGGGGCGAGCCTTTTGCCATCAACTGGGCACAACTCCAACACTCCCGGAACAAAGACATCTCATTTCCGGAATAGTTAGGCAGGCATTCTCTCGCCGCGATGTCATCTTAATGTCTAAATACGAGTCAAGAGATCGTTACTATGCAGTAAAATAGCAGTACACTTAAAACACCAGTAGAATAGTACAGTCGGTGTACGAAGTTATATTTGCTCCTAAACAAGTAAACTGCTAATTAGCTACAATATACAGCCAGGAAAATTAATTCAAAAAAGAAAAAACCTGGTCTGTAAAAGATCGCTTTTAGCGATAAGACCGCCCATTGTGTCACCCTATGTAAAATGTCTACATTTATATCTGTAATTTATATGGTGTACATAATAAACAGTATTCTATTCTATTCGAACCCGAAACACCGGACCGAACACACCGGTGTACATCTCCCGCCTGCACTACACCACTAAGGCGGGGACATCGCGGAGTACGTGCGCCAAAAGACGAGGTACACGCCAAGGGTGCAGTTACTGGAATCGCACCGGAACGTCAACTTCAAGGCGTTCGTCGTGCGTATACCGAACTGTTATCTGCCCCTCGTCATGGAAGAACACTTTTGGCCGCAAGACGTGGTGTTCCGTCGCTTCCGCGGAAAAGTTCCATTGGACAGCACAAAGTCTAGATAGTGCTAAGTGAAGCCCTACTAACATAGTTTTAAGCCTTTTTATTAACACAAGTTTTGTTTATATAAAAATATGTATGTTTAGGTTAAGGTATTTTTCTATGGGCCTGTCTCGCCTGAAATAAATGGTATTATTATTATTATTCTATTATTAAGCAAATTGGCACCCTACTTTAATTTGCCGTGTAATTGTCATATCATACAAAATATGTCAAAGAATGCCAGTTGTGATTTGTGTATACGGACAATTTAAGTTGGTAGTAATTTGATTAATAATAATTCATTTTAAACGCATTTATGCGGATAATGTACTGGCAGCAATATTATTAAGAACTTCTTATACCCCTTTTTTATTATAGTTGTTTATTGTCCCTAAATAAATAAATAAAATTAAATACAACGTCTATCAGAAAGGTGTGGTCAAATTTAAGGGTGTAGTACAGACCAAAAAACTACGGTAGGCGCAGTGGTTAAGCGATTGACTGCTGCGCTGCGTGTCGCGGGTTCGATTCCCGCACGGAACAAATATTTATATGACCTACAAGTAGTTGTTCCGGGTCTGGCTATTTGTGTATAAACGCACCCACAATACAGGAGAAAATCCTAAAGTGGGAAGTTTCGAAAAAAAAAAAAAAAAAAAAAAAATCTGTACAACTCCCTCCATAGGACCAACACAGTAATCGAGAAAAAATAATCTGCCGTCCCATAACCACCCCAGACCTTTCTAATACACGCTGTATAAATGTCCCTGACTTTCTATTTTTCTCTGTCCATCGACCGTACACAAATGTCAGTTTGCTTAGCTTCAAGGTCTTTAATTTATGGAACATTCAACCGCGTGTTATTAGCATCAATTAAAAAGCTTTCGAATATTTCTTTATTTATTGTTCAACACAAATAAGTAACTGGTATTTAATTGATTGCTACATAACTATAACGGATACTTTATTAAACATTTTAATAAGCATTGTTCGGGAATATTTCATGACCACTGTAAACAGTGTAAACAAGTGTGTGTGTCTGTGAGTAAGTGTGTGTGTCTGTGTAGTGTGTGTGGGGGTGTGTCTGTGTGTGTACAATTAAAACTGTATTTGTTTATTTTGTTACATATTTGAAGCAAAATACGTTATTTAATTACCAAATAACACAAAATCTTATATGCAATGTTTTTTTACGATTTCTGGAATCCTATTCAAGGCCTTTTCTGCCTCAAAGGGGATCGGTCATGGCCAGACCACGGCCGTTTTGGCTTCTTCGAACTACAAGCTTTCTAAACTGATTGCTGCAGAGCTTATGAAAGCCCTAAAAAGCTGCTGATTTTATTAAAATAGTCTGACAACATTATAATTACCATATAAGCATAATCAGCCTATAATGTTCTCACTGCTGGAACACAGGCCTCCTCTCTTCGAGAATCTACCACGCGGGCCCAGTGCTGGTTGGTAGATATCACATTTCTTCGATTTTTTGGTTCTATGATATGCCCGTTTCCTCACGATGTTTTCCTTTACCGTTTTGAGAGCAGTGGTGATGAAATTATTTACACAAAGTAAAGCGCCTGCCTGGGTTCGAACCACTGGGCCACAGCACAAAAAATTTAAGGGTGTATCACGTCAAAAATCTTTTGACAATAGCCACCTTTTTCCCCAATCAAATTTGATATAATATGAATGACACTGACTAGTAAGTAACCCCCTCATATATATAACCTTATTATTTCTAACGGCGAATTTTACAAAACTTTTATACCTAAACTACATTTGAAATAAGATTAGAAATTTAAATAAACCTCTTTTACAATCCGTTCAACCGATTTTGACTTCTATTCCGTAGGCATAAGGATGGCATTAAAAGCAAAAACGTGGTTATAATACCAACTATTTACTTCAGTTGCCGTTAGTCATGCCACCAACGAATAATAGAACGATTAATAGAAGTCAAAATCGGTTGAACGGACTGTAGAAAAGGTTTATTTAAATTTCTAATCTTATTTCAAATGGAGTATAGAATAAATCTTATCCTGAGAATAAATGTTGAATTTTTTACAGTTTTGCCATACTAGAACTGTCAGACGTCAATTTTATTGTAAAATTAATTTTATTATAAAGATGTTTGACTTTGGTAAAATCAGCCGTTAGAAGTAAAGGTAGCTAACCGGTAGGTAGGTGGTAACTATATTTGTAGACTAATTAAATAAAAGTAGCCGTTTTATGCGAGCGCCGACCACTTTCATGTGTTTGCTGAAACCACACAAAAAATCAACATTTGTGCTGAAATAATTAAAATATAATTAAGCGGTAGCACCCACTGTTTGACCTTGTAGATGAGGGTAGGCACTCATTGAGGCGAAAGGACTTGCTTGATTGACAACAATAGGGTGTAATTTAAATTAAATCAAACTCTGAGCACTTGTACTTTTAGAAGATTAAAATGTTCTTGTGTTTCTTACCACGCGGCCTTATTAGTTGATTGCTCTGATTGTATTGTTGTATTATTAAAACAACTGAAAATGAATATAAATATTCAGAATCATTAAAGGCTCAATTTACACCGCCGCGGAATGGAATGGAAGCGACTTTTTGCAACGAAATTGTATGCGGGAATTTCTGAGAATGCGCGAGAATTCTCCAGAAGACGCGCGACCTGTTATTTGGCTCGTATCTAGTTTGTACGTTACACTATTGACATAAAGTTAATTATGCTTTGTAAAAAAAAAGTCGCTTCCATTCCATTCCGCGGCGGTGTAAATTGATAATTCATTTTTCGTAAGCACCTGCATAGGCAACACATTCTCGATAACTAGCTAGGTATGTTCTTTAAAAATCACTATAAAACCAACAACTCAATTAAAACTATTTTATAAAAATAAAACGCTATTTTATACACATATCGCTTACAAATCCCAGTTTATTTCCATTGAACTTAAACCGGCTTTTTCCACCACTCAATTTCAATACATATTTATAGCAGGCACAAAGTTATGACGTGTCAAGGATAAAGAGCGTGAAAATTGAAATACGAGATCCCAATATAAACAAACACTCCGTATTTAGCATGATCCGTTTGCTGTAGGGTCTCATACGTTACGCCGTAGTGGGCGGGGACCCTTGAACATTTGTGTGATATAATATTACCTAAATGTTAAAGATCTTGACATTTAATAAACTAGAGACCTTACTCTATTGTGATTTGTGTAAGGACTCTTCAGAACAGAATCATACGTAATATTATTCCAATATTTGAATGTTGCAAGTGGGATGAATCCTGATTTTACTAGTACCTATACGGGGTCCTTGTGAAATAATATGTGAGTTACAGTACTACCCATATATTTCTGCAACCAATGCTGTTTCTATGCTGTGTACCGAGGCGCTCGTGAAATCACTTACACATTTCGGGACATTTCAGAAGGCCAATTCCCATAATTAAAAGAAAACAAAATCTAGGTGCAATCAATCATGTAAGTCGCAATCTCATCTCAGTGACAATCATGTAAGTCGAAATCTTATCTCAGTGACAACCATGTAAGTCGCAATCTTACCTCAGTGGCAACCATGTAAGTCGGAACCTCATCTCAGTGACAACCACGTAAGTCGCAATCTCATCTCAGTGACAATCATGTAAGTCGCAATCTCATCTCAGTGACAATCATGTAAGTCGCAACCTCATATCAGTGACAACCATGTAAGTCGCAATCTCATCTCAGTGACAATCATGTAAGTCGCAATCTCTTCTTAGTGACAATCATGTAAGTCGCAATCTCATCTCAGTGACAACTATGTAAGTCGCAATCTCATCTCAGTGACCATCATGTAAGTCGCAATCTCTTCTTAGTGACAATCATGTAAGTCGCAATCTCATCTCAGTGACCATCATGTAAGTCGCAATCTCTTCTTAGTGACAATCATGTAAGTCGCAATCTCATCTCAGTGACAACTATGTAAGTCGCAATCTCATCTCAGCGACAATCATGTAAGTCGCAACCTCATCTCAGTGACAACCATGTAAGTGGCAATCTCATCTCAGTGACAATCATGTAAGTCGCAACCTCAAATCGGTGACAACCATGTAAGTCGCAATCTCATCTCAGTGACAACCAATTTCAAAAACTTAGGAAAATGATAACATAAACAAAAATATAATAACCTAGCCTAACTAAAAGTATTGAAAAATGTAAAATATGTCGTCGGAAAATTCCTCCGCATCGCTGTCGACAGTATGTACCCAAGAGACTGGCGGCATTGCCATGTTGTACTCGTATGACAATGCTTTATATAAGTATTTTTTAAAGATTGAGAAAAAGTACTGGAATTGCCCTGCTTTGTCTAGCTGACAGTTCCTACATTGGCAACATCCTTAGAGCACATGAATAAAAAACCGAGCGGAAGGAAAGCTTCTTAACAGAGCTCAAAATTCTTACCTACTTTCATAGGGCTGTCACTCGGTTATGGAAAAAAAACCGAGCAAGTGCGAGTCGGGATTCGACAATGAGCAGGGATAGACGGGCGGCCGGATGGACAGACCGCCAGACGAACGGATGGACAGACACTGTGACTGAGATGATCCCATAAGTTTTCCGTTTTTCAATTTTGGTACGGAACATTGAAAATAGTGTAGCTTTGAAAGACGAAATGGTTTATAATGTTAAGTTTGTTTAAAATTAAGTAGGTACAAAAAACCAAAGTAAGTTAAGTAGGTACATTTAATTCCGACCCAAACGCCAGATATTTGAGATCAAAGTGGCCAGTTCGACAAAACGCCAATTTCATAACATGTAACAAACACCTACAAAATTACTATGAGTTACTGACGGACGGACAGACGAACATGGCGAAACTGTAATGTTTCCTTCCTTGTTTTACGATTTGACGAACGTAAGTTAAGTATCTAATAGAAAAGGTCAAACGGAATCTTGCTAAGACGGCTTACAAACACACTTTGGTACCGACAAACCTACTAAAACAAAAGTACGAAACAAAAAAGGGAGACGAACAATAATACAGGCGGTAGGTAAACCATAAGAATAATAAATATTAATTCTTATGGGAAAAACTTACCTATAGACATTTTAGTTATGGCATTAAAATCCGAATTCACACTTTCTGAAGGAAAGAATAACTCTCTTCAAATACTAGGTAGGTTTTTAGATACTTAAAATTCTTCACACACCGAGAAAGAAATTGCCATTTATATATAGTATGTTCTCGCATACGCAACAGCAGTATATACATGCATAATACATTAATGTGACATTTGACGAGGGTTCATAATGTCAAGATTTTGATCGACTTCACCACACTTATAAAGAGCCTTTTATGTTTTGATCCGAATCAGTTTCATTCAGCTCTTAAGTGATAAATGGCGGTGAAGATTGCCTGAAATCACCACGCTTGGTATACGAAATGGTGATTGCAATTTGTTGTTATTAGCGGAATGAAAATGGGGGCATTAATAAATAGAATAGAATAATTTATTTCAGATAATTCAAATCCATATCTTGTTAGTATATATTAGCAACAATATTAGCTTACAATTATGTTAGTACTAGCTTTTGGACGCGGCTTCGCTCACGTTAATTTAGAATTTGACAATTCATTCGGGTTGTTCGGGGAATTATAGTTAAGAGGATGAAAAACCGGTCTACCGACACTCTATTCTCACAAAATGAAATAGGTACTTAAATAAAAATAAAAAAGTTCTTCACACACCACTAAAGTTTCTATAATAATATAATTCAATCATGATCGGAAAGACACGTGGCGCCATCTATTATCATAAGAATGTTATTGTTGTTTTCCTCGGGAACAGTACTTTTTTTCGAGATAAAAGGTACCCTATGTTCGTTTCTGTAGACCTGACATCGTATATGTAAAATTTCAGGAAGATCGGTTCAGTGGTTTAGGCGTGAAAAGGTAACAAACAAACTTACTTTCGCATTTATAATATTACTAGCTGCGCCCCGCGGTTTCACCCGCAGAAATCTCGATCCCGTAGGAATATCGGGATAAAAAGTATCCTATGTTCTAATCCAGGTCATAGCCTACCCATGTGCCAAATTTCATCCAAATCCGTTCAGCCGTTTTTGCGTGATTGAGTAACAAACATCCAAACATCCACACTTTCACATTTATAATATTACTAGCTGCGCCCCGCGGTTTCACCCGCAGAAATCTCGATCCCGTGGGAATATCGGGATAAAAAGTATCCTATGTCCTAATCCAGGTCATAGTCTACCCATGTGCCAAATTTTATCCAAATCCGTTCAGCCGTTTTAGCGTGATTGAGTAACAAACATCCACACTTTCACATTTATAATATTATATAGTAGGAAGTAGGATAGTAGGATAGTAGGATAGTAGGATTATAGTAGGATATATATATATATATATAGTTAGGATAGTTAGGATTAGGATTGTTAGTACTTATCTTTATGTACTATATAAAACCATTCACTACCCTCACCCAGTGTCACCCATTGCATATATTTTATTTTTATTGTTTTTTATCTAAGACGCTTCTAAAATGCATGTCTTTCTACATCGTTCTTACATATATTTTTATATAACTTGCTTCTGCCCGCGGCTTCGCCCGCGTGGATGTTGGGAACTATCCCACAGGGACTTGCTACCGAGACAAAAAGTAGCCAGCAGTGGCAGTCTTGACATAGATACCGACAAAAATCGGTCGTTAAGTCCAATCGATGTCAAATTTCTTTAATAGATTTTAATAGACATCGGTTAGACTTAACGACCGGTCTTTGTCGTTATATTTGTCGAGACTGCAAGGCCAGGATGCCATCTACCTCCTTGCCAATTTTTTTTCGAACTCCGTTCAGTTGTTTAGGCGTGGAAAAGTTGACATACTGACAGAGTTACCTTCGAATTTATAATAATAGTATAGATTTTAAGTCGAACTTAGCATTTATTTTGAAATAAACCAATTACAGGCACTTTTGGATTATCAAGGAGTCGTCAGTCAGAAAGATGAAGCTAGTTACCCATTCCAAACCGTAGTAGGTACCTATGGACAAGAACGGGCAAGAAACTCCACGGACCCTCTTTTTAATCAAAATATGGTTACAAAGTATTGGTTATATCATTCATGTTGAAATTATGCATGTGAGAACGATGCAGAACGTTAAAAGCGTCCGTAATAAAAAGACAAAAACAATTCAAATGTTAAATTAAATCAAAATAAGCCGTGGCAGATGATCAGTCCCTACTGACGGCACCCGTTCATGAACATGACGCATGGATTAACACCATTCAGCTCAACCATTTTGAAGGGAGCTAAATGATCCAACACATGCGCCACCATCAGTGAGACATTAGACATACTCTCAGCCGCCAGCGCACATTCAAGTCAATTGAAGTATTAGTAGTAGTACTCAAGTCAAATGGTAACTTTATAGTATGTATTATGATTCAAGTAAAAAAAAAAAACTTTTATTTCCAGGATCGCAATAATAACCTTAAGAATAACAATGTGTACGTGTAAAGAAAAGAGAAAAAAATAAAATAATATACAAAATAAAAAATAAGATCTCATGTCGTGCGAAGAAATATGGTTGTTAGAGAGTAATTCACACTGACCTCCGTAATAGTAAAAACTGTATCACGGTAGTTCAGTCTTCCTCGTTCTCCCGTTCTCTCGTTCTAATTATACAATGAATGATGTAAACATTTTTTTGTTACAATATTTTGATTTAAAAGAGTATCCATGGAGTTTCTTGTCCGTTCTTTTTATAGGAGCCTACTACGCTTTGAAATGGGCAACTCTTTGACAGTTCTAAAGTACGGGCAGGTTAGTGAAGGGCGGGCGTTATCGGACTGTCATATGTAATTTTGACGTTCAAAAAGTGCTGATACTCAGCCAGTTTGAAAAAATGACTTTTAATTTGATTTCATTTGACCTGTAATTGGTTTAATTGAAATAAATGCGTTTGAGTGCATTAAAAAACCCCCACGCTAAACGATACTTAAAAATGTGGCCCTCCCGACACAGTGGCATGCTATTCCTACCTTAAGCCCTATTTACACGGTGCCAGTTTCTGGCACGTTCAAGAGCAATAATCGCATGCCTTTAAGCACGTTTGATTATTGCCATTCAAGAATTGCATGCAAGTTTTTACACGCGTGCCATTTCCATAAAATGGCGAACAATTATTTAATGCAAATGTTGCCACTAAATAATTGCATGCGTCATCTGCTTACACAAGGCAATTATTCCATGCATGTTTTGCCCCGTCTGAATACACAGTTGCACATCCTTGTACAATTGACTCAAGTATTGCCCGTATTAGAAAATTGTCTTGCCAGAATTGGATGCAATTTTATTGTACGTGCTGTTTACACCTAAACCAGTTTTGAACGGCAACTAACTTGCCCTTATCGTGCAATAATTGTATGTGTTGTTTAGACGGTGCCTGTCTATTGTTGCTTCAATTTTTGGGTATGCCACAGACAATAAATTTGCGCCATGTAAATGGGGCTTTATTGTCGCGGGGTTGATTCCTGAGCGGCGGCACCCTAATTGCGTAACACAATATATATCACAATCTGAATCATTTTGAAGCCTATTACTAATCCATTGCTTCATATGTTCGAAAAATTTGTCTGCTCCACAACGTAAATAACGCAATGAATGTTGTTGATCTGTTAAAATGAAAGGCATTTCTACTGTTAGTTTGTTACGCAACTACCCCGCGGCATAAATATTTGTACGACCTACAGATATATCATTTAATCCTTTTTTGTTTGTTTGTGTTCTGTGATATTTGTGTTTGTAATTGCAAACACGATACTTATATGGGAAAACTAGCTTTTGCCCGCGGCTTCGCCCGCGTAGATGTCGGAAATTATCCCACGGGAGCGTACTACCGGGATAAAAAGTATCCTACATGTTAATCCAGGTTATGAACTATCTGTGTTCCAAATTCCATCCAAATCCGTTCAGTAGTTTTTGTGTGAAAGAGTAACAAACATCCATCCATCCATCCATCCATCCATCCATACATCCATCCATCCATCGTCACAACCTTTCACATTTATAATATTACTAATTATATTATAAGTAGGATATTAGGATAGGAAAAGTAGGATAGTAGGAAGTAGGATGATTGAATGAAAGTACTTAGCAATGATTTTTAACTGTCGCTTCATGTTTAAAAACTGGTATTCAGCTGCATCCGGTGAGACTGGAAGCCGACCAACGTAGTTGGAAAAAGGCTAAGTACCTAGATGACTTAGCAATGATTTTTATTAAAACAAAATAGGTAGAGAAATATGAAAGATTTATTCATCCAAATCTGTTAAATATATATTTTGTCATAGGAATAATTTGAAAATATTATAATTACATTTAAAATTATAATCATCTTAGATATTAAAAATTTAAATTAAACAATGTTCGAAAGAAATTTATATATAACAGCAAAAATATATCTACTTACATACTACATTCAAGGTGTACAGAACTATAATAAGATTCGAGTTGAAATTGTATTCAAAAGTCATTGAAACTCAATTCAATCAGTAAAGGTTCTATGCAGTAAAAGGCAAGTTGTAAAAGTTGACATCCAAATGAAACGTTGTGTTTAAATCAAATTAAGTTTTCAAACACGTTTATGTAAATAAATACAAAATTTTGAAAATATACTTAGTTTCTAAATGCAGCTAGCTTTATTTATCTATATACTAATAATAAAGCTGAACAGTTTGTTTGTTTGTTTAAACGCGCTAATCTCTATAACTATCAGGCGAATTTGAAAAAACACTATTTGCATTTGATAGCCCAATTCTTGAGGAAGGTTATAGGCTATTTGACATCACACTACGACCCGTAGGAGCCGAGTAAAAAGAAAAAATAAAGTCGGATATAAGCGAAAACGAAGTAATAGCGCGGGCGGGCGATGCGATGCGACGCGGTGGGTCAGGGTCGAGGGAGTTTTATAAAAATGCGGCTGTTATTTTAGTATATTGTGTGACTTACGATTTCCACACGAAAAGTCACGGGCTGAAGCTAGTTTATCTCCTTCTTCTTCTTATATATAAAAATCAATTGCCGTTAGTCTCGCAAAAACTCGAAAATAACTCGACCGATTGCGATGAAACATTGGTAAGTGGTTGTGTGCGCGGCCCGAGGTTTTAAAAGGCATTACAACGCATGTCGGGCATTAGCTAGTTTACTCGTATATATGTAAATCAATTGCCATTCGTTAGTCTCGCAAAAACTCGAAAATGGCTCGACCGATTGTGATGTGAGTTTGGTAAGCGGTTGTGTGCGCGCCGGAGGTTTTATAAGGTATTGGAACGCATGTCGGGCATTTGCTAGTGTATATATAAAAATTAATTACCGTGCGTTAGTCTCGCAAAAACTTGAAAATAGCTCGACTGATTGTGATGAAAGTTTGGTAAGCTGTTGTGAGCGCACCGGAGAAGGATCCTAAGAAAAAAAAATAAAAAGGCATTACAACGCATCCGGGCATTAGCTACAGTGCCAAATAAATAAATTCTCATTTTCTTCATTTAATTTATCATCATCACGATGATAAATTATATTTATTTCTGTAAATTGGTTCAAAAAACACTTTTACACGTCAAAAATAACTTGTTTTAAAACTAGATGAGTTCGGTATTTCCTATCTGACCACTCTGAGAAGAAAGGCCGTAACAAACTCAGAGGTCACAGTCACTTTTAAAGTCCAGACATTATCTTGGTCAGGCCATATGAGGATTATGCAGATTAATGGCTGAAATGGTATTCTGAGGAATGCAGCACAAACTTAAGTGGACCTGTCCACTGTCCAGTCAGTGCACGCATTTGTTAGTAATCGTGTAGCTCAACTCAGAATTTAACTTATTAAATCCTACAATAGTAACGACTACCTGCAACAGTTTTAATGACACGTTATACTTTAATTTCCGAACGAGTATTACTGCTTCGCATAAGCATAGCATAAACAGCCTATAATATTCCCACTGCTGGGACTCAGACCCCTTATGAGCCACCACATGGCCCCAGTGAAGATTGGTGTGACATGTCTTCGAATTTTCCGGTTTCCTCACGATGTTTTCCTTCGCCGTTTTGAGAGCAGCTGTGATGAAATTATTTACACCAAGTAAACTGCCTGCCTAGGTTCGAACCTACGACCTACATTTCGTAAGTCGCGGCCGTTTCTACTGAGCCAGCACTGCTCAATAGTAAGTTGTTACAAAAAAATATCCATAAAACCTCTGTCTTTAGTAGCCAAAGTAGATAGTACACATTATTAAATATGAAATCGATAAGGCACCGTGATTAAAGAAATTTCACGGTTTTTACGACATAATGTATCAATGAACCTGCGACGTAAGTGATGCGCTCCGCTGGACTAAGCGACATCCCACGCAGAGCTATAATGTATGCAGAGAGCTATTTTAATATATCATAAATTTTGTGCCAGCCCGGAGTCTGGATTTGTGCCCGGTTGATGGCAATAGGCTCGCCCCCAATTACATGGGACTTAAACATAACTGGCGAAATGTGGGTGTACTATAGGTACACCTCTGCCTAACCCTTCAGGGAATACAGGCGTGATGTTATGTTATGTTAAAATTTTGTGATTTTTATATTATAAGAATTGCAAAATAAGACTAATGCCCGATTTTACTAACACACTTTACACCGAAATATATTGTCAAACAAAAGCGAATTGGCCCTGCAGTCTCGACAAACATAACGACAAAAATCGGTCGTTAAGTCCTATCGATGTCAAATGTCTTTAATAGATTTTCAACCTTATGCTTTCGAAATAAAGTTGAAAATCTATTAAAGGAATTTGACAACGATACGACTTAGCGACCGATTTTTGTCGCTGTCTAATGTCGAGACTGCCGGCCCTGGAGGATTTTCAACGCTAGGCTTAGCGACAATCTCACAGTGCACTATTATTAGGCAGTAGTTTCTGCCCGCGACTTCGTTCGCGTGAAATTTCTTGTTCCCCCGACCCACCCTGTCGCATCGCATCGCCTGCCGCACTATTACTTCATTTTCGCTTAGCGTTCTTTCTGTCTTTTTTCTTTTTGCTTGGCTCATATGGCTCCTAGCGTGATATTAAGTAACCTATAACCTATCTCAAGCATTGGACTATACAATGTACTAGTGGCTCTGTGAGCTGTAGACCTCGTGACCCTCTTTGCATAGCTTAAAACTGAATAAATGTTCACCTTAAAACAAAAAGCGCGCGCAAAGAGCGCGAAATGGCACAAATATGTTTTTTTTACGTTTCCAATCCCCGCCATTTTGACAAATTCAAAAAACTAAATCGACTAAAAAAATCCATATAATTATCGAACCTGCTTACAAAATTTCACGAGAATCGGTTGAGAAATGCGACCTGTAGAGGAGAACAGATATCTGCCGGACATCCGAACATACGAAAGCATTTTTGCCCAAGCTGAAACGGAGACGCTTTGCGGTCGCTCGGTCAAAAAAGAACATTTCTAAATCCGACTGGAAGTTCCAGTAATTAGCGCGCAAACAAACTCTTCAGCTTTATTATAAGTATATAGATATAGGTATAGATTACATTTAGGTGCAGCGTAGTGTTAATGAAAACAGGCATAAAGCGCTATTAGATTTGTTCATCGGAAAGTTCTTTGTAGTAGCCGGGAGTCTGGTTTGGTCCTTGTTTAATGGCAAATAGACCTACCGTATAAGCTACAAGATTCAGTAGGTAGGCTCTAATACACATTTTTTTTTATATCACGGGAAAAAAACCGATGCACAAAAAATGTAAGTCACAATGAGAGCAAAAATTTGTCCTTTATCACAAACTAGCGACCCGCCCCTGCTTCGCACGGTTTTTAAGACTTCACAAAAATCGGGATTTATTTATCACATGTTAGGTTATTGTTAAAGTATTGTGCACATAAACTTTCCGGAGTAAATTCTCTAAATGATGATGAAAAGCGCATCAAAATCCGTTGCGCAGTTTAGAAGAACAACGCGGTCACACAGACAAACACGAAAAGAGACTTTAATTCATAATATATGTGGGAATTTTAATAAAGTTGCATGTCTGAATGCAGTTTTATCTATTGAAATTATCCGAATGGTCTGTAGCTATCTAAAAAAAACGTAAAACAGGAGTGAGCTCTAAATTTGAAGAGAGATGACAGAGAATGAGACGACCGAGATGAAGTAAACGAGCTAAGACATGTATTTTTTTATTTACATTTTAATTAAAAGAACTTAAACGTATTTTCAAGTTTCCTTTTGAGTTTCCCTTATACATATGTAATATATATTAACTGTTTTTCGCGGAGTTTGATTGAATATCAAAAAACGTTATTATTTACTCCAGCAGTTACAATTGACCTCAAATGACGATACCGATTTCACACATGCGTACACTAAAAACTAATAAGCCTAATACTTACTCCGCCAAAGCACGTTCAACAAGTTTGCACAAAGTAAAGGTCTTGTCAAAATCTTCGGTCAACGACACGTATATTAAAAAATTAAGTTACTCCTAGTCCGCAGGTTACACTTAGCAAGTCAACCAACTTTCAGTCAGTATCAGTATTATCTTGGCAATAATAATAATAATAATAATACTATTTATTTCACGCGGCACAGGCCCATAGAAAAATACCTTAACCTAAACATACATATTTTTATATAAACAAAACTTGTGTTGTCTTTTGGCGTATGTAGACGAACGACAGTAGTTTGGTGAGGACACATCGACACCCTAATTACGTAACACACCATCAGTCACAATCTGAATTATTTTGAAGCATATTGCTAAACCATTGCTCCATACGTTTGTAAAATTTGGCTGCTCAATAACGTAAATAATGCAATGAATGTTGTTGAACTGTCAAAATGAAAGACATTCCCAATGTTAGTGTATTACGGAATTACCCCGCAAGTCTTAAAAAATCGATGGTATTCCAGCCGACGACGCCGATACGGGGAGATTTTTGTTAAAAACAAATAACTACAAGTATTAAGTTACAAATTATGCGAATATTCGTGAAAAACGTCACGGATTTAAAAATCATGTTCTGAAGCAAATGTTTTTCCTTCGTGCTCCTCGCGAGTCGTGCTGAAAGTCTTATTAAACTTAAAACCATTTTAATTCATATGCATATACAAGTGTTCAACGTAAAACTTTGAGTTTTATAGTTTTTCTACGAAAAAGACGGAAAACCGCGCCCATATGATTTATTTAGTATTAAACACGGAGAGATATTTTCCTAAAAAGACCGTCTCGCAGTAATGGACCGGTAATACTCACTCTTTATCTTTTTGTTCGCACGTTAACACTTCTATATCTCGAATGAATACAAAGGAATGTCTAACATCAAGCAGACTACAGCTTTGCACCGTCAAACGGGGTGAATAGGGATGCAGGGGTGAATCGAGACGAAACTTTAAAAGGAATTTTAACATTGAAATAATATAGTTTGTTGACAAAAAGGACTCTAATATGTTTACTGTATTAACGATTTTAAAAGGCTAAATACTAAAAAAAAAAAATCACAATAAGATTTTCAGAGAAAAAACTTATGATGTTACTAAATATTTAGGATCTTAAAAGTATTCTGAAGAATATAAATTCGATTGCAATCATACGAAATTCGTGCCGCTCTATAAATTGTTTTTCACAAATAAGCACAAGATTAAGGTTTTTTCTTTACATAATTCGTTAAGATAACTTTTAAAGAGATTATAAGATCTGATGAAGAGAATTTATTAAAGCACCTTAAAAATAGAATGTCACACGTCGGTGTAGCACAGAACACTTCGACTATACTGATGCTTGGGCGTTATTGCGCCACATAAATGACTTATTTAGCACCTGATGTCCAAGCTACTGGACCTGTGTCGTCGATCTTGCTCGGCAAAGATCCCGCGCTCTCTCCGCAAGCTCGGACTTCGGCAGCCGGCAGACGATGGAAGAAGACAGGCGAACAATAAATGGCAAGGTAAGGCCAAAAAATGTGGCCTTTCAAACAATCTAAGGAAAAGGAAATCTTCTTAGATTAAAGAACAAGGCACAAGTTATAAGAATACCGAACCTATAAAGGGATTACTCACCAAAAGAAAAAGTGACAATAAATTCCAGGGAACGTACAGTCGATTGATATCCGCTGAATACTCACATATCGTGGTTAAGCATTAATAATTTCAAATTTCTCATTCGAAGACTGTTTCAATATTATTGAAAAATTATATCATTTCTCTTGAAATTCCAACGACAGAATGCCTTAAATTTTTTTTCTTGACATGATTGTTCAGAACAATTGTCAATTTATGAATATTCAAAAAAAAACACGAAAAAATAAAAAGCTGACCGATTGACTCGTTAAAAGAATTTAATCGAGTTGACAACAAAAAGTATGTAATTGCAGGAATTATACTACAATACGTACATGTATTACAAAATGCAACTACTCTCTATCTGTATTCGTAAGTGCGTTTGCAATTGGAGAACCAATTACCCATTTCACGTGTTTTTTTATTAATTGAATTTCTATAGTCAAAGCTGCATACGTACCATTACGCCTGTTTGCCCCGAAAGGTTAGGCAGAGGTGTACCTAATACATAATACAACCATATTTCGCCGGTTAAGTTTAATTCCCAGGCTAGCGAGGCTATTGCCATCAACTGGGCACAACCCCAAACTATGGGCTGCTATGGAGCTCTGACGCAAAAATCCAATAACACTTTGCCCGACCTTTTTTTTTTTTTTTTTTTTTGGGTGGGAAATCATCAAATGAAGTCTCCCGCTCTGGGCGGAGCGAAAGGGCGTGTCAGACTCTTACTGACTAAAACCCACCCGTGTTCCTTCAGTTGCCTGTGCGCCAGGGCCACGGTAACTCTTTCGAACAATCCGCGACCCCGGCAGGCATCGGTCCTATCGGACCCCGTCAATGGTGCTGACATCTCTTTGAGGCGCGCGTGGAACACGACGCGCCGTCGACCCGGGCCTGGTCCTTACCGGACGGCGAGCTGCCCATTGCTCGCCGTCCGCAAGCCCGCGCCTACGGTGGCCGGGAGTCGGCAATCGACTCCCGACGCCCAGGGTGTCTCCTCCTCCTGCGGCGGCTAGGGGCGCGAGGGCGTAGAGATTGCCTCTCCCTCTCGCGCTCCGCCTCCTCCTTCGCGAGCATTACTGCTTCGCAGAAGGAGGTGACGGCTTCCCATTCCCTCTCGCTCCGTACCATGGCCTGAACCAGGGCCGGACGCGAGAGGTCGCCGCCGCCGATCGCCGCCACGAGGACACGGCGGTGCTCCGCCCAAGCCGGGCAGACCTCCACCGTATGCTCCACCGTGTCCTCCGGTCGATCCACACAATGGTAACACCCGGGCGTTTCCTCCCGCCTTATCCGAAACAGGAACCTCCCGAAACAGCCATGTCCGGTGAGGACCTGCGTCAGGCGGAAGGTGAGGACGCCGTGGCGCCTCTCAAGCCACTCCTCAAAGAGGGGTCTTACCGCCGCAATTGTGGCGTGCCCTGCGCTGGGTTGCGACAGTCGCACTCTCCATGCCGCCATGAGATCCCGCCGGAGCTCTGTCCGCTGTGCCGTGATTTCTCGCGGCAGCGGAGTTACGCCCCGGCGTTTCGCCTCCTCGCGCCACTCCCAAACGTGCGCGAGGACCTTTGCCTCCAGATCCCACGGCGGTAATCCAGCAAGGAGGCTCGCCGCCTCGCAGGAGACCGTGCGGTATCCCCGTACCATCCGGATGGCCATGACCCTTTGGGACGCGTTCAACCGGCGGGCTGGCCGGAGCCTTAGCGAACGCGCCCACACCGGTGCCCCGTAAAGGGCCATGGACCGCACGACCCCCGCGTAGAGCCTCCGGCAGGAGGCGTTTGGCCCCCCCAGATTGGGCAAGAGCCGCTTCAAAGCAGCCCCGGCCCGCTGCAGTCTGGGAGCCAAACGTCGGAAGTGCTCGACGAAGTTCCACCGGCTGTCGAGGACGAGTCCCAGGTACTTCATCGTCGACTCGACGCCGATGTGAACCCCTCCTACCGTTATTTGGGAACCCGACAGTGGCGCGTTCCGAGGACCATGAAAACACATGGCCTCGGACTTGTGCAAGGCCACCTCGAGTCTCAATTGCCGGATCCTCTCGACGACTGTCGCAACCCCGCGTGTCATTAGTTCGGCCGCCGCCTGGTGCGACCTCCCCTGCGCCAGGACCAGCGTGTCGTCAGCGTAGCACACTACGCTGACGCCGCTAGGGAGGTCGGCGCGCAGCACCCAGTCGTAACCGATGTCCCACAGATGCGGCCCCAGGACCGATCCCTGTGGGACACCGCACGACATCTCTCGCCGGTTCCATTCTCTTTGGTGACCGGGGTAGATCACCGCCCTATCCGTCAAATAGGCCTCGACTACACGACAGAGGTAGGTCGGCATCCGGTGATACCGGAGTGCCTCCCTGATGCAACTCCAGGGCAGGGACTTTGCCCGACCTGGGAATCGAACCGAGTATCTCATATTTAGCAGTAGCCTTTGTGACCTCTAGAACAACGAAGAGTCAGTCACGTGTCTCTGTCTGTCAATCCTTGGGTATGTACCCTTAAAACTGGAGAACCAAGTCCCGATTTATCTATGAGTTTTTTTCTTTCTTAGAATTTGGTCAGGCAAAGTACCTTTTGACATCGGTCGGTCATCAACAGACATTGACCAATTATCCAATCTTCAAAAGTTTAATCTATTCTACACCCACTTGTAAGATAATTTGGAGTTCGTTCAACTTAGTTAACGCCTACACTCGCCTATCGGCTGGTTTCTGAATTAATAATTTAAAGTTGAGATCTTGTCACTCTACTTAGCATTACTTAAGATGATTCCTAGAATGTGGCCCGCGAAATTCAAAATGTGTTACGTTTTTTGCAAAGAAATGAGGTTCGCGGGCGTCACTTTAAGCAATGTCAAAGTAGAGTTTGACCAGTTCTCAACTTGAAATACTCAATTCAGAAATCGAGTGGAAATAAGACAGTGTGCACACTAGAAATAATAGTGTTTTATTTAACTACAGTTTAATCTTGTGTAAAAAAACAGATTTCCAAACATGTCAATATGTATTGTAGGGACTACTACATTTTTTTTACCACTTTACTTTAACTATGAGACTGTTTTGTTGTGTGTGTGCACGCTATCATTGTTTTCATATATTTATGTAGGTACCGAAAGTATGTTTCATATTGGCAGTCTCGATAGTCTACCAGACATTCTTGACTCAGTCTGCGCACAGCCCAAAGGTTTATAGGCAGAATTATTTTTGCTAAAAGTGCCTTCTCCACACTAGCTTAGCCCGTACATTTATCACGGACTGATTCACTTGACCACCTCTGCTGGGTTCAAACACTGGAGATCTATTAATGTACGAATTCAGTCTTAAAGCTAAGGCTATTGACTTGTTGGTCAACTTGGTTAAAAGAAATTCTTGAATTTTGAAGAGGGTTATAAAAAATAATGGTTTTTCACAGTTTGGTTCTTTATTAACCCCCGACGCAAAAAGAGGGGTGTTACAAGTTTGACTGCTATGTATGTGTGTGTCTGTCTGTGGCACCGTAGCTCTTAAACGGGTGAACCGATTTGCATGCGGTTTGGTTTTATTTGAAAGCAGGTTTTTTAGCGGGGTTGCATATTAGAAAATCAAAACTTTCTCGAGCAAATTTCAAAAGAACAACGTACTATCGGCCCAAGTTAAGCATGCTCACTTAAGAAAATATTCCTGCGAGAGCGCAGCTAGTGACAAACCACACCCCTTCCTAGTTTCCCCCAATTAGAGACAATATGCATTTGTGTGAGTAATGAGCGAGTAACATAAAATAACAAACATTAGCTAGAGCGCGGCAGGAACCAAATACAAGGAACAACTGCAAAACATTTGAGATAATCCTAAGGTAATAAAAAAACGTATGGCCCTTGTATTAAGCCGTCCTCTATCGTTTAACCGAATTTCCAGACATTCCCACTAAATAACAATGGGTCTTAGATAATGAACTTATTTTTATTTCAGTTGCAAGAGTTGTGCGGCTTGCGGCCTTGCGTTAGCTACAAACAAAAAGCTCTGATAACATTGTATGAACTGCGCAGAGTATTGGTTCAAATATTACTGTAATTTTCAAGTATTCCCAAATTGCCCAAGTATAAACAAACACATAGAAATTTAGATAGTTATTTACTTTTAATAAAGTCGATTAAACACAAAAAATTTCAATATAAACATTTGATACCTTCATGCAGTGCCGGTCAACGCACCTATACCTAACGTATTCAGGGAGCCGTGAGATAAAAGGTAAACAAACCATAAATGTCCGTTCAATCGATTTTGAATGCTATTGTGTTGGTGGCATGACAAATGGCAGCTGCAGTAAACAGTTGGTATTGTAACCACTTTTTTGCCTTTAATGCCATCCATAAGCCTACGGAATAGAAGTCAAAATCGGTGGAACGGACTGTAATAAAACGGTTCGTTTCAATGTCTCATCTTATTGTGAAGGGAATATGGTGCGGTTGCTGCGGCATGCGGCATCACATAGGATATGGTGAAAATTGGAGAGGCAGTGAAAGTGTTCATAAATAACCTATATCTATAGACCCGATAGAGAGAGGAAAATATTAAAGTGGATTAATACATATAAATTGTAGTTTATTAGTTATTACAAATTATTTTTGTAAATACTGCAATATCAATAATACATTTTCTAAACCAAACAAACAGAAGATATGAGTACTAAAATTAATTCTTGTCCATAATAAAAAAACAATTCAATTCAATAACAAAGAGCTCACGCCGCCGCCGCGCCGCGCTGGCCGTGCCCATTAAAAACTCGTCTCTTAGCAGAAACAAGTGAGCATAGTACTCTCCTAGTGTGAGTGTCACACATTCTATACATGATTATACTAATACGAACACCACTAAAATACGCTTTGTGCATCCTATTGGTCAAAACTCGTGCATTGTGCGATCGAGTCGTGAGCCGTGCTATGAGATTATCGCCTTAGAGGTGAGCATGCAGAAGTTTGGCCGATAGTACAAATCAACAAAGTTTAAAATAACGATGGTCATTTGATCAAAAGTTCAGCTGACCAAAGTCTGGAATATCAATGTTTAAATTATTTATTACACTATTGACCAAATCGTTAAAGGTCAAAATGAATTACTGGATAAATTATTAATTATCAAATGGATTAACTGAAAAAGGTAAAAATATAAGTATACCTACATTTAAATTAATAATTCTTAATATGAAATCATTTGTGTTTATGAAATTTGCTTAGTTATGATTTCTGCGAGCAACTTGGAATTAGCGCTCGCCGGCCGCTGCCGTGGCACCGCTCGCTACGCTCGCTCGGCTCGCGCGCGGTTGGTCACAGTTTTAACCTAACCTAACCTATTTCACCCAGTTCAAAATTACGAATCATACAATCTGCCGCAGAAATGTTTTTACCATTGTCTAATTATCCACTCGCAGGCAAATTGACTTTCTCAATTGTCAATTATTTTTTTCTTTTTTTCTTTCTCTTTTCTTTTCTTTTTTATTTTTTTTATTTTCTTTTTTTGGACCTTCTGACAGATGATATGGCTAAAAAGGGGGTGACTACCGATCATCAAACAAGAAGACATGCTGCGCCGACCCCAAATAAATCGGGATAAGGGTGTAGCGGCATCTATAATCGCCACATGCTAGCTACATGCCACAATGACGTCACGCAAAATCTTGCATCGCGCAAGCAGAGTTTACCGCGCAACTAGCATATATACAACATCCCGACATCAATCGTTGGGCAGTTGCCGATGCGGCTCATACTCTGTTCCTCATACTTCTATAAGGGTAAGAGAATGATGATAATTAAGTAAATGAACACTATCTTTCCACTAAGTCATGATTGCATATGTATTTATTATTTAAATTACATTTACTAAATAATAATCACAAATTGATTACAATATACAAGATAACACTAAAATATATATAATATGTACAAATATATAATTTAAAAAAAAGGGAAGAGCAGCTGTTAGGGCATCAAAAAATTCGTCCATATCGCTGTCCAATCCAACCCCAAATGGCACAAATATATAGCTCCCAATAAGTTTGTTATACTTGTGCCATTTGAGGTTAGTACTAAATACATTATATTTTTATATATTTTAGTGATATTTATTTTAGAAGTATTAAATGTAAGTATATTCTCATATTGTATGTTTATATTTAAATTGGAAAATTGTTTTCGATTTTATGTATTTTGTTTTCCGTTCTACTCTTACACGCGTTGTCTACATCTCTTTTAATATACTCTCCAATCGCGGGTATGCTGGAAGAGATTTCTTTAGAAATGAGCATCACCTTTGTATGTATTTTTCTTTTCCTTTATTCCTGTCTGTTTATATGTGTGTGCATAAATGGTTAAATAAATAAATAAATGATTCTTCTGTATTTAGCAGCTCTTGTGTCTATAAATATATATCTACTGTTTTCTCCTCCACGGTTCTTTGCTATTTTTTGGGCACGAGTTCTATTTGTCTCCTTCTGCTTCAGTTTCTTTCAACAAGAATATACATATTGATCTAAAGAGATAAATAACAAAGTAGAACATAAATCAATACCACTTGATAAAGACGCCATTGATCGACCTCCAGCGGTTAGCAAACCCAAGTATCTGTCTTTGTTGGAATAACTCAATTATTATCCAATAATGCGGACTTGGTTTTCATGATAGTGTTACTTTTATTATCCGAAGCTTATTATACTGGATTTATTTTTGGTTTTATGAGGACTCATGGGATGTCTTGCTCCGAGCATTGCGGAACTGAATTTGAAGATAGCCACCTCTATGAAAGTAAGACACCTGTGATGCGTCCGGTATTGCAAATGTCTGACCCCGCGTACTAGCGTGATGGTTACTTTTGGTTCGGAGACGGCCTAAACCTGGTAGTGACCTAAGGTAACCATACTTACCTGGGCGAGCCGCAATGCTTAGTTGTGGATGTGCCAGTCCGTTACAAAAAACAAATGAAAGTGTGTTTCGAGAGTAGGAATATATACATTACTAGCTGCACCCCACGATTTCATCCACATAAGTTTCGATACCGTAGGAATATCTGGATAAAAGTATTCTATGTACTAATCCAGGTCAAGGTCTACCTATTTTCCAAATTTCATCCAAATCCATTCAGCCGTTTTAGCGTAAAAGTGTAACACACAAACATACAAAAAATCGAATATTTTCTCGTTATAATATTAGTTTGGATTATTTAAAGAAAATAAATTATAATTCATTTATAATAATAATTAATATTATATATATTTATATTTTTTTAGCATAATAATAATATTATTAAATACATAAATATATATTATAATTATATTATTTATTATACAATTATATTATTATTTTTATTTAGATTACTTAGATTACAAGCCGTGTGCCCGAAGGGATTTCGCATCGGCAACAACACACAAACACAGACAAACAAACTTACTTCTACAAACTTTCATCCCCAATTTAAACCCTTTAGGGGATGTTTTTTCAAAAATCATTCCTTACTGCTCTCTTTCGTTATACAAAAGGAACTCTTGCGCAACATTTTACGCTTTTAGACCCAACAGTATAGGCTGTGCGTTGTCTGTCAGTGAATTTAATTATTTTACTAAGGATTATTTAAAGGTGCATAAAAATTTAAGTACACAATATTTTTCTTCCACGCAATGGTTCATCGTTTTATGGTATAACAAAGATCAAAATATAGGGAGATAACGATTTCCAAAATGTTGTAATTTTTAACTTTTTGTGTTTAAAAGAACAAAATATCTTATTTCAAATAAAATCAAGTAAAATGGAACAAAATTGCACGAGGTGCGCTTGAATATAAATATGTTACTTTATTTGTTGTCATGGCAACCTCGACAGAAAATCCCGGCATGGCACGACAAATGCGTATCATTTATCTTGTCTAAACGACACCATATAAATATTCAGGCTCACCTTCGCATTGTTTCAGCTACGGTACTTCCATAATCTTTCACATAAAGCACGTAAATATAAATAGGATATTAAAATGAACAAACATATTACTTATTCAGCGGTTTTTAAAGGCGGGTTATGAATGAATATATGATGAAATTAATATATCGTTGTTAGTTTGATACCCAGTTCATACACGTAATCATTAAAGTTTCATCATTTACTTAACCTTTTCTAACTATATTGGCGTCGGCTTCCAGTCTGACCGGATCCAAATGAATACCAGTATTTTACATGGAGCGACTGCCTATCTGACCTCCACAACCCAGTAAGTGGGTAACACAATATCACTTGGTGTAGCTGCAGCGGTGAGGTTTTTTGAAAACTCAGGTGTTTGATAAATTGTGTTGAGGATTTTTACAGTGAATAACGATGCGTTAGTTTTATCGATCAAATTATGTATACGCCATCAACATTCAAGGAGAGGGGTTTGGGAACAATATTTTAAATAAAACCAATCACGTTCGAGAGATTAGTACCTATATTAATGCTCTGCCCATGTTAAAAATCTTCGTTCCACCAACAATCGACTTCTACGATGTCCTCACCGTTCTGGCTTCATTAATTCTTCTTACTTTGTCCAGGCGGTTTATCAATGGAACGCACTCCCTCTGGACACCAGGATAGCAATCAGTCGGTTATCTTTTAAAGTGAAGACACGTGAGCATATCCGTCAGAAGTTGGGCGAAACATCCCAGCGTTGATTTGCTATATTCGTTTTCTCCTCTAACGATCGTTATTTCTGCTGATAAAGTTTATTTTGTTTATATATATGTATGTATGTATGTATTGGTATTTATTCTTGTATTTTTTAGTTATTTCCGAGCTATCTATCCCGTATATTGCACCTGCCATGTTTTGTCTCTGCATCACCCTAAGGTTGACTGGCAGAAAATGCCTCAGGCATTAAGTCCTCCTTTGTACAGTATTTTTTTACTTGTGCATAAAGTTTTAATAAATAATAAAAATTAATAAATTAGTATGACACTGCGTGTAGTAATGTTTCTTGCCTCGTTATGTCCTTGGACTGCATTTAATGGAGTAGGAGTTCACAACCCTTGGTAAAGTCAATAAGTCAAATAAGCCATTAAAATTTGTAAAATCTGAATAAAAAGCCTTTGTAGGTACTTGGCAAATAACAAAAAACTGCTCAATCTGCCTAACAAGATATAAACGCCCACGACTGTATTTAAATAATGATTATTTACAGGGTTGCCATAAGCTCCATATTTTACAGATTAGTATTCAGATAATGCCAAATTGCTGGCGATAAGGCAGCCCTACCTAACATGGGACTTCAACACAACTGGCGAAATATGGTTGTAGCTACTATCAGGCTCTGCCTACCCTCTCGGGCGTGGTGTTACTTTACGTTAATCAGAACTGCTTACCATCTTGTTTTTTTGAAGGGTGGCTTATTCTTGCTGGTTAATCCACTGGATTTAATGCACACTCATAAGACTTGATGGGTTGCATAGTACACAGGGTCAAATTGAATTATCTAGCGAAACTCCGCAGACGTGATGGCTATCGATATCTAAACATAACCAAATAAAAAAGAAATAAATTTGATGAGGTTTTTTTTTGGGGTCCTTTACCACAAGTAGTGTAGTTACTTGAAATATTAGTTAAAAAAATCAGTATTTGTGTAAACTTCAGTTTCCTTTAGTTTTCTTTTTATTTTATGAGTATCGACATCTAAACACTATAAAACAAAAAAACTGATTTACTGAACTCATGCTTCAAGTAACAATACCAACACAGTCGTTGACACCAAAACAAAACAACATCAATATTTTATCTATTTTATTTTTGTGTTTAGATATCAATACCAATCAAGCCTGCGGAGTTTCGCTAGCTAATTTAATTTGACTCTGTATATTTATATAATCAATTTAGGGTGTCGTATATCGTAATTCTGGGGTCTACCGGGTGCCGCTAGCAACACGGCGGAGGTGCGTGTGTTCGGGTCCAATCCGGGGCGCTTTCAAACTATACTATTAATAGAACCAAACTACTGTCTTCTTCACACTTACCTACGACATTTTAAGGCGCCTAAACAGGCGCGACGCGACTCTAGTAGAACAATTACTACAAAAATTTCATGGCAATTTTTCTACAAGAGTCGCGTCGCGTCTCTCTGTGCGAGACTTTAATACAGCCATAGATATAGATCTATGAGCATATTCTTGCACGTAAATGGCACACTATTAAAATGCCCACAATCTCCCAGTCCTTGACATCACTTTACGACGTCCCTAAACCCGGTTAGATTAGCTGCCTATGATTATTTTATAGAGGTAATAAGTAGTGAACGAAAGAGGTTAATATGACGCTGACGTAATAGTTGTTCTGCTATTATAGGCACAGAAAATAGTGATACGATTACGTGCCATTTATTGGAAAATAGTAGCAATAATAAGAGCAGCAGTGGTCTGATAGTTACTATATTCATTAGGGTCAATATTTTACACGACAGTAAATGGTCAGTTGTCAATTGTCAATTTGTCAATTCGTCCCCATTGCGGTTTTGTATTGACTCAATACAAAACCGCAATGGGGACGAATTATACAAAACCGCAATGGGGACGAATTGACAAATTGACAATTTTGACAACTGTCAAAATGGCGCTGTCGCCATGTCGTAGCTAGTTCCCACCACAAGCTAATAATATAATGCGTGAGGTGGAGTTATTTTATTTTTCCGAAAATGACGCGTTAATGTGTTCCTAAGTACTTCTAAATTGGAGTCCTCCTTTTCCCGAAAGATCCTAAAATTAGAAGATTGTGGTTTAAAGCTATTCGGAGAGATTTTTTAAATTAAACAAAGTTCGTGGTTCTGTCGGAATCATTTTGAAGAAAGTGATTACGAGGAAATATTTAAGGTTTAAAATTCTGACACTTTCCATGCCAAATACTTGATTTATAATATTGAAATCACTGAAAATAACGAAATAATGAAATAAAACTAAACTCATGAATGAACACTAAATGGAACGAATAAATGAAATGTCAAATTTATTGTAGGCCGTAGCGACCTAGCTATGATCACGCGCATCTACAATTATTAGCTTTGCCCGAACTTCCCCATTATGCTTAATTAAATCGGTGTCAGACATGTGTAAATATGATTATTCACACAGGCCAGTGTATACATAATTATACAGGGTGTTTGGCGCATGGACTGACACAATTTTTTGTGGAGTTGGGAGGGTCATTTGTGAAGTTGCACCCAAAAACCCCATGTCCTAAGTGTCACGGTTATTAAGATATGATGTTTTTTGATGTTTTCCCAAAATTGCCCGGAATCTAGCCTTTAAATCGTCATTACTTTTTTATTTATGGTTGCAAGTGCACGAAATAACTTTTATTGTATTCTGCAATGTATTCTTATTCTAAATAAGTCATTGTTTGATGCAATTGATCTGTAACTGTAAATACTTATGTGCTTCCAAAAACAATAAAGTAATGACGATTTAAAGGCAAGATTTCGGGTAATTTTGGGAAAAAAGTAAAAAAATCATATACACACACTTACACACACGCACACACACACACTACACACACTTAGGACTTGGAGTCTTTGGGTGAAACCTCTCAAATGACCCTCCCAATCCCCCGAAAAATTGTGTCGATCCATGCGCCAAACACCCTGTATACGTCGTCCAATATCATCATCATCACCTGCCTAGCCATTTTCCAACTATGTTGTGGTCGGCTTCCAGTCTAACCAGATGCAGCTGAATACCAGTATTTTTCATGGAGCGACTGCCTATCTGATCTCGACAACCCAGTTCCTGGGTAATACGATACCCCTTGGTAAGACTGGTTGTCAGACTTCCGGGCTTCTGACGACCCGTAACGACTGCCGAAGATCCACGAATGACAGCCGGGACCAACGGCTTAACGTGCTTTTCCGAGGCATGGAGGGGTCTTAAATGATAAATGATAAATGATTTTATTTCTGTAAGTAGGTTTGCACAAACACTTTTACACGTCAATCATGTTTTTTAAACTAGGGTCGGCGTTTCTTATCTGACTACTCTGAGAAGAAAGGCCGAAACAAACTCAGAGGTCACAGTCTCTTTTAAAGTCCAGACATAATCTTGGTCAGTTCATGCGAAAACCATGCAGATTGGTATCTGAAATGGTCTTTTGAGGAAAGAACCACACAGTTTGAGTGGAACTGTCCAGTCAGTGCACGCATTTGTCAGTAATCGTGCAGCTCGACTCAGGACTTAAGGAGCTGGTTTCCGCAGGGGGCGTGGTTTCCGCAGGGGGCGCTCCACGGTGGATGCCATCATGCGCGTGCGAGCCCTCACGACGGGGGATGCTGTGGCCCGGGGTGGGGTCGTCTTGGCGGTGTCTCTAGACATCGCCAATGCCTTCAATACCCTGCCCTGGAGTTGCATCCGGGAGGCATTCCGGTATCACCGGATGCCGACCTATCTCTGTCGTGTAGTCGAGGCCTACTTGGCGGATAGAGCAGTTATCTACCCCGGTCACCAGGGAGAATGGAACCGGCGAGAGATGTCGTGCGGTGTCCCACAGGGATCGGTCCTGGGGCCGCATCTGTGGGACATCGGGTACGACTGGGTGCTGCGCGCCGACCTCCCTAGTGGCGTCAGCGTGGTGTGCTACGCTGACGACACGCTGGTCCTGGCGCAGGGGAGGTCGCACCAGGCGGCGGCCGAACTCATGACACGCGGGGGTTGCGACAGTCGTTGAGAGGATCCGGCAATTGGGACTCGAAGTGGCCTTGCACAAGTCCGAGGCCATGTGTTTTCATGGTCCTCGGAACGCGCCACTGTCGGGTTCCCAAATAACGGTAGGAGGGGTTCACATCGGCGTCGAGTCGACGATGAAGTACCTGGGACTCGTCCTCGACAGCCGGTGGAACTTCGTCGAGCACTTCCGACGTTTGGCTCCCAGACTGCAGCGGGCCGGGGCTGCTTTGAAGCGGCTCTTGCCCAATCTGGGGGGGCCAAACGCCTCCTGCCGGAGGCTCTACGCGGGGGTCGTGCGGTCCATGGCCCTTTACGGGGCACCGGTGTGGGCGCTTTCGCTAAGGCTCCGGCCAGCCCGCCGGTTGAAAGCGTCCCAAAGGGTCATGGCCATCCGGATGGTACGGGGATACCGCACGGTCTCCTGCGAGGCGGCGAGCCTCCTTGCCGGATTGCCGCCGTGGGATCTGGAGGCAAAGGTCCTCGCGCACGTTTGGGAGTGGCGCGAGGAGGCGAAACGCCGGGGCGTAACTCCGCTGCCGCGAGTAATCACGGCACAGCGGACAGAGCTCCGGCGGGATCTCATGGCGGCATGGAGAGTGCGACTGTCGCAACCCAGCGCAGGGCACGCCACAATTGCGGCGGTAAGACCCCTCTTTGAGGAGTGGCTTGAGAGGCGCCACGGCGTCCTCACCTTCCGCCTGACGCAGGTCCTCACCGGACATGGCTGTTTCGGGAGGTTCCTGTTTCGTATAAGGCGGGAGGAAACGCCCGGGTGTTACCATTGTGTGGATCGACCGGAGGACACGGTGGAGCATACGGTGGAGGTCTGCCCGGCTTGGGCGGAGCACCGCCGTGTCCTCGTGGCGGCGATCGGCGGCGGCGACCTCTCGCGTCCGGCCCTGGTTCAGGCCATGGTACGGAGCGAGAGGGAATGGGAAGCCGTCACCTCCTTCTGCGAAGCAGTAATGCTCGCGAAGGAGGAGGCGGAGCGCGAGAGGGAGAGGCAATCACTGCGCCCTCGCGCCCCTAGCCGCCGCAGGAGGAGGAGACACCCTGGGCGTCGGGAGTCGATTGCCGACTCCCGGCCACCGTAGGCGCGGGCTTGCGGACGGCGAGCAATGGGCAGCTCGCCGTCCGGTAAGGACCAGGCCCGGGTCGACGGCGCGTCGTGTTCCACGCGCGCCTCAAAGAGATGTCAGCACCATTGACGGGGTCCGATAGGACCGATGCCTGCCGGGGTCGCGGATTGTTCGAAAGAGTTACCGTGGCCCTGGCGCACAGGCAACTGAAGGAACATGGGTGGGTTTTAGTCAGTAAGAGTCTGACACGCCCTTCCGCTCCGCCCAGAGCGGGAGACGTCATTTGATGATTTCCCACCCAAAAAAAAAAAAAAAAAAAAAAAAAAAAAAAAAAAAAAAAAAAAAAAAAAAAAAAAAAAGGACTTAAGGAGCTCAAAGATTCGACGAACAATACCAAAGAAAGGACATTTGGGTAGGCCGCATAAACTACTTAAACTGCCAGACCAAGAATAAAACTGAAAAAAATGACCCACATAGTCCTCATATTCACAATAATGAAAATAACATAATACTTTTTATAGTAAATATTCATGTCTAAAAAGAGTTAGCAAACTACAATCAACATTCACCGTGTAAATTTATTGGAGCAGCTCAATCCCAAGCCTTTTTGTCCTCAATATAGTCTTTCACAGTATAGTAGGCTTTCTGGCATAATTTCCGCTTTATAAAAGATTTGAATTTATTAAAGCTTAGATCTTGAATGTGGCTAGGAAGTTTATTATAAAAACGTATACATTGGCATCTAAAGGAGCCACCAATTTTCTTGAGCCTGGTTGTAGGAACAAGTAATTTGTGTTTGTTCCTAGTATTTATATTGTGGATGTCTTGATATATAAAGATGGTCACTCATCCATGGATCAACCGCGGCAAGCGTATCTTAACCAGATCGAAGTCAAAGTCAAAGTCAAAGTCAAAGTCAAAGTTTTTATTTGTAAAACATAGGTGGGTGTAAAAACAGGTGTTGTAAATAAAATATGTATACGTACACTATGTTTTGCCGTTGACGGCGTACAAAAATCAATAAAGTAGGTATCTAAACTTAGGTAGGTATGTAACAAAATTAAATTTCGTTAAAATTAAATGACATAAAACTTATGCTAAAACCAAGTTAACAATTACGCATACAAAATTTGTACAAAATTAAAGTATTAGAATAACATCATTTTGAACATTTTATTATATATTTAGAGGGTGACAAATATAACATAATCAGCATTTAACTATCTCTAACTCTTAATGCACATATTTATCCTAATAATTTGTATTATCGGTTAGATATTCATTAACTGAATAATAAGCCTTCTGCGCTAAGAAACTGTTTAAATGTTTTTTAAAATTAATCAAATCGCGTTCGTCTCTAATAGGCTTCGGTATTTTGTTATACATTCTGGGTGCCATGCCTAGAAAACTTTTTGTGTAAAATGCTGTGTTGTGTGTATTAGCACAAATCTCATTGTTGCGACGTTTCGACTTCAGTATTACAAATAGATGTAAGTTTGATTTCACGAATACTGCTGTCTCATAAATATATAAACATGGCAGGGTTAGCAACTTGTACTTTTTAAAAAATGGCAAGCAACTGTCAGTTGATTTTAGCTGGAAGACAGATCGTAAACATTTCTTCTGCGCCTTAAATGCGATGAGTTTGTCTGTAGAATTTCCCCAGTATATAATTCCAAAGCGTAGAGTAGATGTTACGTAGGCATTGTACGCTACTAGGACGACGGACTCATTTACAATCTTTCTCAAGTTATAGAGTGCATAAGAGTATTGATTTAACTTTTTGCAGATAATTTCGATGTGAGACTTCCAAGATAGATGACTATCCAAATGCATTCCCAAGAACCTGGCATTACTGGTGTTAGCTATTATTGTATTTTCATGGATGACATTTAATTGTGTTCGATTTGTTCGTTGATAAAATGACATTATTTTTGTTTTCTCTAAGTTTATTTTTAATTTATTTATTTTTAACCAATTAATAATATAATGTAGGGAACTGTTTATATCATTTTCATATGTTTTTATGTCTTTACATGGAACTATTACTGTACTATCATCGGCAAATAGAATTGTTTGATGTTCAGTGCATTTTGGTAAATCATTTATATAGATAATGAATAGCAGGGGCCCAAGGACACTCCCTTGAGGAACCCCACATATTGTTGATCTAGTTGGAGACATGTACGCAATTTCTACTTTTGTCTTTGGACAAATCCTATTTATGACAGTCACTTGTTTTCTGCCCGTTAAGTATGCTTCAATCAATTTTAACATGTTGCCTCTAATACCATAGCGTTCTAACTTGCTTAATAATATATTATGGTCTACATGATCAAATGCTTTTGACAAATCCATTAGTAGTGCTGCAATAGGTATTTTTTTGTCAACATTCAAAACAATTTTAGAGAACAACTCATAGACTGCTTTGTTTATAGTTCTATTTTTCCGAAATCCATATTGTTCCGTTGCAAGTATATTATTTGATTCAAGAAAAGAATATAGGGAATTATAGATAACCTTTTCAGACACTTTAGACAGTATTGGAATTAAAGCTATTGGGCGGTAATTTGAGATGTTTGTTTTTTCGCCTTTCTTGTGTAGTGGTTTAATTAATGACATTTTCAGCTTACTTGGGAAGTGTCCATTTTCTATACATAAATTAATTATATAGCTTAGCACTGGAGCAATATTGTTTGCTACAAGTTTTAGGATATTAGTTGTAATGCCGTCGTAACCGGCGCTATTTGTGTTTTTCAATGAATTAATGACTTTGAATATTTCGAACGGATCAGTTGGTGCTATAAACATGGATTTCGGATAATGATTGATGTTTGAAAAACTACTACTATTGTTATTTTTAGTCCTACTCGTTTGTTCAACTACATCTACATAATAATCATTAAATGCTGTAGCCATTCCTATAGGTTCATCTATTACTTTATCATTAATATGTATTTTGTGCAAGGATTCGGAAGGAAAGTTTGATCTGCATTTTTTTATAACTTGCCACGTAGCTTTAGTTTTGTTATCAGCATTATTTATAAGATAATTGTTTTGAGCTCTTTGGGTCAAGTAAATAACTTTTTTGAGTCGTTTCGAGTATTGTTTTAATAATTGTTTATTTTCAATAGAAGGTGATTTTCTATATTGCCAAAGTATGTCTCTTTTCCGTTTACTGCAAGTTCTAATGCCTTTAGAAATCCATTTGGGAGATTGTCGACTCAAGATCTTCTTCTTTACAGTAGGGAAACACAAGTCATAAAAAAGTTTAAATAAATCATGAAATGAGTTGAAAGCCATTTCGGGATCGGCACTATTAATTACCTCATCAAAGCTAAGTTTACGCATGCAATCTACAAACTTTTCTTTGTTTTCAGAGCTGTAGTCTCGACTAATTATATACCAGTGATCAATCGTACAAGTTTTTTTGACTGGACATTTAAAGAGCTGGGCGGTGTGATCAGACAAAGCTAAGTCTAAAATTTCTCCTCGACCACCTTTGACATTATGCATGATATTGTCAATGCATTTACCGCTGGCCACACGTGTAGGTTTATTAATACTTGGTTTTATATTGTGGTTTAAAAGTAGATGCTGAAATTCTGTAGATAATCTTGTATTTTGAAGTATATCAATATTAAAGTCACCGCATAATAAAACCTTTTTGCCAATGTTTCGGCTACATAAGTAAAGTATACGATCTAGTTTTTCAAAGAACACGGCTGTAGTATTTTTGGTGTATTTTGGAGGCCTGTAAATACAAATAACAATCACTTGATGGACCATTAGCTCAACGGCACAACATTCTATAACGCTGGAAACACAAAATTCTTTGATATCTATAATTTTGTACTCATGACTAGGGTTTATCAGTATACAAGAACCTCCGTTCCTGGTGTTTCTTGTTGAATATGTGGCAAGTTTATAATTCAGTAAATGTAATTGTGTGATATCGTCTTCTTTCATGTTATGTTCAGTTATACAAATAATATCTACTAATGTTTCTTGTTGTAAAAGTTCATCTAAATGTAAACCTAATTGGTCTGTCTTTCCTATTAGACCGTTAATGTTCTGATGTAAGATAAATATGTGCTTATACACGAAAAAAATCCTTATGAACATAATTTTTTGTAACATCAAGCTTTACCCCAGTGTTTCTGTTTACACAACTTGCCTGTGGAGTAATACAACCATATGTAGATCGATCACTTCTTACTTCTACATCGGTATTACATGCGCTAATTTTTACACAATAATCAATATTTTCAATCAATGAAATTACATTTTCAAAAATAACTCTCAGTCCTCTGTTATTTATTGTCCCCGATTGCCTGTGAAACATACTATAATCTGCTGTTAAATTTAGGTTCGAATCGAAATGGTATGCATATTTATGGTTACATAGATCAAGATAGATTAAATTATTAAATGTTTCAATTCTGCAATTATACATATTAAAGTGATAACCAAGTTTGTAGGTAGGAAAGCACAAAATAATATTTGTGTGTTTAATGTTTTGTAATAAGTTTCGTATGTAAAAAATTATCTCAAAGTAGTCTTTCGTTGTTTTAAAGTCTGCTTCTCCTATTAAGATAATACAAAAATCTTTTAAAGTAAAGTCACTTAACTTTTTTTCCAAATCATAGAGCAGATGTTTGATGTCTCCGTCAGTTCTGAGGTAGTGAAAAATGTCATACTTTTCCTTTAGAACATTTTGTGCCACCGATAAAACCTTGTTCTTGTTGTCGGTACTCAGTAGGCAGATTTTATTCTTGGTTGGAGAAAGTGCCCGCTGAGTATGAGTCTTGATACTTTTGGTCTGACTCGTGATTCCGTTCTTGCCATACTTATCTACAGGCGGCTGTTCATTTTTTGATCCAGTCTCATTAAGGTTTTTCTCTGCATTAGTTGGGTCCATCTTGCAGCATTTTGAGGGTTTCTTTGGGTATTGACGGAACAGTTTAGTTTCTTCATTGTCGCAAGAAGAAGGTGTAGACATACACGGTTTTAGACTTTTGTTTATGTTATTACTTTTAGCCTTTTTTTCCGATAGTGTGGTCTTTGTGAAATTTTCGGTGAAAGTAGAATTTTTAAGCTTTGTTATTAATTCGCAGCATTTTTTCAGTTCATCTTTTAATTCTTTTATTTCAATATGCATGCTATCCATTTCGCTATGGGCTGACAATAGTTTAGAGTTTAATGCTCCTATCTGTCCTTGTAGTTCTTCGCAGCAACTGTTAGCGCCACCTAGTGACGTATTGGCTAAGCTGAACATTGTTGCGTCAAGAGATCCAGTAATAGTGTCGTTCATAGAGATCGTTCTTCGTTTTTTTCGAAAAGTAATATTATTTTCTGAATCCATTTTTATTTTATAATAATGAATGTTGAAGTTCGGTTATCTACTACAACTCAATCAATTTCATAATTTTAAATCTTACAAAAAGAGAATGCAGATTGCGGGGCGCGAACTTACAACGACGTATTTTCCATGTCAAGCACAGTTTTCATGAGTTGAACTGGTAGATGACAATTATTACGAAATAGGTCTTCTCGTATAGAAATAAAGAACAAAAATAAAGTTCGTTAGACGCGTCTATTTTCGAATTCATAATTTCGCATGCGCGCGCAATTGATCGACCCGTACGGCCGTTATTAGTTAGCCACGAGCCCCTCAGCCATAAGATTACGTGTATAGGCACAAATTAAGATTGTCTGTTTACGTAATAAAACATACATATCATCACGCCTGTAAACCCTGAAGGATTAGGCAGAGGTGCACCTATAGTACACCTGACGTTTTCATACTAATGGTGTTCTGAATCTAACTTCGTTTTAATTATCATGCAGTATTCATCGTTCCTCTATTATTTATTTAAATATTTACACACACTATAAAACTGATTTCCATCCGTAAAACGTCCTCGTAACATAGGGTCCAGTTGAAAACCAGCGTCAGGCACTAGTTGTCCGGCATTTATGCTGAACTGGGGTCTATTTGGCGCAACCGTGAGGCACACAATACTGTTTTTTTTTTTTGTGTGGATAATGTGTGCCTTAACCTGCGGGGTAATAACGTAACACACTAACAGTATGAATGGGTTTAATTTTGACAGTTCAACAACATTCATTGCGTTATTTACGTTGTTGAGCAGACTAATTTTTCGAACATATGAAGCAATGGATTAGCAATAGGCTTCAAAATGATTCAGATTGTGATAGATAATGTGTTACGTAATTAGGGTGCTGGGACAAATATTTTTTTTTCTTTCTTTCTTACATTGGGTACTAGAACATATCCTTGAGGTAGTGAAATAATCCTTATGATACTAAGGATTATATCACTACCTCAGGATAAGTTCCAGCTAACATTTCCGACAGATAAAACTTACTTTTTCTATTTCTCTTGACAGTGTACACTGTGAAGCAATACAAGAGCAACTACTTTTTAATATTTGTAAAATCAATAGATCTCAAATTGTTTTGGATTACGAAAACAAATTGCTTCAGTAAAGCCTTGAAATTTCAATAATCTAGAACTGAATTGAATTTGATTTTTTATTGAATTTACCTCCTTTTAACCTAGACCCTAGGTAAGTAGTAAAAAATCAAGAAAAATTAATTGACACGCACGCGCTCACGCGGCGGCCTTCATCACTTTGACGATGAAATTTAATTTCATGTTACAGATTCATCTTATGAAAGATTTTTTCTTACAGATACGACTATATGAAAAGTGGAATGGAAACCTTTTGCTGAATTTAAATTCGCAGCTTTGTAATCATATAGCAATAAACCAAATTGTATGACGAAATGAAATAGCTGTAAGTTTCAGAAAGGGATTGGTGTTAAGGAGTAAGCGAAAATTAAGTTGTGAATTTGACAATCGTTGTAACTTGAATAGTCTAGGTTTATGATTGGGCTGTTACCTCCCTTTTCATGTACAGAAAAATAAAAAATAAAGTTAAAGGGGATGCGCTAAGGTAGCCCACGAAATTCGAATTTACTTACATTTTTTGCAATTTGCAGGTTAGTGTCAGGTTGTATGTTGATTAAAATATGATTCGCGGCCGTAACAAATATGGTTTTACAGAATTTTAATCATTAGAATCAGCAATACAACTCCTTAAGTTAGAATTGGCGTCGAATGTCATGATTTCATGAAATAGTCATTCAATACAGTAATATGAACTTAGAGAGATGCATTGCTGATTGTAATGATTATAATTCTGTAAAGCCATATTTGTTACCATCACGAATCATACTTTAATCAAAATACAACCTGACAGTGACCTGCAAATTGCAAAAAACGTAAGAAAATTTGAATTTCGCGGGCTACCCTGAAGGTTCCGCCTTGATGGACCAGTAAGAGGTAGGTACACATAATTAAAACATAATTTCGTCTATGTTTATTTAAATTAAAATGAGGTCATGCACTAAGTCTAACTAAAATGTTGATTTTTACCTTTAGTCAGTATTGACAAACCACTTATGATCGCAAAACTGTAAAATGAAAGCTTTGGTGTACCACCACGAAACATAAGCTACACACATATTCGGCTCGGCATGATTCGGCACAGCCGGGCGTCAAAATTGAATATAATATGTAAATATATGTTTGGAAAAAAGCCGCTCGGATAGTGCCGACTCGACCCCAACATGATTAAGCGAAGGTAGATACCGATCGAACGTTTGCCGATCGGCACGTGCCGAATGAAAGCCGAATATGTGTAGTAATTGCTTCGGGTGACCTTTTTTGGCAATACCTACTGCCGAATCAAATGTGCCAACCTGCATACGTTTGCAACTACACACCCTTACGGGAAACTGTGCCCAATCAATGGTGTGATTTCGCATTCGAAGTCTAACCTAATAGAAATATTTAATCACGAAGTGCGAAGTGAAATTTTCCCCGGAGACAGAAATAGATAACGTTACCTAGTTGCCAGTGACTCGTTCGAATAATATTGCTAGTCTAGTGACTTCGTGGCGGCCATTGTGTTGTCATCTGGAAGACAGAATACCCTCATTTTAATGATTTCCAATACCAACTATTGACAATAGACAGGGAAATAAATGGAGTAGTTACCTGCCCCAAAGATGTCAATAAAATGCTTGTGTTATTTTTTGCTCTTGGCACAAAATTTTCGTTTCTTAAAATTATGCTATTGAATATGGTAAAATTTTTCGTAACAAAATTAAACAACAACAAAAAAATTTACAAATCATGTAAAACCTGCAATAAATTCAATTTAGATAAGTCAAACATTTACATAATCGATCTAAATAACTCGATCAACGTTAGAAAATTGCTATGTAAACAAATTCGATCTACGACTAATTATGTGAATCATAAAACTTTAACAATATACGCATGTGTACATAATAATTACATTCATATTTCATTGTAGTAGTACTGAAAAAAGGTTAAAATATGTCTTGGAAAAGTGTTTATGACATGAACAGTGAGTGCAGAGGCCGACTAGCAATAAATCCTTGATTCCTTATAGATTTTGTTTTAATTTAAGATAAAAAATCTGATCTAGCATTTACCAAATTAGCAAAAGACTTTCCTATCGGGGAGGGGGGGGGGGGGTGAGTTAAACGGATTTTGGCAAAAGACTAAAAACATATTATAAGTACCAGAAAGAAAGCTTTGAACAGCTGTAATTTAATATCTACTTATAGGCTTATATAACTTAGCGGGTTAACAATAAAAGCTTAAACGATAATTATAGGTACTTAAACTAAAATTGACCCTCAAACACATACATAATACATAAATAAAAACACACATACATAAACACAAACAACAACAAAGCACAAACACATACTCTACAACACACATTGATACATAAATAATTATAATAAAATCGAAGCGAAGTGAAAACTGTAAATGTTTTTTTTAAATCAATTTTTGCGAGTATTGAGATCGATTATAATACAGAAAATATATTTTTTTGAAGTTTTTTTCTGTTTTGTTTGTTTATCTGTTTGTCTGAATATAATATGTTCCCGCATCACGCAAAAACTACCGGATAGATTGTGCTCAAATTTTGCATAGATAATTCTTATAAATCTGGTCAGTCTGTAGGCTATAAATTATCACGCTATTTATTATGGGGCCAATTATTCTATACATTACCGCAAATTGTAAAAACACGAGCCAAAATATTGTAGATAGTTACAGAATTGTCATCACGCTGTACCTTTATGGAGCTAAGCAGTCAACCATGACATAAACAGGGTGGATTTTTGCGATGGGGCAATAAGGGCAGGTACCTTAATCATTTTCGTTACCGGAAACATTTTGATCTACATTCACAGATTTTCAAAAGAAATTACAGTCAGCCAGAAAAACGGAATTACCAAAAAACAAAATTGGGGCCAATCTATCCTGTTTCTTGTAAGGATCAAAAAACCTTATAGACCAACTGAGATTCGAGTACCAGAAAACTCAGAAATCGCAAAAAAAACTTCCCATAAATTTCGTAGGAAATGAGACTGAGATGGGAGAGAACACAATATACCAGTGTTGAGAACAGTCGAATTATTCCATTACTTCACTGGGTTGAATAGGGAACGAAGATAGCAGATAGTTACAGATTTAACCTTTTTAATGATTATCATCCTGCTATACCTTTAAGGAGCTATGCAGTCAATCATGATATAATCTAAGAACGGCTATTTTAGTCATCTTTCAAGAAAAGAAATAGTTTAGCTATTCGACGACTGCTTTGCAAACCTATATTCGATTCCCAACAATAGATAATTATTGGGCTTCCTTTTTTTACATTTTGTTATAGGTACTATTATATTATGATAGTTCGTAAAGCGTACACATAAAAACATAAAGTGTAAGCTTTTTCTGTCATCTTTGGTTATATTAAATAAAAAGCAATACAAATTACTACTGGAGGCTGCGGGTGTGGACCTCAGAACAAGCAGCTTTTCACACGGACAACTGTACGTCTCTTGCTCTCGCGGCACCAGTCCTGACTCTCGTCATATTTTGGCTACTGAGACCAAAACTACAAATGTAGTGTACAGGAAAGTTTTATAAAAATGTGGCTGTTATTTTAGCAAATTGTGGTGTCTAACGACTTCTACGCGAACGAAGTCGTGGGAAGAAACTAGTACAACATAAATTCAGAACAAAAAACATCTGCCACATTATTTTTATAAAAACAAATGCATCTCCATTCCATTCGCTGTTCGTTTCTCACCTCCATTTGCTATTTGTTCATTTCTCTCATTCCGTTGGCGCTCTCTGCAAAAAAAAACAACGGGAGCTCCGACAGCTATTATCTTTATATAAAAGATTCGTTTGTACCTATCTACCAACTAAATACCTAGTATAGTTTAGTTTCCATCATTGTTTCATGTTAGTTACATTTTATTTTAGAGAATGGACTATTAATTTGATTAAGTACAGTGGCTTGTTAAACATGGTAACGCCGAGGCGGATTTTTAGAAGAACTTAAACTGACCTTATTGGTAAAGTCTTTTAATAAAATCAGATAAAACTCGTGATTGGGGCACGTAAATTACCGATGCTGACATATGAAAGAAGTGTGTTAGAGTTGTAACACGTGACGTTATGTCGTTGCTGCGACTGCTTGCTGCTGTTCATGAGAAACTGACGAGAGTTTATGTACGGATATTCCGAGAAAAGTAGGCGCTTCGCGAATCATCGTCTTTCCTCGGAAATACGAACGCACGATGATGATATCTAATGTAGCGTTGTTATAACCAGGGAAATACTTGCCTATTTTGTATTACCGGGATTACAAAATTATAGATTAGCAACTCTATGCATTTCCAAAAAAACTTTCTAAAACTTTTGAGTCGGTAACCCGACAGAGAGAAAACTTCATACAAACTCGCACTTATAGGTGCACTACCACAAAGAACGGCATCACAAAACTTAGAAGCTTCTGAGGGTGGGTTACTTCTGGGGTGCGACATTTGTACTAATTCGGAAACACGAAGATTACCGAAGGATGTACCTTTTTTGGTTTAACCGTAGTCTTATGTCTTGGTCATTTCAAGCCATTCCGATCACGTGATTGTTCAAATCAAATCAAATCAAAATATTTGATTTCACATAAACCAACATGGACACTTATGAAACGTCAGAAGTTAGGTGCACGGTTCCAATTGGTTGTTTCCTATGGAGAAGAGCCGGCAAGAAACTCCACGGTTACTCTTTTAAAAATAAGGGGCTTTTACAATGTTTCAAATTACAGTATTGATAATGGGAGGACAGTGTAGGCCTGGCAACAAGTAACAGGCACTCAACAAAATATAAAAATAAAATATATAAAAAGGTAATATTAAAAAGGTAAGGTATAAGTCCGAAATAGCCAACCCGTATTGAGCAAGTGTGGTGATCAATGCTCGTGCCTTCTCAGTGTGAGAAGAGGCCTTTGCCTTACAGTGGGACAGTAATAGGCTGGTAAGTATTGTTACAGTTAATGAAAAACGTGGCTATACAAATTATGACTTCTGACAACACACAGCCACAGCTGTGTGTTGTCAGAAGTCATAATTTGAGAGAGACTGATGCCATCAATATGAGAAGACATCATTTTCTTAACCTTCCCAATAATCTTTTCCCACATAATAGTGAAAGTAAAACTGAAAAATCGACATTATTTTAGAGTTCAAAGACTTCTCACATTTCCGAAGATAAAGAGCATTGCCACTACCAAAAAAGTATTTTCTTTGCCTTTTTAAAATGCCAATTCTTGTCTTATAAATGCTAAATAATCGCTTAGTTTTACATTCGCAAATCTAACTCTAAAATATGTGATGTTAAAGCAGTCAATGACACTCGATGTTAAAAAAACGTTGAGTTTGTATGTACAGTCGACAGCAGGTCAAGCTACATGAAACTCAAATTTCTCCAAACGATTTTAAACCTTAAAATGTTGAAGGTTAAGTTCAAAATCGAATGAGAAAATCTGTCAGTTTGTGGTAACTTGATGTGCCGACTGTACTTAAACAATAAAGAAACTCAGAAGATACTTTATAAATAAATTATGTATGATTGACTGCCCCGTTGGTCTCGTGGTCACAAATTCAAATTAATTTATTTCGTGAACACAGGGTACATACAGAAGATGTTGTAATAAAATAGATTTGATCCGAGCTGTGTCCCGCCAAAAGGCATATAAAATATCAAAGGTCCTTTTTCTCTTTTTTCTTTTTTTTTTCCTCTCTCTAAAACAGATACATTTTAGCCATTAAAAGTAAAATCACAATAATTATAAATCATGTAAAAATTAGATAAAATGTCAAATTAAATAAAGTAAAAAAAAAGTCAAACGAAAAGACAAACGAAAAATTCCAAAATAAAATTAACAATGTCACTAATTCAATAATACAACAAGACAAGACGACACAATAATTCAAGATTAACAAAATCATTTCGTATGTCACATAACATAAAAACAGATTAGATTTGGACAGGAATTAAAATTAAAATTTGTCATTTAAATATTCGTCAACAGAATAATAAACCTTGTTATTTAACAATTTGAATAGATTTCTTTTAAATTCGTTAATGTTCACACTTGAGGTAACAAGCGCGACAGCTGAGCTTGGGGTCCTGGGTTCGGTTCCCAGGTCGGGCAAAGCGTTATTGGCTTTCCCATTAGAAATTTCTCTCCCCGGAGTTTGGAAGTTGTAACACCCCCGTGCCTCGGAAAGGACTTTATAGCTGTTGGTACTGTGCCTGATATCTCGCCGGTTGTGTTGGAGTGCCGTCCCATCGGACTATGAGAGTGAGGAAAGAATGAGTGCACCTGTGTCTGCGCATACACTTGCGCACATTAATATCTCCCGCGTAGATGGCTAGACTCCATTGAGATTGGCCGCCATGACCGAAATTCGATCGGGAGGACTATTATATGTATGATTTAAGATAAACTTCTAATTCTGGCTATCTGGCAGTCAAACCTTCGAATCAATTTTTCAATCACTTACCATTACTTTTTGATTTCTTAAGATGGTTGATAGTTCTGAAAGGTGTACTGTAATCCTGATTGTGTGTGTCGACAATTATATTACTGCATAAGAGTACTAAAAGAAGGATTAAAACATCCAAATTCAATTCAATTTTTTACCCATACTCTTCTGCAGACAAAAAATTCGATCACTATTTTAACGAACACCCATTCAACGCAGTGGCTACGTTTAATATAAACACTTGTAATGTACACAGTATCGAATAACTCTTTACACCCGACCAGCTTTTACAGTCACCCGTCTCGATAACATTGAAAACTGACTCGATTGTGAATCGAACCGTCGAGCCTTTGTCTCGATTGTGCCGAATATCGATTATTATCCATGCGGCCGTCAAACTTTATGTGGTACAGTTAATTGTGTTTGATTTGTTGTCGTTAATATTCTAATTTAGGTATTCTCTATGTGTTATTTGGATTGCTGAAAATACAGCTTTGTTGCATTACTTGAATTACCTCTATAGGATTTAAAATTTGGGTATTTTGCTGATTGTAGTCAATGGCGGTCCATTTACGACCCTAGTGATTGTGCATGTCGATAATTAATTTGTAAAATATTTTTCAAAGTCTTTGGAAAAAGACACAAACGCGCACACACGATTTATAAACAAATGAATCTGATCAGTTCATGGTCTTTCAAGCATTATTTAACTTTAGATAAACAGACAATTGTGTCGATTGTCTTGTACACCGAACTAAAGTAACTAAATTATCACTAAAATTCCTTACTTTTGGCTATGAGAATCTTAAAGCTATTCTGCAAAAAAATACCTCTAAATTTAAAAATAATGTTGACGCAACTAAAATTTAATTTGGCAATCGCTAATCCACGTGGCACTGGTTTGCCCTACCCCGTGATTTTTTTTAGAGCCATAGGCGCGCATGGGGCGTAGCCCCTTTCGCTTTTTGTATGGAAATATGAAAAATTATTACCTACATGTAGAGTTAAAGGGGGTCGAATATTCATTATTTTTGCGATAGGACACACCATTTTCGAGATACAAGCAAAATAAAATTAATTAAAAGATACAGTAACGTTTTTGCACCTGAAGTTTAGGTGTTGTAGTGAATTTTAGTTCGTGACAACAAATTTTAATCCACACCTTTTTAATCGCGATTAAAAATAGCTAGATTTATTTAGACAACCAAAATTATAAGTGAAAATCGTCAAATTCAGAATAGCAAAGTTGCCATTTTCACTAAACTAATTACTCAGTGCCATCTTAGTGCTGTCAAACTAAAATATAGTTAAGTTGTGTCACTTTAGTCTATTTCAGAATCGAATTTTAAGTCTAGTTTAGAGAATTTTGTGACAAGAGAATCGACACCAATGCCACACAATCATCCATCGATTGCCATCGATGCCATCGATGCATCGCCGATCCATCGATTTGCCATCGATTTTGCTGGGCTAAAAATGCTTGCAGAAAACTAATAATATCTACGTACCTTTCAGTTTACGAGGGTCATTCAATAAATACTTAGCCTACAAAAAGTAAACGAAAATTTTGGAAAAGTGGCAATTTATTTTTCAACATAGTCTCCTTTTAGTTCGATACACTTAGCCCAGCGATGCTCCAACTTTTTTAACCCGTCCGAAAAATAGTTTTTGTCAAACTCTGCAAAATAGGCCTCCGTGGCGGCGATGACCTCCTCATTCGATCCATATCTATTCCCGGCGAGTGATTTTTTCAGATTAGGAAACAGAAAGAAGTCACAAGGGGCCAAATCTGGAGAATACGGTGGATGGGGCAGCAATTCGTAGCGTAATTCGACCAATTTGGCCGTGGCAACGGCAGACGTGTGAACCGGTGCGTTGTCGTGGTGAAACAGCACTTTTTTCTTCGCCAGATGGGGTCGTTTTTTCTTTAATTCGGCGTCGAATCGGCCTAATAAATCGGCATAGTAAAGCCCTGTAATTGTTTTACCCTTCTCGAGGTAATCGATGTAGATCACACCTTGTGAATCCCAGAAAACGGTGGCCATAACTTTTCCGGCCGATTTTACAGTTTTCGCCTTCTTTGGAGCACGTTCCCCGGTCTGGATCCATTGTTTTGATTGCTCCTTGGTCTCTGGTGTGTACCAGTGAATCCAGGTTTCATCGACGGTCACAAAACGACGCAAAAACTCCGCTGGATTCATCTTAAACAGCGCCAAACACGTCTCCGATGTGGTCTCACGGTTGCGCTTGTTTTCTGGTGTGAGTAAACGCGGCACCCATCGCGCCGACAGCTTTCTCATGCCGAGTTCCTCGTGAAGAATATGATGCACTGTTCCTTCTGAAATGCCTACAGTCTCAGCTAGCTCCCGAACCTTCAATCGGCGATCTGCCAATACGAGATCATAGATTTTTTTAATGTTTTCCTCCGTAGCAGCTGTTTTCGGTGCACCTGGACGTGGTTCATCAAAAACCGACGTACGGCCACGTGCAAACTCGTTGAACCAATTCTTGACGGTGGCCATCGATGGAGAAGAGTCACCGTACACAGCATCCAAGCGCTCTTTGATTTCGATGCGCGTTTTCCCTTCCAAAAATAGGAATCGAATCACCGAACGATATTGCTCTTTTTCCATTTTTGTAAAACCGATCGACACGTTCGCTTCCATAAGTTGTCAAATTAAAACAAATGAAGGGATTGGAATGAAAATTTGAAAAAAGAATTAAAAAAGAATGTGCTACACTGTGGTAAAACTCTTTTGAAACTACAGCGCCCTCTGGCGATGAGGCTAGGTACTTATTGAATGCACCTCGTAAATAAACATCAGTTTACCAGAGAACCTGAAAATTTATAATCTATAAATTAACCTGTGACCTAAACCTCTACTATGTACTTATGAATACAAACAACTGGAGATAAATGTTCTTTCCCAAAGGGTTAAAAAAGACGATCTCAAACCTCAATATGTCTCTATCATCCAGAAATAGAGAATACAGAGATTTGAATGAACTCATATTGAGTATGCCGAATTGCTGCGATTGTGTTAGACGCGTTAACGGCGGAAATACAGACTACTAATCGTTTCTTTTACGCAAAAAAACCTTTAAACCCTTTTATTTTTATCACAATTTAATGTCAGGATTAACTAATGTGAAAAATCTAGCATAAGCAAAAATCGCGAAAAGCAGAGAGTATTTCGTCGATCTACTCATACGAAAACATTTAATTTAATCAATCTAAATAGACATGTTTATTTAATTTCAATAGGGCAATAAAATATTTTGTTTAAATACATACCTTGAACCCTAGACACTTTTGATGTTTGTGTGATAAGAAATAAAAATGAATGATAAAATATCTGTAATACAAATTACTTATATATCCTTATATCCTTATCCTGAAATATCGTAAAACCAAACCCCAAACCAAGTCCCCAAATGAATCTAAACGTCGTTACCCTAGAATCACTTATAATAGTCAGTTTAGATTCATTTGAGGACTTAGTTTGGGGTTTTGGGGGTTTGAAGTTAAATATATTCGGAATTTAATTAGTTGTTTAGAGTAATTATACTATACATACCTAACTTTCATCGTATAAACATACTTACTTATACTGTAGGTAAGCAAAACATTTTGAATAGCTCATATTATTATTTTCTGCCCAACCTTCACCCAACTACGTAAGGGTCGGCTTCGAGTCTAACCGGATGCAGCTGAATACTTCTATAAAAGTATTTTGGTCAGTCATCACATCAGACAGAGTAGTATCGGTGCTGACTACCCAGGGTATGCCAGTCGTTCATCCAAGTTTCACGACTCATGAGCCCATTTATTTCTAACTTGCGTTTGCCCGCAGCTTCGCCCGCGTGGAGGTCGGATACTATCCCACGGAAACGTACTACTACGTTTAATAGATATTTTTAAAAGGTTAATTCCGTAGAATAGAATAGAATACTCTTTATTATGTACACCATAAAAATTACAGATATAAATGTAGACATTTTACACAGGGTGACACAATGGGTGGTCTTATCGCTAAAAGCGATCCGTAGTACGTTGTTCTCATATAACTCTATTGGTTTACGCGTCGCACTGCAGTAACGCTTCCAGTCGGCGTTATTTTTTCCGACATATTCAACAATAATTATCGTCATACTAGCTTTTGCCCGCGGCTTCGCTCGCGTTAATTTAGAATTTGACAACAAATTCGGGTTGTTCGGGGAAATATAGTTAGGAGGATGAAAAACCGGTCTATCGACACTCTAGATTTATAAAATGTATTAGGTACTTAAATAAAAAAATAAAAAAGCTCTTAACACACCACTAAAGTTTATATAATAATATAATTCAATCATGATTCGAAAGACACGTGGCGCCATCTATTATCATAACAACGTTATTGTTGTTTTCCTCGGGAACAGTACCTTTTTTCGGCATAAAAAGTATCCTATGTCCGTTTCTGTACACCTGACAACGTATATGCAAAATTTCAGGTTGATCGGTTCAGTGGTTTAGGCGAGAAAAGGTAACAAACAAACAAACAAACTTATTTTCGCATTTATAATATTAGTTAGGATTTCAGCCAATTTACACAATTTACGCTTATATTCACCAAACCTTCCTCATTAATCAGTCCGTTCATTGGTGAAAACGGTATCAAAATCCGTACAGTAGTTTATGAGTTTATCGGGGTTCAGACAGACAGACAGACATGGCGGGGGGACTTTGTTTTATATAAATCATCCCCTATTTTACCCCCTTTTTTTTTTTTTTTTTTTGGGTGGGAAATCATCAAATGACGTCTCCCGCTCTGGGCGGAGCGGAAGGGCGTGTCAGACTCTTACTGACTAAAACCCACCCGTGTTCCTTCAGTTGCCTGTGCGCCAGGGCCACGGTAACTCTTTCGAACAATCCGCGACCCCGGCAGGCATCGGTCCTATCGGACCCCGTCAATGGTGCTGACATCTCTTTGAGGCGCGCGTGGAACACGACGCGCCGTCGACCCGGGCCTGGTCCTTACCGGACGGCGAGCTGCCCATTACTCGCCGTCCGCAAGCCCGCGCCTACGGTGGCCGGGAGTCGGCAATCGACTCCCGACGCCCAGGGTGTCTCCTCCTCCTGCGGCGGCTAGGGGCGCGAGGGCGTAGAGATTGCCTCTCCCTCTCGCGCTCCGCCTCCTCCTTCGCGAGCATTACTTTACATTACATTACTTTACATTACTTCGCAGAAGGAGGTGACGGCTTCCCATTCCCTCTCGCTCCGTACCATGGCCTGAACCAGGGCCGGACGCGAGAGGTGGCCGCCGCCGATCGCCGCCACGAGGACACGGCGGTGCTCCGCCCAAGCCGGGCAGACCTCCACCGTATGCTCCACCGTGTCCTCCGGTCGATCCACACAATGGTAACACCCGGGCGTTTCCTCCCGCCTTATTCGAAACAGGAACCTCCCGAAACATCCATGTCCGGTGAGGACCTGCGTCAGGCGGAAGGTGAGGACGCCGTGGCGCCTCTCAAGCCACTCCTCAAAGAGGGGTCTTACCGCCGCAATTGTGGCGTGCCCTGCGCTGGGTTGCGACAGTCGCACTCTCCATGCCGCCATGAGATCCCGCCGGAGCTCTGTCCGCTGTGCCGTGATTTCTCGCGGCAGCGGAGTTACGCCCCGGCGTTTCGCCTCCTCGCGCCACTCCCAAACGTGCGCGAGGACCTTTGCCTCCAGATCCCACGGCGGCAATCCGGCAAGGAGGCTCGCCGCCTCGCAGGAGACCGTGCGGTATCCCCGTACCATCCGGATGGCCATGACCCTTTGGGACGCTTTCAACCGGCGGGCTGGCCGGAGCCTTAGCGAACGCGCCCACACCGGTGCCCCGTAAAGGGCCATGGACCGCACGACCCCCGCGTAGAGCCTCCGGCAGGAGGCGTTTGGCCCCCCCAGATTGGGCAAGAGCCGCTTCAAAGCAGCCCCGGCCCGCTGCAGTCTGGGAGCCAAACGTCGGAAGTGCTCGACGAAGTTCCACCGGCTGTCGAGGACGAGTCCCAGGTACTTCATCGTCGACTCGACGCCGATGTGAACCCCTCCTACCGTTATTTGGGAACCCGACAGTGGCGCGTTCCGAGGACCATGAAAACACATGGCCTCGGACTTGTGCAAGGCCACCTCGAGTCCCAACTGCCGGATCCTCTCAACGACTGTCGCAACCCCGCGTGTCATGAGTTCGGCCGCCGCCTGGTGCGACCTCCCCTGCGCCAGGACCAGCGTGTCGTCAGCGTAGCACACTACGCTGACGCCGCTAGGGAGGTCGGCGCGCAGCACCCAGTCGTAACCGATGTCCCACAGATGCGGCCCCAGGACCGATCCCTGTGGGACACCGCACGACATCTCTCGCCGGTTCCATTCTCCCTGGTGACCGGGGTAAATAACCGCCCTATCCGTCAAATAGGCCTCGACCACACGACAGAGGTAGGTCGGCATCCGGTGATACCGGAGTGCCTCCCTGATGCAACTCCAGGGCAGGGTATTGAAGGCATTGGCGATGTCTAGAGACACCGCCAAGACGACCCCACCCCGGGCCACAGCATCCCCCGTCGTGAGGGCTCGCACGCGCATGATGGCATCCACCGTGGAGCGCCCCCTGCGGAAACCAAACTGGCTGTCCGCCAAATCCGGCCCCACCCGCACCAGCTGCCCGACGAGGCGGTCTGCAATGACTCTTTCAAAGAGCTTGCCCACCTCGTCGAGCAGCACAATGGGCCGGTAAGCGGACGGAGAGTCCGCAGGGCGCCCCGGCTTCTTAATGAGGACCAGTTTCCCCGTCTTCCAACGAAGTGGGAACTGGCCCTCCTCCAAGCATGCGCTTAGGAGCCCTCTTAGTCGAGGCCCGAGAGCCTCCAAGGCCAGGACCCAGGCTTTTCCAGGTAAGCCATCGGGTCCTGGGGCGGTATTCTTGGCACTCAGCCTGCGTACCGCCACTCTCAACTCTACCTCGGTCACCTCAGGAGCAACGTCGTCATCGTCGGGTCTGTGGTCCGCAGTTGGCACCGCAGGAGGCGGAGCCATGGGCGGGGGAGTATGCTCCCCCCGCGAGGGGAACAGAGCGCTCACCACGCCCTCCACGAGCTGGGGCCGGAGACTCTGAGTCAGCGGGGGAGCCCATGGGCGGATTTTCTCCCGCACCACCTTATATGGGCGCCCCCACGGGTCCCTGTTCAGAGTCCCCAGCGACTCCTCACGGGCCAGTCCCCTGGCCCGCAGGATCTCCGCTCGGAGGGCGATCTTCGCCACTCTGTAACCCTCGTACAGCTCCGCCTGAATGGCTTCCGTATCCGGAGGGCGGATACGGAGCCTACGGTGCCTGGTGTACAGGCGCCGCGCGGCAACGCACGCCTCGCGCAGAGACGTTAGTTAGACGCCAGGCGCGTCCGGGCTGGACCCGGGGCATTGCCACGTCACACACTTCGGACATGGCCTCCCGGAACCACTCCGCCTCGAAGCTGATGTCTGCAGGCCTGTCCGGTGATGACACCCAGGCCTGCACGATCGAGGCTTCCAGGAGGAGCTCCCGGTCCAGCTTCTTCAGCGCCCACCGTGGACCACTCGGGGCCTGTCGGACCAGCGCGCTCGAGGTCTGGGCGGAGACGTCAAACCGGATGTACCGGTGGTCGGAGTACGTCTCCACCCCCTCCATGACGCGCCAGTCAATGACACGCGGTGACAGAGCGGGGCTGGCGAACGAGATGTCCACCACTGACTCACCCCGCATCCGCACACACGTGGGGACAGAACCCCGATTTAGGACGACCAGGCCTGTCTCCAGAGCCCAGTCCTCCACCATCCCGCCCCGTATGTCCGTGTACCGGGAACCCCAAGCCGTGTTCTTGGCATTGAAGTCCCCGAGTACGAGCACGGGCAGGGTATGGTATCCGACGACGACGACTCTCAACTCCGCAAGGGAGTTGTGGAACTCGGCGAGAGTTCGGCTCGGGGAGAAGTATACCCCTACCACAACAATCTCCCCGAACCGTGCTGCCACGCAACCCCGTCCCCTCTTGACTGCCTCAAGCGACGGGGTACCGGCGGCGGCCGACGAAATGAGGGTCACTGAGCCGCTCAGGTCCTCCACCCAGTCATCCCTGGGCGGGACAAAGTACGGCTCAGCGACCACGGCGATGTTGATCGACCACTGCGCCATGCTCTGGAGCAACAGATCCTGAGCAGCGGCGCAGTGGTTGATGTTCGCCTGGAGGAGGCGTAATGGGGCCATTATTGGCACTCCATATCAGCCCCCTCCCGAGCCCCCTGTGAGGGCCCTGCCGCGGTGGTTGCGGCAGCTGCGACAGTAGGGGCGGCAGCGGCGGCGGCAGTGGCGGCGGGTGCGGCGGTGACGGCGGTGGCGGAGGGCTTGCCCCTGCCCCTGGCTTTGGTTGGTGGAGCGCAGGCCTTACTCCCAGCCCGGTGATCGGCCGGCTTGCCAGCTGCCGCACATAAAAAGCAGTGCGGCGTGGCATTGCACGAGCCGGCCTTGTGACCGGGCTGACCGCAGCGGAAGCAGTTATTGCTGCGGTCTACCTCCGAGGTGCACTACACTCCCACGTGGTTGCCCACCTGGCAGCGGAAGCACCTCAGAGGTCTGGGTTCCAGTAGTTTCACCTGCGCAGAAACCCAGCCCACCAGGAGCCTTCGGCCCTCCCCGGCAACTTTCCTGGCCGCCGACACGGGGCAGCTCACCGTCACGGCTCGCATCCCCGTGTGGTCAGGACGAATGATGCCCGCTCTCACCTGCTCGGCAGAGCACCCCCCAGTCCTGACGACGGCGGCCACCACCTCAGCCTCCGTCACACAGTCGTCCAGGCCCAGAATGCGCATGTCGATGCACTTGGTGGGCCTGGACACTCGGGCCTCGTCCGCATTTAGGGACGCCCTGAGCCTTTCGGCCAGAGCGTCAGCGGTTGGGCCGCTCGCCGCACCGGGCACCTCCAGCATCCGGGCCCCGGTCGCAGTGACCCTCACCCGGATGCCATTGGTGACGCCTAGCTCCTGCAGGTTCACCGCCGCCCTCGCCTTGGTGAGCACGTCGCGGTAGGACACGCCCTTCTTCTCCGCTTCCGGCTGTAGTGTTATCACTACAGCTGCGGACTTCGGGGCGCGGAGCCTAGCCGCGACGCTTCGCTCCTTGCGCCGCTGCCGCTTCTCCTTTCTTTTGGCCGCCCTCGATGCTTTACCCGCCTTCCGCTTCTCTCCGGCTACTTGCCATTCGCCTTGAGCCGGAGGAGCTTTAGGAGGCGGGGGGGGCGGCCGTCTCGCCGCCGGGGCTGGGGCCCTCGCCGCCTGCGTAGCCACCCCACCCTTCTTGGGCTTGGGCGGTGCCGACTTAGCCAGGGGCGGCTTCGCGAGATCTGGTGCTGGCCCGCCTTTCGACCGCCCTACCGTTACTGGCTTGGCCGCAGCGGCGGCAAACGATGCCTGCCGGCTCGCCGCTAGCGGGGGGCGCAGGACAACGGCCTCCAGAGCGGAAAATCGGCTCTGGAAGGCAGCCAGCTCCCGCCGCACCAGGGTCAGAACCCGGTCCTCTGCAGGCACCGGCACCGGCCGGCCCTGCCCATGCTGCGCCCCCGCCTGTGGCACTTCTCGGGGGCCGGCTGCCCGGAGGCCGGCCAAGTCCGCTCGGAGCTCCTCGTTCTCCTTACGGAGAAGCTCCATAGCGGCTGTCAAGCGGGCGACCTCAGCCCGCATCTCGGACATTTCATTCGACGGAGGCCCAAGGTGGAAGGCCTCCGCTGCCGCCATAATAGAGGCCGTGGCAGTGGGTATGACCTTGTCTTTAGAGGACTGAATCCTCTTCAAGGCCACACCCCTGATCGCAGCTACCACGGCCTCCTCAAATTTGGCCACCCGCTCTAACTTGGAGCCGCCAGCGGCGTTCGCCCCCCCGCTCGACAACTCCGAGAGTGCCGTCCTGCGACCGGCCCCTCCAGGGTCATGGCCCTCCGTGGCGAGCGTCTCGGCTGCTTCGGCCGGCTCGGCTGGACTGGCTCGGCCCGGCTCGCTGTCCTCCTCGGTATTGAGCTCTCTATTTTTTCGCTCATGAACCCCATCCTGCCGAGCTAGTTTTCTGCGAGCAGATTTCCTCCCGCCATCAGAGGACGACCCCTGGCCATCCCCTGGTTTGGGGCGCTTCTTCAGGAACTTTGAGCTCTTCCTAGCAGCCCCCACCACTACGCGCTCCGGGCTCTTGAAAGAGCCCCTCGCGCCCGACGCGGCATCGGACTCCGACCCCGCATCGCTCCTCTCCTCTCCACTACTCTTCTCTGTTGTTATTTTGTTTTTAGAATTTTCCATACTTAATCCCACGAGTATGGGGGATATAAAATGTCATTCCCAGGTTCACCCCCTGTCCCTAAGCAAGTGTTCATTTGTTTCCCAACCAGAGGGTCCACTGGTACTCTGGCTGGGGGTGCGCTAACGACTGATGCGCCACCTACAACTGGAAAGTTGTAGGTGACACTACTCCTCAGCCATTCATACCCTCGCCGCGCACCAGAACTTGATATTAGAGGAATTTTTTATAGAGGTTATCTTCCTCGCGGCCCGGGCGGTTAAGCCAAGACCCTCGACCCCCGTCAAAAGTCAGAGACATGACGTTGACGATCTTCGGGGCTACGAGACTAACGGTGGCAGAAGGAGCAGACTCCTTACTGCCTGCCCGGCGGCAGGGTTAGTGCACACCGAGCCCGCTCTTACTCCGCCGCTGTGCGTCTCTGCTTAACAGAGATACACACGTTGGAGCGTTCCTCCGACAGGATATTAGCGTACGGGCAACAAGACCCCTTAGGCACAGAGTACCTAATGGAGAGTTATTGCCCGCACCCCAGGGTGCACCGTCCCGAAGACTGGCCTTTCCCCCAGACGCATCCAAGGGAAACTCCAGCCCACGGACACACGGGGAGGTTTCCTGTCCTAGCACCCCCCTATTTTACCCCCTTGAGGGTTGATTTTACAAAAAACGCTGAAACAATTATTTTTAAATTTCTTGACAAAAGCATAAATTTAAATTTTGATATCCCTAACTTAAGAAATGCTATATGTCCCATACAAACCTATATCACCCCCGTTTAGTATTATTTTTCAGACAAAAAGTAGCCCACGTCCTTCCCCAGGATGCCATGATAAAATTTATAATATTAGTATGGATGTAGGTTTATACAACACTTTTACACGTCAATAATATTTTAAATACTGTTGTGTAACACACATAAATTGACAATTTATCTCAGTTCATTTCTTTTTGACAGTTCAGCTACATTCATTGCGTTTTTTACGTTGTTGAGTAGACGATTTTTTCGAGCCTATGAAGCATTGGATTAAGAATTTTCTTCAAAACCACCTTCTAGGATGCAATTCGGTGATAATGAGGCCCATCTAATCTTAATTGGCGGCAGTAAGACCTAATCGGACCCTCATGGACAATGTTGTTACATTGCATATTCCATTGTTCATTTCATCCTAACTATCCTAATCCTAATCCTAATCCTAACTTCCTAACTAATATTATAAATGCGAAAGTAAGTTTGTTTGTTTGTTTGTTACCTTTTCACGCCTAAACCACTGACCCGATCATCCTGAAATTTTGCATAGACGTTGTCAGGGGTACAGAAACGGACATAGGGTACCTTTCATCCCGCAAAAAAGTACTGTTCCCGAGGAAAACAACAATAACGTCCTTGTGATAATAGATGGCGCCACGTGTCTTTCGAAACATGATTGAATTATAACCCAAATTGATAGTCCAAGTCTAAATTAACGCGAGCGAAGCCGTGGGCAAAAGCTACTTATTCATAATTCATTTCATTATTCCAATTCATATTCCATTCAACAAAATACCGAAGAGTTGGAAAGAGCTGCCACTTTCTTTGTTTAAAAAAAGACTCCGCACCTTTTTACTGGTGAAAGGTTATTTCTAATATAAGTAAGTTCCTGAATGAAAAAGATTTTTAAGTTAGTGTATTTTTGTGTATCTTTTGCATGCCTACATGGTAAAATATGGCAGAACTTTGCATAATTTTTGTTATCCTTTATACCCATATTTGCCAAATAAAATTATCTTTATCTTAATTGTACATGTGGCATATATGGATTGTTAAATCCGCTGTTTTACAAAACCGCTAGTTGTTTTACAAAACAAGTCCGTTATGTAAAATAGCTGAATGACGTTTAGCGGTTTTACATAACGGAGTTGTTTTGTAAAAACAACTAGCGGTTTTGTAAAACAGCGGATTAGACAATCCATCTACGACATACATATTAGGACACACACGTTGGAACAATTCACTTAGTATGGACGTGTCGCGCGCACGAACCGCGCCTCACTCGCACACGCAACGCGCATTACAAGTCGTGCACACAGCGATCCATTCTCTTCTCTTCCCGCAACGAACACACAGTGTGCTCGTGGCAGCTGCATGGACGATTGCTGTGTTGTTAGATTCGTAATAAATGCGCGGTTCGTGCGCGTGACATGTCCAAGATCTTGTCCAGAAGAGGCGAATTCGCGGCGAAACGTTTCGCGCGAATTAATTCGCGCGTTAGCGAGACAATAGGCGCCAATACATCGCGTCCACAAGCATCGCCCGAATTCAAAATACGCGCGTAAATCGCGTGCACTTCGCCGGACTCTCGACTCGCGCTTTATTCGCGCGTATTGCGCGCGATTCGACATACTAGAGACGCCTTGATGCGTCCAGTTAAAGCGCGAACTCTAGAGCGTGTCCACGTATCGAGGGAAATGGAGTGCCAAAATTTAAGTACGATGCTCGCGCGTTTGCACAGTCCTTCTGGACGCAACGGTCGCGCATGCGACGCGACACGCACGAGAGAATCGCGGTGAATTCGCCCCTTCTGGACAAGCTCTAACTGATGCAATGTAATATAGGACGTATACATAGGTATATCATACATAATCAGCCTATAACGTTCCTACTGCTGGGACACAGGCCTCCTCTTTGTAAGAGTGGGCCGTAATCCACGTCTTCGAATAATTGGTTCTAAAATATGTCGGTTTCCTCACGATGTTTTCCTTCATCGGACATTTAGGACATCGGACGTACCTACTGTAATATTTAATTTCAGTAACGTTTCACATATTATGTGGACAAACCATTATAATAGACAGATGGGTCTGAAAGCATCCTATTAAAGTGAAGTTTAATCATGTATCAGACGAACCTGAAATTTTCCACTCAACAAAGTTAGTTATCGATTGACTAGGTACACAAGCGTCTTGAACACGACTAATTTCTCGTTAGAACGATTTTCTTGGAACACTCTATCTATAAAACGACAAGACAGCTCTAATGACCCGCTGTAAGGACCCGGAGGTTGCTCAATTACGTAATTTCAGGTATTTTGAGTACATAAACATGGTTAGATAGTGGCAAAAGATTGACATGGTGAGACTGGTCCATAAGTTTAAAGTCGTTCAGCGACCTATGGAGAGAGCTATGCTTGTAGTCCCTCTGAAGGATAAAATCCGAAACGAGGTGATCCGCCAGAGACCCAATGTAACCGACCTAGACCAAAGACTAAGCAAGCTGAAGTGGCAATAGGCTGTTCACATCTCTCGCAGAGCCGGCAATCATTAAGGAAAACGAGTCCTGAGTGGAGACCGCGTTTAGCCAAACGTAGTGTGGGACGCCTGCAGGCCAGGTGGAGTGACGACTTGCGAGAGGCGGCTGGCAGCGACTGGATGAGGAGAGCCGAAGATCGGACTCAGTGGCGTTCACTAGGAGAGGCCTACGTCCAGCAGTGGTCGAATATAGGTTGATGATGATGTGGCAAGAGAATAAAGATGGATATGACAGGTGTAATGCTATATAGTATGTTAAAATATATATAAAAAAACATCAATTTGATGCGTGTAACTTGCCGTTACATATTTAAATCTAAGCAAATAACCTCTGGCTAGATATTCGATGAATTGCTTCATAAGTTAATCGCTTTATGGCTTCCATTCAAGGATCACTTCTTCCTTTCTGCTCCTGGACTCCTGGTACCATAAAGTCCAAACTAGCATACTCAGTCGGGGAAACTAAGTTTTTATCCAGTTGACACACTACACTTTTCAAACAACAGTCGAAGAATGACAATAGTGATTTGAGTATACGGACAATTTATGTCCACAACTTGACATCGACTTTTAATTAATGGATTGGTCTACATTCCTTTATGATCATTTTATACATAACCCGTCACTTTACTTGCTCATTGTAATCATAGGCATAATCTTTCATTCTTGGTTCTGAGAAAGGGAACATTACACCAGCGTGTCCTGTAGACGTCATAAAAAATGGCCCATTGTGTGAACGACGTAAATGGAACCGAAACCTGGCTTTGTAGGAACCCTCGTCATGTTTACGGATTTTTGGAGAAATAGACAGAACCTTTAAGAAAGAAAGTACAGAGGAATGGATATTCTTTGAGGTATTGAGACTTTCAGTTGTAGAGGTCTGCAAAGGTTTTGACGAAGACTCTTTTGATCCTTAGGATGTTTATCAAATCGAAAATTTCGAAAGACTGTTTGGTGGAGAATTCTTGAACATGAGTTTGTTTGATTTTGTTAACATTGTTTTTTTTCGTATGCGTTGATTCGTGAAGCAAATGCAGCGAGCAAGATAGTGTCATTCAAGAAACTAGTTATTTATTTATGTTTAACAATAAATTGTCAGTTTCATTACATCAGGTCAGCTTGTAAAAAAATAAAATAACATAACATCACGCCTGTATTCCCCGAAGGGTTAGGCAGAGGTACCTATAGTACACCCACATATCGAAAGGTATGTTTAAGTCCCATGTAGTATGGGGCGAGCATATTGCTATCAACCGGGTGCAAATCCACACTCCGGGCTGCTACTGAGAAATTTCTGATGGAAACACCTAAAAACACTGCCCGACCCGGGAATCGAACCCAGAACCTCATGCTCAACAGTAGTGTTTGCGACCACTAGACCAACGAGGCAGTTCCAACCTTAGATAATTATTTACTAGCTTTTGCCCCTGGCTTCGCCCGCGTGGATGTCGGATATTATCCCGCGGAAACGTGCTACCGAGACAAAAAGTAGCCTATATCCTTCCTCAGCATGCCATCTATATCCTTGCCAAATTTTATCGAAATCCGTTCAGTGGTTTAGGCGTCAAAAGGTAACATACAGACAGAGTTACTTTCGAATTTATAATATTAGTATGGATTAAAACCACATGGCTCACTCAGCAAAGACTATGATTGCATTTTACAAGAATGTTTCAAGAATTAAAAAAATCCGTAAGAGTTACAGGAAATTATGATTTCCTTCGCTGCTACTCGAGAATCGATAGAATTACCTATACACAAGTAAATGTTCTAGAAGCGTTATAAAACGAACAAAAAAATAACATAAATAGGTATTACACAATATTCAAATGATTTACAGTAAAAACAAGACCAAAGCAACTCGGACACAGTTCGAGTTTTTAATTAAAACTTTTATTTACAAATTAATACTAACGAGGCAACTTGAGGCTGAGATAAATCATAACGTCGCGGAGACAGTTTTTGTAACACTTTGACTACAGTTTGTTGATTTGCCTGTTTACATAATATTTTTGTTACAGAATAAAATCCGGAACTTTTAGTAACTAAATAATTAAGACGTTACATAATGCGGCTTCAATATCAGTAGAAAACTTGGCCGGTGTTTCAGGGCCGACCGACCAATCTGTTACATTATTGACAGCCCGGAAACGCCGGGAGGAGGGAACGCCCTAGGAGAACATACAGTGACCTTATTGGTGATGTTCTTCAGAAAGGTCAGGTGCGTAGTACTCGCAACCGGCGTACGAGTATGACCAGATGTACCTATGATCATAGCAGGTGGCGTTCTGTAGTTTCTGCCTACCTCCATGGGAAGAAGGCGTGAGATTATGTATGCATGTATGTATGTATTATTGACAGGTTCGCTCCGTTTGTTCTGTTAATGGTTCCCGACTTCTTCATACATTGCGACCTCTCTATGGGCCAGTTTCTTAATGGATGATTGAGCGATTGATTAATCATTCAACCAATCACAGGAGTTTACGCGCGCCTGATAATTTGGCACATTAATTTTGCGATAATTTTCGTTTGAGAAACTGGCCCTATGCCTCGGAAAACTTATAGGGTTATGACGAATAGGAAGTAAAATCCACTTATCCTGTATAGAAAAGGAACAACCCTCCGATCGGTACTCTAATTGCGTATGAAAAAATATGAAATAAAAATATAAAATATATACACACTATCAAACACAATATGAATAATTTTGAAGCCTATTGCTAATCCATTGCTTCATATGTTCGAAAAATTTGTCTGCTCAACAACGTAAATAACGCTATAAATGTTGTTGAACTGTCAAAATGAGAGTCATTCCTACTGTTAGTGTGTTACGCAATTACCCCGCCGGGTATTGTGTCTGGTGGGCAACTGCCCGACGATTAATGTCGGGGCGTTGTATAATGCTAGTCGCGCGGTAAACTCTGCTTGCGCGGTGCAGAATTTGCGTGACGTCATCGTCAGTGTGATGCGTAGTTCGCATGTGTCGGTGTAGATTCCGCCACAAGCTCATTATGCCTTTGGCACTGGTTTGCATACGAATATGCGGAAATTGACGGTCAGAAAGTCTAATAACCTCAGAATATCAGAGTAATTTTATGAGATTGAAATCACTACATGTAAAATATTGCCATTCAGTCGCATCTGGTTTGACTGGAACCGGTCTCCAATTTAATTCGAGAAAATATGTGAAAGACATTTGGCATAGCTGCCACCAGACATCGTATGTATCCGGAATATAATTGCCGGGACTGATTTACATACAAGACATAATAAACTAAAAAGTTTCTAATACATCTCGGAATTAGAAACTTTAAAATACCTACTTATGTACCTATATTTATAACACAGGAGAAGGACATTGAACTCTTATTATTAGGTAACATAGCATAGGTGAATTAATCTATCTTTAGCTCGAAGAACATCGTAAGGGAAGGTTCATCAATCTATCTTTAGCTCGAAGAACATCGAAAGGGAAGGTTCTCCTAATGCAATCGAACATGTTGTGTAATGTTCTGTAAACCCAAGATAACTAACGATACTTTCAAAAATGTTGAAATAACACCTACGTATTCTTCGACAGTTTCTCATAATATTGATACCAACTTTTTATTTTTTCTACGGTCTTTCAATGAAATAGGTACTTAAGTAAAAACTGTTTTTATATGGATACTGATAGAATGTTCTGTGCGCTGATGGTATGTGGTAGTTACCTATCTAGTCTAGGTACAAAATCAATCAAAATCAAAATATTTTATTTCACATAAACCAACATGGGCACTTATGAAACGTCAGAAGCTAGGTGCACGGTTTCAATTGGTTGTTTCCTATGGAGAAGAGCCGGCAAGAAACTCCACGGTTACTCTTTTAAAAATAAGGGGCTTTTACAATGTTTCAAATTACAGTGTTGATAGGTATGAGAGGACAGTCCGCTACAACACCAAAGGATAGTCATAACGCTGGAGACCACACCCCAATTGACGTAACACACTTTCAATCACCATCCAAAGGAAATTGTTAATCCATCTATACTAATATTATAAAAAGGTAAAACTTGTTTATTTGTTTGTTTGTTTGTAAGTTTGTATGCAGGGGCATAATCTCTGGAATTACCTGGATTTGAAAAATTCTTTTTGCGTTTGATAGCCCAATTCTTGAGGAAGGCTATAGGCTATTTAAGATCACGCTAGTACCTTTAGGAGCCAAGCAAAAAGACAAAAAGGTAGAAAGAACGCTAAGCGAAAACGAAGTAATGCGATGCGACGGGGTGGGTCGGGGGAACAAGAAATTTCACGCGGACGAATTCGTGGGCCAAACCTAATTGCTTTATAAATTTGAACAATCCGTCTGCTAAACGACGTAAATAACGCAATGACTTTTGGTGAACTGTCAAAGTGAATCAATAGCCATCGTAATTGTAGTAACGCAATTACCCCACGGACTTGTTTGAAACACAAATCTGTGTATCATATTTTATCGACACCCTATAAACTGGAACACAAAAGTGTTTTTAAGTGGAGTAGGAATTCGCAGAAGTTCTTAACCACTGCAGAATATGATTGCTCATTCTTTCTCTGTATACAAAGAAAGAATGAGCAATCATATTCTTCCTATAGGAAGAGACCTTCTCCCCGCAGTAGGTCCATTTAAGGCCGATATTATACACCAACTTAAACTTACTCTTTCACATTCACTACTGCAGTTTAACTTCCCTGTTGTCAACCTTGATGTTGTACGCAGAGCTATACATTTCCAGTATAAGCTGACCTCTCACTGTACGGAAATCCTACACAATGTGAGATCAGCTTATACTGGAAATATATAGCTTGATATGTAGCCGTGTGTACACAGTAACAACATATTTTTCCGCTACCCCTCGTTAACCTACCATGTTATATTTGCTCTATTATTTGTCAAGCTTCGAGGTCTCTCTTCATTATGTCGACAGAAAGGGATCAATGATGAGTTTGTGTACAATGTTTTATGTTTAGGTTTATTAATAGGCTTGTTTATGGCCTTTTTTTTTGGTAGGAAATCGTCTAATGACCTCTCCCGCGGAAGGGCATCTCAGACTTTTACTGACTAAAACCCACCCGTGTTCCTTCAGTTGCCTGTGCGCCAGTGCCACGGTAACTCTTTCGAACGATCCACACTTAACTATAAAATTTTATTATTACAATGATTATCACTGAAGTCTTATCACAATAATTGTTAAACTTGCATTTAGAGCCAATGGATTTGTGGGTGTGCACCGCGTGACGATTGCATCAAAAAAGGTGCTCGACAACGCCGCCATGACACTCACAACCCCATTCGGTGTTACCCGGTCTAAATTAAAAATACCACTAAAGAAATAAATTCTAAGCCACAAAGTAAAATTAATCGATTATAACCTTTAAAAAGTGTTGCAATAAATCGACTAAATCATCGCGCGCCGTCATATAGAATTCTGGGATCTGCCTTACTTAACTTACTAAAAGAGCGATTAACTCTCAGAATTTCCATAAATAACAGGAAAACACATTATCCTCGTGCCAGCCCTATAAATTAGAACCCAAAACAATACTTAGGTATACCTAATGGTTTAATTTCCGCTTTCAGCTGAAAACGTTAAATCACGGCTTTGAAACCAGTATAGAGGTCGTTGGCCGCATCTTTTGGTATTGAGGTAACTAACCTTTGACCTGTCTGCGGTATTATGAAAATGCAGAATATTACTGGAATGTAAAAGTTCAAAATATTATAATGATGCTCTGTGGTTCAAAACTCCACAGGTGTTATGGGTGCGTTAAGGGGATTACAGGACCTAAATGTAAGTTTTATAATGCCTAAAAGTATATGACCCACTGCAGTAAACAAAATCAGACAAATATGTGATATTCTTCAGGATATTTGCTAATTAGATAGTGTGTTGAAAACATAATACAACTGATACGATAGAAAAAAATCACGAAGATACCTCGAAAAAATTCTTATAACGATTAAAAACCATACTACTATGCATTAAATCATTCTGATTTTTTATCAGATTATTCTACAAGCAACATACTAACGTAATAGTGTTTTAATTTTTTAATCCAATCAATAGATTTTTCGTAAATTGATAATTGTTTCATATTTTGCAATAAATTACCAGCGTTGTGTCATCGCGCATCTCTTTCTTTTCTATGCAGTCCGACAGTGACCGCGCTTTAGCTCTTGTAAGCCTCTTAAGGGGGCTTTACAGTTCACTTTTCCCTTTTACTTTTGATAAACCAAATTCGATCGTCTGACTGTGTGAAATCATGATGTATTGTGCGAAAAGTGAATAATTCAATGTCGACTATATGCTTCATAGTTTATATCAGCGCCTCTCAGACAAACTGTATCCATCAATATATTAACCTACCTAAATGCCCATAATGGCCAAAACAAAGCGAGTTTGTTATCCGTTTGTTAGTGTCCGACCGAAACATGATTTTCAGCCGAAACCGAAACCGAAACCGAACCTTCGGTCTTGGTCCCAGTTTCGGCTGAAACCGAAACCGAAACTTATTGGAATTTTTATAGCATGTTAAATCTATTGTATTTTTACGCATATATAGACAGTTAACACGTGTAAAAAAATAAGATGCAACAATTAAAGTATGTAACAAAAATACTCCTAGTTCTTTATTTGTAAAATTAACAATTAAATTTTTTTTAAAAACACAATCAACATATTTGTCGAAATTTTTAAAAATCCACATTAATTACTTATGATTACAATAGTCTTAATGATTAGATAACTTGTGTTGTTATTTTCTAATGAGATCTAGTATTTAACTTAGTATTTAAAGAATTATCTTACCATTATAATTAATTATCAGTGATAATTAATATTTATCAGTCTCAACTAAAGATGAGTATATTTTGTACGACAATCAAGTACTTTTACGATCACAATCACGCCGGCTAGCAAACTCAGCTGGCAATCACCTTCACTCACTCGAAGTTAGCCGAATGATGCGCGACAATTCACGAACACCTAGTTTCGGCGGGGCCGAAGGTTCGGCCAATTATTGGCCGAAACCGAGACTGTGGCCGAACCTAGATATTTTGGCCGAAACTAGCCGAAACCGAAACCGAAACTGAACCTTCGGTCGGTCCTTACCGTTTGTAGATATTAAATACATACATAAACTCACGCCATCAATCCCCGAAGGAGCATAAACAGAAGTGTTTTCCGTTAACAGGAGTCTCTACAGGTACACCCACGTTTTACCTTTGTTATTCAGCCACATGTAAAATGGCTCGCCTATTGCCATTTTTCGGTCATAATTTTCGTCGCCTCTTACGACTCGCTTACCCAGCGACAGAGGGGAATTTTATTCTTAATCCAACCCCTCTCGAGCATAAAAAAGGATATTAAAATTAGGAGTAAATAAGATACCTCTCTATTTTAGCGACTACTCATTCCATTATGCAACTAAAATCCCTAGCGGCATCCCATACACCTCAGGGGGCCTACTATCTATGTCCGTCAACGAAGATACGGTCCCGTTCCAAAGTAGTTTGAAACTTTGAAGTGATCCCTACACCCGATAAATTAAGTTTTTCGGACAGGTAAAAACATCGGGAGTAGGGGCATCTGTCACATCATGGTGTCATTCATTCTTAGGTCGGGCCCCAAACTAATCTTATGTCCGTAGGTGATACAAAATAGGAAACTACAGATTTCGTGCTTAAAGAGTATAGACCAACGGCGGCCAAACCCAGGCACGCGGGCCACTAAGTGGCCCGCCAAGGCATTTGAATTTGCCCGTCAGCACTTCGGTCGGTCGACTAGCCGGCGCGCGGTGTCACCGCTTCCACCTGATTGGTCGTTTGAAACGAAAACCTTTTTACAACATAAAAACAACCGACTTCCAAAAAAAAACACTAAATAACGTGAAAAATAACTTTAATTTCGGAAGTCGGTGTCTTTTGTTTTGTATTTTCGTTTTTTGCCACCGACTTCCGAAATTAAAGTTATTTTTCACGTTTTTTAATGTTTTTTTTTGGAAGTCGGTTGTTTTTTTGTAAAAAGGTTTTTATTTTTCACTGTTTAGTTGTGGTACCTACCCCACAAAAATTCATATACCACAACTTGATATTAAATTACAGTGACAGGAAATTATTAAAACATTATCAATATAAACTAAGTGGGAAAAAAATACGCAGTATTAAAGATAACTCTAAAACTGCAAGTCAGAACTTGATCACATTTAAATGCGACCACATGTGAAGCACCAGCTTTCAAACAAAAAAAGAATCATCCAAATCGGTTCACCCATAAAAAAAATTCTGAGCTAACACACACAAAAAAAAAAGAAACATGCAGTCGAATTGAGAACCTCCTCCTTTTTTGAAGTCAGTTAAAAACATGCCCGCCCGAATGCAACCGATCAGCGTCCTTCGGGTATTGTCGCTATTTCTAAGTACCATTTCGGTATGTCGTACTATGTTCGGGTGCATTGGATGACTAATCAGTTTGGTGACAATTTGTTAAAGTAAATTAAATCATATTTTGTCTTTTTTGGGTATAAATTACCTTATGAATACGGTAGTAGTGGTGGCCCAGCACCGCCACAGTCTAAGAAATTTTGGTCTCCTGGAAAATCTATTGGCCAGCCTTGGTATAGACCCTCAGATACAAGTCGCATAACAGAGGCCTCCTCTTGTTCATGTAATTTGAGTTGGTTCTGTGCTAGTTTCTGAAATCTCTAATAAGCTTGCAAATAAGTGACTTTGACCTAAGAGTACCAACCTTGTGTTTTTAGTAAAAAAAACGACCTATGTGAACCTTATGGCTTCCGAAAACTAATCCACCACTCTTTAGTCATGTGGATCATAAAATATGTACCTACCTGAAGAGTTCAGTTGGGAAGAAAGGAATCAGCGTCCTCTAGTCTCCTAACAAGTGACTGTTCTCAATGTTATCTCCCAATCAGATTAATTATGACAAAGTGATAAACTAGAAAGAATTTACATTAAAGAGTCGTTTAAAAGATCATTTAAGTATTCTGAAGAGAAGAGGAGAATGTTTTCTAAGTATGTTAGTCAGTTTATGTTACGTTTTTAAAAGAGTAACGGTAGAGTTTCTTGCCTATTCTTCTCTATACGAAACTACATTTTGGAAGGGGCAACTAGAATGAATTCTATTTTCATTTAAATTTTTACGTTCATAAGTGCCAGAAACTGTACGCGATATAAGAAGAAACTACTAGGGCATGCCAATTAATTGGCTAAGAACCTCCTAATTAACCAAACCACGACACGCCTAAATAGATGGCATATCAGTAATTGCCATCTATTTAGGCGTGTCGTGGTTTGGAGCAATTCTAAGTCTCTCAGTCTCCAGGTCCAGTGACCTGGAGACTGAGAGACTTAGAATTGCTCTTATCATGCTTTGTGTTGATGTCGGCTTAATGGAGACACATCGTCAAAAATATATTTGACCTAGTGAAACCACACCTGATTATGACTAGATAAGCCGATTGCAGAAGAATTACAAAACGAATGCTAATTAATCAGCTCACAGTTGTTAGAGAAGTTAGAGATCGGATATTAAGATAAGATAAGATACTATTTATCTGCTTAAACATGTGTCATACATACAAGAAAAGGCATGCACATAAGATGGTAACAACATTGGGATGCATATTCACCTAAAGTTGACATGTTGGCTAATATGGAATGCGCTTTTGTATCGAAAAAATCTTAACTTTAACTAACACACACCACCCCTCCTCTTATGTAGGGTACATACACTTATTTGCATCGGGGGTTAAACATTCATTTTGAACAAATATGCATCTGAATAGTTATGCAATCCAAGAATACCGGGGTATTTTTTAAAAACCATATTTTGTTGAGAGGTCGCTTCCATACTATACACCCAACTAATTATGTATTCCCGGTGTTCCTGGCATACTGAGCTTTTTTTTTTACAAAAAAAATATTTTAAGAAGCCGCTTCCATACTTTCATAGCTAAATATTAACTTTAGGTAAATATGCATCCGAATATCCGATCTCTGGTCATGGTAGAACTGTAAGTACATACCTACCGAAGGTGATAAATAAAATATATTAAACCAATTCTTTATCCGCCTACCTTTACTCCTACATTTTTACAACCCATTTATTAAACTAACTCTCCGGAAAATATTGTATTTCAACAGTAAAGTGAATACATTTTCCTTTTCACCGCTATGAAAGGTTTTGTATGAAAAATGTCTCCGAATAAAATAAAAATATAACCCTAGAACTAGTAAAACGGGTGTTTTTGGATAAAGTCTTTTTTTATTATCTTGAATTGGCATGATAAAACAATACATGGAGGATATAAAGATGGGCACGTGTATTTTCTCATCCTATATTTATAAGAAAACGCAATGTCTCTCTCGGCCTCCTTTCTTTAGTGGCTTATATTTTTGTTTCCTTCTTCGCTGTCTCTTTTCGTTATTGGCTTAAGCTTCCATGAAAAGGACAGATTATCAATTATTTTTAGTTAGTGAACTTTCTTGCCTTTTCTTTCTCCATAGGAACATACTACGCTTTGGAATGGGCAACTAGCTTCATCTTTCTGTCCAACCGACCCCTCGAAAATTTAAAAGTGCCTGTAATTGGTTTATCCTGATTTATCCATACTATATTATAAATTCGAAAATAACTCTGTCTGTATGTTACCTTTTCACGCCTAAACCACTGAACGGATTTCGATAAAATTTGGCAAGGAATATTTGGCATCTTGGGGAAGGACATAGGCTAGTTTTTGTCCCGGTAGCACGTTCCCGTGGGATAATTTATGACATCCACGAGGGCAGAAGCTAGTTTGAAATAAATGGTTTGAGTTTTTGTGTTTGGAGAAATCATGCACAAGTAAGTGGGTTTAACAAAGAATTCTAACAAAAAAAAAATATCTACTGCGTATTTTAAAACTTCATGTTTACAAATATGTGAACTTATGTTTTGTACATAAAATCACACATGTAGGTAAACATGAAGGGTATATGTTAGAAGAAACACGACGACCGTAATATAATTTGCTTATTCAGATTCTTTCTACGTAAGTTTGGTTGCCAAGCGATCGGTCCGCAGTATTCCCTGTTGGGATCTTCAAACGTGACACGTTTTTGTCAGATATAGGAAGACGTGACTGGGCCCGTTGTTTGATCAGTAGTCAATCGTACTAATGGTAAAACTAACAATTTGTTAAAAATTACAGAAGAATGTTGTTTGACAAATGGTTAAGCTAACTACAGTTTAAAAAATTGTCAATTTGCTATAAAGGTTAACCACGCGCAGATAGAGTAGTTAAACGTTGACAGCTAGTGACTATTGTCAAGTGACTAATTGTTAAATTGACTATTGGTCATGTTTAACTATGTATCAAACAACGGGCCCTTAGGAACTATTATTTGCTTAAAGTACATAAGCTGCTATGAAGTATCGTGTGCAATACATAAACTTACGGAAATGAGAAGTAAGAAAAGAAATAGGTACCTACAGAAGGTACCGTCACCAAAAGAGATAAGTAACCAAGGTCGCCGGATATAGTTGAAGTTTAGTTAGAAACCGGTGGATGTTTTCGAATGAAATTCAATTTGATAAATGAACTGTTTGTTTTCTATTTATTTTATTTTATTTTATTCGACAACGTCCTTCGGTTTTTTTACTAAACTTCAACTGTATCCGACGACCCTGCTTACTTATCACTATTGGTGACCGTACCTACTCAGTGTTATCAAAATAACAATAAAGGTCTTTTTCATTCACTTGTGGTAGGTGCTAAGTCATAAGAATATATCTATCTAAAATACATAATATATAAATACATACCTACATACATTAACTTACGCCTTCTTCCCGTGGGGGTAGGCAGAAACTACAGAACAACACCTGCTACGATCCTTACATAGTCTTTTGCCTCGTTTACGTTCATACATCTGGACATACACGCACGCCGGTTGCGAGTACTACACACCTGACCAAAAAAGAACCCCGAATATTGTAATAAAAACTAGAGCAGTTGCCCCATTCCCCTGAAAACTTCGAGTTCCCAGAATCCAAGATTTATTAAGTTTATTGAGAAATTATTTCCTTCCTCTCAGGTGCCTTTTAACAAATTTCATCAAGGCTGCCTCTGAAAGTAAGAAACTGAGAAGTGTTAAAGTATCAACTTAATATTTCCATGAAATACCTACTCTAACACTTAAATATTTGTCAGCAACAGTTAATCTTGTTTAACCGTCTATATTAATAATAAAGCTGAAGAGTTTATTTGTTCGTTTGTTTGAACGCGCTAATCTCTGGAACTACCAGTCGGATTAAGAAAAATCTTTTTGAAAGAAAAAAAGAAAAGAAAGAAAATATGTTTATTTGCGGTAAACGTGACGCAGAGAAAAACACACAAATTAATGAAATAATAATAATAATAACAAATTAATTTGATAGTCCAAATCTTGAGGAAGGTTAAGGCTATTTAACATCACGCTACCACCCTTAGAAGATGAGCAAAAAGAAAAAGTCGAGCAATGCGATGCGACGCGGTGGTTCAGGGGAACAAGAATATTCACGCGGACGAAGCCGCAAGCAAAAGCTAGTATTTTAATAAAGAGATTAAAAAAAAAGAAAGAAAAATTGTTTATTCTGCACAAACAAACACACATTACAAATAAATGGTAGGGTAGTTTTTCAGTTAGCTTCAATAATAGGTTTTTTTGCCACTTAGTGTATATTGATGATGTTATAATAACTTCCTGTCACTGTTATTTACATAGCAAGTACTTATACGAATTTGTGTGGAGTAGATACCACAACTAAAAAGTGAGAAATATTTTTTTTTTCCAAAAAAATACAACCGTCTTCCAAAAAAACACTACAACGTGAATAATAACTTTAATTTAGGAAGTCGGTGGCAAAAAAACGAAAATACAAAACCAAATACACCGACTTCTGAACTACGACTTCAGAATTTTCACTTTGTAGTGTTTTCTTGGAAGACGATTTATTTTTTTTGGAATGTAGTTTTCATAAACGTGAATGTTAATCTGCAATAACAATATCTTGTTTAACTGAAAGCGCTCCCCAATATTGTTTATGAAGGCTAAGGACATGGCTTAATACCTTCCTAGTTTTTACCTAGTAATACAGTCCCAAAATAACACCACAGTCGAACTAAGGAAATAATGCGGTACCATCTACAATACCTGCGCAGGAACTTATTGGAAAATGTACCTTAGAAGTTATTGGTTTTCCAGCTTTCCATCCGCCTAATAGAATTGGATTGCCGTTTGCGACATGCGTGGAAAGTAATCTTCAACTATTCTTAGATGAAGACCACGCTACAGAAATAGATTTACTATTTACCTATTGGCGTGATTGGAAAAAGGAACCTATTTTTACAAGCTTTTATTAAATTGACTTTCAATTCACCATGACTTTGTTGACAAAGAGCTGACTTTAAAGTGAGTGTGAGTTTTTTTGTTCGCTCTTGGTATTTCAAGCGAGAGGTCGTAAGCTGGATGATGTGGCTCCTGTGCTGCTTAACGCTGTCGCTCTTCGAAGAGTGAAAGAATTTAAATACTTCGGCCATGTGGTCACTGAGGATTTAAAAGACGATAGGGACATAGAAAGGGAGAGGAGAGCGATGGCGGTTCGCTGTAACATGTTGGCACGCAGATTTGCGAGTTGTAGTTCAGGGGTAAAGATCACTCTGTTTAAAGCATTCTGCCAAACTCTCTACACCTGCAATCTGTGGGTCAACTACACGCAGCAGGCCATCAACGCTCTCCGAATACAATATAGTAACGCGTTCAGGGTGCTGGTGGGGCTCCCACGTTACTGTAGTGCGTCTGCGATGTTTGCGCACACGGACTGCTTTCACACTGTACTGCGGCGCCGCATCGCTTCGCTGATGTTCCGCACGCGTTGGAGCGCCAACACCATCCTGAGCGTGCTCAGCCACAAGCTGGACAGCCCCCTTCTGGGGCACTGGGTTCAAGCACCAGAGCGTGTGCCCGGGGCCCCAGAGGGCGGCAAATACTTAAATTAATTTTTAATTTTTAAATGTACTTTACATAGTTTTTAAGTCGTTCTACTAAAAATATTATGGGCCAAGTATGCCTGAAATAAAAACTTCTTTTTTTATGTCCCATAGGGTCGTTTCATAAATTGATTCTAGTGCACTTCGAAACACTGAAAGAACCTTTATAAAAAACTGAGGTAGATCATTTATAGTTATTTATGCAACTGTTCTATAATAAGGGGTATTAAAACACGAATGTGGGTTTATGTCACGCATCACATTGTTTTAATACCTAATTATGTACAGTTGCATACAAAACTTTATCTACACACATGATATGAATCCTCTATAAAAAGGTTCCGAAACCATAAGGTGTTGTACAGTGTTGTAAGAACTAAAAATAATGTACTACTCTTTGATATTTTCCAATTCATGAAATCTTGGTACGCATCTTCATATTGTTTTCTCGACTTTTCTGGTAATAATTGGTTAGAAATGTCCTTTGCTGCATTAAAAATATCTGGTGGTGTGTTATCAAAGCTCGTATCACTCATTTTTGTAAAAAAACAAAGTAATAAATTTTTGCAATACTAATATCGAACAAAAATGGCGGGATACGACGTGAATTCGAATAACCTACGAGCATACTTTTTTTTTTATTACGGCGCTGTGGTAGTGAAACGCGCGTGCATGACAATGTTCTTTTTTTGAAAAGGCGTCGCATAATGAAATTTAGTACAACATTATAACACTCGTTTGGATGACATTATGGTTAGTATGACACGCTAATAAGCTAACTTTTTCAGAAACTTTTATAGAGGATTTATAGCATGGGTGTAGATAAAGATTATAAGAGAATTTAAAATTACAGCCATCATACTATCCAGAGTTTTAGATTTCCTGTACGACGATCAATGGAATGATCAAGCCCTACCTACCTATTTCTGAAGAAAACAGTAGGTGTACTTAATTATTCTTCCTTTTGACCATCGATACAGCTTTTTTTCCTTGAATGTCCCTCATAAAATAGCCCCAGAAGATATCAATAATAGATTTCGGCATATTAATTTATCAGTCAGTTTCAAGAAACAGTAGGAAGTAGCATAACGATATCCTTACGGCGGAATCCCTAACCCTTTCTTAAGTTAGAGAAACAGACCGACGTCAATACTAAACAAACCCAGGGATACACGAGCCGACACGTGCTACGTTCTTTTATAGGTAAGTAGGCTTCATCCACCACTTTGCCACTTCCACGACGTCACGGTGACAGGGCAGAAGTCACTTTAAGAGCATGTTTTGGAACACAAAGGGCAGGATAGGAGGTGGAGCATGACTCATGACTTAGCTCCACAACCACGCCCCGCTGCCGTTCCATCGAGGTAGCCACACTTTACCAGTTTGGAGTTACATCTTCCCACTTGTGTCTGGAGACGGTTCAGGGGCTTTCAAGTTGACCACGATAGGTTAAACCCTGCAGGAATGGTAAGGAGGGGGAAGAGTATCCTTCCACAGTTTGCAACAGGCGCGGGCCGGGTTTCCTGGTAGAGACTGCTTTTTATCACAATTCAAAGGATTTTGATGGAAATTCCGTATCCAAAGCTTCATAAGGTCAGTAGGGACTGGTCATCTCTTAGCTGCCACGGCTTATTTTAATTTCTGTTTTTTTTTCTAGCTTTTCTATTACGGACGCTTTTAACGTGCACGTCTTTCTACATCGTTCTCACATATATAATTTCAACATGAATGATGTAACCAATTTTTGTAACAATATTTTGATTTAAAAGAGTGTCCGTGGAGTTTCTTGGCCGTTCTTCTCCATTGGTACCTACTACGCTTTGGAATGGGCAACTAGCTTCATCTTTCTAAGTGACCAACCCCTTGACAATTCAAAAGTGCCTGTAATTGGTTTATTTGAAATAAATGCTTTGAGTTTGACTTTTGAGTTAGAGTTCGTGTTTGAAAAAATCGACTACTCGACATCGTAAATTACACAATTCATGTTGTATGAATCGTTAAAATAAAAGGCATTGCCACTGTTAGTGTGTTACGCAATTACCCCGCTGTTTATCCTTACTACAAATACTTTAACAGGGACTACTGTCTATGGCCCGGTTGGAAACCGAGATTTTTCGTGTGTGACACTTTATTCTGGCCATTTTCGATCGTGTGATCCTAACTTTAAAAGGGAACAGTTTGGTATCCGTATGTAGGCATCCAGCAGGAAATTATGTCTGGAAAGCTAAAAGTTTTGTATCTAACTGTTTTGTATTCCTCAAATAGCCGAAAAACGCGTCAGATAGTTCTTTTTAATATAATAATTTGCTTTGAACAAAATGTAAACTTTTTCACCACACTGGTGCCGATTCTCTTGTCACAAATGCCTCTAAACTAGACTAAAAATCACCAAAAATTTTGTTTATTCCTGTCAAACGACGATTTCCTATTCTGAAATAGACTAAAGTGACACAACTTAACTATATTTTAGTTTGACAGCACTAAGATGGCACTGAGTAATTAGTTTAGTGAAAATGGCAATTTTGCTATTCTGAGTTTGACGATTTTCACTTAAAATTTTGGTTGTCTAAATAAATCTGACTATTTTTAATCTCGATTAAAAAGGTGTAGAATAAAATTAGTTATCATGAACTAAAATTCACACCAACACCTCGACTTCAGGTGCAAAAACAGTACTGTATCTTTTTTCTTTTATTTTGCTTATATCTCGAAAATGGTGTGTTCCATCGGAAAAAAATGAAAATTTCGACAGCCTTTATGAAACACTTAAACATCTAAAACTCAACACGTAGGTAATAATTTTCATATTTTCCATACAAAAAGAAAATTCCATATAAAACACGTCAAGGCTGCCCTACACGCACGCCTCCGGCTCTAAAAAAAACTCACGGGGTAGGGCAAACAAGTACCACGTGGAGTCGCGATTGTCAAATTCGATTTTAGTTGCGTCAAAATTATTTGAAAAGTGACTTATTTTTGCAGAATTGCTTTACGATTCTCATAGCCAAAAGTAAGGAATTTTAGTGATAGTTTAGTTCGGTGTACAAGAAAATCGGCATCATTGGCTTACTGTCAGTTTTTGTCAAAAAACGCCAAAAAGAAAATCACTTCGTGAGATAAACGATTTCTAATTACTTTGCAATGGTCACTCATTTCGCAATTGAAAAAGATAATCACATCACCCTAATTCTTGAATCAAAATTGATACTTAGTTACATAACAAACGAAACAGCGACAAAACCTGAATAAAAACGTTGACATTTAAAACCAAAGTAAATGTACCTAAACCATTATCCTGAATGATCTCACCTTACATTAGACTAAACTGACCCTTTTAGGAAAGGCTCTACCACGTTATAAAATGATTTTCCTTATAACCTTTAAGTATTTATCCTTTGGTGAACAGCCGTTGTTCAACCCGCACAGATTATATCTACTTTCAGTATAGTATAAAGTACTCTGTGATATCTACGTCAACACAGAAAAATAATGTTTCGAACGAACAGTTTACGACTGATTATGAACGTCTATACCATGGTCTAAAAAAACAAGGTCTGGCATTCCGAGATGACACATGCTTACGTCACTATCCAGTTACCACTTTATTGCAGTCTATTGTTTTTTTCAGTCTCGCTTGTGCTGCGTTCCGATGCGGTCGCGTTTGCATATTCTTTATTTCGATTAGCGCGGCGCAAGCTGTCGCTCGTAATTTACCCGCCATGAATAGTGAACTAGTGGCGAATGAGCTGCTGGCGTTCCTGCAGCAGAAGCTGGATGTGATGGACGAGGTGTCAGCTGTCCAGATCTGCGTGTCGAACTTCAGCGAGGATGACATAGCTGCTGCAAAGCTTTTGTTGTTCAGTGTGCTGAACAAGCGCGACCAGATGGTGTCCCGCCGGCGTGACGGGACTAAAAGGAACCTGCAGGATATAATCACGCTGTTCAAGGAGACCGACCCTGACGACGTGCCGACGTTTGTGGCGAAGGAGCTACACAAGCTTCCTCCCGTCACCTTCGACCACGTCGATGTAACGAGCCTTCTGAAGGACATTGTCTTTCTGAAGACCCGCCTCGCGGATGTGCTGACGAAATTAGATACATCCCAAAACACTGTCGCTGATTTGCGTAAAGAAGTTAGCGAATTGCGCAACAGTGTGGCGGTAATTAGGTCACCTGTGCATGCGTCAAACGTAAACACATGTCGTGGAGCCGGCCTCGATATATCGTTGTCGAATTCCGCGTCAGCAGTTTCGTCGCCAGCGCATCCGTCGATTGCTGAGCTTGCAGAGCGCCGCGCCGGCGCGCCCCGCAGCCCGCCGCTCGTCACCGCGGCTCCTCCTCGCAATGCCGCCCGCGCCCCTTGCCCCGTCCCGCTGTCAGTGTCTGCAGCTCCGACGAAACCCCTACAAAGGGATTTCGCTAGCGTCACCGCGAGTACCCGTAGCGCTCCTAGTATCAAACCCATGCCGGGAAGGGCGCCGAATAGGGCTGATAATGATGATGGTTTCGTGACGGTGCAAAGGAGTAAGCGCCGATCGCGAACGAACCAGAACCGCTGTGGCAAAGCTCCTGCGGAGCCCGAAATGAGCCTGCGTGCCGCAAAGCCGAACACACCGGTGTACATCTCCCGCCTGCACTACACCACTAAGGCTGAGGACATCGTGGAGTACGTGCGTCAAAAGACGAGGTACACGCCAAGGGTGCAGTTACTGGAATCGCACCGGAACGTCAACTTCAAGGCGTTCGTCGTGCGTGTACCGAACTGTTATCTGCCCCTCGTCATGGAAGAAGACTTTTGGCCGCAGGACGTGGTGTTCCGTCGCTTCCGCGGACAAGTTCCACTGGACAGCACAAAGTCAAGCTAATGCAAAGTGAAGCGCTACTAACATAGTCTTAAGCCTTTTTATTAACACAAGTTTTGTTTATATAAAAATATGTATGTTTAGGTTAAGGTATTTTTCTATGGGCCTGTGTCGCCTGAAATAAATGGTATTATTATTATTATTATTTTTATATGTTAACATAGCTCGGGGTCATGAGATCCCGGTCCTTTGGAAGGCGTACGAGGGGCCGAAGCCAACTCGCAGAGGCCCCTTAGATAATTTTTAATGGAATGAGGCACCAACCGACGATTATCCCTGTATGCACTGTGCAAGTGCACCCAAAGACAATCCCCGGTAGGTGTTGGACTATTGCAGGATATGGAAACAAAAATAATTATTAAACTATTGGTTTCTGTGGCTAAGATGGACTGGTTACCAAGAACTATGGAACGGCTATGGCCCCTGCCTGACCAATGTTTTATATATAAAATACACGGATAAAATGGCAGGGGGTGACTTGCACACTCAATAATGGGCCCACGGAAACCGTCGCTAGCACATAGTGACGTAGCGACAAGGAGGCAACACTTCCTGAGGTGCTTGAGGAGTGGAGAGGTATTCCACGGCTATCAGAACAATCCCAGAGCCCGGAAGATGGTAAAGATCCCTACCAGCACTTACTGAAATATTTCCTTCCTCCGAGCACGTTTGCTCTTCCGAATCTCCACTCAAGCCAGCCAATAAAGGCAAGAAAGAGGTGGGAGCTCTGTTCCTCGTCATTGTTCACTCCAGCCGGCCAATGAAGGCAAGCCAGAGGTGAGGAACAAGACTTCTCCCGGGAGACAGGGTCCGTGGGGTCGCTACTGCCCAACAGCTCGCCACATGCTGCCCTGCGGGTTCCTGTATCTCTCTTGGTCTGGCTCCTCACCCTAGACCTGTTTCAGCAAAGTAAACTCTACCGGTACAGACCTAGAGTTCAGGAGCGCGCAAGCCCCACCACGACGTCAACGTAGAGATACTACGGTGGGGTTATTATTATTATTATTATTGCAACAAAACAAGAAGTATGGAAACATTTTCATTCACTATTCTGTTAAAAAATATATAAAGAAAAAAAAAATATAAATATATATAAAGCATTTAAATTGTCGTTTCGTTTTTCTAATCAAACGAAACAATTCAATTTAAACATATACCAACGTAATTGTTAGTTAAAACCTCATTGTTTTATCGGATTCGCACAGGTAATAAAGGCGGCTGGGGAGTTATTATTACACACTAGTGGTAACACAGCGGTGATGACGTAGGCTTGTGTCACCCACGTGACAACTGTGTCTCGGAATGCTATACCTGGCGAAGTATATTATTACACCATGGTCTATACTAAAACGTGAGAATTTGTAATTAATAGTGTTTCCTCCAATCCACATTTACCTACGAACCCATCCCAGTCTCGATGACGGCTACAGCACTCGCCTAAACCCACTTTGCATTACCAAATAACGTGGGTGTACTGTAAGTAGATACAGTTCTGCCTCCCTTCGTGGAAATATGTTTTATATGTCTTTCTAAAAATATATAAACAAAGAATCGTACATAAATTCAATATAAAATTAATTCTTTCAATCCTCTATCAAAGAAAACAAATTACGAAGATAAAGTAATCGAATGTGCTGATCTTAATTGTTCTTCGTTAACAATTAGTTTTCTCCACCACGTAGAGAAGGCTCATCAATAATATGTACCTATGTAACTGTGGGTAGAGTCGACCGCACGCGAGTGGCACGCGAGCAGTATAGGCTGGCCTCTTATTTTATTGAAACTCCGTACTACCCTAGGACAGTTCAAGGTCAAAGTAATACCACCAACGTAACGTGCGATCGACTGTACCTACCCGAGAAACTCTTTGTTTCAAAGTGCATTGTTGGCTGGTTCACTGAGGCGTTCACATTCCCGTACATTCATTGGCGTTCATTTGTACGGCCATGTTGAACAAGATAGCGGTGGAGTTGCGTGTATCTAAAGTATTTTATGAGAATTATTAGATTAATTGTATTTTGTACTTATTTTCCGTAAAATGTTTTTTATTATAAGTATTGTAAAATTATTATTATCTTTACGTCTCTTGACATTTCTCGGGAGCCTGAGATCCCGGACCTTTGGAAGGCGTACGAGGGGCCGAAGCCAACTCCCAGAGACCCGTTAGACGTTTTTAATGAAATGAGGCACCAACCGACAATTATGTCTGTTCGGACTATACAAGTGCACCCAAGGACTACCCCCGGTTGGTGTAGGACTATTGCAGGATATGGAAACAAAGATATTGGACTATGGTTTTGGGTAGATTAAGTGGACTGGTTATCTAGGCTAGGACTATGGAAAGACTATGGCCCCTGTCTGACCAATGTTTTATATAAAATACACAGATAAAATGTCAAGGAGGTGACTTGCACACTCAATAATGGGCCCCCGAAAACGATCGCTAGCTTGATTGACCGTCGTTAATTGTTTGGCGCCGACTCAAAATTTGTAATTTACATTAATTTAAGAGACTGAAAGATTTATTTTTTGCTTTTCAGTTTCTTTTTCGTCGGTTGAATTTTTTGTAAAAAAGTTTTTTTATTTTTCGCTTTTCGGTTTCCTTTTCAAATATGGACTTATTTATTTATTTAGGGCTACCAACAACGGCTTACTCTAAAGATATCTTTAAAAAAAAACGTGGAATTAAAACTTAATACAGTGGATTAATGGCTTTAAGGTAAACACAACATTACCAAAATTAAATTATGTTAATTGACAGCTCGAGTACATGGCAAGTTTTCAACCAAACTTAATACTAGGGGAAAAATATGCTAGATATAAAAGTCATCATAAAGGTTTCATAACAAATCAGACAAACAGTCAAGAATTTTAGATTTCTGCTTAGTTAGGGAATCAAAGTGTAAATCGATTAGATTGCTACTACATAATAAAACCTTGCAAAACCTAGCATATAGACAGTTATATGCTATATATACCGTTTTTCTCTGTGGCGGACAAAGAGGAGTAATAGGTCTACGCGGAATTCATGACGGACGAAGCACGCAAGATATTGAGTACGAGCAGTGGCGGCGGGTCGACAATTTCTTTAAGAAATTTACATACAAACAATGCGTCGTTTAAACATCTTGGTTCTTCTAAAGTGTTGAAGAACTTCAATCTATTTTTATAAGAAGATGTTTTTTTTAGCTGTGCCAACAGAAACAGCTAGATGCCAATCGAAGCGTTTTTGAACGGGTTCTAGACGCAAAGTATTCGCAGCATAGTGCGGCCGCCACACCATATTACAGTATTCTGCTACATACCAACTACAAAGTGTAAAGTACACTGTCTTATGACAAAAGCCCAGCATTTTGAAGGGTTATATCTGGTCTATTATGGTGAACGGTCCTGTCGGTTAGTATGCCGCGATCGTAGTAGTTAGTGTGGTATTTTCTAGAACTGTTTGTGGTACGTACCTACTTGTAATAAGGAGTGTTTGTATCTTGTTTAATTTATATTTGAGTGCTACTTTTTAATTGATGACGTTTGCTACATGATTGTCTCTGTGTGTATAGTCTGTTTTATATTATTACTCTGCCTTTACATATAAGATTATTTGTTCTTGTATATTTAACGTGGTAACATTTAATTGAGTTAAAAAAAAACTTTGTTTTTGCACCATTCATCATCAGCCTATATTCGTCCACTGCTGGACGTAGGCTTCTCCTAGTGAACGCCACTGAGCCCGATCCTCAGCTCTCCTCATCCAGTCGCCTTTCGCAAGTCGTCACTCCACCTGGCCGGCGGGCGTCCCACACTACGTTTGCATAAACGCGGTATCCACTCTAGAACTCGTTTTCCCAACGATTGTCGGTTCTGCGAGAGATGTGACCAGCCCATTGCCACTTTAGCTTGCTTAGTCTTTAGGCTATGTCGGGTACCTTGGTCCTCTGGCGGATAACCTCGTTTCGGATTTTATCCTTCGGAGAGACTCCAAACGTAGCTCTCTTATTAGCTCGCTGAGCGACTTTAAATTTATAGACCAGTCTCACAGTGAGTGTCCACGTTTCGGCTCCGTAAGTCTTAACTGGTAGGACGCACGCACGCGTTGAAGACTTTCGTCTCTAGGCACTGCGGTATGGACGACGAGATAACCTGACGAAGTTTACCTAATGCTGCCCATCCCAGCTGAGTCCTATCGGCTTCCCTCTCAAAATTGTTCCTAACTGCATATTCTGCCCGAGGTAAACATATTCCTGAACAACTTCAAGGGGGATACCGTCAATGACAATCGGTCTCGGGGTAATAAGGTCGTTAAACATAACCTTCGTTTTGTCTATGTTCATCCCAAGACCGATGCGTCGAGAGGCGACAGCTAGGTCAGTCAGCATTCGATCAAGATGCTGCAGTGACTCCGCCATAAGGACAATATCATCGGCGAATCGTAGGTGTGAGATGTACTCGCCATTTATGTGTATGCCCATTCCTTTCCAGTCCAGCGTCTTAAACATATTTTCCAGGGCGCCAGTAAACACTTTCGGGGTTATGACAACCCCCTGTCTCACTCTGCTGCGCAGCTGGATTTTATTTTTGCACCATTGAATGGGTCCATCTGTAAGAGTGAGGAGTCTCGGACAGACTTAATTATTCTGAGAAAGCTTAAGTAATCCGCATATAAAAAATTCAGTGCCGAAAACAGCTAGAAATGTTATTAATTAAATTGGACCCAGATGTAAGCCATGTAGGACTCCAGACGAGATATTTTATACATAATATTAATACCCGTTTAAATAAACATCTATCTGCTAAATATGAAATCACTCGTTCAAGTAACCCGTTAGTTGAAAGTCAAGCAAGCAACTTATAAAAAGGATTTTGTGGGAACCTTAATCAAAGGCCTTGTAAACAAGGCCTTTGATTAAGGTTCCCACAAAATCCTTCGATCCTTCGGTTCGTTCTCTTACTGACTTAAGAGTCAGTATATATGACGTCAACCCGATGACCAGGACCAACAGCCCCAATTAAAAGTTCTGCAAATTGAACCAGATTAGTAGGTACTTGTGTTCGTGATCCAACAAATCTGTGCTGGTGATCGCTAATAAATAACTTTAGATGGTTTTGGTAATGCGGGCAAAGAAGTAACTCAAACACTTTGGTAAATGTTGAATGAATTGAGATAGGCCTATAGTTTTTATGTTGTCATTGTTATCCGATTTCTGTATAGTCACCATCTTTGCCGTTTTCCATTTTAAAGGGAATATGCCAGAAGTTAAGGATTTGCTGTATATGAGCATAAGTGGACACAATAATTTCACCGGACAAACTATAATAAATATTACCTTTGTTAATTTCTAAGCTTTTGAACGTTTTGAGTATGATCTCACAGCTAATATTTAGAACTTCCCTCGACAGCCTTCCGTATCCAACATCAGACCCTCTATGACAGTCATACCCCAGCTAGGTTTAAAGTTCTCATCAAGATTAATTAAATAAGCCCAAACACGATCTAACTGCTGTAATCTGTCGAGGAGCTCTCTCAACTGTCCTCCGTCTCCATCATCAGATGATGTCCAGGTCTCTTTATTGTTAAAGCATAATTAAAACTACAAATATGTTCCAAGTTTCAACAGAATCGGTTCACAAGTGAACATTCAGTAGGTGAAAAATCATATAACCCCTATTTTTCTACCCTCAGGGGTGGATTTCGTTTTTCAATTTTAAATGGGACCAACTTCGAGGTATTCCTTTCCATTAAAAAAGAATCATCAAAATCTGACTACTCTATAAAAAGTAAAGCGTAGTCACACAAAAAAAAAGAAAAAAGAATATACGGGTCGACTTGAGAACCTCCTCCTTTTTTTCGTCGGTTAAAAACATATTGTATTTAATTGAGAATTTATCTCTCTCTGACATTTCTAAGGACTTTAGACCGATAAAACTAGAAGTATATTACACTATATTAATAGAAATACTTTTTTCATGGCCATTTTTTCATAAACTCTTAGATCTAGCTCTTGGACTATACCTTAAAAATGTAACGCCAAAAATTACGACTAATTAGCGACTAAATTTGGGAGAAAACAGATCTTCGCTAGGTGCTTTTCAGATTCAATGGGCCAAGCAGGGGTAGGCGCACCCCAGATCGGCCGCCTATAAACCCTTATAACTTTTGAACCACCGACTGATTCTGATATTTGGCGACTAATTAGCGACAAATTTGTGTTATCAAAATTAAAATCCCTGATGGTGGCCATGCCAATGTCAGTCACACGTCCATCGGAGCTGTGGCTTTTTAGGAAAAAAAAATGTTCATTACTCAGAACCCTTGTCCAAATACAAACTGGATGAGTGCATTTCTTCGATCATTCCTAGTTCCTAGGCATGACGTGTGGACCGATAACTTCTGGGTTATCTAGTTCTTGTGTTGCTGTAGGTCTGCATTCAATGATTTTTGAATGATTTAAAACAGGCTTGCAGGGTTCGGGGTCATAAGCGAGGTTAAGTTGTGTCACAGTGTAATGGAGCAGTATGCTTTCGTATTTCCCATAAATCTATGATACATCTATGGTATGTGCAGTATTTAGTACAAGAGGAACCATAGAAAGTTGTACAAAATGGGCGCATGATAAATTCAAAACAACGATTGCATTATGTAGTACATCAATTTATTTAACTCCTAAATTAGGGTCATAACCTAATCTAATCATATGGAACAATCCATAAATAAGAATACCTTAAAACTTACGTGACTAACCTTACAGTATTACTGATAGATTTCCCTATTGACAACAATGATTGAACCCTCAGGAAAATACATTTACAGTAATAACTATGATTTAAATTAAAACCATGGCGACCTCATAAAAAACAATTAAATTAAATTCTTAAGAGAAAATAATAAAATTACATCTTTTGACTAATGCAAGATACACATGGTTGAAAATTAAATAGGAATAGACAAAAAATTCACAGATATTGTGGCTTTTACGCGTAAAGGATGCAAGATGTATTTTTGGAATGTCAAATTAGTCTAACGTCTGTGAATTAAGGGATAATTTTGCTTTAAAAATAGTTTTAGTTACAAAACAGCTGTTCAGCATAGAATTCATTAAGTAAGGGGCAATAATATAACATCTATTATATTTTATTTAAAAAAGCGGATTTTAATATTAAATCCTTTGGTTACTACTGCTTTCAATCCAACTATTTTGGACGCAAGCTAATAAGAAAAAATATACAACATCGTCAACTTATTTCAGTACAAATTGCTTTTAAAATGAAAGGCATTTAGACACATAAACTTCTCTTAAACATACATATAGTAGATTTAATATCTAGCTAGGTCCAAGCCACTTCCAGTCCAATACAAAATAAAAAATAATAATTCTGTTGCACAATATTTTATACCAAACCAGTATTTCCCAGTTCTCATAATTCCGGTCATCTCTTTAACATAATACCAGAAGCTTTAGAATGTCATCTTATTGCTCCACAAGACTCGTTGTATGATCTACACGGACTACATCAAGCCACACACAGACAAACAAACCATTTAGCTCCAAATTGCGGTTACAGATGTTTCCACAATATTAAGACCTTAGCATTTATGGCAGTCACAACGCTAGAGCTCGAGCGCAATAAAGAACTGTAATATAATATGGGAGGATTATAAATCGTATCCTAACATGGTAAAACTAATTTAGAATATTTTTAAATCAGATTTATTTAGCAAAATGCACATGTCTGTTCTTTTTATCTATTTTCACTTGTTCATGTAGTTTCTCTATGGTATCACGAAGTGTTGACCGTAGTCTTGCGTCTGTCCGGAGTGACTCAACTTGATAGAACGGTGTACGACGTGTTAGGATCATGTCGCTATTGAGGGTGTGCTAGTGGCGCGCTTCGCGGCGGTGGTCGCGGTCGCGGTCGCGCTCTGCGGGCGGCGGGTCGCGGTCGCGGCGCTCGCGGTAGCGCTCGTCGTAGTACGGCGCGGCGGCTGTCCGGCTCTTGGCTCCGCTCGCGTCGCCGCCGCCAGTCTCGGCCGCGGGCTCTACGGGCGACTTACGCGGCCTGGTGGTAGAGCTGATGATCAGTAAGTTACATGTTTATACTTAAGCTATTATTAATAACAAATGCGAGTATTTTGTTAATAATAAAAAAATTAAAAACAAATAGTTAATGTTGCTACCCATCGGTGGCATTTGCCCATTATGTGATGTGCTTACCTCTCTTCACGACTGTGGCCCCTGTTGTAATGATCAGCGCGTTCCCTTTCCCTGGAGCGAGAGCGGTCGCGTTCGCGCTCACGGTAATCCCTGTAATACCTGAAACAAAGACATTGACACCATTAATAACGTACATTTTCATAGGGTTCAATGTTAAGTCTAGGGATAAAAAATCACACCAAATAGTTTCATACCAAAGCTCGACAAGCATGTTATACACGACGAAACTTTGTGAAAATAGGTAAAAAATACAGTGGATCTTCTACCATCACTAGATACCGGGTCAGTCAGTCAAAGGAATTTGAAAATTATAAACCAAAGCGGAAAAAATCGAATGTGTATCAATCAGCCAGACATAGGTAAACCTAGAATACTGTTCACGCCAGAAGGTAAACGTGCGTGACGATAGCGAACGTGTAGAAATGCGCGACACTTACGCATCGCGGTCACGTTCCCTCGAGCGTTCTCTGTACCTGCAAGCAACGGCATGGCGTCAGTAATACTTTAGCGGAATAATGCTACGTTACCAGGCTGTCTTTATATAATTCCCAGCAGGATACAGAACTCTCCTAAATATCGTATTACCTAGTTAGCCCTCTTGCATTGATGATGCTATTATATTCACTCCTTGCATTTTGATTGGTTGTTTTTGGGGGTTCTTTTACCATTATTGGTCAGGTAGTAAGTTGCACTGCCTACATGTCGAGTTTGCTGCAAGAAGGTATACCAACCTTTTTCAATACTGTGGCTTTGAATTCGTAGAACGCGCAATAGACCTTAAATAAATGTAGTGTGAATGTGAAGTAATGTTAAGATGCTTGAATATTAAGAGCGGGTAGTAACCAAAATTGCCTATCTTCAATTTAATTTTTCATGAAATTCATAAGACGTAGGTGTAAAATAAAAATAATATGAGTAACTACATGATATTTAGAAACTTTTTGTGCAACAGAAACACAATACGTTAAAATTTTCTCGATAAAATAACATCACGAAGTTACCCCTAATTTTCACGTTTTTTCAATTTGTACTTAATATGCTAATGACTAATAGGATAATTTTTTAATGATTATCTGTCTCAAGACAAGGCGAACAAAATTGTGCAGGCATTTTTTGAAATTCCTTTTATTTTTGGTTTTATTACGAATAGAAGCTTTAAGCACTTACGACGTTTTTAGTTCGTGGAAGAAGTCATCTTCCGTCGCACGTTGCGGGAACTTCAAGCATATTTTTGTTTCACAAATCAGTCGCCGTCGCTCTGTTGAGACGAGAGGACTGCGCTTGAATTTTCTGCTGCTCTGCGATTTAATTTATTTGCGTAAATAATATTTTCGTAATTTATCACATTCTTGGAACGAAACTGTGAAATACAAAACATGAAAATATCACTAAAACCACTTCCGAAACGATTATTAAAATCGTTAAGAATTGATAAACCAAATAAATACCGTGGCTAAACTATAAAATAAAAACATTATAATAATTTCATGTTGATATTTGAAAACTCAAGATGACATACAATTATTTGACAGATTTTTGACTGGTATAGTACAACTAGCGCCATTGTTCTGCACTTCGGTCAATTTTATTGCGGAGAAAATTTACAACATAGAGTTGTGCTGGAGATTTTAGATCTTATTGCTATTAGGTAAAGAACCAAATTCGTTTACTCCCACTTTCGTTGACAAACTTCGTAAAAGGGTAACCATAGACGAACCATTTGGAGCGATTTTTGACCACCCCCGAATCAAGTTGAAACATATAGGTAGGTTATTGGTATAAAAATATTATTGGAGTTTTAAAATAAATAAATCGGAAAACTAAAATAGGTAATGGGTTTATGGGTTTTGGCGGACACAAGAACGAAACGGTGTGCACGGGACATGACGGACATGACTGGCGGACGGCGAGCAATGGGCAGCTCGCCGTCCGGTAAGGATCAGGCCCGGGTCGACGGCGCGTCGTGTTCCACGCGCACCTCAAAGAGATGTCAGCACCATTGATGGGGTCCGATAGGGCCGATGCCTGCCGGGGTCGCGGATTGTTCGAAAGAGTTACCGTGGCCCTGGCGCACAGGCAACTGAAGGAACACGGGTGGGTTTTAGTCAGTAAGAGTCAGACACGCTCTTCCGCTCCGCCCAGAGCGGGAGAGGTCATTTGATGATTTCCCACCCAAAAAAAAAGCCCATATTGATATTTCTATAAAATAACAGCGATTGTATTGCAAATTGAGCATCTTGCTATTGACGATTTCTACTATAGAACCGATTTCTAACGCAATAACACAGCAAATTACTCCAAAATTCACAAATTATATCCACAGCTCAAGAGCATTTGACTGTTGACGAACCCAACTTTGTTACAGTCGCCAGCAAGTCAAGCTACACGAAATTGACAAATTTCTCCAAACGATTTTAATCCTTAAAAGCAATTCTGCAAAGCAATTTCCATGATATACCATTATATTTTTTTACTTGGTTAACACTGGTTTCCACAAATACGTCGTGAGGTCCAACTTGTAGAAGGCCCTAAATAAAATTTGGTTGCATTGGAATTTGAACTTTGTCACGCCAGCATTGAGTTTCTAGTTCCAAACCATGACTATGATCTAAGATTCTGAATTCAAGCTTAGCGTATAGTATAGGCAAAATAAACAGATGTTTTACCAACTGAAGAATTTCATTGAAAATAAAGGGAATGGACAATGATCATAATTCGTTTAAATATTGCAATTGAAAAACCATTCGAGGTACCTATTTGTGCTGTGAGACCTTGCATCTTGCCAAATTTCATGATTCTAGGTCAACGGGATGTATCATATGGATTTTAATTTATTTGCGAGTGTTTATTTTCTTAGATTATTGATATTTTTGTTCAATTGATTTCGTTTTCTCAAAGTAAAAAAGCGGAAGATAAGTGATGCGATTATAATTATACGCTTTTATATCGTCAAAAAAGTAATTTTATCGAAATTTTTTTCACCATCATGTAGGTAGTATCATGAGTATGTAGTATTACAGTACTTTGATGGAAGTGCTTTGCTTTTTAGAGTTCGGTACCTAAAAAGAAAAAATCGAAACCCTTATGGGATCACTTTGTTATCCATCTTTCTGACCGCTTTTCTCAGGAATGCGTGAGGGGTATCAAGTTGAAATTGACATCAAATACTTAGATAAACGTCCTTTGGAGCTGTAAAAAAAAACGGGCTTCTAAGACGTTGACTTAGTATCTTGGCATAAATTGCCATTCATTTCGCATATTTTGACACTCGCAAATAAATTAAAACCCATAAGACACATGTCGTTGACCTAGAATCATGAAATTTGACAAGAAGGAAGGTCTCACTGCACAAATAGCTACAGGAAAATATCTGAAAATCGTTCATTTGTAGTTATGTTACATAATGTATGGAACGATATTTTTTCAACTACAACGTTAGGTTTGTCTTTCAATTCGGAATCGAAAATTTATAGGCCGTATCTTAAAGTAACATTTAATCTTTATTTCATTTAAGTCGGTCTACTCTCCAATCTAACAACCTACCAGCATCGGTAACAGATTCACGGACATACAATAATATTGAATAATATACCTACTTGTACACAGCAATCATACATAGGTACATTGAATAGAACAGTTTCATCTGATTATTTTGCGTATACATACTACACACAAGATTCAAATTCAAATGCCTAAATATACGCCGGGCGAAAAGTTTCTGCTGGCGGGAAGGGATTGTGTTTTGTTTTTGTCGTGTTTGATGAGAGGGGTAGGGAAAGAGGCGCGGGTGAAACTTGATTTTTTTCTGTCTTACTGCGCCCTCTTAAATTGTGTCATATCTGACGCACGGGTGCAGATTGCACAATTTTGGCAGTTCCTGTAACTCTGAAGCGCCATCCTAGGCTGCATTCCGAATTACGCCATAATCGCCCACAGCGCTCACATTTACGTTCAGATTTAGGCGATTATCACACTGCCACGCATCACGCTGCATGTTGCGTGTCAACGCACCTGAATGAACGCGCGTGGATGCATTTTCTGTGTGTTGGACTGTGCGTGTTTTCTATACAAACGGAGATACTTACAAGCAACGTTAAAACACGCATTCACGCACTACGCTGCGTGGTGCGTGGCAGCGCGTTAATCGCCTTAGATATCACGATTATGACAGCTGAGACCTGTCAACAATTCGGAACACTCGAGAACGCGCTCACAATGCTCACTAAACGTCGACCCCAAACCTTGCACAAGAAAGACTTACAGGATATTTTTTTTAAAATGGAAGTTCTACGCATTGGCACTTCTATTTTGTTGGTTGAGATGTACGAGACCAAAGATGCGACTCAAAACAAATCAACAACACAACGGACAACTGTCATTTCAGACAGCGCTCACTATGATAATAATATGTATAAGGCATGCTCAGCGTTATCGCAAGATGGCGCATGTCATAACGTCATCTATGACGATTCACGGGAATCGTTATCGCGCTCATGTTAATTTAGAAGGGGTGTAAGCGGGCTCAAATCAATTACAGTGCCATTCGGAACGTACCCCTAATAGAAAGCGATCGTCGCGCGAATGCGCGATCATCGCGTTCATATGTCACATTTTGTTCGGAAAACCGGTAGGTGCCCTCTGTCTGCGCAACCACGCGTTCCGTTTCACCACACAAAAACTGACATACGAACGCGAGGATCGCGTATTCGAGCGACGACGATAGCTTTCTATTAGAACTCTGGGTGAAGGCATTAACGAACACATCAGCAGTGTAACACACCGTGCGTAACGCGGAGGCTTAGATTCATACTTCCTGCAGCTTATAAACCTTAGAAAAACGCGTAAAAACTACAAGATACTCCATAAACTCCATTTCAATGTTCGTGAGTGAATGAGATGTAATAGGGTGCGACTTGACTACGGTCGATCAATCATACATGGAGTTTTCTGAGTTAGCGTAACTTCACAGTCATGTATCTCTAGTATCAGTAAAACAAAACAAACAAAAAACATGTTTGATAAAAGGTAATTTATATTAAATACGCGCCCCACGGATACTATGATCCCGTGATCAGCTGCAGTAATTACTGGGAATTATGATTTAATTTTTTTAGAAAACGTCCTTATCGGTTGGTGTGCTGGTGGTAAGTTCAAGTGCTGATAAAGTTATGTAATATTTCAATCGCTAATAACTATGAGAGTTTTAATGCCGAGTAATAGTTGAGCATGCAAAAGGCCTTATTTGTATTTTATTTTTTAGTTCTTCCATCACGTCTATGAAGTTTCACTAATTAATTAAAACACCCTGTATAAGGTAATTTGAGAATCGAGAGCAATCTAGTCACACACATTTACAGCGCGACGCATAAAAGCATAGCAAAAAATATAAATCCAATCTATTCACCTATCTCTATCCTCCCTGTCCCGGCTGCGGTCGCGGTACCGGCTCGCAGACCGCTCGCGTCGCCTCGGCGTGCGGTGGTGAGCGCGTGCGTCGCGGTCGCGCGATCTGGAGCGGCGGCGTTCGCCTGAACCGTACGACTTGGTCTCTACGCCGTGGAGTGTATCTTGTAGCGAGGAGATCAGGATCTTGCAGCGGTCGTCGTGGGCAACCTGAAGATGTTGAAAAGTTTTAGTATTAAAAGGAATAAGTTAGTATACCGGACCATTTCATCATGACAATTACATCCTTATCATTTACTAACTTTTGCCCGCGGCTACGCCCCCGTGGATGTCGGAAATTATCCCATGGGAACGTACTACATACCGGGAGAAAAAGTATCCTACCTGTTAATCCTGGTTATAAACTATGTATTCCAAATTCCATCCAAATCCGTTCAGTTTTTTTTGCGTGAAAGAGTAACAAACATCCATCCACCCATCCATCCATTATTATGACACACCATATTACAGATATAAATGTAGAAATCATTGTGGACCATCATAAATAAACAGTGACGAACTTGTAAACTGTCTTATTCTTATTCCTCAGTTTTCAACCCAAAAAAGGAACCCACATGTTTCAATTACTAAACTTTGAAGTTAGCGTTCGATTGTTGTGGTTTGAAGGCGAAAACGCCAGGGTAGCCCACAAAATTCAAATTCTGTAAATATATATTTGTTACGTTCGCGATCGCGAATGATACTTTCATCAACATATAATAAACCTGAAGTGGACCCGCAAACTGCACAAAACATAATTAAATTTTAAATTTCGCAGGCTACCTTATTGCTTCCCTCGTAAGATACATATATAAGACAGAACGACGAGAGGCTTTGTGATCATTTTGTCGTCGTAATATCTTACTGTAGTTCATCCAAAACGACCTATATTAAGTCGAATCAGTAAAAATCCCACCTTGCTCTGCTTGATAAGTGATATAGCCGTGACGAGCGTCTCGATAGCCGACGCGTACTCTCCGGCGGCGGCGTCACTCACAGCCCGCGCGATAGCACTGGACGACACGGTGCGGTTGCGAGACATGACCTCTTCGAACTCCGCCTCGCTGATACCAGCGTGCGGCGCGTGCGCGGGGTGCGCGGCGTGCGGCGCGTGCGGCGCGTGCGGCGCGTGCGCGGGGTGCGGCGCGTGCGCGCCCATGCCGGGCCCGTGGTGCGCGCGCCCCGCCTCTGCGGCCGGCGGGTAGTTCTGCAGGACAAGCACACGTGCCATACAGGAACGACGATGATAATCAACTGTACATTACCTATTTACGTACGATATCCGTGCGTTTATAAGACCCATCGAGCTACACGAGACTGCTGACACAGATTACATGAGCGACAGAAACAACGGTCAACATAATAAATAATAAATAATAATAAATAATAAAAGTTTATTTAGAACAAGTTTCAGGACACAAATTTACAAAAGGAAACGAAGATAGCTACAAAAGTTAAAACTGTGGCGCAGCTATCAACGCCCAGGTCAAAAAATATGGTTCATTTGTTCCAGACTAGTAATTACAAAACAAGAAAATTATTAAATTAAAGGTACTAACTATTCTGTGTGTATGAGTGAGGGTGTGTATGAGTGAGGGTGTATGTGAGTGAGGGTGTGTGTGAGTGAGGGTGTGTGTGAGTGAGGGTGTGTGTGAGTGAGGGTGTGTGTGTGAGTGAGGGTGTGTGTGTGTATTGTGGGGTATGCGAGTATTGAGCGTGAGTGAGGGGGGCGGTGTTTATGTAATAAGATTCATGTTACAGGAATGTAAGTGTTATGTTACCACAAGTTTTTCTGTTGCCTCGTAGGAGAAGGATTTAAGCAATTCTGACAGTTTTTTTCTAACTAAGGTTCTTGTTAAAGGATAAATTTGACTGTTTCTATTTATGTTATTGTAGAGTTTAGGGCTAACGTAGTTAAAGTGGCGTCTTACTAGTGCCAATCTGGAGAAAGGTATCTTGCAAACTATGTCGGAACGTCGCTTTTTAGAGAGGTATTGTGGGTCGTACTTCATGAGGTCGTGCTTCTTGATAACAGTTTTAAGTATAAATAACTGTCTAACAGTGAGGACGTTACAGAGCGAAAAAAGTTCCGACGTTGGGAATCTGGTAGGTTTCATGGCCAATACTTTTAGCACTGCTCTTTGAGCTCTCTCCAAACGCAGAATAGTAGTCTTGTGTGTACCTCCCCAAACCGTAATGCAGTAACCAAGGACTGACTGGACGAGTGCGAGGTAGATCAATATAAGGCATGGGAAGTCGGCAACCGCCCTGAGCTTTTTGAACACGTATATAAGTCTTCTTACACGGACCACGACTGAGTCAACCTGTTTTTTCCACGTTAGGCAATTGTCTAATGTGACTCCAAGATATTTAATGTTGTCGGAGCGCTCTAAATGGGCACAATTACAGGATATAGTGGCCACAGTATGAGAACAAACATGGGTTTTGATATGAAATGACGTAGGTGGTTGTGTAAGAATTCCTGGTGTGAAGGGTATGAACTTTGTCTTTGCAATGTTGAGTGTGAGTAGGTTTGAGTTTAACCAATCCATGACCAAACTCAGAGCGGTCTCCGCATTCTCACGAGTGTCATGCCAATCCTTACCATGCGTTATAAGAGCTGTGTCATCCGCGTAAGTAATGATTCTTGTGTTTGAAAGTGATAGCTGGCACAGCTCATTGACATAGATAAGGAAAAGAGTGGGCCCTAAGACGCTACCCTGAGGCACACCAAATGACATGTCTTCCGGTGTACTTATAAAAGATTCGACTTTCACAACCTGCTTCCTTCCCGTCAAGTAGCTGCGAAAGATTTCGAGGGCATTTCCTCGTATGCCAATTCGTTCAAGCTTGCCTATCAGCTTAGGAACAGATACAGTATCGCATGCCTTCGATAAGTCTAGGAAGATACCTACTGCTTTTTGTTTATTATTAAGATGTTCGACTATTGAATTTGTGAGTTCTAAGGTAGCATCTTCGGTAGATTTTCCTGCTCTGAATCCAAACTGATTGTCGGCCAAGATATTAAATTTATTTAGGAACTTTACAAGTCTCGCGTTGATGACTTTTTCAAAGATTTTTGAAAGTGTCGTAAGTACGGATATAGGCCTGTAGTTGGAAACGACGTACCTATCTCCCCCCTTGAATATGGGATGAACTATAGCAGTTTTAAAGACATCAGGAAAGGTTCCCAGACATATGCACAAGTTAAATATGTGGACAAGTATTGGAATAATAGCGTTTTTGGTGGCTTTAATGACTATGGGTGAGATACCGTCATATCCAACAGCACATCTATCTTTAAGGTTCAGTATGATGCCTTCAATTTCATCATCGTCCACATCATACAAGGCCATAGACTGTAATGGTGAAGAGAAAGAGTCAACCGAGTCAGAAAGAGAAGCTAGTGGGAATTTAGAAGCAAGATTGCTCCCTACATTGGCAAAGTAGTGGTTAATAATATTGACAGAATGAAGAGGATGGTCGCCACACTTTAACAATTCGGTGGGAGAGGATTTAACACTGTCCAAATGGGATATTTGTTTGATAAGCTTCCAGGTTGCCTTCGGATTGTTTTTGGCCTTATGAAATTCAGATCTCTCATATTCACATTTTAATTTTTTTAGTAAATTGTTACAATAATTACGATAACGAAGAAATACAATTTTATGGGTATCATTTCCTGGATGTTTTTTGAATGTTTTATTGAGCTTGTCTCTATGACGGATGCATCTCAGAAGGCCAGGTGTGATCCAAGGCTTGATGATACGTTTTCTACTTGATATAATTGAGGACGTGGTATGCCGAGTAATGGACGAGGATAGGATAGACACAAGGGTATCAGCAGCAAGGTTAGGATTATTCATTTGGAGTATGTGAGTAATGTCCGTATTTTCAATGTCATTCTTAACTTTTACTAGGTCAATTTTTGTGAGTAAACGCTTGGGAGCAGTAATTAACATGCCCGGATTGCAGAAAAGGAGAACCGGAGCATGGTCTGTTAGATCACAGTCTAGGACTATGGTAGTGGCAGTATGTGTGGTTTTCAGTATGACATGATCGAGGCAATTTGCTAGTCTAGTGGGTAGTACATGTGCGGGAAGCATAGCGTGTGATGCTGCAATATTTAAGTATTCGTCTGTATTTGGGTCCAAGCTAGCTGGGGCAATGTTTATGTTAATATCTCCCACCAGAGCAATAGTATTAAATTTTCCCAACTGTTGTAACAATATATCTAGACTACTGAAAAACGGAGTGAGGTCTCTAACCGATGGAGAACGGTATAACGCGATAACTGCAGCTTTGTCCGAGAATTTCATTATCAGGCAATTTGCGTCCCTGAAAGAGGGAGTTTCAAACGAGCATTGGATATCATTTCTGACGTAGGCAACGATTCCATCATTCTGGTTAGAAAACGAAGATGAATAAAACTTATAACCAGTTAGAGAAGGACAGTTTGGGCATTTGCTAAGCCAACATTCGGACAGTATAATAACGTCTAGTGTGTAATTTAGCCTACCTAATAATAACAATAACTTGTCAAAATTACAATTTATACTTCGGATATTGACATGTAGGATTTTAAGGGTGCACTCCGGTTTGCATAGATAATTACAGCTCGTCTCCGGGGTGCAGGTAAAACAGTCGGATACAGAAATATTTTCAATTTCTGAGTTAATTATGTTTAGGTCATCCATTTTTTATTGGTTTAACAACATGTAAAACAATGTTATTGCGCTGAGTAGGCATAATTCTACCTTGCTTACGAAAAATAGTAATGTAATATGCAATAATATTGAGTAACTGTCTATTAAAAGAAAAAGAAAAAGTTAGTTTGAGAAACTTGTGGTTTGTGTAATATTGAGTAATGGAATGTGTGGGGGTGTGTTTATGTGTGATAAGTATTGTAACAGTCCGAGTGGAATTATAGTTAGTAGTACTAATAATAATTAAAAATGAAAAACATAACATAAAATAATGCAAACAAAAGTAGTATATGAGGCGCAATAACTGGTAGAACACAACTTTCGGTAGTTTGGTTATCGAGAATTTTAGATTTAGTCATGCTTTAGGATTTAGGATGGTCGAGAGGTCATTCTCATTCCTAATTTCAAAATGTTTGCATCCCTCTTTCTCTCGCACAAAGATTTTGCCGTGTTTTACCCAGCAGAACTTATAATTATTTGATTTCGCTGCGTCGCGGGCCAGGAAAAATAGTCTCTTTTTTCTTGAAATCAGGTTTTCAGAGACAAAGATAGGCTTGGCAGGGCCACTAATTTTCAGGTGTTCCGTTGTTAACTTATAACTGTCCCTGTTGTGTTTGCGGAACTTTTCTAAAAAATCATCTTTGCGCAGGACTGTGGTAAAGTCAACTATGATAGTTTTGTTCGCCGGATCTTTAGTTGGAATTCGATAAATATCTTTGATTTCGTATGGCTGGATTGGTAAGTTGATCAGATTGCCCGTTTCTGTTACAGTTTTTAGGAGAGCAGTCTTTGTTTCAGATTTCGAAACCGGAACGTTGCGAATCTCTAGGCATGTTGACCTGGAGCTCTGTTCAAAATGTTCCAGTTTAGCCTCAAGGTTGTGGATGTAGGACAGGTTTTCTTTACGTTCAGTTTCCAAAAACTCAACTCGCGAAGTTAATTCGTTGAAGTTGGCAGCCATATTATCAACAGTGTCGCGAACTTGGTTTATCAAGGAACAGAGGTTATCATACTTCTCCTCCTGCTGTTTTTTGAGTTCACGAAATAACTCCTTAATATCAGACATAAATGTGGACAGTCTATTTTCCTCATCATCAGGTTGGCGTTTGCGCTTCACGTTACGGAAGGTTATGGCAGGGGAGAGATTATCTGTAGGCGAATCCGTGTTGTTTGAATTGAGGTTTGGTTCTGAAGAACTGAGGGGTGTGAAGAGCGGAGGCTGTGGGGTGCTAAAAAGCGGCGTCATAGGCTGCGTTGTTGGGGTAGGCGGCAGCGGCGGCGGCGAGCGTTCAAGAGGCATTTTATGTTTAAATTAGACTTCTTATTAGAAAATACCAGGCGCCCAGCGTTTGTTGGGAGGCGAGACTCGGCGAGCTTATGCAGAGTGGCACACGGGTCAAGACAAAGTGGTCGCTATCGGCAGTGCGATACAAAACAGCTTTCCGTCAATTTTAAGTTGACCTCCGTTTGTCTGCTTCTCGCAAATAAATCCGTCCTAGTCGCGCTTCAACGTTTACGACGTACACACACGTATGACCACACAGTTCATTAATGAATTGCTGTTAGTCAGTGAAGTGAATGCCGCTTGGAGGCGGGGTCATTAAATAGTAAGTTATGATTGTATGTGTGACTCACGCGCAGCGTATATGTGTGTGACCGACGAATTGTTCGGCGCGGAGACCTCTTGTATGGTTATGCACTTCTAATTTTTTTAACGGAATTTAATTTTGGTTTTTTAAATAAAAATTGATAAAATAATAATGTGGTGACTCTAAAACACGTCTGAACTGCTCAGAGGTCCAAGGGGAAGGGGATATAGGAGGGGGACATAGAACTTATCTGCCACATACTGTATGTAAAAGAAACACTATTACTGAATATGTAGCTTTTTTAAATGGTCTTTTGCGTCTCTTACCTGGGCAAAGGCTGCCTTTTCTCCTTCCTAGCTAGATTATTTTTCTTTTGTGATTTCTGACTACGTCTGTCCTGCAAACCTATACAGATCCTGTGCCGTAGTCGACCTCGACGGCGACGGCTCAAGGGTCCAGTAAGTGGCGACCTTTACCCATCTCTTCCAATGCATTTATGCGACTTGGCAAACCCACTCCCAGTTAAGCCTGGCTCTTCTTTCTCCATAATCCACTTGAGTTAAAGAGCGCAGCATAATGCGCCATAAAAAAATTAAGTAACATGCATTCCATCATCAATTCCAGTGCCTGAGCATGTGAACTTTTAACGATCACTCAACGGATTTTATTAATCTATTACTGAATTTCTTGTATTTAAAGTTGGCAACAAATATTTATACTTGGCTAATAATAAGTCACCTGTGGCGGTCTTCCGTAAGGCGGTCTCGCAGCGGGCGGCGGGCCCTGCGCGGGCGGCGGCGCGTGCGCAGGGTGGCCGTACGGTGCGCCGGGACCTACAACATATACATTCAATCTAATTATAGGAAAAAGTGTACAAGTAATATTTCAATTGACTATATTGAGAGTCCACTCCTGAAGCCCGGTTATCCATCGATTTTGTGGATCAGTCTTTCCACATTGATACGCTGCTGGTCAGTCGCCGCTGGCGTGGTCTAGAGAATGTCTTATATTCTCGTATCAGCACAAATTCAGTATAATTATGAATTCGGTAGTCAGATAGGTGGAGGTAGCTGGCTGAATGCCCAGGGTGGACGCCAGACACATATCAAGATTCCACTCGTGGAAACTATTTTATTTATACAGTAGTAATAAGTGCGCCCCAGTATTTATATAAGCAGACACGATGACTTTGGGATAACTCTCCTCGGTTTGCAGCAGACCTTGATCAAACTACATAGTCATTATTATTAAGCTGCGTTTCAAAGGCAGTACGCACCGGGCGGGCCGGGCTGCGGCGGCGGCTGCACGGCCGGCTGCGGCTGCACGGGCGGCTGCTGCGCGAAGAACGCGGGGTTCACGTGCGGGGCCGGCGCGCCGCCACCCACGCCTGCGGGCAACGGACACACGGCTTTATGCGACAGTACAGAGGTGACAGGGTCGAAGCGACAGGGTCGAGGCGCAGTATAATAAAGTAAGCAGTATTACGTCTTCATACAAATCGGTCGAAACGACATGCTTTGAAATTCCTGAGTACACCAGTACTCAACGAGTGCTGCCGGTGTGAGACGCTCCCGCACATTTATTTACGTGAAATATGGCATGACGTAAAATATGGCACTTAATGACTGAATTGTTCAGCGTATGGATGTTTGAATTCATCAACATTTTTTAAATAACCAACTCAGTCGGCAAGCCAAGCCTATAAAAATAACATCATTTTTAGTTTTTATTTATTTCTGTATTATGTAGGTATTTGTATATTTTATTTAACCGTAGCGAGCATGTACATGCTCGCTACGGTTACTTAGTAGTAGTACTTAGTAGGTGAGTATCTCTCTTTTTCCTTGCAACCGATCTCAGAGTGAAGGAATAAAATATACCTACACTAGCTTCTACTCGTGGCTTCGCCAGCATGGAATTCAGTCTGTTACAGAAAGTCTTTCGTCTCAGTCATCGTGCGTCCCGCGAACAATAATACGTTCGTGAAATCTAAACTATTCATCCCATATTCATCCAATGATTTCGTATAAAATGCAAGTTTTATCTACATAACATGTCCCTAACGATAAGCAAATTTATTTCGATAGGGATTTAACAATACCTTCTTAAATTACCCTAGACAAATTTATATTTTTTTTTAATACAACTTTCATATTTAATCAATTTATAAATTAACCTGATCATTTAGACACTTAAATGTCTAGCTTTTCTACAGAAATATTTTATAGATAATATATATTTTTATTTCAGACTATCTGGATGGATTCGGTTGATGTGCAGAAATGATTTAGTAAACAAACCTAACACCACAAGCTACCGAATTTGTGAAAAACATTTTAATATACTTCCTAAAAGAAATCCCAGTTTAAAAAAAGAATGCTCTCATAATTAAATTAGCCGGACTTATAAAGTACAGTTACAACCCAAGAGACACAGTCAATGGGCAACCCTAGTGCGTGTTTATCTACCGAGCGGCCGTAGGTAATTATTTCATGGTCACTGTCGACATGTAATACTGCTTACTTTATTATACTGTGGTCGAGGGGGAAATAGAACATTGCACAAACAACCACAAAGTTATTATTTTTTTGTTACTATTATTTTTTTGTTACTATTATTTTTATGTGATTTTCACTAGATATAAGCACTCCCTGCTCATTACACTGACTGATTGGACTGTGTTGTCCTTAGCAAAGTTTCAAATAATGTATTCCAGATAAGCAGACCCATAGCCTAGGTTTTACTTAGTATGGGCTTTACATATTTGTAAAGCATAATATTTTATGCTAATTACATTTTGAACTAGGTATAGTGTATTTATTTTATTTCTTATTTTTTGTCTATTTTTAATTTTCGTATGCTGCAATGGTTGACGTCATCACGCCAACGCCGGCTATCGCTGAAAACTAGCGCTGGGGCTCTGACTCGCATAGGGTCGTAACATTATGCTGAGCGATTGCCGTTTTGCGTAGATGTGACGCATATTTTCCCCCAACTCGTTCTTTTTTGTATTTGGGTGTTTTTTCTTTGCGTCATGTTTACCCAAAATAAACGTATTTTCTTTCTTTCTTTCTCCTGTCTCCCAATCTTCCAACCATTTTAATATAAACTATAATTAACTTATAATTTAAGAAAGAAAATAAATAAATGTATTATTATTAAATTGATTAATACACCAGAAACTAATCTCCGTGGGAAATTTGTGTTTTCTTGCCCTTCACACCAGACAATTGATCTTTTTCTATTCTAATATTTAAATAGCCTTATTGAATAAAGCGGCTTGTCTACGTATTGTGTGTTACGTGGTGGTTTTGATAGTTTTTACCAAAATGTGAAAACACTTTGTGGAGGTTTGTGTTACTAGTCAAGAGACTATACTGTTACTGTTATATACGATTTGGCAAACAAACAAGCCACGGAATATGGTGGGGGAAAAAAATGCGTCAAAAATACATTTAAAATATCAGAACAGTAAAATTTAATTTCTTGAGTAGTCAATTCATTAAATTTCATGTAGAAAAAGTATTTATCGGTAAAATAACTTATTAAAATTGGTTAGTATGTTAAAAACAATTCAACAAAACAACATAACCCTGTCTTTGCTGACGCGCAGTCAGGTAAAAAGGAAGTCACTCTTTAAACATTTCAAATGGTTACGAAAAAGGTGGCCCACAATAAAAACTTAAAAAAAAAGAAGTATAAGTGGTCACCACTCCCTGTGAACATTTATTGTGCACTTAAGAGACTATGCTGAAATGTCTCGTGTGCCTGTAATTACAGCGGTACCCATAGCCAGCAAACCGGAACACAAGAACGGTGCTTGACGACAGAAATAGGTATTAAGAATGACTGATTTGCGTTAATATAATCATCATCTGCCCAGCCTTTTTCCAACTATGTTGTGGTCGGCTTCCAGTCTAACCGCTGCTATACAGCTGAATGCCAGTATTTTTTTACCTGGAGCAATGCCTATTTGATAAGAGTCCGACTGAATTTCGTATCCGGTTTGCGGCAATATTCGGCCGAAATATGCATTTTTGGCAATTTTCGTTTCGAGCCATTTTTTTTTTATTATTCCAGCCATGGTCGAAATAATTCAAGTGCCAGCAAATTAATACTTTGAATTCATTTACTCGGAAAAAGTCGATAGTTACAAGAACTTAAAGAAGCAAAATGACAGTGAAATTGAGGAAATAATTGGTTTTTCTCGCATGTAACATCAGATTATTTATTATTGTCTTTGAGAAAACTGTTTTTTTTTCAGTAGTGCGTGATTTAAGTACATACGTAAAAAAAAAAACAATGATTAAAACATTAACACATGTCTTTACTTTTAAAATTTTCGGTCGGACTCTACTATTTAACCTCCACAACCCAGTAACTGGGTAATTCAAGACTTCGGGATTTTGACAACCCATAGCGTTTCGCGTTAGTTGGTTAGTAAGAAATAATAAAATAAAAGGTGTGTGTGCGTACCTGGGTAGGGGGGCATACCTGGGTGGTGCGGCAGCGGCGCGGGGCCGCGCGGCACGCCGCCCAGCGGCAGGCCCGCGCCGCCCTGCAGCCGCACGTCGCGCTGCGGGCAAGCCTCCGTTAGCTTCACATGCTTTACTTACGAACGTTGCTTAAAACTAATCATAACCCAACCATTTTTGACGTTTAAATGTCTCTTAACTCTAAGCAACGTTTATATATAAAGAAGATTATACATTAACTAGCGACCCACCCGTGCTTCGCACGGTTTTTACGCCTTGGCAAAATACCGACATTTATTTATTATAAGTTTAATATTAATCTATAGCTATACTAATATAATAAATATGAAGAGTTTGTTTGAAAGCGTTAATCTCCGGAACTACCCTTCGGATTAAAAATTTTTTTTTGCTGATAGCCCATCTCTTGAGGAAGGTTACAAGGCTACATAATATAATTGGCATGTACTAACCGGGTGCGGCGGCGGCATTTGGTGCGGCATCTGGTGCTGCGGGGGGCCGTACTGCGGCGCGGGGTGCGGGGGCAACTGCTGCGGGGGCCCGCGGGGTCCCCAGTCCGGCCGCCCGCCGGGTCCACCTGGACCGCCTGGCCCGCCGGGGCCACCTGGCCCGCGCTGTAGTTGTGGCGGGCCTTGGAACTAATAACAAGAGGTTTTAGTCATCAAACTCCTAAATCTAAGTAGATTATAACTATTATAAGACAACGTAGCAAGATAACAAAAACATTAATTACTACTGCCTATACAACGTAGGTTACTCTCTAGTAAGCTAGAGCTAGTTGGTAGTAAGAAAAATCTGTGATGAATTTTGTATTGTAGCTAAAAATATAAAAAATCTACTTAATTGTTTACCTTTACAGCCGAATCTTCCGTATCGAATACGTATAGGAACCGAAGTTGCAAGGGCTTTCCGTTAAGTTCTGACCAAACACAACGCCATTGTGGAGCAGTTTTTTCTTACCTGCATAGGTGGTCCTCTGGGCGGTGGGCCCTGATGCGGCGGGGGTCCTTGATGCTGCATATGATGCGGTGGTGGGCCCTGGTGCTGCGGGAGATGGTGCGGTGGGCCGTGAGGAGGCCCGTGCGGCCCGTGCGGGCCGTGCTGCCCGCCCGCCGGCCCGCGCAGCTGGTGGTGCGGCGCACCGCCCGCCATCATCATGCGCGGCCCGTTGGGGCCCGGCCCGTTTGGACCGCCGCCGAAGAAGTCTATGCACAGTTATTGTTCATCAGCCACAAGTCCATGATAACAATCACACTGTGCCTTTATTTCGTAGCAGTAAGATCGGTTTTAGAAGTTTAGGTGTTACTGCTGACATGAGGTTGACCGTATCATCATCGACAACGATACGCTTTTCGATTTTCCACGAAATGAATTATAAATATAAAGAAACGTACTACATTATGGCCCGCTCTTATCGCAATCGGCAGCATAGGTAGTGCCGATATAATGAAAGTTCTTGAGCTCTGTGTAATACGTAGGTACATAGGTAGTTTCCTCACTATCGCTGTTAGCAGTTAAATAAAATTCTCAGGGTTCTTTTGTATTATTGGACTAGTATTTAATGAATACACCAATTGGATAGTGAATGTTGCCCCATAACGTGGAGATTATGGGGCAACATTCACAATCCAATTAGCGCAAACTTGTTTGCAGAAATAATAAACGTGTTATTCTCGTGCAATAATACTCAATTGTATTCCCTTCTGGAGCAGTTGCAATTTTGGGCAGTAAAAAAAACCCTTTGAACCCAACATGACCTGGGAATCCCACGACTATAAATGAGTTAAGGTTCAGTGTTGTCAGGACTAGACTCTTATGTTTAAGACCCCTCATTTTTTAGCGTGAGCTATCCAATAAAGCTAAATAGTATCAAGCAATTTCCACCCAGAATCATAAATACAACAAAAACAAAGGTTTACCTCCAGGATGTGGCCCGGGCGGGCCACCTGGGTGTGGTCCTCTCATGCCCGGGTTAGGTCCAGGCGGTGTAGATCTAGTCTTAGACTGACTCTCAAACTGGTTCAAGGCCTGTGAAATATATGCTAATTGTACGCTACTGGCAATCTTTCATATAAAAATGTCAAGGAGTTCAATTTTTTTACGATTTTTTTTTTGGCTGGTTTTTGTCCTTCAGTTTTGATATTGTTAACCCCGGCGGGTACACGACATAACTACAAACGCCTACGCAAATCATACGAAGTCGCAATGAGTGGCACGGGTATTTTAGCATGACTGTGTGCGCAAATCCTACAAAGTTGCGGTGTGTGGCACGGGTATTGAAATGAAATTCGGAAAATCCAAATGTGCACGCCTCATAACCTCATTCAATTCTATAAAAAATAACAAAACATTTAGAGAATTGAGAATTAATTGATCAAAAGAGAGGATGAGATGTAATATCCAGCTACTCAGCAAAATTTTTCAGAATTTTTATTACTCTATGGTTTTACTTATGAAAAATTTTTAAAGTACTATTAAAAAAGAACTACATTGAATTAGACCATGATTTTCGAAAGTACTTAGTATTCGATAATACAGAAGCGATTAAAAAAAAATGGACTCGATTAGTTAAGTTTCTCGGGAGTTATCGTGACCACGCCAGGGTTCATACATGACATACAGACACACGGACGTCCATAACTTTTTAAACAGTTTTTCGTTATTTTAAATAGCAAAATGTCTTTTAAAAATAACATGAGTGTTGAAACTAGTGTTTTTCTTGACGTTTGTGTGTGAATATTATTCTACAAGTGCGATATGAAGTAAATAGACATTTTTAGCTCAAGGAATTACTTGTTCTTTGTAAGGCGAGAGTAGAGCACTACCTCACGCGCTTCGTTTATGAGGCGTGCAAAATGACAATACATATTTTGCACTTCACGACATTACAAAGTCTGCATACAAATGTACAAAATGTCGATGTAAGGCACGGTCTAGAAATAATTGATGGCCCATGCTCAGTGGGTAAAACCCTGACCTACTTTGTTCAGAAGTTCTCATATCATAAAACATGCATTCAAATCGATAGGTGGAATAGAAACCGTATGAAATAACGGATTTGGTTTCTTTATTTTTTTGTTGTTAGCTATCTGGAAATACGAACTTTTTTTATAGAAAGCAAGGTCAGCAGTAAAGCCTTTCGGTATGATAATTATTTGGCGGCAGTACCTTGGGAGCATAATTCAATTGAACCTCATGTATCGCACCGCAGGATTATTTCAATAGATTTGTCCTGATTTAGCCCTCGCTCCCTTATCTTCAGAAAAGAAATGCAAATTTTTCTGTGTTTTCTTATACTTACTTACCCCTATCTGCAAGTGCTAAACAGAGCAGCACCCTAACTGCACAACACACTATAAATCACAATCTGAATCATTTTGAAGTCATTGCTAATCCATTATATAGTCATTCATAAGTTCGAAAAATTCGTCTGGTCAACAACGTAAATAACGCAATAAATGTTATTGAACTGTCAAAAATGAAAGCCATTCCTACTGTTAGTGTTACGCAATTACCCCGATGCATCTATCTAATGCCTAATCGCGTAAAATCTAAGCATTCCTTTTATATGACACCCTCACAGAATATCAATGATAAAAAGTAAGAAATGTATAAGCAGAGACCCTTTGAAGGTCTCGCTACTTACCTGTTTAGTGGGTAAAGTGACGACTGGATGCTGTCCGTGAATCTCTTTCTTGGGCAGACGTTCCATTACCATCCTAATGGACTGGTCAGAGCCCAGGGATATGACGCAGAACCCCTTCGACTGTCCATTCGCCCTATTCTCGAAGAACTTCACGTCTTGGAAGTCAGTAACGCCAACGTCTGCGATGTTGTTAGCAATGTCTTGATCCGTCGCCCACTGCAAAAGGTTTTACCAAAAACTAAACCACGATACAAGCTGGGCAACTTAGCTATAAGTTGTATACATACGTGATGAAGCCAGCCACGACTCGGACGTATGAAACCTCGTCCAAGCACATACCTTATAGCGCGAATAAAAAAAAACCGCCGAAATTTTAACACGAGTTTCCGCTAATTATAATGCCCCTAACTTCTGTCAAGTTGTGTCGAGTGGGTATGCAAGCAAAATAGTCTGTCACTAAAAAAAAAACGTGTTTCTGAAACCTACACCAATCTAATCTGTTTGCACGAATTGTAACACGAAGCACTACTTAGATAGTATTAAATTTTGTTATTTTATAAAGTTGTCATTCTCTCATTTCGTAACAGGAGACTTCGGGAGAAAGGAAACAGTTTTTAGTGTTACCATGTTTTTATTGTCATTCATAAATTTATCACAGATATTGGCAGTATCAAGATAAATAAATAGAGCAGTTCGCAAAACTGCAGACTCCATCATTCTCAAGCGGGACACGAGATCCTTCATAACAGTAAGGAAGGATAATTAACTCACTTAGTACAAGGATTTAACATCTTTGGTCATTAACATAGTTATTACACTTTAATATCGCATCAGGACTTAATTTATTGGAAACCAATCTAATGAAGTTAGATGATAAATACTTTGCTAAACTAGACAAGGTTTTAATAGATAGGTATTATCTAACGTACAAAAATATTTTAAGCAGGGAGTTATTACATTATAAGTAATAATTATTTTAGCATTATTACAGTTTATGTATTTATGCTATTAACCATCTGCCAATAGTAATGTTACAGGGGACATAACAATATGGATAGTTTTTACTTACAATCCTTGTTAATCTATAGAAAACGTGATTACAAAGTCGTGACAGAAAATATAAATTACGTATGACGACGCGAAGCATAAATTTTATCCATGTTTATACATAACTGAATTTAAATACTACCACTATAATAATGAAATAGTGTGAATACTTTTGGTTTATCAGTATTATATTTCCGCCCGGACATAAACAAAATTTTAGATAAGTATGATACAGACAGATTTATTTTTACTGTAGATTAACATTTGAACAATTGAACGCCAATTTAAAAATAGTACATAATAAATGTTTACACAACAAAAAATTGGACAAGTTCCAACCGCAATACAGACAAAATGTGAAACACATCTGCCAAGATTAAAGGAACAAAAAAAAACAATAAAATATAATCAAGTTAAGACACAAACAGCTACATCATTACGCGGAACAAGCTCAAACATCTTACCTCTGAAAACCTGATAAAGAAAAACATTAGTTAAGTAAAATACATTGGTCAACGAAACCAGAATTTTGGGCGAAACAGACAGTTTTTAACTCTTAAATGTTCATGCAATTCCCGCCTCAAGATTCCAATTATCAAGTGACAAGCATGTTGAAACAGGCGAATACCGAGTACGTCACTACTAATAGGAAATAATAATTATTGTAGAATGATTTGCCCGCACTATGCTGGAAGAACTAGTTCATAGCCTACACACAGTACGTGACACATAAATTCTCTACGTTATTGACTAAAGCAATGTATAGTAACTATAACAGACAACCATTGCGACAATATTATTAAATCATTGTTAAAATGATGTAGTACAGAACACTAGTTTTTTGTTGAAAATATGTGCAAAGACAGTGTTTAATTTATGAAGCAAAATATTCAAGATGTGTAGTAACATGTAATCACCGGGAGGGGCATTTATGTATAATAAATATGTTACATGAACTAATATATAAATACATAGAAATCATTCATTCTTCAACACTCATAATTCAAAGATCACAAGATGCACAACAAAAGTATTTTGATTCTCAGTTTCACACATTACATTTGAGTTGGATCACTAAATTACCAAATATAACCTTAAATGGAAAAACTTGAAACTTGATTTGTTCTATACTTTTGTGATACTTTGCTCAGTTATACCCATACCAACATGCCAAAAATTAACCTTAATCACAAAGACAGTATCAATTACTGCCACAAAACCAACAATGCAATACATCAAAGAGATATTTACAAGATTTTTAATATGGCTTGTACTTATTGCATCCTGACATGCCTATTGCGTGTCAGCTAATATAAATAAAACTAACATGTTTTATAAGTAGCCCAGCCCTCTCAACAAATAATTTGATTTTTTCTCACAAATGAATGAATGTAAGCTACTGGGATTTAAAGAACGAGTTTACTCAAGTAATGAAAATATGAAACTATTTACAAAGTAACAATCAATCTATAACCAGCCCATCACAAAAACAAATATACTAACTTACTAATGAACACCATTGCTATTTCTATTAATTTCTTTTTTATAAATGTGTATGTGAGTGACTATGGTGCTGAATGTACAAATCATAACACATATATTTTATATGCAAATATCTCTTTGTATAATTTGACTATAAATATGAAATCCAATAAAATAAAAATATGAAAACAATAGTATAGTAAGTTATTAAAAATATCACAGATTGGACATTCCGCAAAACGCAAAAAATGTGGAACAATATCTCAGAAACAAATCTTTTATATCAAGATCATTTCCTTGACTGGTGCAGTAATAAACTAAAAGTTCATATTATAATTATTGTAAATTAATTCACAGAGATTATAATGGACGCCATTGAGATAATAAAATTTCTGTGATCATCTGTGTGAATAATTTACGGCTTCTAAAATATTGATAATAAGTATTTAAATTTTTATAAAATGAAGCAAAAACAAGTTGCGTGTCAAATATTCAGTAACAGTTTCAATTATTTTACAAATCCTTTAAAATTCTGACACTATGTTTACTCATGTTTCTACAAATAAAAATATTATTATTATTATTATGAATGAAGGTTTTTTTTTTATACTTTTCTATTATCAATTCCTATTCACAACCTAGAGAGAATGATTTATACTATAACAATGAACAAGTCAGTTGACAGAAACGCTACATTATTAATAAATTATGTAAGTTATGACATTTTTAAACAGGTAACATTAATTGAAAGAATATAACTGGAGACTGGATTATGTACACATTAAACCTTAATACTGCATGATAAAAGCCCAACTGATATTACACTAGCGAATTTAAGGATTCACCTAATATATGGCATTGACAAATAATTTCAGATTTATGACAGACAAAACGGCTGTGAAAAACATTTCACATGCATGTAACCTAATGCAGTTTCAATTTAGCAGGATAAATTAACATTATTAATATTGATGAGAAAGGTATAAAGCTTAACCATTATTGCTAAACAGGAATTAGCTAAATAATTAAATATCAAAAGAATTGGTGCCTCAAATGCACACTGAAGACCTTAATACTGAATATTTCTTTCCATATACCTAATCCAGCCTCTAAATAAGTGTAATTGATAGCTGACAATTTTAACTTAAATTAAATTGTCAAAGGTTACACTTCCTTGTTTTTGCTTCTACGTATTAGTATAGCAACATCATAGACAATTCTAAACATGACCCACAAAAAAAACTGTTTACTGTTATAATGAAACAAAAATATTGTTGTTTTTGAATGTTTCAAAGTTACAAGTTTTTATTTCAAGATTTTGCTATACTTATAGTGATTTCATTTTAGTAAGATATTTAGCCAAACAAATAATTCATGAGGCCTTATTTTAACAACAAAATGTATGACTTTCCAAGTTTCATGTTTTGTTAAAAATAAGGCCTGTGACTGACATGTGCGGCTGTGCTATATATACTTTTTATACACAGATGCACATTGACTAGTAAGAAATGGCAACCAAATGAAAAACATTTTGAAGCATGTACCAAATATTTTTGTTGAAATTTCAATCTTGAACAGATTAATCCATAACACTGTAAAAAGTAAAACTTCAGGTTGTAATTTTTTCATCAGGTCACCGAAAGAACTGCCATCTCTACTCAGATTTTGGTAACTTTGCCAATAAATTAATTAATTTAAAAAATAACTTATCACAAGATTTTTGTTAAACCCAAAATGGACTGTACAATAATAATGTTGATTGTTGTGGTGCATAAGTAAGTTATTGACTCGTCAAATTACAAATATTGTTTTGTGTTAATAACATTATGAATGACAACAAATTTTGACTTTATAATTTAAAGACATCCAGATTTAATATTATTTCACATACAAAAAGAAGTAAGTTACATGAAACCATTGTTTTATTCTATTGACATACAATATCAAAATATGTGTTGTAAACAATTCCAACATTTATTTGGACACTTGTAGGTAAATAATTTTATCATAATCCTGCTCTATACAAAGTCTTGGGAGTTTGATCTAAGTACTGCAAGTACATCATCATGTACTATGCTAAATAACGTACTTAGTTCAAACTCATCCCTGAACTAATGACTTTCAGCTTCTAATGACATAATTATATTAGCCTATGTAAAACAATGAATTAATACCTAAACGGCTCAGTAACAAAACCTGAGTGGCGAACGGCAGTCCTAGAGACATCAGTTTTTCTCGTTACCAAGAGAAAAACAGACATCCAAAACAATAAAAACTCTCCTATATTTACATTATGATCTAAATGAGACAAAATCATGTACAAACCCAAGTTAGGTTGCCGACGTATAGCTGAAAACGGCGGCCATGATGGCCGTGGTTTGATGCGTTGTTGTGATATGGGATGCTGCCGTTGGTCTCCTCCGGTGGATGCTGATGCTGCGGTGCCGAATTGGGGGGTCCATCACCATCATCCGGTTTAGACGCAGGTGCGGCGATTACGTCGTCGTATAAATCCACATTTTCACCGCCGAACTCGTCCTGAAGGAGACCGCCCAAACAAATTGAATTAACTAATTGTAGCAAGTCAAAAACGTGCCGGAATTTATTACCACAGCAATATTGAGATTCAAATAATCATTGCGTAACGTTTTGCTTACCTGGCGATTAAAATCAGATTCTATATCATCGGCGTACAAATCTATATCCACGCCTCCATCCGCCATTTTGCGAATTTCTACAACCACTGGGGTTGGCCTGCCTGGGCGGAAGCTAGCGTTGTATGGTTTTATTATATCACCATGACATATATCCGGTCCATAAATATTCTCTTAGGCGATTATTGTCTATGTCTAAACTTTGAAAGGGAAGTCTAAAAAATATTTGAAATATAAAACGTTTAAATAAAAATTAAACTGACGAAAAAGAACACTCAAAAGCAAAAAATAATGTTTTAGACTAATTAAGCTCCAAAATTAATATAAGTAATTAATTTTGAGGTTGCGCCAAACAAACAACCACGAATGGTGAAACTTACTGTACGTTTGCACCAGAAAACATTCAACATGTAGATATATCGAAACTTTTTACAATGTAAAAAGTTTCGATATATCATGAAACAAATCTCATAACTTGTTTTGTTTAATTTGCGTTCGCACTGCACGAAACATATGTAAGTTTTATGACAAATCTCAAGATTGATTTTAAACTGTATTCGCACTGTCTAAAAACATATTCAATAGACATATTTTGCATACAGATTTGTGACGATTGCGTTCGCACTGTTGTTGGTTTGTGTCTCAAAACTTGTCTAAAGTTTCTGTTTAGTGCAAGGTTCAGGGTTGTTCAAATGAGACGGTAAACATAGAAACGGTTGGAGTGTACGTAATGGGGCACAGGAAAAAATACAGAATTTTTTAAACCATTTTTTCTTCATAAATCGTTAGTTTCTCGATTCTGTCGTACAGAACACCTAAACATAAGGCTAAAAGCTTCTTGGTGTTTTTTGTCTTCGACTAACCGTTTGTCGTAAAAATGGTGGCGAAGGGATCCTTTTAGAACATAAGATGCAATAGCGAGCGAAGTGAGCTCGGGACTTGGGGTGGGGCACCCCGACTCGGACAGGTTAATTTCGAAGGCGATGGCAGGGTTTAGTGAATGAGCGAACAAAGACCCCGCCATTCTCTTCTTGGTTATTTTTTTTAAACCATTTAAAAGTAGCAGTCCCGCGAAGCGAAGCTCCGTCCACTACGGCTTGTTATTATTGCTTGTAAGCAAATTATAATTTTTCTAAGTCCTTTTTTCATTATGCCCTATTTCGCATCCTTTGACCCATGTCAAGTGATGTGAAACGTCAAACATGTTTAGTTAACAAGTTGCGTGACATAACTTGTTGATCCGAAACTTGTTTGATAATTCTTAACTTCTTGAAATATTTTAAAAACCAATTTAATTGACAAAAAATATCTGTATGATTTTTGCAACACGTTGTCCAATACATTTTGATGTACACCATCTAAACTCTCCTATTTTCCGAAAATGAGATTTTGAAGTCAAGTTATCTTCTTGATTTCTAGAAATCAACATTAATTTACCATTATTTACCGATATAATATGCTAAAAATAAAACATATTTTATAGTTAAATACTATTCCCTGTTTAGTCGATTTTGTAACAGTTATCTTACTTACGAGAACTTTACTATAAAGTTGCTTACTTCTATGAATATAGATGGCATTACAAGTTTTAGGAAATGGTGCCAAATATTTTGTTAACTTGTTGCTTTATCTATTTATCAGATTTAAAAGTCAGAAAAAAAGGATGGAGTCTTTGTGTGTATTTAATAATTTAAAATATGATAACAATACATAAAACCGTGCTTTACAACTGGAGTTGAACAGTTATTGATAAAAGCGCATTCTGTTGATAAAACTAAAAATGTTTTTCAAGGACATTGTTTGTTATGGTATGGAGCTGCCCTCTAGAAACATTCTGAGAACTAATAGTGACATAGATGGCATGCGCGGGGCGAGAAGCGGGAGGGACGTCATCCATCCCTCGCCATTTTCCGTCAAGCTCAACTCGATCAAGTTAGCTTCTGTCAGTCGCTGTGTTTGTGTATAGTGTTGTGAAAAATTATCTGTGTCGATGAATCTCAATGGGAAATCGTGCTGATTACGACTCCAAACGATGGGTCGATTATTGTGTTTGTGGCTTTGATGCATCTTTCGATCAGTGATAATGGCCAAGTGATTGGTAAAGTGGAGTGTTTTGTGTCGTATGCTGGGCTCTCACGGCTGCAGTGAGATCCTTTCTCTGGATAAATCGTCCCCAAGACGACGTCAGAACACAGAACAGAAAGGTGACACACCATGTCGTCGAAAAACCTACCAGGAGATAAGGTATGTTGTGAGTTGGCGACGTAGTAGAGCATTTTCGGCCGTAAAGGTCATATTTTTTTTTGTCTCTAAACCCGCTCCTTTCTCTTGTCTTTGTGACCAACGTTCACGCTGATTACATGAACAGTTTACACTATGTGCTAGATGTAGGCGTTTGTAATGTTGTAACATTTTTGTCACTATTTAATTATCATTGATGTTTTCCAATCAGTGCTTTCACTCTCATAAAATTGGTTTGACCCAATTTTGCAGGCATTCACATACACTACACTAAAGGGATTAAACAAACAAAACTTTATTTTCGTTATTTAATAAGCTGCAAGCTGTTTCATGTTAATGTTGTGTGTTACTTATTTAATTCGTAAATAAAACAATTTTTAATCACCATCAACATTCACAACCGGACTTCACCCACTACTTGGTATTGTGTATAGGCCTCTCTTTCCTTGTGCCAACATTTTTAACTGGTCAGGCCCGAGGTGGCCCGCTAGAGGGCCATAACAATAGCTAATCAATTGTGTCTCATTAGCGATGCTTGATAAATGACAATTTATAACATCTACCATCTAGACTTTTTAAATAGGCAGACCTTTACTAAGAACAATGGCAATGAAATGCAATACAATTTTCCAAATATTTACAAAAGAAATGTCTTTTAATAAAACATTTTAGCAGGATAAAAGGTAATATAACCATAATTAAGTTTCTCTTTAATGCTTCCAATTTGATTTTCATTTCTCTGAAGATCTTGCAATTGAATCTCCCAATTTTAAAATGTATTTACAGTCAATAACCTTGATAAATTACGTACTTAAGAGTTATGTATTTTCACGTAGACTTAAGTTAAATAATCAACAGCAATCAATTTTTCAATTTAATTATAACTCTTTCACTAAATTTCAGAGAAAATTTGTAGCTGACTGCTTGACCATCAGCTCTTTAAAATGTTGCACACAAAAATTGTTTGCGTTTATTGTTCCCTTCAACCAACATACAGTCTACTACATCATCATCATTGGCAGCCTTTTTCCACCCACTGCTGAGCATAGCCCTCCTTCCCTTTGTGCCATTCTTTCCTGGTCTGAGCGAGTCTCATTCAGGTCTTGCCTGCGAGTCTACTTACAAACATAATATTATAATTCCAAAACAAATATTTCTCTTACATCTAAGCATAATAACACATTTGCTAACAAAATTATAGTACAAACAACTTGCTGAACATTTCGGAAACTTCCCAATGAAAACTAAAATTGATATCAAGGAAGGCATCGATTTGTTGCTGAAGTAAAAATTCTTGTTTATGTAGTAAAGTTGCTCTTTTTCAAATTGTAATAAATTTAAGATTATAGTGTGCTGTATATTGCTGTTTTAATACTGAGGTATAATTTTTTTTTTTGTTTTATCCATTGTCTCTGAAATTTGATGAAAAGTGTAAAAATAAAGCTTCTAAAATTTATATTATTGTTGATTCTTTCTGATTCATTCTGTCTGGTATTTCATTCAATATCACATCCGTTAGCAAGTAAGTACAACAAATTGAATATTATTTCAAAGTTATTCTAGTAATTTCGTCTTAAAAGATCTTTGTAAGACAATATACACGTATACAGCCCAGCCCATTCATTTTATTTTGTTTCTTTTGACTTTATCAGCCTGCTCTTCCATTTCGACAAAAGCTCAGTCTCTGCCCACGCACATGATATTAAGTTGTTATTCCCACTGGAGCTTAGAAAGCTGACAGAAACAATAGATGTGTATAGAACCTGAACAAGCAGTACGAACAATAATAAAATAAAGTGACACCGACAAGTCTTCCGTTTGAACGCACCGCTGAACATCCCGCCCACGACACGCAACCACCTTCACGAAATGACACCAACTACCGAGCTTAAAATATAACATTCTAACGACAAACATTACACTTTATCTTATCGATAACAAAATAAAGCGCGCAATTTATTAACGTCTTATTGAACTGCAGAATTATGCACCAACATTTTACTGCAACCATAATTTCAAACACGATTAGACGAATCCTCGATTGATCACTTCAAGCGATGAACATAGACGGTCAAAGCCTTTGCGATATCTGTTCAAAAAGTAGGTCAACGCGACAAAAGTCGGTGTCCCAGTAAATCAGTCCTTAAAGGACCCAAAATGCGGAGGTCCTTTTATACAATAAGCCAACGGGCCCACATTTGCGGGTATGAAAGCGAAGTGAAACGTAACTAAAAGATTATACGAACATATATTTCTAAATCTACCAACAATTTGGCGAGAGTTGTTTTTTTTTCTTTTGTGGCAGCGCGACTCTAGTCTGTGACTGGCTTTACTGATGGCCATCCGAACATTATGCAATTTGGGACCCCGACAATCTGCGCGTAATTTTGTATACGGTCTCTGCGCGCGGCATTTTTGGTTCTTTTTGTTTGGGTATTCTCTGGTCTCTGTTCTGCCGTTAATTTCTTTTAATATTACGTAAATTCTCGGCTTGATAATTTTTCACCCACACCCAAATCTCTTATTAAGCTTTCAACAGCAAGGCAGGTTGATATCAAACAGTCATAAGCGTTAGAATTAGGCGCTCCGAACAAAGTACTGTTCCATAATCACAAACTATGAAAATAGCTATTTAACTTCGCAATCCCAATTATCGCGGAACATGATACCACTCGCGTACTCCACATTCTTGTTCAAATATTTCCTATTAAACTGGCTACAAAACGAAGTTAGTGTACCGTTGAATTAGCCTTACTAGCACAACATACATTTTTGTGGTTGATTGTGTAGGTATTTGCTGGCCGATTAGATTCCTATAATCTGCTCTGTTACGAGACTTACGAGGTAAACAGGGTAAACTAATCATTATCCCTGTTATTCATAAACGTTTCTTAAAGTTAAGAGACGTTTAAACGTCAAAGATGTACGTTTAAACAGACTCTAATCATTTCTTAACGTTATAAATACGGAGGTTTCTGTCTACCAGTCGGAAGCTGAGGGCGGCAAAGTTGTTCCCAGAGACCTGTTCTTAGTAACAGCATAAAAGCGCTAGGATGAAATTTTTTAAATTATTTGAAGGTCCGAATTTCACCGATACACTCAAAAAATGGCACGTGTTTCAACGGATTTCCGAGCAAACAAGCTTTCCAAATGTCCACGCGTTTCCACTCGAATAAATAGAATCAGCCAGGGAATATTTGTGGCGCATTCTAAATTCAAAATGAAACCGCGATTTTTTTTATGTCCACCTGACGATGGCGTAATAAGAACAATAGATGGATCCTTTGGAAATGGGATTGAGATGTGCGGCGGGTCCACTCCTCTGAAACCTCCAGTTTCCCCCACTTCGTATTCACCATTAACCTTTGTTTTGTAAATAAAAGGGATCAAGTTATTGAAGTACAGAGATATACTTTGTTTATCTACGAGAGTAGCATCTAAATAGGATGCAACAAAGCGTCACGCTTTTGATGTCTTTAATCAAGTCTTTGTTCGAGGATCGCGTCGGTTCGTGATCTTTTATTTGTATGAAGATATTTCTTGATTTAATGTGATGAGCAATGAGTACCCCTTTGTTGTGTGTTTATGATAATATTGTGAACTTTAGTTGTTTGCCGACGTATTTTTAACAAGTTTTGAGGAGGTACCTATAATAAGTATAAATAAAGGACTCAATTACGTCATTAACATTTTTAGACAGACTAAACACATCAATTGTCTCTTTAATCGTATTCAAATTATAATTGGCTTGATGATTGATGAACCTAGCTCAATATAATTGGCTGAACATCTGATTCCTGTGGTTTCGCAGTACAATCAAACCTCCTATAGTTAATACGAGTATTGTGATTGAATAAACACGTATGCAAATGTTTATTAGAAAACATGCGGTCATTAACTAAACACGCGGAACTAACGGAACTGCTTTTCCTCCTATGAATTATGCAAGCGTGTGTTTTTAATGAATCAATAATATGAAATTCACTATCGTTGTGCATTTAAATATGTATTAAGTGCAAATTACACCTATTGTAAGGTAATAGTATGTACCGTCACTTTGCTCAGGGGATCTACTCTCTAAGCACGAAATCTGTAGTTTCGGCGGAAGTTACGAGCGTTTGCTACTCCGTATCATCTACGGACATAGCATTGCTTCGAGACCCGCACTATAAACGAATGACATCACCACTTGACAGTTCTGTTGTCCTTACTACCGATGTGTTTCTGCCCGTCCGAAAAAGTTAATTAATTCCGAAGTATCGAACTACTTTCGAACGGGCTCGTTTATTTGCTGACGGACTTAGCGAGTAGGTCCCCAGATTCATGTAGATTTCACACTCGTAACCGCCATCTTGGAATTTGCGAACGATTTTGGCGCGTTAACGTTTCGGTGTATGGCTTTGTCGCTGCTTAGCTTCTCTATGATTACATAAGGGCTCGAAATAGACATTTCAATTTATTTGTAATGTCAACCACTAAAAGTAGCTGAATCAAAATTATTATCGGAATTTCAAATTAGAAAGTTTCCCTATACACAAATTTTACAATTTTATTACTATTTCAACCGTATTACTCCGTATTACCTACGTAATGCGGAGTAATACATATTGTTAGGCAACTAAAAGGTTTTTCAATAACGTTATTGTTTTAGATCTTAAACTTTTTAATTGGTGTTACAATAGCAAAATAGTCTCGATTTCAAAACGTTCATTAATCTGAATGGGAATACTTTCATTACCGAAACAAAAGAGTGCGGAAAAGGAGTAAATGGGAGATACAATGGGGTTTGCGTGAGCCAACAGCCAACGCAGCATATTATCCGGCGAATTATTTACGTTTTTGCACTACTTTTATTACACAAAAAATTCCGAATTCCAACGTATTAAACAGGACGAGGGTATCTAAAATATTAGAATAAAAAAATTGCTGTAATAACTTTGAAATGGTACTTACTTATGCAGTTATGAAAGCATTTTAATTCTGATAGAGAATACTTTAAAAAAATGAAACCTTTCTTAGTCACCAACTCAGAACCAAAATGACAGTCATCGAATTGTAAAATTCTTGACAAAAGCAAGTCATCTAGATATCCCCAAAGGCTTTTCCCGATGATTACCTCCCCAAAAAACAAAAGAGTACGTTAAATACTCCCATACATATTCAAGAGATTATGAGAGAGAGAGAGAGAGAGAGCAGACCAGTCGCCAGGTTTTGTTTTAGGGGAGGCTTATTTTTTTACCTCGTTTTCTGATACTACTTGTATAGCTATGGCTTCAGCTGAAACAATGCCTTTTGTCTACCATTCTTCAATTTTGAAATGGATCCGTGTAGATTATGGACTGAATGGTCTTAAACTACATGTACCACTTGGTTTCATTTTGATCTGCTTTGAAGATACGATCTTTAGATCAGTCCAAATTAAATTAGAACGATGATGGAACAAGATACTTTGGGCTACAATGTTAAACTAGTTTCGAATTACCTACGCATTAGGATTGTGGAGCACGAACTATAATTGTGTCCTTAAAATGGTGCTTATTTTGTTTCTAAGCATTTTACTGACACCTCTTAAACTTGTTCAAGTAAGCATAAATTAAAGGGATAATTAAAAAGTACGTAATCTCCCAATTTAAAAACTGGCTGTCCAATTTCATAGTGATCAATCTTAACTTAGCTAAAGGAAATCATAATTTGGCTTACTTAATTGTTTTAATGAGCTTTTTCGCAATTAAGAACTTGGGAAGCTTTCCACGCACGCTTCTTTCAATGTCCTGCCATTAAGTGTAATTTAAGTGTTGCTGAGATATTATAACGTAATTTATTGCACCTAATTACTTATAAACACCGCTATAAAATTTCATAATTGCACCACATTCACTCACACGGCTAGTTGAACTCTATTATTTCAAGCAGGATTCTTTAGTCGCACCAGACTTAACGGTTTTTCTTCGAATCACACCGTTCGCATGTTTCCACCAAGTAATGTTTAGCTAGTCATTACATCGGCCTTGTGTATATTAACACTGATAACATCATACTGCGAAAACTAGTTATAGAGCTGGGTGAAACCAGTAACCTGCCTTATGTTGAATTGAATCTATATTTTCTATGAAAGCACCACCGACAAGGGAAGCAATCCCTAAAAACCGCGGAAAGAAATCTGCCAAAAAATAAATAAAGGCTAAGTACGTACGTTGTTTACCGAAATGACCGCACATAACAAAATACTCTAGAGAAAACAATTGTAGCTAAACCCGGCTTCTACTTAGTCAAACAACCAAACCCCGAAGCGAATAAATCACCGACATTTGTAAAGCTTTCAGAAGTCCCAAAACTCGAAGTGTACGAATACGCGGTACCACAATTTACCGAACTGTTGTGCTCGGTCACCATGTCAACTTTTGCGACCTCAAAATCGAGGGGTTAGCGATCTGCAATTATGACGTCTAGATGAGATGTCTCGCTCCCCGAGTCCGAACAATACCTCGCTTAACTGTACTCTTGTCTTTCGTCACGACGGCCATTGCTAAAACCCCTTGATCCACTTTATTCTGCAATATCATGGTGGACTGGTGGTCGATAGCCACTGGGTTAATGTTCTGCCACAATTATCGGATTGGATTCGGTGTTTCACAATGTAACGTTTATTTTTGATTAACGTCGCGCAATCACGAACCATCTGACTTCTGAGTGCTTTCAACTTTGGGTAGGGCCGAGAGAAAAAATATTTTTGTAGAAAACATCAAGACTTGGGAGTAGTTTTGCAGCAACAAGATTATTATTCATGTTTATGTTCTTTAACACATCCTTCAATAAAAATTAACAGGCGGTTTCCCGAGAGAAAATCCAGCCCGGAGTTTGTACGTGAAGAACTTGGTTTTCTATTCACAAGTTCGTCCACATGGAAATCGAAAGCCCCTGTGATCGAAAAGGTTTTCAGCATGTAAAGTAGGCTTGTTCGGTGTTTTTTTTACGATACGTGAAATGGACAGTTCTGTTAAATTAGAGCGATGAGTCATCGAAAACGTAGGAGTTTCGTATGCCGTTACGTAATTATCTTGGAACCGTTAACGCAATACGTTACGTTTTACAAACGACTGCGAAATGTGTAATTTACTGCTTTAATAACCTTTTTAAACCTTTTTGCTGTATTTTGACGGCATTGACAGTAGGTACCACCTGTATTATTGACCTCAATATTTCAAGTAATTCGCTACAATGTAAAAGAATTCGCTTGAAAATGTTCGCATTGTGTCTATAACAATGGTACAAAATATGAGCATAAACTGTATTCGCAAGTCTGGATATTCTCAGCGCATTTAACAAGTTTACTTAGTGCAGTCTTTGAATGTTTTGCATGATTCATTTACAATAATTAGCAATCTCATGAATATTTAATACCGATGCATCATCTGCTCGCCTCAAAAGAATTACACGTGGATCGTCCGGGACATTTTAATTGCAATCTAACTTAAAGTCATGTTATGTTTTCCTTGTATCACTCGTATTATATACTAATAATAGTTACCTAATTAGAGGACAAAGCGGCTTACACTGACATGTATAATAAATAACATTCAATTAAAATGTAGTTCTAACTGACTTGCGTGTACGCAGACTGATTACACTAAATCTCCAAATACCCTCTCTCTCTTTGCTCAAATTACGTCATTCGGAATTTGTGTCACAATTTGAATTTACCTAAATACAAATGATATCTACCCACGTTTTGTACTCATTACATTCATGTAAACAAGCGAATCTCAACATGTAACTAGATTTTCATTAACATTCAGTTGTCAGGTTGGTTTGCCATAAAATGTAACGCTTGGTAGTAGTTTAGTTAGAGACAGGTTCCGGGTCGAGCTGTTCCCGTTCCAGAATGTTACTAGCAATTAGTATTACATTGTAACAAGCAATTAGACGGCTACAAATCTAGCGGGTTTTTTTTTTTTTTTTTATATGTTTGATTGGCTTTTTGTTGTTTCCTTTGGTTTATGATCTATTGTTAGCACTGTTTTTTTATTTTCAACAGTACCTGCGATTTGATACAGATACCGTCTTATTGCGTTTGTTACTCGCGATGGTGATAATAAATATTGTTTTATGTCATAAATATAAATTATAGTTACAATAAGTAAACTTAGTATTTTATGTGCCGTTGAAGTTCTTGAGTTGGCGCAGAATTTTAGTAATATATTTGATCTACGCGCCTAAGACGATCAAGCGGGCAAGTTTTATAACGTTGTTTGAAATAAGTTGGTCTTTATTCGTGCACTTTTGTTTGATGTTGGAGAGTTCAGTCTTTATCTGGACTTAAAAGACAAGACCTCCATTGTAGGATCTCCTAATTCATTGCATTAATGTTTAAAATTATCTTGTGGGCGGTGATTATAATGGTAGCGTTTTAAAATTATAAATTAGACAGAGTAGTACCTACTCGAATATGCAACGTCTAAAGTGTTGAATGTTTGCAATCGCTGCGAAAATATTACGAACGAGTACTTGCATTGCATTATTAAAATAATAAATCTAGTCATCATATTATTAGTTGGGATCAAGTGTCATCAACACACGGTATCTATGTTAGAAACATGCTGTACAGTACATACGTATTACGTAGTACCTATGTGAAGTGTATACATATAATCACGTCAAGGCATTACCTACGGCCTGCATCCGTTAGTTACACTAATCCCAGCATTAAATAACGCTGATTCAAGCATCATCCACTGTTGAAACTGTCTCATGGTACATTTAAAAGAACATTCCCCGAATACCTCGGTACATTACTGTTGATTCAGTACAGTGAACGACACGTCCATGTTAACGATTTGACTTTAACAGTATCATTTTTTCGTTCCAGTAAGGCCAGTTTTTGTAGTTTAAATTCTATTGCTGACGCGCTGTTGATTGTACTCGCGATGGGCGTGACATGATTCTAACGGTACCAAGTGGTTATTGCTCCGATCTCTACGTGATAATTCGGCGATTACTGTTTATCTGCGTATTGCTTCATAAATTCAACTTTAGCTTTACGCACATTATGGAACGTTGCTTTGGGCGTGGTTTTCTATGGAACTACCAACGCCGTGATTGTGAGTGGGATTAAATTATACAGTAATGTGAATTAAGCATAAAAAGCCCTCATACTGCTACTTTGATCTAATCCGATACTTGCAAGATTTATTGCTCCCAAATGACCGATGATATCGCGATAGAATATCAGAAAACAGTTATGGAACACATACACATACCCACCAGTAAAGGGGTGGGATCCTGATGTCCTGAAACACAGGCCACGAGCCTAGCTTAAGCATCAGTCTCCCACTGTCTCCCATACTTACTTGAATTATGTATCATTGTTGGATATGACCAAGGTAAAATAATTTATGTATAAAGTGGTAAAAAAAAAGTTATATTATACATGAGTACAACTATCGTGACTACTGTTATGAAAACGTCTTTACTCCATCAAAATGATGGATCTCAGTACCATACAGGTAAGAAACCGCACGTGGGCGATCTAACAAAGACTTGACTCATAATATCTCGAAACTCTTGATGCCCTACGTTCACATCTTAAAGATTTTGTAACCTGCTCCTATTGTTGTTCTATCATTCACTCATTCACAATGTACGATATCAGCCGTTGTGAAAACTCTTAATTGCACCTGGACAAAGAAACGACTTTGTTTCGATTAATCAAGTTGTAAATCTGCCTTTATTGCGTTCTCTCAAGCATTTTATGACTAGCAATTTGAATGCAGAAGTTGTCGATATGAATACAAAAGAGTTATTTTTGTAGTTAATTTGAATGTCTGCCTGTTAAAGGTATTTGGGAGAAAATACTAATTGATACCTAAATGGTCTTCAAAGTGTCGAGAAAGGAAGATTAAATTATTTTTGAAACAACAATAACACGCCGCACGGTCTCAAATTCGCAATATCAATTTGGAATCGCCAGTCACAGAAAGAACTCCAGAATTTTTCCATCTAAGTTAAACTTTATTGAGTTGTGCAATAGATTATTATCAAGTACCGATATAGAAAGTTATTACATAGAGTTTGGTGCGGTAGAAAAGAACTTTGCTAGTCGTTAGAAAACCGACCATTGGCGAAGTAAACTTCCTCGGCAGAGCATCGAAAACATTTTTAATTACCGCCGTGGCTTGCTGAGATTGCCCAGTAACTACGTCACGTATTCCTTTGTTATACAGGGGAAAAACTACATGATGCTGATTAACCCTGTTAGGTCGGAACTTTGATTGATATGTCAAAAACAACATTCTAGATATTAATCATTGTGCTTCAATGTCAGCCCAAATTATTGTACTATTACTATTGTGTAAGCAAGTATTGTTCTTTAGTGACTTATTGTCCTAATTTCTGCCTTCCATTATTGTGGTTGAGAGATTTCAATAAAAACAAGAATGTTCAATACAAAAGTGCTTACCTACTTTAGTAAAAACTAAATTGAATTGCCAGTCAATAATGTTTCTCCCGTTCGTAATGCGGTTCATCTTAATTTCCTCAATGTTACTTGATGTTAGACGAATTGCTTCGTGCCGAATTAAATTGTTTGCCTGCCCAATGTCCCGGGGGATGGAAGGCCCACCAGGCCCACCCCTGTTGGGGTGCCCCTTCACCGCCCGGTTTTCACCTCTCACAAGTAGAACAATAAATAAATTGGCCATTGCTTTGTTTCGGCCGTGTCTGAAGGTTCGTAATTCGTTCACATAAAATCATTGTATTAACTCAAGGTGCTTCGTTAAAAGGCGAATTTGAAATGTTTGCAATTTATTCGTTGTATTTATGTTTCAGACAATACGAGCTAATTTTAGAGCTTTTGTTACTGACTACTGCTTCTTTCGTCTAAGTCAGTGTTTTAAGACATCATGACAGCTTTTGAAAGAGCTGAAACGTAGATGGTTTTCGTCTTAAAACTTTATAATTGGTATAAGAAACATGTTCAAGTCTATTATTTAGTTTTCCATCAATATTAAATAATAATATTATGTTGGACTTTAAAAGATATTGTGACCTCGTGAGTTTGTTTCGGCCTTTCTTCTCAGAGTAGTCAGATAGGTAACGCCGACCTCATCTAGTTAAAAAAATATGATTGACGTGTAAAAGTGTTTGTACAAACCTACTTATAGAAATAAACTCATTTATCATTTAATACGTTCCTTAGGATATTATACCCGTTTTTGTTCTAGAACTGACTGGTAAGAACTACTGAAAGTGATTTTTTTCAGTTGAAAAGCTCCGTTTACATTCAAATACTCGATACAAACACCATGTTGACGTCAACTCGGATCCCACTGAATGGAATCAATATCAACAACGCTTACATGTTTGTTTATTCTGTTATCAGTTACAGTCTAACAAAATGGGGCTTGTGTGAGACAGTTTCGATATGTAGGCGTTTTGAGAGCCTCTTGTGGTTGACTGCTGGAAAAAAAATGACAATTTCTTAATTTTATTTGTTAGAAAAAACGGGAGGATGGTGGATTTGTGAGTGAGTAAATATTGAGCTTTAAATGATAACTTCAAATCACCGTGTTTTAGAGTTCTATAAGAGCTCTTTATTTTTAATTTCGTTAACATAATATAATTTAACCTAACTGTTTTTCCTCTTGTCATAATTTCTAAGACAATTTGCGGAACTACACTTCATTTAAAACAATAAAATATTTCGTAACTAGAACCAGATCCTTAACTTTATTTAAAAATACAATTTTCTTCGCGCGAAAGTACTTTAAAGCGAAAACTTAAATAACGTTGCATAAACAAAGCATTTTGTATGCTGACTCATTGCATTAATACGACTGCATCTGAAAGGATATGATTCAGCCGGGATTTGGGTATAACACTTTTGACAGGCCGTTAATAAGAGCTGCACCCTTGTTAGTTTAACACCCACCCCTCCAGTAATCGAACACATGCGTGTAAATAGGTTTACATCACGCTTCACAAAGAAAATAGTGTGGGGAAACTGGCAGATCCTATTTATAATTTTAAAAAAAATGTCATAGTAAATTGCATTAGGGATTTTTCTTGCCCGGACTGCGAAAATGCGAGACACGCAAAAACGGTCGTCAATATAAAACATGAAACGTTTTCTAACTTTTTTTAACATCCCTCAACGTATTACCTCCGCCAAAGCGTTTGTACTTATACGCTAAAGTGAAATAAGAGTTGAAAGGCTGTGATCGGACTCAGACGTTTTTCCATTAGAATCCTGAAGGCAGACTCCGACGGGCCATTACGTCGCAAATGGGTCGAGAAGAGCCCGTGGAATTCACGCGATTCTCTTGGATAAAGAAGCTGCTGAATATTTTATTTTCTATAGGATATGACGAGCGACACACTTAGCATAATTCTTCAATCAACAACTCGACTGTGTGACATTGTAGCACATTTCTTATGTTTAAATGTGTGTCTAGCCCTGAACTAAATCGAGGTAGATTTACTCCGTTATTTATTACAGTCTTTATTCACTTAAAGATAGGTGTTTTAATTAGTTTGTAACCTTAAGACTTTGTCTTTAAATGATAGTGCACAAAATTAATAGATTTTCTGTAGGTAACGCTGCACGCCTGCTAGAACATTTTACTAAAGTGATTCCAATCCCTAATATTCCTCAATGCATATGTTCTTCGTCGTATCGATGGCAAGACAGTGAATTAAATTTTGTTACCCCAAAACACAGATTACAATCCCAGCTGGTAAACAGTTTTTAAAAACCTGGAAAAACATCACATTCATTTTATTCTCACACCCAACCTTGATAAAATAAAACTACATATTTTTACTACTCGTATAACCAGAATCGTTAATCCTTAAAATCCAGTCTGACTGTCGTTGGGTTTCAATAAAACATATCTTGGTTTCTTGGAAGCGGGTAGTCGGCTCGTTATGGCCCAAGTAGTTTTCTAAAGCCGCTCGACATTTCTTTGTGGCGATGTAATCCGATTATTCTATCTTAGGACGAGTTATTGAGAATTGTGACTACTAGCCGAAGATTTAACTGTATTGGGTAACTACCTTGTTAGAAAGTGGTTCTGAAATAATGTTTTGTGTGAGGTTTTCTTTACATTTATCATAGAGAATGCGTGAGTACAGATTTGTGGTTGCTTTGTCTTGGGATATTCAAATGTATGCTAGCTAGTAAAAAAACTGATTCTAAACCAAACGTCCAAAACATAGACCGCACTAAAATATAGAATTCAATACGCAGTATCTATTCCGGTTGGTTGCACGACCACGACGTTTCGGTATTTGACCACTGTAACCCATTTTCATTTACCGACCATTGCAATTTTCTATTTGAAGACCAGCCCTCTCAGCGAAAAGTTTAGCGGAGAAACCGTACACATTGTTTTATTTTCAGCTTCGTAAAGTTTGCACTATACTCTTGTTTCATTGTAAGCTACGTATAAAGCTGGAGCGATTCGGACTAAAAGCGTCTAAATTGAAAACATTTTCTTCCCAACCGGAATCCAAATTAAATAAATAGAACACGCGAGGGGATTTTAACAAATCGTAGTGTCGTCTAAGTATGAGACCTGCTGTTGAACTAATTGACGTGAACCCTCGTAGTGGTCATGCTAGCTCATTTGTCATCGAGCCCAGTGACTCATCGGAAAGTCGAGGGTGTTGTCCGTCTACCTACATAATTTATGAGGCTACCAGATGACCGTGACTGAATAGCCAAATGTATCCAATATAATGAAACTTTCGTGATCACATTTCGTGAACTGTGTAGATCAGGTTCTTGTTGTGTATATCGGAAGAGTTAATTCGAGGAAAAGGAAAAATATGAAGTGCTTTGACTTTGAAGCTGTATGCGTCACAGACGGCAACAATGAACGATTATTTTATATTCTAACTAGCTTCTGCCCGCGGCTTCGCACGCGTGGATGTCGGTAATTATCCCACGGGAACGTGCTACCGGGACAAAAAGTAGCCTATGTCCTTCCCCAGCATGCCATCTATCATCATGCAAAATTTTATCGAAATCCGTTCAGTGGTTTAGGCGTGAAAAGGTAACATACAGACGAGAGTTACTTTCGAATTTATAACATTAGTATGGATTGTCTTGCCTTATCTAATCAAATGATAATTGTGAACAATAGGATCGATAATCTAGACAAAGAGAGTCAAGATTAAGGTGACTTATCGACTAAACTTTGTAAAGATATAACGATAATCCGTACTAATGCCTTTTAGGGTTGTCGCCCTTTAGTCCAATATGTGTCGTTATAGCGTATCATCGAGGGTGCATTCTCAAGTGCAGGCAATAATCCTCTTTATCGTAACTGTCGCGTGTCGCAGTCCTTAGGGGACGTTGTGTAATTTTATTTCGCCCCCGTCGCAAGTCGCTCGGGATTCGCGTCTCGCTTGCCTATGTAATATGAGCTGTATTGGTACGCTTTACTGTCTTGCCTAATATAAAAAAGTAAAGCCAATTTTCCCCCATCTCAGAATTTCGAATATTTTCGATATTTATTTACTTATTGAGTTTCTCTTATAAAGACTGAGAGCATTGTAAGTGTATTGAAACATCTTGATTTAACGAGCAAATGCAGAGTGGGCCTCGTTAAACAAAAGAGAAAGGCGAAACAGTGAACCTGCGGTTCAGCGTAATCTTATCGTTAGACCAAATTGAAAGTTGCATTCGAACGAGAATTACGCTCAGGTCACTAAAGACATAAACCGTCGGATTTATTGGAACATCTGGCGAAGGAGTCGTTCATCAAACATAATGGCTACATAATTCGCGTGGAGTGTTCTACACTGCCACGCTTAGACTGCGGAGATGCGGGTACTGGCGGGTAGATGGTGAGCGCCGATAAAACCTGGCTAGTTGGAAGTTTTATTGAGCGGCCACTGGCGCAGCCTGTTTCCTCGTTATCGCCGACAGGGGGCCTTAAATCAGGCGCCTTTCATTCTTAAAGGCTTTAAGCTTGACGTTCCAAGCCAGCCCCGAGGGAGCGATGTTTAAAGTGGCCACTTCTTACGTTTGTTGATGCAGTACCACGCTTAGTGCTATTGGCGATGTTTCAAAATGCAACGAAATTACCTACTTGAATATTTTCGACTGAGTTATCTTTGGAGCACGAACTTGTTATTTAACCTTGTGCAAGTAAAACTGGAATTTTGTTACGGGTGTTTTTTTGCGAGATAATATTCATCCTTAATGCAGGTAAAGGTTAAGATGACATATCTACTGATAAGGTAGCTACTGCGAAAACATCATCTACGTTTCCCTTTGTGTTTCATGTAAGCTTTACTGGGACAGCCGGATAGAGAATTGTAAAAAGTCGCGTTTTATAAATGTCGGTATCGCATGACTAGTGACGCTCGGCAGAACTTCCAAACGGCAATAAGTGCGGTACAGTTAGGAACTAACTAGGTATGAAGTCATTAAACTTTCCGCCGATGATCCGCATCGCAAACCACTGGGAAACGTAACATACCGTGCCGAGTTAATGTTGCTCTTCTTACCTCGCCGATGATATATCCCACTTTTCGTACAGTTATTGTAAAGCACACTCGTGGTCATAAATCGTGCGTTAAAATCGCGAATTTCTTAACCCAATTCGTGTCACTAACACAAATTGCAATGCTTCGGGTAATTCAGTTTTATATAGCGCATTTGGTACAAAGGTTTTTGGTCGTATTTCAAAATAGATGTCACAGTAACTTTTGCGCAAATCTACGCATTCGGTCGCAGTGTCAAATACATTCTAGCTTGGTGAGCGCAATAAAATTCCAAAGTTCAAGGTGGTGTGTTAGTCATGCTCCCTTTATCTTGCTTTGTTCGAAACCGCCTGTAGATCCGTTTCCAAGTAAACTATAGCGATGTATGGACAAGATTGTATCTTTTATAACGTTAGCAGCGCCCAGGCGCTCGCTATCGCCACCACCGGTGGTAATCCATTTTCCCCGGTTGAATTTTAAAATACGGGGTTAAAGAAACATTTACATGCACAGTTTGCAAATTATGGTAATACAGATATTGTTTATGCGAACCATATCTGGCCTTAATTAATCTTAGATTTAAATGAACGTACAAGAAAAACTAATCTGTTCGGCGAACGTTATTCTAACATACAAAACATCTGCAGTTGGATGCCACAATTTTTCTTTGTAAGCATTAATAAAACGAGGAGCAGGATTTTCAAGAAATACTCCCGTACACCTCTAAGACGTGGACCGTGCTCGTAGCCACGTACAGAAACAATGTATTAACTCACTTTATTACATAACAGTAAATAACTACTATACGTGCTGCTAATGCAATGCCCACTGCTCCGAGCTTCGTTGTAAACTCCCCCAATCGATTCTCTATCAAATTGCAGTGTGGTATCTGCTATTTACGGCCAACCACTAGCATTCCAAGAAACTAAATGATTGTAGAATAAAGATGATGGAAACCTGTTATAGTGCAAATAAGAATAACACCAATCCATCCACCACCATCCTTTCTTTGGTATTGTTCGTCGAATCGTTGAGCTCCTTAAGTTTTGAGTTGAGCTGCACGATTACTGACAAATGCGTGCACTGACTGGACAGGTCCACTCATTCTGTGTGGTATTTTTTCCTCAAAATTACCATTTCAGACTCAAATCTTCACATGATCTGACCAAGATTATGTCTGGACTTTAAAAGAGACTGTGACCTCTGAGTTTGTTTCGGCCTTTCTTCTCAGAGTAGTCAGATAGGAAACGCCGACCTTATCTAGTTTTAAAATATGATTGACGTGTAAAAGTGTTTGTACAAACCTACTTACAGAAATAAAATCATTTATCATTTATCAAAATGCGACCTACTAATCTTCCCAGAACGAATGTTGCGATCTTTGGGGAACCCGATAAACAGTAGGTATAACATCTACGAATGATTTTCTCATTATACATCTTATATTACGAAAATATGGAGAACTTACCTCCCAATTTTACGCGGAATTCGTTGAAAATAACTCTATAATAGTAGTTATCGAGCTTATCAAGAGTATTGTCTCTTCTTTTCTCTTTAATACATCCGAAGGTTGTCTGTAAAAGATCACTTTTAGCGAAAAGACCGCCCATTGTGTCGCCCTATGTAAAACCTCTACATTTGTATTTGTAATTTTTATGGTGTACATAATAAGAGTATTCTAACAATTCACGACTCAGCCCTGAATTTAATTGGCGAGGACGACTTTCGCTAGAAAAAATTTTTGGGCAAAATAAAATATTCATCGGATCGTCCCCTGGGCTTTTCCTCGTAAAGGCAAATTACTAAGAACAAAGGGAATATCGATGTCGTCAACTGATTGGTTAGGCTCGTAAATTGAATTTTGTTTTGCTGAAATTATGAAATGCAGCGTCTAGGGGACAATGAGAAGAAATGGTGTAATGTAGTTTAGAAAACTCAAATTGTTGAAGTACTTGGAATCTTTGCTTCTTTGAAGTTAAATACAGGCTCCTACAAACAGGCGCGACACGCGACGCGAATCGCACGCGACACAAAGGCACCGCTCGTCGCACGACAGGCGGTACCTTTGTGTCGCGTCGCGTGTCACGCCTGTTTGGAAGAGTCTTACAGCTCGCGTTTTGTCAGTGCTGTAGAAGTATGACATGTTTTTCTTCTTGTTCTTTTACCAAATGCATTCTTAGTTTCTTTGAAGTTGAGTACAGGTCGCGTCTTTAAGTCTATGCTGTAGAAATATGACATATTGTTCGTCTTGTTCTTCTACCAAATGTCAGGTATATTTTTGATAAATGGTTCACACTATGTAATTATGTGTCTTCACACTATTTTCGGTACTGTAGAATATGTAATTAATTTTATAATTTATTATACCTATACTTACGTGTTTATTGTATAAACCAAACAAGTTTATTTAAATAATAACTTGTTTAATCTCCACAAAGAAACTGCAAATCTAGCATGTTCTATAAGTCATAACTAAATAAATTACATAAATAAGAAACGTGTTTTTGCATCACATGTATAACATTTTGTGGACCTAATGTCTCCCCAAGGAGTAAAGAGCAATAATTCAAATGAGGTGAATAAGATGAGGGGGCTACATCCATTTTTGCAAAATAGGATTATGATAATGATGACTTTGAAACACGTGCTGGGACCATTGAGAAAGAGGGAGATTTACTCCACGATAAGCCCTGATTTATATCGCATAGAATTAGAGAGATAGAAGAAAATACTTGTATAATGAAACTGGAAGAAAACTAAAAATAAGTTGTCAAAACATAGAAACACACTTAAAATTAAGTGGATTCAGGTTGAAATATGGTATTCTAAATAGAACCAATTGTCCTAAAAAATAAATGTGCAACAGGAAACAACAACACTGACAATTATTTGTTGGATATATGTTTGACAACACTCTGAACGAAATTCAAGAAACGAATCGTTGCTTTTGAAGTAAGATGATAGTGTACAACTGGAAGAGAATCAGTCCAAGCAAAATACTTTGCGGCTAATCTACACACAAAAGGACGGACCCATATAACAAGTGAACCAATGTTTAAGAAATTACAAAGTGGAACTCCATCCTCTGTTACTCGACATCCTTTATTGAGCGCCAATATTTATTTTGAGAACAAAGAGAGACTTCCGAAAAGGGTGTCCTACAAACCCAAGCAAGATACTTACATTATAATCGTAGCCCAAAAATATTTGTAACGCAAGCAAACCCTGTTTAGAACTAAATATCCTTAGAACAGTCATAGTTCCTTTCATTCCGGGAATAGAGGCGGTTTCTAAAACAGCTTTTTAGTGCGTATCCCTCGCCTCAGGGTGTAGAGTTACAAATCTCCGTGATGGCTCCCACACGGAACCAGCGGTTGTTAATAAATCTTTTCGACACGCCTTCTTAGGATCTTCTTACCGGTTTACAAGTCAAAATTTACTGATTCTGCACGATGACAGTTGGTATGGCTTTTTAGATTTAATGTTTGGACTTGATGCTGTTACGAAACTATTTATTTTGATTTTTCCTTTTTGTGTCTATAAGATAGTGATTTGTAACTGGTTTTATCGGAATCTTTTGATAATTCATTAGATGCCATTTTTATTAGACTTCTTTTTAAATAAAGTAACTCAGGCGGCGACGTTACGAACGTACCGAGCTATTGTTTCTAAGTGCAAAGTACTACAGCATTTTTCTTTCAATAGAAACATCTTGATTGTATTTGTTTCTACTAGACACATACCATCCTGAACTAAATAACGAAAAAAATACAAGAGTACACAGGGTGGACATAGCGCAATTTCTTTTCACCATACCTTAAGGAAAAAACATATTGTGTTAAGGAGAAAAGTGTATTCCCCCGTGTGAACGTGATCTATCGGCGAAAGAGTCCGCACGCCTGTTTATGGTCGATAAAACATCTAGGGACGGTCTATTTTGTGTTGTTTTTTATAAAGGGGAACATGTTTTGATAGTATTCAATAAGAAAACCACACGTGTGGGTGGCACCGGTGAGCAGCGTTGTTTTATATCGCTTAACTACCACCTATCCCCATTTTATATGTTTTTACTGGGAACTACCCACATATTGGGATGACAATTGAAATAATTCAGAATACTATTTTAACTTTCAATCCCGTTTGAGTTAGAAATACGTTAGTTATATAACATGTTTAATTGCATTGAATAAAATCAGAATTTAATAATAACCAAGGACATACTAACCTGCACACATCAAAAGTGTCTAGGGATCAAGTACGTATTTTCTACTTAAAAACAGGTTTTTATATGTTTGATCATGAACGTGATTCATAATTTATTTCACAGTGGAGTTTTAACCCGAACATTATTTTGAACCGTAATGAAGCAAGTCGAGAATATAGATTTTTTTTATTATAACAGTAAAAACTTATTCTTCGAGAAAAGGAGGCGTGACTTGAACGTTAAATATGTGAACCCCTTTTGTATTTTAGTTTCCAGTATATTAAGTAACCTTTGCTTTATTCGACAGAAAAGATATCTTATTTTTACAAATTGAATGAAGTCTTTAATAAAATTATTATGCTTTTTAAACTTAGTCCAAGTATTCTATTGTTTTCTTAATATACTTACATATTATGATCATTTACTGACTGACGTGTATTAATACTTGTACATTAAACATTACATATAACAAGTATTATACATTTAACATATACATTTAACAAGTATTAAATTAATTATTTATTTAGTTTATGTAATTTGCTTAGTGATTAACGGGTGACTTTGCCTTAAGGATAAGGACAAAACATGCGCAAATTTAGAAGTCATTATAATATCGTCTGTTTAATTGCTCTATACTATACCTACCTACCTATAAAATAACGAGTGTACTAATATTTACACCCATTTACTACACTTGGTACAATAATAATGCTTAATTAAAAGAAAGCTTTTCAACGTTTAAAGATGTTGGATCGTTACGATACAATCTTAACGAGCTCTTAACGCGTTATTTGAAGATAATATTAACATTAGCGCAGAACACTAATTGAAAGTCATATTTAAACACTTTCTATCCAAAATGCAAAACGCTCATTTTCATTAAACAAGCCTGTCTTTAGGTGCAACCGAACCACGCGATTGTGACGTTATTATGACGTATGAGGTGACACATTTCTTGCCAAAGTTCGACTTCCATCGACCGCGAACTGGTTGCAACTTTTGTGTCGTAGTTCTAATCTAACAAACGCTTCTCTTACAATCTGCATTGGGTAATGTCCATCGCTACCATGATGACATAGCATGACATGTATTTATCCGCCTCGAGAGAGCCCAGAGACCTAACCTAACCTAACCTTAAGGTAATACTCTTTCTTCCGCGTAGGTACCCCACTGTGTAGGTCTATTCCGATTGCAAGTTACTTACAGTCAGGCAACTTTATGTGTTCCTGTCGACCTTACGAAATACTCTGCCCGCCCTCCAAAAGAACCGACTGACAGACTTGAGCATACTGTTTTCCCCCACGAGCGCCATAGAACTGCCTTTGCAAAGCGCCAATTCTACGTTAGTAGCATTAAAATGTACAACTTCCTTAATAAAAAGATACAAATTTATTCGTGCCCTAAATATCAATGCAAAAACGTACTTAGAGATTATCTCCAATCACTAAGTTATGACAACACTGAGGATCTTCTGCTGGGTAATTTACAATGATAATGATTATAAAATTCTCTATCTAACCATAAACGAATGTGTACTGGTTACATCCCATTCACTACACACACACACACACACCTACTCACTACACACACACACCTACTCACTACACACACACACACCTACTCACTACACACACACACCTACTCACTGCACACACACACACCTACTCACTACACACACACACACACACCTACTCACTACACACACACACCTACTCACTACACACACACACACACACACACACCTACTCACTACACACACACACACACACACACACCTACTCACTACACACACACACACACACACACACACCTACTCACTACACACACACACACACCTACTCACTACACACACACACACCTACTCACTACACACACACACACCTACTCACTACACACACACACACCTACTCACTACACACACACACACACACACCTACTCACTACACACACACACACACACCTACTCACTACACACACACACACACACACACGCAAACACACACACACACACATCCTACACTCACTCACTCACTACACTCACTCACTACACACACACACTCAAACCCTACTTTTATTCACATCACACAGTTAAACGTGTTTCATTTTGTGTTCTTTCATAAATTATATCCTGTTTTCTTTCATTTGCTTATTCTTGAAACGTCCTCATTTAGTATAATATGGCTTTGTTTGTTACGGAGAATCACTGACTCCTACACCTAGTTTAGGAGTCAGAGTATTAAAATTATTATGACCTAGTTATAAGCCGTAAATGCTCTTAGTTTTTGAATCAAATTGTAATGTGATGGATGACTGTTTTTGGTGAAATAAAGAATTTATTTCTTTAGGTATAGCGGTTCGGTGATTTGGACATCTCAAATTCTTCTCGCATTACGTATGGCTTTTACGGATCTCAACTACTTGCATTCGAGTATTAAATATGTGAAAGCTTCACCGGTTTTTTACAGATTATAATAAAGTGCAGTCAAGATTAGCCTTTTTGGTATGTTTATGTACAACTGATCCTACTCCTTTGTTAAATTCTCAAAGGGCCTCTTCCCGTAATTTTAAACCAAATCCACGTCTTAAAAGTAAACCTCCTGCAAGGTTTTCATTGTTTAGTGCTTCAACTTTATCCTGTTTAAATATGACGCCATTAACTTGTTTTTTCCTCGTTATTTCTACCCTCGCGTTAAGTTATTGCAGGCGACATGTGTTGTTCATTATTGGATATGACACGTTACATTCGTTAGTGATTCTGGGGTGTTACTATATTTTTGATGGTTATGTTTTCATCCAGTGCGATAAGCAAGACGTACGTAAATAGTTTGAATAAAACATTAAAAAGTCGTTTATTTTCAGGCCGTATTTTCGTTTGTCTATTCCAGTCTAATGTCATATTTTACTTAGTCTTCCTATTTCCAGTAATCACCTTATTTTTCTTAAATTCGATAAGACAAATTAAAATCCGATAAAAGTTTAAAAGCGTACAAAAGTTCATCGACACAGGATGTTCCACTTAGAAGAAAGCACACAAAGCAACCGAATTTCACATAATATTTTAGGTAAATAGATTAAGTTGTTATCTAAACAGAGGAACCCAGACAGCTGGTCGCCATATTGGCGGCGTTTTATCGTTTTTCCCGAAACGATTTATCATAGAGGTTAGTGTCAATATATGACGGATCACTACTGAGTATTTTTTAATCGATAAGTTTGTTTATGGTTACATAGATGCTTCACCAGCCATGTTATTATGACTATCTGGCACTAAGTCTAAACTCCTTATCGGTTGGAGCCGGCTAATGAATTGTTTTGCTGATTTATACTGTGCCACCGTTCAGGCAGCGGTAGATCGAACAATATTTTTTTTGCATGAATAGGTAGGTACTGAAATGTTTTAAATGTAAAACGTAAATCTTCAAACAAAGTTATGGTCTTCAGATTATTTATTGTTATAATAGAACACAATGTAATTTATTATCCCATCAGAAATAGGAGCCACGTTCAGTATTAAGACCATACGTGGTTATCGACTTCGCCGACAAAAGAATTGAGATCTAGATGGGTGCCAAGTTCTGTAGATAATCCTGAAATGTATTTATAAGAACATACATTCTATAATAAATTTAAAATACAATTTCTTGCTTTTATCAGCTACAACAATGTTTGCTATTTAAAAATATGTATAACTTAATTTTAAACAGTTGAATTATTTATACAACGCAGATAACTTAAGATAAAATGAGATGAATTGAACACAAAATTACCCAGCTGGACGCCAAATTTCAACTTTCTAGGTCATGTGGAGATGGTTTAGGTTTTTGATCAATTATATTATAATGTCAGTCAGTCAGTGATAAAAATACGATTTTGGGACGTTAATATCGAATAACCGTTTGAGCTGTATTTATGAAATTTGGGGTTCTAGTTAATCTAAGGGGTTTTAATAAGTAAACCAAAGTAGCACGAATATGTCATTAGACAGGTATTTTATTATATACAATAACAACTATGGCGGCTCATTTGAAATCACTGTGTGAAAAAACTTATGGCGATGTTTCGTAGGACTGACCTAGACGCTAGATAACGGAACCCTTGCATAGTTAATCACTTCTAATGGTCTTAGTTTGAATATTTGCAAATGTATGCATTCCAATGATAGTATAAATAATTACATGGTACCATCGAGCTGGTCTGATTATGGAACCGGACGCTAGATGACGGAACCCTTGAATAGTTACTAGTAAATCAATCTAGTGCTGGCTCATTAGATGTGTCACAACGAATCCTGTTCATTTTACCTGATGATGACGACCTGATAACTGACCTGGACGCTAGATAACTCTTGAATAGCTACTAGTAAACCCCTTGAGTGTAGGCTCATTATAATTGTCTCAACGAGTACTGTTCTTTTTATTTGATGACGATGACCTTATGACTGAGTAGGATGCTATATAACGGAACCCTTGAATGGCTACTAGTAAACCCATGCATTGTAGACTCATCAGATGTGTTTTAACGAGTCCAAATAAAAAAGTCTAAAAGTCTTCATAAATAACAAGTAGGGTAAACAGTTTTATATCTTTCTATGTCATGTTCTGTCTTTTTCTAAAATTAATTTAATATAATGAAGGTAAAGTAATTATTTCATTTAAATCAATTACAGGCAGTTTTGAATTGTCAAGGGGTCGGTCAGTCATAAAGATGAAGCTAGTTGCCCATTCCAAAGCGTAGTAGGTTCCTATGGAGAAAAACGGGCAAGAAACTCCACGGACACTCTTTTTTAAGACACACCTCCATACTAAAGGGGTTTATTAGTGGCCGTTCAAGGGTTCCGTTATCTAGCGTCCATGTCAGTCATCAGGTTATCGTCATCAGGTAAAATGAGCAGTACTCGTTGAGACACATCTAATGAGCCCACCCTCGAAGGGTTTGCTATTAGTTATTCAAGAGTTCCGTTATCTAGCGTCCAAGTCTATCATCTGACCAGCTTGATGGTACCATAATATTTTGTTATCATCGGAATGCATATATTTACGAATATTCAAACTAACACCACTATCGACCGTCCAAGTTCGTCCTAGGAAACATCGCCATATCATTATTCACACAGCGATTTGAAATAAACCACCATAGTAGTTATTGCTCTATATTAAAATCCTTATCTAATGACCAATGTTTGGTTGTTATTGGTCGTGGGGATAATTTTTTCCGATCCTCCTGTCATGTGATTATGTTAAATTTATAGATTTTGAGTTTTTTAAGGTTCAAAAGTGTCTTCAAAGGGTTCGTGTAATATAAATATAACACACGGCTGATGCGTCACCAGTTCCTTTTTCTTTGAACTTGGCTTGACACGCTGTCGCGTGTCTAAATTTTTTGCGTTATATGAAACTTTGCTAAATACAATGTATGTTGCAAAGTTTCCAATATTTTCTAATATTAAATTCCATAGAATAGAATACAATACTCTTTATTATGTACACCATAAAAATTACAGATATAAATGTAGACATTTTACACAGGGTGACACAATGGGCGGTCTTATCGCTAAAAGCTATTCCATTCTGATTTTCTACTGATACTGGTAGCGCAATGATATCTGTCAGATCTACTAAAGAAATAGCAATAGTGTTCGTCTTCTTTGAAGTCAACAGTAATAGGTACTCGCCTGTAGAGTAATATGTTCGGTTCATGGAGCATACAACTGAACTCGTTAAATACCCTTGGATCGTTCCGTAAGATTAAAAACGCGAAATCTTATCGTCTACCAGTTGTTGCAATAAACCTTGGTTTTTAGAACCTAGAGACTATTTTGTAAAACTTTGCGATACAAAGAGTGGGAAGATATTAATCTTGCTGGTTGGGAGTATCAATTGTTTAGAGTTTAAAATTACGTGGCTTTAGAGTTAATGTAGTTGAAAAGTGGCATTACCTAAGTTTCCATAGAAAAGGAGAAAAGACGGAGGAAAAGCTTACATCCAGATGCAGATGGTTAACGTTCTTTAGAAAATGCACCATGTAACGAGCTAGTTTTCTATAAAAATATTTATTTAGATACTTGAAATATTTCAAAACGTATAGAAAGGTGAAAATCGCTTTACTTACCTTAAAGAAAAACCATTTATCCACTGTTAAACTGTAGACCTATATTGATGACATGATTATTGCATTAATGTTAAAAGCTGACCCCTTTTTTTGGGTGGGAAATCATCAAATGACCTCCCCCGGGGTGTAAAAAAAGCTTGCAATTTAATTTATGTAGCGGACAAAAAGACAAAGAATCTATATGCATTCTGTATAGTAATTTAATTGAGTTAAAATTTCTCATTCCTTAAAACGCAGATACTGTTCTAATACGCAGTGAAATAATTAGGTCAATTGATCATGGTTAATATAATATGCTTCATCCTCTACAACGTGTATGTAAAGTGATTCCTTAGGCCGAGGACAAGGAACTATGACGTCAACCAGCTGGTCAATTGGCTATAATAAACCGTCCATAACAGTCTTCCACCCTTGAAGAAGCAGAAATACTATACAAGTCATATATTTGATGTTATTACGCCGTCTTATCAACGTGATCTGTTTGCGATGAATTACTACTGAAGAAATGCTGTAACGTGTATCGTCCAATTAGGCCGTTTGTTGTTGAAATTCATTGAGTATTTTGCGTCGTTTGTTTACAAAAACAAACTTGATAAATAAGCAATTAAGATACAAACTGTCTATTGTATCGTGTTACTTGATGTGAATGTTTCTTTCAGGTATTTTGTGATGCGTTCATTGTTTGACTTGACTGAATGTATTTTTTTTTACATATTTTTTTTGTTATTTTCTTTTGGCGCTACAAGAGTCTTCTGTATTAATATTGATCAATATACTATACGAATTGACTAGTGACTGCGTGAGATGAGACATATCACCGTTTTGAAACTTTCACATAGACTTTGTCTTCGAGTAGGTACGGACCACGTCTTGAAGCCACCAAGATCTGTTACAAGTGTTGTTTAAATCAGTTATCAACGACATTAAATCTCATATTCCATTGTAACTTCTATTTCGCTTTTAATAGAGCTTACATTTGCGTGATATAATAGACAGCTGCGTGTAATTTCGATGCCGGTGGCATCCCCAATGGATGCTGCAACATGCATAGTAATAAGTGCATTTGAATAGACGATCACACGTGTTGACATGTAATCATGGTATTTTTGGTGTGCTCTAGATTGTGTGAATTAATTGATACCAACGCGGAGCGCAGGGACTTGGAAATGAGGGGTGACGAGATAAATATTGCTTACCAAATGTTGCTGAGTATGACGTGATGAATGGTGAACTTGTAAATAAAAAACTTAGTGCCGAAAATAGATCCCAGGCGAAAAATAATGCACAGAACATAAAAGCTGTGGAATAACTCTCAGCGGCCTTAAAGGTACTTACGCTTATTTCTCATAAAAACCGCAATAAAGCAAAAAAAAATATGCTTAAAATGAAAATATTTTCAGTTCTTTAGTGAGTAAGTTAAGCATTGCTTAGTCAGAAAACAAAACACATTACCACAGCTAGCTTTGTCGGAATATGGTAAAAGGCTCTACATACAAACCTAATTACTGTACTCTCCCACGTTATGAGAAAAAGATATCATCAGTACGATTACAAAACAAAGGATTTTCATTCAATTGGCCACATTGAAAGCGAACTCGTGTCGCAGCGGCTGTGAACTCTTTGTCTGAAAGGTCGCGTGCCCAGGTCATTGGGTCGATGTATCTACTTCTTTTACATTTCATAACCGCATTCGCAAATTAGTGAATGAAAGTAAGATCACATGTGATTTTGGCCTAGTTTCTGAGGTATTCTTAACTGGAGTGTATCTATTGAAAGTGCTATTGGTTCGTTAACTTGACACATTGCGTTAAACTCAGTTTAGGAGGAACTTATCGAATCAGTAGCTCTTGAGAGTTTATCTGAAGACCTCAGAAACTGGACATTAGTATTTATAATGAGGTCAGTTTTTAATGCAATATCACATTTTGTTCGTTTGTTATTCGAATGACTTATTATAACTTAATTTCGTAGCAGCATACTTTCATTGTACACCGCAATAAACTTGTAATTAAACTGCATTTTTAGTGCTTGCAATAAAAACTTTTCATACAAAGTGACCTATTTTCAGTATTTATAAGTAAGTACTCAACTAGTACTAGACTAAGAAATAATCTTGACTAATATTAGTCGATTATAGCTATATGCAGTACAGTATTGAGCAATTTCCTCTCCTTTTAATACTGTTTGTATGGCTCAAAGCTTTCATTGCATCCGGCAGATAATATCGGTGATCTTGTACACCGGATAACCTGCTTTTTATTTAATTTTTTAATATCGCTACTTTAAGTAGGTGCTAAATTCATTTTATCGTTTTCGTACAACCTTAAAATATTAATCACGGTTATTGAACGCACGTTTTTTCTCGTGGAAATGGTTTCCATTGCAGTTTTTGGTAGGATATTCACGATCGACGTAAAACCATTAGTAAGTCTGCAATGTAACTCTCTTCTCGGTAAGGTAAGGTATAAATTAGAGTGATTGCCGAGAGTAATGTCAAACTCGTGGCAATCATTCTAAATATGTAGGTACTTAATTACAATGAGAAAAGAGTTACATTGCAATGACTTAATTAGTGGTTTTACGTCATTCAAATTTGACCTTGAATGTGCTACTTTCATGAGACAGTCCTTACAACTTACAGCGATATAAATTAATGAATAGTCCAAATAATGCCGCGATTGTGTTAGGTTGTGGCTTAATAATCGCCCAAACTATTTAAAGAAGATCAACTTAATTAACTTTCAAACAGCCGCCATAATGAGTCCACTTGTGTAACTTCTAAACCGCGGTTAAAGTAACCGATTACGTAACCGATGTTTAGTCACACGTCCATTGATGATACAGTTGTTGCCACACTACGATCCTATCTCACTATTGTAGGCTGTGAAAGTGTTGCTAGTTAAAATGGAACGTGGTTATTTTGCTCGGTTTATGAGCAAACATGTGCCCAATGCACTTACTTGATTAAATAATAATGAAATTGTTTATGTAAGTAATTTCTGAACAGAAATAAGTAGATACCTACGTCTGGTCTATGGTCAGCTAATAAAAGGCGTTCAGAAACTGAAAATGGTATTCCAATTCCGAAAACATCATCTTTTGGAAGCAGCAAAAGTTGTCGTGACCAGAAATTCTGCTTTCATTTCAGTAGATATTCTGTTCAAATTACTGATATCAAATCATTGTTACGACTATTTTATTTTTAATTTTAAGTAATATAAGACTTTTTGTATGCCTGGATAATCATTAAATCTTAAAAATAAGCTATCGTTGTAACCGGTAATCCTAAAACTGGTTGTTAAAACATGATAATGTGCATTCCAATGTCTTAATTTACATAAGAAAATTGCAGGCATACAAAAATATAGCTATTTTCTGAACCAAACAGCCAAGGACTAACCTACCTGTTTAAAACGAGTTCCTCAAACAAGTTTGTCTGGACTTTGTTACGGCAAAAAGATAGTTTTAAAATATACTTTTTGTTGTTTAACAGCCGAGAACTGCGTCGGATGGGCTCGAGGTTAGGTTTAAGAGAATAAACGTATTCTGAGAGTTAAATGGCGCAAGGTGTAATAAATGAACATAGAAATACCCTTCATCATCAGACTACAGCAGTCCACTCCTGGACAAAGGCCTATCCAATTGCACACCAATCAAATCAATAACCATTAATAGTTTCTAAATAGAAAAAATAAACTATGACACCAAGACCTTGATTATCATCATCTAACACTAGCTACAAGTCGTATAGCGTCCATTGCTACACGCAAACAAACTTAAGCTTCTTTAGTCCTAAGAGCCGCTATATTTTAATCTCATAATACGGTAGTTCCCTAATATAGATATCTGTTGTGGTCAACAAATTTAACATCTCAGCAATCTTGCAAACGTAATAATAGTACCAGACTATTATTGTCCTACTGCAGGGCAAATGCCTTTTGTCATACCGAGAAGGCAGGAACATTGATCGTTTCACCATTTCAGACTTCCAATAATATTATAAGTCCAGGTTTCCTCACGATGTTTCGCTTCACTGATGTCAGTAATGTCCAAGACAAACGCAGAAAGTACATATGAATTGAAATAAACTTATTCAGTGTAAAATTACTGCGCGAGCAACAAAAAGTACTAGCAAATCGTTTCTATCCATAGAACATCGATGCCATTGACATTCACGATCACAATAAAGATGTTTATAATTTGACATATCAAAGTTGTTAGAATTACAATAGACATGTCGGTCATACCATATCCGTGACCGCATTATACAAGTATGCATATCAAGTGTACGGTCAACCGCGTAAATACTACACTTGAACCACGAGAATCGCACTTTCTTCTATGAAATACAGGAGCTGTCAAAATCAAACTTATTGGACGTGCCGTTGACTGTCCCTACAGGTGTACTTTCGTAATCCTGTTCCTGTCCTTGCTTACATCGTTGCAAGTAAAGATATTACAGTATTAATGAGCTAAAGGTACTATGTTGTAATTTGTTCAGTGTTCTTTTAACCTGACGGTTAATTGTACGCAAATACTTGGCTTCGAACGTGGTGTTGTTGTTTTTCTACTAGCGCAACACCATGCTTTTTTTGTAAGGCCTTAGTTGAAGACATAGTGTTTTGACAGAGTAGGGCAAAAAGTTGGGTAAACGCAGGCTGGTCTACACGTTGCAGAGGTCAGGTGGTTATTGATCCCTCAATGAATTTGAATGATTGAACGAAAAGTCAGTGACCGCGCCCGTCCATGTCAGTCAAACAAATAGCGTAGAATGATTGGTCGGAAAAACCTTACCGGCTGCCTTAACCCGCTACCCTAATGTACTTACATAAAGCAGCTAGTTTTTTGGTACGGATGGCTACAGGTAGATCCATAAATGGTTACAATGTTTGTCAATTAATACGGGGCAATTTTACCCGCACCGATCAGTACCAACTTGCTTTACCGGGAACCCGCGACTTTATGCAAACCCCTTAAACAGAATGTCATCAACATAAAGTCATCAACTCCTTTAACATCTGAATTAAACTGTTATCTTTATTACTATTGGCTTAACTGAAGGAAAAATGTACGTATATGAGCATCAACACACGTCCAATAACGGACTACGAAATGGTTCGTCCTTAATAGTACCTACACTGGAAGGACATAATATGACGTCACACCTCGTGAACCTAATTAAACGATGCGGATGTTACTCGTTAGTCGTCTTTCATTTACTCGGGTAATTTTTATTTCCATTATTGACTCACTAGAATGCACCAATTAAGTTTTAATAAGCCATAGGATTAAAGGTAGGTTGAGTCAAAAGGGTTTTGCTACCTTCTAAAATTATTATGAGTCAAACTCAAAGCAATTATTTAAAATAAACCAATTACAGGCACTTTTGAATTGTCAAGGGGTCGATCAGTCAGAAAGATGAAGCTAGTTGCCCACTCCAAAGTTACAGAGTAGATGTTTAATTATTTTTCGTTTCGGAGGAATAACTTAACATGGTTGCAAACTCAAACTCAAAGCATTTATTTCAATTAAACCATTTACAGGCACTTTTGAATTGTCAAAGAGTCGGTCAGTTAGTCAGAAAGTTGAAGCTAGTTGCCCATTCCAAAACGTAGATCTCTATGGAGAAGAACAGGCAAGAAACTCTAAGGACACTCTTTTTAAATCAAGATATTACAAAATCCTGGGTACATTATTCTTGTTGCTTCTATATGCGAGAACAATGAAAAAAGTATATATAAAGAAACAGTTCAAAATATAAGACTAATAATAAAAATAAGCCGTGGCAGTTAAGAGATGACCAGTCTCAACTGACGGCGCCCGTTCACGAACATGACCCGTGGATCAGCACCATCCAGGTCAACCATTTTGTAGGGAACCTAATGATTCAACACACGCGCCACCAACAGTGAGACATTTAAGTGAGCATGCAGGTAGCTTCCAAGACAAATAGTGTAGTTATAACACTTTTAACTGCAGCTAAATTTAGCTCTAACTTCATAGTTGTTTACTCACTGTAATATTCAGCACCCCTCTGTCATGCTACTGCTGCTTATAGGCAAAGCCTTCGTAGATACGAGGGTCATTCAATAAATACTTAGCCTACAAAAAGTAAACGAAAATTTTGGAAAAGTGGCAATTTATTTTTCAACATAGTCTCCTTTTAGTTCGATACACTTAGCCCAGCGATGCTCCAACTTTTTTAACCCGTCCGAAAAATAGTTTTTGTCAAACTCTGCAAAATAGGCCTCCGTGGCGGCGATGACCTCCTCATTCGATCCATATCTATTCCCGGCGAGTGATTTTTTCAGATTAGGAAACAGAAAGAAGTCACAAGGGGCCAAATCTGGAGAATACGGTGGATGGGGCAGCAATTCGTAGCGTAATTCGACCAATTTGGCCATGGCAACGGCAGACGTGTGAACCGGTGCGTTGTCGTGGTGAAACAGCACTTTTTTCTTCGCCAGATGGGGTCGTTTTTTCTTTAATTCGGCGTCGAATCGGCCTAATAAATCGGCATAGTAAAGCCCTGTAATTGTTTTACCCTTCTCGAGGTAATCGATGTAGATCACACCTTGTGAATCCCAGAAAACGGTGGCCATAACTTTTCCGGCCGATTTTACAGTTTTCGCCTTCTTTGGAGCACGTTCCCTGGTCTGGATCCATTGTTTTGATTGCTCCTTGGTCTCTGGTGTGTACCAGTGGATCCAGGTTTCATCGACGGTCACAAAACGACGCAAAAACTCCGCTGGATTCATCTTAAACAGCGCCAAACACGTCTCCGATGTGGTCGCACGGTTGCGCTTGTTTTCTGGTGTGAGTAAACGCGGCACCCATCGCGCCGACAGCTTTCTCATGCCGAGTTCCTCGTGAAGAATATGATGCACTGTTCCTTCTGAAATGCCTACAGTCTCAGCTAGCTCCCGAACCTTCAATCGGCGATCTGCCAATACGAGATCATGGATTTTTTTTATGTTTTCCTCCGTAGCAGCTGTTTTCGGTGCACCTGGACGTGGTTCATCAAAAACCGACGTACGGCCACGTGCAAACTCGTTGAACCAATTCTTGACGGTGGCCATCGATGGAGAAGAGTCACCGTACACAGCATCCAAGCGCTCTTTGATTTCGATGCGCGTTTTCCCTTCCAAAAATAGGAATCGAATCACCGAACGATATTGCTCTTTTTCCATTTTTGTAAAACCGATCGACACGTTCGCTTCCATAAGTTGTCAAATTAAAACAAATGAAGGGATTGGAATGAAAATTTGAAAAAAGAATTAAAAAAGAATGTGCTACACTGTGGTAAAACTCTTTTGAAACTACAGCGCCCTCTGGCGATGAGGCTAGGTACTTATTGAATGCACCTCGTATATCCCACATAGGGTTGCCAGGAGTCCGGCTTTTTACAATCGTGTCCGGCATATACAAGTCCGGCCTGTCCAGCTTTTGTTAAGCTATTGGTCAACCCCGCCCCGTCTCTTATTGGGTATAAAGTGGAGTAAAGATACTTGTTTTATTTTTTTAAACTGGAAAGTTACACCTACCTATATATGTTTTTTCCTTTATTTATTGATTGTTTTAGTTACTTTCAATGTAAGTAAAGAAGTTACAAATAACTAAGAACAAAATGTGATTCATAATTACATATGTACATAATTAAGAGTAGAATAAGTCTCAAATGATTAACAAAATATAAAACATACAAAATATAAAAGTGTATATTTTTCAAAAGAAAAATGTCCAATGGTGTGTGAAGCCTGATAAAATGGTTTTTAAAAGAAAAATCTTTTAAAAACCATTTTATTAAGCTTTTAGGGCAAAATGTCCGGCTAAATATGCATCTGTGTCCGGCTTTTCTATTTTTGGGCCTGGCAACCCTAATCCCACAGGCAGGGAGCTCATGTGTGATCCAGGTAACAAAAACAATTTCTTTATTAGAAACGGTACCGTGTTTATTTAGAAAGTTATAGATGTACTCATAGATTCTAGGATTTCCAAAAGGAAGTTCGTAGGAGGTATCTGATATTATAACTACCGCTAAATCTCGGGGCACGGCAGTGCCCCCGCCAAGACGAGGCAAAAACAAAAATCGGTGCAATAGGTACCTACCTTTTCTTGAAGCGTTTCGTCGTATTTTCAAACCCTCATAGCTTCGACCTGGATAATACGAGAGAGCCCAAATTCTCAGGATTAGATGTAGTTAGCAGACTTATAAAACACACTCAGTGCAATGGAACAACGAAGCGGTACATTTTGACCGATATTTAAGGTCTGATAATTTTTTAACAGTAAAAACGTTATATAAGTCTTAGCAACCTACTTAAAATGAAATGTTATTGGTGGGATATAGTATTCTGCGAAGCCTTTTTTCCTGGAACATCTAATTTAAAAAATATCTACGATAAGTACTTGGTATTTTTCCTTTAATGGATGATAATGCAGAAAATTGCGGTCCCTGGAAACAAGACTATCTATGTACTTACCACAAGTAAACAAACATTTTGAATTGAATAAATGACTGAATTTATTTAAATAAACAAGAACTAAACGTATAATAGGGCAATAATCATGTCATGAATCACTCGTACGCATGTAAGCCATCTCATTATATTTTAAAGAAATGTTTATTCTTACATCGCATGTTATGAATAATTTTGCCATTTGTAATCACCAGAAGAAAGAAATAGTTCACAAACAAACGCACAGTAATAAATAAAAGAAACGATGACTAAAAACTTTTAAAAGGGAGGGTCGTGAATTCGTGATTCTTTGCCCTCTTTAATATTGGCTTCGTTTTAAAATGTCACAAAACTCGTAGTTACGTCGCTGTTCTGAAGTAATGTTTTATTAATCACCCGTTTTTTCTTTACAGGTACAAGTCTACGTTTGGATGGAACTACTGAAACTATTCTATAAGCGTAAGATAGTGAAATAATAAGTTTCAACTCTCATAACCAAGTTATTCATAAACTCGCTGGTCGGTGCTTATAACCTAGAGGTCTACTCCCTAAGCAGGAAATCCGTAGTTTCAGCCGAAGTTACGGGCGTAATTAAATACATATCACCTACGGACATAAGATTAGTTCAGGGCCCCAACTAAGAATGAATGACAACACGATTTGACAGTTGCCCTTACTCCCATTGTGTTTTTAACCGTCCGAAAAAGTTAATTAATTACTAGGAAGTAAGGTTAATTTCGTAGTATAGTGCTACTTTCTGCTATCTTCGTTGACGGACTTGGAGAGTAGGCCCCCAGAAACTCGGTATTCGGTGGCCATAACGAGAATGTAAGTTTGACTCGGTCCTATTCGGATACGCGCCCAAAATGATCGGTACTTCGCGTATTAGTATTCAACGTTCATTCTCGCAGGGATAACAGATTTAGTTAACGCGCTAGCAAGGAGCTCGACATATTAAAAGGAAATTAGATTTGAGGAGGCGGGCTCCGACTTGATGATAAAGTCACTTCAGCCAGCGGAATATGGGTAATTTATTAGAATTTCTATTATTTCGCGTGCTTTGTACAGAGGGAATAATTTATTTTCATTTCTGAATTTCTTGTCTGCCTCTGACATTTAAATTCTTTTCGTTATTGAATTTCGTGAATATGCAGGCCAATGGCACAGCACTCAACGTTAAATACAAGAATAAGTACTTAACTTTTATTTATTTAACCTTTGTTTTATCATTGTTTCAATTTATGGTTGTTGTTGCTTGAATAATTAATTAGTAAGTCGTTTACACGAAAATAATCAGGCTAATTAAGATTATTTGACGAAATGAATTCCTTGACGAAGTTATTTTTACGAAGCAGTCAAGTACATGCCATTGTGTCTTTTATTTATAACAAAGATCTAGTAAAATACACTACCTAAAGTGGCCCATTCACGGTACATGCATAAATCATTGCGTAACAAAATGTTTTAATTAATGTTGATACACTGTTTATGCTAATCATTATTACATTTTCAGAATAGTCAAACATTCCGTTGTTGCGCAGAAATAATGTTAATATGGCAGTGAATCATGAAATTGTTATATTTTGTGTTATTGTTTTGCTTTGCTACTTTTTTTGTGAGTTGTGGCTAATGGCTGAAAGGTTTTTAACTCACTTACTGAATGATATACCTAAGAACATTGAAGACAATCAAGGCATTGACCTGAATTCTATTTTCTTTTTTATTTGTAGTCGTTTCAAGGGTATGTGTGTTACTTGTAACATTTAGGTATTTTTGTATATATGTGTAACAGTCCCATGACTTTCGACGTCTGCCGATCATCATTATCATAATTTCAGCCGAAGGACGTCTACTGCTGGACATAGGCCTCCCCAAGCATCGCTTCGACCGGTTCTGTGCTTCTCGAAACCAGCGGATTTGCGGCCTTCACAAGAAGACCTTCCAACGCTGGGTCTTCCAGTACGCGGTCGCCGCTCCAGAACCTTTAGGTCCCATCGGCCATCTGTTATGCGAGCAATGTGCCCTGCCCTGCCCATAAGTTTGGCAATTCTTCGGGCTATGTCGGTTACCTTGGTTTTCCTACGGATCTGTTTATTTCTGATTCGATCACATAGAGAGACTCCAAGCATAGCCCTCTCCATTGCTATGAACTATTTCACATGACAAGCGTTTAACGCACGTTTTCTCAACGCGCGTTTACAATTCTCAAATTTTATTCAAGGCGTACACATGCTAACGTGTGTTTTAAGTAAACGCGCGTTCAGCGCTGCGCTAGCGCCCCGCCCGACAATTGTAAGCGCGCCAGTCGACGCGGCTTTGATTGAGATCATTGGTTTACCGTGTTACCGTTCAGTTGAGTGTGCGCTTTTTACGTAGATGGACGTATTTTATGGTTCGCTTGGTCAGTTTCGTCCAAAATGGAAACGCAAGCTAATAATACTGAATTATTTATAGATGAAATTGAAAATCGTCGGGCGATGGGACATGACAAGTAGTGTTTATTCAGATAAGAACTTAAAGAGACGGGCTTGGAAAGAACTCGTCCTCACATTCTTTGATCCTGAGATGACAATGAAGAAAAGAAGAAATTATTCTGTAAGTATATTTAAATTTTCCATCAATATATACAAATTATATTTTGCTATCTTGCCAGTAAATTATTCCTTCGTTGAGGAAATAATTTGTTAAATGTTCTCGAACATTGTCTGCTTGTCGCACAGCACGCCCGGTATAACGTGAGAAGAGGTTTTCCATTGGTGTATTATAAAGTGTATGTTCATAATTGTAACCATCCCATTCTGACATAGTTGTGTAAAACTGATATGTATGGAGAGCGGGAAGAGAAAGAAAATACCGTCTTGCTTGAACACTAGTTTAATACTGAGTAATGGCCGGCGCGGCGCGCGCGTCGCGCGCGCTGGCTACATATATATCACTCCTTCACACTTAGATTTTGAAACCTGGTGACAACATAAATAATACTCTTTTAAAACTTATTACTATCCTTAAAGTTATAACAAGACAAAACAACACAGTTAAAAGTATTTCTTATAGTCTACCACCTTCCTATTGCGCTTTTGGCGCGAGAGTGTGGGTGATGTTGGTGAGCGGGGTACGTCAACATTGTACTCCCCCGTACTTTGAAACTGATTGCCGTCGGACACAAGTACCTCGGGCTGCGCTGCTGGTGACAACGGCGATGCTAAATTATCAGCGGCCCCTCTGTCACTCTCGACCGCCTCACAATCACCCCATTCCTCCCCATCACCATCATCTGCGACACATTTCGCATTTGGTGCTACAGGTGCGACATTAGTATCAATCGCTACGGGTGAACTCATTGCCAATTGCTCGCTAGATACTGTTGGCAATGCTGTATTTTGACTTGAACTAGTAGTACCGGAAATGTCGGGCGATTGTTGCTGATGTGGCACTTTAATATCTCTTATCTCTGTGGGTTGATTACTACCTTTATACTTCAGTAACTGATCTACATGCCTTATACAGTGATGATCTAAGTCATTAATATATATTTTATACATTTTCTTACCTATTCTATATTTTATTATGCCTAACTGCCAAGTTTCTTTCCGTGCACTGTACCATCGGGTCCAAACCACATCGCCCGTCATAAATTGTCTTTTCCCGGGCTCCGTCGAAGTATCGACGTGCGTAGCTTCGCTCGAAGGTACAACTAGATCGAGACGAGATCGTAGATTTCTACCAAACATTAACTTTGCTGGCGTTTCCCCAGTGGTACAATGTACGGTATTTCTATAATTAAACAAATAGCCTAACAACAATTCGTTGATTTGATACAGCGGTAAATTATCTTTTAAAATACATTTTAGCATTTTTTTACAGGTTCTTACCGAATTTTCAGCTTGGCCATTACTGGGTGGATGATAAATGGGCGTCGTCATATATTTAATACCATTAGCAGAGCAAAACGTCTTGAACTCGTCCGAATTTATCTTGACGTCATTATCTGATACCAACAAATTGGGTATACCAAAAGTTGAAAAAATTCCCTTGAGTTTAGTTATCAGAGCCTTAGTTGAAGTACCGTTATGCATGTGTAGACATTCTACCCATTTACTGTAAGAATCTACAACCACAAGATATACCCTCTGCCCTACCGTCATATAATCGATGTGCACGCGCTGCCAAGCGGCGGCGGCGGCAGGCCAGGGAGCGGGGGGGTCGCGCGGCGGCGCGGGCCGCACGCTCGCGCACGTACCACATGACCCTATCCAACGCTCGATGTCGCCGTCGATGCCGGGCCACCACATTCTACTTCGTGCATTACTTTTCGTTTTAATTATACCTAAATGAGTATCGTGCAATTCACGTAGCATTTTATCTCTTAGTACAGATGGAATAACTATTCTATGACCCCTAAAAAGGCAACCTTTCTCGTACTGCAAGTCGGACTTGCACTGAAAATAAGGGAAAACAGACTTACAAATAATTTTTCGCGGCCATCCTTTTTGCATGTATCTAATGACAGTTTGGATCACCGTATCGCTCTCCGTTGCCTGCGTTATGTCGCGTGTCGTAGTAGCGGGCGACGATTCATCCAGAAACTTGAGCGCGTAATAGGTATCTACATTTATATTAGTATCGGTCTCTTCAGACTTGTTTGTGCATTTTAAAGGCGCGCGGGAAAAATAATCTGCTACTAAATTATTATCACCGGATACATAGTGTACTACATAATTATAAGCTGATAGTGTAATAGCGTATCTCTGCAGTCTCAGTGCTGTCGTTACCGGTATACCCGTTTTGTTATTAAAAATGGAAACCAAAGGCCTATGATCGGTTTTCAAAATGAATGGCTCACTGCGACCGTACAGATACTGATGAAACCTTTTTACACCAAACATGATAGCGGTCGCCTCCTTCTGTATCTGACTATAGTTTCGCTCGCTAACAGTTAGCGAGCGAGATGCATACGCGAGGGGGCGCTCATGAGCGTCGTCTTCCCCGCGTTGCGAGAGCACGGCGCCGAGCCCGCTCGGGCCCGCGTCCACCGTCAACACAAGCTGCGCCGTCGGCTCGAAGTGGGCCAGTACGCGCTCCGAGGCTAGTTCACGGCGCACTGCCACCATAGCTTGCCGCTGCCTATCTCCCCAAACCCAGGGCACATCGCTCCGTAGTAGATCGTGGAGAGGGCTGAGTACTGACGAAGCGTTCGGAATAAAATTCCTATAATAATTAACAACGCCTAAGAATCGTTTTACTTCGGTGACGTTGGACGGCTCAGGAGCACTTAATATTGCCTTGACTTTTTCGGGACTAGTCGTTAGTCCTGCTTTACTAATCACGTAGCCTAAGTAAAGTACACTTTGTTTGAAAAATTGGCACTTGTCTTTGTTAAGACGTAGACCGGCATCGCTTAATCTACGTAAAACTTCCATTAGCCTTTTAATGTGTGAGTTTCTATCGGGGCCCGTAATACAAACGTCATCGAGCCAGACACTGACTCCGTCTATTCCAGCTAATAGTGTCTCCATGGACTTTTGAAAGATAGCGGGTGCGTTAGCTAGGCCGTAAACTAAACGTGTATATTTGTATAGACCTTTATGAGTATTTATTGCCGTTAGTTCCTGTGATGATTCTTCGAATATAAATTGATTGTATGCATTTTTTAGATCAATTTTACTGTACAGCTCGCCCCCTCCAATTTTAGCAAAGACCTCTTCGATCCTCGGCAAAGGGTATTTCTCAATTACAAGATCTTTATTTAGTGTTACCGAAAAATCTCCCGCGATTCTGACTTGACCGTTTTCCTTTAATACCGGCACTATCGGAGTGGCGTATTGTGCGTGATTTATTGAAACCAAAATGCCTAAACCTACTAACCGCTCTAATTCATGTTCGACCTTATCTCTTAGGGCAAAGGGTACAGTTCGTGGCTTAAAAAACTTCGGAACTGAGTTTTCTTTTAGTTGTAGGGTAACTTTAAATTTATTAAATGAACCCAACTCATCTCGCCATAGATCTGGATATTTCCCAAGTAATTCTAGTAGATCATTATTACTACTTTCTAAAGAGTTAATGTTAGTTGTTATTATTAAATTAAAATCGGACATGAAATCCCTACCTAATAATGGAGGACCTCCATTCTTAACTACGTAAACTTTAATATTTTTTTGTACATTATTAAATTTTGCTTTAATAATGAAATATCCTAGTGGAGAGATTTTATGTCCATTATACAAGCACATCTTTATATAGCAATTTTGTAGCTGGTATTGCGAGAACTTTTTAAAATAAAGTTTATCAGAAATAACAGTGCTGCCCGATCCTGAATCTAGTTCCATTTTAATAAATTGGTCACCTAAAACTAATTCGATTTCAATAGGATTATCAGCTGCGTACCTTATGTTAAAATTCTGGCACTCCTCACAACCCTTGTCCTGGGGCTGGTTACCACCACTTTCTTCATGTGTGTCAACATGATAAACACGTGTGTTTTTATTATTACCGCACACTTTTTTTAAATGGCCTTTTACACCGCACTTTTGACACGTATAACTCTTATAACGACACTTTTCACCACTATGATTTTTCATGCCGCAAACCTCGCAACGATCCGTATCGCGGCGGGTTGCTGCATCTGCACCACCTGCACCACGTCCACGGCTAGCTTGACCCTGGAACTTCGCGCGGTATACTGGTTCCTCCTTGATAGAAATGGCCGCCGAACTGCTGACTAACAAGGCCTTTGCCTCCTTTGCACACGCCGCCTGCTCCGCCATTTCAATAGCCCGCGACAACGTGAGCGTCGACGGGTTCTGCTCGAACAACTTGTCGCGTTCTGGACCTGCACTCAGACCGAGGACGAAACGATCTCTCAAATTCGTTTCTAGAGCGGTGCCGAAGTCGCAATAAGTTGCCAAACCTCTTAATCGCGCCGCCCATTCTCCAACGGTTTCGCCTGTTGTTCTGCTGGCACCAAAAAATTTCGCCTTGTCCACAAATGAGCACTTTTTTGGCTTAAAATGGCCGTCGAGTAATCCTACTAGGTCTACATAGCTAAGCGTTTCCAACTCCTTTGGAAACGCTAGGTTAAGTACTAGACGATACGTCTCCTCCGTAAGATGGCATAGTAATATTCCACTCTTCACATCGTCATCAACGCCGTTGATCTTGTAGAATTGCGTTAATTTTCCTTTATATATTTGCCATTCATTGATTTTATGGTCAAATGAAGATAAATTTCCTATATACGCATTCATTATTGTTTATATTTTTTTACACGTAATTTATCGTTCGCAACTTCGTACACCTCGTCGCCAGTGATATGTATGGAGAGCGGGAAGAGAAAGAAAATACCGTCTTGCTTGAACACTAGTTTAATACTGAGTAATGGCCGGCGCGGCGCGCGCGTCGCGCGCGCTGGCTACATATATATCAAAAACACATATTGATTTTGTGATCTTTTCCGCAAAATTGATATTAACATGGAACTGCCTATGTAAAATTTGCCATTTACTTATTTTTATTGCACGTAATGCCAAAAGTAGGTACATTCGACATACCGGCCTGCTAATGTTAAGCGGTACCTAAAAATAAAAATTGCATGAGATAATGACCTCCCCCATAAGGCCGCATTGAATTCTCCATCATGCCAAAAGCTTCATCAGCCACTATCACGTGTGGCAACACTGATGGTCTATTTTGTATTAATAATGACTTTGACTTAGGTAGACCTAGACCTTTCTGTCAGCCTTGTGTACAATGAAGAATTTTTTAATATACCTGAGTCACTGTTTTTACCGTGGGCACCTACGTCAACCCACACAAAACAATAGTTGGCATCCGTTAGCGCCAATAAAACTACCGAAAATATTTTTTTGTAGTTATAATACATTGAGCCTGTGTATTCAGATTAGATTAACTGTATGTATTTCCCGTCCAAGGCTCCCAAACAATTGGGAAACTTCAAATTCTTTTCAAATGTCTTGGATATTTCATTCCACTTTTATTTCGTTGGTTCACTCATAACAATGGGTAATTTTTCCAAGTAGATTTTCCAATTCTATAATCGTAGCTTATTGTTCCAAGTAGATTTTCCAATTCTATAATCGTAGCTTATTGTTCCAAGTGAATATCCGGTTGCCAAAAATCTGAAAAAAATTATTGATTCAATAGGTATGAAACGAATTGCACGTACATCGTCCATCTTGCTGCAGCATATTCTAAATTCTAACTTCTGCAACACCTTTCAGTTCACAGAAAAGTTGGTCGACATACCGAAAATTGCAATATACAAGTTCAATTTTTTTATTAATAAAGTGTTAATTCTATATCGTGTATGCTGGATGAAACGAGAGAGAGGTCGCTATTCGAGTAAGAGAGTTGGAGAGGGTACTTTTTGTATCCATCTCGTTTACACATTATCGCTCTCTCACTCGTTTCACCCAGCATGCACGATAGTGAATGCAGTTTTTAACTATTACAAAATTATGTTTTATTTTCAGCGTCATCCCTTCAAAGGAAATGCAAAAGTTTACAAGATAATTATATGAGAAAAGTAAAGAAAATGAAAAATACAGGTCCCGCCACGTAAAAAAAACGCTGAGTGACATGGAAACCTGGAACCTGTTACAATATTATATACTATTACTTTATTATAAGGCTATTGTTTTATAATATATGTGTAATTGTTTTATTATAGAATCATAATAGGTACTTTACTAGCTACTTAGTACTTTGGAATAGGCTGGAATTAAATTAATCGCTCAGTGCGCGTTCTTTTTACGTGACGGGGCCTATATTAACTCTGGTTCAGGAACTTCGAAAAACCCAACATATATTCATTATAATAGACTACAATTTCTACAAGCATCTATAGCCAACAAAAATGCAGAAAGTAGCTTCGATGCAGATAATGCTGGTTCTTCATCAGAAGGTGCTAACGCGGTAAACAGTTCTGCCGTTAAGAGTACTAAATCTACTCCAAAATTAAGACAAAACTAAATCCTGCTGATGAAAGATTTGCTACTACATGTATTAGAACAAAGATAGCACAGAAATGATTAGAAATCAAAAGAAGACGATGATGAAGACAAGCTAAAGTTTGTCACTTATTAAAGAAATTATAAGGCCTCGAATATAGACGACTGAAAACTAAAATTAGCATTTATAATTTAATCTTGCAAAACCAAAATTCCATTCAAGAACCGCAACATCCGCCCTATGAAATTCAAAATTATTACGACCCGTTACCACAACGAAGAAATTATTTGTCACAAGAGCAGCGTAGTCAATCATCCATCGAAGGTTTTTAATACCATGACTAGATCACAGGAATCTAGTATGCCACAATATGGCTATAGTACGACAATGGGTCATCCATCGCCAACTACAACACACACTCCATCCAACCGCCAACACCAACCAATGCAAGCACTGAATCGGAGTTAGAACTTTTCTGTGATTAATGTTCAATTTCAACTCAATTTTTAATCTTGTTTTTTTCCTAAACAAGTATTGATTTCTCAATAAGTGTTTCTTCTTATGTTAACCCTTTTTTTAGTAAACGTAGGTTGAATTTGATGATTAAAAAACTTACCTCAATGTAATGATGAGTTTTTCTTCTGGTGAACTACAATATCGCACAGCGTTTTTATCTGCTACGAGGTCATCTTTTATGGGAGCCATAAGTCATCAAATGACTTGATTGACAGACTGAAGTAGGAAAAATTTGGGTCCATATAGCCTGAATTTAGGACACAAAATTATGTACTGGCTTTCAGTCAGCTTGTGTGATAAAATTGGGTGGACCCAATATGTCCGATTTCTGTTGCGTCGTTTCTGCCGTCGTCGATGTAAAAGAACCGCTAAAACTGTTTCTACGTCCATCTTCAACATAATGTAGAACTCGAACTGAACTGGGGCCGTAGTGTGCTCGCGTTCAACGCCTGATAAACGCGCACCATGTGTATGCTATACAAAAACTTACCGCGCGTTCAACGCGCGCTGAGCGCTTATCATCTGAGTGTACCCTAGCGTTGGCAACACGCACTGATCAAAGACTTTCGTCTACCAATAATCCATCTCAATCTATTGTCTGGCCTACTTTGAGCATTGTATGTATCAGAATTTTCAGCATTTCATTCACATCACTACGTTGTCATCAACGTCCAAATTTAAACTCAATTTTCCATAAAATAAAGCACACTTTTCTTCGTCATAAAACGTTTACAAATTGATTTTGTGACTTCGAACGCCAAACACTGCATGTGTAAAATCCCATTTTATGTGGCAAGCTTTTGTGGTGATATGCAATAACAAGTTCTTTCAACTTAAGATAAGATTTCATTTGAAATGAAATCATGTTTTTGTATTATATTAATTCGCTCCAATTCAAACATTAGTTTGAATTGGAGCGAAAAAAAACATGGGGTGACTGTTTTCCATTAGTTGATTGCTCTAACGATTGTCGACTTTTAAGTAACACCAGTAAGAAGATAACTTTTCAAAATGTGTTTTCTTTTTTTAAGTTTGTTAAAATGTTTTTTGTGTTCGCAAATTAACATTCAACCTTATGTTGATTTAACTAAAACGTTTTGAATTGAGTCTGAGAAATGTGAATAATTAAATGTGTAGAATAATGGGCAGAGTCAAAAAATATAACTCTCACACGTGATAAGTTTCGTAAACCATGTATTTGAATTAAACATACCTACATAGTTACATAGTGTCAGGTCGTGTGTAACTACCTACCTACTACTGTCTTTTTCCTTTATGTAATTTCAGTGATTAATTACATCGTGATCAAATACGTCAAAACAAGCTTTTAAATAACCAGCCATGCAATAGCAAAAAATTATCTCGCATTGCACTATATTTATTTAAAACCGGTATCAGCAGTTTCGAAATCAGAATCACAAAAACGTCAATATCCGCTTATATCAACCAGATTTAAACGGAAATAACCAGTAACGTTATGAGGTTATGACGTAAAAATAATCAAGTCGACGACTCGACTTATCGATACGTAGGTATCAAGTCCCGGACAGATAGTGATGCGGCTCGATGTTCTTGCATTTTCCACACGATTAAGTTCCAAGCGATTGTCGATGAAAAATTGCCATCGCAGTCTTGTCACGATTTTCAACATGCTTCTGAGGTGAATCGATTATTGATTTCCATTATGGACCCCTGCTATATTATGTATGTAGCTTCGCCGTTTGTTCGCCCAACTAATCCAGATTATGGTTTCATTTCTGCGGCTTTTTATTGGCTCTAGCAGGAAACTCACTTTATTGTGTGTGGACAGGATCTGCATACTGAAAGATATTGATTTCAACATTAGATAACATTGCTCAAGCTAGTTAAAATCCTCCATTGCATTAATTTTGCTGATTATTATTCTAATATTTAAATTTATTTACCTTTAAGAATTTTAACTAGGTAACGAACCTTTCCTGTGTGAGCATATTGTGTAGATAATCTAAGAAACCTTTTCTAGAAACGAGAGAACAGATTCGTTTTCCTTCCGTCTTGAAGAAGCGAAGCGTCACGCGTCGCGTCGCCATTACGTGGTTTTCACATACCTAGAGCGTGGTAGCAATTTGGATTTCATTTCAGTCGATTTCCTTCACCGTCTCGATCTTTTACTCATGCAGGATACTGTCTAGCCTTAAGTGGCATACGTCTAACTAATAAAGACGTCAAATGCCTACACTTATTTTATTTATTTATTGCTCTGTGCATCAAAACATTAGAGGCAGACTTAATATCTTGCCCTGGCATTTTCTCTACTAAGCGTAGTTCAGAAATAAAATAGTAATTGCACAATAACGGCCCGTCCACACATACCAAAACCACACCACATCGTAGCGACAAAATGTGGGCAAGCAGTGGTTACGTGTCAATAGTGTCGCTGCAGCTTCTTGCAGTTGCGTTGTCGCTAGTAGTTGGAAGGTGCTTACGTTGTGGCTAGTGTTTGCAGACAGACAGATCGTTGTGTTTGCGATGTGGCCGGTCGTTAGTGCGCGGTCTCACTTGTGGTTACGTTGTGGCTGCGACGTGGCATTAATATGGCCTATATCGCCCACACGGTTGATTTTGACGGCCAAATGTGGTCCGTGTAAATTAACTATTCATTTTCATACAAATTTGCGCCCGTCCACGTGATGTCGTTGAGGTGTGGTTGTGATACGTTTGTTCGGGTCCTAAGTATTGTGCATTCTCAATCTATTGTTTGTTTGTCCTACTTCATAATCGATTGTACTGTTTTATTTTCCCTTACTATAGGATTCACGTCACAAAAGTAAACACGTCACATAACGTGAAACAACGTTACTATGCGTATCACAAACACGCAGCGGCCGCGATTGTTCCGTCGCGTAAACATTGCCGTGTGAGTGGCCCGCTTTATAAACAACGCACTCACTGGTGCACGTGGTCTAGTTTGTATTAGATAGGTGGGATTTCCATTGCAGTTTTGTAAAAAATAAGTTGGTTCTTTAGCTACAAGTAGGTACCTCGCACTGGACCCAATACTGTTTGGGTAAGTATCGAAAATCTAATTTTCCTGAAACAGCCTTGCACGGCTGTTTCAGGATTCATGTTGATCAAAATATGAGTCGCGACCGTAACAAATATGTATTTACAGAATTATAATCATTAGAATCATCAATTCACTTCTGATGCGATGGTTGTAAGAAATGCAAAGTGAACTGAAGTAGTTAAAATGTTTGGTAAATAATAATGACGTCATTCAGATTTGTGATGCAGTAATCAGAAATCTCAATGACGTCATTATTATTTAACAAAAATTAAAATTACTGCAGTTTCCAAGCGCAACTTGAAAATGGAAATGCATAAGTGATTAATATTTAAACGGACCGTTAACTATAGGTAATGTAAATCAAGCCTTAATCGCTTCAAAGCGGCCGACGCCGAATGAACCACAGCATAATGCAATGCCGCTGAAACTTGCCTTCAGCGAAATTTTCGAACAACGCAAATCCCGAACAATGTTTTCTGCCTTTTGTTTGCGATGCATCACTGTGTGTAAGCGATCCAGCGATAAGGGTGCGCGTAGTTTGTGCTCGAATATTCAAATTTAGATAGTGCCGGATAGTCTGATAGCGAATATTGGTGGATTCAATGAAAACTCAAAGAGAATATACGGAGGCTCACGATTTTTAGAGTAAAAATATACTCACTAAGATTTTAAAGGGGCCTTGTCATTGACATCAATGGCACAAAAAGCAAGGTTTGTTGTGATACAGGTGTCCGTTTTTATCGAGTTTCTTACGACCTCTATTTTCGCACCTATTTCAGAGTTGTTGCGTACCAAAAGTGTTGCGTACAAAAACGCGTTTAGACAAGCAGAACCTCAATAAAAAATATTGAAATGCATGTTGTTAACCCAATCTACCGTAATGAAGAAAATTTAAAGATAATCAGTTAAGCGTTAGAAAGTAGATTTGAAAATGGCGTAAAAGATTGTCACCCGACGTGAAACAGGCAATTTCCACGCGTATTCGAAACGAACCGTGAATGACGACCAGTAGGCTTAGTTTCGAATGGGCTATTAATTTTTAAAACGACATAATGGCTTAGTTTCGTTTCATCAACGTTCGCCTGTGGTAAATTTGGTACTCTTTACTATGACATAACACAATGGAATTCAAAATTTACTACGTTAGTGTCTCAGCTTGTAGTATTCGTGGCCAACTGAATAAATATCGTACTAAGCTCTTTGGGGAAGTCTTTTATGGCTTTGTGTAGGATCACTATCCGAAGTAATCTATTTCAGTAATCGTGAATGAGCTTCTTATTTCATAAACTCTGCAGGAAGATTATGGTTGAGGCAATTTTATCCGTACTTTAGCGTTTTAGCTTACATGCATCGGATAGACAGACATACTTTTATTACCGAATATCAGTTTCATAAAAAAGTTCAAGGCATGGAAAATAATATTACTCAACGTATGAAGTTAAGCAGGCATTACCGATCAGTTTAATAATTATAGTAAAATCACGTCACTGTCCTTTAAATCGCTATTAATCCTCTCGGTACAAACAATTTCGTATGCCGATCCAATTTTGCATATGGAACTGGAATAACATTGGCACAAAAGCTTATCGGGTAAACGGGGCAAAAATTTAATATTTATGAGACACTAAATTTAGGTCAATTTGTTTTAAAATTTGCACGACTCCGTTTGACCTGGATGTCTATTTTGAGGCTGGATTTCCAGCGGGTTTGAGGGGTATTAGTGGACGGACGGCCAAACGGACATTTCGTTTTTATTATAATTGCTGCCGGCGCTGGCTGGCACATGTGCGAATTTGTCACTTTTTTCGAAAAGAGCTTGTCTGTCCGCATTGGACGTCTGTCTTTTGAAAGCAGTCCTATAAAAATCTGCTCGTCGTTTTATGAGTTATTCGCAGTTGGATTTAAACATGTTATATTTTGGGATATTATTGATTGCACATCAAATAAATAATCACATAGCAATTTATTTCCATCATTTAAATACTGACTGCACAGCAAATTAAATACTGACTGCACAGCAAATCAACCAGAATGAACTAAGTTTCCGAAAACATAATAAATGTTCCCGAAAATACTAACCCTAGATGGTCGACGTCAGTGGCATCCCGAGGTTCGGTTGGTTAGGTTCCTTTAAACCCTTTAGACAGAAATAGGAGCCCCGCTAAGCGGGGCTCCGTCGACCAGCTTATTAACCCTAACCCTATATTTAGATTACCCTAGATTTCGGTAAAACGCAAATACTACCCTTATATTTTTATTCAAACGTCAACATGTTTCATTCGTCTCTTTGACGATGGCATCACAGAATGGTTATGACCATAACTTATGCATAATCATAACTTATGATTATAATTTATGTCAGTGCTTCAATGCATCTTTATTATCCTTTCTACAGGGCTAGTTAAACACAATTGTTCATGTGCAAAAAGGTTATAAATCGCATGCGTTACTTATACAAAAACTTGAACGTCCCTAATAAAATCAAGTTACATCGTTAAAAGCGGCGGAACAAAAGAGATCGTTACCATGACAACGGGCCGACACCTGGACGCTTTAGATTGATAGTCTGGCCATTCGTCGCGGGGTGATATGAAAAATTTGCATACTAATGTAACGGAGGTTCAGAGGGAACTCTCATAATGAAAACCTGTTTTTTGGACGTTGATTTTGCCTGCCAGAGTTTTTTCGCCCGCCTGCCTTAAAATGGACGGTCCTTTTATAATGTCAAATAAAACGTAACGGCTAAATATAACTAACAAACATTTTAAAGTTTTTTGGGAAGGACAGATACAATCTTTTCATGTCTATTTTTATCCTGTCCGAACGGAATGTAATTTAGAAGAAATCAAAATTCTGAACGTATATTTTGAACCTTCGAAAACTAGTGACGTCCAACATGGAAAGCGGATCGACATATCGACATGACATCGACACGTCCAACACTCATCGACTATTCATCGTCGATCGTCTGCTCATGAATATTGATAGGACTTTCGCGGGTATCACATAATCCAGCATCGGATCTAGGGAGCTGATTGGGACCCCTCGTAATAAAGACCGGGATTAAACAGAGCGGGTAGTGTTCCCAACACTATTTGCATAAAAATACCCAATTCCGAAAAAGAATTGGAAGGAACGGTCGAAAAATAACGAGAGTGCATTTCCATCTTGGTATTCATAACACTGGATTTTAAATAGTCTGCAATAGAAAGTTTTTATTGTATTCTTTATATTTATTACTAGCTGCCTGGCGCGACTTCGTTCGCGTGGTGTCCTACCCTACCCCGAAACCTTCGCCGGCGTATGCAGAAATACTCACCAAAGTTTCATCAAAATCGGTCCATCCCTTTCGGTTTCCGTATTTTTGAATTTCCATAAACAAACAAACATTGACTTTTATTCATATAGATAGATAGATACAAGATTAATCACTAGTTTGCTGTTGACGTGACATAGCAGATTTTCCGTGTAGAAGCTAACTTCTACACGGAAAAACTTCGGTTTTTTGGAAGTACTAATACTTCCAAAAAACCAACCCCAAAAAAAATAAGGCCATGTTTTAGTTATACCTACACAAACGGAAATTCTGTTTTCATTGCTAGTAAGTAGTAGTAGTAAGTAGTAAGTAGTTTTTTGGAAGTACTAATACTTCCAAAAAACCAACCCCAAAGAAAGTAAGGCTATGTTTTAGTTATACCTACACAAACGGAAATTCTGTTTTCATTGCTAGTAAGTAGTAGTAGTAAGTAGTAAGTAGTTTTTTGGAAGTACTAATACTTCAAAAAACCAACCCCAAAAAAGGTAAGGCTATGTTTTAGTTATACCTACACAAACGGAAATTCTGTTTTCATTGCTAGTAAAGAAATTCACAGTAGAATTGTAAGCCGTGAAGTAAAAAGTAGAAAAAAATACTGTCCACGCCAAAACATGTTCAACAACACGTGAAACTCGAAAAAAACTGTAGGTAATTAACTTGAGTAACGCAATCCAGTACATATACTCTGAACGAATAATCCAAATGTAACAATTTGAAACGCTTTCACAAAAAGGCGCCAAGACAGATCTCTTGGTAGGGACAGGGTACAATGCAGACTGAAGTAATAAAAGCCGTTATATTGAAGAATCTTGATCAAGGTCTATAGATTCATCATCATTATCTTACCCTTTTCCCAATTTATTTGATGTCGGCGCAGCATGGTTTCTTCTTCCATTCTTCGAGGTCTTAGACTAAATGGCTGACCAAGATTATATCTCGCCATTAAAAAAGACCTCAGAGTTTGTTTCGGTCTTTCTTCACAGAGTAGTCAAACACCGAACTCATCTAGTTTTAAAACATAAATCATTTTTGAATTTGCAGAAATAAATATAATTTAAGTTGACCTATAAAGTCCAACTTATTACTGAATTACGAGTTATTTTATCGAACATTGATTCAATTGTAATGCCTGCTATTCTATTCTATACCTGAAATTTTCAATGGCGCCACATTTTGCCCTTGACTAAGCAAGATCGATACATGGGGCTTCTAGATTCCCAAATATTTTGTGTGAGCTGGTAACAAATTTTATTAGAAACAACTAGTAACAAGGTTTACCTTCACTTATATGTTAAGCAATAGAAACAACAAGTTACCTCCCAGGTTTAATATATTCTATTGGAGCTTATAGGCTCATCATATCAGACGACTTCTAATAATTATGGGTTTTGGTAAACACAGCCTAAATGACGACAACGAAGGGTATAAGAATGATATTTTTTTTGCAATACTGATAGTAAACGTAGTAAAATTAATACATGAACCGTACTAACTAACGTAACCAAAGGAACTCACAACTCAAACTTAACTAACTTTCTTGAAGCAACGCTTACAATTTGCTCACGAGGACTTGAAACTACTTAATCCTAAGTGAAACGCAATCGTGAGTGGGCAGCCTAATCCGAAACTACTTGCAAGCAGATCTGGGTGTAATGTGCTAGCGGTAGGCCCTCTCATGAATACTGAACAGGCTGGAACACCGGGACACTTGGGATCGAGAAATGCATTAATTACGACCGGGAATTGCTGCGTGGCCGAATCTGTAAACACGGGCAAAAAAACTCATCTGGAAGTTCAAATTAGATTCGTGTGGTTTTATATTACGTGTTTACTTTTTTGCTACAAAGTAACTTGTATCATATTGCAATTAATGGTGCATAAAAATATTTCTAATACGCATCCAAAGCACCTTTCACCCCGGCTGGCTTGATAAGTTACTGTAATTTCGTAGCAGAACATCTGCCATTAATTTAGTGCAAATTCAAATTTAATCCTCAGCATTGCAGTCCCCTAGGGCTCCGCAAAGTAGATTATAATAACCAAAACCATTACTTACCTATTTATCAAAACTCCTAAATCCCTTTTGCAATACATTTTCTGTTTCAAAGTTTGAATTTGGAAATTATGATAAGTATACAAAATAAATTCATGAATTCAGCGACAATTTAAGAGAATATATTCCAACGACTTAAGTGTTACTTGGTGGCATTAACAAAGTTTTAAAATTGACAGGAATAAGTGTGCAGCTGAAGCAAACGTTGCTACAACTAAAACATACGAGGGGCGTTCAATAAGTACCTAGCCTCATCGCCAGAGGGCGCTGTAGTTTCAAAAGAGTTTTACCACAGTGTAGCACATTCTTTTTTAATTCTTTTTTCAAATTTTCATTCCAATCCCTTCATTTGTTTTAATTTGACAACTTATGGAAGCGAACGTGTCGATCGGTTTTACAAAAATGGAAAAAGAGCAATATCGTTCGGTGATTCGATTCCTATTTTTGGAAGGGAAAACGCGCATCGAAATCAAAGAGCGCTTGGATGCTGTGTACGGTGACTCTTCTCCATCGATGGCCACCGTCAAGAATTGGTTCAACGAGTTTGCACGTGGCCGTACGTCGGTTTTTGATGAACCACGTCCAGGTGCACCGAAAACAGCTGCTACGGAGGAAAACATTAAAAAAATCCATGATCTCGTATTGGCAGATCGCCGATTGAAGGTTCGGGAGCTAGCTGAGACTGTAGGCATTTCAGAAGGAACAGTGCATCATATTCTTCACGAGGAACTCGGCATGAGAAAGCTGTCGGCGCGATGGGTGCCGCGTTTACTCACACCAGAAAACAAGCGCAACCGTGAGACCACATCGGAGACGTGTTTGGCGCTGTTTAAGATGAATCCAGCGGAGTTTTTGCGTCGTTTTGTGACCGTCGATGAAACCTGGATCCACTGGTACACACCAGAGACCAAGGAGCAATCAAAACAATGGATCCAGACCGGGGAACGTGCTCCAAAGAAGGCGAAAACTGTAAAATCGGCCGGAAAAGTTATGGCCACCGTTTTCTGGGATTCACAAGGTGTGATCTACATCGATTACCTCGAGAAGGGTAAAACAATTACAGGGCTTTACTATGCCGATTTATTAGGCCGATTCGACGCCGAATTAAAGAAAAAACGACCCCATCTGGCGAAGAAAAAAGTGCTGTTTCACCACGACAACGCACCGGTTCACACGTCTGCCGTTGCCATGGCCAAATTGGTCGAATTACGCTACGAATTGCTGCCCCATCCACCGTATTCTCCAGATTTGGCCCCTTGTGACTTCTTTCTGTTTCCTAATCTGAAAAAATCACTCGCCGGGAATAGATATGGATCGAATGAGGAGGTCATCGCCGCCACGGAGGCCTATTTTGCAGAGTTTGACAAAAACTATTTTTCGGACGGGTTAAAAAAGTTGGAGCATCGCTGGGCTAAGTGTATCGAACTAAAAGGAGACTATGTTGAAAAATAAATTGCCACTTTTCCAAAATTTTCGTTTACTTTTTGTAGGCTAAGTATTTATTGAATGACCCTCGTACCTATTATCTGTTACAAATTCAAACCTAACATTTCTTTAAGAAAAGCTTCCATCCAAAGATCCATTGTAGCTGCAAGCAGCGCAGCGCAAAGGTGGAAGATTCGCAAACAACGCTGCAACCTTGGTGCGCACCAAAGGTGGTTGTTTACTCTCTCGGCATTCACTGTAGACTCTGCACTCTACGTGTTTTGTATACCCGTACGATTGTGCATTGCGGAAGTGTAAGAATCGATACGGGTGAAGTGTGAAATGTAGCAGATCATGTAGTATTGTGTAGGTAATTGGATAGGTGATGTATTTTTTTTTTTTTTACTTTTTCATCGTATTATCTCGAACGTCTGGTATTTGAGCTTTTTTTTTTTGTTGGGAACATCATGTACCTTTTTATGACCTATTTAGAAAACGATTCTTCGGTCGTTTTAAATGTCCCGTTGATAACCGCCTATAATTTTTGATCCAGCCTTTTTTTTATAGAGGTTGAGGAACAGGGTGTAAAGCTCACTCTTACTCTATGGAAAAGGGAGGATCCTCCGACCAGACGGGTGTCGTGTCTGGTGGTCATCTCCCCGACGTTTGATGTCGGGACTTTGTATATATGCTAGTTGCGCGGAAAACTCTGCTTCCGCGATGCAGGATTTTGCGTGACGTCAGTGTGACATGTAGCTCGCATGTGGCGATGTAGATACCGCTACAATACTCCTTTTTCATGCCTTCTTTTCCTTTTTCATTCATTCATTATTCTATCATTCTCCTTACTGTCCACACGGATTACATTGTAGTAGTTTGACATTCATTACATTCACTTGCCGATCTTCTCATGTATCCGTATAATCTCTCTTAATTGTGTCTTTATACTTCGCTCGTATAAGGTTCTCGTAGGAGTGAAGCAATAAACTTAGCATACTTGCCCCTGTTTATTTGCACATCAAATATTACTGACGAAGAATATTGCTTAAGTTCCATGTTTGGGATTAATTTTCTATTTACGTGGATGTTATCATAATCTGATGCTTTGCAGGGATTTTGAATAAGGTTTATGGGGTTTCTGACATATAATCTGTCACACCTTTTTACCTATTGGTGTCGTAATAGGGATATCAGTGTGATCCTATCTGCTGGTAACCAACTGTGACCACCAATCTGTTTGTCAAACCTGGTGATTATGGTGAAGTCAAGTGTGCTAAATATTAATTGAATTGCTCCAAATTATTTGTCGAACAGAAAACTCATAACAAATGGAAGTAAGCTCCTACTTTTTCTTTCTATTGGGTCATTCAAACCGTTAGTTAGGAAACTTAAAGCAGTACAAACATGTAACCTATTCCCATTTATTGCCCTAAACAGTTCCACACAAGGAAAATAAGCAACGAAAACTTTGTTATTCTTTTACTCCCGAAACAACATAAAAGCATTTGATTGGATGTGTGCCATAATTTAACATACATACATAACATCACACTTATTATCACTAATGGCTTTGGCATTGTTAGAATGCGTGCCAAAGCACTACATACTTGAAACAGTTTTGTACATGGCTGGTTCAGCTGGTGCAGTTCGTAGAATTATATTACGTCTAATAACGTAAACTAAGTTAATAAGATTGCCATCTCGTCACATTCGCATCAGCCGCAGCATGACCATTGCTGAATTTATCTTTTGACTTACTGAACTATCTACATGAGAACTTGATGAAACCCTCGCTCTAGATCCACTTTGAAAAGGTTAACTAGTAATAAATAGCTTTACCTTTCTTTATTCTATGATGCTGTTATTATTAAACAGAATTTATATTGAAATGGTGAACTAATTAATTTTCACAATTACTGTAACGTTTATCATTGTTATTTAAATACCAACAAAATCACACGAGTACTCCTCATAAATATAGAATCTGTGTCAAGTATTATAGGCCTTGTATTAGTTTAGCAAAGTGTGTCAAGCTTGAGATGAAAAGGAAACTTGACGCTCAACATATGAATGACAATAAATATGCTTTCAAAGATACCATATAAATCGTGACCCTTAAATCTGTATGGATTGAACCAAAGTGGGCGTAGCATGTTATAAGGCCTGCGGAGCCCTTTGCGCTAAAATTGGGGCGAAAGACGTGTTCCCGACCCGCTTCGACGATCACAATATATTTTATAGCTCAGCGTTTAAGTGAGGGTACTCGGTAAAGTTTGATGTTTGAGCGCATTGAAATTAGGAATGTACCTTCGTCGAGGCAGCAGAAAAATAGTTAAGTTTGTGGGAGTAAAATCTAAAATTGTTCATGAATTATGCAGTTAAGCCGAAATGACATTTGTGACAAAGGGGCCATTTTGGGACCTTTATTATTCGGAATTATGGTGAATGATCTTGAGAAGGTTCTCAAACACACCAGGTGCTCGGTCTACGCCAATGACCTCCTTGATATTTGGTGTTGAGGAGATTGCCGATACATTAACTCTTCTGGAGGACATTAACTTAGTGTTCCAATGGAGCATTGAAAACAAGCTCCTATTCAACACGGCTAAATGTCGTAGTATGTGTTTTAGTCGAGCTCAAAACCCTCGGCATGTGGAATACTTCCTTGGAACAGAACCGATTGCCCGTGTTAATTCGATAAATGATCTAGGATTTTTATTTGACCCGCGACTATCCTTCCACGAACATAATTATGCGGTCTCTCGCCTCTGATTCATACCGAAGACTAGGTCTCACTATACGGAATATGCGAGAGTTTAACAACCCTCTGACCATTAAATTTGTTTATATGGCTTTAGTGAGAAGTAAACTAGAGTCAGCTTCAATTATTTGGAATCCCTATGAAAGTACTTACGCCTTGCTTCTTGAGATGGTCCAAAAACATTCCTTAGATTTTTATTTAAGAAATAATTCGGGTACTATCCATTCCTGTATCCCACAAAATTTTTGCTTGGAATGCTGAAATTGAACTCTCTTGAAGTAAGCGTAATTACTTATTACTCATCTTCGCTTGTCGTGTCCTTGTTGGTGAGTATGATTGCCCGGAACTAGTAGGTCAGGTTGTGAGACTTTTTGTTCCTCCTGTACCCAAATACCAACTTAAACCGCGACGACATGGATTGTTGGTTTAGTTCGCATTCTAACTCGCCCGTGGTTCGCGCGCTCGCAATGCTGAATGCTCTACTGGCATCGACACAAGAGTGTGATTTGTTTGCCGCGAGATGGATACACGTATGTCGTACATGTTTGCTGATTCTGTGAGATGATGGACTATATATGAGTTTTTTTTTGTCCCAATATTATTTAATTGTTGTTTGTTAGTTTTACTTGTTTTGTTAGTTATTTTTGTGTATTATCTCTAATTGTTATTCCTTCCTTATTTATTGTAAATATGTGTTCTTATTGTAATTCTAACTGTGCAATAACTTGGATCTGGGTGTGTATTGCTGTGCATGTTTTTAAAAAGTAAATTAAAAATCAAGTGTTGCCTTTTGAGAAGCAACATAATTTAAAGTTTGTCTAATTCAAGAATTAGAAACAATAGATATTTAAGATGAAACTGATTCAACATCACACGCACGCAGAGGAAGAATTATTACGGGTATTGGAAAATTTTGTTACGGAATTTAGCCAGCATTCGTACTGATTATTCTTTATTTATGAAAGCCATTAGCGATTCATAACATTTGATGATCGCTTCTTACTTATTCAGGCTCCACACTTTTTGTTTACCTCCCGTCTTCTAAAACGGAAGAATTGGTCTTCTCCTTCGCAAGAATTCAAAACGTGATCCCAAATGATTTGGCGAAAATTGAATTTGTGTCTGTTTTAGTTGATTAATCTAAAAAGCAAGTCGATTTGCTACGAATTGTGAATGTTATCGCCGTGCAAGTCGGTTGTAAACGTCTTCTTGCATTATTAAACTTGGCTGTGTACATCGGTCTTAACGCAGGGTATCCAACCTCAATTAACGTCGATTTGTCCGAATTCGATCCGTCAAATGTGACCAGGCACCTCCGATTAATTTGGCTTCAATGTTAATCAAAAACCCTGGGAATTGGGTTCGGGTTGCTGTTGGCAGATACGACGCTGTCTCATCCAAAAAACACCTATATTTTTATTGTTTTAAAAATTCTGAAAAAAAAAATATACTGAAAGTTAAAGAACATTCAGTATATTTTTTTTTTTTTGGTAAATTATGTTTATTGAGTACTACAACATCAATCAACGTATATGTACTATCTAGTCCACACAGTTATTTCTAGTTTAATTAAAATTTTAGAATAGCTGATTGATAGCCTAATAATTAACATCGAAGGCAAGGATATCCGACATGTTTCTTGTTTCCTTTGTTTTGAATGCCAAATGACACTGACTCCGATTCGCATGAAAAGACATTGATTACATTAGCATAGATCTACTTATTTCAGTTTAATATGAAAACTATATTTGTTTTCCATGTTTATGTTCTTGCTTTAGAAGCAACTTTTGAATTGTGTACCGTAGGAACAAAATCTATAAGTTTAATAGAGTTTATTATGTATAAAAAAAACAAATAACAGTAAGTAAGTAATTTGTTCCGCAAATTGATGTAGCAAAATGAAGTTGGTTAATACAATGAAGGAGGTAATAAATATAAGATAAGAAGAAGCTTCAAAGACATTGAAGTAATTTGGTTTACCGAGAATACAGCGCCTAGGTAATAAAACAAAATTAAGAAATGAGAAAGTATAACTGAGTATTTTCGTCTCTGATATTAATCATATTTTAACCTCCTTTGTATACAATTTTGTGGTTTCACAATTTATATGATTTATTTCGAATGAAGCATACTTATTATATTTTGTGGAACATAGGCTACATAATAAGATTTCAAATAATTAAGCTTTACCTTGGACACCTTGGTTATTTTTTTATACCACGAACAACCACTTATGGTCCTATTTAAAATATTAAAATAGCTTTGTCACCCGAAATTATAAGGATTGCTCTTCCTGAGTACATAACTTCTTTTGTGTCTTATCTTATGAGTGTAACGAAGTAAACGAATCCGGAAAAAGTCCATCAGGGTATGGATTCAAACAGATTAATTCCCTATTTTTTTTTACTTACTCCCACACTTTAAAGGGGAAGCGCAAGGGTAGCCCGCGAAATTCAAATTTTCTTAAGTTTTGTTTTTTGCAATTTGCAGGTCAGTGTCAGGGTGTATGTTGATCAAAATATGATTTGCGACTGTAACAAGAATGTATTTACAGAATTTAATCATTAAAATCATGAATACAACCCTTTAAGTTCATATAATCCCATTGAATGACTTTTGAAAAAGTCATTCAGCAGGATTTAAATACATGAATTTGTATTGCTACGGTCGTGAATCATATTTTCTTCAACATACAACCTGACACTGATCTGCAAATATCAAAAAACGAAAGAAAAAATGAATTTCGCGGGCTACCTGGCGCATCCCCTTTAACTAGAAATACACACCTATCCTATCGATAAAATCCTGGGCGGAAGAACCTGCACAGTTAGTCGATTAGTATCGTGTAGTGTTGTGCCAGTGTCGCAGTATCGATTGCCCGCGGTTGGGCACAAGGTCGCACAATGTCGCCACCCTACAAAACTGACTGGCCTGCGCTGTCGGCATTAAACTAGACATCCATATTTTTAATTTATTTTATCCCAGAGAAAAGATACATCAAATGTTGGAAATTTGTGATGTCGCGAGAAATTGGGTTTACGGTTTACGTAACATGCATAAAGGCTTTCCCTACTGAGTCGTTTCCCATAGATTGCTTGGAGCGGTTTTGGGGAGATAATGTCATATATGCTTGAAACACATTAAGATGTTATCAGAATTATAGTAGCCTACATCTTTTTCTTAAAGAATTTTCTACAGGACTTAAGAGGTGAGGAACGGACGGAGCGGTGTACCTTTATTGTAAAAATAAAATTGATATTGCATAGAAACAAAAAAGAACCGTAAACTATACTCCAAAATGGTAACCAAATGCAACAATTTGTAAAGGAGATCAGTGAATATTTGGTCTTGCAAATAATAAAGAATTCCTCATTATACAATCATGATCGTGATGAACCTGAACATCCTCCGTGATTATTACGTTTCATTTCCTTTATTACATTATATATGTATATACAAATTATGTTTTTAAATATTAGAATATAAAAACATTTAAAAATATATAAAAAATAGTGGCCTGCCGGTATCGGGAACAGTGTCCAAGCTACCGGCGCGGCGGCAGGGCTCCAGAGAGAGGAACCTGCTAACAATGCGAGCCGTGTCTAGAAGTACCGCTTTCTGAATCAAGCCCTTGATCCAGCTGCCTAACGAGAGCCTCCTTAGGTGTTGGTCGAGGCTCTTGGCTATAAAACCATTGGCTGTCACGGCTATCGGCACAATGATCGCTGAGTCCACATCCCACATGTCGACAACCTAGCGAGCCAAGTCAAAATACTTGATTTGTTTATCTTTCTCGGCTTTCACGAGGTTCTCGTCATGCGGGACTTACGTTTCATTAATTATTAATTTTACGCAAACGCTCGTTGTGTACGTTGGGAACGCACATATCATTTCGCCACACTAAGTGACAATAATTCTTAATCGAATCAATTGTCACTACAAAACACTCGGTAATTTGATCCTTATTACGATTTGTTTACATATTACCCTCGTATAAGGTAATCAAATCTTAATCAGGAATTCAGGATTAAATTGTTGTGCCAGAACTAGGTGTTCTTCTCTCACAGGCACCCTGAGATGAAACATTTTCACGGTCCCCATTTAAAACCAAAGCTTTTCAAATACTAAATGACAGCTGTGCATGAGTCTTTTTTGTTTCATTCATTGAGGAACTCCAACTGAAGTTAAAGTAAACAAAATCTGTTGTTGCTTAAAAATTTGAGACGGTGTCTTTTCTGGTAGTTAAAACTGTAATATTTCTGTCCGAAATCAGGAAGCGAACCCATAGAATCATATTAACTAGAAAATTAGACGGCAAGGTGTATTTAAAAGCCAGAATGATTAATTAAAGTTATGTGGGAGAGCTCACTAGGTAATCGCCCGATTTAATGCAGTATTTTCCACGGTTTATTCAACCTTGGCATTACAGCTTCCAAGAATTAATACCATGAGAACAAAGACATTATCTTTCTGACTAACGATTCATGTGAACAACATTATAATTATTTCGAGCTTTATTAGTACATAAATTGTAAAGGGACGTTAATACGTGGAATTGATTCTAATATAGGCCACGTCCAATTATTTGGTTCTACATAGTCTCGTTTTTATGAACCTGAATTTCAGTTTTCGATACGAATTATAGAGGCCACTGCTTGAATTTAAGCGAACACAAGAACCAAACACATTTCATAGGATTCCATCTAAATTCTAAAGCTTATGATGAAGCATGATTTTGACCGAACGCTTCTATTTACAGCTTTCTCAAATGTCAGGTCACATATTATTTTACTAAACATTTGCAACGGATCCAGGTGTCTGGGTCGAGGTATTCGGAATTTCATTTTAATTAAGTTGCTAACCAAAGGTTTCATCTATTCCTAGTGTTTAATTTCCCGTGTGTGTCTGCTCTATTATTCATGGTCTCCCAGCTTATGCGAGTATGATATTTTGCCGTAGTTTAGTTGATAGGGAGGCAAGTCGCACGTGTAACTGGTTGGATTTGTAGGCCGCTTTATATTCACGGAAGCCGTCATGATTTGCTCGTGTCAAAATCTCGGTGTGATATATTGTCCTTTTTTTTGGAAGTAAAGTAGTTTTGGAATGGAAATATTATTCTAGGTCATATTTAAGAAGAGCTTTAGTTCGCATGATATAAAGAAAAGTTAATTTTTGTACGTTTGGTTTTTGGAACAAAGGCCCTAAAGTATTCCTGTTAGCTGACCGGTACTTTGTGTTATCTATAGATAATTCAATTTATGTGATGCCAGACAAAAGAACCGAGCGATAACGAAAACGCTGAAATTCCTGGAAAAAACCATTTAGCAAAAATTAAATGTGTAAATTCAACATTCGAGTTTATCCTGAAAAAAGGTACTTACATGCTCTTATACGTGTAGGTCACCGACTCATTGAATGTAATCTACGTGCATAATCTAAATTAAAAAAAAACGGCTTTTCACACCTGTAACATTAAGCTCTTTCATAAAATGAAAGTTACCTCAAAGTCCTGGTGAACCCTTGATAAGAGTACTAGGGTGAAAAACCGTATTTAGTTGATACATTAGCAAAAATAGTCAGAATGCGTCGACACGGGTGCCCCCTTTAGGAAATGGGTCACAGTGCCATCTATACAGGGCCGTCTCGACCGATCGATCTAGCGATGAGTCTACCTCTTATTATACACAGTTGAACGGGATTTGCCCAAAATCTCATGGCACGGTTTACAGATTACTTGAGTGTTTGAAAATTTGTACGTTAATGCAGATAAATTCAATTGGAAACGATTGGGAGATTTCGCGGTGTCGTGTTTTTGATAGACTGATTTATTTATTTTCGTGACACCGCTTTTACCAGTTGAAATTTTATTCGTCTTTGTGAATTAATTGAGTTACTTAAGAGTGCACTAGTTTATTAGTAAGCCTCGAAATTGGTGAAAATGTATTTGAGATTTACAAGATCGACATTGTTTGTGGTCTCAGGTTTATGGTATATATCCGGGGCTTTATTATTTTGTTTAATCACCGTATCCATCAAACTTTATCCGATTATGTGAACTTTGCTTATATCGAGTTCAAGTTTTCAAAATTTTATAGCCGAGGCCCGTTCGCCACAGCTTCCTAAGCCGAGTAACGTACCTCAGCTGAAGTGCTTTTAGACTCATTACCGAACCCCTTTCGGCGGTCCCTGCGCCTTAAGTGTCCCCTTTCCTGTGAAGGTTTAGAGGCCAATGGTTTTAGAAGGCACGTGTGATCTGAATAACAATTGTGAAATGTTGTAAGCTTGCGAAAACACACAAAGTTTTTATGTCGGGAAAAATAAACTGTTTCTCTTGAGCAATAAATTTCTCCGAAGATCGCTGTCACGATCAGGCCGGTACCCTTGTCGTTCCGATTATCTCGGGCGGGATCTGTAGATTAGCCAGTCGATCGTATGACCATTTTTATGTCTCGTTATGTCTTCCGCGCGACTCGTCTCTAATAAAAGTACAATTTATGGCTCACACGAATTTTTATTGTAATAGCTACATTTGTTTTCCATGTCGAGTTATTGCTGGAAATTTCTTTTTTTTTTTCGCTGTTGGTCACAGAAATTTTTGGCCTTTAACTAATGAGCAGAAAGAACTTTATGTAACTGAAACCGAACTAAATGAATTCATTTCCGCAACATATCTTCGTTTCCTTTTTGCCCGTAGGTATGCAAAACTCCACTTCACTTTAATTTTAATTATCTTCATTATGCTGCAGCTTTTTACAGCGAACCTGCAAAGAGAAAACGAACATCGTGTGCAAGGTTAGCTTTTTGTAAACACTTTTCCGGGGATGCCTCTCTTAATGTTGATTAAATGCAGTGTTTTTAGGAATTTCAGAGCGCAAAAGAACACTCGAGTGTTGGGATCCGGCGAAGCGTGTTGCGAAACTGCTAAATCGTGGAAAAGATTGGAAACAATGGCGCGCTCAATAGTTGTTAGTGCGCGGAAATTACAGGGATCTCCCGATTGGCGCCCGCGGCGATTTCGTACTGAAAACAACGCGATTTTGGAATTGGATCACTCGATAGTTTTGATTGCTTTTCGAGTAATGGTTGTCTTTCTTTATTTCTTACAAACTCCGTTTGTATTTGATTTGTTTATCTTTTAGAAAAAAAACTTTTTACTGTTGCGTCTCAGGAGTTATTGAGAATGAACACGAAGTTATTTGGTATTTCATCCGTTTGCTTCGAGTTTTGCGCTTTCTCTTTGCTTTGATGTCGATGTTGTTTTATATCTGTTATATCAACAAGGAATTGTAACTTATTCTGAAAGTTTCTTGAAATGAAAGAGTTTCTTGCTTCCGTTTTTGTCTTCTATACCATTCTTATTTCCATCTTTTGATGTATCAAACACCCATAACGAACAGTCAATTTATTATACTCATATCTAAATGAAATAATCTTTTGTTTCTTTACTTAGCTATATCGATTGTTATACAATTTTACGAAACGCCTAGGTTATTAGATCCGCCTTTGACCAACTCTTGTTTTTCGTTTTGTATTTTTATAGTCAACGTAGATACTCTTTTTTTGCAACGTAAGCTATCTTTTACTTGGAATCCAGGGTTGTTGGAGTCAGGTACCGTTTTAATACCTGTTAACATATTCGCTACTGGAATAATACAGCCAAAAGTATATACATTTTAATAACATAAGTTACTACATAAAGGTAGAACCATTTAACTAATACGAATATATCATTTCGGTTATGGGCGGACAGTTCTCAGATTAACTGCTGTATCTAGGTTATTGGGTCAGCGCAAATGGCTATTTTGGTGCTATTGGTAATTTATAAGGTATCGATTTGTCTACTTGGATGACTTGATTATTATTAAGTTATTTTATAGCTTTATCAGTTCGGTTGGGAAAATAATGGTATGAGCAAGGAGCTAAAATAAAAATAGTTTTATTTTAGCTTCTTTCTCATACCATTATTTTCCAAGATATCTATAGAGATATCGAAGTAATATTTGAAGATAAAATTCGAGATGTCATTAAAATTATTGTATCTTTTTTAGTTTTGCTAACTAGAAATTTACCTACCTATAGTACACCCACATTTCGCCAAGTCACAACTAAAGACTCCAAGGGCACAAATCCAGACTCCGGGCTGCCATTGTGAAATTCGTAATGGAAAAACCCAGTAACATTTTGCCCAACCTGGGAGTCGAACCCAGGACCTCATGCTCAGCTGTAGCGCTTGCGACCGCAAGACCAACGAGGCAGATTATATTTAAAAAAAAACTACGCAGAAAATCTCAACGAAGTTATCTGATTTTATTTATTTAGGTTAGCCAACAATTGTTTACACAATACATTTACGATAATTTCCATAATAGTAGATACATTTATAAGTGCAACAATCACTTACAGGCTAACACAACATGCACCTGATGAAACTAAACCTCAGGTTTTTTCATCTGTGAAAACGTAGCTGACAGACAGACTGGTATATTCTTTGTAATATCATCTATAACTGGTCAAACCGTACAAATAACAAGTTAGTTTATTGGTCTACGTAAAATAAACATATCGATTGAAATCCCACGTACTATGTCCTAATTCAAAACTTATCTTTATTAAAGTGGGGTACAAAAACAGGGAGACGTTGTTTACCGAAATAATTAAAGAACGCTTCATTTGACTTACGCCAGGCGAATCCACCAATTTATTTAGACCTGTGGTTAGGGTTGCCAAGCTAAAAAATAAGTAGGTACGGAGTACCTATTGTTTTAGTAGTTTCTGTGCTTGGAAATTGCGGCTTGAGCTTGATAATTTACAAAAAAATTCTAGGTTTAAAATATTAATACAAGACGGCGTCGACGAATATCAATCGATGTTCCACTTGCTAGTTTTGCCCACTGTGCCCACTGTGCCCAGACACCTGGAGGCCTTCTCTCTAAGCCCGTCAACGAAGATACGGGCTCGTCCGAAAGAAGTTAAAACTTTGGAGTGAACCCTACACCTGATTAATTAGCTTTTTCGGACAGGTAAAAACACATTGTGAGTAGGGACAACTGTCACATCGTGGTGGCATTCATTCTTAGTTCGGGCCCCAAACTAATCTTATGTCCGCAGGTGACGCGGAGTAGGAAACGCCCGTAACGTCGACGTATACTACGGATTTCGTGCTTAGAGAGTAGACCTGCAAGTATATTTAAATGGAACAATTGACACCTAGGACGAAGTAGCGGGACAGGGCTTTTTTGTCAGGACCAACACAGGGTGTTAAAATATAACGTTTCCAGCCAAATCCAGGCAACCCTATCATTGGCATTGTTTTCTCAGACCATAATTCCTAAAGCTACTACTGTTTACCTTTTTTTTTGGGTGGGAAATCATAAAATGACTTCTCCCGCTCTGAGCGGAGCGGGAGGGCGTGTCAGACTCTTACTGACTAAAACCCACCCGTGTTCCTTCAGTTGCCTGTGCGCCAGGGCCACGGTAACTCTTTCGAACAACCCGCGACCCCGGCAGGCATCGGCCCTATCAGACCCCGGCAATGATGCTGAAATCTCTTTGAGGTGCGCGTGGAACACAACGCGCCTCAAACTCCGTCGACCACTGTTTACCTGAGACCTTGTTTGACTGGACGCCCGTCTTAACTTGTTTTCCTTCGATCTGTTTGTATAACGTGTGTTTTGTTTTGTTCCAGGTAAGGGAGGAAGCGGAAATGACGTAGAGTATCGGAATTTGTATTGAGTTTTAATCAGTTCGAAGACCGGAGGGAAAGGAATTGAGGTGATGTTTTTAAGGCTGAAGGAACGTTGAACGGAAAAGTTTTTGAAAAACAACAGTTTGACAGGATTTATGATTTGTTACTCTTTTAGGACCCTTATAATAAATCACAAAGTTATTATTAGGATTCTAAAAGAGTTCAAAATTTTCGAACTACACAATCGGAGAGGTAACCAATTTGTTTTGGCGTCTTTGTTAATCCTCAAGTCCGCGTTTGTAATTAATTCATTGTATATTCATCCTTCGATCCATGAATAAATTACGTTTCAATTTTCATTAAAAGAATCAATAAAACAGTTTCAGAAATCAATAAAACGCTACAAGTAAAACGCTTCGTATTCTGTAGTAAGGCAGGCACCCAATTTTAGATTTCACGCTTCAAGTCTGAGAGCGGTGGAGTGCACCATTTATCGTTCCACAACGGATTATTGCACGCTCGTGTTCAAAACATGTTGTTAGCGTTTACTGTGCGACACTGACGACGCTAATGCATTTAACCTGAGTTTAATATCTGTGAAGCTTAGCAGGTGAAACCTGTCTTCCAACGTGCGCCTGAAGACAAGGCGAGTAGTTAACTATCTTGAGAACTATGGCTTCTTTTACCTAGCATTTTCTTCTTACGTTATAATTATAAAATACTAGCGACCCGCCCCCGGCTTCCCACGGGTAGTAGAGCATATAATTATATATGCCTACTTTTTTCTTCCGACTTTTTCAACTATCATTGTCATATTTCAGCCAATTTGCATTTAAACCTTCCTCATGAATCACTCCGTCCATTAGTGAAAACCGGATGAAAATCCGTTCAATAGTTTTGAGTTTATCGCGTACCGACAGACAGACAGACACGGCGGGGACTTTGTTTTATATTATATTTATTTTAGGACTAGCTTTTGCCCGCGGCTTCCCTCGAGTTAATTTAGAATTTGACTATCAATTCGGGTTATTATTCAATCATGATTCGAGAGACACGTGGCGCCATCTATTATCATAAGGACGTTATTGTTGTTTTCCTCGGGAACAGTACTTTTTTGCGGGATGAAAGGTACCCTATGTCCGTTTCTGTACCCCTGACAACGTATATGCAAAATTTCAGGATGATCGGTTCAGTGGTTTAGGCGTGAAAAGGTAACAAACAAACAAACAAACAAACTTACTTTCGCATTTATAATATTATATATAAATATATAATATATATATATAAGTTAGAAAGTTAGAATAATATTAAGTTAGAATTAGAATTCATAGTTCAGAATCATCATCAAGTTAGGATAGTTAGGATTCAAAGGTGACCTTATTAATCCTTTTGACCGATTAATGAACCGAAGGTAGAGTTTATCGATTCGTTTCGTATGTATGTTTTTAATTAAGTCTTTCGCTGTTTGTATAAAATCAATAATTTTTGTCTCTAAACGCATTTTTTTTACCTGCAGTTGTTTGTTTTAATCCCTTGGTATCAGAGGAATCGTAAATGCTTAGTTAAATGGACATAATAAGACAACCCAAATTAAAATGCAGTATAAAGACAATAACCCCAGAATAATATAATAATATTAGCCCAAATATTGAGATTCCCATATTGTGTAGATAGCTTATCTCTGCACAACCTGGGAATCTCAACATTGAAACCAACCAATATCTAGAAACTACCAGATTCTTAATACCTCATTAAATGATGATAAAATCTCCATATGTTCTGCAAGAAGACATAAGTGCCCAATCATTTGCCAAAACTGTTACATCCGCAGCGTTCGAGCCAAAGTCTAGTCTGGGTTGGATTCAGTTTGTTTCAGGCACGTCATACTGTACCTAGACAGGAAATTAACTAAAATATCCAAAGAGATTTCAAAATCCTCGCAATTATTTCAGGCTTCTCAGAGTCAACTTTCTTACTCTTTTACACAATCTAATCTGTCTCTTTTCTTGCCATCCATGCTCATGCCTAACATTTTTCTTGTCGCATGATCCTCAGTTTTCCTCATCACTACAAACATAAAGAAAAATAGGATAACTTCTTGGATTACCTGCGACATCAGAATAAAAACTAAAACATCGTCTACATAAACTACCGTCGCGTCCTCGTAATCTGATTCACCCTTTTCCTCAACACTTGCTAGTTGTTTGTTCTAAAGCCTGTCAAGTCCTCAGTAACAGTAAACTTTTTCATTATCACCTGTTGGTAACTGAGTCTTCACTTACATTTACAACTCATTTTAACTTCCACGGAGCTTGGACCTCGCTGCTTCTTTATTTTTTCATGTTCTACTAAAAGCTAAGTTTTCACAGTTAGCAAAACTATTATGGCTTACAGAATTGTCGCATTTTCTTTACGATAAATGAATGCTTGCGCTTTGCCCTTTGCTAGAATTTTACACTTAATGGCCCTAACAAACCTTAATTCATAGGTCAGACTCATATATAACAGTATTAACACAATTTTATGTGTCCTAAAGTCTTACAAAATGTCCTTTCACATAGAGTGACAAACTTAATAGTCTTAATACAACACAGTGCCAAGAGACAAGCTGTTAGCCGAGATGACACCCAGATCCAGGATTTCATGAGTTCTCGAGACAAGTTTATAGTCTTTTATAGCCTTTCTGTCGCTTGTTGTGTGCCGCTTTCTCATAGTTTGTTCCTTTGGGGCGAGTTTTTAATTACTGCCGAGATTGCGGCTTGAGGCTTCTACCACCAATATTGTATTTGCTGTAAACAACTTTTTACTTTTGTACGATATTAATCTTTTAGTTGGACCGTTGGACGAATCTTTGTGGGCTTTAATTGGAAATCTATTTGATATATCGATCTACTTAGTTTTCTTTGATTGCTCGGATGGAAAATGGTGTTAGCAAATTGTATGAATCGAAATTGTTAGCGGCAGGTAGTAATTCCATCTATTTAGTTGAAAAAAGATTTTCTAATAAACTGGCTCAAAGCACAACTGAAATTAAGTCAATAAACGATAATGGTGATTGCTTTTAATTATTTTGTAGGGGCGGAAACCAGTTATGTCATTATGCATTATTATCGGCTTAGGCCTTAGCGCCACTGCTAAGCAATGTTAAAATGTTAACAAACCCACCATCACTGCAATATCACGAATTAATCGCAATTTCGTGAGAGAAGATACGACAAAATTTGTGACACATGTCTTGTCAATATACAGCACCTTTAACTTTGTTTATTTATTTGCATACCGTTAATGACTTACTAATTGTCAAACAAACATTGAGTCAGTGTGCTCGCAACGAACATCTTTCAGACGGCTATAGACGTTGTATATCTTTGTAACAAGATTATAAGCATTTGCATACTTAACCACGTTACCGTGACGAGAATATTATGAATACTAGTTTCACATCTCGTCTGTATTTCTTGGAGAAATAGTTAAAGAGGTACTGCTCTGCATCTACATTTCGATATCTTTACATTAATTTGTCGCAACGAACTGCTAATGCATCTCCTAGAATTCAAAACGAAGTTGTCAGATCTAGTAATCTTACTCAAGACCGGTGGCGACCCCTTTACAACCGGTCGGCATTATGTATCTACATACACTGTAACTAGAGCGAAAACATTCCGTGTAACTGGAAAAAAGTACGCAAAGAAGTGAACCTTTTTAGGGTCCTGTGCCCATTAGGAATTCGTATAATTCCGTCACGTCCATCCGTCCGTCTTTGAGAAATTCTCGTGATACCTTCCACTACGATATATGAACGTGCAGGGCGGAAAATGTATAAGGAGTGAAATAAACTGCCCCAGAGTTGTGAGCTGTACGATATCATTTTATAAAGATCTTCCTCTTCTTATGGTGCTGTTCCTAACTTACTTTTTTATAGAACTCTTTAAATTACAGCTACTGGTTTTAGTGGACGTTGGAGTTATGAGCTGTACGATATCATTTGGTAAAGGTCTACTTCTTCTTATGGTGCTCTTTCTAGCTTCAGTTTTTTTTAGAAGTCATTGATTTACAGCTGCTGGTCTCAGTGGATGTTGATCTAATAATATAATCATCACCGTCATAACTATGGTTTCGATAGGATTTCAGTCTTAACAGATTTAACAAATATGTTAAAAACTTTCGCAATGATGTGGTCTTTGATGCAGGGAGTGGTTTCCATGTTAAAAACATGATAAATAATTTAATGGTAGGTCACGTAGAGAGAGTGGAACAATGGATATGCCTTTCGAATGTAACAATGCTATCCGTTTCGACGTTTTCATGCATCAACGATTACAGAAAGTAACTATCTACCAGGAAATCTAAGGAAACCTTCGGACAATCGATTTATCGTGTAAGTACTACCATTCGTTGAAAGCACTTGGCAACCACGCGCACGGTTCATTGGTGCTGCAAGGTCCTGTACATATCAGCGACGCCAATTTAAACCAATAGGAGCCAATCTGCACCGGATTTCATTTGCATCACCCGACCTACTCGAGTTCATGGTCGTATTGCCTTTTTATTATTAATATAAACACAATTTTATTGACTATTCTTTGTATATTGCTTTGGACACATTTATAAATTATTCACTGTCTGCTGAATTAATTTGTTTTACTTGATAATGGGAGTGCTGTGAAATAATTATGATAATGTTTTGTACCAAGGCTCTGTTAATTTACTTAGAGACAACTATCAACACGAAGCTATAACAAATCGATCCTCTGATTCCCCCCCGTTTCTTAGTTGAGTTTACATTCATATTATTAATGTATTTTCCATACTTTAGTAATAATTGACTTTCCATGTGTAAATTATTATAGCAGAAAACACTTCATTTAAGGCTGTGCGTAGACCTAGACAAAACAGTTATGTGTATCGATGACACCCACCAAACAGTGTCTGTTTGATTCCCTATACTTGTTTTTATAGATCGAAATTGTGACTTAAAATAGTTTAGACTAACTAGACCTTCGCTCAGTCAATGGTACTTTATGTAGGGTCACCAAATGAGATAAGTAACCAGGGTCGTCGGATATAGTTGAAGTTTAGTAAGAAACCGATGGTAGTATTCGAATGAAATTTAATTTTAAAAATGACTTGTTTGTATTCTATTAATTAAATTAAAAATTACTCTAAAACATTCATCGGTTTCTTACTAAACTTCAACTATATCGACGACCCTGGTTACTTATCTCTTTTGGTGACTGTACCTAATATGTAATTATGACATTACCTGCCAAACGGGCAAAGTTGGTGTTTATTCCATTGCCCTGATCAAGGAAGATTAGTTTAGGTCGCAAACGTTCTTCACTCGCAAATTACACATGAGCAGTAAGATTGCTTGCGGTAGACTGATCAAATGAGGAAGAGGCCACTTCAGCAGGTTCAAGTGCACTTTAGCAGAGGAAAAGAGGAATTGAATACTTACCAAAATGAAAATAATAGGATACTTCTCTTCCTAAAAGCTATTACACGTGGAGTTCTTAAAACAAAATAACAAAGATTTTAGGCGTTCGTTAAAAGCCTCATTCGAGGAATGAACTCATGTTAACTACTACCCCGCGGGTCCGTCTGCGTATACTTTACAACAGAACATGTCTGTCTATAAATAACAAGCTAAATTTCTACCAATTTAATCGAAACCGATTCGGTAGTTAGCCGTGAAAACGTACCACACAGATAGAAATACTAGATTGCCCATTCAAGCTAATAAGGCATTATTGCACGGATTCAGGAAATCCGTATCTAAAGAATATATACCGCTGATGCGTTAAATTAATTAAATTACCGACCAAACATCAATCAACCTAAATGACCGGTCATTAACCTGAAAAAGTAATTACAAATTAATTTAAAGTCAATTAAAATCTGTTCGCCCTTTGAAATGAGATATAAGAATGAGTATAGCCGTCGTCATCGTCAGTCGTCACGCTCCCGGGTTCCTACGTGACACGAAAACTGAAAAGGTGACGAGGTGACGAGTTAGGGGTGTCAAAACAAAGAAATTTGTACAAAAAGACCACTGCTCACATTAAAATGCCTATTGGTCAGACTGATGATTGATGAAAGACAAAGTGATTCTGTATACGGAACCTGTCTATCAAATACTTGTTGACAGGCCTACACTGTCCTACCATACACCTATTAACAGTATAATTTGAAAGCATTGTTAAAGCCAATTATTTTTAAAAGAGTAACCATGGAGTTTCTTGCCGGCTCTTCTCCATAGGAAACGACCTATTGGAACCGTGCACCTAGCTTCTGACATTTCATAAGTGCCTATGAAGATGTAGGTTTATGTGAAATAAAATATTTTGAATTTATCAAGATACACAAGAAATTCTGAGTATATCTTGGATATTACTGACATCGGTGAAGGAAAACATCATGAGGAAACCTGCGGGGTAATTACCTAACACACTAACAGTAGGAATAGGTTTCATTTTGACAGCTCAACAACATTCATTGCGTTATTTACGTTGTTAAGCAGACAATTTTTTCGAACATAGGAAGCAATGGATTAACAATAGGCTTCAAAATGATTCAGATTGTGATAGATAGTGTGTTATGTAATTAGGGTGCTGGACTTATCTAGACTAATATTTAGTCTATAAATATAAAAGGAAACCGTGACTGACTGACTGTCTGACTGACTGATTGATCTATCAATACATAACTCAAACCACTGAACGGATTGGGCTGAAATTTGGCACACAAATAGTTATTATGACGTAGGCATCCGCTAAGAAGGGGTTTTAGAAATTCGACCTTTAAGGGGTGAAAAGAAGGGGTTTTATTTGTATGAAAAATCATATTCCTTGAGTTAATATACTTGAAACTTGGCACGAATACATATCTAAGTAAACTACAAAGATAGTATTTTTTTTTTCTATTTTACCCTCTAAAGTGGGATTGGAGGGTGTCAAAGTTTGTGTGGAAAAATTTTAACGCGTGGTCAGTTTAACTCGAAACTCATTCTTTTTAGTACTAAATACTAAAAATAAAGAATAACGTTATCAGGGTGTTTCGAAAATAGTCCCCTGAAGGGGCATTGGGGTTATTAAATTTTTAAGGGGAGGTTTCACTGCGTGGCTTGATTAAATCAAAAATTGGTATGAATAATATTTAGTTTAAGTTATTGAAACATCACAAAGGATTTTTTTAAATTCCACGCCTGTGGGGGTGGGGAGAGATGATACAGTTTATATGAAAAATCTTATTCATTTGATTAATAAATAATTAAAATGGGCACTTTTAGTTTTTTTAAACAGCACCTTACAGATGATTTTAGGGGTGTCAAAGTTAGTAATTCAAGGCGTTGCAGGATTAACTCGAAACTCGGTACTAATATTTAAAATAAAAAGTACGTAATTCAGGGGTTTTTAAAAATCAACTCCTAACGGGGTGGAAAAGGGTAATGAAAATGGATTTTACTGCTTGCTTCATTTAACATGAAAATGGGTATAATAATGTTAAATCAAACAATGTAAAGGTACCAAACGGTTTTTTTAAAACAAGCCCTATCGTGGTGAAAAGGGAGGACACTGTTTATGTGAAAAATCTTATTCCACTGATCTATAAACTGAAAAATTGGGCCGAATACTTACTTATCTAAATCTATACTATATATAATATAATAAAGCTAAAGAGTTTGTTTTTTTGTTTGAACGCGGTAATCTATGGAACTACCAGTCAGATCTGCAAAATTCTTTTTGAGTTTAATAGCCCAATTCTTGAGGAAGGCTATAGGCTATTTAACTTTACGCTGTGACCCTTAGGAGACGAGCAAAAATAAAAATAAAACTCAGGAATAACGCTAAGCGAAAATGAAGTGATAGCGCAGGCAGGTAATGCAATGCGACGGGATGGGTCGGGGAAAAAAATAATTGCACGCGGACGGAGTCGCGGGCAGAAGCTATAGTTAATTAAGTCTGAAATCGTCAACCCGTCTTGAGCAAGCGCAAGAGATAGATAGAGGTAAGACATCATTTATTTGTCAGAAACATGAGTATATACACACAAAGCATGCAAGATGTTAAGTACATTGCAAAAAGGATCATGTTTTACCTTAACGGCGTACAAATATGTATCATAATAACATTATATCAGTTATTTAATTTATATAGCGTGGAGATCAATGCTCGTGTTTTCTCTGTGTGACAAGAGGCCATTGCCCTGCAATGGGACAGTAATAGGCTGGTATTATTATAGTATTATTAAGGTACCCAAATAAAGTTGTAAGTAAATACGTCACTAACTCATCTGTATCTTACAAACGAACAAGCTGGCATCTAGAACCGCTAGATATCTCAATAAATTGACTTTAGTGTAGAAATTCTAACAGCGTGAGCGCCATGTGAGCATTAATTCTACCTTCTGTTCTTTTTTTTGTGGTGTCGAGCACAAAAATATACGGAATACTTTACTCGTGAGGTGCCGAGCTAATTGGCATCACGGACTTGTCAAATGGGGATGAGCACGAAATAACTGGTGGATATTTTGGGCAGGACGTGTTTAAGTGACAAGCGAGTTGTTTTAAGTTGTATCCAATTTATTGTGGGTTTATGATGATGGTTTCATTATTATTCTCTTTATTGTATCCAAAGACTTTGAGGATGACTTTGAGTCTATTATAATGTGTATGATCTGAATATATTTCATAATCAAATCCCTGTTTCCAATTGATGTTATTTCCACTTAAACAAATATCAACATTACATTAGTGTGAAAATCATGATAGTCATAAATATTTGTAGCGCAAACTGAACTTTTATGTGTGGCGTGGCTTTTCAAGTTATTTTTCCAAAAACACATTTTTGTTTACATGTTTGGAAACTAAATTGCGAACGCAGGCAGGATAGATCAGTATTTGTCAGTGCCTTTGATATTATTTGATATTTGCATTGCTAAATAAATCAGATTTAGATGGACGGTGGACAAAGGAGTTACAGTTACATAAAACTACATCTGCCGATCTATTTGGTAAAAATTTCACCGTAAAAACTTAGGTGAAGTGGGCTTGAAGTGAGCTGTCATCCCGCCTCATGTAAGGGATTGACACTATTGACAGCTAACTTCACCTATGTTTTCACGGTCAGGTTTTTACAGAATAGCACTACTGGTTTTGAATAGGGAATTAACTAACGGTCATTGATATCGTTTTTCTGGCAAAAAGAAAATGTGCATAAATTATAAAATTGGGCCCACAATATTTATTTTAAACAAGCCGTGCGCCCAATGGGTTCCCATTGACAAAAATGACGAACTTTCACTATTCCGTATGATTTTTCAAATATCTTCTTTCATACAAACCTTGTCCTGACAATTGCAAATACAAAAAAAAAATGAACTAGCCATATAGATGCAACCGCTTTGAACTGATGCGCGGACAGTTTTGGTAATTGATTTTTATTTATATAGATGAAAGTTACTTGCTTACTGAGTAAGTGCATACTGCTTATTATAAGGTACTTATTTGTCTACAGTCAAATGTTTCTCTGTGTCTTTAATAAACAGTCGAGACTGCTTTCGGGTTATAGACTTGAATTCACACTGTAAAATGAGGGAACAGTTGGGATACAGAGGTGATTCGACGTTGAGAACCCTCTTCCTCTATTGTTCCCCTTCGCCTGTGCATCCCTTTTTGCGGTAAAGAGAAAAACAAGTATGTATCAGAATCAGTGAACATAACAATGTCAATCCATATATTATAATTAAATCTGTTCATTCATACAATTGGCTGACTAGTACTACCCATAATTAGATGCAGCATCTGCTTAATTAAGTATCGGAAACGAACTAACGTATCAAATTGCTAATTGAACATTGCAAAAACGTATAACGCATCAAAACTTTCGTTATCATTACCGTGTTTTGTTTCAATTACAGACTTATTGCTATGAAAATAGAGTTTAAATTGACAATGGCAGGAAATGGTATTGTATAACATTATGAACAGATGATTGAATTCCGTTTATACGTTAATTGAATGAAAGAGTCATTATTGTCGCGTGTTGTCCGCTATTTTGTTTAATTTTCACGTCTAGTGTATTGTGTCGGTGTGTCATGTAGGATAAACGAATAAACAGAAAGGTAAATAAACGTTCGTGGCTAAGTAATAACAGCCCCACGGGTCGATCGAGCAGGTTAAGGTACGCTTCCCGCGGTCAGTCCGTGGATGGGTGACCATCTTTACATACTGAGACCTCTCCGTGCCTCGGAAAGCACGCTAAGCCGTTGGTCCCGGCTGTCATTCGTGGATCTTTGACAGTCGTTAAAGGTCGTCAGAAGCCCGAAATTCTGACAACCAGTCTTACCTAGGGGTATCGTGTTACCCAGTAACTGGTTTGCGGAGGTCAGATAGGCAGTCGCTCCATGTAAAATACTGGTATTCAACTGCATCTGGTTAGACTGGAAGCCGACCCTAACATGTTGGTAAAAGGCTGGACAGGTGACGATGATTCTTTATATAGTGTTTACAATTATTCGGCGTTTTTGAGTGGAAAATAATACCCTATTTTGGAACACATAACTCTTAATTAGAAAACCCTATATCCTGTACCCAGTATCGATACAAACACAAACAACATGCACGTACAGGCAGCCTCCAAAAGATGGATCTATACATCGACAGGAATTTATTTGATTATCTACAATTTGTGTTCTTATTTTTAACCGACTTCAAGAAGGAGGCGGTTCTCAATTTGTCTGTATGTTTGTTACGCGATATCTCCGGCAATTGTGGATCGATTTCGAAAATTCTTTTTTAATCGTAATTCTCTTTTAATCGGTATGGTATGGTTCAGTGGTGGTCCCATATAAATTTTGTTAACTTTGCTTCGGTAGTTTTTCTGTTAGCTTCAATAATACGTATTTTTTCTACTTTGTGTATATTGATAATGTTATAACTTTCTGTCACTGTTAGTTACACAGCAAGCAGTGGTATACGAATTTGTGTTGGGTAGGTACCACAACCAAAAAGTGAAAAATAAAAACTTAAAAAAAAAGCACTACAAAGTGAAAAATAACTAAGTAATTTCGGAAATCGGTGGCAAAAAACGAAAATACAAAACCAAATACTTCATAAATAACTTAGTTATTTTTCACGTTGTAGTGTTTTTTTTTTGGAAATCAGTTGTTTTTTTTTTTGTTTTACTAAAGTATTTATGTATTTTTGCGCTGACCCCAAGTAACATGGTACAAGGGCAGGAAGATGATATATAGCTACAATAAAGTACCCAAAGTGTAGTTAGTATGTTTGGTGGCTACACATTGATACAATATTATGAATCAAAGATTGTAGACAATAAAATGAATTCTTGTAATATACGTATTCTTGAGGTCGACTACATACTTTGAGAGACGATACTATACGAATATTTGCCCCTAATGATGGCAATACGCGACAAAGTAGGTACAGAAGGCACTTCGTTCTGCGTCATTTCGAGGTCAGCATCACATTCAATATTGATTAGGAACAGAAACTCTAGTAGTCATTCCGCGAATAGGGTTACCATTTCGAAATTTTTAAAAGTACTGGGCTGGTAATTCGCAAAAAAGTTCGGACATTTTAGTTTTATGGATACTTAGCAGTTTTAGTTATATTTATATTACTTATTAACTAATAGGCTAGTTTGTATTGTGAATACAGTATCACCAACTGTGGATAAGTACTTTATAAAAGAAAAGAAAAACTCTTTAATCTTTTGTTTTTACATTTAACAATTTTTATTTATGAAAAAGATCCCCTTATTTCTAAAAGTTCGGAGAAATGACAAAGTCGGACAAAGCCTGGACGGGGAGGGAGGGCGGTTCAAAAAGCCGGACAAATCCGGACGGATAGTAACCCTATCCGCGAGTCAATAGTCATAAGTCAACCAGAGGAAATCTTTGCTAAGGAAGACAGTGATTTGATTATAATCATTATCATGTCTGCAGTCTATTCATTGTTAGTTCTATTTGCGTAGATTCCTCTTATCAGTGAGTTGCGACAGTAAGCGCCACTCAATGTCAATGTCATGCTGTGTGTTTGCGGTAATCTCGGAAATTACTGCATGGTTTATGATACAGTTTATAGTTATGGACCTATCTAAGTACCTGCATCGTGAGCAAATTGGCAAATTGAGTGGAAAACTCTGTTTGTTTCAGTGTTCTAATAGTCTTTAATAAGTTCAATTTATTTATCAACCGACTAGTTTTGGATTTAGGTTTTTTTTTTATTTCGCACTTTTACTTTTTTTAAATCAAATCAAATCAATTTTTTTTTTTTAACTGGTATTACAGTAAATTTAGTATCGGCATATCCTGCCGAGATATAGCGTGACGTTTCATGTCAATTACAAAGTCATTACGATTATTATTATATTATCACAGAAGTTAACAATGTTCTTTTTTTTAAAGTACTTAATATAAATCTACATAATTATATAAGTTACTTACCCTTATTGAAAACACAAAGACCTGATGCTAACATCAATTTCTAGTCTAGCTCCATTTACGTCGTGTCTGAGCAGAGGCGCGGGCGCATGATTTGTGGCTTACCTTTCTCTTATTGTTGCCATGGTTACTGAGTTGTTGACTCGTGAAAGTTTTCGATGTAGTAACCTGCTCGACGTATTCGGAACGGTTTTTGTTCGAAATAGATTTCCATACTGTTCGTAGAAAGGGAATGAGGTGATTATTTGTTGGTGCGCGTAAATTGTTATCTATTGCAGTTGCACGTACTAGATGTTAACTGTGAAATTTGCTTGTATAAGAAACTGGAAACGTGCTGAAATAACGAATTCGAGATTGTTTCTACTGCGCTTTTTTCGTAAAATTATGTTTTCCACTAGACAGACAGCAGAAAAATTAATCCATGTTAGTGTTCTAGTCAAGACCTACAAAAAAACAAAACTATGAAAATGAAAGGCCCGTTAAGTACGTAAATATAATCAGCACAGAACCTACTTAAACAAACATTTCACTCTTCAAGCAATGTGTATTTTAAAACGATCGCATTGTTCACGTGTCAACTACACAGTAACCTCATAAAGTCGCAAAACACGTCATAGCTACTCTTTTATTATTTAACGTTATACGTACTGGCAACCCGTAACGATACTACATCACATAACTCGCCATTCCACACCAATAAAGAGTACAACACCAAAAAGTATTTCACCCAGAGGTTAGCTCGCACCAATTCGCTTCAAGTAAAAGATGGGGTCACTCCAAACTTTCTCGAATTCAATTTTTTCTGTATTTATGCTTGGTTCGAAAATTCGTTTGAATTTTTTGACTTTACATACTTCTGAAGTTAGTTAAAGTTCTCGATGAAGATCTATAGGAAAGACTCGGCAACTTTCACATGGCCAGTAAAAAGGCAATCAGTATTCCTAGCGTACAACGTCTATAAGACTAGACGGAACTTTAAAATACTAAGATGTTATTTGTAGTTAGTAATGCAGCGACAGTCTGGAACAAGTAAATAGCTAGATTGGATCTTGGGGTGGTAAACACAGACGTCTAGTGCGAGCAACGCTCCCTCGTTTACTAATGAAAAATCTCGAATCTCATTCTCTTTGAACTTTTGCATTCGAAAATTGAATTCAGTGATAAACCTCGTTTAAAGATGTTTGAACAAACGATTAGGACGAACGTTTATTTTAAGGGAGATTCGGACGTGCGAAATGATTTTGGAATTTAATTGAATATGTTTTTGCTTTGGTTTTGTGTCGAGAATTGGAAATTCAATGTGTGATGAAAATAGCATCGCCCTCAATCACCAAGAATTTCAAATTCTATATTTTGTATGGAAATCTATATTTGTTTGTTACTCAAACATGAATACTTCCATAATAACAAGGTTATGATTAATAAAGTGTTTAGTATCTGTTAGCTGATATTGTTGCCAAAGCTGTACTTGAAACAATTTGGCATAAACACAGAGGGTTAAATATTGATAACGGAGCACTAGTTAGTAGTTTAGTGGCAGTTTGCCAGTTCATCGTTTATATTCTAAATCTAGTTCAATATGAACCATTTCTCTGGGTCAACTTTCAGGACTTCTGCAGTAGATTGATTAACTCCAAATGCAAACGAGAGGGTATCGAGGGTCTGAGGTAATTAAAACATTAACTGCATGCAGTAATCCACTAAATCTCTTGACTATAAACTTCCCCACTTCTCTTCAAACAAACTTCCATCAAACATTAAATCTACCCACAAAAACGGTAATGAATTCAGACAACACAACTGTAATCAAGGAAATCCTGGATCAACAAATGTGCTTCCATATATGTATACATGGTGTGATAATCTAACGCTCCAGTACAACCACGGAGTAGATAGCTGCACAGAAGGCCGGCTCCATGCAACGATAGAAAGCGCAGGCTCACATATACGCGTACGCACGGCGATCTCAAACTATGTCAAACAAATGCCAGTCGCGAGGGCGTACGTAGACGCGTGTCTAACTGTGCGTGCGTTTTCACTCATTGTATGGAGCCGGCCTTCTGGCTGAACTTATTTAGTTTGTACCAGTACTGTGTTAAGTATTTAGATTGCTTCCCGATCCCCATTGGGAATTTGTCCACTTCAATGAATTCATTAGCGCTCCCCTCTGTGACCACTCGTAAATTAATTATTTTAAGTAATAGGTCAGACAACCGTGTTGGAATCTATTAGGAAAATTCTAGTTCGGAATTTTAATATTATTGTTGTGATACGTTTTTGGTAGTACATACCCAAAAAATGCTGTTTTTACATTGATTTTCTACGACCCTAACACTTTGTTCGAATGCTGTTTTACGAATTCGTCATATTTTTAAAGGTAACCTTGTCTGCGTACTGACCACAGTCCTTAGACATTCTCCAGCCCCCGAAATTGATATTAAAGATTCCTTTAGAGTCGAAAGGTCAATAGCACCTGGGTCCGTCTGATCTCTATCTCCACAAAATACTTCAATTTCGTACGTGACATTGGGCCAAAAAATACAATCTAACCGAGATTTCATGCAATATAACTTTTAAATTTTAAAAGTATTTTTGTGACTGAAACATCTAGTACATCAGCTATATCTTTTCCGATTTTTGTTTTGGAATCTTAAAAATAACTATTTTATTCTGCAATTTTAATTTGAAGATATTTTTGGCCTGCATTTGGTGCTTGGGGCCGAAGCAGCATCCTATATTTTTGGCGTTACATGTCTCATCAGATAATTTTGGTGTTCCTTCGATGTCACACATATGTACTACTTACTCCCTTTCAAAAATGATTCCATAATTATATTTGCCGTCATATTGACGACATGTATGTCTACATGAATCATACATTTCGAGGCAGATATTATTTCGGAGCTGTCCATAGTAACATATTTATGCTCGTGACACGTATAAAAGTTTTTTAAGTAAGAGTTCTATAGAGTTTGTTAGCAGAGACCCTGAAATTGCATGCACGATGCGTTGAGCAACTTTAAAAAGATAACTTTCGCAACTTACCTATCAACTCAACGCTTTACTTCCTTGCTTTAGTTCCAAGCAAAACAGTTCTCCTTACCAGAAAAAAGGCTTTTCCAACAAAGGCTTGTTTTAGCAAAGAAAGAGTCACTTAAAGCCTCCTCTTTTATTTACTTAAGGGGGAAGCGCAAGGGTAGCCCGAGAAGTTAAAATGTTCTTACGTTTTTTTGCAATTTGTAGGTCAGTGTCAGGTTAAATGTTGAACAAAATATGATTCGCGACCGTAACAAGTATGTATTTACAAAATTATAATCATTGAAATCGTCAATATAACCCTCTAAGTTCATAAAATCCCCTTGAATGACTATTTCACAACCTGACACTGACCTGCAATTGCAAAACGTAAGAAAATTTGAATTTCGCGGGCTACTCTGGCGCTTCCCCCTTAAGTAATTTACTATGCCAAACTGTTTCGTAATCACGACGTTTTAAAACGGAGTTACGTCACTCTCATTTGGTTTAATTAACACAACTATAATTAAAATCTTTGTAGTATAGTTGTGTGTTGAAGTTATTAACACACAAAGTTATGGTTCTGGAGTTAGTTAATTAATTGTATTTTAAACTGTGAACTTATTTATGACAGGTACTTTGGGAGATGATCAGATAAATTTTATTGTAGTTTCTTTAACTGCATCGTATCGTATCTTAACTTCCGTACAGGTTATAAATCTTAATTTTCGAACTTAAAAGGAGAGAAACGTTAGAAAAATAATTAGAAATGACATTGACTTGACGAAGCCCTGCCTATTTATTTTCTATCCTAACTTCTTAAGTGAGCAATGCCGTCAAAATGGTCGAATGCCATATCTGGCTTATTAACTATTGCTATTAATCCATGTTTGTCTTTATGTCTCCATTCATAGATTAAGAAACCGAACATTGATTGGTCTATACCTATTTTATCAATACACGCACATTTCAAGTTTCTTCTTACGTAGCGAAAGTTCTCCGTTTTTGGTTTGATCTGTGTCAATTTGTCCCGTTATTTCGCATTTTGTGCTGTACGGTCATGGAGTATGATGGAATGGAGAGCTTCCTTGTGGGAGACGTCTCACGGACAAGCACGGCATAGTTTGTAGTGCGGGCAGAGTCAGTTCTGGCGAAACTGTAACTCTTGCCATTCTGCCGATATCGAAGAATATTTAGCTGCGAGTGGTGCGTGACTCAAACGTTGGCCTAGTCACATATCCTGCAACACACAAAACGGAAATTTCGATTTGTAATAAACCGCCATTTGTGTTGATTGGTTTGCCTTGCATGTTATTATGCATTGTGTCTCATGTCTTGAGGCTGTACCAATAACCAAATCATGACGCGATGGCGATTATCTAATGACAAACTTTTCAATCCTATCGCGTTTCTCACGGGACATGCGCCATCAGTGAGTACTCTATTCTCATTACCTCATCCGTACATGCACCCACAATCCTACATACTTTAATTGGTATACTCGAAAGCAAAGAATCAGAGTGGGCGTCCAACATTTCTAATTTAAGTTAGTGGTTCCACAAGGTCAGTGCTGGTCAAGAAAAGTAGTAGTTAAGTGACTCAACTTCGTCTTTAACGAGTTGCTCAAGTTCATCGAGTGAATTGAATTGAATCAGACTATTATAGACTTTGTATGTACCTAATACATAGTTTATTTTTGTTTTTATCGTTATTTTTTTTTTTCAGAATGTCACTTTAATATCATTACTCGGTTTGTACGTGAATATCAATAGAAATCCTGACTCGATCACGACCTAAATCGTTGATCCTATTTCAGCGATACAGGTACCAGTATAGTTGCACATATTATTTTACTCTGCGCAGCTACCAAAGCACAAAAAGCATAAATCCATACGGCACAGAAATCTGCATCGAGCATCAAAATCCTCCAATTATTACCAATCCTCATTAGGGCTCACCACTTAAAATTATTGCAGAATGTAGATCGAATGGCTACATTCGATTTACGAATATTATGACAAAACCGACACACTATACTGCTCAGAGGGTTAAGCAGAGTATTACCGTCAATGTGAAATATTTACTAGGTTTATGAGATATTAAAAAGGGCACAGAGAGACACTCATTCATGCTGGAATTTCTAAGTAAAACAACCACCAATGATTATATCTAATCAATGATAAATCATCTAACCTGCTGGCCTACCTCAATGGCTGAGCTAGAAAACCCATTTTCAAATATTTCACCACAGCTATCAACCACCATGCTGCGGATTAAATAACAGGTTTACGGGATTTTATAAATGAAATCTGGCAACGGTGGCAACCCTACTACACAGACCGTTAGCCCGGCACAGTCTGCCAAACGCAATTGACAATTAAAAACATTAATTAATTGTCTTTGTTCATTATTTTAAATAATGCGATTATACAATATTTACCCATTACGCTAATTCAATTAAATGTTCATTGATTCCGGATTGCAACACGAATTGACATTCATTTAGTAGTTTGCTTAACCTTTAAATTAATTAATGGTTTTCAATTGTAAATTAGTGCATTTATGACGTATTGGTGCCAGGGTTCGTGTTAACAAATTGCGACGTAAAAAAAGAGCTATCTTCAAAATTATGCACGGTTTTGAAACGACCAACGTGACCAGAAACATAGTTTTAACAGTGACATTGACAACTGAAATGAGTTTGACCGTCAGTTTTGACAGCTGGGTGTTTGAAAGGCCTTTGCGCAAAGATCGAGATATCGGCAGTTTAAAATCCAAGACATTCAGAGAAAACTTCAACCAAAATCTTTTTCAAACACAACGAAAATCTCAAAAGAAAATATGACGGCATCTACTTATTTATGTTCCACGCTTCCACCCCACAAATGCCCCAGAGCTCAATATTGTAATGGAACAGTACATAGTCTGTTTGGCGCGTCGCTTCCCTGGGGCGATTTATCGTTCGCTACACTGTAATTAAATTCACCTACTGGAGGGGACGGCATGCGAAATGTCCAGGATCGAGGGATGATGCGGCATTTAGATTTTTGGGGTAAAGTTTTTGACGTATGATACACGATTTAGACGTGCCTTTGGTTTAACGTTAAATTCAGTAGTTTATTCAAGAACTTTTAGAAAAATACCGTTCGCTAATTAATTTAATTCACATTGGATATGGCTGGCGAAATGTTTTGGATTTAGAGGACGACGCAAGGATCATGTCCTGTGGAAAGTTTATATACAGCGTCAAATTAAATTTGCTAGCGAAACTAATTAATACATTTCCAGCAAACTATAAGAAAATTGAACGATATTGGTGTTGTCAAAAACAAGATTTTAGTAAAGAAAATATAGAAAAATTTATATAATATTTATCACAACTATCCTGGCATGAAGTCTACACAGAACATGATATAAATAAAGCGTTCGATTATTTTCATCAAGAACTCATACTTTTCTACAAACTGTGGTTTCCTTATTACAAAGTTAAAACGGCTTCAAATATACAATCTCCAAAATGGCTTACTAAAGAACTAAGAAAATCTAGTGCAAATGGAAGACATTTGAGATTTTCGTACTACAAACATAAAACAAAAGAGACACACAAGAAGTATAATAATTATGAAAAAATACTTTAAAAATGCATTGTATGGTCAAAGACATATTAATAAAAAATTATGCACCAAGCAAATAGCAAAGGCAAAGCTACTTGAAGCATAATAAAAGATAAAAATGATAGTATTAGGACTAGCTACAACATAACGGAGACATTATTCAAGAACCAACTCAAATAGCATCAAAATTTTAATGAATTCTTCATCGATATTGCTAATAAATAAATAAAAAATAAAAATATTTTATTTCAGACAAAAAAGTCCATAGGCAAGGAAAAGTTGTTAGTAACAAGAATTTTGCTTATAACTAATGTTAGTAATTAAAAAAATAAAAAGAAGAGACTAGACATACCGTCTACTCCTGCACAATAGGCTCATCGGTCTCGCACCACATGGAGTTCAATGAACCTACTGAGCAGAACAGTATCGGTTCTCTCGCCAATCATCCTCAGGACGCTATTCAGGCTGCCCCGTACTCATCGCACCACCGATGCAACTTTTTTACGCATAATTGCGTAGAAGTCATCTACGCTGGCGTCAGTAAATATGCCGGATGCACTACAATATCGAGGGAGCCGAAACAGAGCCCTGAACACATTATTATATTGGACGCGCAAGGCATTGTAGGCTTTTTGTGTAAAATTTGCCCACAGGCCGCTCGTGTAGAACGTCTGGCAGAATGCCTTGAACATTGTTATTTTAACAGGAGCAGTACACCGAGCGAACCTGCGTGCCAACATAATACCGCGCACCGACAATGCCCTGCGCTCCCTCTCAATGTCTAATTCGTCACTCAAATTCTCTGTTACGATGTGTCCCAGATATTTAAACTGTGCAACACGACTTAGAGGTACACCATTAAGTAATATAGGTGGTATAAAGATATTGTTTTTATTTTTACACTTAAATAACATGAACTCACTTTTACTTTCGTTGTACTTCAGGCCATGTTCCACAGCATAAACCTCACACACCTTTAACAGCTGTCTGAGACCCCCAATTAAGGGGCTCAGCAGCACCATATCATCGGCATAACTCAAATTATTGACACATATGTCATCAATATGGCATCCAATATGCATGCTGCTGAGCTCCTCAATCAGATGGTTAACATATACAGGTTGGAAAAAATCAATGGGCCCTGAAGGGAAACTACTTTAAATCCTTAAGATAGATTATTTTACTTAAAGGAAACATTCCTTTATTTTTAAAAAGAAACAAAACTGCATTCACAAAGTTCTCGACAAGTTTACCTAAACCGGGAATCGAACCAACAAAAAATTCAAAAAATTAACACTCGCTATTTTATTTCACTAGTCGATACAGTCAATGTTAAAGATAAAATTTCTCCAAGAAACATTAGGTCTTGCACTCGTCTGGACTATTTTTTATGGGGCATGTAAAAAATGTTATTTACAAAAAATCTTATGAGACTGTAGAAGAGCTAAGGGTTGAGGTAGAAAATGTTGTTGGAAGCATACACGAAGTGAATTTCAAAAAAGACTAAATTTGTGTAGGTATCCGCAACGAGGGGTCTCATTTCGAACAACTTATCAGTAAAATTATTAAAGAGTATCAAATTGTAATTATAAATAGTTCAAGTAACTATGTCATGCTAGGTAATAATTTTCGTTCATGTCCTTCGTATTACAATTAATCATAAAATAAAATTAATGTTAGATTTCATGTTTTTTTTATTTCTAAGACCAAATGTTTATTAGAGAGATTTTATCCTGAACAGTAATCCTATCGATTAGTAGAATAAAATAGCGAGTGTTTATTTTTTGAAATTTTAGCTGGTTCGATTCCCCGTTTAGGTAAGCTTGTCGAGAAATCTGTGAATACAGTTTTGTTTATTTAAAAAAATAAAGGAATGTTTCCTTTAAGTATAATAATATATCTTAAGGATTTAAAGTAGTTTCCCTTCAGGGCCCATTGATTTTTTCCAACCTGTATATTAAAGAGCCGTGGCGAAGTCAGCCCGCCCTGCCTGACGCCACACTCTAAGGAATATTCCTCTGAGTATACATTTCCCCACCTTACTATATTAAGCTAATGATCTCAACTCAAATGTTCCAAATAAACAACGACATGCTCAAAATCAGATAAATGATAATTCTTTTTTTCTCAGACCGACCACAGAGCAAGAAATCATTAATATAATAAAATCATTAAATGACACCAAAGCAGTAGGTTATGATTCTATCTCCACATGGATTATTAAGGCAAGTGCTCATGACATAGGTCCTGTTCTTAACCTTATTATAGAAAATTCATTATCACAAGGAATATTTCCAGAGATTTTCTGAAGATTTTCTGAATCTTTTATTAAAAAAGGTGATCAAAAAGAGCCAAATAACTATCGCCCTATTACACTTGTTCCTGTGTTATCCAAAATCTTTAAATATATAATCTGCAACCGACTATAAATAAGATTCTTAGATAAGCATAGTATTCTAAAACAGGAACAAAACTATTTCCAGTGTATATATAGTGTGTATATTTATTGTAACTTAAATTTATCTTAATAAAAAAAAAATAACATAGGTATTTTTATATATATTCGGCATTTCTTATTAAAATAAGTACTTATTACGTATTCATGTAAAATTAATTTGCATGGACCTAAACAGGCAAAATATGGACCCTACATTAAACCACCTACTTTTACAACTGGTAGGTAACACCTATATTTTCAGCAAATAACTAACTCTTATTCTTAAAAACGTATTTTTTTAAATTATTTTAAAATTTTTAGATATTGATACCTATATCTCTTTTGCGTAGTTTCGCTAGCTAATTTAATTTGACCCTGTATATAAAATAGGAAGAACCAAAGAAATGACTGTTGTATAGAGCAGAGGATAACATTGCCAGAAAGGGTGTGAATAATGAGATTACAGCTGATAGAAGATGTATGGAACAAGAAGAAGAAGATATGCTACGCCGACCCCAAACAAATGTAGATAAAGACAGGAGGATAATAATGATGATGATGGTTTTTATGCAAGATACAATGAACCCAATGGTATTAAGATTGGTTTAAAATCTAGAGGTGCCTTTGGATTAAGGTCAGGTGGAGTAAGTTAAGAGTTAATTAAAGTTTTAATGAACTTTTAGACAGCGTTGGTTCGGATTTAAAGTGAAAAGATCTTTGATCATCTTAGTTTTCGTTAAGATAGAGCCACTGAAATTGCTAACAAGCGGTACCTAATTATGACGACAGTCTACAGTGTTCAAGTTTTAAAGGTAAATTTAATAATAGCTCTCAGTATTTGGAATAGTACACTAAAATCCTTGCATTTACTTAGCAGCCCTGTCGACACTATCCGTACCAGGGGGTCTACTCTCTAAGCACGAATTCCGTAGTTTCGGCTTACGTCACGGGCGTTTCCTTCTCCGTATCACCTACCGACATAAGATTAGTTTGGGGCCCGACCTAAGAATGAATGAGACCACGATGTGACAGTTGTCCCTACTCCCGATGTGTTTTTACCTGTCCGAAAAAGTTAATTAATCGGGTGTAGGGTTCACTCCAAAGTTTCAAACTCCTTTCAGACGGACCCGTATCTTCGTTGACGGACGAGAGTAGGCCCCTGAATCTTGCAGCCAAAACGTCATTGATTGAATTTTGATCTCTGAAATTTTTGATAGAACTCAACATGATAAAAGTTTGGAGCTGAGTGTGCCTGGGCGACGATGACACAAATTAATATTGACGTTTTGTATCGTGTCAGCAATGGCTGTTGTCGAATATTGGATATTGCGAGACTTTCTGTTTTATGGTTGAATAGCTAGTTTCAAAAGTGATTATCGTTCGGTTAATTTGTGTTTTGTAATGATTGGTTTTTCCCGCGGCTTGGCCTTCGTGGATGTCGGAAAATATCCCGCGGGAATTTACTGCCGGGATTAAAAGTACCCGATGTGTAAATCCAGGTTATAAGCTATCTTTGTGCCAAATTTCATCCAAATCTGTTCAGCCGTTTTTTCGCCAATCCGGAACATACATCCAGACAAACAGACAAGTTACTATTTTATTATTTGCATAGATATAGATAGGGGAGAGATACTTATAGGCCAAGTCAATACTAAGTTTTTACTAGTTGCAATTTACGACACAAGCAGTCACTCACGTACGTACTTTCTGATTCATTTTAAAAACATTCTATAATATAATATTGCAGTTCGTCTGGTTGATAAGATTCAAGTCCTAAAACTAAAATGTAAAAGCTTTCAACGCTTTTCAGTCTTTCAACACACGTCGTCACACGCCCTTGGATCTTGATCGAATTACGTCGTGCTCAGACGTCGCCACTGAATGTTATTGTCGCGTTATCGTCGCCACGTCTCGACGCCAGTGTCCAGTAGACTGTGCAGTCTATACTCGAGTCCCGCCGTCACCCTTTCGTCGTCTCGTCCATTTACACACGCTTCGAATACCTCTGTTAAAAATAAACGCATTAAAAAATCGATTTTCAGTCCTGTTATGCTAGGTATGCCAATATTCCATGTTATGATTAAGGTACATACATGCAATTTTAGTAATGGATAGCGAACCATGTATGCACAAAATTGCATTTTGCTTCAGTATTAAATATTTCAGCGTTTTATTAGATTTTCCGTTGTTTGGTACTGATATGAGTTTTTTTTATTAGTGTACGCTGTTTATTTTGGGGAAAGCTTTCAATAATAAATATCAGTGACATTCTTTAAAACTTTGTTAAAGTTATGTTGGATATTTGAGCATGTAAGTTTCGTGTCTCTAAACTACACGTACACTTGATCAATGATACAGGAGAAATCCTAGCGTGGGAAACAGAATCAGCAAGTCCTTATCGTTTCTCTCAAATCGCATCAAGAAAGTTCGCTCAACTCCATCGTATTCGCATAAAGTCGTGTCCAAACTTGGCCACAGTAACGTCGCTGCTTTATCGCCGCCATGTTCAGTGAGCTCAGTACTCCGGAACCCGTCGCCGGTCACTGTCCTGTTACTATGTGCAACTTGGCACAATAGGCACGTGAAACTGTGCCTACCAGACTATTGAAGGGAAAACTTAATGGGACTAAATCATAGGTTCTCAACCTTATTTTGCCCACCGCCCACTTTGAGTTTTTTTTTTCTGGAGCCCCCAATTTCTTTTCTTAACATTTATTGCAAATCTGAAACAGCAATTTCCACGATTATATTTAATCGTGTCGTATAGTCGTAAGATCCCATCTCAACGCCCCCTAATTTTCTCTGGGTCTTTTACTGCCCCTCTAAAACTCAAATGCCCACGAGGCGGCATTCTCGCCTATGTTGAGAAACTAAGGACTATATCAAGGCTGGCCAATAGATTTTCCAGATGAGCAAAATTTCTTAGACTGTGGCGGCGCGGGGCCACCACTACTACCATATTCATAAGATAACTTATACACAAAAAATACAAAATATGCTTTAATTTACTTTAACAAATTGTCACCCAAACTGATTACTACTCCAACGCACCCAAACATTCAAATGGTACGTAGAAATAGCGACAATACCCGAACGACGCGGATCGGTTGCGTTCGGACGGGCATGTTTTCGTTTCAAACGACCAATCAGATGGAAGCAGCGACACCGCGGTCCGGCTAGCCGATCGACCGAAGTGGTGACGGGCAAGTTCAAATGCCTTGGCGGGCCACTTCGTGGCCCTCGTGCCTGGGTTTGGCCGGCCTTTGACTATATGATTATGCATTTTTGATTTTCCTTATTATCACAAATTAGTGGTTATTTTTTATAACAAGACGTGTTGTTAAGAGGCTATAGTTGAAAGTTCTTAAACAATGGAGACCGTTTGTGTAAAAATGTTATTTTATCATTAACCTTAAATAAAACACACAGGCGAATTGAACTTCCTCCTTTTTAAAGTCAGTTTGAAATACATTGATGTTATATTATTTTCCGTACCGAGATCAACGCAAAATCTATTTGTTAAGTATCGACAGCCAATAAATGGAGTTTTATTTAACTTACACAGGGTATTCAGCATTCTTTGATTCTATCTATAAACTCCGAAACACGTACCGAAACCATTAACAAACTGCATTCACACACACACAGACACAACATGTTACCGTCTGACAGTTCAACGGACATAACAGTACTCGCTATGAGCCTACGAGTGTTCAAATGTACGAGCCGGGAAGTGAACCGAAAACAATGTCCCCGCATGCTGCCACTGATGGTGCAATTGGAAAGTTTTGCGCGTTTTATCTATACTTGTTCGAAACGCTTACATTGTGTGTTGTAGAACTTGTAGATCTAGAGTCATAGGACGTTTATGTAAGTTGGAAGTTGAGGGATTATTATTGGTATAGAATAGAATTATGAAAAGATAAAGAAGACGGCCTTTGTCCAGAAGTGGGATGATGCAGGCTAACAGTAACAGAATATAATTCAAAACCTACGAGGTCAATTCTCTTCATTCGCATTAGGGAACTGTTGAATGTAGAGCCAGAGCTTTTCTCAGTAGGCATGTAAAAGTAGCACTTAATGCCGAAAGAATTCTCATGTTAACAGTTTTCGAGAAAAAAATATTCTCTCTTCAGTCCATTTATGAAGTGTAATTAATTTCCATAGTTTGTAATTTTCTACTGAATTCAAAACAATCCGTTTCTTTTGTGAAATAAAGTATTCAAGATCCTCTAGTTTTCAAAAAAGAAAATACCGCTCTGCTTTGTGGCGAATAGCACACAAGGATTTCCTTTGTCCTAGATTAGTTATTTGCATGTGTTTGACTCAGACTGAAACAGTTTCTCATTTTACACATAACTAAAGGCGTACTTACATTTGTCAGTTTAATTGTTTAAATGCGTTCAGTTTTCATAATTTGCTAATCAACCAAGGAAATGATTGTGGTGTGGAGCTGCCAATGTAGTCAATCTAATGTTATAAAGAGGACTGATTTGATTTTTTGTATGTTTATATGTTCGTTTGTTTGTTACGCTTTCACGCTAAAACGGCATAACGGATTTGGATGAAATTTGGCACACGGGTAGACCATGCATGACCTGGATTAGGACATATAATACTTTTTATCCCGATATTCCCACGGGATCGAGACTTATGCGGATAAAACTGCGGGGCGGGCGCAGCTAGTACTCAATATATTGATTGAATTCCACAATGTTAACTTAGGCAGTAGATTTTACAAAGACATTTCTTATTTGTGTTTCCGCAGTAAAACACTTTATATGTAAAAATGAATAACTGAAATATCCTTATCTCCTAACTTCCTCGGCACCCTAAATCGAGTATGCAAATAATATCACTATAGTATACGAGTCAGTAGCCTAACTGCCCTGTATCTTGTATCAACATGCATCATGTGCGCGAATGTATCACCAGGCCGGTTAGATAAGCCCGGTCGGCGCCGACCTAATCTATGTCCTGTGTGCGGTTGATAGCTGTACATGTGCTTGGCTGTACCTACGGAATGAAATGCCTTAATTTAACTTGTCTCGAGTAGTGCGTTTTGGGTAGAAGAATATGTGCTAGCGAAAATTAAAAGTTGTATACGTGATAAGGTGATAACACTAATTCTTAAGAGCCCCTAAGACGACCCACTGACCGAGAGTTCTTATAAAGAATTAAATAAAGTCAGTAGAATCCTTAAAAGACTCTAGTCCTCCTTTAAAGATGTATTGTGTGTTGTGAGTGAACTCAAGAATTATTCTTTTGTACAAAAGACACGAAGAACATGCACTGCTAAGAATGCATACATATAGGTATAAGTTGTACAGTATTTGTAATACCTACTATAGAACTCCTGAAAATATGCATGAAGTATACAAGTGATATTTCAGGAGAGTACGCAATTCACACTGTCCATATCCGTATCGCACATAATATCCTGGGTGATAAATTGCTACGTGTGCGATTTACTGAAGAGTTATGTGTAGGCAAATCAGGCAATTAAAGTTAATCTTAATTTATTACAGTCCACTTGTGTTTGTTATGTTATGACAATCAAACAAAACTAACAGAAGACAATCTTCTTTCCAAATGCAGATTTTCACTACAAATAACAACATGATTTTTCATCTAACAATTAATATTTCAAGCAATGTCTTAGAGACAACAAAGTGTTATTCCAATGCCGAAGCATTGAAGGGCATTCTGCCTTTCAATGCTTCGGTGAGGCAGGGCGAGTCGAGGCGAGGCGTAAAAATTACATTAGCGCGTGGTTCATTGTCTGCGACCGCTCACCAAGCACAGTCTGCACAGAGATAAAGTTGTCAACTTACAATGTGATACTTTAGCAGGTGCATGTTGTAAGCGAAAGTCTGAAAAACTATTTAACACTGTTGTTACAGTATTTTTATTTTATATGAGATATCCGAACACATTCACAGCTTGTTTGTACACTTGGTGGTTACCAAGTGTACAAACATGCTGTGAATGTGCTGTGAATGAGCGACACGCGCTTTACATGTGGTTACATGTAAAGCGCGTGTCGCTTCGTGAGATAAAATTACTGTATTGGTTGTGGAAGAACTACAAGGAAAAGGGTCTTGGTGTACCTAGTTTCCAGTAGTGATATCCGTGACATATTTCCACCCCCTATGTGTACATATGACTGGACCGTTTCTGATAAATGAGCTGACAGTATTTGACAAATGAGCTGTCAAAAGACATATGGACGGGCGCCCTGTGTCAGAGCAAATTTACGGATAACATTACGTAAAATCAATATTGCAGAATTTTGCCAACATTAAATGTTTACTGACGGTATTTCAGATGCAGGGTTGTGTTAAATGACATAACGGCGTGGTTCTGGTGGTTCATTGTCCGCCTCTGCTGAGTCCACAGACTGTTCTTTTGTGGTAAAGTAGTCAACGCTGTCTATCACACTTCGATGACAAGTGCATGTTATAAGCGGTCGACTGTAATACACTATGTGCTGAATATTTTGATAGAAGGAGCCGGAATTGAATAACGTCTGGTTCCCATTTAATGTTCTGCTTCTTTTAAATGCAATTCCGATTTGCGAACAACCACGTATTCGTTTGTTCTTACTCAGATATCAAAATACAGAAGTTTGATCAAGTAGCAATCTCCTTTAAAGCTGTTTGCCTTTTATAATGCAAACCATATATTTCGGAAGATCGAACCATAACACTAACTTCGCATACCTTACTCTGATGCCTCTTTATTTAAAAGCTTTAAAACTTAAGTACCAAAAGTTTAACTACTTCAATTTATAAAAATACCGTCATAGCATTTTATTTCGGGCCAATATCGTCAGTATTCGTCAGTGTATGAGTTGCACCGAACGAGAGCGTTCCTCTGTACAGCAGCGCAGATGAATGGAATCCCCGACGCAGTTTCTGTGACTATTCAATAAATGTTCGTTCTTTCAGAATTCAGACCACAGAGGCAGTACTTGTTTCTGACGAGCAACTGCATTGCGCATAACGTGTATTAACGTTCGCCTTTTGTTTTTGTTAGTTTGAAAATTTTAGCACGCCTTATAAAAGTAGTTAGTGGTATTCCACGAATATTTGTACTAATAAATATATTTTTTTTGTTTCAGGTACTAATTCTGACCGATGGAGACATGGTTTGCAACAATTGAAAATTGCTAGACGAGGTTTTATTTTTTAATGCAATCATTCAAACATACCAACATTATCATAACATTATGATGTTCAAGAACAGAGCATAGATTATAAATGTAATGTTCTTTACGTAATGGATCTTACCCAGCTCAATTTCGGCATAAAATTCCCAATAAACTATAAAAAGTGCCGGATCGAGGGCACATGAAAAATATGTAGATTGAGTTATTACGCCGAATCATAACTTTCTACTAATAAACTTTAAGCGGAAATATGTGCCCTACAGGGTGAAATTGAATTCATAGGCATCCTTTTAAGGGGGGTGGGGGGGGGGGTTCCTTTTACTCATCATTATGAACAACTTTTATTTTGGGACCGAAACTGAAATTGAGAAACAAAATCAGCTGTTCCCTTTATTCAAAAAAAAAAAAATTAACGGTTAAAGGTTCTGTTCCCTACATTTATGTTCGAATAACTCGTCAAAATGTAGGAAACAGCTTTTTTTTTTTTGCGATTTTAGTTCTGGTCCCATAGTAAAAGTGGTTCATAATGACTCCTTAAAAGGATGCCCATGAATTCAATTTCACCCTGTATAATGTTTTTAAAGCGTAATTGAGTTCGTTAATAAACATTCCAGAAATTTATGGCGATATAAATTATGCTTTTAAAATTAAGGTCTTTCCATCCTGTGAATGAAAAGAGCCAGTGATCTGCAATGCGTTAGCTTATATTGTAGGCTTATCAATAAACTTAAATACATTTTACGTTTTATTTTGACAAAAGAACTAAATTAGTTTGGTCCTTGGCTATAAATAATTTGATTTGCTAAAGTGAATATCGGCTGTAAGAAAAGTGACAGATCAAGGAAAGAAAGTGAAAATACCGCGCCTTTAGAATTAACACGCAAAGAGATTGCAAAAAAAATATAACCTGCGGGGCAATTGCGTAACACACTAACAGTAGGAATGGCTTTCATTTTGACAGTTCGACAAAATTCATTGCGTTATTTACGTTGTTTGAACACACAAATTTTTCGAACATACGAAGCATTAGATAAGCCTTCAAAATTAATCAGATTGTGATAGATAGTGTGTTACGGAATTAACGTGCTGTCATCACCTTTAACATTAATGTTACAAAATCGAATAAAAACGAAAACAATGGAAGTATTCCTATTAAAATCTATTACAGGCTCTATTAAACTAGATGTGTTCAATAAAGGATCTATGTCGATGGAGCACTATTATGATTCAATCGACGCCCGCTATTAGGGTCAATAAAGGTCGCGATTGGAATCCCGGCAGTTCTATGACCCAGTGCGTAATATAGCTATAAATACTTGTAGGACTCCTTTATAGCCTCATTGATAGTGGCAGCAATAGTTTATAGTGAGGAGTGACTGTATTCAGAGAAGTCTTTGTTATACTTAATTCAGGATTTGATGAAACTTTATGATTTAGAATCCTACCAAATCATTATTGTCTATATTCATGAGCTAATTGAAAATGCAGAATTTGGTTGATCATAAAGCACATCTACGGTTTCTTACGTAAAGGAAGGGAATTTAAGTTGAATAGAATATAATATGAACTCTTTTTTATGAACTGGCTTCTGCCCGCGGCTTCGCCCGCGTTGTTGTTGGAAATTATCACACGGGAACATGGTACTGGGATAAATAGTATCCTATCATCCAAACCCATTCAGTCGTCAAAGCATGAAGGGGTAACAGACAGACAGATAATAACTGCAAATAATCTTGTTTCATTTTTATTAAACAGGTTGTAATGTTTCTAAATGTCTAACTTAAAACTAATAATAATAATTAATTTTAATATTATCATCATTAATTTGAAATACTCTATCGCCGCCATTGACCACGCCATTTACCTACATATATGCTAAGATATTTTATAACTTCAAATTGTAATACCGATTTGAATGAAATAAACACTAAAATGAATAATACCACAAGATACGGGTTCTGTCTATATTTCCAATTCCTTAAATCTCATAAAAAGAGATACTTACACAAAAATTTCAATAATCATGTGAATTTTAAAATCATTCCCTATTTTACCTCTTGGAGGTTGATTTTACAAAAACGCTGAAACAAATAGTTTTTATTTCTTACCAAATAGCATAAATTTAAATTTTCATATCTCTAATTTATGAAATGTTAAGTTTCCCATACTTACAAACTTTCATCCCCTATATCACTCCCTTTTAGGATTATTTTTGAGACAAAAAGTAGCTTATGTCCTTCCTCAAGATGCTATTTCCTTGCCATATTTTTTCGAAATCCGTTCAGTGCTTTAGGCGTGAAAAGGTAACATACAGACAGACTGAGTTACTTTCGAATTTATAGTATAAATATGGAGTATAGATGATCTACATGCCAACTAAAGGATTAATGTAGATCATCATTTGAATCATTAACGGTTTGACTATCTTTTGACTAATAACGCTTTGGAAAACATTCCAAAACTTTAGTCAAAACTTAACAGAAAACAACTTGTGAATTGTTTGTGTTGGACAGAATTGGAATCACATGACACCCTAATTAATTAATTAATTAGTTATGTCAATACAGGCTTCTTGATTCACCTCTATGTGGAGCTTCCTCAGAACCTATTAGATCCAAAGTGATTTAACGATTGATTCAAATGATTTTACTATAGCAAAATCCACTTGCATGTAAGCCCTTTTAGGATCCAAAAGAGTATACGGAGAACTTTAAATACATCTAGATTCCTTAAATTCCTGCCTTATTTTATCTTTACAGTTGTTGGATACAAAAACTGGCCGCCAACTTGCCGCATTCCGCTACTTACCAAGACAAATGTTCAAATACCCGCAATAAAATTAAATACCAAACAATATCCTTGGGGACATAAAATCTCACGGTCTTCCGGCGACCGTTTATTACACACCCTTGGAAAGTTTTAATAGTGATATAAAAGTCGTTTTAAAATAGTTTCTACAGGCTCACTCCGAACTTGTATCGTAAAAAAGTTCAGGTGTAACAAGAACTCCGCTTACTGAGAAACTTGGGCGTCACCGTTTTGAGATTTCTTTATTGTGGCCGTATTGTTGCGAATAAAGTAACAATTTTCACTTGAAACTGAAATTGTGTGAGAGTTTTTTTTTGTAAGAATGAAAAATGTTGGTACATTATATTTTTAAATCTAACATTGCGTTACTTTGTCGGTATGCCCTTGGTCTAGCTCTTCTGTTAGCTTCGAATACCGGCTTTTGCTTTGGACTTTGCTTAACTCAATGCAGAATTAAATATTACAATTCATTTACAAGCACAAAGAATAACTATATTATAATGTACAGTTCAGTAAAAAATCCTTGTCGCTTCGCTTCGCAATCGCTTTATGAAGCTTAGATTGGACTCTTGATCTTTATCGCTACAATTTTTATCTTTAGAGACGCAATTTCTCCAGTTACCTAGAAAACTAAATTACTGCCTTGTAAATGAAATTTCTCATCCCGCATAAATCGGTTTTTCGTAATAAAAATATTCGCTTCCATTCTGCCAGCAAATATTTTCTCGGGAAATTATTTCAGGTCCTTTTCGTCTTCTTGTATATCATCTACTCTTATCACTCATGTAACAAGGCCGGTAATATGAGTAATAGGATGCCATCACGGGGAACACAGGAATCCCTTTCGTTTAGAGTTTAGATCAATGAAATAATTTCCTGATTCAGGTCTGAGCCAAATTACCGTGTCGCTTTCTACGTCATTCAGTGTCATCACGAATTCTTCAGTCACGTCTCATTAGCTTTCTTCAACTTTCTCTGCTTGCATCTTATGATTGGATTTTGAAAGAGTTCAAAAGACTTAAGTAATTTAACCATTTTTTTAAATCAATAAATGTACTTTAATCTTTATTATTTTATTGTATCCATACTCGGCTCGTCATTCAATTTTCTCCTTCGAAAGTTCTTGCCGGTTAGAAAATGACGACGGCAAAAGGGAAAGTCAAATTTCGACACAATGGACTAGTCATCCGTCATCTATTTTCGTTAACATGCGTGACGTCAATTGAAAATTCTTCAACAGAGTAAAAATGAATGTTTGTTACATTCGAGACACAATAAACATCATGGACTGTCGTTCAAATATATAAGTATTTGCTAACTATACATAGTCGCGAACCACGTTACCGTTATCTTGTTTACACTCTAGTAACCGTACTAGTAGTCATTTCAATTATCATAATAATACAGTCCCATGTACGTGGAACCGGTTGTAAAATTATCACAGTGTGTTATTAAAGCGGTATCTAATGTGTCAGAGGCGTCCGCTCCGCGTTGCGGGTCAACGCGCTCTGACTCATGTGCGTGCGGGCGTGAAGCACTGGAGCCATAGCGCAAGCGCGGCAACACGTCATGTGCTCTCGCGCAGCATTTGGTGCAGCTTTTTAAACCGGTACTGTTGGTAAAACGCCCTATCATTTTTCACTGGGCATTCTTTTATTGAACCCACTTGTGGCTTCGCTGGCTCCACTAACAACTAAGCATTGTCTGGTCCTTGTTATTTTTGTTTCGAAAGAACAGAAACATATTCTTTGTATTAACTTTGTTTTTAGTACGAAACTCTGTGTTATTCCCATTCCAAAATATCACCTTTTAATTATAACCGTTCTGAATAATATTAATTAATATTCGTAAAACTTTGACAGGAATCAGTCCACTGGTTTTTAAGTCTATTCCGAACCGATTCAAGTTCTCATGACGAAGTTTCGCTTTGAAATTATAATAATTGAAGAAACAAAGAGGCGCAGAGGTTGAATTTGTAGTGTTGTTTCGCTAAACCGAGGCCTGAAAATAATTAATCGACCGTCAAAGTAGCAATGGACGGCTTGATAAATCCCTACGGAATATTTGATACTCATGCGCGAAAGCCTACTCTCACAGAATCATTGCGATCTATAATTGCTTAGTTGTAGGTAAGCAGTGTATGTGAAAATTGCCTATTGCCGTGTTTCGTGTGACGAAGTTTGTATTGAATTTCAGGAGTAGGTATGATCAAGTTCCAAAATGATTTTGAGACTATTTAATTGTTTAGATGTTTCATGTTATGGTCTACTGAAAGAACTGTAACAACTTGTATGTAGTTTGTTTTGTTTTAATTAAAAAGTTTCATTAAAAAACACGTCTAACGTGCCATAGCACTGCTTCCGGTACCCAGTGCTAGAAAATGTAGTTACAGTTTTATTAGTACCTAATACCACTGAGTAATAAAGAAAATTTATTAAATTGCCTCTCATACCAAGTGAGTCGTAGAAGCAAGAGAAAATTATAAATACAACGTTTACCATCTAAATTAGCATGCAACTATTATTCATAGGAATTCATATTCAGCATTTATGCTTCTCGTTTTCCGGAATAATTTTCTGTATATAGCAAGACGTGGGAAAACCATAAAAGCCCTAATAAAATCTTAGGTACATTTTATTTCAGTTTTTGCTGTACTTATGTAGGAGGAAAATGAGCTCCACTGTACTTTTAACTCCCGCGCATGCGGAACTTCACAAATTTATAGCGTATACATGTATTTATGTAAAATTCTTTCTCAAAATTTGACACTGCAAACGCATAGATTTTGAGGAGAAAAAACTTACACTTTCCGAAAATTTAACTTATTTGCACAATAAAATTGACATTTTACACAGATAAAGTACGAATTTGACTCTTAGGTTCTTCCGTTGTACGTTCAGCCAAAGTGACAGCGAATTTTAATAGTTTTTGGTATAAATATTGTAAGTTTTTAAATTTAATTCATTTTTAAATAGCTGCTACCGCAATGAACTCAATTATGAAGCTAATAATATAATTAATAAAATTAAAAATAATAAAGTTTTATCTGTACTCTTAAAAGATAGTGGGTAACGAAACGTAATCGAATGTAAGTGACGCTAACGTTTGACTGACAGGACAGTAATTGTCATTGTTAATACTCATCGTAATTCATTGTATGTACTACAGTCGAGAGTGTCTATCGTACTCCTGTTTGCAACAACGATTGATTGTCACCATGGCATCCCCGAAGTCCCCGAATCTATTACACTACCCACCAAACCAACATAATATACAAAAATAACACATCTCGACTTAGTATAACGGCAATGTTACTTAGAGAACTTAGGATGCATGAGCGAGCGAAGCGAGCTCGGGACTTGGGGTACCGCGACTTGGACAGGTTAGGTTCGAAGAGGATAGCGGGGTCTTAAGAGCAAGCGAAGCTAGCGAATAAAGGCCGCGCCATTCCTTTCTTGGTTATTTTTTTTAAACCATTCAGAAGTAGGAGTCCGCCCCGCTTTGCGGGGCCGGGGCGCCGTCGATTACACCTTATTATTATTGCTTGGAAGCAAATTTAGACCCGTCACGTGATCTTCCCCACCCTTTATACTCCCACTATCCCACCATTGTAGTGGTGTAGTGAGTAGTGGTTCCGGAAAATGTATTAACTTCAACCAAACCTGTTATATGTAGTTTTCTGACCATCTTGCGACACCTACTTTATGGCGAGATAGTTTTTATCTCCATGTTCTAGTCGAGAACTTCTTTGTAAGTCGGTTCCGGAAAATGTATTAACTTCAACCAAACCTGTTATATGTAGTTTTCTGACCATCTTGCGACACCTACTTTATGGCGAATAGTTGTTATCTCCATGTTCTAGTCGAGAACTTCTTTGTAAGTCACGATGGGCTTAAATGGATTCACCATAATTTTTGCAAGAGACCTATTAGCAGGAAAAGTGGAAAAGCTAATCCGAGTGAATCTAAAAACACTTAACACACAAAAAAGTTTCCATGTGGATTAGTGACATTCAGATGGAACGAGATTCGTCTAACCTTTGCAGTCACTTGGTTCGAAGATCTTTTATTTTTCTTACAATGATATAAATCAGAAAGAGGGTACAACGGTGAGAGTGAGACAACAGCTGATAGAATGAAAAGCAGGTAGAAACAAGTGAAATACGTAATGGTAGAAGTATGATGAGGGAAAGAAATGTCTGGTTAGTAGAAGACACGAAATCAACATTGGTAATAAAGTAATTGTATCTTCCATATTATGTTGTAGTAATAAAATCAAACCACGTACATGTATATACCGGTACAACAAATAAACAAGCAATGTTTGCTAAACGAGCGTTAGTTGACGAGTATGCGATGGCGATGATTGTTACAACGCGCGGCGTGTTTCAATACAATGTGATTGCTAGGGCTGATCCTGACGGGAATCGTTGCGGTTCGATAAATCTTTCCTAACTTATGCTATGGTCGTCGATATCGAATTAGGGATGTGTTCAGTATTATTTTAGTAGATCAGTTGAGTTGGAAGATGTGATGCGCTTAACCCAAATAAATCGGGTTACGACAGGACGACGATGAGCAGCGTGGTTGATAGTAGCAACTTTATAACTACTATACATAAACTATGTTGTAATTTATGTTCTAATCAAAATCAATTTTAACTTCTAAATACTTTCATTAAACTTGGTCAATCTTCAAGACGTAAACCTAATTGAAGTATTAGTTAACATACAGTCACAGATTGCTACAGAACTAAAAGCAATATTGAGACGCATGGTCGAAGGATAAACGAAAACGTTAGAGTGGGTAGACCAAAGGATCTTTGACTTAACCTTTCTTTTTATGGATATTTTTCTTAGGTAGACAGCTATATGCGGACGGATAGCAACCCGACCCTAATCTCTCCAGTTTTCCCACTGTGGTATTCGTCGCAATTTTATGACTTCGTGCCGTGTCATCCACACTGTAAAAAAAATGTCCGCCTATTTTCTGTTCTACAGTTGTTCCAAAGGTTTCGCCTTGATATTTCACCGTTCTGCCACCATTCACTTTGATCCGGTAACCCTAGAAACCCGGGACATGTCGAACACCAATAACAAAGTGTTCCAGCGTTTTTGCACTTCAACGCTGAACGCTAAAATGTGTAGCTAGAAAACATTTAAAATTCACAACTACATTCTGGAATGTTCCATCCATATCAACCAGTAATGGATTAAAGTTTGGTTGAACAAAGATTTAGGTTGAAGCTCGGTTATAGATAAACGAATGCAACTAACACAAAAGGGTTTATTTATTATCAAAGTTTAGATATGTATTGGCTGTTCCCTATTGATTCCACTGACACTGTTATTATTGTTATAAGCCCATGCAGTTCCACTGCAGGGTAAAAGTCTTCATTCCATCTTTTTCCCCGGTCTACTGCGATTGCGGCCGGGCGAGTTCAGCTCATCCTGCCATTTCATACTCAGCCTTCCAGCGAACACATATTTTCGTTAAATTCTCCCGCTTCGTCGGTCTTCAAGATTCCACGTGCTGGCATTTGTAGTCTGAAGAAAACATATTTTTAATTAATCCCCTCTTCTGTTCCAAGTCTGCAATGTGAAACAATAATTAGTTTCTCACATCAATTTTATTACGTTCATTTATACATTAGGCTCAACCAAACCACGTCACCTGATGCCGGTATATTTTTCCCAAATAATTGACAAGTGAACGAGGGTACAATACAGATGTATTGCCGAAGCCTGCCAAGCTTGCCAAGCCTTGTCGAAGTAGGCCTATAGAGAAATATTGACGGGTTAAGTCATTGGGTTCAGAATCAGATAGCAATGTATTACGGGAGGCTGTGTGCCATTGCGGTATTGACAGTATTGGTATGCTGGATTATGAGTTTCATTATTAAGTAAAAGGTTGGTAGAGTTGTGAACTGCAGGCGGGCACTGCTGCTTCGTGGAGAGACTGTTTTCTGAATTACGGGGTTCGGTTTTCGCCCAAAAGAAATTTATATTTCTAAACTCTTTTGATCTATGTTTGATAACCACTCACGAAACTGGAAAATTCTTATTATGGTTAAAGGATTTGCATTTAAATACAGGTGGATGTTGGAGGGGTTGGCCTTCCTGACCTTTCTCCACTATTTAACTTAATATTAGGTTATTAAGAAATACCTTTTAAAGTCCATGTTCAATGGTATTCATGTCGTTTTCATAATAGTAGTCCCACCACTAGAAAGTGGCGTTTTCAGCTTAAAACACTAACAATTACAATTTTAATCACTGCTATCATACTAGGGAAAGCGGAATTGGCCAATGTTTTAGTTAGACCGTAATTATAATAATACCCCGCGCACATGTAAACTAATTTTATTTGATTTTTGAATGGATTTTTGGTACGCTTTCACGCTAAAACGGCTGAACGGATTCGGATGAAATTTGGCAGATGGGTAGACCATGACCTGGATTAGGACATAGGATACTTTTGATCCCGATGTTCCCACGGGATCGAGACTTAAGCGAGTGAAACCGGGGGGCACAGCTAGTAGAATATAAAAGTAATTACAAAGCCCGGATTAGCTTCGCCTTTGGTATGCATTTTATTTCCTCTCTCCTACCCTTTTGCTGTGCCCTACAGGGTCCATAATGATGTCAATTATATAGTTACCATCTAAGTATAACACATTATGGTAAAGCAGTAAAGATATTGAGTATTAAGTATGATGTACACAATATTGCTCTAACAGGTTCTAATTAAGATACACTAAATTTGATACTCAACCACTGGCAACAATTGGGATTATTTATGCCCTATAGCTAATGAAACTAATATGTGTTGTTTACTTGTTATTTATGCGCTAGCAGCTGCCCGCGGCTTCGCCCCCATGGATGTCGGGAATTATCCCACGGGAATGTGCTACGGAGACCAAAAGTAGCCTATGTCCTTTCCCAGAATGTCATCTATCTCCTTGCCAAATTTTATCAAAATCCGTTAAATGGTTTAGGCAGGAAAAGGTAACATTTATACAGTTACATTCGAAATTATGATATTAGTATGGATACTTTAAATATTATGAGAGGTGACACTGACATGGAAGTGATTGCAAAACTGACCAAGGTGTAGAACAGAACTAATTAGTACAAGAGAGGACGATTAAAACTGTAGGAACATAATTATAGCCTTGTGGTTTCTCCCGACAGTGTAGGCCCCTATATACCTTAGCGTAGGTGTCGTCAAAAGCCAGACATAGGTAATGGACCTTCACTGCTAAACATAGATGTAGTTACGCAATCACATCAAGTAAACCTTAGGGGATCACCCTGTATACGTAGACTGGTGATGTCAGCGTGACATCATCTTGTAGGCGGCATCTGTAAATTCACCTGAAATAGTAGCTAAGTCTGCTCTTACGTCACCTATGGGATACTGAGGGCCTAGACAAATGGAGCGATTCTATATTTTCAACAATCGCTATCGATTTGGCTAATGTTTCCATCATACGAATCGAAAACTAGCGATAATGCTTGTTAAAACGTGCCGCTTGGCTACGCATCTCTATGTAAGTAATTGTTCGACTTGTTAATGTTCTAATGACTGTTAATTGTTCGAATTGTTGTAAAATTGTCTAGCTAATTTATATTTGTTAACCTATGATCACGTGGCATTTCGATATCTTATGTCAACCCCCATACATTTTTTGGCTTTTCTACTAGCGTCATCGCTAATTTAATCGAATGTTACTTTGCCTTAGCCCTCAGTTTAGTCTATTCCAGTTTCTCAATAAATAAACATAAAAATATTATAAACAAGCGTTTTGAGGGCGTACTCAACAAAAATGACGTCACCTCGCAAACAGAATCGATATGAACAAGTTGTCAAACAAAAACTTGAAACTTACCAACTTGTTACGAATTTTAAAATAAACGGGCGAAGTTTCGACGAGGCTATCTAATAAATAACGCTTAATGAATCAACAGGGATCGTCGACAGTTCACGAATGTTTTAGGATAAAATTGAAAATACCTTAGAGTAACGTAATACTCGGTAAAGGAATAAATAAGTTTTTTATATAATCCTACTAAAGTTTGTGACTTTCGTATTTACCTGATAAATATAAACCAAAATGAAGTTGGTGGGTTGATATAAAAGTTAAGTATTTACGCACGGGTTGGGAATATACCTGGGAAGTACCTACAGAAAACTTAGCCGTTTCAAATAAAAATGTCTTCAAAACAACTGACAACACTACACACAGTTCTGTTCTACCATTCTGCTGTTGCTGTTATCGCTTTTTTTTGCATAAATACTGAACTGCCTCAAACCACAAACCTTCGCCTCATCATAGGGCTCGCATTTATCCAGTTTTATCTTACCAGACTAACTACAAAAGGTAACCATTACATCTAAATTCAACATCCCCTTATCGTTATACTCTCATAAATTGAATTCCTCCCGAATCGATATAAAAAAGTACTAAAAACAGCTTTAACAGTCCCAAGTTAGGATAACCTTCTGAAACAAAAGTGTAACACCGATAAGGGTTCGCTGTGAACGATACACAAATAAAAGGAGGGTAGTTTGAGATAAACGTAACAAATGACGACAGTTGCACTAAATTTAATTCACAATGGCAGCTTCATTTGCCTCAAGTATGGTCTCTGAATCGTTATTGATGTGGTTGTGTGATTTTTGGCCTTTTTCATGAAGTTATACCGTTTATTAATGTGGTGTTTTTTGAACTCAGTTCTACCATCAATTATCTTTTTTTTTTTACATTTATTTGCATAAATAAGGCAATTACATCGATCTCTTATTATGCCTTTAATGTCGGCGTGCCAATTTTACAATTGTTATTTTAAGAAATTAATTAATTAATTTGAATAATGCATGCGATTAGTAAATGATATTAAATTCTATCAAATTTGGTAACAATTAATTCAAAATTACATTATACTACAATTCACAACTTATAATCTAGGAACTCCAGTACACTTTAATTGTAGTTTATGAAACTGTTGCATAATGAGGGATATTAAAACACGAGTGTTTTAATACCTAGTTATGTGCAGTTTCATACACTACTTTATCTACGCTCATACATTGTGATTGAATCTACTAAATAAAAGATCAAAGTTTCCCACGAAATTCAGTACAACAAAACATACGAATGGCGCCAAAACCCAGCACATCAAAGTCATGCTCTAAAGCGGACGCTGCCACAGACAAGTAAAAATTGGAATCAAAACTTTTTTGTAATGCATATACTTACGTACCATTTGAAAAAAATAATTGATGGAAAGAAAGTCCTTGGTGATATCAACTGCTTAGATTTGGTCTGTATCGTATGGGTAAAATAATTGTTTTATAACATTTTGTTACAGGAAAGGTGTTATAATATGATTATACGAGGTGCATTCAATAAGTACCTAGCCTCATCGCCAGAGGGCGCTGTAGTTTCAAAAGAGTTTTACCACAGTGTAGCACATTCTTTTTTAATTCTTTTTTCAAATTTTCATTCCAATCCCTTCATTTGTTTTAATTTGACAACTTATGGAAGCGAACGTGTCGATCGGTTTTACAAAAATGGAAAAAGAGCAATATCGTTCGGTGATTCGATTCCTATTTTTGGAAGGGAAAACGCGCATCGAAATCAAAGAGCGCTTGGATGCTGTGTACGGTGACTCTTCTCCATCGATGGCCACCGTCAAGAATTGGTTCAACGAGTTTGCACGTGGCCGTACGTCGGTTTTTGATGAACCACGTCCAGGTGCACCGAAAACAGCTGCTACGGAGGAAAACATTAAAAAAATCCATGATCTCGTATTGGCAGATCGCCGATTGAAGGTTCGGGAGCTAGCTGAGACTGTAGGCATTTCAGAAGGAACAGTGCATCATATTCTTCACGAGGAACTCGGCATGAGAAAGCTGTCGGCGCGATGGGTGCCGCGTTTACTCACACCAGAAAACAAGCGCAACCGTGAGACCACATCGGAGACGTGTTTGGCGCTGTTTAAGATGAATCCAGCGGAGTTTTTGCGTCGTTTTGTGACCGTCGATGAAACCTGGATCCACTGGTACACACCAGAGACCAAGGAGCAATCAAAACAATGGATCCAGACCGGGGAACGTGCTCCAAAGAAGGCGAAAACTGTAAAATCGGCCGGAAAAGTTATGGCCACCGTTTTCTGGGATTCACAAGGTGTGATCTACATCGATTACCTCGAGAAGGGTAAAACAATTACAGGGCTTTACTATGCCGATTTATTAGGCCGATTCGACGCCGAATTAAAGAAAAAACGACCCCATCTGGCGAAGAAAAAAGTGCTGTTTCACCACGACAACGCACCGGTTCACACGTCTGCCGTTGCCATGGCCAAATTGGTCGAATTACGCTACGAATTGCTGCCCCATCCACCGTATTCTCCAGATTTGGCCCCTTGTGACTTCTTTCTGTTTCCTAATCTGAAAAAATCACTCGCCGGGAATAGATATGGATCGAATGAGGAGGTCATCGCCGCCACGGAGGCCTATTTTGCAGAGTTTGACAAAAACTATTTTTCGGACGGGTTAAAAAAGTTGGAGCATCGCTGGGCTAAGTGTATCGAACTAAAAGGAGACTATGTTGAAAAATAAATTGCCACTTTTCCAAAATTTTCGTTTACTTTTTGTAGGCTAAGTATTTATTGAATGACCCTCGTATTTATGAGTTTGGGTATTGTTTTTATAAAGTATGGCAACATAAACTCGTTTTGAAGTTTATAATTCGAATTTTACGGTATGAGTTTTTTTGCAACATAAACGGCCGTATCTTTTTTAACGTTAACTTAGAAGTTTGATTTTTCACAGCTTCAAGGGACTGTAGACCTGAGTATATGGTTTTAATTTCAACTCGATATCTACACGCGTTCCCGAGATAAAGGGTCTTGACAGACAGACGGACAACAAAGTCATCCTATAAGGGCTCCGTTTTTTCCTTTTGAGGTACGGAACCCTAGAAATGGAAGGGCTTTTATACTTTTTATTGGACTCGGAATTTTATGCACTTAATATAGCTGTTGTTGAATTTGAGTGTGAGATTCGTCTTGGGTTGATATAACTTGTTAGTATTATAAGATCAAGAGGGGGGGGGGGGGTATACTTTATATATGTTAGTTTGTAAGGTATGTGTCTATGGGCCATTTTTGCCTGAAATAAATGTTTTATTATTATTATAGTAACTTGTAGCTTGCTGAAATAGAATCTTATGTTTGAAAACAGTTAAACATGATTCCAAGTAGACAAGGAGGGCGACAAGACTATTGTTTTAACCCAAATATAGCCCTTTTAAACGCTTTTTTGCATCAAGAAAGCTTGATCAATTTCCACACAGCTACCCCAAAGAATGATACCATACCGCAAAATGGAGGATATATAGCCGTGGTATGCAGTAATTGCAGCGTTTCGAGATATCTGGCAACTAATACGCTTCTGAGGGTAGAAAAAACTATTAATTCTACCGCAAACGTCATTTACATGGTTTTTCCACGAGCAAAATATCCCAAGAAATTTAACTGAGTCAGTTTCTGTCAGGGCGACCCCTTTATGTGCTAAATGTAGGTTCAATGGTTTTGTTAAGAATGTATGAAATTGCATAAATTTTGTTTTACTAATATTAGGTCTTTACCTATGAAATTGCCGTTCTGCAGTACTGGCCATTTCAAATCAAAATAATTTTTGTTTGGCTATGAATTCTAATTTCAAATTAATTTTATTTTAAAAACATGGATTTTTTTTTCTAAAAGTAGTCATTTTTTTATTGATTAGTGTTACATTTTCATCGCATTTCAATCTTTTTCGTCATCATGGATACGTTAAAAATTCGAGTAATTATGGAATATGAGTACCGTCGTGGCAGCAACGCGGCACAAGCGGCACGCAACATCAACGACGTTTACGGAGCTAACTCTACAAACCAACGCACCACCTGTTATTGGTTTGCTCGCTTCCGTTCTGGAAATTTCGACCTGAAAAATGAACCTCGCGGTCGTCCGAAGACTTTGGTCGACAATGACGAATTAAAGGCGATTGTGGAAGCTGATGATACACAATCTACGGCTGAATTAGCAGCAGCTTTCGACGTTAGCGTCAAAACAATATTGGTCCATTTGCGTCAAATTGGCAAGGTAAAAAAGCTTGACAAATGGGTGCCCCACGAACTCAATGATCGCCAGCGCGAAGTACGCGTCGAGACGTGCCTTGCACTGCTCAACAGACACACAAATGAAGGAATTTTGAACCGCATTGTTACCTGCGATGAAAAATGGATACTGTTTGATAACCGTAAGCGCTCAGCAAGTTGGTTGGATCCTGGTTCAGCACCTAAACAATGCCCTAAACGAAAACTTACCCCTAGAAAAGTGATGGTCACTGTTTGGTGGTCTAGCGCCGGTGTGATTCATCACAGCTTCTTACCAAACGGGGTGAGCATTACTGCAGATGTGTACTGTGAAGAACTGAACACAATGATGGAGAAGCTGGCGCATCTCCAACCAGCATTGGTCAATCGCTCGTCTCCGCTGCTCCTGCACGACAACGCGCGACCTCATACTGCACAGCAGACGGTCTCCAAGTTGCAAGAACTGGGGTTGGAAGCTCTCCGTCATCCGCCCTACTCACCAGACCTTGCGCCTACAGACTACTACTTTTTCCAGAATTTGGATAACTTCTTGGCGGGAAAAAAATTTAATACCCGAGAGGCAGTACAAAATGCCTTTGAAGAATTTGTTGCCTCCCGTCCAGCTGATTTCTTTAAGAAGGGCATCAATAAACTGCCACTGCGATGGCAAAGATGCATTGATTGCATGGGTGATTACTTCGATTAATACAAATAAAAAATTCATGAAAAAAATTCGTTTAAATTTTTTCATACAAAACGGCAATTTCATAGGTAAAGACCTATTATTACCCTTCAAATTGTTAGCTTTAAGCCACTCTATAGACGTTTGGAGAGCTGTGTTCATCCAGCAATAGGTGTTTTTATTGTTGCCTTTAAATATAATAGTAGTATCGTCCGCAAAAAGTACACATTTATGATTTAAAATATTTGGAAGTCATTTGTAGAGCAAGAACAACGGTGAACCTAAAATGCTGCCTTGTGGCACAACATAACTATTTATCAAAAGCGAAGACTGAAATAACTCTCTCGTTTTATATTGATCATTATAATTTGATATTTCCACCGCCTGTACTCGATCAGATATAATATATCAACGTATGTTAGTCCATGGCCCCCTGCCCCTAGAATAGCCGACCAAGAAATAAATTTCCTTATTCACCATGCATGGAACACTGATTTTTGATCACAGTGAGCTGGTTACCTTCTAAAGTTATTAGATTGTATTTTGATTGACATCGATAGGTTTCAGAATATCTATCGAAAAGCATTTTATACACTTTCCAAAACATAATAATTGGCAAGCCAGCCAATTATTATTCAGCAAAACCCACGGTATTTATGTATCTACATAAAATGTAGAAGCTTGTTTTCACGTAGCAGCCGGATTTTCCTGTCTATCTTTTACAAAGAGAAAAAAACTTACAATTGAATATACAAGGGTTTTAAAAACCTTGAACTAAAGCCTTCCTATGTAAATTACAGGCGGTGAGCCATGTAAGTCTTATGAATCCAATTCAGAAGGAAGGCCGTTTTATGTTCCACTAAATTTGAAGACCGAGTTGTGTAGTGTACTAATAAGAAATTTTTCTTAACATCTTTCTGCAAAAAGAAACTTAGTCATGAAAGATTTGGAATTGCCGCTCGATAACCCTTTCATAAAGAACTCCGATCGAGGCTAAATCTATTCGGGCATTCCCGAAATATACACGCAAATAAAACCCTAATCGATCAGGCACTGTGCACGGGTCGATCAATCAGGTTAAGCTACGCTTGCCGCGGTTGGTCCGTGGATGGGTGACCATCTTAACATATCAAGACCCCTTCGTGCCTCGGAAAGCACATTAAGCCGTTGGTCCCGGCTATCATTCGGGGCTCTTTCGAGACAGTCGTTACGGGTTATCAGAAGCCCGAAAGTCTGATAACCAGTCTTACCAAGGAATCTTATTACCCGGTAACTGAATTGTGGACGTCAGATAGGCTCCATGTAAAATATTGGTACCCAACTGCATCCGGTTAGACTGGAAGCCAACACCAACATAGTTGGGACAAGCCTAGGCAGATGAGTATTCTTCAAATAGGCATAATAATCCCAAAAATATCGACGCCCCAAAATAATTACTTTCGCTCACCGAAATGGAATTAAGTATTGACCTTTTCCTAGCAGCCTCAATTTTCTCGTATCAATCAATGTAATTAGATCAACTTACATCGTGTCAGCATATTAATCAAAACATCTAGTTTCTTGTGGAGACCAACAGTAAATGAAATGAAAATAGAAAGAAGATAAGTTGGGTCCCTGATTGCAATCTGAACATACGAACAAAAAGGAATCTGCTGAGAACAGCACAGGAATCAACGTAGATTGTTGAGCGAAAATAGGTCGGACCACAGACTGTACTATAACTATACCAACGATAGTAAAGTAAGAGAATTCATTCGGCAACGAAGCATTTTACCGCATTCGAAATCCCCTTATTTCTCCGTTGACTTCTAAATTAACAAGAGTTGCATATGTGTGTGTGGGCTAGGTCACGTATGTAGGAAGTGAAGCAGCTGTAAATATGTTGTCTGTGCCAGTATCAGTGCAACTTGTAAGAGAGAAATAGGTCGGAAGGCTTAACTCGCCCCAAATGAACCCTCTTACGTCATATTGTTTCTACGCTTAATGGTGTGAGTTTCAAGGGATGGAAGTTTTGTTTACACCTTTGGGAATGGTGACGTGTTTCTTTTTAGAACAAAAATGCGATAAAAAATACCCAGCGTTGTCTGGTAGTTTCTTGTTGTTAGGATCGAAATACCGATTATATCATTGTATTGTTCGATCTTTAACCTTTCAGCAGTAAAAATTTAACCTACAAAAGTAGCGGTATCTTAGAACAAAGAAAAACGTGTCGTCCCAAAGGTCAGGTGGCCATTTTTTTACAAAACAAAAAAGTAAATAAGTTGCTAGTAGGCACTTTGGGTTTTCTGAAAGTTTTATCGTCATTCTTAGGTCCGTTGAGATTAAGGTAAATAAAACCAGACTTTCGTATTACAAAGTTTTGGAGGTCAAGCGTCTTATCAAGTTTGAGATAGGTACTTAGTTCAAGTAGAGCTAAACTGACGGAAGTGTTGTCAAAAAACGGAAAACAACGACATCGACGCCTGACATCCACGAAAAGGAGAAAAATTGCGAATTATTTCAGTCCCTCAAAAATTCAGTCCTATGTCAATTGCGTCAACATCAAAACTTTTACCTGCCATCCGGACACACCCCAAAAACCAGAATATAGAATATTATAACACTAAAACAAAAAGCCGAGCGAACTTTGACGTCAACTTGTATATTTTTTACAAAGTCCGCTGTTAATTTGGGTGCGACACGTTAGGGTTTAAACAAATACAATCTGCCCACGATTCTCACCGCCTACCCTTAATTATATTTTACATTTCACGCCCCAATTCAGAAGTAGGCTCTAAACTGTCCGGAAAATTTAATTTGTTAACCTCAGGTTTTGCATTGTTCCTTTGTAAATTGGTGTGGCGGGCAGCCGTGCCTATGTTGTCAGCATACTACTGTTTAGACACTCGTCTTGCTGCATTTCAACGTTCTGTTTCTTTCTGTTTTGTATGGGTGCACCCACGGATATCGACTACACTCTGCGGGGTAATTACGTAACACACTAACAGTAGCAATGGCTTTTATTTTGACAGTTCAACAACATTCATTGCGTTATTTACGTTGCTGAGCAGACAAATTTTGCGAACATAATATAAAGCAATGGATTAGCAATATTCTTCAAACTTATTTAGATTGTGATCGAAACTGTGTTACGTAATTAGGGTGCTAGTCTCTTTTAGGATAGTCAGAACAATTAGTGGTAAAGATCGACATTGATCGATAAACGGCAACATCTTTTAAAGCTTTCGTCGCACAAGCCTAGAAAGGCTTAAGGCTCTCGCAGACATGCGCGACGAGACAGTGCGACGCGACTCTGGTAGAACAATTTCCATGAAGTTTTCATAGAAATTGTTCTACTAGATTCGCGTCGCGCCTGTTTGCTGGAGCCTTTATGATCAGTAGTGGATGTTTCTGGGCTCTTTTATTATGATAACATGATCCATGTTTACATAATGCCATACCATAAAATCCCACTCGTCTAAAGAGTTTACTAATAAACAGTGTAAATATTAAAAAGCTAAAACAGAACATGTTAGAAGCACATGTTAGCTAGAAATAATTTTATAATTAACTTAGTTGGTACCTAATTGTCCTTAATTCGATTCCCTGTCTCCCTCGAGCGGAAATTATGTAACATCCACTTTATAACATGAGATGACAATTAAAGTTGCCCTAGGGAAAAACAAGCTTTCACAGGTTATCTTTAATTACAATTCGTACATTTATTTTTAACACGCATTTTCCTAATGTTCTCATTATTTTTTTGCCTACCTCGGAGCCTCTTTTCGTTCATGAAGGTAATAATGACCTTAATCCAAATAAAAGGTACGTAAGGTACCGGACCGAAAGCTCATATTTGCCATGTTTATGTAACGAAGCTTGTAGCTTGATTAAGCGGCACAAAAATACTTCTGAACACTCTTACTTCATTAACTAAAGCTTATTCTTGTGATTGGGTGAAAATGATAAAATGTATTTTTTGTAGCCGGATAATATCGAGGAGCTACAGAAAGCATAATTTTCAGTAAAATTTGTAATGTTTTCTGAAATACGCAAAATTTCCACATGCCCCAAAAGCAATACCAAAAATAAATAAATTACCAATTCCGATATCCCAAGAGAAATAAGAACAACTAATTACAAATTCAACGTATATTCGTACTTATTCCGAGGAATGTTCCGAGGAAACCCAATCAAACCGTTAAGTCCGTCAGTCAAATGGGAACTAAACATATTTAGACTGTGGTAGCTAGTAGTCTAGATCGTCCATGTTTATCCTTTGATCACCAGTCAGATGGAAACGTTCCTTCAATGGACCATCCACAGGGAATAGCGCCGAGTGCATTACTAGTTTGAACACTAAACACGCTTTGCTACAGAATATTGATGTTTGCTAGGTTATCAATCTTTGGGATTGGGAAGACAGATATTTGATTGCGGAGATTCATCTGAAGCATACTATGAACTAAGCTTCTTAGTCCCTAGTATTTAAATGCGTCAAATACTAATGACACGATGACCGAATAAAAAGTTTCGTCTTTTCCTGTAATGTTTTAAGACTACGTCATGATTAAGAAAGAAAGAAAATACGTTTATTTGCGCTAAATATGACGCAGAGAAATCACACAAATACAAAAAATACGGCCAAGTGCGAGTCGGACTCGCGCACGAAGGGTTCCGTACCATTATCTATAACAACGGCAAATAATCGCGTTTGTTGTATGTAAGCCCCCTTAAATATTTATTTTATTTTGTTTTTAGTATTTGTTGTTATAGCGGCAACAGAAATACATAATTTGTGAAAAAATTTCAACTGCCTAGCTATCGTGGTTCTTGAGATACAGCCTGGTGACAGACAGACGGACGGACAGACAGCGAAGTCTTAGTAATAGTGTATAATAATCTTTCTCTCTCTTTCTTTCTCACTACACACACACACACACACACACACACACACACACACATACACACACACACATATCCTACACTCACACACACATCCTACACTCACACACACATCCTACACTCACACACTACATTTTTCATAAATTATATCCTGTTTTTTGTTTTTTTTTACACCATTTACTCATTGTTGAAACGTCCTGATTTATTATAATATGGCTTTGTTAGTTACGGAGAATCACTGACTCCTAAGACACAGGCACATACACCTAGTTTAGGAGTCAGAGTATTTAAATTATTGTGACCTAGTTATAAGCCTTATTTGCTCATAATGTTTGAATCAAATTGTAATGACTGTTTTTGGTGAAATAAAGAATTATTATTATTATTATTATAGGGTCCCGTTTTTACCCTTTGGGTACGGAACCCTAACTAGCTCCGCGCGCACGAGTGTCAACGACGTCTACCCTCACGTGTCTGCCCGCTCGGGTAAGCGCAATCGGGAACCTGCCGCCCGCGCGCTCCGCACCCGCTACCACGCCCCGCGCAAATTATAATTATTATAATTATATGAAAATAATGGTTCACGGTTTATGCATAAAATTATGTTTATGAAATTAAATGTTTTATTTTTTTATTTGAGTTGATTGAATGAAAGGTAAATTGCGGTTTACGATTTATGACGTATTAAAAAAAAACAACTTACTAGATCTCGTTCAAACCAATTTTCGGTGGAAGTTTACATGATAATGTACATTATATTTTTTTTTACAGGTTACAGAAGTTACAGGTTACACATTTTACCACTTTGGAAGTGTCTCTCGCGCAAACTGTTCAGTTTATAAAAAAACTTATATTAGAAACCTCAAAATCATTTTTGATGAAAAAAAAAATTGAGTTTCAGTTCTAAGTATGGGGAACCCTCAAAATGTGTTGTTTTTTTTTTTCTAATTTTGTGTGAAAATCTTATAGTATAGGATCCCTGGTACACTTTACATCATTTATTACTAACAAGCTGATTTTTCGTGAGTAGCTTCCTTTTGACTAGACGCCCAACTTTTTTCCTTACAGTAACGTTGGTAAATGGTAGCTTAATAGGGGTAGCAAGGATAAAATATGTTGATTTGACGAATTTTAAAAATTTATTACTAACCGAATCTTTCTTTCTTAATTATCGAGATAATTATCTAAATAACACGAAAAAATATTTGTCCTACGAAATATAAGGTTTTGTTAGGGAGTCCCCCCTCTCCAACATGTATCATAAACAACGTCATGAAAAATAATTACTAACCAGCTGATTTTTTTTTTATTGTTTAGCTTACATTTGCATAGTTTACCATCCACATAGTCCTACAAATTGCATGGTATGTCATCTTGGTCCTACGCTCAAAAGTTGTCAATACCGCAGGACTTTTTTTTTTATTAGTAACTGTAGGACAAAGGTATCACGTGATAGGTTAATATATTTTTAGTCCAAATAAAACAATGTCCTACAAAAAAAAAGGTATGTTTTATTAGTCCTACAAGATTTGTAAGTTTTGAGTATACAAAATGAAAAGAAATGAAATATATATATATATATATATATATATATATATATATAATCATCTCTAAACGGTAAATGTTGACCGTTAAATTTACCGTTTAAAGATGCCGCCTATTTTACGTGTTTACTCAGCTCCGCATCGCGCAAACTGATATACTTTGATCCGTCCTTAATGCGCGTGTGACGTCGGTGGATCTGCACTAACAGGTTTTCAACATATTCGTCAGCAATTTGACCAACATTTGTTGATCCATCAAAAAAAAAAAAATCAATGGACTTACCTTTCATAAGACAAATATTTAGATTTTACTCTAAATTCCTTGTAACAAGAGGAATGATAACCTATTATTTCATCACTCCAACTTTCAGGCAATACAACATCACAATATTTGTGTTTATAATGCTTTCGAGCATATAAAAAAGTCTTACAAGAAAGCCACATATCTCTATAATTTTTTTTTATTTCTTCTCTTTTTTCTCGAAAATTTGAGTTTTCACATAATAAATTACACAAAAAACACTCCATTATTATTTTTCAGCGCAGATTACTATTCAAATTATTTTTCGAAAGACGAATAAAATACGAGGTTGACTAAAAACAACTTTACGTGGTTATGGTCGACACTAGCTGCTGTTGACCAGCATGGGCAAGCATGGAATACCTAGTCTACAGTAAACAATGCTGTGCGCATGCGTTTGTGAGCAAGGATAATAGTGTAGCTCAGCTCCAATAGCAAAATGTACAAAATAATATTATTTTTAATTTCATGAATTTCAACTATGTACTGAACTGGAGGACTGGAATAACGTACCACGCAATTTGTAGGACAATGTGGGTGGTAAACTATGCAAATGTTAGCTAACCAATAAAAAAAAAATCTGCTGGTTAGTAATTACTTTTCATGACATTATTTATGATACATGTTGGAGAGGGGGGACTCTCTGATAAAACCTTATATTTTGTAGGACAAATATTTTTTCACGTTATTTAGATAATTATCTCGACAATTAACAAACAAAAATTCAGTTAGTAATAAAAAAAAAAATATTCGTCGAATCAACATATTTCATCCCTATTATCTTAGTCATAAACCGCAATCGAGAATTTTCGTATAAGAATTATTTGGGCGTCTCATTGAAACGAAGCTATTCTTGAACATTCCGCTTGATAGTAATTACTTTTACATTAAGTATTTTGAGCATAGGACCAAGATGACATACCATGCAATTTGTAGGACTATGTGGATGGTAAACTATGCAAATGTAAGCTAAACAATAAAAAAAAAATCAGCTGGTTAGTAATTATTTTTCATGACGTTGTTTATGATACATGTTGGAGAGGGGGGACTCCCTAACAAAACCTTATATTTCGTAGGACAAATATTTTTTCATGTTATTTAGATAATTATCTCGATAATTAAGAAAGGAAAAATTCGGTTAGTAATAATTTTTTTAAATTCGTCAAATCAACATATTTTATCCTTGCTACCCCTATTAAGCTACCATTTACCAACGTTACTGTAAGGAAAAAAGTTGGGCGTCTAGTCAAAAGGAAGCTACTCACGAAAAATCTGCTTGTTAGTAATAAATGATGAAAAGTGTACCAGGGATCCTGTACTATTAATGCAGTTCACAGAATACATCTACTTACCAAGTTTCAACAGCATAGTTCTTATAGTTTCGGAAAAAAGTGGCTGTGACATACGGACGGACAGACAGACAGACAGACATGACGAATTCATAAGGCTTCCGTTTTTTGCCATTTGGCTACGGAACCCTAAAAAGAACGAGTTGGGGGAAAATATGCGTCAAATCCACGCAAAACGGCAATCGCTCAGCAATCAAATCAATTTCAATGATTGCAATCTTATTGCATGAATAACGTCATATTTTCACAATCATGTCAAAACGTATCGACTTATCTGTGCAATGACGTAATAAGTCTTACACTTAAGTGACTTACAAGAAAAGAATACCATCTGAAGCAATAGTATTGTAGGTAATATGACCAATGCTATATCATCATTTCTCTTAACCAATCTGCTTCCTTTATCTGATACATTTATGCAAACGTACTTTCTTTGTTGATCTGTCGAAAAGAAATCGATTTTACAAATCGCTCATTTGGAGAAACATCGACGTAACTGCTGCTTTTAAAATTTTACAGGAGAGTGATTTAAAGTGATTTTTTTTTGTAATCTGTTACCGTCTCGTTCTGAAATGTTGTAAAATCCCAATACATATTAAATATTTCTCGCCTCTGCTCCTCTGAAATTTTTTTCGAGCGCAATATAATTATATCGACAACTCATTTTTGGGAAAAATTACATTTATTTCGATGTTTCTCCAAATGAGCGAAACGTTAGAGTTCGGATTTGAACGAACAACTGAAACAACTACAGTATCATCGACGGTCATTATCAAAACTTGTCAGAAATTAAGGTTAATTTGAAGAATTTGTGACATATTGATTCTGAGATTATAATTAAATGAATTGCCACTCTGAACTTGGCTGTTACCACAACAAGCCTAAATGAAGATATTATTTTACACGTGTATACTCTCATTACCAATTTAATTGGTGTTGAAAGTTGAAACTCAAAAGATTTCGTAAACCGCTACCTATTTGTATGTGCTCGTTAAGGCTCGTACACACTGGTGCGACGCGACGCCCGTCACAAAGGCACCGCGTGTCGCGTGACGAGCGGCGCCTTTGTGTAGCGCTGTCGCGTCGCACCTGTCTGCGGGAGCCTTTAAAATAAATTGCTTGAACCATGAAAATAAAAGCTTGCGTATGCATGCGATTGTTCACAAAAATTTACTCGATCTTGCAAAGTTGCTTAACTTGTGCGAATGTAAATTGATAAATAGTCCGAACAGTGTATTTAAAATATGATTTGTCTATCATTTTGGCGAACTTGATGACAAAAATTTATTTTGGTTACACAAAAAGGAAAAAAACAACCGACTTCCATCTTTAATTTCGGAATTCATTGTCTTTTGATCTGTATTTTAGTTTCTTACCACCGATTTCCGAAATTAAAGTAATTTTTTACTTTTTAGTTATGGTACCTACGTCTTACCACTACTTGCTATGTAAACAACAGTGACAGGAAGTATTATAACATCATCAAAACACGTGGATTACATACGTATTATCAAAGCTAACTCAAAAACTACCCCAACAAAGTTAATAAAATTTATATGGGACGACCGCGCAAGCTTCCTCTACCCAATGTAAAAAGAACTTTCAAAATCTGTCCACCATTGACGAAAATATCGATGAAAATACATTAAAAAAAATACATACAGACGAAAATACACACATCAAAATTGTCTAATTACCAAGGTATTTTTTTTTATATTTGGTGATATAGCGACCATAGTAGTTCACACTCTGTAAAATAACAAGTGTCAACCGATTACGGTTAAAAAAATATAGCCCTGTGACAGACGGACGGACGGACAGCAGAGTCTTAGTAATAGCCGGATCCTGTTGGTATCCTTTGGGTACGGAACCCTAAAAAGAATTTATAATAAATCGCATTCTGGCCAAGCCTTCTATTATATTATAATCTTTAATATATATTATAGTCTTAATATTCATAAATATTAACACACAGCTTAAATGACGTAATAATCACGTTACAGACAGTTATTAATATGCAAACAGCAATGTCGTGTCTCTAACCCAATACAATGCAGCCTTGTGCAAAATGTTGTTAGTTTCGTACAAACTGGTAATCCGCTTCTAAATTATCTTATTAACGGTAGAGGGAGATCTAGAAATAGAATATCTACCTATTACTTTTGTATGGAAGAGACTCATTTATTTGTGCTGATACTGAATCCTGACATGTTTCCTCAGAAGTGCAGGTGTATGGACACTTTGGACACGCAAATATATGGGGCATGGTTTGGTCAGGTAGGCCTACCTGACCAAACCATGCATGATGCAAGCACAACCAAGCGAAATGGGGGCTTATTGACCCAACCGAAGTGCGAACCAAGTGCGAATGCGGTGTTCCTGACTAAATGTGTGTGAAAACGAAGATAGGCCTGAAAAGTCACTATTATATTAAAATAAGGTCATGTTGCATACGGGTAAGGCCAAACTAGCCTTTTTTTTGGGTGGGAAATCATCAAATAACTTCTCCCGCTCTGGTTGGAGCGGGAGGGCGTGTCAGACCTTTACTGACTAAAACCCACCCGTGTTCCTTCAGCAGTTCTGTGCCAGGGGCCACGGTAACTCTTTTGAACAATCCGCGACCTTGGCAGGCATCGGCCTTAACGGACTAGCGGCCCCCAAACGAGTCTGAGTTCCCTCTGGACACCGACGTAAGTTGAAAATAAATACCACCAATGCCTTTAAAATTAAACTACGGTAACTCAAGTCTTGGTGTTCTTTGCGTATTTCTTTCTCTCGTCAGTGTTAACTGTATGGATTTGTTCTTTTGTAAAACATTCTATGTATTTCTGGGGATTAGGTGGGTGTCCCATTCTCATTAGTAAATTGACTGATAAATTATATATTGGTAGAGGTACGCCATAAGGTAAAAGTGGACTTTCTTTAAATAAAATACTATTGTTCAAACGTTACGGTATCAAAAAGATGTTTCTTACCTAAATCTAGTGACTACTGGCTAAAAGCTTACGTAAAAGAAGTCAATCACAGGTCAATTTATACTATGTAAGTAAAGCTGCAAAAATAAATCAATGCGAGACGAATACCTGCTTAGTTATCTTTGTAGAAAGAAGCCGGTAAATTCTCATATTCCTTTCCTCCTTTCCTTATGTTATTAGCCCAGTTTAGCTCTGAACGATAAAACAAACCATTGCCTGACAACACCAACATAAGCACGTAGTGCATTAGTTGTAACCCTCCAAGGCGGGTGTACCAGCCACGCAATTAACCCTGTGCTCGTCGGCTCACATTCAGTGCCGAACAAAGAAGTATCCAGGTCAGGCCTGATTACAAACGACGTACGCTCCCCTGGCGCATACGTCGCTACGACGTGCTAATGATAATTAATTATTGTTATCGGTGAAGAGGCTTTTTTATTAGAATTAGCTTTTATGTGATTTTCTAAGTATAGTTTTCAAGTTCTTCGTGTAAACACGCGCATCTGATTGCCGAACGTTAAGTTCATATTAGTAGGGTAAGGGTTGTTTGTAGTCCATTCAATCGTATCTTTATGAAGTCATACAATGATTTTCTCAGAGCTAGTTTTACGTTGCATTCATTAGTCCTAGTTTCTTACTTCTCGGCCTGAAACATTAACAGCCTACTACTTAATACCAACCATGTATGAAAACATAATGAAAGTTGATTTTGAAAAGCTTTCTTCGGAACACATAATAACTCAGAAGCCGCATAATTATAATTAATCATTCCAAACCCCCATATTTTTAATGTAATTAAACATGCACTCCTTTTATCAACACATTTTCCATGTAATCACGCTGAATCAGCACTTCGCAGACCAGGTTATGTCCCTAAAATAGGCTAGCTTCACATCCCTGACCTATTTCCCTCGATGGCCTCTTAAAACCAGCTGGAAGACACCCAATTCATCCGCGCCGTAGTGGACTGAAAGTGACGTCACTATGTTTGAAGACAATGGACGGGCGTTTAGCAATCTGTCTTTAATTTAGCTAGATAGTGCACGGTAAAGGCTCCTTCAAACAGGCGCGACGCGACACATGGGCACTACCTGTCGCGCGACGAGCGGTGCCTGTATGTCGCGTGCGATTCGCGATGCCTGTCGCGCCTTTTCGAAGAAGCCTTAATGCTCAAGTAGATCTTGCTGGAACAGAAACTATAAATAAAGTTGTGCTGTTCTAGCGTATCGATTAGAACTGCTGTGGTAAGTACCGCTGTACTTAAATGACTATGAAACTTTGTAATAGTCACAGTTCGGCTATTTGATTTTGGATTTATGTTATAAAAATACCGTTTAATATTCTACATTGTCTTCAAGAGGTAAAGTGTATGGTTTATTATGTAAAAAGCTAATCTCCAACAGTTAACTGCGAAATACTGATTTGATTGATATATAAGGGATCCAAACTCGGCTCCTCTCATATTAAAATCTAATACCTACCTCGAACAATGGGTACACAAAAGACCCCGCTGCTCCGCCGTCAAAAACCGTGACGTCAAATTATATTACCGTACCGCGCAGCTCCAAGCTATATAAACTTCGCAAGTATATCTCCTTGACACAAAGTGTAACGGATACATCCTCTGTTTTCCTTTAATTCCAGATTAGTTAGGTAACAATTATGTTACCTAACTACACCAGATAGCTTCACGTAACTTCAGCTTAACAAAACATCACATAACATCCGATGTTGAGCTCTCAGACATTTGATAGTATCTCTATAGACACGTAACTACCTAAAGAGGTACTGGCAAAGTAAACACGAGAGGCAGACTGAAAGGATATTACATTATAGCCTGTAGGCTATGTCAATACTGATATTGAAACAGCTATAGACTATCAAAGGCGCTTTGTTGAAATTATAGTAGATCTTACACGATAGTGTTTCATTTTTCAAGTTTCACTCAAATTCCGACAAAGATATTGATGTTGTCAGGATGAACAGAGTTGGCTTAACTACCTAGAATATTTTCACTATAGTCGGGTCTGATGACACGTAGATTAAAGGACGTAGCGCTAGCGACCTATTTGTAGACGAAGGCTAAAAACGATAAAGATCTTTGCAACATAATAACTTAAAGGGTCTGTAGCGGGCGGCATCTACAACGCCACATGTGAGCTACGCGTCACACTGACGTTACGCAAAATCCTGCATCGCACAAGCAGAGTTTACCGCGCAACTAGCATATGCCTATACAACGTCCCGACATCAAACGTTGGGCAGTTGCCCACCAGATACAGCACTCGTCTGGTCGGAGGATCCTCCCTTTTCCATAGAATATGAGTGAACTTTACACCCAGTTCCTCAAACCTCTATAGATCAAACAAGGTCATAGGTATGGTTAAGATTTAAAGTAGAATAAATATATTATGTGATGTAGGTATGTATAATATTAAGTAAGCAAAGCTATAACATACTCGTAAAATCAGTCCTTTCTCATGAGCGTAATAACAAGGAAACTATACAGAGCGACTCGTGCTACATACAACACTACTTCTTTTGCACATAATATTATAACTTCAGACGCAATCGTTACAAGTTTACGACTGCACATAAAATATTTCGCTTTGCTACTGTTTACGTTTTCAATTTCCGCTCTCCTTACAACTTCAGGGTTGTACTATCTTATTATTGTACCAGTTATTTAAAGAGATAAGTTGTTTGAATCAAGCCAAGGAACTGTCTAAATAGACACTTACAAAGCCAAGCCATTTCCTCTTTTGTCTTCACCAACCATCATAATCTTCTCAGCCAGGAATCATCTACTGCTGGTTAAGGCCTTAACAACTTAAAGCACCGTCTATTTCCTAACCAATGAAGTTGATGGTTATGCTTTGCCTTTTTAATCACTAGCTTCTGCTCGCTGCTTTACCCGCGTGGATGTCGGAAATTATCCCACGGGTACGTGCTACCGAGACAAAATGTAGCCTATGTCCTTCCCCAGGATGCCATCTATCTCCTTGCCAAATTTTATCGAAATCCGTTCACTGGTTTAGGCGTCAAAAGGTAACATACAGACAGAGTTACTTTCGAATCTATAATAGTAAGTACGAGTAGGTATGGATTTCTTAATTGGCAAGGAGGCCAAGGAGTTAAAAACTTAAGTTTACGATGACAAGATACTTATGAATTTATTTCCTTTGTTACAGGTACTTAAATCTAATTCCATGTTGTTTGCTACGAGAGCTGAGCAAATCAAAGTAATGTATGAAAGGAAAACCCTTGTTATCTCTACTTGTATAGTATGCGTTCCACCATTAATAATGTCAAACACAGTTCCCATCGTTGTGCGGAGCTCGGGGAAATATCCACCCAGAGCATGTGTTCCTGAGGTTCAATTAGTAGGTAGGTACGTACCTAATACCTATGTAGATACTAGCAATAATATGTGTTGGGTTTTGACGTTACATTAGCTACAGTTATGTATACCTTCATCATATCGTAGATCAATAACAGGTGTTGTATACGACCATCGTACAAAGAGTATTGATTCGTAGTAAGCGGTCATTTCGAAGTAGTATGGTGAGAATCCTTTAATAAGGTATATTTTATTACAAGATCACATGAACAGCAACACCTAAATTCTCTCACTCATTGGGTATCTTTCCACAAATTCTGATATTTTGTGTTAATTTGGCCCATCAGCCCCATCCCACCTAAAAGTGGTTCGTTATTATTATTATGAGCTGCTATCAGTTCACCCAAAACTGAGCAATACATTATTTCCCATCCGCGATCACCCTACAATTGGCACATAAAGTGTTCGCTTACTAACAATGTAATTGGTACTGTGGTCGTGCTGCCGTACCCATTAATTGCCAAATTCGGTTCACTTCACCAAGGACTGTGACCACAGAGCAGATAGGGACAGAAGGCTTATCCTGACGTGTGATGAGGACAAGCTAAAAGTAGCGACGACGTAATGGGCGTGGTACAGTACAAATAGCTTGTGGTTGGAGTCACTTCACATTCTGGACTGGAACAATACTCAATCGTTTGCAATCAAACTAAGTTAACTTAAGTTATACGATAATAGGTCGTAACGTGGTAAGTCTTGAATTGCTCGTATATGCAAATCACAACTGTCATTCTTTGACAGTTGTATGAAATGGCTATAACACGGCAAATTGACGTTCTGCGTCAATTTGATCAACAGTTTCCCTGACTGTACAAATATTAGTCCGTCAACATGGATGGACCGCCCTAGTGCCCGTGCCGTGCTACTGATGTACTTAACTTCAAACCTAATACTGAACCAATTTTCAGTTATGCTATCTTCATCAAAGTTTTGAATGAACCTTCTATATCTTTATAGTCTCCTGGTGCCAGTCAATCATGATGTGATAACATTTGATAAACCAATACTTACATGTGTCTCCCTTTGTGAAAATATCACTTGTCTTTCTGTAATCCAAGCATTATCCATTAATTGACTTTCGTATCGGTTATCTAATACTTCAAATGTATAGATAGGTGATTGATTATGCATTCGATGAAGCGGTGAAATGTGAGAGGTCATGATCGATAATGATATAACATAATTTGTGATTTCTGAAAGGTTACGTACCGTCTCATAGATAGACTTAGCTATAATAGTTGAAATAAAGGGTTTGAAACAACTTCTTATAAATATGTTCTTTAGCCCAGCTAGGAAATCAAACTCAGGACAACAATGATGTTTTATCAAAGAGCAGAAAGTAAAAAAACTTACGTTGTCATAAAAAGTGAATAATATAGACCGTATTTTCTTCAAAACTTTATAAAACCCACAGCTGACATTTATGGGCCTACCCAAAACTATAAAACAACAAATTCTACCATTGAAAACCACCATCGTATTCGGTTATCTCCGCCATGCACCATTGGCTGTTATTTGGATTGTCTTTTTACGTTGTCTATAAAGGCTTCGTGGCCCTTTTCAGTTTCTTATCCGCAGTTATATGTCCCTGGTCCGAGGCACGATAACGGTTTATTTCTCTCCGCTATGTCGTCAGCAGCGATTACGACATATTTTGACTTTTTAGACAAGTTTTCATTTATAAGCCTTTATGGTGTTTCATTATCATCGTCATCAGCCCGTAGTTCTGTTACTTGAACCACTATATTAATTCTCTTATCTTCCTTGGATCCTCCTCTTCAATCGAAATCGCAGATTTGCTGTTTAATTAAAAACATTCCCTCAAAACTGCGCAAGATTCACCTCAACTCGGTCAATAAACATTTAGTAAAGTTGTCACGTTGCCAACAATCGATCGCTTACGAAACAACGTTGCGACACTATCAGCTAAAAACTCGCTCTAATTGGTGATTGACCCCGGGCCGTCAATCGAGTCAATATCAATTTGTACCTAACAAGCTCTGCCACTCTTCACCAGATTAATATTGATTGAACCCCCTTGATGTTTAAGAGATTTGGTAACTGTGAGTATGAATCTGACACTATTCCTTGGATTAAAAGAAAATGACCTGTCAAATGATGCCAAATGTCAGATTCATGAAGACCCAGACCAGGTTCATACCCGCCATCTAAGAAAGTGGTTGAAGACAAGTATTTCGTGTTTTTGAAACCTTATGATTTCAAACTTTTTCAAAAGATCAACTCAGCCTTCTGGCTATTCGCACAGCTATTCACATTAGATAAATGTCCTTAAGTTAAAAAGATTCACCGCCATCTTTTAATCACTTATCGGATTTGCATTTATTCCCACTGGGAAGGGTTCCAAGTTCCAACTAAGTATTGGTCGTTTTTCATTGGCACCAAGTATTGAACCGGGAATTTGCTAGGACTTAATATCCATTAAAGTTTCATCCTTTCAAGTTAATGAAAATGAGTTTACTGTGTAAGTTGAAGTAGAAATGAGATTTGATTCAAGAAAATAGAAAGAAATAAAATGCGTTTATTGTCGTTGATATATTTCGCAACAATGGGATGAGGAGTGTTACTAATTAGCGCGTTGATAAAAAGCCTAGGTATAATTAGAATTGAAATTCCTTGATTGATTTATTGATTGATCAAAGAAGGGGATTAGGAATCTATCAAAGGCGAAGTAATTAGTTGCTAGAAAATAGTTCTCCTAAGCCGGTCATAATTATCTCTTCTATTAGGATTGGGCTTGGTAGTAGATACTTGATTGGTTCTTCATCTAGGTAGGTGTTATCCTGTTGAAACTGCCAAGGTTGATTTATATTACTGTGTGATAAAGTAATTTTTGCTCGTTACAATGACGTAGCAGACAAGAAACAGAAAGACAACTATCACACACAAAGCGTAATGGATAACCAAAATCATGAAAGCGGACCCCATCTCAGGAGGATACAACTTTAAGGTTGATATTACATTACAAATAACGGATATATCCCAAAAGTTTTAACTGATATTAACCCTGCGAATGCGGAAGTGTTTCCACATGAGACACGATCGAATCTAACGTCGCGGAAGGCATTAGGCATGCGGGATACGAGCGCAGCTTATGTCGCGCGCAACTGTTGCCATATCACTCAGAAGTCAGCACGCGGTGAGCATTGCAGATCTGATAATGGTAGGATAGGTGGAAAGCATGGCAGACTTATAGCAGCAGTGAAGGTTGGGAAAGAGCTAGCTGTACTGTGGGAGGCTTTTGTGAATTCGTTATTGCTTCTGACTTCAAAAGTTCGCAGAATTCGTGCGGTGGTAAGTAAATATTTTCTGCGGCTCAGAGAAATTCGTAATTGATTCTACAAGTTTCGAGGAATGCGTGCGCTGGTTTGGTTAAGTATTTCCACTACCACTACGACGCACCTGACCTTTCTGAAGAACTTCACCAATAAGTCACTATATGTCCTCCTAGGGCGTCCCTTAAACAAAATATAATATAAACGAAAATGTTGACATATTTGTTACAGTTAAACTGATAGGTGAGAAACCTACATATAGGTACCTAACAAAATACGTTCTGCGGTGAAAAAAAGATGTCACTTATTTATTAGCTACTAGCTGCGCCCCGCGGTTTCACCCGCAGAAATCTCGATCCCGTGGGAATATCGGGATAAAAAGTATCCTATGTCCTAATCCAGGTCATATTCTACCCATGTGCCAAATTTTATCCAAATCCGTTTAGCCGTTTTAGCGTGATTGAGTAACAAACATCCAAACATCCACACTAGTAGTAGTAGTAGTAGTAGTAGTAGTAGTAGTAGTATTAGTAGGATATTCCCCCATATCATTAGCAGCACCCTAATTGCATAACATACTTTCACTCACAATATGAATCATTTTGAAAGATATTGCTAATGTATTCCTTTATATGTTCGAAAAAATTGTCTGCTCAACAACGTAAATAACGCAATAAATGTTGTTGTACCGTCAAAATGAAACCCATTGCAACTGTTAATGTGTTATGCGATTACCCCGCAGGACTCCCAGTTCAGCCAACGCATTCCCTGCTAATAAACACAGCACAATGTTTCATATCCCAAAAACAAATACCATACACGTGCCGACGAAAATCGTTCCAACCACCGCGAGCTATGTTAATATCCGAAGTTAGGAAGTTCACATCTACAGAATTTGCATAGCAGTATAATCTGGCTCGTATACATCTTGCCAACTTTCGCGTGCAGCTTAGCTCGTGCGATTTATTGCTCGGGAGCTGCGGCTGCTGGCTTGTTATTGCTCTTTAATTGTTCTATTGCTGTTGTTTAGAGATTTGGTGCGGGAGTGACTGAATGAAAGCAGGTGGGAATAGGGAAACATTGTTCAAATTTTTTTGCTGCCTGTGAAGTAAGGAGTAACTAAGTTTTAGCTGTTTTGGGAATCGTGTTTTGGTTCACGGACCACTCCATTATTGAACTGATACGCTCGAAGTATATCACTTCTGTTTGTATGGTTATTGAATTACAAACATGAAACGTTTTGCTACAATCATATATTGTAGAGCTACATAACACAAATTATCACGTGCAATAAAACAGCATTACAGCATCACACTCTCACTTTTATTGACCGTAATAAAAAACATATCCAGTTTAAGAATAGGCTGTAAAAAACATTATTCATCTTCCTTTTTATAAAAAAAAACCACAGCCTGTGTTATTAATAATTCCCACATTCTATATTTGAATTTATTACCGTTTGTGCCTCCAAACATGGAACACGCTGTTCTATTACATCCCGTTCATAACCCTCCGTCGCGACGGCGACGGGTCCTGTTATCCCGTACTAATTATAATTATGTAAAACGAAAGGATCGTTAGACATGTTAATAAAATATGTCATTTAAATTGTCTTGTTAAATTTTTTATTTTTTGTAATACATAGATGGATGTCATGAATCGAATTTATTTATTTTGTATTTCTACATCGTCCTCTCATTTTACGCACAGTCACTATAGACATATTGTGCGCTTTTATAATTTCTAACGTGACGATATAATCGTGGACTTTCACGTCCATAAAATCTATGGAAATACGTGTACGTTATAACGTTATGGTGGACGGATATTTAAAAGCGTCTTCATATATTTCCATACATTTTACTTCCCTTTGTTATCGTGACGCCGTGGACGTCCACGATAATATCGTGACGTTAGAAATGGTAAAAGCGCACAATGTCTGAAAGTCTTACGTCATATGAGTGCAGACTTCCACAGACATCAATATAGTTTCTTTCAAAGTTAGCAGCGCGCAACATATTGCGGCTCAAGTGTCGTACACTTGTGTCGTAGACTAAACGTTAATTACCGCTACTTAGCGAAGTATTTGCGACTCCCCCGGGAGAGAGAGGGTTGCCTGCGTTTAGCGCGGAACCTTCACGCTTCGCTCCGTTTTGATTATTTGTAATTGGAATGCAGAATTCCAGACAATCAGCTTAGGGAAGGACGCGGGAATATTTTTTGCTTTTTCACTCTTCAGTTCTAGCCAGATTAGCATGGGTGTATTTTATACACAGTATCCCACACTGCAGGGCTATTCAAATGTTTTTGGATCCATGCAAGAGTCGATCCTGCTGATTTCTGTATATAATTCCTAACAATGAATTCCTGTTGCAGCACATATCGTTCAATCTGCAACACAATATGATAAATTAAAGTAAGTACCTGAATTATTTCTCAATTTTATCCAAAGTAATAAATCTATCATACATGTTTGAAATGATTGCGCTATTACTTCCGCATACTTGAATGTCAGTCCGACACGGTAGCTGCCGTCCGTGTCGGGCCCTGAGGAATTTCTTACCTACCTTATGTACTAGAATCTTATCGTATATCTACTGTAGATTTATTACTAGTATAGTTTTGGGCGTAGGTATACGAAATATGGAGTTAGAACGAATGTGCCGAAAAGATAAAAGCTGCAGTTGCGGTATGATAAGCGTTGTACGGTTGATAGACGTGTTATCAGTCGTTTTCAGACCGCAACACCCAATCTGACCTACGATACTAATCCTCTTTAATACCTACCTACTGTCGTATCATCATTAACTAATTACAAGGCAGAGAAACTCACACCACAGGTGTGAAGTAGAAAACTCAATTAAGGGAACTTGTCAGGATCGACTCTAGGATCTCAGTATCGACAAGTTTCTCGAGACCACCTGCCGCTATAATAATGCTAGCAAGGAAAGGTAAAGCTTAGACCAACAATACACAACTAAGATACCGTAGTATAATGATAACAACATCTTCTAACTTCAGAATGCACTACAAAATACTCTCGAACCACAACTCCAACTATCTCAGCAATGCCCATAACTGAGGCGCTCAGTATACACAGCGAGTTAATAATATTTCCTACAGCCCCGGATTCCTTTTATTCTATTTAACTGGGTGCCATCTTGAATGGAGACAAATGGCGAGTGCGTTTGCAGAGTTATCTCGGCGCCATTTCTTCTAATTCGCGGCGCCAATGACCCGCGCCGCTGTAGGGTTAATTAAAGAATTAATCGCCGACCCGGGCCGTAGGGACCAGGGGATGCGCCGTGACTGAAATTTGTCGTAGGGTTATTAATAGGACGGGCAGGGGATGCCTTTTCCTTGGGTCCTAATCTTGTAGTAAATAAAGTATTTTGGGGAGGTAATTTTGTAGACGTTATTGCAACAAATTTCTCACAAAATAACTTTCATACATTACTTAAAAGCTGCGAACGAACACACAATTACAATATACGCTGACACAGGATTGTAATAATTTACAGCAAGCATTTGTGCTGTCGGAAGCTCTCGCTTTAGGCAATTAATCAGTATTCAGCAAAGACATGTCGAGTCTGCAATTACCCGGTGAAAATCAGTTGCATACCTACCTGTATAGTAGGTATGCTTTGTAACATGGCAAGAATATACCTACACATGTGACATATCTGTCACGCTTATACGCTTGTAGGCATCTACAACGCCACATGCGAGCTACGCGTCAGACTGACGTCACGCAAAATCCTGAATCGCGCAATCAGAGTTTACCGCGCAACTAGCATATATACAACATCCCGACATCAAACGTTGGGCAGTTGCCCACCAGACACAAGACCCGTCTGGTCGGAGGATCCTCCCTTTTCTATGGAGGTGTGAGTGAGCTTTACACCCTGTTCCTCATACCTCTATACGCTCAAGAGGACTGTCCTACCTGTGCGTATATGTACCTGGTAAATGGATCAACGTAGGCGTTGATGCGGTATTATTAAGTCCAAGCTAGGACTGCATGTTTATGCATAAACTTAGTAATACCAGCCATAAAATGGATTACTGGTAGTTTTACTGTCAAACTAATGGAATACGATTTTCTTCCATTCGCCTCCATTTTCTGCCATTTCTAGGATGACTCTGCAAATATTTCCGCAATCTGCTGCAATCCTGATTAAATCGAGCAAAAAAAAAGCAATTAGCAATCAGGACTGTCCCGAAAAAAAAAAAATGAAATGAAAAAAATAAATGAATGATTTAATTTCACGGGAAAAAATTAAATAAATCATTTAATTTCACGGGAAAAAAATAAATAAATCATTTAATTTCACGGGAAAAAATTAAATAAATCATTTAATTTCATGGGACATTCTTGAAAAATAGATATGTGCGCTTAATTAATGAGATTAAAAAAAACTTGGGAGTAAACGTAAAGTTGAACCTATCATTAAGAACTATATCACCCATTAAATCCTTATGAGCGGATTAATGGGCGATATAGTAGTTCTTACTGTGAAAATAAACTGACACATCGTTTGCATTCGCACCGGTACCGGAGCTCAAATTGAAATAAATATCGGTGTTGATCGGCATCTGTCGGTACTCATTAAATACTGACCTACATGTTTGTTCTATAGATCTATAGTACAGAATACTTGCAGAAAACCTACTCGTATACAATACTTAGCTGAACGCAAGGCAGCGTGCATCGGTAATCTGATAATCTCAGACAAAACTGAGCTAAGTCTTAAAGTCATGCGAAAACTAACAGTCCCTTAACCGTAGAATAATCACTCGAAGCGCGTTCAATGGCATGCTATTGAACGTGTTTGACATGGTGTCTTTGTCTTTGAAGTTCTGCGTATGTGCCTAATGTTGAAAATCAGTCGGGGGTGCGGAAATTTACAAGTATCTCCCGCCGGGCCCCCGACTCATGGTACTGGAAGGAACAGTAGGGTTTTTGTCGGTAGGACTCCGACGTAACCCTCCGTTCTTCCCAGACGGAGGGTATCCGTGAGGATTTCCCAACGGAAAAAAACACTGAGAGTAAACGAGTTTTCGGTGAAAACGCCTATTAGGAATACGCGAATACTCTTGATCTTCTGCAGAGGCTATGCAAGCCTAGCCCCACCGGTTGTAGTATTTACTATTCATAAAGCTTAGCAAGTTGAGAGCTCCTATCTAGAATCAGTATTCAGTACTGTCTCACCGGATACAAACAACATTGCATTATTTTGAGTTTGAATTTGATCAAAGTTAGCGTTCTGGAAGTTCCGGTGCATTCAAGCTTTTGGGATGTACATGTTTCAGTTTGCCTAACTTACATATATACATACATAAACGCATGCCTTCTTCCCATGGGGGTAGGCAGAAACTACAGAACGCCACCTGCTACGATCCTTACATACTCCTTAACTTGTAGTGGGTTTTCTGCTTCCCCTATTTCGTGATTATACGCTGTGAACCCGATATCCTCGTTCTCGATTAATTATGTATGTGCATCTATTGGTCGTGAGGTCGAAAACATCACATGTATACGCGGTCGAAAATACCCCGCGGTTGATGCCCTGTCAGAATCGCTTGTTTGCTGCTGTATTGTTACGAAATACCAATACTGTAGCGGGAATAGGCTTGGTAAGAGTTTGTTTGGTACATTGTGTTATCGAAGTTTGAGCGATGAAATAATTATTAAGTAGACATAGGATGTGGTACATCTTGTGTCGATAACGGGTTTAGGCATTAATTGTGTCTATTGTAATATGGTCTTCTACTAGTAGCTACTTTTACATTATGATGGACATGACAAAGGCTAAGTAAAATAACTAAAATAGATTATGGTTCATGTCCTGTTTCGATTGATGACCGTCTAAGAAAGGACGCAGCGTCCATTACAAATACCTGAGAGTATAGGTACCCTATAAATATTATGATATGTGTTTGCTAATCCTTCTTGCAACAGAATTCAAGAAAGAGGAAATCTATTCAAGAACGACACTATTGCAATGTTTATTTATAAATATCGTTTACGCAACACTTGTCGATGTCGAAAATTGCGTTATCCTAGATATATCTATATCTACAGATACATCTGATAATATGCAGATATATATATTTTACACATAAATTTATTTCTTAGTAATAAAATGCTTAGGGTCGTTTTCCATATGTTTGGTTCAATCTGTGTTGATTTGCACACATCTGCGAGGTCATTGATGCAGGCACTGGGGATTCCCACAGTACTCAGATGACCGTCCAGAAAGCTACTAAAGACGTTGTTCTATTTTTTTTTACGTCTGGTTAAATTATGAATGATCCTCTGATTGGTACAAAAGATGGATTCTACTTTACATTACAGTAGTGATTAGAGTTGAAACTAATCTCCCTGGTACGAGGTGCATTCAATAAGTACCTAGCCTCATCGCCAGAGGGCGCTGTAGTTTCAAAAGAGTGTTACCACAGTGTAGCACATTCTTTTTTAATTCTTTTTTCAAATTTTCATTCCAATCCCTTCATTTGTTTTAATTTGACAACTTATGGAAGCGAACGTGTCGATCGGTTTTACAAAAATGGAAAAAGAGCAATATCGTTCGGTGATTCGATTCCTATTTTTGGAAGGGAAAACGCGCATCGAAATCAAAGAGCGCTTGGATGCTGTGTACGGTGACTCTTCTCCATCGATGGCCACCGTCAAGAATTGGTTCAACGAGTTTGCACGTGGCCGTACGTCGGTTTTTGATGAACCACGTCCAGGTGCACCGAAAACAGCTGCTACGGAGGAAAACATTAAAAAAATCCATGATCTCGTATTGGCAGATCGCCGATTGAAGGTTCGGGAGCTAGCTGAGACTGTAGGCATTTCAGAAGGAACAGTGCATCATATTCTTCACGAGGAACTCGGCATGAGAAAGCTGTCGGCGCGATGGGTGCCGCGTTTACTCACACCAGAAAACAAGCGCAACCGTGAGACCACATCGGAGACGTGTTTGGCGCTGTTTAAGATGAATCCAGCGGAGTTTTTGCGTCGTTTTGTGACCGTCGATGAAACCTGGATCCACTGGTACACACCAGAGACCAAGGAGCAATCAAAACAATGGATCCAGACCGGGGAACGTGCTCCAAAGAAGGCGAAAACTGTAAAATCGGCCGGAAAAGTTATGGCCACCGTTTTCTGGGATTCACAAGGTGTGATCTACATCGATTACCTCGAGAAGGGTAAAACAATTACAGGGCCAATTTACTATGCCGATTTATTAGGCCGATTCGACGCCGAATTAAAGAAAAAACGACCCCATCTGGCGAAGAAAAAAGTGCTGTTTCACCACGACAACGCACCGGTTCACACGTCTGCCATTGCCATGGCCAAATTGGTCGAATTACGCTACGAATTGCTGCCCCATCCACCGTATTCTCCAGATTTGGCCCCTTGTGACTTCTTTCTGTTTCCTAATCTGAAAAAATCACTCGCCGGGAATAGATATGGATCGAATGAGGAGGTCATCGCCGCCACGGAGGCCTATTTTGCAGAGTTTGACAAAAACTATTTTTCGGACGGGTTAAAAAAGTTGGAGCATCGCTGGGCTAAGTGTATCGAACTAAAAGGAGACTATGTTGAAAAATAAATTGCCACTTTTCCAAAATTTTCGTTTACTTTTTGTAGGCTAAGTATTTATTGAATGACCCTCGTAGCTATGACATGAACTAATTTTTTATTTGAATAAAACTAGAATATAGACAAAATCTACACAATAACTTCCGCCCGCGACTTCGTCCGCGTGAAATTCCTTGTTTTAACATTAAATATTATATGCTATGACACTCGGAAATACTGTAGCTTACCATTAGTGAAAAAAAAAATCGTAATCGTATCAGTTGTTCCGAAGATTACCCCCTACATACGAAATCACAAAAATCACCTTTTAATAATATTAATATACACACATAAGTGTCTAGGGATCAAGGTATTTTTCAAAATATTGAAATTAAATCCCACTTCCTATCCTATTCTACTATAATATTATAAATGTGAAAGTTTGTGAGGATGGATGGATGGATGTTTGTTACTTACTCTTTCACGCAAAAACTATCGAACGGATTTGGATTGAATTTGGAACACAGATAGTTTATAACCTGGATTAACACGTAGGATACTTTTTATCTCGGTAGTACGTTCCCGTGGGATAATTTCCGACATCCACGCGGGCGAAGCCGCGGGCAAAAGCTAGTATTTTCATATGTGTAGATGGACAACATTAAATGATAAATTATTTTATTTTTGTAAGTATAGGTCAGTCTCTTTTAAAGTCCAGACATAATCTTGGTCAGATCATGTGAAGACCATGTAGATTGGTGTCTGAAATGGTATTTTGAGGAAATAACCACACAGATTGAGAGGCCCGTCCAGTCAGTGCACGCATTTGTCAGTAATCATGCAGCTCTACTCGGAACTTAAGGAGCTCAACGATTTGACGAACAATACCAAAGAAAGGATATTTGGGTAGGCCGCATAAACTCACTCTGCCAGATCATGAATAAAACTAAAGTACTCTCGAAGCACTCTTCTGCATTTGCATTAATAAAGACTTCGCAATTTTTGCTTATGCTGGATATTTCATCTTAGTTAATCCTGACATTAAAATGTGATAAAAAGATAAAAATTAAACTTATTAAAGATTTTTATTGCATAAAATAAACAATTAGTGTCTAATCTGTATTTCCGCCGTTAACGTATTGACGTTAACGGCGGAAATACAGATTATACAGAAAATCTTTTTCGCCTGTTACAACGGACGTGGGCGGCCATTCAGCAACGTGATTTGGATGAAGTCATATTGATGACTTCATCCAAATCACGTTGCTGAATGGCCGCCCACGTCCGTTGTAACAGGCGAAAAAGATTTTCTGGTTGTGTGTACGGCATCCATATTTGGCAGAGCTCTTCTATGGATATGTACTCAATGGAATTGAAGTCTGGCGATTGAGCAGGCCATGGTAAGACGTTGATATTAGCTGCGACAAGTGTGTGCAATGACTCTGGCAGTGTGTCGACGTGCATTGTCATGCATAACCAGAAATGAAGCACCAAATTGGGCCCGCAAAGCAATGACAACACAGCGTAAATCTGTGCATTGAGATTGCCTCTGATCCAAATCAGTTCGGTCCTTCCGCCGATCCAAATACCCGCCCATATCATGATTGTTCCACCACTATATGCAACAACTTCCTGGCATGATTTTAAATGTTCTTGGCGTCCAGGGGTCCTCCAGTACCGTGTACGTCTATTATCTGGCCTCATACCAAAGCCAGATTCGTCAGAAAAACACACAAAACACCACTCTTCTTTTCCCCAATTTCTGTGTTCACGAGACCAATGTCAACGGGCTCTGCGATTGCGGGGCTCAATAGGTGGTACACGTAGCGGCCTTCGGGAACGGAGATTGACTTAACGCAAACGATTTCTTTTGGTTTGATCGCTTATTAACATCCCTGAAAAGCTATCATGCCTCGTAACTAACAACATCGCAGTCATTGTACGACTTCGTCGAGCAGTAATTTGTATTTGACAATCTTGTCTGCTTGTTGTGATGCGAGTTCATCCGCCATGTCGCTCTGCCACGCTGCCAGTGACGCGGTAACGTGTCCAAAGTCGAGACACTCTCGAAACACTCTGCGTTGTGCCCAGAACGATTGCCATAGCACGTTGCCGCGAACCAGCTTCCAACATTCCCACGGCTCTGATCATTTCTTCTAGGCGCAAATGAAGTCTTCTCTCCATAATAACGTTCTTTTGTATTGTTTCCACTCAAAAGTAAGGCAGAATTCTTACTGATTTAGTTTCAAACCCGTTGCAGGATTATATAGGACTACGACATGACGGATTTTCATCTTTTGACCGAAATTCAAAAACTATTCCCTTTTCAAATGACGAAATATACAAAAAAAAAAAGTATCCATAGGAGTTACAAAAAATATAATTAAAAACCAGATTTTTAGTAACTAGCAAAAACGTGCTTGATCCCTAGACACTTTAGGTGTGTCTAGATATATAAAATATTCCTAACCAAAGTCCACGTTACAACAAATACCTAGCTTTACCCAATTAACCCTTCGGCAGCGCGCGCCCGCATTTACCTGCCCACATTAATTATGCGAACAAACTTGCAATAAAACACACGTAAGACACAATATCCACAATAAGTCGCACAAACTCGTACAGTCGCACACACGCAACATGTAATTCACTCGGAATAATTTTGAATAATGTATGAGAAACAAAATAGACGAGAGAAATCGGCCCGGATTTTACTGCTAAATCGGATTTAAGACATGCTGTTAAAAATATTGTTTTAAATGTGGGTACAGTGATATTTAGTTGCGAATTGGCTGTCGTTTGTTTTAATTTGGGTGGGAGATTATTTCTGAACAATAAATATTGTGGGGTAATTGTGTTTGATATTACTTAGAAATAATTCTGACGTCTAGAGAAATTAATCTAACTAAATTGATGTGGCACTTGAAAAAGCCGGCTTAAATATAGTATATTCTGCGAAGTAACTTTAGTAATACGAAATAATATTATAAAATGAATAATAAAATCGTTTGGCAAATTTTCGCTAATATAATTAAAAATATTAACGCGAACTTTATTATAATAAACAACCTTTTTTATACAAATTCGTAATGATAAATAGACTGTAACCCAATTAATTAATAAAAAACGATACGAATAAAATTCCATTTATTTACACAATAATTTCAGCCCGAATCTGATGTCATTGTTTCATAACGTCACAGTTCGTCAATTCCCCAGAAACACAGCAAAAGCATATGCTACAATGAATATGAACAATCGCTGTAATAGCGTAGATATGAAAAAAGGACAATAAGGGATGAGGCAAATACGTGAATAAAGGATGTCTGCTCTGTTACTAAAAGGCAGGGGAATTATGAGCACATAAAAATGAAGGGAGCGACAGTCTCCTCTCTAGACAATGCGGGGAAACGGCAACACTTGTTATTAAGTCCCCTGCTATGTAAATACGTACCGCGAGTCTTCGAAAACAAAGCCGCTGGGAAATTCTTTCCGAAAACCTTATCTCCGAATTAATTCTGAAATTATTTGGCGAAGTTTTTTTGTCGCATTTTTTTTTGTTGTCGCCGTGGCAGGGTTAGAAATTGTTCAGCTCAAAGATAAATATTGCGACGGAGCACGTGTTAACTGCTGTTTAACTGTGTTTGAGTTTGAGTCCAGGAATGTGCAGTTAACGGATAGTTAATCAAACCCTTTGGTAACGGTTTATTTCAATCTCATGCCAAGTCATCCAATATTCATAGTGCTCGACTAAGCTCAGTCTAATGTATTCCCAACTGAAATAACATTTTCATTTTTAACTTACAATGGCCCTTTATGAATTTAATAAAAGCAATCTAGTTAAGTGCAAAAAAGATAAATAAACAATAGCAAAATGACTAAACCCACTCGAACAAAGCTCTAAAACTTAAAATGGTTCAAAATAATAATTTATTGTATCAAGAGATACAACACCAAAGTCAAAGTTCACGAACTTACAAGATATTGAATTTTCCACGGCTTTAAATATTTATAATCCCGAATATAGCTGAAACCATTTGATCCACAATTTTCCCTTTCTTTTTATCTTAACGAACCGTCAGAAACAACCAAGTTAATAAATTGAACGCAATTCTAAAAACCTAGCCACCAATAAATAATATTCTCGTTTTCAATTTCAGATAATATTGCATTCAATAATAGATACATATTGTTTTTGGCATTCAATTATTTACTATTTTCTCTCTGATATTTTTGATAGCCAATTTATAAAGCCTTATTGTTCTAATATACCTAGCTAATAATATATTGTGCAGCCCAGACTACAATCTTCATTTAGAAGGTTATGGCCCTTCGACCTATTTCGCCCATTCTCATCGAGTCATCTAGGGTAATGCTAAAATCGGATCTCCTAATGAACCTGCACTACGAAGTACAACCGTCAATCACCGTTCTGCAAGTATCCGTCAATCGTTTTAAAATCATAGAAACAGAATTATGTTTTAAATATGTTACCGCTAACCGTATTTAGTGATTTATGGTGCAAGCGGGGTTTTATCACCAATCTCTGCAAAGGAAATTGCCGTTGGTGCCCCAAATACTCATCCTCCTCTAAATTCATTCTCACAAAGATTTTCAGGCAAACCGCGTCACTGATTAAATCAATATCTTTTTATCAAACATGCTTGGAAATTCGAGCAGTATTTTAACAACCTTCTTCAAAATAAATCGAAAATGCTGCTGTACTGGTCATATACATGCGAGCAGCGGCCGGCAATGTTAGTATGAAAATCCATATCAGTCGTGTTTAGCGGCCGAATAAATTACTATAAAACTCATACCTGTCGTGTAATTTAAAAATGGAACGAAGTTTTTACTTCGAGCCTTGGCAACCAAGGAGGTAATTATCAAAGATTTTATTTAAATCTCGAACTGGCTTAGCAAATAGAGTTGTTTAAAGTGAAAACAAAAAAAAAATACTAATGAACATATATTGGCGCGAGAAAAGTTATCGTTTTTCGTCTTTGATTCTGAAAGTTATAATTAATTTACTTAATGTGAATTTCCGCGCATTTTTTGAGAAAAGTACTATACAAGCCTTTGCCGCAACCAGGCATTGACGGAATCACGTACATGTGAGTTTTTAAGCAAGATTTTCACGTTCGTCCATCAATGCCTCTGTTGTCGGCTGCTGCAGTAATGTACTGTATCTACTCTCATAAAATAAAATTCGAATTATAAACATCAAAACGAGTCTATATTGACATACTTTATAAACACAATACCGAAATTTAAAAATAGAATCATAAGTTGTACCACTTTTTCTTTAAAAATTGTTATAAAGTTAAATAATAATACCACCAAGGAGATTCCACCATTTTTTTTCTTTCTAATGTAACGCGTGTATGCGTGGCGCGTCATTTTTATAGCATTACAAAAAAGTTTTGATTCCAATTTTGACTTGTCTGTGAGAGCGCCTGCTTTAGCTCATTCGCGGTAATGTGCTGAGTTTTAGCGCCATTCATACGTTTTGTTGTACAGAATTTCGTGGGAAACTTTTATCTTTTATTTATTAGGTTCAGTCCCAATGTATGAGAGTAGATATGTATGAAACTGCATATAACTAGGTATTAAAACACTCGTGTGATACGCCTATGGCTCGGTTTTTAAACACACACTCGTGTTTAAATACCTCTCATTATGCAACAGTTTCATAAACTACTATTTATTACCTTGTATTCCATGGTGGTCGTCTCGCCGGTAAAATTTCGTACATAATCATATTACTTTCTTTCAAAGACGTGTCACGTCCGGGTGACATCGAAACTTTCCACGGGTGAATATACTATACTACCCGGGACTTAGTTAGGGGTGCCACGTTCAACTTTACAATGCTCTATATTTTGTATTCAAAGAATAGTTTGTAGTTTTTTGGCAAGCCGCTATACCGCACGCTATACTGCGATCACCAAACGCGGTGATTAAGTCATGCGATTTACATCTCGGGTCGGTTATTCTTGTGGTCCTTGTAATCGGGCTACTCATTACATCTTAGGACCCTCGAGACTAATGAGTGATGTCTCTCAGAGCCTCAAAATCTGGTGGTCCTTTTTCGTGGTTTGAACTGATAGCCCTGTTATCAGAGGATACGCCAGAAATAGGACAACAAAAAGTCTACTTTTCCCCTTTATCCGCCACTGGACGGTATGATTAATATTCTTTCCCGGGGTTTAGGGTTGTGAACTTCTGACATCGCAACATTCCCGAGCCATGTTTGAAACGTAAATATAAATGTCCGGGTAACAGGTGCTGTCCCATATTTTTGTTGTAATGTATATTATGACAAGTGCCCTCTTTGTGCAGCGCACTGCGCAGCATTGTGCAAAGGACATGCCTCGGAAATGGGCAACACATTCTGGATACGAGGCAATTATATTTTTTGAAAGTTATTTAGACGATAATTGTTTTGCTGAAAAACTCCTGTATTTCTAGTAATAGAGCGACTTTTTTCTCCATTCCTTCTACCTTCCTTTTTCCTAAAGAAAACCTGCCAACCTTATACTGGGTAAATTTCCAGAGTCTTTCAGTTAATATATTCGCAGCACGTCTCCGTCGACGATAAACAATTAATTTCTTTAATCAACTGTTCCCAACGCGTCCCCTGAGTAAAATAGATACGACCACTCTGAAAAAAAGTAATATAAGACGCTAGTTTAAGAATGTATGAGGTAGTTTATTTATTATTCTGGCAAGCTTTGTGGATTAATTTAAGTTACATTGTGGGTGGGATTAAAAATACAGAAGTAATTTGATTAGTGTAGATAACTTATACTTACAAATTATTAGTTGAAACTAAGGTCTTGTTTGTATCTCGGATAAGAAAATATATTTTCAAGAATCTATGAACATCAGATTTTGTTTTCTTTTGTGTTTAACTGTTTACTCAAAAAATAAAGCATAAGCCGATATCGCTTCAAAATTGCTAAACATATATTTCACCATCCATACTAATATTATAAATTCGAAAGTATCTCTGTTTGTATGTTACCTTTTCACGCCTAAACCACTGAAAGGATTTCGATCAAATTTGGGAAGCAGATAGATGGCATCCTGGGGAAGGACATTGGCTACTTTTTGTGCCGGTATCACGATCCCGTGGGATGAATTCCGCCATCCACGCGGGTGAAGCCGCGGACAGAAGCTAGTATGGAATAATAACAAACGAAAGGCAAACTAAAGAAAACTGCGCGTGGTCCATCCAGTATTGCAGTAATCATCAGCAAAACACAGTAACCGACTTCAAACACCCAACAACGATAATAACTAACAGTTCAAGCTGTTATAACAAATGCTTTTACTTCAGCACGAAGATCTAAATACGAACAAACACGAAGACGTAAGTAAGGCATTGCCGACCAGTTATCTTAGTCGGCAACGATCGAATCGTTAAAGTTAATGCTGACTCGGATCCGAGCCGTTACGGTTATATCTAAAACCGCTTGCCGTGCCCAAGTAAGAAGGTGATGCGACAAAAACTGCTCGTGAGAAACGTCGTCAATTTAATGATTGTCGTATAAAATCAGCTATCTTGGTAAGGTGATAAGGGACGTTAATATTTTTTGGGTTACGTAAAAAATATACAGCGATTCAGCATTTTCGCTACTTTCGTGATCAAAAAAGAGTGTAGAGATGAGAAAAGTCGATGATTCCCAAAAACACACCAGTAAACCAGATTCAAGTTACGTTTACGAATTCAGCAGAAGTTTAGGAGATATCTATATTTTAAATTCTAGTTTTGTAGAGCGAACTAACGGAACCGTGATCTTGATAGATATATGAAGTCACGGCTTCGTTATTTCACTTCGGTAGTTTCCGATAGGAAACCTGGAAACCACAAACTAATTCAGCTTAAAAGCCTCATATCATTTGATGCCTACGTACATTTAAAAAGTTTTGAAAGCAAAAATGCTCGTAGATTTGTGTTTACAAATTCAAAGAGCTCCATTTGTCTTGTCTAGAATTCCTTCCTTTCTTCTTTCTTCGAGAACAGGCCCTATAGCTCTTCAGTGACACAATTAGAAGCTGGTATAGTATCAAAATCCTCGTCATCCTTCATGAATTCTAAAGAAATTTCGCTCAATCCCGCTGCAAGTTCCTCTCTTGCACCATATTATCCTAACGGGATTTTAGTCCGACCACCGTTACCCGAAGCCGATAGCTTGCAGTCTAATAGAATAGTGCACGACGCACGATTGAATCCGAGCCAAGCTCCCGATTTGTCCGCCAATTGTTTTAAACCTTACCTATGTATGATAATGTGGGGATGAAGCTGGTTTTTATCCGAACAGGCTTCTTTGATCGTGTCGTAAACATGGTGGCAGGAACATCGAAGCGCAAACTAGAACGATGAATTTAGCACATGATTCTAGACCCCCTCGCGTAGAACTTCTTCGAAGATTATCAAAAAAAAAATGCTGTTTCATAAAAATGTGCTATACATACGCGGTCAAAATGTATCGAACCGCAATTTCGTTTTTAATAGCCGACTAAAAATTTCAACGCAGGGGTTTTCACAATCATGAACTGAATCCATCGTAACAGGTTGCGCGTCGATGTCCCTGCCACCCTATTTATGAGAATATCTTATGCACTGGTTAGAAAAATTAACCAGCCAGTCGTGCTTGCAGAGCACGGTCTTCCGAGGATGAACTAGAAGAATGTTCCTCAGATATTGCCGTTTACCGAGGATCTTTTATTGCATCACATACCTTCTCTATCAATTTAGCGGTCTACTGCTGGACATAGGCCTCACCCAAGCTACGCTACAACACCCTCCCATGAATAAGGAGCCCATCTGTATATATCCTTCTAAACATACACTGAAGCGGCAGTATTAAGACCCAGCTCTCTCGCTTTATACCCTACAATGGTCTTGTGGTCTACGCTAAGCCCCTATGGGACGCCTAATTGCTCACCGTATTTGATTTATTTTCATAGTAGGTGAAATATGCTTTCGGATTGCTTTGGGCTCGTCAATCGTCGCTGACAAAAGAGAAAATAGTGACATTATACAAAAAGGTTTAAATTGATTACTATCACCGTATCTAAAATACCAATATCAATGCATAATCTAACAACAATATTGCTCGCTCCAAAGCGCACAAATTCCCGCCATCCTTTGTGGACAAGTTATGAAATAAAAAGGCAAATCAATGGCCATGCATGCACGATGGCGCTTACCCCGCGTCATTTATCTGCGGTGCGTTTAGTATGCGCCACCACAGTCACGCAGCCGCAACGCCGCCGCCACGCTGCCGTCTCGCTGCGGGAACGCGCTGCACAATAACACGCATAAATAAAACTTTGTATGTTTGTATACTTTGAACGTTAGCTGGACGGAATTTCAATGAATGAAATGAAATTCTGCAGTTGGAATTCGCAGCGTTTTTATATAAATTGTAATTTGTAGTTGTAGCAATTGTGTAAAGCATGGAATACTGTAGTTGGTGTTAAGAATTCCGCCGCGCGAATTTTGTCGTGAATTTTGCCTCCTGTTACGTTATGGGGATTGGGACTGAAAATAGTCAAAAGTTTACGGGGGGGGGCTGCCTATTATTGTCTAGACATGGAGACTAATATACGTACCTAACCTTGTAATATAAACTTGTTATAATCTTATTTACTCAAAGTTACTACATAAGTTTCTACATTTTAACATTCAAAACACTTCTCTACACAAAAACAAACTAAACTTGTTTGAAATACAAATGTATATTCTTACCAACTTATCAGGGTTCCAAATTGTCTGAATCTAATTCTAGATCTTGTAATAAAATCGGTCTGGTCTTTCGTTCACCCGATTACTGCTGTCGTGTGTAAGTAAGGTTTGTTGCCCACTATCACCTGATGTTGTCCGAAAACTTGAACGTTGCATTGCAATGTACGAAAATAATAGTACCCAACAAAGATCTTCTCCTCTGATCTAACACGACGAACTGACTTTCACCTAAAATCCATACTAATATTATAAATTCGAAAGTAACTCTGTCGGTATGTTATCTTTTCATGGATAAAACACTAAACGGATTTCGATAAAATTTGGCAAGGAGATAGATGGCATGCTGGGGTTTGACATAGGCTACTTTTTTCTCGGTAGCACGTTGTCGTGGTATAATTTCCGACATCCGCGCGGGCTAAGCCGCGGAGTAAGCTAGTAAAGAATAAATTCGTATGGGAAATCGCATCTAAACGTGAACTTGTTTATTATCAAAGGCTAGTGTAAAATTGTTGCAGCGCTTTTTATGAAAGACAATCTTATTACAGTAGATATTTACTTCAGTGATTCTACTTTCAGATTTTGTTCACCTGTCGAGGGAAGAGCGTGACATTGCATAACATAATATGAATATGTCCTCCCAGTAAAATCGAATTTCCTCTCGCCATGTAAACCTATGGACGGGCGTCCTTAACGGTATTTCGTTCACGTCTCCGTTTCATATCGGCCAGCAATCGCTTGCCGAGCGCTCTACGTCGACATAACAAATATTGAGCGCGAGAATTGAATTTAGAATTTCTTATTTTAAAATATCCGTCGATAAAACGCTTTCGGAATAGGTACGTGTTTATAAAAATCTTCGCTTTATATGTGCTAGGGCCCTGGAGAGATAAAAGAGAAACAGAATGTTTTGTAAGTAAATGATAGTCGAGTTTACTGCAGGTATAGCTGACTAGAAAACATTTTGTTAAATCGAAAATTGATCGTAAGGATAAGCTAAGTACACAAGTAGCAAACATACTGCAAATACGAGATCGTAACAAAAGGAGGATTAAAGACAGCACCACTATCAATTCCCTTTTGAATTAGTCATCGTCAATTATCCCAGTCTGGGTATCAAATCTAGGTTATTCGTAGCCTCTGAATTCTGTTACCACCTCCTCATTCATTAGTGCCTCGTGGCTAAATAACAACAGCCGCATGGGTTGATCGAAGGTTAAGCTACGCTTGCCGCGGTCGGTTCGTGGACGGGTGACTATCCATTACATATTGAGACCCCGCCTTGCCTCGGAAAGCACGTTAAGCCGTTGGTCCCGGCTGTCATTCGTAGATCTTTGACAGTCGTTACGAGTAGTCAGAAGCCCAAAAAGTATGACAACCAGTATTACCCAGTTAGGGGGTTGTGGAGGTCACATAGGCAGTCGCTCCATGTAAAATACTGGTATTCAGTTGCATCCGGTTAGACTGGAAGCTGATCCCAACATAGTTGAGTAAAGGTTAGACAGATAGATCGTCATTCATTATGCTATAGACTTGTAAGAACAGCAAGATAAAACTTTATTGATATCTATGAATCTTTGGTTTATAGGACTCCAGAACACTAGGAAAGTCATAAACACGTTGTAATAGTGGACCATCACGAGAAAGGGGGTGAACACACTCGTCAAAATGAACAGTTTTATTTTATTGGCAGAAAGTTCATACTACGCTTTTGTATGACTCTTTAAAAGAAATCGAATGACCTGTTTTATGATCGGTTTATCAACGGGTCTTTGCAAGTTATGATAATTGTCATTGTTTTTATTGTCGTAGGAATATCCGCTGTAATATGAAGCTGTGCTAGCCGGATATTAAAACTAGTGGAATTCCATCTTCACTGGTGCTGCACTTCGCGATGCGGCGCGTCTTATAGCACAGCACTAATGCACCATCTATCTATGCATATGATAAATCAACTGCCTAGCCTTTTCTCAACTATGTTGGGGTCGACTTCCAGTCGTCTAACCGGATCTGAATACCTGTATTTTACATGGAGCGACTGCCTATCTGACCTTCACAACCCAGTTACTGGGTAATACGATACCCCTTACTGGTTGTGTTTCGGGGTTCTGACGACCCGTAACGACTGTCAAAGATCCACGAATTACAGCCGGGACCAACGACTTACATGCTTTTCAAGGCACGAAGGGGTCTCGGTATGCAAAGATGGTCACCAATCCACAGACCAATCGCGGCAAGCGTTGCTTCGATGGACTAGTAAGTAAGTCCATTTTCGTGTCTGCCTGTGTGACCAGTTTGTTCTTCTAAAATACGCAACTTATTGACGCGGCTTCTACCATCATTTAGAGAATTTATCCCGGAAGTTTCATGTGTATGAAACATTAATATTAAACTTACAAATAATAAAGAATCAGATCATTGAAACCTTGAAGCAGGGGCGGGTCGCTAGTTACCTAATAAGCAATCCAATGAGCGATAGATGTTGAAGATGGAACAAAGTTGGGCGGCATGGCAACAATAACCATTAATCATGTGTTGCAAGATATTAATATTACTAACAACCCCCGCCACTGAGATATAGGTATGTTTGTGGGGCGACCGGGTTCACCACAATAGGACAAACGGATGGCTCCGAAATCACGATATTTGATCGTCGGTCGGAAGCTATTCAGCAACTGTCGTATCAAAAGTTGTATAACTGGTTATCCTAGCGTAACATTCGAGTGACCTATATCTGGATATAGGTCACTCCTGGATGTAGGTAGTGGACTATGTGCCTATTATATTTAACTGTCTCGCTGGTCTCGTGGTCGCGATTGCTGAGCGTGAGGTCCTGGGTTCGATTCCTAGGTCGGGCAAAGTGTTATTGGGTTTCTTCATTAGGAATATCTAAGTAGCACACCGGAGTTTGGAAGTTGGTGATGTGATATGCTGGTGATGCCTCGGAAAGCACGTAAGGCCGTTGGTCCTGCGCCTGATTATCTCCCACGGTTGTGTCGGCTTGCCGTCCCATCGGACTATGAGAGTAAAGGAACAGAGAGTGCACCTTATTATTATTATGTGCCTATTGATTAAAGTCGTCAGTAGGTAATAATTATCCTGTGGTTCTAATTTCTAACCCAACCTTTATGTTTGTTCCAGGTAAAACCATCACCAACCAGGGTATGCTTCCATTTAAACAGCTGCCGCAAATCCTTGGAGTCTGCGCTGTTAATGTGCCAGCAACTAGCTCTAATTAGTCGAACAAAGCTAATTTAATGCGCGTTCTATTGCTATGTTTAGCTACGTTGTGCTAATCGTAAACTGTGGCGGTTCCGCGTTGATTATAGTACTGTTTTTATCAGGCTGTGTGATTATTCTGTTAGTAAATAATTGATTGAGAACTATGACAGAAATGATTGATAACTCGGAGCATGACGGCCATTTATTACCTTTGTAAAACTAAAAGGTGAGTAATGGCAATATTTGCGTTGTCTGTCATCAGTTTCATAGTTCATTTATGGACGATATGTTTTCTATTTTAAACCGACGCAATTAATCAAATCAAGTAAATAACTAATATCCGTAACAGTTACAGTTAATTACAGTAAGAAAGCCATTTAGTGTCAAGAAATAACGCAACTGTGTGCATAATTAAAACAAATATTTTCTGGTCCATTAACAAACCAACTAACCATGCACTCATGCAACAAACAAAGAAATGAAGTGTTAATCCCTCAGCATAGCGCCTAACTGCATCGAAATGCTAATAAACAACAGATTGCACTAAATATTATAGCGTGCTGTTTGAGCTATTAATAACATTGGCTTAATTAACTGTCTAGACGTCCATCTTCCGAGCTCTTTGTGTCAAACTATTTATGTATTCACTGTTAATTTCACTTGATTGGCAGCGGCTGCAATTAAATCTAGTTGTTGAAACGAAAGTTGATCTCATATTTTAGTGTTTTTGGCATGAGGATAGTTATTTTTATGTTAAAAAACTGGTTTTTGAGTTTTTTAATTTAATTTTGATGCTAGAAAATTAAAACTTTGATTCTCACATCCATTACGTCGAATAGCGGAGCCATAAATATGCTTGTAAAAGTTTAATAAGCTTTCAGTCTGATAGTTGCTCTGATTACTGCTTGAAGTATTTATAGGAACGTCAATTGACGGACTTTAATGAACATGGGTTTATCATTAAACCGCTACAAGACACGATATAAGTGGATGGTATCGTAAATTAATCTCCATGAATCGAAGTGTGGTGTGGCTGAAACTCTCGGTGGTTAGAATAAACTTAAACATCCATAGCACCAAAAAGGTCACCCAAAGGGCAATGGAGAGGGCTATACTTGAAGTTTATCTACGTGATCGAATCAGAAATGAAGAGATCTGTAGGAGAACCTAGGTAACCGACTAGCCCGAAGAATTGCCAAACTAAGGTAAGTGGCAGTGGGCAGGGCATATTACTCGCAGAACAGTTGGCCGATGGGGTCGAAAGGTTCTGGAGTGGCGACCGCGTACCCGAAGACGTAACGTTGGAAGGCTTTCCACAAGGTGTACCGATGACTTGGTGACGGCCGCAGGAATCCGCTGTATACGAGAAGCACGGAACCAGTCGAAGTGGCGGTGCTTCGGGGAGGCCTATGTCCAGCAGTGGACGTCTTTCGGCTGAAATGACAATGATGACCAAAAAAGTTACTGCGTAATGTACATACCACTATTTATCTAAATAAACGTAATGTAAGAAAAATATCGAGGACAAACTGAGATAAACGCTCACAATTCAGTGTTGTACAAAAAACAAAGGAATTTGTACCACAACATAAATGAGAGGAGGAAGCTAGCTTCACAGTTCACACACAAAAACTTGCCAGTACAAGTAACTTAGTTTTGTGGCTTTGTACCATATAAAATATTGACTTGGCTGTTGGCTTAGCTCCACACTTTTTGGCAGCTGACTTCCTGCTGTGTCCTTTTTCGCGTAGATAAAATGCCTTCCTAAGTTACGTTGAGATTCAGAGAATTTAGTCTAACTAAAACTACTGAGTATAAGTAAAGTGGAATTTTGTCTCGTCAAAGTCTAAGCTGATGGAATGTGAAAGGTGTAACATTCAAAGGACGGGCTCCAAGCTTGTAACAGTTTGTAAGAGTACTACTCAGGAGTATAGACTTTATGTGTCTTCTGAGGCGAGACTAATAGCTTAATCCCTAATATTCAAAGGAGAAACTCTGGTGAGTCTTTCGATCTTTGGTGAGTCTTGTAAATTTTATCCCGTTTTGTAGAGAATATTATAATTTTTATCATTGTTTTACGCTTTAAAATCATGGGCACCAATAATAACCTTTTATAACTCCCGCTTTAAAACACTAAACCCCAATTCGCGCCAGAACACAGCATTCGTTGGGTAATAAGCGTACGAAAAAGTAATTAAAAATACCGTTCGCAATTATAAGTGTCCATGCAATGAGGTCGTCGCAGACAATGCGATTTTTACGCAAAAGAAACCATGGCTAGCGAGGCCTTAATTAGATAGTCGAAGGTCCACGAAAATTACCGAGGAGAGCCGAAGCTAATCTTGCGTCCTTCTAGTTACTTTGTAAGGATTCCTTCGACTGTGAAATTATTGAGTGCACCAAATTCAAGTATTGTTGTAATGAAGAATGAATTCTTTGCAAGAACAGAAGTGGCGTAGTTTCTCGGTACTGAGATGATCCAATATTTTAAAAGATGCCAATGATTGTTCATCGACATCTTTTAATGTTTGCATTCTCTGTTAACGAAGCATTCATATTTGCTTTCTGCTTGCTTAGCTTCTGGAGTTATTGTTATGCAAAGGAAAGTCTCATTAATTATGCATCCAGAAGTTTTGAGTCATAATACAAACAGTAGCAAAAAACTACGTTTGATTTTGCTAGTCTTTACAATCGGCATTGAATGTATGGAAATTGTTTCAAAAGCAGTCACGTATGATCAAGTCTAAAATATGATCATCGCTAGAGCTCTAATACAAAGTCCAAGACAAACATGATGTTCTCGTAGAGGCTAAAACGTAATTAGCAGCCAAGCAGTCTCATACTAACATCAGACGTTTGATGATTGATTGTGTGAAGCGATATAAATAATGCAGGATTCGCAGGCTCGCGTGCATGATCAGCCTATAATGTTCCCACTGCTGGTATAGAGGCCTCCGCTCTGTGAGAAGGAGTGGGCTTTAATCCACCACTGCGGGCCCAGTGCGGGTTGGTGGATGCCACATGTCAACGAATTTTTGGTTCTAGACACAAAGTAAAGTGCCTGCTTGGGTTCGAACCCACGATCTAAAACTCGTAAGACGCGGGCGTTACCACTAGGCCACCACTGCTCTTAGTCAAACTCGCGTGCGTGTTCAACTTCCACATTTTCCCTTATGTCCATGAAACACACATTTTTAAACCGGCTTCCCTTATGAAAACTCACCGTTCCCCGAAGCCTGATCTTAATATTAATGAGACAGCTTCCACGTTCACCGGTGTCCCAGTAATTTAATTAATTAGATTCCCTCATAACTGATTTGGCGGGTTATTCTGCCATGAGCAGGGACTTCACACGTGAAGTGCTTATGTCGCGACGGGCGATTGCTAATGCTCTGATTTCTTTCAATCAAATCACATTTTCTTTTCCTTGTGCCTTTGTATGAGCTTTTATTATAATAAGAGAATATGGGACGTTATGATAAAATGTTTCGTCTTGAAAGAAGGTTCTCAAGTTGGACTTTTTAATGTTTTGAGATTTTGGAATGAAGTTCCTTGTCGCATGGTACGGATTTGGCAGATGGGGGGGGGGAGGCTAGGCGAAAAAAAGTGTAAGAGATTCCGTCACGTGCGCTGCGTAAACGGTTAAAGTTACACAAATATCATTTATGACGGAATTGTTCCCCTTTAAAAGTTCAAAAAAAAGTTGACTCAATATAACCTTTTTTATGGTAATCAAGTTTGTCCTATGGATGTTCTAAATATACTACGAAAGGAACTTCGTTCCAACCGAGTGTTCCATTCCAACCACGACACTCGCGCATTTTTGTTTATTAAAACCGCTTTAGGTGTTAGTAACTATGATTGGCACTGAGTACTTGCTAATAATCATGGAGCAGCACAAGTAATAGTAAAATAAAATAAAAAACGTGTTCGGTCGGGGGACCCCCGTCAGGAACGAAGTTCCTTACACGATACTCGCACGCACACACACACTCGTATATAATAAAAAAGAGACGGAGAGAGAGAAAGTCGCATGGAGAGGGCATAACGTATTTTCCTTACAGAACGATTTCTACCAGTCAACTCCTACCGCAAACCGCGTTAGGGAACTTCGTTAAAAAAATCCGCCAGTATAACTAGCGGATTTTTCTCTTCTCTATCATCATGTTTTCCCTTTCTGATTATATTGCCCACGTAAAGTTAGCAGCGTCTGACGCAGCATCATTGATTAATTAACTACAATTACAAAAAAACAACCGACTTCCAATAAAACACAAAAAAAGTGAAAAATAACTTTAAATTTCGGAAGTCGGTGTTTTTGGTTTTGTATTTTCGTTTTTTGCCACCGACTTCCGAAACTGAAAGTAATTTTTCACATTTTTGTGTTTTTTTGAAAGTCGGTTGTTTTTTTTTTTTCGTAAAAAAGTTTTTATTTTTCACTTTTTAGTTACCTACCCCTCATAAGTTCGTATACCACTACTTGTTATGCAAATAACAGTGATAGGAAATTATTAAAACATCATCAATATAAAGTGGAAAAAATACGCAGTATTAAGGATAACTCAAAAACTACTGGTCAAAACTCGATCAAATTTATATGGGACCACATGAGAATCTCCAGCTTTCAAATAGAATCATCCAAATCGGTTTACCGAGAAAACAGTTCTGAGCTAACAAACATTTTTTTTAAATACAGTCGAATTGAGAAACCTCCTTTTTTTGAAGTCTGTTAAAAGGGGTTGTGTATGAATGAAGAGACAGAAAAGGTAAAACGAGGGACACAATAAGTGACTAGTACATTACTGCAGCGGCCGACAACAGAGGCATTGATGGACGAATGTGAAAATGTGGCCAAGACGAAGCCTAGGCACACATACGTGAGTTCATCAATGCCTGGTTGCCGCCAAAGCTCATATAGTACTTTTCTAAAATAATACGCGGAAATTCAAACTAAGTAAATTAATTATAAATTCCAGAATCAATGACGAGCAACGATAACTTTTTTCGCGCCAGTATGTTCATTTGTTTCTTTTTCACTTTAAACAGCTTTATTTTCTAAGCCAGTTCGAGATTTATATAAAATCTTTGATAAGTTACATCCTTGGTTGCCATGGGTCGAAGTAAAAAGTAAGTTCCATTTTTTAATGACACGACAGATATGAGTTCTCATAGTAATTTATTCGGCCGCTTAACACGACAGATATGGATTTTCATACTAACATTGCCGGCCGCTGCTAGCATGTATTTGACCAGTACAGCATTTTCAATTTATCTCGAAGAAGGTTGTCAAAATAATGCTCGAATTTCCAAGCATGTTTGAGAAAACGTTATTTCTTATGAAAAGATATAAACGAAAATACTGATGAAAGTTCTTGTAACTTTATTTCTAAAAGATCTAAGTATTGAACATAATTCCACTTTTGTGTGGTAAAGCAGATTGCTTGGAATAACAAACAAATAGATTAGAAAGCGAGAATATAAGGAAGAGGAAAGTAAATACTTCGGGCCACATTCAGGAGATAATCCTAACAAATTGCTGAATTTAGTAGACATTTATAACATAGGGTAGGAACCGATGTTATACACAGAAAATAAGCTGACCGAGTATTGCTTCGGCAAAATTGAAATGTAAACTTCTAATGCCCATTCAAATCAAATCAAATCAATTTTATTTGTTTAACATAGGTAATGAATACAGTTATTAAATTAAACATAGGTCGCTATGTTATGCCAAGAGGCGTACAAATATATGGTTGCATGCGAAATATAAAAAAAAAAAAACATGCGAGAGGTAAACACAAATTATTTGGTAGGCATGTCAAAAGAAAATAGTACGATGATAAAAAAAAAACAAAAATTATAAAATGTCACAATATGAAGTAATTACTACAGTCAATGCTTAAATAAATAATCATATCATAAATTAACATTGCTCTCAATATTCTACTAGAAATTGAAATATATTGAATGCTTTAGCCACAGGGCGATTTTCAAGATGAGATAACAGGGCCGTTACTGAAATTAAAGAGAAGGAATCAAAAAAGGCATGATTTGAAGTCTCATTTGAATAGTCCTCCAGACCGTATTTCGTCCATGGCGGCCAATCTCAACGGAAACTAGCCTTCGCTTCGGCGCGAGAGATATTATAGTGCACAAGTGTGAGCGCAGACGCAGGTGCACTCTCTATTCCCTCACTTTTTAGTCCGATGGGACGGCAATCCGACTCGACCGGAGAGAGATCAGGCGCAGGACCAATGGCTTAACGTGCTTGCCGAAGCACGGGGGTAACACACCGCCAACTTCCAAACTCGCTGTTAAAAAGAAATGTGAAAAAACGTGCTGTTATTAAGAAATTTCTAATGAAAAACAAAATAACACTTTGCCCGATCTGGGAATCGAATCCAGGACCCCAAGCTCAGCAGTCGCGCTTGCAACCACGAGAACAACGGGGCGCTGCCGTGTCAGCTGTAAGCAGAACCTTGAAAATTAAAGAAATACCCCAACTACGAAGAAACTTTACAAAACAGACCCCACACAAGCTTACAAATCCCAAAAACATCCAGAAAACTCTAAACTAATTCTCATCTAAAAATGCTTTAGTTGTAACACTAACACTTCAGAGCCTGACATATGTAGCGGGGCCCCAGGCCCCGGCTGGGCCATTAGTGCAAGTGCACGGGGGCGGTGACGTCACTCCTCGAGGGGCCATCTCGCGGGGCGACCTCGCGCGCCAACTAGGCCACTGGAGCTCAGCATTGAACGGGCTATATTATGGATACGATGGATACGCTATTCCCACGTGTTGTTCGGCTAAGTTGAGCTGTTACATTAATTATGTATTGTTTGTGTAGGAATGATTTTTATGTGGGGCCAACTATACAAACTATATGATGTATCGGGAATCCGCTGGATGTCGGCAGTTCAGGAACGTCCGTTGTGGCGATGCTTGGGAATGATGTCCAAAGTCCATCCTCAAATATGGATATAATTTGCGTATTCAGCATTTAATTCAGCTTTAAGCAAAGTTTTTAAAACTTAAAATACGCATAACCTTCGAAATGCATCCTTATTCTTAACCCTTTCACTGCTCAAGGCCCTTGCGAATTAAATTAAATAAATTCCCGCATTCCTTAACCCGTCGAACGCAACGGACCGGAAGGCGTCGACGTTGAGACGTCGGGTGGCACAAATTACCCCGAGATACGTTTCGCGGGCCTATCCATCATCGGACGGCTATCCGCCACGTCATCTCTTATAACAATGCAGGGTTGCCCGCCTTAAGACGATATTATTTAAGCTTTAGTGTAATTTATACAGTGAAGCTTTAGTGGAGTAGATATAGATGTGTGGCTAAACTTGTGAGTTGTTGAGTAATGGTGCTGTTTCTTGCTGACTTTACCTTTTGGTTTGTTTTTTATTTAGTTTGGCAATCAATTTAACGTATACAACAATACTTGATATAATTACATTTCATTGTAAAAAGAAAAAAAATCGTGCATGAATGCCTGCGCTGATTTTTATCACAACAAATAAAATCAAATTTCCCTAACCGTAGGTAGAGAATGATCATTAGATCCTGGTTAAAAAACCGCACACTGGGTATTGATATCACAGCAGTAAGTACCACCATTATGGTACTACCGGGGCTTTTAAACCGCCATAACGCTGTAATGCTGTTAAAAGTGGGCATAATAGTACCGTGCGGTTTGTTCGGGCACAAAATGGAAGTGCCAATAAGAATAACTTAGCGGTGTGGTCGTTTTGACCATTGCGTGTACATTTTGTGGTTGAGACATTTGTATGTATGTTTTTTTTTTATTGTATGGTTATTTATGGTATTTCTTGTAAATTTGAATCATTAAGGTGAATCCTCAGCTGTAGCCCCGTTAGTCGCGAATCGCATTTTGGTCAACATACGACGTAAAACAGACGTGCAATTTGCAAAAACGCAAATATTTTTTTTATTTGGCGGGCTACAGCTGAGGATTCACCTTTAGTTAAAAAGGTGGAATTAGATTAATTTACAAATTAATTTGTTATCTACCTGCATTATTTGCAGACGTCAGTTAATGTAGGAATCATCTGTCATTAATTGTACTTAAAATACTGTATTGATGATTTTGATTATAATGATTGGAATGCTCATGATGGTCTTACTTCTGCTTTGAAGAATCGTTTCTCATCAGGCAACAGAATTTTATCAATAAGTTAGTCCGTGCAATGTCTACACACAGAGCATACCCATACGTACCCCATACTTAAACTGCCTTACATAACATCACAGGCAACCCTAAAAGTAACCCTCACTCTGCCGCAGGTAACACGGGCAATGTCGCGGTGACTTTCAGACATATTCAATAAATATATCACCGAGCGAGCGACGTATCAATCATGCAGGCCTTCAGGCGTTCTGAAAGGCACAATATTCACAATAACGAAAATTTCGAATTCACGTTTGTTCAGTACCTATAGTTGTTAGACTTAAGTTTGGTAAGTTACTATAAGTTACTTTCATAACTTTGATCATGATTGGGATTCCCAACAGATACAGTTTCCTTAGAACGAAACTATTGAGTTATCAGGGTTGAGGAACTACTAGAATTTAGGTTTTGATCAATCATGAACGGATTTTTTATTTTACATGAAATTTTCGGAATTAAAAAAAGGTTATAATTTACAGCAAAAGGACAAAGAAGTGCGTAGATCGCTACTACATATCGTAACCGTGCAGTGAAAATTACGTGATTGCAGTAAACGTTATTTTACAGGGGAAGATAAAAACTGTCTTAATAAAAATACCCCCGACATAAACAAAAAACTCAAAAAACGGCTGAACATTTATTTTCTTCTTTCTTTTTATTAGGGTTCCGTACCCAAAGGGTAAAACGGGACCCTATTACTAAGACTCCGCTGTCCGCCCGCCTGTCTGTCCGTCTGTCACCAGGCAGTATCTCATGAACCGTGACAGTTAGACAGTTGAAATTTTCACAGATGATGTATTTCTGTTGCCGCTATAACAACAAATACTAAAAAACAGAATAAAATAAATATTTAAGGGGGCTCCCATACAACAGATAATTTTTTTGCCGTTTTTATAGATAATGGTACGGAACCCTTCGTGCGCGACTCCGAATCGCAATTGGCCGGTTTTTTTATATAGGTATTCTCTCGATCAAGTCACCTTTCAACTAAACAAAAAAAAAAACCTTTCAGCCGTTTGGGAGCTGTGGGAGCAGAACTGTACACGTCTGTTCTAAATAGGCATTACCTACGAGGTTTTCTACCCAACTCATAAATAAAAAGAAAGAGCATTTCATTTTTCTTTACGAGGTTTGCACTGGCTACGACGGACTTATATGACACTGGCTCTTTATTCAACAGTCTGTTTTTTAAACGTAGTAATGAAGAAAAAACCTCTGCCTTTACTCAGTAACTTCTAAACCAAGATAATTACCGTCAGTGGGAAGTACATCAAAGGTTGAACGAATTCTTTCTTAAGCCATACGTAAAAGTTCCGTACAAGGCTCTCTGAAGGACCTCTATTCATCCTCCTCTCCTCATTAGGCCGCGATCGACTATTTCCTGGGCCTCACGTCCCCGGATATCTTGTTTCCGTGACCCAACCGACCGGAAATAGTTTTTTTTTCTTTCCCACGGAACTTAATCTTTTCGTGCGCATTCGAAATTCACACTTCGGGACTGTTGGCTCTCTTGGCTTTTTGTGGGCCGTTTGTGATTTTTTACGGGTTAGACGGCTATAGGAAGGCTTGTGCATGACTGATGAGGCTGGTCTAAATGTGTGGAGGCGTTTCGAAGCACGTTTTTGTCTCATTTGTTATGAACGTATGCAAGAGAGGCCTGGATGATAATGCTTAACTTTAGAAAATCCGTTAAAACTATGATCTCCGGGGCAACTAAACATATCGTGTTAGATGTGAATATTGGAACGACGATGTATTTCTCTCATAATGTTTATTTATCTTTTTATATTCGCACAAGTGTTGATACCTGAAGGGATATGAGAGAAAAAAGCACCTTTTACAGCAATAAACTATATTTAAACTAAGACAATGATTACAACGATCTTAGCGGCGCGATCGCGGAAACGAACTCATAACACTTACGATTGACTTAAGATAGGTGGCACTGCTCACGCTCTTCGTAATACTATAACACCTCCCCTCGAAGTCATGAGCATGTATCTTCGACATTCACATACATTCATCCATCATACCTAAATTACGCAGACATTCATGATGCTTTGTTCCAGTCAAGCCTTTGGTCAAAACATCAGCGGGCATTCAGTCAGTACACAAATATCTAAGATCAATTACACCTTGTTCGCACATATCTCGAATAAAGTGGTGCCTCACATCGATATGTTTCGTTCGTGGATGATAATTCCTACTTTGAGCAAGTTTAATCGCGCCCTGGTTGTCGTTAAATAGCATCACACACTCACACTTAATCGCAACGTTACTTAAAACATCACGCAAATACATTGCCTCTTTAGTAGCTTCGGAAATGGCTAGGTATTCAGCTTCAGTGCTTGATAAAGCAATGGTCCGTTAATCGCTAATCGGAGCACCTGCCAAAATAAATGCGAAACCGGAATAGGATCTACGATCTATCACATTCCCTCCCCAGTCTGCATCAACCACACCAAAAAGAGGCAAACCTGTTCTTTCGTACACTAATCCGTGATCTGATGTACCTTTCAAGTATCTCAGCACACGTTTAGCAGCCTTCTAATGTTCAATATCATAATTTGTATTGAATTGACTTAAATAGTTGACGGCATACGTGATGTCTGGTCTCGTTGATACGGCCAGATGCATCAAGGCACCTATCAAACTTTGATACGGATACTGTTCCATTATATAACATCTGATACACTCAGGTTTCTCTAATTTAACGTTTACATCTATAGGTGTGACAATAGATTTACACTCGCTCATACTAAACCGTTCTAACAGTTTGTCTATATATGATTTTTGACTTAAATACACTCTATTTTCGTCATCACGACTAAATTCAATACCTAAACAAGTTGATATCTTGCCCATATCTTTCATTTCAAAGGCATTCGATAGCTGTTTCTTTATATCTTTCATCCATGCATCATCATTTGTTGATATAATAATATCGTCAACATATATACCAATTAGCATCATACGCTCACCTTTCTGTGCAATAAATACACAAGGATCCTGCGGCAACCTTTCAAAACCAATATCACTCAACTTTCTCACTAACTCTTTATGCCACTGCAACCCTGATTGACGCAAACCATATAAAGATTTTCTTAACAAACACACACTATCCACACATTCATTAAGAGCCTTATTCCAGCATTTAGCTGTCTGAAGTATGTTCTTTTCTGTTATTATTTTCTTCTGTGAACCAATCTTTTCTTTTGTGAGTACTCTCTCTAGAACATCGCTTAACTGGTCTGGAATTTCCATAAATACCTCTTCATCGAGTGAACCATTAAGGTACGCTGTTACCACGTCCATTTGATGGATTTGTAATCCAAATTCAGCCGATAAAGCCGCTATGAGCCTTATTGATGACGATCTCACAACTGGGGATGAGGTCTCGTGAAAATCCTCCCCTGGCCGTTGTGAACATCCTTTTGTGACGAGGCGCACTTTCTTACCAGTACTTTTCGTACTAAACACAAACCTGCTTCCAATAACTTTTCGTTGTTTTGGTCGTGGTACTATTTCCCAGGTTTTATTCTTTATTTGTGACAAATACTCATCTTCTAGGGCAAATTTCCACAAATTAACGTCGCTTCTCTTCTCTACATCTTTCCACATCATTGGTTCTATCATTGCTATCCCTGCACTTATCTGTTCATTCGGTTTATCTGATTCATTTTCACTATCTGTAGTATCCTCTTGTACTGTATGATATTCTTTCCGCGGTCTACCCGCCATACCAGTACGAATTAAACGAGGTCTTCCTCTTCCTCTTTTAGAAGGTTCTATTAAATTTTCCCACGAAACAGTTGAATTCCTCTTTCTATGTAATTGACCTCTATCTCTATCTTCCTCTGGTTCATAAACTCTTTCAATCGATCTTCTTGGTCTACTACCATCTCTTCTGGTTGTCAATATCTTCCGGTTATGTTCCACTCTTTCATCATGCTCGTTAGACACCTTCAATTCAACTCTTATTTGTTCTTCATTAGTGTTTTCTTCTTCATCAAATATCTCTTTATATTCATGTCTAAACGCTGTCTCATTCATAAACTTCACGTCACGACTCACTATTATTTTCCTTGTCGTAGATCATGTATCCTATATGCCTTAGATTGAATATCATAACCCACAAATATTCCTAACTGCGAACGAGACTCAAATTTTCCTTTTGGTTTTCCCTTGTCTTTATAATAAGCTTTCGCACCAAACACGTGCATATATATTACAGTGGGTTTCTTCCCTTTCCACAGCATAAACGGTATTTCACCTTTTAATGCTGTAGTTGGGCACCGGTTTCTTATGTAATTGGCAGTATTTATTGCTTCTGCCCAAAAAGGAGGAGGACTGCCTGCTTGGCGCATCATACAACGTGCCATCTCAACTAATGTCCTGTTTTTTCTTTCAGCGATCCCATTCTGTTGGGGTGTATACGGCGCTGTCAATCTTCTTCTGATTCCAGCTTTATTTAATAAATCATCAAACTCATTGTTGACGTACTCACGTCCGTTATCAGACTGAAGGTACTTTATCGTCTTTCCTATTAAATTCTCTGCATTGGCTTTGTAGGTTTTAAATGCATTTAGGACATCACTTTTATTTGCTATGAAGTAGACTTCACACCATCTGGATTTGTCAGCGATGAATGTAACAAAATATTTTTTACCGCCATAAGACTGCTGTTTCATGGGGCCACAAACATCGCTATGCACTATTTCTAGTAATTCGCTTGTACGATCTTCCGTTTTCCTTGGAAAAGGCGTGCAACTCTGTTTCTCACTTATACAGATCTCACACTCAGACAACTTTTCGTCATCCTTGAATGTTAGCCCGTGTACTAAACTATTCTTCGCCATAGCTTTCAAGTCGCGTTCGTTGAGATGTCCGAGACATTGGTGCCACTTGTCTAGTGAATTATTTTCAGTTTCAACATTATTGGCACATTTCTGACTCATACGAACATGATATAGGTTACCAACACGGTCTGCCCGTATATGAATTTTATCATTATTATCAATCACAATCGCATCATTCTTTCTGAAGCGAACCTCGAACCCGCGATCAGTCATCTTAGCCACTGATAGTAAATTTGTTCGTAAATCGGATACGTAGAACACTTTTTCTATATCAATTTGGCGTTCTTCACTGCCCGTGTCTACTGAAATCCTTACCTTACCAGCGCCGGTAATTTGGGTTCTGTCGCTATTAGCTAAATTTAGTTCGGAGTCCAACCGCGTAAAATCCTCGATCATTTGCTTCTCGTTACACATATGACCCGTACATCCACTGTCAATGCACCAAATAGGATTTATTTTCTCACCCAACATAACCTCTTCGGTAGTACTCAATAACATTGTTGTCCTTTGCTCGTTGTCTTTACTGCATTCCAACTTTTGTGCGCTTTGCTTATACTTGTTGATGTTCTTAGTCTTGCACTCTCTTGCTAAATGCCCGCGACGACCACAACGATAACATTCAAAATTATTTTTATGGCCTTGACTATCATTATTCTTCTTCAGATTGGCATTTTTATTTTTATTGATACGTTTGACGAACATAGCCCCTTGGTCTACCGTCTTGGACTTACGAGCTTCGTAATCCTCGATAATCTTAACCTTTAACGTTTCCGTTGATGGCAAATCATCGCGCGATTCCATTGCCGTTCTAAACATGGCAAACGAATCCGGCAAACTGTACAACAATAATATGGCTAGCAGTTCGTCAATAACAATCAAACCGATTTCTTTGAGTTTTTTTCACTGCATCAAAAAAATCCGCGATGTGCTTCTTCAAATCATCATCTTCTTGCATGCGAGTAAGAACCAGCTTTTTCATTAGCGAGGCTTTTCTGGCAGGTCCGCTGGACTGGTACATACATTTCAGCGTATCCCATATAGCCTTGGAACTTTCCAAACCATCTAATGCAGCCAACTCACTTGGACTTACCGCCAACAATATGTCTGACTCGGCTTTTCTGTCCGTTTTATTCCAGTCGGCATATTTCGAATCACCTAAATGTGGCTTTGGTAACGCTCCTGATACATATTCCCATAGATCGTTTTTGATCAGAATTGCTCGCATGTGTATCTTCCATGTATCGTAATTATCACCAGTAATTCGATCAATCTTAATAGATGTAGCCATATCGAAGTTTCTTCAACTCCAAAAACAACAGCAATGCAATATAAAAAAGTCTTCGTAACAAATTAATTAGGTAGTAGTAAACAAACGGCGAACGTAACTTGCAATTCCACGTTACACTAATTACCTTCGTTAAACCTTAACTCGCGTAGACGCGTTTATAACTTTGTTTACGACGAACTGTTTTGGTTCAAATCACTGCCATTGTCCACTAATCAGTTTTGATTTCACTCACTGGCAGAGTCTGGGCCCATAACCTGAAGGGATATGAGAGAAAAAAGCACCTTTTACAGCAATAAACTATATTTAAACTAAGACAATGATTACAACGATCTTAGCGGCGCGATCGCGGAAACGAACTCATAACACTTACGATTGACTTAAGATAGGTGGCACTGCTCACGCTCTTCGTAATACTATAACAATACCACTGATAAAATATTTGTCAAAGGGAATTAATGAGTCAAGAGTATTCGCATTCTACTTATACTATTGATAATTTGTGCTCTATTGACACAAATTGACAGTGTCAATAGTGCTAAAACCGTGATAATACTGACACAGTTCTTAAGTTTCACACAATAAACAACGAACAAAAACGTGTCGTGCACGGAAGTGCCAATTAGCATGACAGTGTAAATTGTCACCTGAATATGTAAATATATGGTATTTTTTACCGCAAAAACCAATATTTGTCACTCTATAAAAGATACAATAATGTTTATTATTGTGAGTTGATTGATTTGTTTGATATTAATTGCGTGTTTTTAGTTACGAAATACGGATTTGTCTATAAGTCAGTCCTTATTCATGAGCTCATTGTGCATTGTAGTGAGTGCATAGCATAATCAGCCTATAATGTTCCCACTGCTGGGACACAGGCCTCCTCTATGTGAGAGGGGGTGGGCCATAATCCACCACGAGTGCACAGTGCGGGTTGACGGATGTCACATGCCATCAAGTTTTTTATTCTAGGACATTTTTCTAAAATTATAAACATGAGTGTCTTTCACGAAAGTTATGGTACATAAAAGCAGTCCAATAACACCGAGCACATTACAATTTAAGATGACATCATTCATCCAATAACTATTCCCCTTAAATCCACGTACAGTGTGAAAATGGCGTGCAAATAAGATTAAAGAACAGTGGAGTGTGCAAAGGGAGTTGGTTCCAACGCCATTATGCTGGAAATGCGAACTCCGGTCACGTTTCCCGGCCATTTCTTACCATATTTCCAACTAGGTGCACCAATAAAACTAGGGGCTCCGTCAGTGTAATGCTTGTGTGCCAAGTCATGAGCGAACGGTGGCATGCAGCTGTAAAAATTTGATGGATGCTGTTTTATGGTTCTTTAAAGCTGGTGGGTTTGTAATTTTGTTTACGTGTAAAAAGATTGTAAAAAATAAATAATTTTATTTTGAACTTAAAGCTTCTTCAGCGGAAACAACTTTCTATGTTACTGGCAGACTTCTTGGCATATTCAAAGAATACTTGTACCTAAATGCATGAAGTGAAAATTGAAAATAAAAAGAGAAAGGTTTTGAATAAAGATATTTGCAGAGGATGCTAGGATCTATTCATAAATTCATAGTCACCTTTTTTGACACCAACGAGTACCTACCTACAAAACAGAAATGGATGGCTAAATCTTTGTGTAAAACCGTAATATGATTAAAATGTCAAACCAGTGATCGACAAAACCGCTATTTCTTATATCCTTGGACACGGATATAAAAATGCGGTGTCTGTGTGAAGGCTAACAGTGTTGGCTTCACTGCAGCCTCTTAAACACGTTGCCTTCCAAGGCCGGGCGGTTGGATGCCCACAACTTACCACATAATCCACTTAATAATATGATTGGATTTAAAAGATCTGAGGGTTGCTAGAAAATATAATAGCAATGACAATACAGGGCTGAGAATCGAGTTTCTAAACAATGAGATGATACTTTGCATCGTTTATTGGAGTTTACGGTTTTACTGTTATGTTTGATATATGACATGAGTATGTGCCACGAAAGCTTTGTACTTACATCGTAGAAAGGCCAGCACCGTACATTGATTCAACACATTCAAATAAATACTTATTCATTTCGGAATGTTTACCGTGAAAGTAATGTTAAAAATACTTTCCAAAAATAGTCAGCCGCTAACTTTTTGTTTCGCACTTTCACAATGCTAGGCCTGATTAGTAGTGTTCGAGCGAAACAAGTTTTTCAGCCGAAACGGCCGCCAAATTTCGGGTTCCGTCCCAGTTTCAGTCGAAACCGGAACTTTTTCGCTATTTTCATAAAGTTGGCTTATGAATTCTGGACCACGCACAGTTTTGTACAAAAATATGAAAAGAATAGCCATGCTTACCCTGAATGCTTCGCTGCACTCAGCGTTAACGATACCCGTATTAAGGCTTCTTTAACAGGCGCGACACGCGACGCGACACAATGCCACCGCTCGTCGCGCGACTGGCGATTCCTTTGTGTCGCGTCGCGTGTCGTGCCTGTTTGTAGGAGCCTTTAAGCCAAAACTCTATTTTGTATCAAAACTAAGACCCAATCTTCATTCCAATTCAAACACTATTGATTAGTATATTCTTTTCAGAGAATTCCACCAAATAGCCGTGACTAGCAATTTTCGTGTTGTAATTTATACGCTTGGATAGAAGAAAGTGTAAGTAAATGTAAATCAATCCAAACACATTTACATACAACTACGTCATGTAACTAATTATTGGTGAATAATGCGTGTAAAAATACTTATCATGATTCATGGCTGTTCCCAACTTTCAGCTTTAATATACTTAGTCATTCATAGACGCAGAGGTACAAAAACTCCAAATGTTTTTGCTATAACGTTGAATAAGAAAATATTAAAGACTAGCTTTTGCCCGCGGCTTATCTCGCGTTAATTTAGACTGACTATCAATTCGGGTTATAATTCAATCATGATCGGAAGACACGTGGCGCCATCTATTATCATAAGAACGTTATTGTTGTTTTCCTCGGGAACAGTACTTTTTTTCGGGATGAAAGGTACCCTATGTCCGTTTCTGTACACCTGACAATGTATGTGCAACATTTCTGGATGATCGGTTCAGTGGTTTAGGCGTGAAAAGGTAACAAACAAACAAACTTACTTTCGCATTTATAATATTATAGTTAGGAAGTTAGGATAGTTAGGATTGTTTTCTGCAAGGTAGCATCAGGGTTGACTGCTCAGGGTGCGCCAGACGTACATTACAGCATAGCTCATATTGAGGCTATTTTGAAACAATATTGCATAAGCATAATCAGCCTAGTGTTCCCACTGCTGGGACACAGGCCTCCTCTCGGTGGGCGAGAATGGGCCGTAATCCACCACGCGTGCCAAGTGCGGGTTGGTAGATGTCATATGACTGTCTTCAAATTTTTAGTTCTAGGACATGTCGGTTTCCACACGATGTTTTCCTTTACCGTTTTGAGAGCAGTGGTGATGAAATAATTTACACAAAGTAAAGCGCCTGTTGGGATTCGAACCTGCGACCTACAACTTGTAAGTCGCGGCCGTTACCACTGGGCCACCAATGCGCTGCTTGAAAAAAATATTGGTATTAATAGTAACCACCACTCCAACTATTGCCCTTAATGCAATATATATTAAAGTGCAGACCGGTAAAATAATAGGTTGCTTTCATTCATCACGTAGATGCGTGAAAAGAATTAGGCTAAGTATTAATATTATTACGTGCAGTCGTAAATAGAATGGTAAGTCGTAACCGCCAGCATTTAATGCCCATTCGTTACCAACCGACGTCACAAGGTTATTTTCTTTAGAAGGAAGTGTTTTAGACACGCTAACAACACCACGATTCATTGGCTAATTTAATATCCTCCGATTTAGCCGACTTCCAAAAATTCCAATCGTGAAGGTTCTCAATTCCACGCGTTTGTTACTACGTTTGTATTGATGAAAGACTTTTCTGTCTTATTTTATTAGTTATTATTATGATTTTATATTTATTATTTTCGTATTGATTATCTTCAATACTTTGCAGATGATTAACAAAATTAGTTGAAAAGATAGCTAGATGTCATTAAGGAAACCCTCGTTGGCATTTGCCCCACGCTTTTCGCTAGCATTTCCTTTATCTGTTTTCTTTCATTCAGCTCTAAATGAATGTAGGTTTAGGGAAGATTATTCCTGTTTACTTTTCCTTCTTTATTTTCTACACTAGAAACACAAAACTTTGTTACCTCTGGCTACATATTCGTAAATATTTTGCCTAAAAGCGTGTTGCCTCACGGAAGCAGTGTAATTGCGTCTACACTGATAATAATTAGAGGGATCCTTGGCCCAATTGCCGCAGGCAAAACGCTGACGACGAACGCCATGTGACGTCACGACCCACTGGAGTAGGGGCCGGGGAGAGGAACGGAAATTTTGTTTTAATATAGAAGTATGCGTTGGGTGCGTTTTTTTGGCACGGTTGCTTTAAAGGTGAGGAACTCGTGGCTAATAAATAACAGCCACACGGGTCGATCGAAGGTTAAGCTACGCTTGCCGCGGTCGGTTCGTGGATGGGTGACCTTCCATAACATATCAAGAATCCTCCGTGCCTCAGAAAGCACGTTAAGCCGGTCATTTGTAGATCTTTGGCAGCCGTTACGGGTAGTCAGAAGCCCGAAAGTCTGACAACCAGTCTTATCAAGGGGTATCGTATTACACAAATGAGTTGTGGAGGTCAGATAGGCTGTCGCTCCATGTGACGCACTGGTATTCAGCTACATTCGGTTAGATTGGAAGCCGACCCCAACATAGTTAGGAAAAGGCTAGGCAGAGAGAGAGAGCTTGTTAAGGTGCTTCAATATTTGGATTCACACAATGTCTTAGTAAACTTTCTGGTTGCTGAAATTAAGTTCCTCCCACAAAAGATGAAGCCGTAAACAGCAAGATCGCGAACGATTTTCCATGTATTTTTCCACTATTAAGTGTGATAGCATTGCTTATAAAAAACAGGTGTAATCTAACTATTGGTAGATAAACAACAAGTGGATTTATTTCTGTACAACAATATCTCTCGTTTCCTTATTGCTTTGGCAAAGTATTTCTCTTAAAATAGTCACAAATAATGCGACCATACAACATTGCGTCACTACTTTCAGTCTCCCATCCTCAAATGATAAACTACTAAACACGTACAAAGAGAAACAAATTACCCTAACATAGCTAACAATTCACACTTCCTCATTCTAGTGGCAAAGCAATTAGCGGTCTACAAACAAATCGCCGACAAGTCAGCATTGCGACTGAGCTATATTTAATTACCTCTGGAAATATGCACAAATTAGGTCAGTCTGCCAGTCTCGCTAGCTGGCTGGCTGAAGATTGTTGCGTAGCTTTGTTATGAATTTGATATCGGTAGAAAGGCATGAGCTATTCTAAGAAAGTTTGTGCTTATACGATAGAAGAAAAAGAAGTGGGTAAAGAATTTGCATGTTCATGTTCAGGGCTGAACTTCCTTCAAATGTTTAGGTAAGTACTCTAGCGACTACAGCCCGATTCAAACTGTATGGTTGCTCGGAAAATGAGGCGCGTCGCTGCGCAGTAGCATATTCACCTGGCAGCGGGGGTGAGGGTTGAGGTACTGCGCAGCGAGTAGCGCACTTCAGAGCCGCCATAAAGTTTGACTCGGGCTGTACTCAAAGTTGTCTTACACATCACGATAGACGGATTGGTGATGGCAGAATGGTTGTCATTCGTAGACAGGAAGACGCTTCTGCTCATACTTGTGCGTGACGTTATTGCATTGTATTAGTAGTCTTCTTTGTTACTCCATAAGGAACTTCCAAATTTGTACGAGTATAGGTACTTAGGCACCGTTTTAAGAGTTCAAAGCTCAGGGAATTAAATAATCGCTAGACAGTGTACAGTATCTACTTAAACTGGCTAGTGTACCACACTGTAAAGTCTCTGTCAAAACGACTCCTAGCTGAATTGCATGTTGTAATGTTACAATGTACGTTTAGGTGTGGACCAGCCATTTTAAAAACTTTTTTACGACCATTATAAAGGACCTTGTTTTGGTCATTATTAAAATACCCAAATTGCCCATTGACTCTACCTTTAATTAAGAACACCAAACCCTAAAATTATCCACTTGTTTTTCCTCACGTTTTATACTCGTGTAATTATAATATTTTTAGTGTGAACTAATAATAGGCCACCATCATAATTACAGTTTCGCGAAAACGATTTCTTTTTTTAATAAAACCCTATCATGATAAAAAGTTACTGTAATAGTCTATTTTACGCAAAATGTCTGTAAAAATATTTAAGTTCCCCGACTAAATTCGCGAAAAATGTTAATTTAAATGCATGGCACTTCATCCGCCTGCTAAGAACTTCCCCCGAAGAGGCGTAAAGGAAATTCATGGTGGAATAAAAGATTCTGACGTTTTCACACTACATTTTTTTAAATAGTTGCGTATGAAAGTATGAAATACTGTTAGCTCAGATAAAGGGTTCTAATAAAAGAGTGGACTATGATATAGGCAATGGTTTACTGCCGTCTAATATTTACAAATATAGGTTTACTGCCCCGGACAGACAATACATTTTTTTAGGAGTATCGTCCGACCTGGCGGTGGTTTCCGTGGACGCGAGTGGTCATGGCGCTGAGTCGTGTTCAGACCGCGCGTGAGGTGAATCAAAAGCATTATCTGGATGGTATTTGTAATAACCGATGTATTATGTAAGTGCTGATATAAGTTTCATTTAATTGTTACCTTTTCAGGTCTCACGTTGCTCTAACTAGATTGCCTTCTCGTAAGGTTGTTTGTAAGTTTGGCCAATTTGTTACTTCCAGTAATCGTTATTTTTTTTAAACATTATCAAATTCGACATCGTGCTGTAGTAAAATAGGACCAGACCTATCTATTCTGTAATTCTCATCGTAAAAACTTAGGTTGGGTGCGCTTGGGTTGGTTTTAAACTCCTTTTTTATTTTATTTTATATGTTTGCACTTCCAGTGCGTGTCTCAAATATAATATTTTTCTTTCTTTCTTTGAAAGATATTAGTTATAGAGTAGAGTGGAGTGGAGTGTGTGTGGGTGTGTATGTGTGTGTGTGTGTGAGGGTGTGTGTCTGTTTAAAATACTATAGCATTCAGATCGCAAAAGAACATTTGGAGCAAAGTACCAATGCAAATTTACAAAGAGCGTGAATTTGGTAATAAAGCTATTCATAGGCCTAGAATATAGTAAAGTGCAATAACTAACGACCCTGGCGGAGTGCCAATGCCAGTTTAATTAGAATTCCACACTGAGACAATACATCGCGAGTACACTACAACACACGATAATTATTTATCTACTAAGTAACATTCTGTTAGGAACAGACAAAATTGAGTAGATAAGACAGGTGGTCCTTGTGGCCGATTTTGAGGTACCATTTACCCTTGTCTTCACTGCCAGACTATTTTATAAAAATCTCTCCACGAAAACTAAGGTGAAGTGAGCTTGAAGTGAGCTGTCATTCCACTTGATGCTAGGGATTGACACTATTGACAGCTCACTAAAAAATAAACTAGCCTTTAACTAACACTAGTAACACATACACACACACACACCACACCACACCACACCACACCGCACCACACCACACCACACCACACCACACCACACCACACCACACACACACACACACACACACACACACACACACACACACACACACACACACACACACACACACACACACACACACACACACACACACACACACACACACACTTCGCCATTGTTTCGGACGCTACCGAGGGCTCCTGCGCTTACACACATATTCACAGCGTGTTTGTACACTTTGTAATCAAAAGTAAAGCGCGCGTCGCCTCGTGAGGTAAAAATACTTATATCTCATTCTCAAATGGTTATTGCAATCATAAAACATTATGTAGCATCACGCCTGTATTCCCCGAAAGATTAGGCAGAGATGTATCTTAGTGCACCCATATTTCGCAAGCATAGTTTAAGTCCCATGTCATGGGGGTGACCCTGTTGCCATCAACCGGTACAGATACAGACTCCGGGCTGCTACTGGGAAATTCCAGATGGCTAAACCCTATAACACTTGGCCCGACCTTGGAATCGAACCCAGGACCTCATGCTCAGCAGTAGCGCATGTGACCACTGGACCAAGGTGCCAGTTAATTATACAAAATACAAAAAATATTTATTTATGCTTCAGATTTACAAAAAGGGTCATTTGTGTTTGGAGCCTCCTTTTAAGCAAATAATGCCTGTGTTAGGAGGTTCCGCTCTTCCATAATAAAGCATAGTTAACTAAAGAACATTTAACAGTGCTTCTTCTGCTTTAAAAGTAATTTAAGGTAAGTAATTTAATAATAAGTAAAAGCTTTTAAAAAGAATAGTGTGTGTATGTGTATTATGTGCAGTATGATGAATGTGGATGTGTGTGTGTGTGTGTGTGTGTGTGTGTGTGTGTGTGTGTGTGTGTGTGTGTGTGTGTGTGTGTGTGTAGGTGTGTGTATGTATGTTTGCGTGTGTATGTCTGTGTTTTATTGGTGCTATATTATATATTCCATGAGTGCCTCAGTTTCGTCGTATGTAAGTGATTTTATCCATTTTGTTACAGTTTTCCTACATTCGAAAATCGTTTTTGTGTATATACTTATTTTTTTGTTTATTTTGTTGTATAGGTTAGCTGATTGCTTTTTGAGTTAATTAGTAGCTAGGTTATTAGGAAGTAAAGTATTTACATAGTATTGGGTGTTTTAAGGCTAGTCTTATAATTAAAGTCCCTTTCGCTCGACCTCTGGCCCTCGTCCGTTTTGCCGAGCATGTTTTGAGAGTAGTGACGTCGGTTGGTAACGAATGGGCATTAAATGCTGGCGGTTACGACTTACCATTCTATTTACGACTGCACGTAACAATATTAATACTTAGCCTAATTCTTTTCACGCATCTATGTGATGAATGAAAGGAACCTATTATTTTAACGGTCTGCACTTTAATATTGCATTAAGGGCAATAGTTGGAGTGGTGGTTACTATTAATACCAATTATTTTTTCAAGCAGCGCAGTGGTGGCCCAGTGGAAACGGCCGCGACTTACGAACTGTAGGTCGTAGGCTCGAACCCTGACAGGCGCTTTACTTTGTGTAAATTATTTCATCATCACTGCTCTCAAAATGGTGAAGGAAAACATCGTGAGAAAACCGGCATGACTTAGAACAAAAAATTCGAAGACATTGTGTTATCTACCAACCCGCAATAGATCCGCGTGGTGGATTACGGCGCACTCCCTCTAACAGAGAGGAGGCCTGTGTCCCAGCAGTGGGAACGTTATAGGCTGATTATGCTGTTCTGCTGTAAGAAGCTGTGATATGTTGCAACAAGTTGATTAAAGTGATTCATGTGTAACCGCGAAATAATAGAAAATTACTTAAACTTAAATTGGTCTTGTCTAAAGATGCATAGATATATCTAACCAATATTTGTTTTCAAATAAGTTTTTAATTTGGAAATTACATTAATAATGCGTTTAAAAGTTTTTGATTATTATTACATAGAACTTTCATGTTCACAGCTGCGCCCTAGAATTTTAATTGCTTTATAAACAATAAATTGAGTTGCACGCTAATGCAAACCTTCATACACAATATTTTTATAATTATTATATTGTATACTATGTATTTATATTATTTATTTTTTTGTTTCAGGTAACACTCTCACAATATGGAGGAGGCTTCAGGAACTCTAACTTTGGTGTTACCAAAGCCATTTCTGTAATAGAGCTAGCAAAAGAAAGTACACCTTTTGAAGAGTCCAAATTTCAAATTCATAATCACCCAAAATCCAATTTGATTTTTCTGCAAAGGAAATCTAGTTTTAGTCTCAAAAGAACTGCTAGATATTCCTTGGTTCCTATCACATGATTCCTTATAACGGCAAAAACGAACCGAGGGGACGTAGCAATATCAAACACCTCTATACATACCTTCGGGTATAACAGGCGTGAAGTTAATTCATGTACGTAATTAAATCCGTCTGGGGTCTCATTATAGCACTAATTAACATATTAAATCGTTGTACCGTCACTAGTGGTATTATTTACCCTCTTGTTTGGGTCTTGGGTTACGGACATACGGATCTATTGGTAACAACATTGTGGAATTTTTAGTTCAATATATTATGTCGTTAAAACTTTTAAAATGATAAAGTTCGTTAGAGTTGGTTAGGGCCATCCATAAATTACGTCACACGTTAAGAGAGTGGGAGGGAGTCACCAAAGTATGACATCTTGTGACAAGGAGGCGTCATAACTTTCGTGCCATCACCTGTATACCTAAGTCTAAAGGATAAACACTCTAAACTTCAACTTTTACGAAAAACTTTAAAATATTTACGACTCCGTCAATATTACAATATTTATTTTAAACGAGCTTCTGCCCGCGACTTCGTCCTCGTGAAATTTCGGCCCCCGACCCACCGCGTCGCGTCACATCGCCCGCCCGCAATATTACTTCGTTTTCGCTTAGCGGTCTTTCACTTTTTTCTTTTTGCTCGGCTCCTAAGGGCCGTAGTGTGATGTTAAATAGCCTATAACCTTCCTCAAGAATTGAACTATCAAAATACAAGATTTTTTTTTTCAAATCCGACTGAAGTTCGAGACATTAGCGTTCAAACAAACAAACAAACTCTTCAGCTTTATTATTTAAAGGTATGAGGAACAGGGTGTATAGTTCACTTATCCTCCATAGAAAAGGTAGGATCCTCCTATCAGACAGGTGTCATGTCTGGTGGTGGTGGGCAACTGCCCGGCGATTGATGTCGGGGCGTGGTAAATATTATGCTAGTTGCGCGGTAAACTCTGCTTGCGCGATACAGGAATTTGCGTCACGTCAGTATGATGCGTAGTTCGCATGTGGCGTTGTAGATGCCGCCATAGTTATATTAGTATAGATTGCAAAATATGTGATGTCACATCGGAAGGTTTCCAAAAACCATGAAATTCGTGTGACGTTATTTGTCGATGGCCCCTTACAGTAAACAGTATCAAAGTTTCCAATGTTAAAGTAAGAGGATGATTGTTATATCATACTGGATCCAAGCAACCTCCGGTTGCATCTAATCAAATATGGGCACGGGCGAAGTTCGTCCAAGAGGTCGGACTGTGCTCAATCTTACCTACGTGAACGGTGAACTCATACCTCAATCTATACTAATATTATAAAGAGCTAAAATTTGTGAGTTTGTATGTAGTCTTCGGAACTCCTGCATGATCCGATTCCGAAAATTCTTTCACTAATGGGAAGCTACAGTATTTTGTATCTATATATTTTATGTTAAAACAAGAAATTTCACGCGGACGACGTCGTGACCGTCGCAGGCATAAGGTAGTGTTCGTTTAAAATGTGTGTAACATTAGGCCCGTTGTACACAGCGCGGTTTCTTTACAGAATTCAGAGTTTTCAGAATAATCGTATAAGCTTGTATATACACGGCAAACCACCGGTTGTATAGTATACGGGGACAGCGCCATGCCGTAGTGCCGCCGCGCCGTATCTGTCAACAAACTTCCATAGTCAATATTGACGACCGTGCCTACAGACGGCGAATCAACCGTAGTTTTTTACGGCAATAAAACGTGTGTGTACAAAGGGTCTTAAGGCTCCCACAAACAGGCGCGACGCGACTTTTGTAGAAAAAAAACCTATGAAAACTTCATGGAGGTTGTTCTACAAGAGTCGCGTCGAATCTGTACGTGGGAGCCTTTATGCGTCCACGCTCTAAGTCTAGCATATGGCGTGATTTAAACGTAATATGGCATAAGGTTCAAAACTCCAAACACCATAGCCATTACCACATACTTTCGTATGAACCCCAGCTGTCCATGTTCCATCAAAGATACAAAAGCCTTTAAAGAATCTACCGTTATTGCAACTTTAGACCATAAAAGTAGCCCGCGACGGGATTTTAAGTTAAATTATGGTTTGACACACTTTTCGGCCGTCCTATTTTTCTTAGCTCTCTTTCGCAACTTCCCTGATGAATTGCCGATCAGTCAATCGAAGTTGTGCGTATACCTGTTCGGAATAGCAATGGGTTTGCCGGCCTCTTAAGACTATAGGAGTATCAGAAGCTGTAATAAAACCATCATGATTGTATAACTCTTAACATAAGAGTTTTAAACCTCACATTTCTAGGATGAACAAATTTGGGCCAAGACGAATTGAAACAATTTCTGAAAGTCATTTCAATTCTTATTACAGAAAATATGTTGTATTAAGCGGATCGGAGGACTAATGATTCAGGACCTTTAACCATTACTCCTTGCGATCTAAAATAATCGCCTTGAGACAAATACACTTTATAAAATCTTACTCTCTCTACAACATCATGGACCATAAAGGCTTCTACAAACAGGCGCGACACGCGACGCGACACAAAGGCACCGCCTGTCGCGCGACGAGCGGTGCCTTTGGACCGCGTGCGATTCGCATCGCGTGTAGCTACAGTCTGCACGAGCCTAAGTCACAAGATATTATCACAACTGTACAGACTTAAAATATGTATAATTATTAATAATTTACGCCCCACAGCTGTAAAAATACTATTATTATAACAACAGCTATTATTGTCCTTGTTGATATTTAAGTACATTTGTCGAAATATAGGTATTTCGACAAATGTACTTAAATATCAACAAGTTTATGAGTTAGTTATTTATTGAAGTAACTGAGTGCTATGATGTTGATAAATAATTAATTGCAATTTATATTATAAACTAATTAGTGAATAGTTTACAGGGTCTTGGCATTTACTGCTGGTTGTTGACCTTTTCGTACATTGATAGTTCGATGCAATGAAAATAATTTGAAACGCGACTTGTGGGGCAATTCCCGCATTCGAATCTCAGTCTCAGTCTGTTAAAAACAATCAATATAACTACATTTTGGTCATTTTTTGATACTGACAGTCTCTGAGATGAGATTGCAAATATAATTTGAACATATTTTAAGTACGAGAACTGGCCTTCTGCTTTCAAATTATTCTTAATTTCTTGCTCTACGAAAATAGCTCACGCTTTTCCAACCATCTCAACCCTTTCCCTATGATCATGAGGAATACTAATGTAACGTAACAATTGCTTCTGGACCAGTTAAACCAGAACACAGCACAGTCTAAATGGAACCTCTCGGCGGGTTGGCCTCGGCATGAATGTATATAAGACGAAAGTCATGTAGGTACAATTCACGCGACTTACCGAGTCCAATCCACATCGATGGGTCGCTTCTCTAAGTTGTGAAGCAGTATGTCTACCTAGGGCAAGTCATCAACTTTGAGAAAGAAGCCGACAGAAGGATCCACTTGGATTGGACAGTGTTTGGAAACATTCGTCAAGTCTTCTCGTCGCCTATCCCGCAATGTTTGAAGACTAAGGTCATCAACCAGTGCGTCCTGCCCGTTATGACATATGGTGCCGAAACGTGAATACGGACAGTCGAGCTGGTCCATAAATCCAAGGTCGCTCAGCGCGCTATGGAGAGGGCTATGCTCGGAGTTTCTTTGAAGGATAAAATCAGGAATGAATTTATCAGGAAAAGAACCGGAGTAACCGACATAGCCTGCAGAGTAAGCAAACTGAAGTGTCAGTGGGCTGGCCATGTTTGTCGAAGGACCGATGGCCGGTGAAGCAGACAAGTCCTAGAGTGGACACCGCGTATCGGGAAGCGTAGTGTGGGACGCCCCCCAGCTAGATGGTCCGACGACCTTAAGAAGGTGGCTGGGAAGGACTGCATGCGGAAGAGGGAGGAAAGAGTGTTGTGGCGCAGCCTGGGAGAAGCCTTTGTCCAGCAGTGGATTGCGATAGGCTGAGTTGATTGTAACAATAACATTGCCTAAGCCATAAATAAATTTCACCAGCTTCATTTTAACCAATTCCATGAATACAAGTCAGTTGTTTTTATTCAATTTCTGTAAAGTTTTCATATCGACGCAAACAGTTTATTTTTACAGTTAAAAACTCTGGTACAATCAAATCGAGAGATTGTATGAAAAGTTAACACTGATCAGGGTTTATGGTGCAAACAAGGATGGAAGCAATTTCTTAGATTGCTTGCAAGCACTATCGGGATTAATGGGTACACGACTTAGAGCTTGAATTACAGAGCTTTGCTTCCGATTGAAGTTTTGTGGATAATCAATTGCATCTTTTATCACCATCAACTTCCACTACTGCCTTAAACAGCAGAATAATTGCGCAACACGCTGACAATTACAATGCCTTTCATTTTAACCATTCAACAACATTAATTCATTTACATTATCGAGCAGACGAATTTTTCAAACATATGAAGCAATGGATTAGCAATTTCCATCAAAATTCTTCGGGTTGTGATTGTAAGTGTTACGCGTTTGGGGAACTGGACACGGTCCAAAGATCACCACAACAATGAACCTTAACCACGAAATAATGTATGCCTTAATAGCTCCTAAAGTATTTTTTATTAATTATTTCGTACCCCTTGCCCTACCGTCTATAAAAGACCCCCTTTTCATTTTATCCTAATAAAGTTTGTAAACATCTTTTTCTTAGTCAGTGACTTCATTAATGATTCATTATTTTCCTCCTGGTACAGTCACGAGCACTAATATGTATACACAGCAACTTCTAAATGTGATTTTCTCCTACTGTATTGATTGTAATTTTATGCTGTTACGAACATAGTATTTTGGAACCTATACTATTATAAAATAGGTCTTACCTCAAAGTTGCAATCAATGTTCCAGGAGAAAATCGCTTTTAGATTTTGCTAAGTGTATACATATTAGTGCTCGTGACTGTACGAACACAATTCTTTGTAATAGTCTAATAGGCTAACCTTATAACGGCAGTTTGATTTAGAAATATCTATCCAAAATTAATCATTCTATACACTTTAGGAAGATCATGCTAAGCTTAGGGAAACTGGTTTAATTTCGTGTTTACCTTTTCCAGTATCAAGACAAACATTAATCCATAAAATATGGTTTAGTAAAGGAAATTCAAAATAATTTATAATATCCACGATTTTGTATTTGTTTGTTTATATTTTTCGACAAATTCGTAGAAAAGTAATAAAGCTACTGGTTTGCATAATTCACAATTTGCACGAAACTCGTAAAAACCCCATCCGAAAAGTTTCGCCTATCAAGTCGTGGCGGTTTCATGAACCAGTTTATTTAAACCGCGCGGTGACGGGCTCGGTTCATTATAATTTCAGGGGGGGAGGGGCTCACTGTCCAGGGAAGAAGTGGGTCGCAACGGGACAAAGTTAAAACTTATCGATTTTTCTAGAAGAATGATGACGGGATGCTTTATCTACATAGTTGCTAATAATGAACGTCTGTGGAAGAATGTGACTGTTACTATCATTCTATCTCTTGTTTGGGTAGCAACCATTTACGTTTTACTAAATTTCAGTAGATACTTACCAAAACTTTTACCAAACGTTACTGTCCTATTGTTAATATAAATTCCTCTAAAATAATCCAAAACTACACTTCACAACCCACAAGAGGTTCTCTCGTAACAAACGACCGTCAATTTGCGCACTATCCTCCTAAGTGCCCTATACACCATACTTAGGGTCACTCAAGGTCCCGTAAGTCCTAAACACAGATTATACGTCCATTAACCATTTGTAACTATGTCGTTTTATGGATATTGTGAAAGTTACCGCCGTGTGAACTTGACATGTGTTTGTATTGATCGCTTAGTTAACCTAGGTGCTCTCTATAGCTATATGTTGATAGCAGAGTTTTTGAAAGTAGCAAAAAAAAATTGTTTGTCAAATCATTCGCTGTTTGATCCAGGTTTGAAAATTGGAATTGTTTCCAAATAGAGCAATGTTTCATCGAGGCCATATCGGAGGCTTGCCAATAATTTACCTTAAGCGGCTATGCCACCAAAAAGTCCCACTTCAAGGATCCGCAACAATTAAATAAATTCAAATGTTAAATAGAATTTTGCGGTTGAACAAGTCCCCCAGGAAAAACAACAAGTCCCCCGGAGCTAATTAGTTACCTACCGTAAGGAAATAAATTCGTAGAAACTAATATTCTTACCTCGTGTCACGTTGCGAACTTGACATATTGCCTTTATTGATCGCCAACTCATAATTCCTCGTTCATTGAGGCGCCGACCAGCTTCCCAGAGGGTCATGGCCATCCGGCTGGTCCGGGGATAGCGCACGTTCTCCTGCGAGGCGGCGAGCCTCCTTGCCGGATTGCCGCCATGGGATCGGGAGCAAAAGTCCTTGCTCACATTTGGGAGTGGCGCGAGGAGGCAAAGCGCCGGGGCGTAACTCCGCTGCCGCGAGAAATCGAGGCACAACGGACAGAGCTCCGGCGGGATCTCATGGCAGCATGGAGAGTGCGACTGTCGCAACCTAGTGCTGGGAACGCTAAATTGTGGCGGTAAGTCCCCTCTTTGAGGAGTGGTTTGAGAAGCGCCACGGCGTCCTTACCTTCCGCCTGACGCAGGTCCTCACCGGACATGGCTGTTTCGGGAGGTTCCTGTTTCGGATAAGGCGGGAGGAAACGCCCGGCTGTTAACATTGTGTGGATCGACTGAAGGATACGGTGGAGCATACGGTGGATGACTGCCCGGCTTGGGCGGAGCACCTCCGTGTCCTCGTGGCGGCGATCGGCAGCGGCGATCTCTCGCGTCCGGCCTTGGTCTAGGCCATGGTACGGAGCGAGAAGGAATGGGAAGCCGTCACCTCCTTCTGCGAAGCAGTAATGCTCGTGAAGGAGGTGGCGGAGCGCGTGAGGGAGAGCCAATCGTTGCACCCTTACGCCCCTAGCCGCCGCAGGAGGAGACACCCTGGGCGTCGGGAGTCGATAGCCGATTCCTGGCCACCGTAGGCGCGGGCTTGCGGACGGCGAGTAATGGGTAGCACGCCTTCCGGTAAGGACCAGGCCCGGGTCGATAGCGCGTTGTGTTCCACGCGCGCCTCAAAGAGAAGTCAGCATAATTGGCGGGGTCCGATAGGGCCGATGCCTGCCGGGGCCGCGAATTGTTCGAAAGAGTTACCGTGGCCCTGGCGCACATGCAACTGAAGGAACACGGGTGGGGTTTAGTCAGTAAGAGTCCGACACGCCCTCCCATTCCGCCCAGAGCGGGAGAGGTCATTTGATGATTTACCACCCAAAAAAAAAGTCGTAAGTCCTAAGGGTATTACGGTAAGGCAGACAAGTTACTTTTAGCATCAGCTATCGGCGATTTTGCGACTTCATCAATGCTGCATATGTTACGACGACTTACTGCGTTCGGTCGCGTTAGCAAAATCGCGGGGTTCAGCAATTGCTTCGATGCTGCTATGCTACTGCTATTTGAATCGTAACTTTAATATTACTCGTTCGCTTTTCGGTCAGCCGCTGTATCGATTTCTTGAACAGCGACTGTAAATCGCTGTTCAGGAAATCGCCGACGCTTAAAGCAGCCTGTCTGCAACGGCCCTAACTTAATAACTTGCTACAGAAAGGTCCTAAGCCGTCAAGCCGACGAGTCGACGACAAGTCGATTAGCTAACCGACCGTAGCAAAAATTCGTAGAAACATTCCCTACCATGTGTGAACTTGACACATGTCTATTGATCGCCAAGTCGTAAGCTATGACACGCTAGGGAAAAGTCCTGCTGAGTTACCGCTGTCCAGGCAGGTGACGTGTCAATTAGGTATCGTTACTGTAATGGCTTCACGGAAATAGTGAAAGTGAGGGCTGAAAGGTGAAGTGAGTTTATTAATTGCCAATGTTTCGGAGGAAGCGTTTCTAGACCAAGCGTAATGGTTGATGGTGTGTCAATCAAGGATAGAATAATTATAGTTTCATCATCATCACTTCAGCCGAAAGGCGTCTACTGCTGGACATGATGGCTCCCCCAAGGGTCGCCACATTGACCGGTCCTGTGCTTCTCGCATCCAGCGGATTCCGATTCAGAAATTGTAATTTATTGTATAATTAATACGATTTTGTTTATTAGTTGTTTGAATTATTGGATTCAAGCCCCAGTTATAGCTTAGTGTCTTTGGATTTTTATGTTCCAACAATATTTTTATGACGATAGAACGTTTGATTCGATGTTGGAAATTGGAATTTTGTCCAATGGATCATAAAATACACACTTCTTATCACTTGGTTATGTCTACTATGGCATAATGGAACTATTTTATTGGCGAACTGTGGTTGTCAAAATCAAGGGATTATCAACTGTTGTGATGTGACAGAAATGCTAGATGATCTGCTTAGAGTACTACGATGTTAGAAAAAGTTTTTCTACCATCTAGGGCGCGTCACTTCAAGTTACTAGTAACGACATAATATACAATAATAGTTTCATGGAAGCAGTGAAAGTTCCTCGTGTGCACTTGACACGTATTTATTGATCGCCAAGCCATCCAATTTCAGTATGCTGGATGAATATAATGATAGGCCAGTCATAAAAAGTTGTCAAGTTTTCATGCATTTACTGCTTCCTGGACAAAATTCTAAATAATGGCCGTGGATTAAAAATTCTAGAAAATTAAATAATCTTCATGGCAATAGAACGAACTCGACTATGAAAAATGGCAACATGACAAATTGTTGATCCGGTGACTTCGGGATCATTAAGAACAGTCTCTTTGTTGACTCTTACGAGTAGAAGTAGCTGTGGTATAATGTGCTAGTAACAGGGTTTTAAAATCCGAGATTTTCAAGGATGTAACGGAAGTCTTTAGAAACTACTTCCTATAACATAGACGAAAATAATATATCATAAAACTGATTAATTACCCATGTCAATGCCTTTAGTTCTAAGTAAGTACAGTCGGTAACACTTGCACTACGAAAATCGCTCTTATTGCTACGACATAAAGACCAGCAATGTCAAACTACCACTGATGTGCTCTCGACTGTAAGTACAAGAAATGCCTTTTACAGTTTCCCCCTTTTAAAATATTGCGACCCATAAATGTTTGCCTAGTTCATATTTGCAAGTGTTTTAACATAACACGCTATTCAAAATGTGCTGCAGAAATTGTTACATTTTCGCTGTAAAAATGCGCCATATTGAAGGTTACGTAAACAGCGTCACCAAATTTTGCGGAGTGCACTCTCATATTGAATTCAATATTGTAGAACACCTGCAGCCGATGGCTTCGGAGACCGAATATCATAGAAATCGAACACGGTTCCTGAGGTCCGGGTTTTTAAAAAAGTTTGAATTTACGTTTCAACAAAATGTCTGTCTACCTACTCTTTGAAGGCTGTTCAATTATTCTGTAATAATTTATTACATAAGAAAGGGGTTACATATTCTGTGAAGCCCCTGATACTTCCTAGGTAGTTAACCTGTATTAATTGTAATAAAAGCCATTAGAGTCAGCATTTAGGCAATAGCAATTGCACTAGTTATTTGCTGGTTGCTGCTGGTTATTTTGATCATTTTTGGGGGTCAACCGCCCCACATCACATTAGATTTGACGTCAGATTTACTGACCTTTTTCAGAATCCACAGGTCAAATACAGCAGATTTGCGCGTCATAGAATTTGATCTGGCTTTGAGAAACTCGAAGTTTATCTAACCTATGTATAAAGGTCTTAAATTCTGATATAAATTAATTACAATATCCATTCTGCATAATGAGACGCCAATGGCAGAATTTACTTACTGCCTCGTTAAAATATTAACTAACCTTCCTTTGACATCGATACCCTTAAGTTTCGGTAAGACCTTTTCGTGTGAGTCCACCCTTCAATAACTCTTGAAAAAAACATGTTCAACAGAATCTATTAAGATTTTCCAACGCTGATTACTTGGACCGGGTTCAAGGATACGAAGGTGACTGCGGTCGTAGACTGCGAAGTTCACACTGAGTTCAATCTTGCGCTGATTTATCAACATTTTGTGAGAAAGTGATTTATGTGAAGCGTGATATTGATCGCAGTTTTAACGCTGAAGATTAATATTTGTGATAAATTGGAGTGTAAAGTTTTTATTGTGTACTAAGCAAGACGTAAAGTGAAATCCATTTCGGAGAGATCGAGATAAGGCTGGAACGAAAAGAAAATCATCAACCTATACCTAGAAACAGAAAAAGAAGTGTTAATTAAACCTTATTTTCTACTTTCTAGAATTTCTACACCGGGGAGCGGTACAACTTTTTCACAGCACGGGCGATACACATAAATCAAATGTGTTATGTTGTGACAGCTTATTTTCCAGTAGTTATTTGCGGGAATTTCATATTGTAGCAATGCGGATTATACACCCTTAAAAAAGTATACCGCATTACATAATTCACTGCAAGAATTAATTAATTTGTCAACTGCCAGCTGCGAAACTTTTTACTTTAGTAACATGAAAATGTTTGCAACAACTGGACTGGCTGGGAAGCTCGTCACTGCACAATGTGAAAAGCTCGTCACCGCGCCATATGAAAAAAAAACAAATTACAACTTTTGTTCGTGACGCGTTATCGGGACAATCGGTCAAAAGGTTAATGGAAACATGCCCAATTATCACGGACCTTACTCCCTTGACATAAAGTGAAAATTACCATAGCAAAGGACCTGATTAACAGCAAGTTCAACCAGAGACAAGTGTTTGTAACGGCTCTTTTGTTTTTTAATAATAATCAAATTCGCAATTTTCTAAGGTATTTTTTTAATAATTTTCATAAAGGCCTCGTTTTCATGGAAATTATACTGGATTTGCACGTAATTGCCTCTGGATTCGCGTTAAATTGTTTGCGTGGGCTTCTTATGTTTCCGTTGTTCCGAATGATAAATTTAAGAAATAAGACATTAAATTTTCTATATATTTCTTTTGGCGAAAGATGTAGGGTCTTTTCCTGCAAATGGTAATTTATGTTTTAATTTGTTTTGCAACAGAAATATGCTTAAGTATGAAATTTTTCCTTCAACAATTGTTATAAATATTTGCAATAAACCAGTCGGTAATTTATTTATTCAATTACTAGCGATCCGCCCATGCTTCGCACGGTTTTTACGGCTTGACAAAACATCAAAATTTCTGTGTTATATCTAAGTTGAATATAAATTAATTATGTATCATTATCCTAATATACAAAAATCTCGTATCACGGTGTTTGTGGCACACTCCTCCGAAACGGCTCGAGCGATTTTTATGATTTTTCTTATGGATATATGGTAGGTATGAGAATAGATCGTAAAGTATATTTCATACCGCTCCCTCGGGATCGAGACTTCGGGTGAAATCGCGGGGCGCAGCTAATTTTATTATACACATAAACCTCCCAGAATAAATGTTCTAAATTATGGTAAAAACCGCATCAAAATCTATTGTGTAGTTTAGAAGATTTCACATTTACAGATTACAGACACGAAACACGACTTTGTTTTATACTAGGTATAAAACAAAGATGGCGACTGGCACATGAAAAGATTGGCCATTGCTCAACAGTGGGTGAAGTGGGGCTGTGAATGATGATGGTGATGTATATTTTGCAGTCAAAACTCATAACCAGTCAAAAGTACTTTTTACTGTAAGCTCTCGACAATTGTACTTTTGACTGAAATTATAGTCAAAACTGGTTTTGCTCAATGGAACTGGTTAAAAGTAGTTTTATTTTTCTTTAAAATAAACATTGCCCCACTCTAGGAATTTCTCCTGTATTGTGGTTGCGTTTACAAATATTTAAACTCACATACACAAACAGCCAGACCTGGAACAACTACTTGTAGGTTATACAAATATTTGTTCCGTGCGGGAATCGAACCCGCGACACGCAGCGCAGCAGTCAATCGCTTAACCACTGCGCCAACCGTGCCGACAAAATTCAGTAAAAAGTCCATCAGTTATGAATGTCCATCAGAAATCTAGTTACAGCGTCTAGAACTCTTGAGAATATGTATGTGTCAAGGTACTAAAGATTTTTCTAGTAAGTAGGTAATAGTAGTAATCAAACTAGGATTTCATATCTGTAAAACTACTGTCATTTTTGTAATCATTTCTAACTGCAGCTATTTTGCTCACAACAAAGAACTCCGGCTAACCGCTTCCCATATCCTCAAATACCACACTATAATCTCCAAAGATACCTTTTTACCGAATCCCCCTTCCCCTGACACTGGTCCACTAAAGTGGAATATTAAATTCCCCCGGCCGTAGTCGATTGTTACCGAAATAGTTACCCCAGCCCACTCGCTTCCCTAAGCAAAAGTTATTGGATGTCAAAGGACTATCGATATTTTAACAAAGATATAACTATGGGTCAAAGGGTACACTCATTGTGATATTAAATATCAGGAAATGGGGGTCAGATGAAATAGTTTTACGGAAGAATTGATTTTTATAATGTTACCTACCGTACGGTGTACGGAAACAAATTTGGGTTACTGAAACCATAGAATAATAATTACACTTTTAGCAAGCTTAGTTCGTTGAAATTAATGTTGATGTTCAAAAAACAATTTTAAACCAACAACAACAACATTAAAAAAAAAAAGTTATTACCTAACTTTGTGTTCAAAAAATACTTTTTTTATTCTGTAAAATTTTTACATTACTTTGTAAGAAGCTCCAATGCAATAACTATAACAGTATTGCCAATAAAGGGCATTAATTTTTAGTACATTTTTATTACTCAAGTGTTTCACAACTCTTTCGGTTTTTTCTAGTAAACACTAAACAGATGTTGCCTTATATTGGCAACTAAAATCTTATTGTTATAGACCTTGTGGTACCGACCCGAATATTGGCTACAACTTGCCTAATTTGCCTACGTAATGTTCCCAGAAGACCGAGAAACACCAGGAGCACAAAAAAGTTAGGAAGTCTTTTTTATTTTCACGGAAATTGTACGCTTACTTCGACTATTTGTAATGTTCAACGTGCTATATAACTTCTGGATAAAAAAGTGAAATGGAAAAAACTGCAGTCGGTCTAGTAAGGTATCTTTATTTTTCTCTGATTTTTCTAGTTTTGTATGTTTTAAAAGAAACGTGAACACATATTAATTATGCGAGTGATTATGAACCCCATTCATTAATTATTGATCTTGAAATTTGCAAAAGCTTCATATTGTACCGCCATTATCATCATTATTGACAGCCTTGGTCCGCCCACTGCTGAGTATAGGCCTTCTCCCTTTGGGCCATGCTTCCCTGGTCTGTGCGAGTCTCATCCAGGTCTTTCCCGCGATCTTTTGTAGGTCGTCCACCCATCTCGCAATAGCGAGGAGCAGACCAATAGGTCTGCTAACGCTCCCTCTACCGTTCCTCGGCGGACAATCCGGGGCTCTATTACACCTGCCATTACCACGTCTAGCCATGTGTCCAACCCTCCTCCATTTTAGAGTCGCTACCTGTAGTTCTACGTCTTGAACCTTAGTCCTATGTCGGATCTCGGTCTTGAAATAAAATAATCAGAATATGCTAATATAATGTCTCCAGCGCCCTAGAGGTAACTAATGTTAATAGTACTAGTTATAATCACTTATGTATCTCATTATAAGCGAACTGTTATTCTTAAGTTCTTATGAGAAATAAAGTTCTTTAAACCCATCTCTGAGTTACGGACTCTGTCTTTTAGTGATAGCCCTAAAACATGGCGCGCTTGACAGCCCTTTGTGCAACTTGGACTTAGTACACAATCTCTTTAGTGAGCGTTTTGTTGTAGGCAAGACACATTGTCATATTTATATTGTCATTGTTATATTGTAAGTATTTATTTTTGTTAATTTTATGACGATGAAGATTTTCCCCTTTTACAGGTTACGTTTTATATGAAAAATTGAACTTATGAGTGGTATCTAGGATCGATGCCTTCGGTACTAAATGCGGAACTCTAATTTGAAACTTGGCGACGTCAACGTTCATGTTCTATTTCAGTTCTTCAAAACATATTAAGAAAATATTTCTGGATTCCCAGCAATACTTTTTCCGTCTATGATTTGAAACCCCAAGGGAACGTTTCTGATTGATAGAAGAAATTGGAATTATTCCCAAAACAGTAATTGGTTGATTTATGATTTCGGAGAATCCACTTAGGAGGGTCGACCGCGCATGCGTGAAAAATAATCTCAGCCTAATTTATGCGACAAACCCTCCAAAAAATTTCACCTGCTATACCTACTTAATTGTTATCATAATCATTCTACAATGATCCCACTGCTGGGACACAGGCACAGGACGTAGACCTCCGCTCTGTGAGTGGAAGGAATTGGTAGCATGACTACCATATTAATGCAAAGTCCGATTCCCAGGTTATTACAGAAACTACTTTTCAAAATCATCTTTCAAAGGAAAGTACACCTACTGGGCTCAAACAACACAGGGTGGCAGGGATATCGACCCGCAACCTGTTACCATGGATACAGTAGTAGTAAAGTCACGAGCATAAATATGTATACACTTGGCTAAATTCAAAAGCAATTTTCTCCTTAATTTTTGAATGAAATTTTATGTTGTTACGAACATAGTATTTTTGAACCCATAGGTTTATGTAATATGTCGCATTTCAATTTCATTAGTGCTTGTGACTGTACATGATTCTGAACCCAGTGCGTTGAAATTTTTCGTCGGGTATTTGAAAATAAATTGATGTTCCATACATTTTGACCGCGTAAGTATTGCAGTTTTCTATGAAACAACAGTTTTTTTTTTTTTTTTATAACTACCGAATTTTTTCAACGCTAGGGGTTCTAAAATCAAGAGCTGAATTCATGGTTACGGTTTGCGCGTTGATGTCCCTTCCACTCTGTATAATAATAATCAACAAAAGTACCGTCGTCACGAAACAAAAACAAACATTGTATAAGCTAAAGTTTAGACCATATAAGCTGAAACTAATTAAAGCTAACGATGCCGTTGTACCAGTACCGGTTGGGCCTAGAAATTGTATTGCGTTGGGACACTCACCTGTAGTGTACAAGATACGGATATTGCTTTAAACTAGAATATAGATAACAACATAGGGGCATCAGTTTTTTACAAGGATTTATAATTAAAAGGAACACCTAGACTTGTAAAGAATATATGAAAGAGAAAGAAAGCCCCTATACAGTGTCGATCCAAGTTCCAAAATATAGTACCTATCACAGTGACTATCTACAAACAGAATTGGACTGCACTATACAGTGAATTGCCACCTCACCTTCAAAAGTCGATGAATCTCGAAACAACATGATCATTACAGCTTCCTGCACTAATCTATTATTCTATTATGCCAGCAATGGCCCATACAGCCGAGAGTGTCCCTCTAGAGAGCACAAACTCTATTTGCCGTTAAACGTGATTATCTGGTCGGGAGTGTGCCCCACTGAGCCACCGCTCCATCGCCCATTGTTATCTCGAATAGGCCCCAGCAATAAGAACGTCATTTATAAGTAAATGGTACACAACAATGGATTAACAAATTGAAATGTCAAGACTATGAAGAATGGAATCGAATTCTATTATTTTTTTGTGATTTGTGTTAGAAGCCTTGAATATCAAGGAGTTTTTGTTGAGCACTTTGTTGTTATGTTTATCGCACGATCGTTTTTCTCCTTTAGCCTAGTTTTAATATCAATTCTTGGAATCTACGCTACCTTTTGCAGTATGGTAACATTACAACGTCTTCATGTTAAATCATTATCTTGAATTCCCAGAACCTGGCATCATTAATATGGGAAAAAATATTACATCAAGCGTAAAAGGTGCACCTGCGTGTTGCGATTAGATTCCTTTCACTTAACTACTTCTGAGACGTAACGGCAAGACAAAATCTTATCATCACAACGTACCTACTTCAGAGCAGTCACCAAATGATACGTTACTGAATTATGAGGATTTTTTTCAATTTCCCTGGTACCTATTTGGGTTCGGGTAAAAGCAAGAAACATGTCGGTGAATTTAATGGTTCCATTATTCCGATTGGAGTTCAAAACCGAAATGGGGACGGAATTAATCAACTAACTGAACCATTTCGTATCCTCTTTCATCCTAAAAAAGGGAAATGACCAGAATTTTTGGAGAGAGGTCCAAAAGCCGGAAGTTGCATAAGTGCACGATGCATTAATAAAACAAGTACAATGCTGATAACACGGCCTTTGCCTGTGGTCAAAGCCAACCAGCCAGCAGCGGCAGGAATTTCTCCTGAACACGAGAAAATATAAACATGTGCATGCATTAGTTGGCTTTGCGCCAGGGAAGTTCGCTTGCATGTTGCCGGTTACTCCGGTAGCTCGGCATAATACACTGATTAAGTAAATACCTTTGTTTTTTTACTCTTTCTACTACGTCGACCAAATTGAAAAAGCGAGCATTTGGGTTTAGCTTGTTATCTGTCTTTTGCAGCCTTTCTGCACGGTTTTAAAGTATTTAAGTTAACGGCATCACAAGCAGTATTTAACAGAGAAAAATGTACTATATTTTTTTGTACATATTTTGTGATCAGCTTAAAATATATTTCCTCGTTCAAGTATACCTACGATAAGGCGAATTCAAATTATTCTTAATTAGACTTTTAATGAAGTCTACCGTTTTGATAGCTAATCTTGCTCTGGCAAACAATTAGGTTACTAATCAAGGAAAAAAAACGAAAACATTATGTATAATCATTTCAGGAAAAAGTATTTGACTACTAAAACCTTGGAACCATAAAGAGCCGCAGTAATGTTTCTACACAAATTGACATTATGACTACAGAAATAATACTAAACAAGAACAATTCACGAGACAATCACGACTTTGAACTTTCATTTCACCGTATTGAAATCGGTTTCAATGACTATTTAATATTCCCCACTGAATTGAGAACAAAACCGTTCAAGCGAACCGATCTATTGAAAGGAGCCATCATTCACAAATTACGAGCAAACTCAAGTCACATGGAAACTCTAAATTATAGGTGTTAGCTTCGGTCAAGTCCGGTGTCCTACATAAATTGTGCCATTAGTGTAGCCAGGATCTCGGAACGGAAAGGTCCTGAAGATGTTTGTTTCGATAATTCGACTAAAGGGTGTATCGATATCATTTTCTTGAATATTTGTGAGGGTCGGACCTTCCGTGACCAGCGAGTCAAATCAGAAAGAAACTTCGGACGAAAGTTTATTTTTGAGAACGATCCGCCGAAGTTTCTTCGGTTGTTCTTATAAAATTGCAAGTTGAGGAAAACCGGTTTATTGGTGTTCAGTCGCGGAAGTATCTATAACAAAAACATGGACTTTGTTTCTTTTTACAGTCCACTGACTGCCACTCTTTTCACTGAAAGTTTTTTTCAAGACAATGCAAACCATTAATTTAAATGAATACATTTTGAAATGTATGCCGAATTGACAACGTTCCTTTGGTAATCTGGGAAAGAAAATAAAACTAATTTGTAAAAATATAATAACTTTTTCGTGTTGAAAATTGAACCTAACAACTTAATTTACCAGCATTTAAGTAAATACCACAGGGAAAATAACAGGTGCTAAGTGCTGAGCAAGTTTTTTGTAACGTTCCAGGAACTGGATGCTAAGTACCGTCTAAGTAAAACAGCAACAAGTTATGCGAAACTGTATATACAGACTTGCCAATAGAGTATTTGACTAATATCAAAAATATACATTAATTAATACTTATTTTAAAGATGTTGTTAAAAAAAGACGATTTGCAAAATTGTTAATAACATCGGTGGAAAATGGAGAAGTTATACACTTTTGAAATAATTCTTCTATCCTCGTCACGCAAAACGATCATTGTACTGAAAGTCGTGAAGTTACTATGGCGTGGTCTTTGTCTAGCATCGAGTTTAAAACGCATAGAACTTCGCCATGTTTTGAGATATTTTAACAATTTTTTTTACTGTGGCGTAATATTTTTCTAGGTTTCGAAAAAGCACATAAAGCAAATACAGTCAAATAGTCTATTGTCACTGTTGAACTGTAGAAGTTAACTACTCAATTTAAAATTTGTTCTTTGTGAAGGAGGTCGTTTAGGGAAGCACTACCTCCATATCTGCCGTCAAGCAGCGTAGCTTTCTGCCAGGGTCGCGGATTGTTCGAAAGAGTTACCGTAGCCCTGGCACACAGGCAACTGAAAGAACATGGGTGGGTTTTAGTCAGTAAGACTCTGACACGCCCTTCCGCTCCGCCCAGAGCGGGAGAAGTCATTTGATGATTTCCAACCGAAAAAAAAAGCAGCCTAACTTTGTTCACACCCAATAAGAAAAAAGAAAAGAAAGTACGACGTCACCTTTAATGACGTCTCATTTTATTCTGGTGATTGGAGATTATGAATGAGCGTCCGAGATGGTCTTACAATACAAAGCCATCTATTTCAGTAGGCACGTTATCCATAAAGGTACATAAATATTTTTATTCAATATTGGCGGTGTTCGCCTGCCTGTAATAATAAATCTGACCCATATCATAAACTTTTTTGATATTCTGAATAACGTTTACAACTTCGAACACATGGTAGTTTTCAGAACTGATATTTATGCTACTAAGGTTTTCAAATGTCAAGGTCTTTGGGTAGTAATTTTCCAGGCTACTTGAATTATAGATAGTCGAAATGTAATAAGTTTTGTTTGTGGTCTTTAAATATACGGGCTTTCTCTATAAGAGGCGTAAAAACGCCGACTGGGCTCCGTGTCCGCGGTAGGCTGGGGAACGAGGAAGACATGGATATTAAGTATTGGATACGTTCTCTAGAAACCATGTTCAACATTATATGGAAGCCATTTTAAAGTCTACGACAAGTTCAGTTTGTGAAACAGCTGCGTTAAGTTTAATTTGAAAAGGCGCGGAGGCGACGCCCCGACATGGCGGAACCGCGAAAATTTAATACGACCCCACTTGAAAACTTTACAGGAATACGATATTTTGTTTCTTATTCGTTACCAATTCATGGAATAATGCAATATTCGTCTTTATATTGTTATACGAGTTGCTATACCACGTTATTAGTTGTTGGGGATACGCGAGATTCAGGGTCATAAAGTCATAATAGCTTTGAATATAAAACAGCTTATCATCTGATATTAAACGCAGTTTCAGTTCAGAAAATCTCAAAATACAATGCAGACATGTGATAGGGTGGCGGATTGTTCGAAGGCGTTACCGTGGCCCTGGCGCACAGGCAACTGAAGGAACACGGGTGGGTTTTAGTCAGTAAAAGTCTGACACGTCCTCCCGCTCCGCCCAGAGCGGGATAAGTTGTTTGATGATTTCCCACCCAAAAAAAAGGCATGTGATTATGCGGATCACAAGACCATATAAAAGTAGAAACATGCCACGACGACGGTTTTTCAGTTATTGAGACTGTTTAATGGCAGGGTAATCAATTATGATGGTATGCCGTTGTATGCAGCGGGAACGGCCTAGTGGTCGGTTCCGTACACGGCGTCGCCCCGCATTGCGGATGGAACCATAAAACTTGCAGCTTATTGTCTATGGCGTAAATCGCGACATTACGGCCGCTAACGGCCGTGACGTCACATGTCATATACGCTCAAAAGTAATGCCATTCTCGCCTTTTATGATGTCGTTTCCTTAAATACATATTGTTCAATTGTTCTAACATTTATATTCAAGGCATCTAATATGCTGACGACATTTATGGCTGGCTTATGGCCTGAAACACAGGTTTGAATTAACCTAGATCGGGCGGGTCTCTACCTTATATTGTAATTCCGAATCATCATTACTTGCACCTGTAATCAAATTTTAGTTTTAGTTTATTTTTAGGCACTAAAACTGTATGGAAAATATTACTACTGTTGGCTAAATGTACACTTTTTGTAAATGTTTTATTCAATAAAAAAAAATATTATTATTTGATAAATGATAAATGATTTTATTTCTGTAAGTAGGTTTGAACAAACACTTTTACACGTCAATCATATTTTAAAAACTAGATGAGGTCGGCGTTTCCTATCTGACTACTCAGAGAAGAAAGGCCGAAACAAACTCAGAGGTCACAGTCTCTTTTAAAGTCCAGACATAATCTTGGTCAGATCATGTGAAGACCATGTAGCTTTGTGTCTGAGATGGTATTTTGAGGAAAAACCACACAGATTGAGTGGACCTGTCCAGTCAGTGCACGCATTTGTCAGTAATCGTGTAGCTCAACTCAGAACTTAAGGAGCTCAACGATTCGACGAACAATACCAAAGAAAAGACATTTGGGTAGGCCACAAAAATTACTCAAACTGCCAGACCATGATTAAAATTAACTGAGGAGTGAAAAAAAAGCAACAATGACCCACATAGTCTTCACATTCACAATATTAAAATGATAATCATTGTAGCCTGAATGCTACTCACATTCACAGACAGTTTACTCTTTAAAAGTCATCAAAAATACCATAAGTTATTATATAAGGACATCATTAATTCTAAAACACTCATTCACAGTATAAAATGGATTGTTGCTTGGGGGTACATTGAAGTGGCTTAGTTAATCCCAAGCCTTTTTGTCATCCAAGTAATCTTTAACTTTATAGAAACCTTTTTGACAGAGTTTCTGTTTAATAAATGATTTAAATTTATTGAGGCTCAGTTCTTTAACAAGAAGTGTTGAGTTAACATACAATGAAAGTTCTTATTACTCTATCTACTTCATCATTCACGCGTAATAGAATCAATGAGTAATTCATAGATTCATACACACGGCTCCCTCTATTTACACATCATAAAATAAAGTGGGAGGAGCAAAAACAAGAAAAGCACAACGCGTCTCCCCAAAAAACGTCTGTTTGCACTATACAAGCGATAAACAACACGCACCCCATAGGAAAACACCAGCAAGCCCCATAGCATTCGCCTACAAGAAATGTTTGCGCAGAATCTTTATCATTGAAGAATTTCGGGCAAGAAAGTCCGTTTTTCAAAACCGCTTGACCCCAATATGAGCGTAACATAAAATTTTATTATGTTATAAAGCTCTTTCGAGAATGACCTCGATGAAACTAACTGTGGGATTGGCTACGGTACACTTAGCATGATATTTGTGAAATACAGCTGTGTGTTGGAAGTGCGTGGGTCGGCAGAGCTTGTAATTAAGCTAGGCATCAATTTTATTGTGATGAAATAAAACGGACAAGTCCTTTGTGACAGAATGAAAACGAGGAACAAAAGAAATATTTGAGCGCGAACGCTAACCTTCACTATTTGGAAACTTTGAAGGAATAATAAAAAGCAGATTAATATTAATTAAGTACATACAAATATCTAGGCCGCTGTCTGTCTGTATACATACATATACATGAAATTGCGCCACGCCAGATATCCTTGAAATATCGCGGAGACACAAAAAACACAAAGGAAAATATAAAAACTTTGCGTACGTTTTAATGCAAGAATGAAAATGGCGGATCGGATGGCGGGAAAAATGAAATATGGCCGCCGCAAGACCCTGCGTCCCCTGAGCCGGCCGCGACGGACAAAATGTGCCCTATACGTCTACATGTAAAATGGCTATAGGAGGGTCGCCGCACACCCATTAATTTTATTTTAGTTCACTGCGCGGGTGTACAATATGTGGCCTTGTTGGTTAACGTCAGATACCTGAAAACAGAAAATTTATTTCCAAGAAAACCTCTACTTGCAATAGAAAACATAATGATTCCGTCTAAAACCAACATTTTTTTTTTCTAGGCCGTTGTTCCAGTGTACCGACTAAAGTTGTAATCAAAAGAATTAAACTGACACTGTTTGTCCGGATACGATAGCAAACGTCTTATCAATGCTATTTCCGGCTCATCTTGCACAGGCCCTGTGGCGCAATGGATAACGCGTCTGACTACGGATCAGAAGATTCCAGGTTCGAATCCTGGCAGGGTCGCGAAACCCCTTTTTGTCCATTTTTTTTTAAGTTTTTGTAAAAGTTACAGCCTTAATTTGGACATCTTTATATTAATGAGATACGAATAGATACAATAATACATTTATAATCCCCTTTATTTCGGGATCTTATTTTGATGATACCTTATCAGTTTACAAAATAAATGTCGATAAATAGGTATAGTTGAGATACCTGCTTATTACTTATTTGAATCTCCATTCAGTCGATAGTACAACCAGCGTCACCCTGCGGTCTTTTCCGGGATATTTTAATTCTCAGTAAAGGCTCCTACAAACAGGCGCGACACGCGACGCGAATAGCGCGCGACGCAAAGGCACCGCTCGTCGCGCGACGAGCGGCGCCTTTATGTCGCGCTGTCGCGTCGCGCCTTAAGAGACTCATTCCATGCATTAAGGCGCCAAGATATCGCACTGACGACACGCCACAACATTCTACGTTTCGCAGCTCCTTCATATAGGCGCTACATGCGCCGCGACACAAAGGCACCGCTCGTTGTTCGACGTGCGGCGCCTTTGTGTCGCGCTGTCGCGTCGCGCCCGTCTGTGGGAGCTTTTACGCATTTCCATACGGATGAGCTGCTCAAATAAAATAAACCTTGTTTTGCGGCTTTTTCATGTTAATTCGTTGAGAGCAACACAGACAACTGACCTACTTAAAAAAATCTAACAATTAGTGTTGGTTTTCGAGTTGAATTGCTTAGTCGATTATCAATGTCGATAGTGAAAAGAAAAATAAAAAACTTAATTTATGGAAGACAAAGAAGACCGTTTTAAGGCTCGTGCACACTAGCGCGACGCGACGCCCGACACAAAGGCACCGCGTGTCGCGCGACGAGCGGCGCCTTTGTGTAGCGCTGTCGCGTCGCGCCTGTCTGTGGGAGCCTTTATTGAGACGCAGATCAACTCGAATTATGTAGCCTAGTATTTAAACGGAGTATTTATAGACATTGATCCATTCTAGTTTTCTTTAAAGCCATTAATTAACCGTAATACTTTAATAAGCTGCTGTTAGCGAATAATTGCTTCATACACTTGCACACGAGAATCGATATTCTTTATCCTTGACCCAAATAGCCTTCTGGCTTACTACAAACATAATATGTTAAGGTTGTCTGTGCTCATTTTTGGGTCAAGACCTTGAATTCTGTAGTATCAAAGGCAATTTTTCGCTATGTAGCAAAATATTAATGTAAACTACACAAACAGGCAGATACGTACTGTTTATTTGAAGAACTCTTTGTGCTTCGGCGAATGCTGGTTAATAATAGGTCTTGAAATTTATTTATGAAGTCTATTCTAGAATGGAATGTTCCTATGTTCCTTGTGGTCATGATTAGCGGTTTTCCTGTGCAGATTAAACTACGGACAATGCTAAAGATGCAATAATACAGGGCTGTCCCCTAAATAATGGATCAAACGTAAGGGGTTGGTAGCTCACCTGATTGCCAACAACTAATTTGAATAGTAAAAAAAAAACGTAAGTCCTCTGTATTATAATTTCTTTACTTAAATAAAAAATAAAATAAAAAAAACAAAGTTTTTGCTTCTAAGGCAAATAAAACGTAATTTTAAAAAATATATTTCTTATAACATTAGTAAACTATTCAGAAATGTTTAACAAAAATCATACCTAAAAATGTTATCATTTGCAGCGACAGCATTAAAAAAAACTGAATTCTGGTAGAGATAAGGGTAAAATTCGAAAAAAAGTAAACTTAGTTACCGTAACGGTTTTTTTTTAAAACTATTTCAATTAATTGTTGAAAATCAAGTAAGCTACCTATCCGTTACGTTTGATCCATTATTTACGGGACACCCGGTAGATTTGTAAAGTTGACGATTTTGCCCTGTGATTGGTTAATTGTGATCGCTTAAGCCGTGGTTTAAGCACACCGTTTTGTTTACTAATAAATTAATTGACTTTAAGTAATCTGCGGACTACAAAAACTTAATTTGAACATGTTTCTGAATAATTTACTGTTTTTACGCAAATGCAATCTGACTGGCTTATCAGCAAATAGACAATTTGTTACCAAGGATATTGTTTTCTAATACTACGGAAAATAAATTTTCTATACGATTCTTCGACATTTTCCTTGAAAATTATTGTTTCAGCAAGCTCTATTAAAGTAAATAGAAACTAATATTGTCTTTCTCCTCTTCCACAGATAAATCTTCGGTTAATTCTGGTGTCTGGCAAAACGAAGGAGTTTGTATTCAGTCCTGTCGATTCAGCGGGCGATATCGCGATACATGTCTACGATAACTGGCCTGAAGGTAATATACACTTGAATTGGATTCTATACAAAACTCATCATTATCATCACCATCGTCATCGTCATCATCATCCTAACTTCATCCATTCATAGTCATAGGCTTCTCTTTCTCTGTGCCGGAACTCAAATAGTTGCAAATTGTTTTTACACAGCTATTTTGTCAAACCCTGACATAAAACTTGATATCTTACAAATTCAGAAAATCCACTTATCGTTCTTCAAGTCGGAAAAATCTCTAATACAATTTACCATTAGGCTAGGAAGAACTACGTCGTATTTTCAAACACCCTGAATTTTTTCACTTCTACCAGTATCGTCATGATCACCAAGAAACCTTTATTTAAGAAAAAATTCTTCGCAAGTGCTACAGGGAACAACAGAGAGCCTTGCATTCACAAAAAACATGTACTATATCTGTAAAATTCGAAGACATGTGACCAACCCGCACTGGACCCGAGTGGTGGTTTACGGCCCACTCGCTCTCACAGCAAGCAGGCCTGTGTCCCAGCAGTGGGAATATTATATAAGCTGATTATACAAATGCTATGTTGTTCCTATAAGATACAAAATAATAAATCAAGCTTTCTTTAAATTCTTTACAAGAATCCTATTTCCTACTAATATTATAAATGTAAATGTTTGTGAGGATGGATAGATGTTTGTTACTCTTTCACGCAAAAACTACTGAACGGATTTGGATGGAATTTGGAACAAGGATAGTTTATAACCTAACACATATGATACTTTTTATCCCGATAGTACGTTCCCGTGGGATAATTTCCGACCTCCACGCGGGCCAAGCCCTGGGGAAGAGCTAGTACATTAATATGTAGATTACAAATTAATCCATTCACTATTGTTCTTTGTTAACCCACAGCTGCGGAATTTTGGACATTTGTATCACAGCCCAACTGTGAAATTACTTTTGAATCAAATTATTTTGTGGCAGTTTTGGCCGTAATTCACTTAGCTTTGAGCAGTCCCAACTGATGATATTTACTGCGTTTGGCAAAGGTCTATAAATAGCTGGTCTGCTGATGTGTACAGAGTAGGCGTGGTTGGTTATGAGTACCTTGCGGATATGGAAATCAGTTTGCTATGTGATGTAGCGGTTTACAATAAGGCTTAGGAGTGTTGGACCTTATACACAAACAATACCCTTCTATACATATAATCTATACAGGGTTGCAAGGACGTCGTCGCGCAAACTGAAACCAATGAATTCAGCACATGATTCTAGACCCCCTAGCGTAGACATTTTTCGTGGGTTATCTAAAAGAAATCTGATGTTTCATAGAAAAGTGCTACACCTACACCGTCCAAATGCTAATAGAGCTAGTGTAGAGCAAATTTTATTTTTACAAACTTTTTTTTTACTAAAATATCAACGCAGGGGTTTCAGAATCATGTACTGAATCCATGGTAACAGATTGTGCGTCGATGTCCTGGCCATCCGGTATACTAATAATAAAACTGAAGATATTGTTTGAACGTGCTAATCTCTGGAATTACCAGTCAGATTTGAAAAATTATTTTTATATTTAATAGCCCAATTCTTGAGGAAGGCTATTTAACATCACGCTAGGACCCTTAGATACCGAGCAAAAAGAAAAAAAGTCAGAAAGAACGCTAAGCGAAAACGAAGTAATAGCGCGGGTAGGCGATGCGAAGCGACGGGGTCGGGGAACAAGAAATTTCATCCGGATGAAGTCGACGGCAGAAGCTAGAGTAAATAGTTTTGTAGATCCTACAAGAGAAACGAGAGTTTCTTTGTTTTGTTTTAGTTTGTTATCTCGCCTTTTGTCTGAGTTTGTCTCATTCTCTTCTGCAAGAAGTCCTTACTAAATGTAGTTTGAGTCCCATAATATGTCTACGTGGTTAATGCCCGATATTTAATCATTCTCTACTTAATTCAGTAAATTTGTTATGGCCATGTTAGATAAAACAAAGGTTAGAATGAAATATCAAATTTCCATAAATCTTTGTCAATACTACAAAAGCAGAGTTAATACTTTGTTTTTCTGTTTCTTACAAACAATATTATAGTCATAATGACGTTAAAATGTTTTTTTTTTTATTGATTTGTGTAATGTTTAACTGCAGATAACAGTTTTGAGAATAGGATGTAAATAAATAAAATATTAGCAGTTGGTAAGTCAATGTCAAAATCAAAGTCAAATCGTTTATTTCAAAAAGCACATAAAAGGCACTTTTGGGCGAAATAGAAGTGATAATTGTTTGGTAGTATCAATGTTTCTGTTCTTATTCATTGCCAAATAATAAAATCTGATTGGGAATTAGGGACTAGTTATCATTATTGTAAGTTATACGGACATGAAATTAAAATCATTCATCATTCTGCTGCTCAAACAGTATCACTTATCAAAATTCACACCACATGAGAGAATGTCCAAGTTATGGATGCAAATCAAAGTGTGTTCACTCAAGAGGATTGGGTAACTAGCTCGCTTGGATCTCCATACCAGCGCGCGTGCCTGCTAATTGGTCTCGTCAACATAGCCTTAGAACTTTGACGATAGTTGTGTTGAACATTGCAGGATTAGGAGATGTAACGTAGAACATTAATAAATCCTACTATTTATTTAATAAATGTGAAAGTTTAGATGTTAGTTATTCAATCACACACAAACGGCTAAACGGATTTGGATGGAATTTGGCACACAGATAGTTTATAACCTGGATTAACACATATGATACTTTTTATCCCGGTAAATGGTCCACGCAGGCGAAGTCGCGGGCGGAAGGTAATATTTCATATTTGTATGAACCTACTGATAGTGGTTTGAACATTGAAACTAGATATTAAAACTACCGCACCTAATTTAGAATAAGATTGCTAATTAGCGATCTCGTTTTAAATAAAAATATCGTCCTCGCAGTTATAATAAAAATACCATCTTCTATCTAAATAAAAATGAAATGTTGTTCGTTGATAAGCTCATCACTTGAGAACAGCTAGACCAACTTGTCAATTTTTTATTTTTAAATGTTGGTGATATTCCAAATACAGTTTTTATGGAAAGAAACATTTGTAAAGTATTCCGGATTTTTTTTTAAATTCGGGAAATACTGAACGTAATTTTTTCTATGAGATTTTTGTATAAATTATTGGAATTTAGGTAGGACAACGTCTGTCTGGTCACGTAGTTATTAAATAAATTAACATTTGTTTGCAAACAAAATGTGGTAAAGACTGATCAATTCACAGGCTTTGATTATTCACATTATATTTTGTGTCGTAGGAATGGATGGACTATAACCATTTGGAGGCAGTGGCCAGTCATTTTATGACGTAGTTCTTCGACGAGGTCACTGGTATGAATGACGTAGCAGCAAAAGAGTGCTATTATTGACAACGACGACCGTCTTTTAGCAAAAACGTCGTATTTTGTGTATCAAAAATTTACACTTATTATTAGAGACATTTACATTTACACTAATTACCTACCTACCAAATAACTTGAAAGACGTCGGAAAATGTTTTCAAACGACAATTAACCCTCCGAAAATGCCAGGTTCCAGCATTGCGCCTTTATGTGTCTTGAAAAGTAAAAAAAAAGCTATATTTAACATGTTCCCTACGTGTTGTGTGATACTTTTCACACAAGACGTAGAATTCTTACAATTCCTCGGATTTTATGTTATGGTAATTTTATTATGTTTTTGTCGGTTCCTTTTTATCGTTCGTTTCATAAAGCGGCGAAGTACCTACTTATACATAGCATTATGTTGAGCTTAACTTGAGAAATATTAAATCGGATCAATGTCGATTCGAACACGTGTCGTTACCGTTCTTTGTTTTACAAGGACTTGTCAAAAATAATGTGCTGTATTATATTTGATTATTTTTATTATATTACTGAAATAATAAGGATTTTCCATCTGTTTTTCTTGTTTTTGTGCGTTAAGTACGGTCTTAAGGAAAATAATAAAAAAATATTGACGCGTATTACAGACTACAAACATTTATGACCACAATTAACACAACATTGTATTTTTAAATATAAAACAAAGTTCACAAGACCTACGAGGGTCATTCAATAAATACTTAGCCTACAAAAAGTAAACGAAAATTTTGGAAAAGTGGCAATTTATTTTTCAACATAGTCTCCTTTTAGTTCGATACACTTAGCCCAGCGATGCTCCAACTTTTTTAACCCGTCCGAAAAATAGTTTTTGTCAAACTCTGCAAAATAGGCCTCCGTGGCGGCGATGACCTCCTCATTCGATCCATATCTATTCCCGGCGAGTGATTTTTTCAGATTAGGAAACAGAAAGAAGTCACAAGGGGCCAAATCTGGAGAATACGGTGGATGGGGCAGCAATTCGTAGCGTAATTCGACCAATTTGGCCATGGCAACGGCAGACGTGTGAACCGGTGCGTTGTCGTGGTGAAACAGCACTTTTTTCTTCGCCAGATGGGGTCGTTTTTTCTTTAATTCGGCGTCGAATCGGCCTAATAAATCGGCATAGTAAAGCCCTGTAATTGTTTTACCCTTCTCGAGGTAATCGATGTAGATCACACCTTGTGAATCCCAGAAAACGGTGGCCATAACTTTTCCGGCCGATTTTACAGTTTTCGCCTTCTTTGGAGCACGTTCCCCGGTCTGGATCCATTGTTTTGATTGCTCCTTGGTCTCTGGTGTGTACCAGTGGATCCAGGTTTCATCGACGGTCACAAAACGACGCAAAAACTCCGCTGGATTCATCTTAAACAGCGCCAAACACGTCTCCGATGTGGTCTCACGGTTGCGCTTGTTTTCTGGTGTGAGTAAACGCGGCACCCATCGCGCCGACAGCTTTCTCATGCCGAGTTCCTCGTGAAGAATATGATGCACTGTTCCTTCTGAAATGCCTACAGTCTCAGCTAGCTCCCGAACCTTCAATCGGCGATCTGCCAATACGAGATCATGGATTTTTTTAATGTTTTCCTCCGTAGCAGCTGTTTTCGGTGCACCTGGACGTGGTTCATCAAAAACCGACGTACGGCCACGTGCAAACTCGTTGAACCAATTCTTGACGGTGGCCATCGATGGAGAAGAGTCACCGTACACAGCATCCAAGCGCTCTTTGATTTCGATGCGCGTTTTCCCTTCCAAAAATAGGAATCGAATCACCGAACGATATTGCTCTTTTTCCATTTTTGTAAAACCGATCGACACGTTCGCTTCCATAAGTTGTCAAATTAAAACAAATGAAGGGATTGGAATGAAAATTTGAAAAAAGAATTAAAAAAGAATGTGCTACACTGTGGTAAAACTCTTTTGAAACTACAGCGCCCTCTGGCGATGAGGCTAGGTACTTATTGAACGCCCCTCGTACCTACAAACATAGTTAAAGCATCTTTTAGATATTTTCTAAGAAGAAACAATGATGTTTTATTTAGAATTTGCCACAAAATCACAGTAAAATAAACAATTAGTGTTCTACGGAATTGCCTACATATAAATCATTTATTTTTTATATCCGTCCAATCCCAAACACATGGTGCGTCCAACATATGGCTGACACTGGTGACACACACATTCGCGCAGTTGTAAAAAAAGACAATCCTGTGCAAGTGTGAGCTCGTTGTCAGCGCATTGCCTGAGGTCAGTTACCGCGCTCGGATAGGTGTGAACATGCCTTTACAACGATAATTGTACACCTACCGTGCCATAATTTTATTATTTGGCTTCGGGCTAAGTACGTGATCTTGTAAAAAAATAACTTGATAATTACACCATGGCAGAAATAAACCTGTTATTTATGGTTTTTGGCTGATAGATAGGTACCTAGTTGTGGTTCAAAGTTGAACTTTTAATTGATTCTGCTGCTTATCGATTCGTTGATGGATAAGTTTTGCCAAAGCGTCCAAATAATTTAGTATTCCGTGCATGCGTCATGGTAAAATCATTACTCATTATCCTACTTCCTACTAATATTATAAATGTGAAAGTTTGTGAGGATGGATGGATGGATGTTCGTTACTCTTTCACGCAAAAACTACTGAACGGATTTGGATGGAATTTGGAACACAGATAGTTTATAACCTGGATTCACACGTAGGATACTTTCTATCCGGTAGTACGTTTCCGTGGGATAATTTCCGAAATCCACGCGGGCGAAGCCGCGGACAAAACCTAGTTAGACATAATATCCTCATTGGGGCTAGTGCTAATCGCGTCCAGGTTATGGGTATGGGAAAGTAAGAAAATTCTCCAACTGTCTGGCCCTATGAAGACCTTTAAACTTAAATAAATAACATTGTTAGGTACAATGTTATTTAGTTTTGTTGTCTTGGTAGGCCAAGACCTTCATGTCCAAAACCAATTCTTCCACACAGAAAAAGAGGTTTTAAATTAACGTCACATACCAAAGAAACCGTAAATTCCTTCAACCGCAGAATAAGACCACACTATCGCATGCACAACGAAAATTAAGCCACTATCTAACCACCAAGGAGGTAGAAGTAACTTGTAGAATACTCCAAAAGATTTCTACTGAAGGAAAAGTCTCAATAAAATGTCTTAGTTTATCTACCACGTAAATACGTAGATATTTATCGGCGGGCAAACAACGTGCTTCGTGTTTGGTTCACAAATTATTGTCCCTGTGGCCAGCGATAGTGGCGCCTCCTGGTGGCGCGTGATTTATGGAGCTTGCTTGTTAGTTTGGCTAGTGGTATGTTAGGGTTTTCAGGGGAGACATGCAAGTTAGGGCTATGCGTGGCTATTACAGTAATTAATTTAAGGCCTAAATTCCTTTAACTATTTGGTGGAAAAGGCTAGGTAGATTGATTGATCACGTGAAGTGGTGACATGAATAATTCATTAATAATCATGAATGACTTAATAATCAAACATAAAAAACCTTAGTTTGCTGTTTCTTCATTATCTTTCATGATCCTGATAATAATGCTGCTTTATGAATTTCATGATAACGCAAACACCTGAATAAATTGGAATAAAAATGCTGTTAATGAATGTGCTACGTATTATTATAAATATTTAAAAATATATTTTATGGAAAAACGTGTTGCAAACATTGTTAACGAAATAAATAAATGCAGCTAAAGTACTAAAAATATAAAATTACGGACTACACTTACCAGCCCTATACTTAGTGCTATGCTAGGAATCACGCGATTTACAGCCACCGATAGCCATGCCTTACAACTTGCATGTAACACTGTTATAGCAAGTTACTGCCAAACACATCCTCCCAACATATTTTATACTTGACTACAATGTTTATACTTATTTGTTGCTTTCGTTAAATTAATGTATAAAAAAATTAGACGACATTTTTTGATAAACAAGGTTAAACACGTCATATCAGAATATTATTTCTGAACTTGCAACGATTTGTTACAACGCCATCTAGTTGTTGTGTAGAAACTACTCGAGAGTCGTATAATCGGTATATCTGTGTTTGTATGATTCACTGTAGTGTGTGTAGCCGACGCGCCGTCAATAGGTATCAACATTTACGGCGCTTCAACTGTCAGCCTCCATAGCTCAGGGGTTAGAGCACTGGTCTTGTAAACCAGGGGTCGAGAGTTCAAATCTCTCTGGGGGCAAGTATTACGGTAACTTTTTTATACGTCTTGTCTTCGTTTTCGTGTGTAATTAGTACTATTTGGAGTATTTTCTGAAGTAATTTTGCGTTTATATATTTTTTGTCTTTATTGTAATATCTTGCAAAAATATGTTATTGGCATCACACTACATAGCACATTGCTCTTATCACACGAATTAATAATCAACGACTGAGAAATATTTCAATAGTTACCAATTTTTATAAACGGATGCTGTGGCCTGCTCTTGATGATGAAAAATCTGGTTGTGTTCCTGACTTTAGTAAAGTCAGGAAAATCAATTGTTAACGAACTTAAATTGTGCGTATATCCAAAACGCAACTGTTTTTTTTTTTTCTGTACAAAATGGTTATTTCACAGCAAATTGAGGTATGGTTTCAATTTGCTTTACTATGAATTTCCCTGACTACCTGAGTATATTGTTTTACTGCAAAGGCAAGCGCATATTTTAACAGTGGCGTAGCTATCGGAGGGCTAGGCGGTGCCGTGCACGGGGGCCTTCAAGCTCAGGGGGCCTTCGGACTCTGACCAGCAAACCTCAAACCGAACTTTCGAAAATTTCTCCCACCTTCAGAATATAATTATAGCAGGTTGCTACACAACTTTAATCATGGCAACTCAGTTGAAAGAAATTCAAAACTTGTAGGGGAATTGCCGTGATCCTTTCTGTTGTTTGTTCTTGTTGCCAACTTGACAGATTCGCCGTCAGATTTCACTAAATCTGACGGCAAATCCGTAATCGGGAGTTGGCGTAGTGGTAGTAAATATGTTCCTTCTGTTTCCGTTCCTTATTTTAATGACTGATGGATTTCGGAAGCATTAAATAGCAAATTTGAAAATCGAATCATTCAAATGCAAAGACAGTAATGCTGCTAGAAAATTCAAGAAAAAAGGCAAAAAACATTATGAATGCTGATCACCGATTTCAGAACAGGCAAGAAATACTTAAAGATAAAGATAATTTTATTTGTCAAAACATGCGTATACATGCTAATTAAGCATGCAATTTAAAATTATACTATAAATTATACTATTTAATTTAATTATTGTACTAGGCACAATAATAGCTCAATTAAATACACGTTTTACGGGTAGGAGTGCATGCTGTCAATAAAATTTTGTAACACCAGCATTTTTAAAAGATCTAGATGAAGCATCTTTATTACAAAACTGTGACCAATTTCAAAGTAAATATTCAGATACTAGCTGTTGCCCACGACTTCGTCTGCAATCCAGGATAAAAAGTAACCTATGTCCTTCTCCAGGTCATGATTTACCCATGTGCCAAATTTGATCCAAATCAGTTCAGCCGTTTTAGCGTGACAGTGTAAGTAACAAACAAACATAAAATAATGTTTTCTTTTAATAATATTAGTTTAGTTATTGGCCCCAACATTCTCTTATTTTTTTTACTACCTTTTTCCACCAGAATTAACCCAGGTATGGATTGTGCACCAATTATGTAAGGAAATCATGAGCAAATATGGAGTGCTAGAATGCGAATTAACGGAAGTATTTACAACAATATTATACAATTCTATACAATTTCTGTCACTTCTACAGGAGCTGAAAGATCATTTTAGCAAACTAAAAATATTTAATAAATAGTGGGGCCAAGCTTAACTCCGACATTTATCGCTAATAGCATTTGAAAACAAAGCCGTATCGGGCCTGGGTTTAACCGAAGTCATTGATACTTTTGCGAAAACTAAAGCTAGGAAAAGATTATAAATAAAATTGTTATTTTATTGTCAGTTGGTAGGTTCGACCTTCAGATTTATAATAAATCCTTTAATCTTTTCCACTTCGTTTTATTGCCTTATAATATTTTTTAAGCTATTGCATAGCTTTTATCGCGGGCTTTGAGCGCGGCGACCGAATCAAGAAATTCCGTAACGAAAATAAAACCTAACACCCCCCACTCCGCCTACCATATAGCTCGGCCGAGCGTTCGCTTAACGTGTATGTATATGGTACGACTGTACTTGAATTAATATCAAAGAAAAAAAAATACTGCATAAATAAATAATTATAATTGCATAAGTTGATAAAAAATGCTATGCAATAGCTTTACCGCGGCAGTGCCCGAGTGCCACACGTGTTTTATTTTTATTTTTTATTGTGTACTACGTTACTTTTCGTCTCCCGGCTCCGGCAATTCCTAAACTCTTCACAGCTGTTCTGGAAGAGGTCTGTTTGTCTGTATGTAGTCAGTAGCTTTGTTTTGCTGTGCCCTGCAGTGCACGATAAAGAGCTGATGATAGCTTTGCACATTTAAAGTATTTATATAATTAAACATTTTCACTCCTCTTGCTCAAAAAGTCCGTTATTGTATAGCGTACCAGAGCGGGGACAAAATGGCATATTTTCCTCTAGGGGTTATTCTTTTTTTGTCTTACCACCGAGCCTACAAAAACGAAAGTCTTTATTCATAAGTAGAATGCAGCAAACTCGAGAGTAAAAGTACCTCGTATATAATTAGTCATTTTAGCCCCTTGTATAACAACCTACTATTACTTGATAAAACCTTACCAGTTCAGATAGGGCCCCAATTTTTTTTTGCAAGTGGGTCTTTGTTTAATTAGCTACGCCACTGTATTTTAGCCGCAGAAAAAAGTGCAGTGCGGGCCCGCCTAGGTGATGAACCAATCACATAATCAGCCTATAATTTTCCCACTGCTGCGACACAGGCCTCTTCTTTTTGAGAGGGAATGGGCTGTTATTTACCACCCGGGCCCAGTGCGGGTTGGTAGATATCACATGTGTTCGAATTTTTTGGTTCTAGGGCATGCCGGTTTCCTCACGATGTTTTCCTTCACCGTTTTGAGAGCAGTGGTGATGAAATTATTTACACAAAGTAAAGCGCCTGCCTGGGTTCGAACTCACGACCTACAACTCGCTCAATTGGGATGAACCAATCGGTTCATAGAAAATATACGAAAGCGATGAAGGAGGATATTTTCAATGCATTGCACACCAATGTACTTTAGTCGTGAACCTATCTAATATTTCACCTTGCATTTTCCAGCGGACTGGGCGACGGAATGCGTGTCGCGCGCAGAGATCCTGCGACTGATCTACCAGGGCCGGTTCCTGCACAGTTCGGTGACGTTGGGGGCCCTAGGCCTCCCGCTGGGCCGCACTACTGTAATGCACCTCGTGCCGCGCGAGCACTTGCCCGAGCCTAACTCACACGGTAAGACAACACTTACTTTATTTAACTAACTACTTGAGTATCGTATTACCCAGTAACTAGGTTGTGGAGGTCAGATAGGCAGACGCTCCGTGTCAAATACTGGTATTCAGCTGCATCCGGTTAGACTGAAAGCCGACCCCAACATATACGTAGTTGCGAAAAGGCTGGGCAGATGATCATGAATCATCAGGCACTTGAGATATTTCAGGTTTAGGGCGGCGGTGACCATTTGCTATCAGGTTAACCTGCCGTCCAATATAATAAATCCTAAGAAACCCTTATATTAGAAACAACTGCCATCCAACTATAAAAAATCCCTAGGAGATACTGGAAACAATGCTGTAACATTTACCATCACAAGGAGCCTTTACAAATGAGCTAAATGTGTACCCCACTTTATATTTAAAAGTCGGTGTCAAGTTCAGCGCAATGAATGTTGTTCAATTCTGAACATGGGCCTTATTGGTCTTCAAATTTCCAGTCCTGTCTTCTATATCTGTATGTATAGAAAAGAAAATGTAGAACAGTGCTTTTGTTTTGAGGACCATTTAACATATTTCAATTTGTTAAATATAGTTTTGGTTTTCATTATAGTCCATTAAAATTTGGCTATTTATAACATTGGTGAACGTTTTCATAGTGCAGTAATTAGTGGCTAGGCTATTTTTCCTGCAACACTGAAAAATAGCGCAACCCAACGTTGTAATTTAAACTAAGACTTGTTTTACAGAAGTCCGGTGGTCCTAACGACACCTTTCCCCGTTCCCTACTTCCCTCTTCCTTTTAGTAAGTCGTTATAATACCTTGTACTACTTACTGTACTCCTCATAAGTAGGCCCAGATTGTAAAGCAATTCCCAACTATGAATCTTTAAGTCAAGATTTATACTTGAGCATTTTTCTGGGCTTAGTTTCAAAGTAGTTTAGTGTCAATAGAATGTACTGCCGATACGGCTTCAACTTCGGAATTTCAATTTCAATTTGAGCAGCAGCATTCGCGAAATAGATAAAACCATTTTATCTATTCCGTGCTGGCATCGTAGCAAGAATTTAAGAACAGAAACCTGCAAAACTCAATGTCATAAATATTTATAATATTTTGTTAATTTTATGTATATTAATTTAGGCACGTTCCTTGGAGCTATATTGTTTCCACGCTAGCAATACAGCTCAAGGACCATCAATCCCCTGCATAATCCCCAACTCAGTGTCTTTTTATCAGAGCTGAAACCTGTATCGGTAGTACTCATAGTATAAAATTAGCTTTAGAGAGTATCTAAGACATGAGTCTTGTAAAAAAAAAACTTACACTCGTCCTTTTGTTTATTTCCAGATCAACGGCAAAAAAGTAAAGGTGGTTCCAGCAGTTGTTGCTCAGCGTCTTGCTGCATATTGTAATGGCTTCCTGTGTGAGGGAGACGCACTTACACGGGCGGCAGTGGGCGCGAGAGAGAGCGACAGCGTTGCCGGGAGACGGACTCCTATGTGTTCAGTGTAGAAGCCAGGATACCATGTCGCCCAGAACAATCCTTGTGATGTTTTTAAATGAAGTAACTACAAATTAAAAAGTTTGCGTAGCTCACTGATATCTTTTATTGTCAATTTTCGTAGTATTAATTTAATAAAACAATCATGCACAATGTACGAGACTTTGAAAGATGTAACGCACATCGATGGAGGCTTCGTTTGAAAATGTCGCAAGTTGCGGTCGTGAGCGCTGTTACGTGTCGGCAACATTATGGATAGCTTTATAAAACGATATTGTATATCTCACCGCGTAAGTTATAGCTCGTTTTATAGATATCATGCTGCCCAAATGCGTTAAAGTTAGTAGATATTGGGATAAGGTTCGTCGGTATAAGTAAGCCTATGATTTCATAGTTCCTGGACGTAATAGGTATTTGGCTTCACATCAATATTTTACTTTATCCCGGCTAGCCACGTTAATTTACAAATGTTAGTATTATTATTTAGGCCATCATATATAAATTTATATTACATTATGGAGATATTTATCTAAAAATGACAAATTATTTAGTGAAACAAATGAAGTGTGTAAATTACCCTGTTTTGCATTGTAAATAGTATAATTGAATTAGGAGACATTTTTATTACTTTTTGTGATAAGTTCTTGCAATATATTTGGACTTTTTATGTTTTTATTCTAAATTATGCTATTTACTGCGCTAGATGTAGCTTGTATCGGAGCGTAGTGCCGGAGCGAGGCGGCAGGTGGCGCCGCTCGCGTCATACATAATGTTTCCTCGGAGAAACAATATGTATGTTATGTTCACGACACGGCGACTGGTTCACTCAAGAGTGGTAAATTATAGTAATAAAGCACTAGACTAAATTTGGAAAATTTAAATATGTCTCGCTTATGAAGTCTGTACATGCCTACATTATAATATAGCAGGCCGCACCACCCGCTCGTTGGCGGCTCGAGCTCGCCTTTGTTTTGTTATCGTCTCTAACTATAGTTTGGTCCTCATGTCTTAGCGTTACCACAGTCTGATTACTTTTGTAAATATCGATTAGAGCTTTTTATTATATTTTTATTTTACATCACAAATCTATCCTCTATCACTTATTCTTTATTTGGCCTCTTAAAGTAGTTATAAAAATATTTCTTTTATTAAATTGGCTTTTAAGGATTGAGTTGTCATTAAATATTGTTCGGCTTAGCCCTAATTTTTGTTATAGGCTAAAATATCTTGAATTATTTAAAACTTGTGTTCATTCGGACTTTTCATCCCGTAATAAAATGCGAAGTGTTTTGTGATAGTACAAATAAAATTATTAACACGTTCAGACATACATTTGAAGGAATCTAAGTACTCAGTGATACATTAAACTTGACAGTATTAGAGAGAACCTAAAATACATTGAACACTGCGTGGTGTGATTAACATGTTGCTTCATTTATTCCGATACCATATCTTTAAAGATTGACTGAGATGGTTCTTGCCACTCAAAAAGGTTCGAAACTATGATATGTTGACGAAGTGTCCCCGGGAATGAATGTAGCAATATGATTTGTTTAGATAAAGATTCAATGCCAGTATGAATGATTATATTTTGGTTGCTCTGTTCAGTTACTGTATGTATGTATTTTGTTAAGTTGTATAAAATACCTAGTTTATAAATAAAATAAATACAATTTTAATTTGCATGTTTCTTTTTATTTCGCTTTTTACCTCACCTTTGTATATAGATGTCGCTGTTGAGATTATTTTGGAAAAGCTGGATTTAATGAAAATGTAACGACACTACTGCCCCTCAGAATAACGATAAATTAATCAAGCATTTTCCATCTTTTAATTAAGGATTATTTTTATTTGTTATACTTTTTGTTGCATTTTTGAGCTTGAGTTTCACACACTATTCATAACATTAATATTAAATAAAACATAACTGCTTATGTATACATTTCAAGTATGTATAGTCGGATAATGTAGGTCGATTCGTTCGCGTTAAGGTGATATCCTAGGCCAGATAGTCGATGTCTTCATTGTATTTTTAATATTTCCATAGAATAGTTTATAAAATAATCTGACTAAAAATAATTGGTGTTTTCGTGGTCCGGCTTTGATGTCTCTATCGATTCAGTTCTAACGTTTTAGATTTGATTCCTGGTTCATGCAAAATTAAATGCGCACAAATTTTATATAATGCATATTCACTTGGTTTATCTGCGTCCTATAAGAACAACAGGAACCAAAAACCTTGCCAGATAAATGTAAGTGTACGAATAGAAATAGTAATATCAGAATCGAAGTAGTAAACATCAATTTTAAATGACTGAATATATGATGTGTTCGTGTCTGTATACCCAGCAGGACCCTGCGTTAAATCCGATTGAAAGTTAAATGTTAGCGTGCGTAGTATTTAGTACCTTCCGAATCGTATAAGTAAAAAAATAGTACTTTAATTGTTACAGCGAAATCTTAAATTATTTTCCAGCAGGACCCTCCGCTGTTTAAAGGTCTATAGACAAATCTTATATGGTCCCGTTTAGTGGTGTATTAGTACCTTAAAAATAACTTAGTTTAATTTTAAAATAATTATTATTTAATGAGGAATGCACCTGCTAAACTTTTATCAAGCCAGCAGGACCCTATTTTGTTTTGAGGCTTTCAGTCCAGACAGTCATATTTCTTATAAGCATTTTATTAGTACTTTTCAAATAACCTTACGTTTAATTGAAAAAGTTTGTATTTTAGCTAAAAATTTGTTTTAAAACTTTTAGTACTTTTTCAGCGAACAAACATTTCATTTGGTCCAAGTATGAGCTTTCACAGCTTTTAGTAGGTATGGTGGTGTTAATCAAAGAAAGAAAGAAAGTATAAAGAAACAAAGTGTATCTACCTACATCATTTAATAATAAACTGTTATGATATGATATGTGTATTTAACATCGGTAAACAATTAGAAATAATAATAAACCAAATCAAATCAAAATCATTTATTTCAATAATACTTAAAATACATAATTTAATCTGGAATCTCCTTCTAAGCAGAGGTCTACTTGTGTTAGGTTAGGTTAACCGGGTACTTTTTTAGCATCTAAGTACCCACAATTTCAATATTATTTATGAACCACAATAATAATAGTATCCATGATTTTTTTTATGTGGGTACTTGTCTCTATGCTATACTAACCGGATAATACGGAAAATTGATGATTATGGTTAAATTATAATTATTAAATACTTACCAAATTTATGATTTTACATACTTACCAAATATATTAAATCACATAGGTATACATCCACACACACTTTACTTGCAAACACATACCTACACATCCCTCAACACCATTAGTTTCCTCAAAACTCACCCATTCCAAAACTAACAAAGCGCTTTACTTGCTAACGTACGATACACTCTACCCACTTCCAAAATTATCATTTTTTTTTAAAATGTTTCTAGTGATTGGTTGTTTTGAAATTATCATAATTACTGTATTATGCTAGATTCTTATATTCTAATAACCGGCTATTACTGAAAGTTACAATGTTACTTATTACAGTTTTGTTTAAGAGGGAATGAAAAGAGTGGAATCCTCCTAACATAAGTAGACCTCTGCTTAAAAAGAGATTCAAGATGAAATTATGTAATTCTTAATAAGTATTGGAATAAATGATTTTGATTTGGTTTATTATTATTTCTAATTGTTTACCGATGTTAAAAACACAGATCTATATCATAACAGTTTATTATTAAATGATGTAGGTAGATACACTTTGTTTCTTTATACTTTCTTTCTTTCTTTGATTAACACCACCATACCTACTAAAAGCTGTGAAAGCTCATACTTGGACCAAACTAAATGTTTGTTCGCTGAAAAAGTACTAAAAGTTTTAAAACAAATTTTCAGCTAAAATACAAACTTTTTCAATTAAACGTAAGGTTATTTGAAAAGTACTAATAAAATGCTTATAAGAAATATGACTGTCTGGACTGAAAGCCTCAAAACAAAATAGGGTCCTGCTGGCTTGATAAAAGTTTAGCAGGTGCATTCCTCATTAAATAATCATTATTTTAAAATTAAACTAAGGTATTTTTAAGGTACTAATACACCACTAAACGGGACCATATAAGATTTGTCTATAGACCTTTAAACAGCGGAGGGTCCTGCTGGAAAATAATTTAAGATTTCGCTGTAACAATTAAAGTACTATTTTTTTACTTATACGATTCGGAAGGTACTAAATACTACGCACGCTAACATTTAACTTTCAATCGGATTTAACGCAGGGTCCTGCTGGGTATACAGACACGATGTGTTCAATATTTTTTATTTCCCTTTAAATTCTATTTATTTCTTTCGTTCAATAGTTTGTTGAATAAATGAATAATTATGTGTCATTATAAAAATGTTTAACTAAAGCATGTTGTCGTGAATAAATAACTGAACCAATGAAAAATATTCCTGTATTTTAAACTTTAAACATAATGTTGATGCATTTATTCGACAGAGCTGAGTATTTTTTTTTTGTGTTTTATGCGAGACATCAAGCTGAGGCACACGCGTGTAAATATTCGACGAGTTTTTAATTTAGACAAATCTAGTGTAAATCTAATTTAGCTTGAAGTGGATATCTTACGAAGCGCCGTGTGTGTTGGCAAAGATAATTGTTTTATATTAACCACCTACTTTTAATATACAAAAACAATTGTGTAGCAAAAAACAAAAAATCTGAAATTATTTGGATAAAAAATATAAAAATAAAGGGGCTCGTAAAAGATGTTGTGATCACGAATATTCGTTAATTTCTACATCAGTTTTAGAAAATTAGAAATTGCTAATAAAAAGTCAATTTCTTAATATTCTCAACAATCTTTGTCAGTACACACATCGTCGAACATTTGTATTAAATAAAAATAATAAAAATATTAGATGTCACTGTTTAACAGGTGTTTAACTACGTACGTACATAATCTATATACTTGTTAATATTAATTAATAATTATAACAATGTTGATTAATTGTCATTTCCTTTCGAAGTGTTCTATGGTTGAGTTCACCGAGAAGATGCAGATGTTTGTGCAATATTCGAAAATTAAATGATTACATTAAAATACGCTATTATGTAAGAAACAATAATATTTCTTTCATTGTATAATTTATACGCATTCCTACATCCTGATAAAATGTTTAATATTAATTAATTAGTCGAGGTAAAGGCTGGGCGTATAATTAAAAATATAAACTCACAACGAACATTTTATAATAATTATAATATTCAATTAAATATGAATGATATACAGATTAACAACGGTGCCCCCTTGCATTTCATATCTTACGAATAAAATACACCCACCTTCGCACGGAGACGCTTGAATTATCTTAAAATCTTTGTTTTTTCTGTTTAATTAATTTATCAAAAACTCACATACGAGCTTCAGATTAATCCTCGGTGAACTAACCAATTTTAGGTATTTACAGAAGTCTTCATTGTTCGCAATGATTCTGAGGGTAGTTGTAAGTTCGCTTCAAATTATACGCCATTTTGTTTTGATTACGTGTGACGGCTGCCCGGGTAGATAGTCGGATATGTTTTGTAATAATAATCGATCGACGGAATAGGTTGTACATGTTTGAGCGACTATTGAGTATCAATGGGGTCAAATAAAAATTTAAGAACGTATTTTGAGAATTTTATTCATTTTCCTTATCCTAGTTTAATTAAAGATGGAGTTTTAACTCTATAATAACAATATACACGCTTACATTTGATACTTCAAAAGTTTTCAAGACTAATGTTTGCTTTATCTAGTCAAGGATAAAGTTTCTACTATTCCATGAGCATCATTTTAACACGACACTTCTTTTAGACTTGTTTTCAGTAAACAAAACAGAAACAAGGATGGTGCCCTATTTAATACAGGGTGGCGAATTAGTCACCTGCATCCGTCAAGGGGGTGATTCTACACGTTATTCTAAACAACTTTTGCTATAAAAATCATACCCGTATTGTAAAAAAAAACATACATGCATCGAAATAGTCTGTCTACTGTTGTATAGGAATTGTTTTTTTTCACGAACGTGATATAAGCTAAAGTTGTTTAAAATGTCGATTAGAATCACACCCTTGACGGATGCAGGTGACTAAATCGCCATCCTGTATAACGACAATGCGACATGATATTTGTTAATAAATAAAAAAAAAACACATCTTTACAACAGAGTAGTCAGATAGGAAACGCCGACCTCATCTAGTTTTTTTTAAATATGATTGACGTGTAAAAGTGTTTGCACAAACCTACTTACAGAAATAAAATCATTTATCATTAACAGGTGCTGTTTCATACAGTAAATAATTTAATAAGTAAGTAAGTTAAATAATGGATTTTCGCCTGACACCTGTTGGTATTATTAAATAGGCCTTAGAATCAGCAATAAAACCTATTATCACACCTTGCATACTTCACACAAAGTAATCGTCCTCACTTGGTTTCTGGGAACATAAAGTACCACTTAAAGATGAATAGGTTTCTATCGAGCTCCATTTCTGCTGTGCTCAGCTGCTTCAGTCTTTTCTCAACACCCTGTAGTACTGCTAACTCGGGCGGGGCTAGAGTTTCTTGTACCTGCAATGTTTATTATGACATGGTTAATCTAGATGTCCATAAAAGTTGAAATGGCAGCCTCAAAGTTGAAATGGCAGCCGCACCCTTAAAATCAAAGTTGAAATGGCAGCCGCGCCCTTAAAATCAAAGTTGAAATGGCAGCCGCACCCTTAAAATCAGAGTACAAAAATGTTGTCTCTTTAGTGGCAGAAATGAAGTACCCGAGAGGAATATGCAAGAGTTCTTCTGCTGCCATTTTCGACAGAAATACAAGCCGTGCGTAATGATAATGGGATTACACAACTTATTATATCAGGGGTATCGAATCAAATCCGGTTATGTTCTTGGAAAAAATAAAACTGCATGAATAAAGCCTAGTATTTTTGTTGCCAACGCTTTACCACATACTAATTTGAAATACATGGAAAGTAACTGTCTCATTATAATGATATCATAATAATCATGCATATTATAATATAAATAAGCCAAAAACGTGGACGTAATCAGTTTTGTTCCCAAGCATATTTATTTAAAATATGAAAAAACAACAAAAAATCGTATGAGCGGCCATTACTGTTTTGTTTCAAATGGAGCACTCCTATTGGTTTTACTTGGACGTAGCGAACTTTGATACTCAATTCAAAGGGACGAAACTAAGTTTGATACTAAACGTATTTTTATTATTTTATTTATAATATATATCAACGGAGCAATGTTTGATGCTAAATGGATTTTGAGGTATAATATAATCCCAAAATTAAAATGTTCCCAAAACACGTTTAGGAAAATCGGTGGAAACCAATTGGTTTTGATTCCATACCACTTTTTTTTTTGGGTGTGACATCATCATATGACTTCTCCCACTCTGGGCGGAGCGGGAGGGCATGTCAGTCTTTTACTGACTAAAACCCACCCCACCCTTCAGTTGCGTGTGCGCCAGGGCCACGGTAACTCTTTCGAACAATCCGCGACCCTTGATTTTATTCCACTGATATGGACAGCATCGCTGCAAGTGTGCTATGGAACTTGTTCTGTCCTTGTTGTAAATTAATAACATTAGACTCTTTGTACACACACGTTTTTCTTGCCGTGAAAAACGACGGTTTATTGCCGTGTGTAGGCACGGTCGTCAGTGGTGTATGGATCTTTATGGAAGCTTGTTGATCGACACGTTTTTTCCACGGCGCGGTTTATCCGCCGTATCGTAAAGAAACCGTGCTGTGTACGCACGACGACATTATCATGCTATACATTTCCAGTATAAGCTGACTTCTCATTCTACGAAAAGCCTATACCAGGAGTCACCAAATGGCGGACCGCGGACCGGATCCGGACCGCCAACCTATTTTATGCGGACTTTAAGTATTTTTTTTTAATATATTGCATGTTAAAATAACTCATTTGAGTTTTAGCTTGCACCAGCTTTACTCCACACTTCAGACAGACAGCCAAAAGAAAAAAAAAAACGATGACCTATGTTGGTTGCTAGTAATCGTCTACCAAACGGACTGTGACAGGCATATTATTAAAAAAAAAATACCCCCACTTAAACTAATTGGTGATCCCTGACCTATACAATGCGAGGTCAGCTAAAATTGAAATGTATAGCTTGATATGTCGCCGTGTGTACAAAGGGCATTACGATACGCGGCCGTCAGTATCGCACATCGGGATAGGGCAATAGTTCGGGTTTGTAGAGCGTCGTCTTCGTCTCTGTCACTAAGGCCTGCGTGGCAGTCTCTGTATAAAGCTCTACGTGGCATTTTTTTTTAAATGGTTACTCTCTGGTCTACCTAGGAGGTATGTAGTCGGCTGCTTAACCGGGCTATCCTGTAGATGACTGGATGCCTAACTAAATTAAGGCTGCCAGCCAGAGCATAAAACTTAAGCGAATACACGCTAAGGGCACTCCCTGTACGGACCTCGACTTAGGGCATCACTGGGGGAGGGCAGCTAAATATAAAAATAGTAAGTATTTTATAAAAATTGCTGACCAATTATTTTATTATTTATGTTATTGTTATTAAGTTTGTATCCTAGTTGAATTGCTCAGTTTATGTATAATTTTAATTTTTAAATTTTAGTTACTACGATTTAGATTTTTTACTTTAAGAAATATGTTAGTTCATAGTTATGTATCAAACAATACCTTTTGCTGTGCCCTAACAGGGTCTACAACGGCTCTTAGTTTTAAGCCTTTTGTTAACATCTTGTAGAACTCAAATAAACGAATATGAACAAGGGACAGGCTGGATCAGATTAAGACTACTTAGGGAGGAATTTAAAGCTGACTGGAACCAGGGTCGGGGCGGGCCGCCGTGCCATATGTACGCTAGGGTATTGTACTTTATCTCACATCGTCAATATTCTGCTGCGGCTCGCCCCTCAGGCGCATGCCGTGCACGATGGTGCGCACGCGCCGCTGCTTGTCCACCAGCCGCGCGTGCGCCGCGCGCTCGTGTGCGTGGCGACGTAACACGTTGTGGAGCGAGCGGTAGCACATCTCTTGCGCTGCGTGGGCCACCTGGAAATGTAGGTAATTAATTAAATTAGAGAAATAGATAACGCTCATTTGAAGAAACATCGACGTAAATGTAATTTTTCTCAAAAATGAGTTGTTGATATTTTGTGCTCGAACAAATTTTTAGAGCAGAGGCCTGAAATATTTAGCGTGAAATATTTAATATGTATTGGGATTTATCAACATTTCAGAACGAGACGGTAACCCATTACAAAAAAAAATATTCACTTTAAATCACTCTCCTGTAAAATTTTAAAAGCAGCAGTTACGTCGAGGTTTCTTCAAATATGTGATAAAGAAAAAAGAAAATTAACGCCTGGCAGATGTGAAACATCGAAGCTATTTTATATAGAAAACATGCATGAAAGATGGTTTATTCAAGGAAGAAAATATGGCATAATCAAAAACAAAACAGCCAGATAGAAAAAAAAAACGTTTGGATGTTGGCTTTTGGCCGCGTCGCCACGCCAACAGCCCGTCTGACCCGCTACATTAGATATTTCACATCAAAAGAAAAATTGTTTATTTATAAAAAGCATGTTATGCTACTTTTCCCTTAGAAGCGAGGTCGAACAACCGATACTTGAAAAACACAAAAATTTTTGTTAACCGAAAATGATTATATCCACAGGAAATATTGTCAAGAACATGCAAACTCACGTCATGTAACTTGATGTGATATAAATAGATCGCTTTCGCAAGAGCACCGGCTGAAGCTGCTTTTCTCATTGGCTGAAAATATTTAATTTGTATATTAGTTAATTTTACTATAAAATATATTATACTGGTGTTTAATATTATATTGATGCAAGCATAAAATCATTCATATGTTTACGTGTATAGAAGATTTCAAGGATATTATCATATTACGTAGAGATAGTGAAAATCTGATTACCTGTACACTAATAAAATGTTCTTCTAGCAGTTTGTACGTCAGCTGCTTACATTCCTTGTTCACTAACATCGCGTTCTTTTGTATATCATCCTCTTCTATGTACTTTCTAGAACGAACTAACCTGTAAAAGTTGAGTTTGTAATGTCGTCAGCAGGTCAAGCTACACGAAACTGTCAAATTTCTGCAAACGATTTCAAGCCTTAAAATGTTAGTGGTTAAGTTCAAAATCGAATGAGAAAATCTGACAGTTTGTAGTAGTAGTAGTAGTAGTATTATTCTTCATAAGCAGTCTAACAAAGACTTTATAGTAGAATAGGTTTTTGTGAAAAATCTCGTCCGGTGAAGTGGCCAACATACTATTTCTGTCCCCAAGTTGTGTAGCGAGTTTCGGTATGAAAGTTATCGGTGTCAATGTAATAAATATCAGATAGGCAGTCGCTCCATAGGGCACGCCACTATAGCGGCGGTAAAACCCTTTATGAGGGAGTGGCTGGAGTGAGGGCATGGCGCCCTTACTTTACGGCTGACACAGGTATTGTCCGGACATGGGTGCTTCGGAAACTACCTATGCCGCATAGGTCGGGAACCGACACCCGGTTGCCACCATTGCAACTGTCTCGCGCACACGACGCACCACACCCTTGAGGAATGTCCTGCTTGGGCAGTGCAGAGCCGTGACCTCGTCGTGGCGGTTGGGCTGCGGATACTCTCTCGCTTCCGGACATGGTCCAGTCCATGGTCGGAAGTGAGAGCGCGTGGGACGCCGTCGCCTCCTTCTGTGAGGAAGTGATGGTCGCGAAGGAGGCGGCGGAAAGGGAGAGAGAGAATACCCTCCCTTCCAATCCGTAGCAGACGCACCGGGCGCCGGAGGGCGCGGAACTATCTCCGGCCGCCTTAGGGTGAGGCCTGCAGGCAACAGACTTGGGGAGTTTATTGCCTGAACCTGGCCGCTGAGGGTAACGGGGTCCGCGTGAATTCATGCGAGCCAACACCTGGCCGGGGGAGCGTGATGAAATGCGCAAGCACTCCAGCACCCGGCTAAAGGTAGTAGAAGAACACCGTGTGGTTTTAGTCAGTAAGAGTCTTACGGACTCCTCCACCCGCCCCAGAGTGGTGGACATCCATGAGGATATCCACAAATAAAAAATTGAAAAAAATAGGCAGTCGGTCCATGTAAAATACTGATATTCAGTAGCATCTGGTTAAACTGGAAGCCGACCCCAACATAGTTGGGAAAGGGCTGGCAGATTGGATGGGTGTCGTAGCATAATCGCTTTTAGCGATAAGACCGCCCATTGTGTCACCCTATGTAAAATGTCTACATTTATATCTGTAATTTTTATGGTGTACATAATAAGGAGTATTCTATTCTATTCTATTATGCTGAGCGATTGTCGTTTTGCGTGAATGTGACGCATATTTTCCCCCAACTCGTTCTTTTCTGGGTTTGTGTGTTTTTTCTTTGGGTCATGTTTACCGCAAATAAATGTATTTTCTTTCTTTCTTTTTCTTTAATAACCACAAGAGACATTAGCTTAACACGTTCAATGCCGCCGACACGCGTAGCGTGTTCTTGCGAATTTCTATAACTACGCCTCGAACACGCCAGTCGTGTCCTAAATGTTTCAGTGATATTTCGAAAATTAAGCAAAGTTGCCTTTTAGAATTCTCAATACATAATCCTCTAGCAATAACCTAAGGATTTTTGAGGTGGCCCTGGAAAAATCTATTCATTTGTATTTTTTTTTTAAAGTGAACGGCATCGCTATGAACTTCAAAAAAATTATGGTGGCAGTGAATGTGTTAATCATAGGATTCAAGCGCACCAACAAAGTCTTTGATAAATGCAGATTAGTGATGGAGCACTTACCATCAGGCCACCTGTTGCCACCACATCATCATTATTTCAGCCCGGAAACACCCACTGCTGGGTATTCCCAGCAGTGGGTGTTTCCGGGCTGAAATAATGTAAAAAGGGGATAAGTTAAAAAGGGGAGGCCAATAGGCCTCCCCTTTTTAACTGGCTTCAAATAAAGGAAGAGGTTCTCAAATCGGTTGTATTTTTTTATTTTATGTTTGTTACCTCAGAGCTCCGTCATTTATAAACCGATTTGAAAAATTATTTTCAAATTCGGTTTATATATTTTTGTTTGTATGGGTATACTTATAGAGTGGTCCCATATAAATTTTGTCAAGCTAGCAAACCATTCATCAGAATGAATGGTTTTTAAGTTAGCTTCAATTAAGTTTTTTTTTCCACTTAGTGTGTGTATGTTGATTATGTTATAATAACTTCCTGTCACTGTTATTTACTTAGCAAGTGAATGTATCCGAATTTATGTGGGGTAGGTACCACAGCTAAAAAGTGGAAAAACAAAACTTTATTACGAAAAATAAACAGCCGACTTCCAAAAATAAACTACAAAGTGAAAAATAACTCTAATATCGGAATTCGTTGTCTTTAGTTTTGTATTTTCATTTTTTGCCACCGACTTCCGAAATCAGACTTATTTTGTAGTGTTTTATTTTTAAGGCGGTTGTTTTTTTGTTTTGTAATAGTTTTTATTTCTGCCATACTTCCCGGTCCCGTGCGTTCCTCATCCAGGTGTTTCCCGCGACTTTGACGATATCATCAACCCAACGCAGTTTTGGACGGCCCTGGTTTCTTTAGCCACTTAGTATATAGTTAAATATCCCTCACCTAAATATCCTAGCGGCTTTAGAGCCTAGTCGCTCGGTGACGGTGTGCTCTAGCGCGCACAGTACCAGCTGCTGCGCGGCGTGCTTGGCGCGCACGCAGTACTGTCCGCTGCCCGCGTCGCCCACGCGACGCACGAAACCTCCGCCGTTCTCCTCTAGATACAAAGAAAATTAGATTATTTTAAGTTTAATATTATTGTATCCAACACATAATCCTTCCAGAATAGATTCTCTAAATGATGGTGAAAAACGCATCAAAATCCGTTGTGCAGTTTAGAAGAACACAGACAGATACGGAAATCTACTTTAATTTATAATAATAATAAAAACAGATAGATAGATAGATTTATAAACGTGAACCATTTAATGGCTCGCCTTGGGGGGTAAGACCAACTCGTATGCATGACGTGTCGGCAAACGTCATTACGTTATTTTATGCCGTCATGCCCCCTCTCCGTAGCCACTCTTATCGATGTTTCAACATTTTTAAACCAACAAGAAAGCTCAACCTCTTCTAGATCATGTACTGAGTCCATGGTAAATACTTCATTACGAAGTCCCTGCCACCGTGTATATATAATTTGAAGCTGTGTGAGGTATGACGAAATCGTCATCATCATTCAGTCATGTCTACTGCTGGACGGCCACCTCAAAACTTCTACACAGGGACCGGCCCTGTGCCTTTCGTATCCAGCGGATTCCCAACAGTAAAAATAACGAACTTTCATACAAGCTTTTATCCTCTATTTAAACCCATTAGGGGATAAATTAAAAAAAATATCCTTTCGTAGTGCTCACCTTCGTTCTATAAGGAACTCTTGTACAAAATTTCATGCTTCTAGAGCCAGCGGTTCAAACTGTGCATTATCAGTCCGTGAATTTAAGATTTTTATTAAGAAGAATCCTCCTCAATGAACCTTTAAAGTATAAATGCCAACTTTTTCACATGACTTCCACATACCTAACACCTTCAGATACTGGTCGACAAACTGATGCAGCATTGGCTTGTCGGTGGCAGCGCCTCGGCATCGCTCTCTTAGTTCTATCGCGCACAAGGGACTTGACTCAGGCGCCCACGCTGCTGAGGTTAGGTACATTTTCTCAAGGAGGAATCGCATTAGTTCTCCAGCTGGAAAATGTCATAAAATATAATGTTATTTACACGAATCAGAAGGTTTACCATACCCTCTTACAGCAGCACGCTAATTGCGTAACACACTATCAGTCACAATCTGAATCATTTTGAAGCCTACTGCTTATCCATTGCTTCGTATATTGAAAAAATTTATCTGCTCAACAACGTAAACAACGCAATGAATGTTGTTGAACTGTCAAAATGAAAGCCATTCCTACCGTTGTGTGTTACGCAGTTACCCCGCAGGTCAATATTAGGCAGAAAAAGTGAAGTGTAAAGCGATTTTGTGCAATTTGTGCGTCAACTAATCTATGCCTAGATAATAATAATAAAGCTGAAGAGTTTGTTTGTTTGAACACGCTAATCTCTGGAACTTCCAGTCGGATTTGAAAAAATATTTTTGCAGTTAATAGATCAATTCTTGAGGAAGGTTATAGGATGTTTTATATCACGCTATGACCCATAGGAGGCGAGCAAAAATAAAAAAAGTCAGTAAGAACGCCAAGCGAAAACTTTGTAATAGGGCGGGCGGGCGATGGGATGCGACGCGGTGACTCGGAGGCCGAAAATTCACGCGGTCGATGTCGCGGGCAGAAGCTTAATATACTAATAACTGTCACCTTGATCTGCCGTGCACATCGCAAGTCCTGAAAATGATTATAATAGGGCCCCAGACTAGGACCCTTTGAATATTGAGTTTTCTTTCGTCGTCTTCTGCAACATCTACAGGGAGTGAGAAAATTGATAGTTACAAAGCAAAGTTACTAACCGTTTTCATCAATTCGTCGTGTGATAGCTTTTATCATGATTTCATCTCTAAAGTCCAGGTGGAACCTGTCATAGTTCACTCTCCAGTAAATATCTGAAAAAATTGAGAAAATTTAACTTATGAAAATTTGAAAATTTAACGTAATTAAAAAAAAATGATACACAAAAACAGCTCCATGCCTGAGTGTGAGCAGTCTGAGATATTTTTTCTGGTTAAGTCAAGAGTTGATTGAACACAATCCAAATGAGAGAGCTAGCTATCTCACTATCGAACATTCTCAAAAATGACTTATCTATCTATACAGGGTGGCAGGGACATGACGCGCAACCTGTTACCAGGGCCGGATTTAGGGGCAACCGGGGCAACCGCCCCGGGGCCTCCACAAAAGAGGGGCCCCCGCAATAGAGACTTCGGAAAAAAATCTTCCAAATTCCGACGAGTAAACACTAGTAAACAACTTTTCTTTTGTTATTTTTTTTTCGCTGTTTTACACACGGTGTGTAGGTACAACGGTTAAGGTACCTTGACCTTACTGCCCTATCTAAAAAATCCACCCTGTTTAAAAATGATTGAAAAAGGTGGTTTTTTTTTATCGTCTGTTCTACAACATTTCCTGGGCCTACACTTTTTGGTTGCCCCAGGGCCTCCACACGCTTAAATACGGCCCTGCCTGTTACCACGGATTCAGTACACGATTCTGAAACACCCTCGGTCTTATTACAAAACAAAGTTTTTCTTTAGACATGATTTAAACCATCGAGCCCGTTTTTGAAATAAGAATCTAACAGGAATCGAAATACAGTTCCTTTTACAAAACTGAAAACTTAGTCCGTTCGTAGGTTATCAATTTTGTATTAAGAACTTTACTATAGTTGGCATACAGTTCGAAATACAAAAACTGATTCGAAGGTTTAGGCACAGGCTACAGTTAGATCGTGTTTTATAATAAGTCGCGCTGTGTTGAAATTGTTGTCTTATTAAACTAAAAAATCTGGTCTTTCATAGAAAAGTTCAATACCAACTCAGCAAATTTTTGCTGTGTTGGTATTGAACTTTTGAAAAATTGCTGTTCTATACATTTGTATAGAACAGCAATTTTTTTTTTATAACTGACGAATTTGTTCTACACTAGGGGGTCTAGAATGGGGTGCTAGGACAGGAAACCTCCCCGTGTGTCCGTGGGCTGGAGTTTCCCTTGGATGCGTCTGGGGGAAAGGCCAGTCTCCGGGACGGTGCACCCTGGGGTGCGGGCAATAACTCTCCATTAGGTACTCTGTGCCTAAGGGGTCTTGTTGCCCGTACGCTAATATCCTGTCGGAGGAACGCTCCAACGTGTGTATCTCTGTTAAGCAGAGACGCACAGCGGCGGAGTGAGAGCGGGCTCGGTGTGCACTTACCCTGCCGCCGGGCAGGCAGTAAGGAGTCTGCTCCTTCTGCCACCGTTAGTCTCGTAGCCCCGAAGATCGTCAACGTCATGTCTCTGACTTTTGACGGGGGTCGAGGGTCTTGGCTTAACCGCCCGGACCGCGAGGAAGATAACCTCTATAAAAAATTCCTCTAATATCAAGTTCTGGTGCGCGGCGAGGGTATGAATGGCTGAGGAGTAGTGTCATCTACAACTTTCCAGTTGTAGGTGGCGCATCAGTCGTTAGCGCACCCCCAGCCAGAGTACCAGTGGACCCTCTGGTTGGGTTATAAATGTACACTTGCCTAGGGACAGGGGGTGAACCTGGGAATGACATTGTATATCCCCCATACTCGTGGGATTAAGTATGGAATCTAAAAACAAAAACAAAAATACAACAACAACAGAGAAGAGTAGTGGAGAGGAGAGGAGTGATGCGGGGTCGGAGTCCGATGCCGCGTCGGGCGCGAGGGGCTCTTTTAAGAGCCCGGAGCGCGTAGTCATGGGAGATGCTGAGAAGAGCCGAAGGCTCTTCCAGAAGCGCCCCAAACCAGAGGATGGCCAGGGGTCGTCCTCTGATGGCGGGAGGAGAGCAGCCCGCAGAAAAATTTCTCGGCGGGGTGGGGTACACGAGCGGAGTACGGGCGAAGGGCGCTCCACCGAGGAGGATAGCGAGCCGAGCCTAGTCAGCCCAGCCAAGCCGGCCCAGCCAGCTGAGAAGCTTGCAACGGAGGGGCACGACCCTGGAGGGGCCAATCGCAGGGCGGAACTGTCTGAGTCGTCAGGCGGTGAGCCGGACGCCGCTGGCGGCTCAAAGTCAGAGCGATTGGCCAGGCTGGAGGCGGCCGTGGTAGCTGCACTAAAGGGTGTGGCCTTGAAGAGGATTCAGTCCTCTAAAGACAAGGCCATACCCGCTGCCGCGGCTTCCATCATGGAGGCAGTCAAGGCCATTAAATTCGGGCCTCAATCGCACGATATGTCCGAGATGCGGGCGGAGGTCACCCGCTTGACAGCCGATATGGAGCTCCTCCGAAAGGAGAACGAGGAGCTCCGAGCGGACCTGGCCGGCCTCCGAGCAGCCGGATCCCGGGAAGTGCTACAGGAAAAGGCGCAGCACGGGAAAGGCCAGGCGGTGCCGGTGCCCGCTGAGGACCGGGTCCTGAACCTGGTGCGGCAGGAGCTGGCTGCTTTCCAGTCGGTTTTCGACTCTGGAGGCCATTGTCCTGCGCCCCCCGCTAGCGGCGAGCCGGCAGGTCTCATTTGCCGCCGCTGCGGCCAAGCCAGGATCAGCGGGGCGATTGAAAGGCGGGCCCGTACCGGCACCCGCGGGGCCGCCCCCGGCGAAGTCGGGGCCGCCCCTGGCGAAGTTGGGGCCGCCCCCGGCGAAGTCGGCGCCTCCCAAGCCCAAGAAGGGCGGTGGGCCTACGCAGGCGTCAAGGGCCCCAGCCCTGGCGGCGAAACGACCGCCCCTCCCGCCTCCTAATGCTCCTCCGGCCGACGCCGAATGGCAAGTGGCCGGAGAGAAGAGGAAGGCGGGTAAGGCATCAAGGGCGGCCAAAAAGAAGGAGAGGCGGCAGCGGCGCAAGGAGCGAAGCGTCGCGGCTAGGCTCCGCGCCCCGAAGTCCGCAGCTGTAGTGATCACGCTACAGCCGGAAGCGGAGAAGAAGGGCGTGTCCTACCGCGACGTGCTCACTAAGGCGAGGGCGGCGGTGAACCTGCAAGAGCTAGGTGTCACCAATGGCATCCGGGTGAGGGTCACTGCGACTGGGGCCCGGATGTTAGAGGTGCCCGGTGCGGCGAGCGGCCCGACTGCTGACGCTCTGGCCGATAGGCTCAGGGCGTCCCTAAATGCAGACGAGGCCCGAGTGTCCAGGCCCACCAAGTGCATTGACATGCGCATCTTGAGCCTGGATGACTGCGTGACGGAGGCTGAGGTGGTGGCCGCCGTCGTTAGGACTGGGGGGTGCTCTGCCGAGCAGGTTAGGGCGGGCACCATCCGTCCTGACCACGCGGGGATGCAAGCCGTTACGGTGAGCTGCCCCGTGGCGGCGGCCAGAAAAATTGCCGGGGAGGGCCGAAGGCTCCTGGTGGGCTGGGTTTCTGCGCAGGTTAAACTGCTGGAACCCAGACCTCTGAGGTGCTTCCGCTGCCAGGTGGGCAACCACGTGGGAGTGCAATGCACCTCGGAGGTAGACCGCAGCAATCATTGCTTCCGCTGCGGTCAGCCCGGTCACAAGGCCGGCTCGTGCACTGCCACGCCGCACTGCTTTCTATGTGCGGCAGCTGGCAAGCCGGCCGATCACCGGGCTGGGAGTAAGGCCTGCGCTCCACCCGCCAAAGCCAGGGGCAGGGGCAAGCCCTCCGCCACCGCCGTCACCGCCGCACCCGCCGCCACTGCCGCCGCCGCTGCCGCACCCGCCATTGTAGTTGCCGCAAACATCGCGGCAGGGCCCTCACAGGGGGCTCGGGAGGGGGCTGACATGGAGTGCCAATAATGGCCCCATTACGCCTCCTCCAGGCGAATATCAACCACTGCGCCGCCGCTCAGGATCTTTTACTCCAGAGCATGGCGCAGTGGTCGATCAACATCGCCGTGGTCGCTGAGCCGTACTTTGTCCCGCCCAGGGATGACTGGGTGGAGGACCTGAGCGGCTCAGTGACCCTCATTTCGTCGGCCGCCGCCGGTACCCCGTCGCTTGAGGCAGTCAAGAGAGGACGGGGTTGCGTGGCAGCACGGTTCGGGGAGATTGTTGTGGTAGGGGTATACTTCTCCCCGAGCCGAACTCTCGCCGAGTTCCACAACTCCCTTGCGGAGTTGAGAGTCGTCGTCGTCGGGTACCATACCCTGCCCGTGCTCGTACTCGGGGACTTCAATGCCAAGAACACGGCTTGGGGTTCCCGGTACACGGACACACGGGGCGGGATGGTGGAGGACTGGGCTCTGGAGACAGGCCTGGTCATCCTAAATCGGGGTTCTGTCCCCACGTGTGTGCGGATGCGGGGTGAGTCAGTGGTGGACATCTCGTTCGCCAGCCCCGCTCTGTCACCGCGTGTCATTGACTGGCGCGTCATGGAGGGGGTGGAGACGTACTCCGACCACCGGTACATCCGGTTTGACGTCTCCGCCCAGACCTCGAGCGCGCTGGTCCGACAGGCCCCGAGTGGTCCGCGGTGGGCGCTAAAGAAGCTGGACCGGGAGCTCCTCCTGGAAGCCTCGATCGTGCAGGCCTGGGTGTCACCACCGGACAGGCCTGCAGACATCAATGACGAGGCGGAGTGGTTCCGGGAGGCCATGTCCGAGATATGTGACGTGGCAATGCCCCGGGTCCAGCCCGGACGCGCCTGGCGCCAGGTGTACTGGTGGTCGCCGGAACTAACGTCTCTGCGCGAGGCGTGCGTTGCTGCGCGACGCCTGTACACCAGGCACCGCAGGCTCCGTATCCGCCCTCCGAATACGGAAGCCATTCAGGCGGAGCTGTACGAGGGTTACAAGCGGCGAAGACCGCCCTCCGAGCGGAGATCCTGCGGGCCAGGGGACTGGCCCGTGAGGAGTCGCTGGGGACTCTGAACAGGGACCCGTGGGGACGCCCATATAAGGTGGTGCGGGAGAAACTCCGCCCATGGGCTCCCCCGCTGACGCAGAGTCTCCGGCCCCAGCTCGTGGAGGGCGTGGTGAGCGCTCTGTTCCCTTCGCGGGGGGAGCATACTCCTCCGCCCATGGCTCCGCCTCCTGCGGTGCCAACTGCGGACCACATGACCGACGATGACGACGTTGCTCCTGAGGTGACCGAGGTAGAGTTGAGAGCGGCGGTACGTAGGCTGAGTGCCAAAAGTGCCGCCCCAGGACCCGACGGCTTACCGGGAAAAGCCTGGGTCCTGGCCTCGGAGGCTCTCGGGCCTCGACTAAGAGGGCTCCTAAGCGCATGCTTGGAGGAGGGCCAGTTCCCACTTCGTTGGAAGACGGGGAAACTGGTCCTCATTAAGAAACCGGGGCGCCCGGCGGACTCTCCGTCCGCTTACCGGCCCATCGTGCTGCTCGACGAGGTGGGCAAGCTCTTTGAAAGAGTCATTGCAGACCGCCTCGTCGGGCAGCTGGTGCGGGTGGGGCCGGATTTGGCGGACAGCCAGTTTGGTTTCCGCAGGGGGCGCTCCACGGTGGATGCCATCATGCGCGTGCGAGCCCTCACGACGGGGGATGCTGTGGCCCGGGGTGGGGTCGTCTTGGCGGTGTCTCTAGACATCGCCAATGCCTTCAATACCCTGCCCTGGAGTTGCATCCGGGAGGCATTCCGGTATCACCGGATGCCGACCTATCTCTGTCGTGTAGTCGAGGCCTATTTGGCGGATAGAGCAATTATCTACCCCGGTCACCAGGGAGAACGGAACCGGCGAGAGATGTCGTGCGGTGTCCCACAGGGATCGGTCTTGGGGCCGCATCTGTGGGACATCGGGTACGACTGGGTGCTGCGCGCCGACCTCCCTAGTGGCGTCAGCGTGGTGTGCTACGCTGACGACACGCTGGTCCTGGCGCAGGGGAGGTCGCACCAGGCGGCGGCCGAACTGATGACACGCGGGGTTGCGACAGTCGTCGAGAGGATCCGGCAATTGGGACTCGAGGTGGCCTTGCACAAGTCCGAGGCCATGTGTTTTCATGGTCCTCGGAACGCGCCACTGTCGGGTTCCGAAATAACGGTAGGAGGGGTTCACATCGGCGTCGAGTCGACGATGAAGTACCTGGGACTCGTCCTCGACAGCCGGTGGAACTTCGTGGAGCATTTCCGACGTTTGGCTCCCAGACTGCAGCGGGCCGGGGCTGCTTTGAAGCGGCTCTTGCCCAACCTGGGGGGGCCAAACGCCTCCTGCCGGAGGCTCTACGCGGGGGTCGTGCGGTCCATGGCCCTTTACGGGGCACCGGTGTGGGCGCGGTCGCTAAGGCTCCGGCCAGCCCGCCGGTTGAAAGCGTCCCAAAGGGTCATGGCCATCCGGATGGTACGGGGATACCGCACGGTCTCCTGCGAGGCGGCGAGCCTCCTTGCCGGATTGCCGCCGTGGGATCTGGAGGCAAAGGTCCTCGCGCACGTTTGGGAGTGGCGCGAGGAGGCGAAACGCCGGGGCGTAACTCCGCTGCCGCGAGAAATCACGGCACAGCGGACAGAGCTCCAGCGGGATCTCATGGCGGCATGGAGAGTGCGACTGTCGCAACCCAGCGCAGGGCACGCCACAATTGCGGCGGTAAGACCCCTCTTTGAGGAGTGGCTTGAGAGGCGCCACGGCGTCCTCACCTTCCGCCTGACGCAGGTCCTCACCGGACATGGCTGTTTCGGGAGGTTCCTGTTTCGGATAAGGCGGGAGGAAACGCCCGGGTGTTACCATTGTGTGGATCGACCGGAGGACACGGTGGAGCATACGGTGGAGGTCTGCCCGGCTTGGGCGGAGCACCGCCGTGTCCTCGTGGCGGCGATCGGCGGCGGCGACCTCTCGCGTCCGGCCCTGGTTCAGGCCATGGTACGGAGCGAGAGGGAATGGGAAGCCGTCACCTCCTTTTGCGAAGCAGTAATGCTCGCGAAGGAGGAGGCGGAGCGCGAAAGGGAGAGGCAATCTCTGCGCCCTCGCGCCCCTAGCCGCCGCAGGAGGAGGAGACACCCTGGGCGTCGGGAGTCGATTGCCGACTCCCGGCCACCGTAGGCGCGGGCTTGCGGACGGCGAGCAATGGGCAGCTCGCCTTCCGGTAAGGACCAGGCCCGGGTCGACGGCGCGTCGTGTTCCACGCGCGCCTCAAAGAGATGTCAGCAAAATTGACGGGGTCCGATAGGACCGATGCCTGCCGGGGCTGCGGATTGTTCGAAAGAGTTACCGTGGCCCTGGCGCACAGGCAACTGAAGGAACAAGGGTGGGTTTTAGTCAGTAAGAGTCTGACACGCCCTTCCGTAAGAGTCTGAGACGTCATTTGATGATTTCCCACCCAAAAAAAAAGGGGGTCTAGAATCATGTCCTGAATTCATAATTTCAGTTTGTAAGTCGATGTCTCTGCAACCCTGTATAAATAAAAATGAATTGCTGTTCGTTGATAAGTGCGTCACTTCAGAACGGCTGGGCCGAATTGGTTATTTTTATTTTCAAATTTTTGTAATAGTCCGAATTGGGTTTTTATGGAAAGAAAAATTGGAAAAGTTTCCTGGAATGTTTTCAAATTCAGGAAAAACTGAACGTCCTTTTTCTATGGAATTTTTATATGAATTATTGAAAATTGGATAGGTCTATTGGGTCAGCTATTTTACATAATTTTTGTGATAGAGATTAGATTGAAACTTGATTCCGAACATTGTAAAATCGTGACAATAGCACAGTTATTTTAATTTTTAATGTTAATAACCCTCAAATTTGCGATGCCTGGAAAAGACCGCTAAGTTGTAAGTACCTACATTATAAAATAACACCAAAATGTACACTTAGTTTGCAAATAAACTTTTGACTTTTGACTTTTTGACTTTTGACATTTCTAAGGAAGATAAATTGGCCCTCAGGTTGATGTCTCAACAATAAAAAACTCACTATCGTTAATATCACTAATACTGCCAGAACTCATAGCTTGCACCAGTGCCAACGTGCCAGTTCTGGATACCAGCATATCTGGCACGATGGTAGCCACAGGCACCAGTGTGGGTATCTCAGCACCCTCCTTGAGTTCAGCCACGGGAGCCTGTTGGATGTAGCCGGCCGTCACCAGGCTTATGAACATGTCTTTTAGGGTCACAATTGTTATGTTTTTCTCCTGGAAAATAGAATTAGAATGTATTAGGAGGAGGTGGCCAACCCTTATTCGAGTCAGCATGGTGATCAATGTTTGTGCCTTCTCGGTATGAGAAGAAGCCTGTGCACAGCTGGCATTAGTAGGAGGTGGTGTCGTGTTGAAGTATTTTTGATCTGGACCCACAGAAATGGTAATTATTACCGAATTCACAACTATAAGGTGCAGCGCAGACGGCACACTTCTTGTGCGATCGAGTCTGCGGCGCACAAAAAGTCTGCATGGCGCGCAAAAAGTCGGTCGCGGATTTTTCACAGACTCAACGCACACGACGCACATCTTCGATCATTCTGTCGGCAGAGCTGTAGGGACGTAGACGCTATGGAAATCGTGCAGAGATCGCGAAGTATTATTTTGTACATGAAGTACAGAAAGCGGAATAAACATTACAGCACACTTCTTCCCACATTTTTCTTTTTAAATGTCTATCATGATATTCTGCCTTAGAAGTATCATAAATTGCTGGTCTGTTTTGTATTTCTTGAATTAACATCGTTAAATCGACCTCTGGCGCCATTATAATAGATCGCGTGCGTTACGTCCACCCCTAGCAAATGCAGATTGCCGACTAAAGTGTGCGCCGCCGCCGTCTGCGTTAGCGCGCGTTGAAGCAAACGTTCAATTTTTTTCACACACTTTTTGTGCCGAGCGGCCGGCGCGGCGCGGCGCGGTGCGGTCTGCCCGAATTACACGGATTTTTTGTGCGCCGGACTTTTTGCGCGTCGTGTGCGTTACTGCATATAATTGCATAGGTTCTATTTTCACAGACTAAAAAGTGCGTCACGGATAGACTGTCGTCTGCGCTGCACCTAAATTGACATTGAGTTTTGTCTGTTGGCAGTCTGTTCCAGAGCTAAAATTATTTCTTGAATTGATTTTTGTGATCATGGTAAGTTTCTTGCCAATCACAATAAGTATTAACAAAATATATGCTTGTGTATTTTGATGTAATTTGTATTTTGTGGTTTATATAAATTTACACATGCTTTTTTTTTCAAGTTACTCAGTGGTACTGAGTTAGTTTTCTATGTAGTTGACCAATAATTTACAAGTTTTTCTCTAGCATTACTGCTCTACCTTGGCAGATGTTGCAAGCTACCTTATCGTCCTTATACTTCATGGCAATGGTGAACAGCAGCACAGTGGCAGTGCAGGTGGCTTGCTGCAGTAACTCTTCAACCAACAGCTCTGCCTCGCTTCCATACTTACTCTTTATCTGCAGTAGATACCTGAAATATGTTGATATGCATGTATTTATTATGAGCCACGAAACAAGCAATATTTTTTCATTTCTCATACACGGAAAGTAGTATTTATTTGATCCGAGTAGCGGGTGGCCAACGCTGCTCCCCATCTTAATGCGGGAAAGACTCATAGTAATTGCTTCCCTCTCTAGGGCGGGAATGAATTTTAAAAATAGAACTAAAGGTTAGGTAGTCGGCTAAAATTTTTTTTACATAATTAAGAAAAACATCGATTAAAATAAAATAAAAAATGCCGGGGTCTTTGTAAGCGTGTAAACAGCCAGTGTGAACAAAAAAATACCTATTAAGGGGGATGCGCTAAGGAAGCCCGCGCGGTAGCGGTAATTTTCATAACAAATTTAAAAAAAAAATCTTAGGTGGAACAAATTTCCAAAGTTTAATGATTGATATGAAATTGATGAATATTGTTCAGTAAATATATCATTCCTACAGTCGCGAATCGCATTTTGATCAACATACGACTTGATACGACGTAAAACAGAGCTGCAATTTGTAAAAAACCAAAGAATATTTGTTTTTGGCGGGCTACAACTGAGGATCCACCTTAAGCGGGACGGCCCACGACGGTGACGCGGAGTGTTCCATATTTAAAATTTAAAAAAGACTATATAATTTGGCGGGATACTAACTCTGTAAGCTGTACCGAAATTAAAAATATCGGTTCTATAGACAAATATTTGATAAAAATGAGTCTCATGTTATTATTATTAATAAATATTTTAGAAAAACTACTATTTTGACTTTCCTTATATTCGAAATGAAAAGTAGAGTGTTTAACACGGGTGAAAGTCATCAATTCCTACTCGGACTATAGCCGCCCTCGCAGCGCTCGGGCGTCTAAATACCTCGTATGGGAATTGATTCCTTTCGACCCTTGTATAACAATCTACTATATTGTCTTCAAATTGATTGAACTAATTTACGTTACTTTACAATCTTAAAAAATTTGAGTGTCAAGAAAATGTACAATGCTGTTACCGATAATTTTAAATGGTTTGGTAACTGCACTGCTTAAATGTCAGCAAGGTGTAACGGCTTATTTATTTCTACAAAAAAAAATGTATTATCTATTTGCATAGCAATATATTTGTTATTGCACAGTAGCAAGCCATGTTCTTGATTTGTTCCTGGGGGCCTACCCTCGAAGTCCATCAATGAAGACACGGATGAAGTCCGAAAGTAGTTTGAAAATTTTGGAGTGAACTAGGGTTCACTGCAAAAGTTAATTAATCGGGTGCAGGCACCTTAACACATTAACTTTTTGGCAATTCGTAAGTGCTTATAATTGGTTTATTTGAACTAAATCCTTTTAGTTTGAGTTTTGAGTTTTCAGACAGGTAAAAAAACATCAGGAGTAGGGACAACTGTCACATCGTGATGTCAGTCATTCTTAGGTTGGGCCACAAACTAATCTTATGTCCGTAGGTGATATGGAGTAGGAAACGCCCGTAATGTCGGCCTAAACTACGGATTTAGTGCTTAGAGAGTAGACTCCCTGATTTCTGGGAAATAGGCTTACCCCTATTGCATAGGCCTTTCAACATGGCAGGTGAAATGGAAAAAACCCTGCTACCTACCCCTTGGGTAGATGTGATATTATGTTCTGGTATTAGTTTTATAATTACCTAGGATATCTGACGAGTAGTAGAACATTATCAGGAACCAACTTATAATCAGCTATCACTTCATTGGCAGATGGTTCAAATGTTGCCAGGTCAAACTTGAGAAGTGTGCGGAGACTTTCTATCACCTGAAATGATTTGTTATTAAGTAAAAAGTCAGATGGTTAGACGGCGTAAGCAGCTGTATTAGAATAGATGTGAAAGGTACCAAATCTGCTGTTATAGTGCAGCTTGATAGACTCAACTGTAAGATAACTTAAGCTTACCTTACCGTAAGACTTATAAGATACTCTAACCTAGTAGAACAGAAAAATAGACCTGGTCGTTGAATTTATTAACTCATCGACTGTTCGGCACTAAATAACATAACCTATTTTACTACGGTCAGTTTGCCGCTAAATACCTGGGTTCGTGTAAGGCTGGTTGTCTTCACTATCATGCTGATAGGCTTACTACCAAAAGTAAATAAGTCGTCGCCCACTTTCTGCACGATTTCACCAAAATATCGGTGCAAAATTGCCGACACTACACGTCCCAGCTGATGCGACATTTTCTGTTAAAATATTGCTTTGATGGATATGAAATTATCTTTATACCGCTTATCTTAACATACAAATCTAGATATTTATTTTAAATCATATTCTTAGTTTTTAATAAACTTTATTTATAGAAAACCTAAAGAGGTTATGTTGTATTTACAAAAATCAACTTCATGTCAATGTCAAATTATTAACGTTCCGTTCCGTGTTATAAGTGATAGGGTGAGATACTTTTTGCAATTTTTTTTTTACTTTAAATCAGTGAAAGGCACCGGAAAATGAAAATTATTTTTATTAATTTAAATTCGCCTTGAATGAGTCTGTCAAGGTGAAAAAAGATGTTAAAAGTCACAAATGTTAAATTATTTATACTTCACATCATATCTTACTCTTTTTCCTATGTAATTTGTTTTATTCATTATGATACATCTTTTAGTAGCCTTCTTTTAAAAATTATTAAATGTTGTAATAAGTCTAAAGTCCCTAAAGTGGTATCACTCTTTGCAAACGAGGTTTAGCAGTGTTGCCAACCCGTACGATAATTATAGGGGCGTACGATATTTTAGTATAAAATACGATGTATTGTACAAAAGCGTATGTCTAAGGTTTACATAATGTATAATCAAGACGTGCGATGATGGTTCGGTCAAATGAACAGAAAATTACATTTTTTTATAGTAACCAGTCGTACGATAATTTGGTCGTAGAAACGATCATTTCGAAGAGGAAATACGATAATTTAAACTTTTGGACTTGGCAACACTGAGTTTTAGAAATGCAGCAAAGCAAGAAAGTTTCACTATAAATGTATATTTTTTAAATTTATTCAAAATGAATATAGAAAGTGCTGCTGTAAATATTCTTAAACGCGGTGTGGAATTAGACACGAAGAAAAGGTACACAGAAGCGCTAGTATGTTATCAAGAAGGCCTACAGATATTAGTAGACAAAATAAAAGGTAAGCAACAATAACATCATTGTTTACTATTAATAAAAAAATTGTTTAGTTGCAAGAATATTATTTCCACAGGGGAAATTGACGATTCTAACAAAGCCTATCTAAGAAAAAAAATTGAGGAGTACATGAAAAGAGCAGAGACAATTAAAAAGTTAGTTTTACAACAAAAGGAGGCTGGTCAATTTCACGAACAGGTGTTCATAGAGAATAATTCCACGGGACACAGTTATAAAGCTCTATTTGGAAGGTTTTTAGATGAAGAAGTACAATATGTTTCCGTTGAAGATCCTTATATTAGAAGTTTTCATCAGGTGAGTGAAAACGTTATCGTTAAAATGTATTTTTAGAACTTTGTCTGTCTTGCCATTTATGAGCCAATACTGTATGCTGTTTAAGAATTTCTCCTTACATTCATTCGGTTAGTGGGTCGTCTTAGGGGCGGGGTTATAGGAGTTGGAGTATGCGCTTAGGGGCACTATGAGCACTATGTTTTCTTACATCTATAAATCCTTGATATTTTATTTTATCATAGATACTTTTGCATTACTAAAGGTTAGGCACTACTAGGCTATCCACTACATTTTGTATTGAAAACCTCTCAAGAATAATACAAAATAATTACACACTAGTTGCCCATGCATGTATAAAAGAAATAAAGAGAAAATGTTAAACCATAACAATGCTTTCTATATTAATAAGTTATTTACTAACCCAAGTAACATTTCTAATACTTTTTTTGCAGTGTCAGAATTTTCTTAGGCTGTGTGAACTCTTAGTCCGCTCATGTACAAATCTTCAACTGATTGAATTGATCACGTCCAAGGATGGCCGAACAGAAGGAGACCAACGGGAGTGGTTCACTAACTTGAGCAATGACTTGTCTAAATATAGGATCCAACTGATTGTGAAATTTTCTGAGACATTACATGATAGGCAGATTACGTAAGTATATAAAGATCCATATGCACCAATCTAGCTTGTATACACTGTTGAATATATGCCTTTCGAACGCTGGTAGTGCGTGAAACGTAATTGTACATACAATTTTTTTTAAAGTATCACTTTTAGTGACTTAAGTTCTTTTAAACACTGTCATGGTTAGTTTTAGCTCCTTGATTTTTGATAATATACTGTAACAATTTTTTCAAAGTTAATTATGAGCAAACTGTAGTGTATGTTAAACTATTACTTTTGGAGCTTATACCACAGAACACGTTACTCCTGGCTTATACAAGTATGTTTTAGTTTACACTTTAAAACATAAATCCCTCTCATCTATTTCAGGTTAAGTTCTGGCTGGATAATCAAAATCGGCAGAGGTCTAGACTTCTTCAAGCCCCCAGAGAACAAATTCTGTCTGGGTATCTATGACTTAGATCTAAGGAGTTGCCATGAGACTACTGTAGACATAGTACACTCTAAAAATATCAAACAATCTTTTGGATGATATTATTTATATTTTTTGATGATGTACTGCTGACACTTGCTTAATATAAGAGAAAGAATAATTAAATCACTAAAAATATTTTTGTAACGAATGTCTTTTGTTTTACTCTTTCAAGTACTTATCATTATTATATAGATAATTTTTTTTCTGAACTAGTACCTAATGGCTAGCTTGATTGTGTACCCACAAAGTGAGTCATTATTAAGTTTTACAATAAGTACACCGTTTCCGCTATGTGATAACTAAATGACGAATGCAAAAATAGTAAACAGTTTCTACATACTTATGTAGGTAGAAGTTTGTGGTGTTTCAGCGGCTATGGCTATGGTCTAAAGCTTTGAATTCTTATGAAAACGGTGAATGGTCACAAAATAATGCGTGTCCAAAATATAGTAGTACCTACATCTTTGGTCCATAAATCCAGATAAAGAGCCAAAGACTACATCACAGCGTTTTTTATTTTAATGTTATATACCTACTGGTGAAAATGACATTTGTATGGCAGTCGATAAAATAATGACGGAACCGTTTTCCAAGGGGGTTTCGATCATTTCTGTTCCTTAACTAAAATAGCATAGTTTTAGTTTTTTAGGTTACCAAGTTGCAAGGTAAAAATAATATGTACTTTATTAAAATTATCATGCCATTTGTCAATTCTGTAAGTATTAGGTATCTATGAATTTGTATCATGTCAAAGTTCAATACCGGTAGTACGCATCTCAATATGTATATGAGAACCTGATTTATGTAAAAAAGAATATTAATCTATATTCCAAACACAGCGACGTGCATAACATTAATACTAGAAACAAAGAATTACTTATTGTGCCCTCGACTAGGCTCCAAAAAATTAGTAATTCATTTAAGTGCCAAAGTATACGTTTTTACAACAAACTCCCAAGTCTTGTTAAAGAACTGAGCCTCAATAAATTTAAATTATTTATTAAACAGAAACTCTGTCAAAAAGGTTTCTATAAAGTTAAAGATTACTTGGATGACAAAAAGGCTTGGGATTAACTAAGCCACTTCAATGTACCCCCAAGCAACAATCCATTTTTATACTGTGAATGAGTGTTTTAGAATTGATGATGTCCTTATATAATAACTTATGGTATTTTTGATGACTTTTAAAGAGTAAACTGTCTGTGAATGTGAGTAGCATTCAGGCTACATTGATTATCATTTTAATATTGTGAATGTTAAGACTATGTGGGTCATTGTTGCTTTTTTTTCTCTCCTCAGTTAATTTTAATCATGGTCTGGCAGTTTGAGTAATTTTTGTGGCCTACCCAAATGTCTTTTCTTTGGTATTGTTCGTCGAATCGTTGAGCTCCTTAAGTTCTGAGTTGAGCTACACGATTACTGACAAATGCGTGCACTGGCTGGACAGGTCCACTCAATCTGTGTGGTTTTTCCTCAAAAGACCATCTCAGACACAAATCTACATGGTCTTCACATGATCTGACCAAGATTATGTCTGGACTTTAAAAGAGACTGTGACCTCTGAGTTTGTTTCGGCCTTTCTTCTCAGAGTAGTCAGATAGGAAACGCCGACCTCATCTAGTTTTTAAAATATGATTGACGTGTAAAAGTGTTTGTTCAAACCTACTTACAGAAATAAAATCATTTATCATTTATCATTTACGTGCCAAATCGAATATTAGAAGCTCGGCTATCGGCTTATTAGTCTTCTCGGACACTTATAACTTTTCTCTTTCTGATAGATACATACTGGAATGTACCTACCAATCCATTGTCCATAGGCTTCGCACAAGTTGACTAACGATGTAGTCACAGAACATCTATTATCGTCATTCGTCATTAGTGAACGGGGACTTCCCAGTCATATGGTATTTTAATAACGGGACTTCCTGTTCCATAGACAATGACAAAACGAAACTGGCAATGTGACTGGCCTTCACTGGCCATTAATGGGCCATTAGGTATGGATGGTACACTACGTATCTACAACGTACACATGGCTACATATCAAGCTATACACTTCCATGATAGGCTGATCTCGCATTGTATAGGATTTCCGTATATTGAGAGGTCAGCTTATACTGGAAATGTATAGCTAGCTATATGAAGCCGTGTGTACGACAACATTCTTCTCCTCACAAATAAAACAAAAAAATTATCGATACTGTACTTTATTATAAACAGATAACAGTGGCGGGCGCCGCATATCGTAATTTCTTTACAAAGTTTATGTATAATGTATAAGTAGGTAGGTATATTATAGCACTAAAGTTTACAATAAAATAAGGTGGTATCAATGCTAATACTATTGAGTGTTGTCATGAGTGATGTGAAGTTAATACAATACAAAATGAATCCATCGGAATACAAAACAATAGGTTTTTAGACAACAAAATAATGTTTTTTTTTTTTAAGTAGTGTTGGTAGGGGGCATATTATTCCCAAAGTTATTTAATTTTCTAAGGCATCGTCCTCACTAGGGCAAGATTCAAATCGTTATGCCATCATCAGCCAGAAAAAATGTGCCATAGTGTAGACGAGGCCTAAAATGAAAAATTTCCTTGGTTTTGTATTACAGGATTCATATGATTTAAAATATAATACCGATAAGGGGAAGCTCCAGGTTGCCCGCGAAATTCAAATTTTTGCAATTAGCAGGTCAGTGTCAGGTAGGGCACGCCACAATTGCGGCGGTAAGTCCCCTCTTTAAGAAGTGGCTTGAGAGGCGCTACGGTCACCTTCCGCCTGACGCAGGTCCTGACCGGACATGGCTGTTTCGAGAGGTTTCTGTTTCGGATAAGGCGGGTAGAAACGCCCGGGTGTTATCATTGTGTGGATCGACCGGAGGACACGGTGGAGCAAACGGTGGAGGTCACCGCCGTGTCCTTGTGGCGGCGATCGGCGGCGGCTATCTCTCGCGTCTGGCCCTGGTTCAGGCCATGGTACGGAGCGAGGCGAGCGGGAATGGGAAGCCGTCACCTCCTTCTGCGAAGCAGTAATGCTCGCGAAGGAGGAGGTGGAGCGCGTGAGGGAGAGGCAATCATTGCGGCCTCACGCCCCTAGTCGCCGCAGGAGGAGACACTCTGGGCGTCGGGAGACGATTGCCGACTCCCGGCCACCGTAGGCGCGGGCTTGCGGGCAGCGAGCAATGGGCAGCTCACCGTCCGGTAAGGACCAGCACCATAATTACGCAACACACTATCTATCACAATCTGAATCATTTTGAAGCCTACTGCTAATCCGTTGCTTCTTATGTTCGAAAAATGTCTGTTCAACAACGTAAATAACGCAATGAATGTTGCTGAACTGTCAAAATGAAACCGATTCCTACTGTTAGTGTGTTACGTAATTACCCCGCAGGCCCGGGTCGATGGCGCGTCGTGTTCCACGCGCGCCTCAAAGAGATGTCAGCACCATTGACGGGGTCCGATAGGACCGATGCCTGCCGGGGTCGCGGATTGTTCGAAAGAGTTACCGTGGCCCTGGCGCACAGGCAACTGAAAGAACACGGGTGGGTTTTAGTCCGTAAGAGTCTGACACGCCCTTCCACTCCGCCCAGAGTGGGAGAGGTCATTCGATGATTTCTATGTTGAACAATTATGATTCGCGACTGTAAAAGTATGTATTTACAGAAATATAATAATTAAAATCATCAATACAATCCTGTAAATTTATATAATCGTATTACTTAATTGTTTTACTTTTTTATGTATACTTTTTACGGTCACGAATCATATTTTGTTCAACATACAATCTGACACTGACCAGCAAAATGCAAAAAACGTAAGGAAATTTTAATTTCACGGGTAACCTGGCGCTTCTTCCTGAAAACTATAAAGCTAAGTGTACACGAATAATTAAAGACTAGTAAAAGTAATTTCACGATAGTATGGCCTCAGGACTAAACTATTCAAGATAAATAGTAAAACAATTAAGTAGATAGTACGCTATTTACAAAGCTAATAATGTACTTATTGTAGCGTTAAAATTTTATATACAGCAAAACTTTTATACCACGTGGAATGTATGGTAATCTCGTATAAAACCATGTATTTTATTTATATTTTGCAAAATAGCTTGAAATCCTTATTCGATGTGGTCTAATAATTAAGTTGTGATTATATTTCATTCGTCAAATTTTATTTTGTTTTAATCGATTTTAAGACGTTTAGCAATCGATTTCTTTCAAAGTCGATTATTGTTTTGGATTGATTATAGAGCTCATTAAATCCGATATGTTATAAGAATTTACGTTACCTACTTAAGTAGTCATAATTTAAGTAACATTAAAATAATTTTCTACAATTCAGTCTCAGGGGAACTATATTCGAGTTAGGTTAATTTACATTTAACCAAGAAATAAAACTTTAGAATATTCTAGCCACAAGAATCGGAATGATTACTAAGTATAAATAGTTTAAAGAAAGTACCTAATAAACAGTCACATTTACATACATTTTGATTGGTCGAATTTAAGAAGCTATAATTATTTTTGCTCGATATATCAATCAATAAAATCGAGAATTCGTAAAATCACCCGTTTTTTTTGTGATACAATTGAACGACAAAATCTATGTTAATATCGAATAACAAAATCGATTATATAATCGAATACAGCTAGACATAACTTTCCTTCTTAGCCGAGAACAGCATGAGCGATTCCATGAGATGAGGTCTGATCATGTCATTCACATCCTGTTCATCATCGAAACCGTCCGGGAAGTGTTTGTGGATGGTCCTCAAAGCCTTCAGGCAGTGTATCAGGGTCTGGTCGGGGTTGGTGTCGAGTGGGGGGCGTGTTCGCTGCAGCCTTACCAACTTGGTAAGGAGGGGAACACCCTCTAGTTGCACGATTTGGTGGGAGACGTCGGGCAATACAGAGAGCCTGCGGATAAATTGAGATGTTTAGTACGTTTAGAGTTTAAAGAGACAACTTTTTGGAGGTACTCGCCAGCAGGTCAGGCTACATGAAACTGTCAAATTTCTCCAAACGATTTTAAACCTTAAAATATTGATGGTTAAGTTCAAAATCGAATGAGAAAATCTGACAGTAGTAACTTGATGTGCTGCCGACTGTACTTAAAAAATATTAGCTTAATGTTAGCAAAATGGCTACCTTGATCATCGTAAATTGATCTGACAGATTGAACCGAACCGAGGCAGACGAAATTTGATTATTCCGTTTTGATTTGGATAAGACTGAGTGCTGGGTAGTTTGTTGGTCCATTTCTTGCTCCCAGCTTAAACATTAGGAAGTGGTGAAGGTTGCTCGTAATGGGAGCTCTTGACGCTCAAAAAGTGTTTCCTGCTCATTGGTGTCGGTTCGGTTGTTAAACTTATTGTATGTTAAAAGAGTGACTAGTTTATGAAGCTTCGTGCCCAGTCTTCTCCATAAGAAACTAACTTTTGGAAGGGGAAATTAGAATCAATTCTATTTTCTAGTAAATGTTGACATTCAAAAGTGCTTTTTAAGTGCATAATTGAAACAAATTATTTGAATTTGAAACTAGTATTGACGCGTACCTAGCAATAGCCTCAGCGGCATGGCAGTGTAGCCTGCCTTGCGCGCGCAACTCAGCAGTGCGCGCGCAACTACCTGGCGTGGTGCGCGCGAAGCACACTAGCGCCACACTGGAAGACGTGATGGAAGATAGAAGCAACATGCAGCGCGGAATGCGCGACAGTGAGGCGAGGAGAGAGGCTGTTTGTTCCTGGAAAGAAGAGTTTCGTTAGACCCTGATGTAGAATGTTACGAAAATGTATATTTCTTCATCTACTATTTTCATTGTGCCTTTTGCGACAATCACGGGAGCCTCACGAATGGGAAAAACCTCAAACGCTGTTTTTTAGAAACACACTAGGGCGTTTGGTAAAGTTTTGCAAAAGTGGTATATCAATTCCCATGTCTGTGATGGTTGGCGATTAATAAAATTACTTTAACAAATGCCTCGACTTAATTTTCAGCTTTTACGACTGTGTTCTAGCCGATAAAGTTTTTAGACTACTGTAAGTCCTGGACCCCATTCGCATAGTAAGTACTTCCTAATTCCATGCCATTTTTTGTGCTGTTAAGTGTGTGATTATTGCAGAACGAGGAAGACTGACCTACCGTGATACAGTGTTTTCTAGTACGGAGGTCAGTGTGAATTACTCTCTAGCAACCATATTTCTACGCACGACATAAGATCTTATTTTTTGTTTTGTATTTTATTTTTCTCTTTTGTTTATACGTATACATTGTTATTCTTAAGGTTGTTATTGCGATTCTGGAAATAAAAGCTTTATTTTAATTTTTTTATTCCCATAATATATTATTTTGACGGATATAAACGGAGTAGGTACTACTTATTCTGTGAACGGTTCAAAGACGAACGCGGGATCACAGCGCGGTACCCTGCGGACCACTAAGCGGGCAGATAGGCCGATTCCGACGATGTCGACTTTTGATATACGGCTGCATAGTAGCTAGTACACTTAACATTGAAAGTTCAACTAGTTATACACTGAACAACTTTGAAAGTTCAACTAGTTACACACTGAACAACTTTGAAAGTTCAACTAGTTATACACTGAACAACTTTGAAAGTTCAACTAGTTACACACTGAACAACTTTGCAAGTTCAACTAGTTACACACTGAACAACTTTGAAAGTTCAACTAGTTATACACTGAACAACTTTGAAAGTTCAACTAGTTACACACTGAACAACTTTGAAAGTTCAACTAGTTACACACTGAACAACTTTGCAAGTTCAACTAGTTACACACTGAACAACTTTGCAAGTTCAACTAGTTACACACTGAACAACTTTGCAAGTTCAACTAGTTACACACTGAACAACTTTGCAAGTTCAACTAGTTACACACTGAACAACTTTGCAAGTTCAACTAGTTACACACTGAACAACTTTGCAAGTTCAACTTACTTGTAAAAACACGGAGATATTTGGTCCCCGTCGTTTGACAGCCTCCAGCAACCTCTCGACTGTCCGATGCTTGGTGATGACGTCAACGATATCAGAACCGGTGGTGACGTCATCTTCTTTCTTCTCTAGCTCCAACTCTCGCACCAAGTTGACGAGACATGCGGTGCACAAGAGAAGGAGTTGGCAGCAGTCGGTGCGGGAGAGAATTCCTGGGGAATAGACGTTTTTGTTGTTTTTTTCTGTAAGAACCGGTTTTTAAAAAAGGTGGTACTCGACGTTTTACTTTTCAGTCTCCTAATTATTGGGCTAGTACTCACAAGATAAACCTAATTTTTGGATGTGGTTATTATACCTAGTCATGGGCTACCTCGATGGAACGGCAGTTGGGTGTGCATGTGGAGCTGTGTCGCAAACTATGCTCCACCTTCTATCTTGCCCTCTGTGTCCCAAAACTTGCAATCAAAGTGACCTCTGCGCTGCCACCGATGACGCCGCGGAAGTGGCGAAGTTTTGGGCCAACAAAAATTGAGAAAAGTCGTGCCAGCGACACAAAGAAGAAGAAGACCTAGTCATGCATACTTTTTAACATACAACCTAACCCTTTGCAAAATATAGGCATAAGATAAGTCATGAAATAAAACTACATATAAAATTACCTCTAACTATCACATTAGACAAAGTTTTCGTAGATGTTTCAGTTTTTATTATGTTTAACATGGTTATTGAAGTGGAAAATTGATTTGTTTTTAGTGTATGTTCTTATTGGATTCGAAACGTTTTTTCTTTAAAATTATGTATTTTTCTGAACTTCGTAAAGCTAGAAAAAATATGTGCCTAATCTTAACTTTTTTAGAAAACATATCATATAGATACAGTGTCTCTGTCTATCTTCTATCTATAGATGAAACACTTGAACTGATGTCACTCGAACGACTCGAACAAACTATATCTAAGCTTCGATTATTTCAAACTAGATGGCGCTAGGGATCCTTAATTCAAACCGATATATTTTTTATATTTCTTTTTTCTCTTAATCTTACCGGTAATATTATCAACAATGGTGTTGAGGTACAGATGCAGCTGTGTCAGGTCATAGTGTCCCCTCAGCCACGGCGCCGTAATCTGAGTGAGCACAGTGATCGCCTCTCGCATCTGTGGCTCTGGGTTCGACCGGTCTGATAGGATGTCGGATATTATCTCGATTCCACCTCCCTAACAAGAAGAGAAGATAAAAGTGGTGATTAACTGAGGCTTGTAGGTTAGGTAGATAATTAATCTTCTCTCATTTCAGAGCTTTTGTTAGAAAATTTGGGTCTTTATGGGTTATCTCTGAAATGAGAGCGGAGTACGAGAATTGGGTTGGATCAGGATTTGGCGCAGGCTCCCAAAAGGAGAGCGCAAATACTGAGTGCCATTTAAAAGATATCAGTAGAACCTACAATAATCTACCAAATTATCTTGTGACTGCAATACGGTAGATTTGTTTCAATAGCCAACATTAGATGCGAATGTCAAAGAATATGATCTGAGAAGCTGATAGCGTAAGAATGTTTTTATCAAGATAATTTTAAGTAGATTAAACTGGATAAGATTACTACCAGAATACTACCAACATACCAAAAAGAAAAAAACTCATGGAATCCTTACCTCTTCAAACTGTTTCACGGCATCCCCGTTAACGCAGACAGTCGCAAGCGCACGCAGTGACAGCGCCTTGATAGAGCTCTTATTCGACTCAATAATCGCCGTCAACAACGCCCTGGGTACAGCACAGTCCACAAACGGCAACTCAGTGATATTCTTCATGATCTTAATACATTTCTCGTGTAAGGAACTTTCGGTGGTGTCACTTAACATGGCCAAATGGCCTATGGATGTAAGAGTGCTTTTGAGGATCATGTCCGATGGTGGTTCTTCGATTATTGAAACTAAAGTCTGTGGGAAAGGAAATTGGTTTGTTCAATGTGAAATATACAATGATATTGTTAACATTGAATGTTCAAAAGATGCTTTGAAAATCTGGTCATTCGAGTGGGTACCTATTGAATGACGTAATTGTAAGAGAATCGATTCTGGTGACACAAGATTATCGATTGAAAGCTGAATCTCAGTATTTCGATACTGACAGAACAGAGCGGCAGGAGGGCCAGAATCAAATACATATATCAGAAATTCTGAATATTCTTTGATAAGATTGTATGTCACCAATCGGAACATTTGGTGGCAAAAGTAACTTAAAATTCTAAAATGCTATTTAGCTACCCTCCCTCCCACAATTTCACCCTAATGACCAGCACCCTAATTGCGTAACAAACTATCTATCACAATCTGAAGCCTATTGCTAATCCAATGCTTCATATTTTCGGAAAAAATAATCTGCTCAGCAACGTAAATAACGCAATGAATGTTGTTGAACTGTCAAAATAAAAGCTATTTCTACTGTTAGTGTGTTACGCAACTACCCCGCTGTTTCTTTTAATGAATTAAAATAACAAGACATTTCTTTAGTTCTTTACCTTCATCTGTTGGACAAGAACAGCCTTAGTAGTCTCCAAGAAAATCTCGATTAACGTGTCCAAATGTTTCAGAACCAGACTCCATTCTGTATTCTTCTCGTTCAGTTCCACCTTAACATCTTCTCCTACATCTATCAGCTTCTGTAAATATAGCTGTAGTGACTTCTTGATCTTGTCCCATCTCTCTGGAGTTTCTCCCGGTGGCTTTGTATTAAGAGTTATGCTGTGAGCTAGTACGAATTCATTGATATTTGCCACTAATAAGCAGATTTGTTCCTCACTCGATTTCCTCGATTCGATTTGCCTGTAACGTGAAAGTGTTTTGCATAATCACGAATGCGTATATGCTAAGTTGGTAATTGTGAAAAGTACGTGTTTCCGCAGTTGGTATGGATGTAGGGGAATTAAATAAAAATGTTATAGTTTTTTTTTTACTGTGAAAGTTGCAACAGGAAACTTTCGATTATCGGTATATTGATTAGATCTTGGTTCTTGATAATTCAATTCTATTAATTTTATTGTATTCTCTTTTTTGCGACCGGATGAATAATGATGTGTCCTATTGTAGACTTAGTGTTTTAAGTCCATTTTGCAATGACACAACATTATTGATCAAGTTCAGGGACATATTTATGAACCTTACCTCAAAACATCACTGTATTGGTGCACAATGATTTGCCCATGAGTCTGCACCTTCTTTATATTCCCTGTTATCGTCGCGGAGCTGGCAGAGACCAGTGCCTTCATCTCAGCACCCAGAGGCTTGCTCTGCAGCGTCGTCATACACTCGTTCTCACATGACCCGACCAGGTCGCACAACCAATATTGGACAGGTTCTGGCTTCCTTTCACAGAGCCTTTCTAGACATGTCTGGTCTATAGAACGCTCCCGGTATAAGATCTCGTCTTGGTTGTTCAGTACAATTCTGGAATGGTATTCACTGTTGAGCAATTATGAAGAATGTGTTAGTATGTTATAGGAAACATTTAAAATCAAGGTGTTAAAAGAGAGCAGAATTCTATTGAGAAACAGCGCGACATATACCTCCACCATACATATATATCTGCTTATAATTACGGGGGAATACACTGAATACCACCCCTGACCTACAGGTGTGATGCAGTGGGGTAATTGAACCACAGTTGTAGGTCAGATTACTCAGGTCTATATAGGATAGAAGAGAGGACAGAATGCAGGATAAGAGGTAGTCCTATTCGAAACAAAGCGAAAGCTTGAATGAGCGGATAAAGCAATAACATCACAGTTTGCAATTGTTTGCAAGTTATTCACTAATTCATTTAAGGTATTTAATTGGACTTTCATTGTGTTAATCGTAAACGTGAAAACCATATAGAGTTTTATAGAAAGGGCACCACGCAAAGAGGATGTTAGTCACTTAATATTACGCAAGACAAAATATTTCAAGTGGTTGACCTTATAAAATTAGTTGACACTGGATAATGGATATTTAATTTAATGTAATTGTTGTATCAAGGCCAATAAAAGGACAAAGGCTGCTTCAAACTGTAATGGTTTTCATTCAGTGTTCAGGAAATCGTAAGAACTTAAAAGGTTTCCAATGAAATATATACATAAGGAAGGGTGTATTCAATATGAGAATCGTTCTCTTTATTGTACAGCACAATTTTTGGCTCGACACGATAAAAGGTTTGCAAGACGCACTAGTATTTAAAATTCTGGAGTTATAAGTAGTAAGGCACTTACCCAGCGTTAAGGTTTTCAAATAAGTTAACTTTCCGAGTACTTCTCCTCTCACTATTTGGAATGTCCATAAACTCATGTGGAGTCAGCATCTTTGGCGTCGATGTACATGCCATGTTTAGCTGGACATCTACAAAGTCCATCTCCGCTTTTAACTTCTCCCGTTTAGAATCATGCGTTAAATTTTTATTCGTATTTGTCTCATATGGAGTTTTCTGTTTATCTTGGAATTGTGGTGGTGGAGTAACTCGTCCATTCTTGAGGTAGTCTTCTTCAGGTTTGTCTTTAGATTTCATGTTTAATTCGGCCTCTGTACCAACTAGCCTTTCATTGTAATGCGGTATCAACATTTCTTCGGGATGTGCAACAATTACCCACGAGTCTTGGTCTTTGGCTCGTGGTAGACCGAGAAAAGGAACTCTACTACCAGCTACATGACCACCAGCGTGACTGTTTACAACTCCAGGCTTTTCCTTCTTAGGAAATATTCTGAATATATCCTTCGTTCTGTCTCCTTTGGTGGCCAGCCGCTGTTTAGCTTTGGGTCCTGGTTTTTTTGTCGGTTTTAAGTGAAGACTGTCCATTATATTCTTACCAAGAATAGCTTTGGCGGGTTTATGCATTTGCTCGTTATCGTAGGACATATTCTCATTGTTTGGTGAAGCTTCCTCATCTATGTATCCTAACGAATGATAGCCGTCTTGGATGTCTAGTATTTGTTGGTCTAACCTCTGTGCTTCGAAGTTCAGAGATTTGTTTAGTCTATTTCTTTGGAATTTGGGAGTAGTGGTTATTGGAATAGTATCCTCGTTTGACAAACTTCGTGTATAGTCTACTTTTGATGCAGACGACCTCTCAGTCGGTACGTAGGATATATTTGATATCGGCGTACGGACTCTGGGCTGATTGTTTACTGCTATTTGGTTATCATCCTCTAACTTCAAATATTCTAAACTGTCATCTGATTTGTTCTTACTAGTTTCCAAATCCTTTACCTTAGCTACTTTAATGACTTTGGTGCTATCGCTATCCGTGCTAGATATGAACGACTTCTTCGCTGGATACTTTTTCGAGGGACTTATAACATTAATGTTTTTAACTGGTACATCTTTGGTATCTTTTTGAATTGCACTTTTGTTTGTTACGTTATTTTCTTTGTTACTTACGTTACTCGGAGGCGTCACCTTTATGTCTATTTTGTTTTCGATTTTTAACTTAGGTTTACTGTTCAAGTTGTTATTTAAAATATTTTTCGAGTTTTCTTTATTTGCTTTGTCGTTATTGATATTTTTCGGCGTTGCATATTTTTGTTCAGTTTTATTTACATTTTCTGCGTCTTTATCTTTTAACAGATCCATGTGTTCCTCGTCTTGATGTATTTCGCAATACTTTTGCAAGTCATATGGAGTCTGTATGACGCTGCTGCTCCGGAGCCGCGGCTTCGGTGTCGGAATGCCGATACTGACGTTATCAGGCATGGTCGCATTGTTAGCAACATTGCTTTGCGACGTGTTTTTAAAACCGGCAGCTTGTTTCACAGTAATATCTTGATTGTTGTTTGAATCGCTGCTACTTGTCGATTTGTTGTTGTCGGTATTCTCTGGAGATTGATAATACTGTGAGGGTGGCGGAGAGCTATCTGAATCTGAGAATCCGGAATCTTGGCTCTTGTGGCTGCCGGGGCTACCGTGCCGCAGAGGCCACTGGTTCATCTGTATGGGTTGCGCGATGTCATCCGCGCTATTGTTCTGTGGCTCGTCGGGCTGATTGGCTATCCAGTGAGGTAGTTGGGGCTCCCACTCGGGATCGTCTCGAGCGCGATTGTTTCGGTTCCAGTCGGGCTGCGCCACCGGACTTCCTACACTCGGCGGTGAATCACCCCACCATACCTTGCTGCGTGTTCGTTGAAAATTGGACATTCTGAAAAAGAAAAAAATCAATGAGTCGTGGGAACAGCGTGTCTAAGGAGGTGGGTTTAATGATCGGTGTCAGTGACGTAATGTGTTGGTCCATTACGAGGAGTATCATCAGAGGTGCGTGCCCGGTACGCGTGACGGCCGGTGCCTTCGAGGCCAAATTATCTCGTATGTAAAGTTTGTTTTGTTTTTGTTTGATAGTCATGGGAATTTGGTACGCCTATTGTGTTGATTGTTTACAATAGTTGAAGAAAAAAGTAGTAAAACACAGTCCAAGGCGGTATGACGCGTGCTTTTGAAATAATAATAATGGTGGCCTATCACGAGAGTCTCCACAGAGCCGGTCGGCAGATGTTAAAAACCGTTGCAGAGGCTATTGTGCACAGACTGCAAGGGCGTTCACACATTAGCTGTGATTTCTCCCCTTCAGTTTGCCGTACGCATACAAATAATAACAGTCTTGCTCTTGACATTTGCTCGGAGCTTGCTAAGATTTTATTCGGTCCAATGATTCTTTGGATACAAAATTCATAACACCCTGCTGTTAAAGACTAAGGTAGGTATCTATTTTTTTTCTCAGGGTAAAAACCTGTAGCAAATGCATTTTTCAGAGATTAAATAGTTATATGCTTGCTAATGGAAAACCATGAGTGAACAAAAAGAGTCGGACGGAACTCCGCTAAGACTAAACTGAGTCCCGTTTATGTGTTCAGAATATATTTATGTGTGAGTGTTGCCGTTTGTGCGCGTAATGGCCGACCGTCGCAACGTCGTCGGCCGAGTAATATGTGAATGTGTGCGTACAGCGGTATGTAAGTACTTACGTACAGCGAGCTGGCCAACGTAAGTGACACAGTATTTGCTAGCGAGAATCTGTCCGACTTTTTTTGTTCGTCCATGTGCAAAATACTTTAACTAAACCAAAAACCTACGCCAGCTATATTCTTCAAACGTCTTTTCCCATCTGAAATACTTAGTACTACAGTTTTACAATCCATGAAACTGTGGTAGTAGTTTGCTCAGGAATCTAGCTTCACTTACCATAATCTAACATGTTTATTATTTGCGGTAATATCCTAACTTCCTAACTAGTCCTAACTTCCTATTTTAACTAATATTATAAATCCGAAAGTAAGTTTGTTTGTTTGTTACTTTCTCACGCGTAAACCACTGAACTGATCATCCTGAAATTTTGCATATACGTTGTCAGGTGTACAGAAACGGACATAGGTTATCTTTCATCCCGAAAAAAGTACTGTTCCCGAGGAAAACAACAATAAAGTTCTTAAGATAATAGATGGCGCCACGTGTCTTTCGAATTATGATTGAATTGTATTATTATAGAAACTTTAGTAGTGTGTTAAGAGTGTTTTTTATTGTTTTTATTTAAGTACTTAATATATTTTGTGAGTCTAGAGTGTCGATAGACCGGTTTTTCATCCTCCTAACTATAATTCCCCGAACAACCCGAATTGATTGTCAAATTCTTAACTAACGAGAGCGAAACCGCGGGAAAAAATTAGTTCATACATAAAAAACAATGTTCATTTTACTAACATCTCGACTAGATGAAGATTAAAGTATGCCATGGTTTGCGATTGTCCGATAGTCTGACTCAACGGACTATCTGAATCATTGGTCTATTCTGTAATGCTAACATATTATAACTAAATACGAGTAGGTACACATGCCTGCTGGCAGTCAGTCAATAATTTTGTATACTAATCGATAAAAAAACTAATTTTTGCCTGAATGCTGTACAAACATTTTTCTTCTCAAGATTGTTTTAGTGTAAATTTGAACTTTTTATTTTACACCTTTTTTTTTGTGAAAAGATCTTCATAAAATTTAAGTCTACTGCAATGTTTTAATTGACATTTAGCAAATCCTACAGTTACCTTAATTATTAATTTACAAGTGGTATTGGAAGCGTCGATTAAGGTAGGTATCTTGTTAGGGCTTAAGAGGGCGCACACCAGTCCACTAGCGCCACTCCTTTAAGAAAATATTATCTCGTGACTGAGAAGGAATTTTGAATAACGGCTCAATCAGCACCCTCGGTAACTGTGTCTATAATTTTCTAATACCTTTTATAAACTTTCATATTGAGACACGAAGCAATAAAATACTTTTTTTAAATATCCGGCGGAAAATTTCTACGCTAGTCTAGAATCATGTGCTGAATTCAAGGTTACAGTTTGTGTGTGGATGTCCCTGCCGTATCAATTAAATAATATTCAATTTATAGTAACCTTACTATGTCTATAGGCTTTTATATATCCAGCTACCCTGGATACTTATCTCTTTTGCCGAGTCTACCTACCTGCTTATGTATTTAATTAGATACTTTGGTTTTCGATGCCAGAGTGCTTGGCTGCCAGATTTACTTACTTTCCTTACGGTTTGAACAAAAATACAAATAACAATCAAGTGTTTATGTTATTTATCTGCAACATACCTACAAAAATATCTAGGTACGGGGTAAAGAACAGAGTGATATGAATTAAGGCTCCCACAGGCAGGCGCGACGCGACTGCGCGACACAAAGGCGCCGCTCGTCGCGCGACGAGCGGTGCCTTTGTGTCGCGCACGATACGTGTCGCGTGTCGCGTCTGTTTGTAGGAGCCTTTAAGCAGTTACGAGAGCCCTATATCCGTCAGTGGACTGTCAAAGGTTTAAAAAAACATATTTATAATGAATAACTATGACATCATGTGTGCATATGCGCATAATTATGCATCTTGTTCTTACTATTAGCGTATAAGCTCTAATCCTCATTGCGCAGATCTATGGCGAAATAGTCTCATTCTTCAAAGAATTATAATAATTAATACAAAGTCGCTAATGATTGACAATTATCACTTATTTGAAATGCGTAATCGGGATTACTTTGTCACAGACACGTCTTGTGAAACGATGTAGAAGAAAAAAGAACAAGTAACTCCACGGATTCCTTGAATGCTAATCAACATTAACTAATTGATTACAAACAGCGGCGTAATTGCGTAACACACTAACAGTAGCAATAGCTTTCATTTTGACAGTTCATCAACATTCATCGCGTTATTTACGTTGTTGGGCGGACAAATGTTTCGAACTTAGGAAGCAATGGATTAGCAATATCCTTCAAAATGATTGAGATTCTGCTTGATAGTGTGTTACGCAAGTAGGGTGCAGGTCTATTGACAATCAAAGCAGCAAAATTCATTGTAAGGCAGGTGTAAATAATGAATGAAACGATTCAATCGCACGCACAAACATCCTGACTAAGATTATTGATTAGGTATCCATCCAGAATTCCACACCTAGATAAGGCCCGCTTGCACCACAAGACACTGAATACGTATAGCGCTAAACGAATTTAGGGCCCACTTGCACCAAAAGTCGCTAAATACGTTTAGCGCTAAACGAATTTAAAACATAGCTCTATTTCTGTCAATCGTTTGAATATGACAGAGACAGAATCATGTTTTTAATACGTTTAGCGGTATAAGCATTTGGTTACTCTGGCAGTGGGCCTTTGTGTATCATTTATCTTTGCCTAGATTATCCATCTGTGAGGACACAAACTAACTAAATATGAAACAACAGTTTAAAAAGTCGTGATGCTCATTTGTTTTCTCTAGAATTTTATGTTTCGAAATATAAAGGTGTCCCATTCAAATTTATATTCCGTGGGTCTTTTAAAAATGCGGGTTAACGACTACCAACGACATTATTTTATTAGACCCCTACCTACCTACATGTTAGAAAACTCGATCTGTATAATTGATTATGTATACATAGTTTTATATTGTGGACATTGTGAACTCATCTCACCTGTAGGAAGTATTCTGACGAACCTGTCTGCTTCTGTAGGCGTTATAGGCGACAAAGAGATTATTTTAATGGATTCTAATAGGATTGGTAGTATCGGAAATATGTGTAATAAATCGTAATGTGGCCGCGAATCCTAGGAGAATCCATAAGAAAGGCTTAAGGCTCCCGCAGACAGACGCAAAGCCACTCTTGTAGAACAATTTCCACGAAGTTTCCATAGAAATTGTTCTACTAGAGTCGCGTCGCGCTGTCGAGCCGCGCGTTTTGCCTTTTTTTGGAAGGATTTTGGTCTTAAACAGGGTGCTTAGTTTTTTTTGTGATAACGTCTTTATTCCCTTTGTGATTTGAAACTCGATGAAACGAAAAAGCGCCATTAAAAAGAGACAAAAACATACATCTATAGGATTTAACGTGCGAGAGAATGAGATAGCATACATTAGCATTTTTTAAGGTTTCACTTCTATTTTATATATTATTGTGCATTTTTTTTAAATCGGCCTATAATAGAATAATAATTATTGTTTCTCACTTCGTATGATTTAAAAAAAAAAATGTCGTAGATAATACAAACAATTTATTCATTATAGTTTCGAGGCACCAAACTTTAAACAAAATACAATCGCTACACTACGAGTATTTGGCACTGAATTTTATCAATCGACTTAAATAGTGACATTATTGGGAACCTTGAAGTTATCATCAAACCTTCACTTTGTACGATAGCTCTGACAGCTTCCTACATTTCTACAGACACGCTTCAATGCTGACAATGGCTGATTCCTTTAATGGGTGTTTGTTGACTTTGAATATTTTAATCAGGTGTAAAAGGTTTTTACTAAAGGGAAGGGTTTTAGAGGATTTTCCGAAACTACTTAGGTACTTTTTGATTGAAAATGATTCGTTTGGTTGTTTTCCATAGAAATTTCAAGCGTAAATTGCGTACTATATTAATACAGAAATGTTACTATTGCCTTGAGTGACTATTTTGATGACAGTTCTTTGACATAATAATAATATAACCAGTTCTTTGACATAATAATAATGTAACATAACGTGACCATTTATGCAAGAGAATCTAATAGTAAAACTGTGCACAGTGTCAATTTTAAATGTAACATATTATGGACATTATAACTACTTAGTATTGACATTGCAGCATTTCGTTAAATATTTACACTACCTACCTGACATTGCCTATTGCTTTTTATTAAATTACATTTTTATTTTTTTAAATTGAAATTGATACTACCGAATTATTATAAATTAATTTACTTCATTGGCAGAAGCCAACTGGATTGAATGTATATTTGTACGCCAAATGGCAAAACATACAGGAACTTTAATACAACAATTGTAACATCTTGCACACTGTGTTAACCTGTGTTTACAAAATAAAAACTATTGATTGATATTGATTGAAATATGTATGGTATCAATCTAATTGACTTTTAGAGACATGAAACTAGCGATTCTTGTCAAAAATTGAGCACAAAACTTTCTACCATTGGATCTGCCTATAAATGCAGCAGTTTATCATTTACTTTACCGCAGTAGGTTTAACTTTGTTTCACAGTAAATGTCAATAAAATATTCAAGTTCACCGACTTTCTATGCAACCGACGCGCTACAAAATTCTCATAACTGTTTTTAACATAACATAACGCTTGTATTCCTCGAGAGGCTAGGCAGAGGTGTACCTATAGTACACACACATTACACCAGTTATATTTTAAGTCTCCTGTAATATGGGGCGAGCCTATTGGCATCAACCGGGCACAAATCCAGACTCCGGGCTGCTATTGATAAGTTCCAGATGAAAAAAACCCAATAACACTTTGCCCGACCCGGGAATCAAACACCTCGTGCTCAGAAGTAGCACTTGCGCTCACTAGACCAAAGAGGCAGTCACTGTTTTTCATGAAAATAGAATAGCGGGGTTTTTGCGTAACACACTAACAGTAGGAATAACTTTCATTTTGACAGTTCAACAACGTTCATTGCGTTATTTACGTTATCAATTTTTCAAACATATGAAGCAATGGATTAGCAATAGGCTTCAAAATGATTCAGTTTGTGATAGATAGTGTGTTACGCAATTAGGGTACTGAACGGGGCTAATTTGAAGTTGGTTTCTCTACGGGAGGTCTAAACAAAAAACAGTGGTCGTAAACGTCACAAAAACTGAGGAATCTTCGTCGAGTTTTTTTAGGAGCAGACTGATATAATATTTATAAGTGGAAATGGTCACGGAGAGGGGAAAGCATGACCGAGTAAACCGTAGCGTATTGACTGCGCTCCATTACACGCGATGAAGAATTACGAATCATAAAAATGTATCGTAAAATCATAGTCACTCACATTTTATGTTATGATAGGTATTATAGAAATTATTGTATATGTTGGGATTAAAGGCTCGGGATCCCGCAGACAGGCGCGTCGCGACTATTGTAGAGCAATTTTCATAAAGTTTTCATAGAAATTGTTCCACTAGAGTCGCGTTTTTGCTCTGCGGATTTGCTCTGATTCCCGAACTCTCGAGATTGCTGCGAATATTTAATCTTATCGACGAATCAATCTCAATATATAGTATTTTTTTAATTATAATGCAACGGTAACGATTACTGATTATCTGTTATTATTTTTAGCTCATAGGAGGATGCTGCAGTTATTTCCCAGGCTAAAGAAGAATTTTCTTGAAGTTAGAATGAAAAATTCGCAAAGGTTCTTTTAATGCTTTAAGAAATAAGACGTGATGGTAACTGAATGTGGATTTGCATCTGCAAAACATCTGCTACGTGAGCACGGAAATACATACCTAACAGTTCCTTTCTATAAATCGGAGCCAAGGATAGGTCATACCTTTTAACTTGGTGAATGTAAAACATCAGAATTCCAAACACTTCGCTATTCAATTTGAGCAAATGATCTGTGTAGAGTACCTATCTGTAACGTAACCTTGTCTCTGTATGCTGAGGCCTAAGATCTCAACGATTCCACTCGTACTTTTGATTTTATGATGCAAATCTCCTATGCAAATAGCTTTTATAGACATGAGCGCTGAGAGCGAAGAAAAATTACTACTCAATAAAATAAAAAACACGATAATTGGAATACGGTACTACTTTTACTTCCCTAACGAGTTGGTATTCTCATCTCTTATCTTTCGCACCCACTCGTTATGTGTACAGCTCATAAATTCCGATGTGAAAAATATGCAGGCACGTGCACCTGGTGTAACGGTCGCGTGTCATCTGCTCCGCTCAGTCCGCTCCCATACGCCACGGCCACGCTCTGCTGCGCAGTATGGCACGCGCATGCGCGTCCCATGTCCTATCCTGCGCTCCAAATTTAAAATCGAACGGGATTTCTTTGACACGCCTGTTTTTGCTCCAATAACGGAATTCGAAGTTCTACTATTGGTCACTGTGAACGTGATTCGGTTGATGCAATTTCTATTTTTAAATTATTTTCTACAATGCAATATGGCCCGTTAATTGCAGCGATTGAACAAAAACAATGCGTCTCGATCAGAGACACGATAGACAACTATTAACGCAATTAAGTGCATTGACATAAAAACGACATGGAATGAAAAATACTAATATTATGTAATGTATTGAGTGTGATGCTAAAAACTAGAGTGATAGACGTTTTTGTAACGCTCACCTGTCAAAATGTCAACAAAAGAAAACCGTTATAATTCACACGAATAATCGATAATGCCTGAGCTTCATTCTATCAATTGTAGCCACTCAATCCATAGAAAATGTACCTTATTTGTTGAAGCTTAAAGTCTAGAATAGCAGTAAGAGAGATAACAATATGTGTTTTCGATGTAGTGATTAAATCTCTATGGTTACGGCCAGGTGTTGGCACTTTTTGTGCGTGTGCGCAAGGGTCGCGATGGCGCCCGTACCGCCCCGGGAAGCGATGCACACCGATCCGATATACATGGTGTTTCGTATTCTGCTCTAAATACAAAAGTAAAAAAGTAACAGCGAAGAAAAATATTCTCGTTATAAATTAAACTATTACAAGATCTTGTTATAAATTAATTTACAACGTAACGATAGCGCAAACAGTAATTTAATCAATTACTTAGTTCCACGAAATCATTTCCGCTCCTCGTCAATTAGTTTTATTAGCTATTTAGAACTTATTTACTTTAGAAAAAATGTGAACCTACGTCAAGAGCATTAAAATCCTAATTTACACTTGAGTAAATAAATTAACTGAAACGTTAGTTTAATTTAATCAAGTAAGTAGTTCATTGTAATAAGTATGACTCATAACATAAAACTGATAATTAATTACGTTTGTAGGTAATATTGATAGGTACAAAATATTTTATTTTATTTTATTACAAAGTTACATATTTGTTTAAATGATTTCAGGGTCAAATACTGCGTGGATAATAGGCTTGGTGACATAGTCGAGAAACCTGTAGTGTGTAGTTGGGGAATTAGAATCGGATTAAGCTGACGATCGATTGTCATCTTTACTTAATGGACATGAAAATGTGGGGTTTTATACAGCGTGTTGAATTTAATTAGAGATCGTGTCAGGGTTTTTAACTGCAATGGCATTATATTACTGGCAAATTCAAAAATGGAACAGAATTTGTATGAAATAGTTTACAAGGAAAAGTGTGGAAAAGGAAGTGGGTGGTCTTTGCCCAGCTGACATTACAAGCTAAATAAAATAGAATATTATCTGCGGGGACTGGCATTTATCTAAGACAAAAAAAAAAAAACTAAGGAGAAATAAGACTTTATAATAAACGTCGATCAACCTGAAAAGTAAATGCAAAGTACTCGAAGAAACCTTACTTTTTCACCGGCCTCGGTTATCGGTGTGACGGTGCCAGGAACTCGATGTCATAAGGACGCAAACAAATGAATAAAACGAACAACATTGACAGAATTAAATAGTTATATGTACATCTTACGACAAGATCTATTCGTAATGTATTTACCAATGTAGCTCATTTGATTTGCAGCGAAAGATTAAAACAACATGGGCAACATTAGCAGACAGTTTAAATGTAAATCAGTAAAATTTGAAAGGCGTAACAAGTCGCCTGTTTTCTATTACGTGATAAATCACTGTGATATTGTTAACTATAACAAATCGCCATTTCACAGGTGTGTGGCATTATAATTCATTTTCAGCGTATTGTTGTTGCTATTGTTCGGTGTTTGCGCAATGCACATGAATGGCGAATGACTGATCTCGCAATGTTACTTGTCATTAATTAATTAGCATAATATTTGTAATGTTAATTATTTAAATATTTGACATTCTTGATAATGAAACGAAGGTCTTTTAGAATGTACCTACTTTATTTTTTCAAGATACGAAAGTTAATTTAGTTATTACTAAAATTAATTGCTACATTAACATTCGTAAAAGAAACCTTGTTAACATTCAATTCAACATTTACTAGACATCATAAACATAAAAAAAATATTTTTATGAGAAACAACCTGTATAAGATTAGTGGATCGGTCCCTACGAAGGGGTTCCCCAAACGGTTACTTACTGGTTCAAAGACATCTGCTCCTAACTTGATACAGTAAAGACTTGGGACTTCCGCTCCCGAACTAACGCAAAAAATGTTAGTGAAAGTATCGAATTTTGGTGTATTCGAAAGCGATAAATAAGCCCATCTTTAAAACTCTATAAAAAAAAGTTACAAAATTCAAACATAACTTGGTTTTTTCTGTAATTTATTTTATTTTATTTTTTTCGATTATTGTTGATAACTAATAATAATACATATTTTTTAAATAATTATAATCTATCAATAAGCCGATTTTATCCGATATCCATTTTGTCCAACATGCAAATTCTGGAGCGATTAAACTACTGAGTTTATTTAATTTTATTCATATTTTAAACTCCTTACAAGTAATATCAAAGACAATGTTATTCACCTTTACGATGCAAATCAATAGGAAATCCATTCTAACATCTACTATTAGATTATTTTAGCATGTAAATGTTTCATTGACGCGTGAAACGCCTATTTAATATTTCAAATGCATACGAATCTTATACGAATGCATTAAAATTCACGCCAGCGCTGTTTTTCTCCGAGAATAAATTCACTGTATACTTGTTCTGTAGAATTTGAAAAAAAGAACGATGGTTAAAAAAAACGAAAAAGGTTGGGTTATCAGCACGAGCGGGCACGGTCTGTTGAACCAAAGGGAGGTGTTCATAGGGCACGCGTTAGTGGCATATGGCTGACAACGCTTCGTGCCTTTGCCTTTAAAAAAAGAGCCACGTGCCAGCGGTTAATTTCTTTTTTTTTTTTTAACTCAGTAGAGTATGAAAATGGTCGGTGCATTTTTTATGAAGTACCTACAGCATTTGTTTTGTTTGAATGATCTATGATTGAATAAAATTAGAAAAACCCTAACTATCTTCAAATTGGGTTAAAAATTCTTATCAGTATTAAGCAAAGTAGGTAAGGGATAAAAGCGTGACGCAGACATTAGAAATGTCCACAACTTTGTAAGTTTACGTATGAGTATCTAATGTAGCTTGCCAGGCATTGTCAATATCGGTAGCAAGATGATACAACTAAACACATTAGTCATTATTTCTCATACCCGTTTAAAGTTAATCAGGTTTAAACGGCCCGACCTTGCCGTTTGTTCTTCACAATGAATTGATTATAGGTTTGACATTTAGCTTTAACGGCTGGGCAGCTGCGAATTACAGCAGTGCAATTAACAATTTACTTCAGCGGCAGATGTGTTACCGTGTATGGCTAGCCTTACGCTCGCTATTATAAGTTATAACCGTTTGAATTTTTTTAATTTTAGAACGCAGTTATATAAAACATTTTTTTAATATTTTATGGCTATTTTTACTTGTGGCAACTGTGGCTTGATCATATACGGAACGAATGGCTGGTGGCTGCACAAGAAGCTGCATTTCACTTGCTCACATGGGTTATTCACTTATTTAATTAATATTCTTTAACAAAGACTAGATAAACCCATTTTAATATGTGTTTCTGCATGATAGCTACAAAAAGCTTACCGCCTACTAAACAATGCAATTTTCACAGTGAATTTCGCGTTGCCCTTTTGTTTTCACTCCAAAAGAATTTTCGTACCGTCTATGAACGGTAAATATGCCAATTTTATTTTTAACTTTTATCGTAAACAGGTAAGTACAGTAGTGGCCCAGGGGAAGTGGTGGCTTAGTGGTAACGGCCGCGACTTACGAGTTGTAGGTCGTAAGTTCGAACCCAGTCAGGCGCTTTACTTTGTGTAAATCATTTCAAACATGTGAGGAAACCGGCATGTTCTAGACCCAAAAATTCGAAGACATGTGACATCTACCAACCTACCCGCGTGGTGGATTACGGCTCACTCCCTCTCACAGAGAGGAGGCCTGTGTCCCAGCAGTGAGAACGTTATAGGCTGATTATGAAGTAAAGTAAACCGCACGCCAGTATGAAAATAGCAATAAGGTACTGCAACGACATAAAGAAGCTGTCATTAGAAAAAGAAATATCAAAATACAAATAAATTTAAGGCTCCTACAAACAGACGCGACACGCGACGCGAACCGCGCGCGTCACAAAGGCACCGCTCGTCGCGCGACGAGCGGCGCCTTTATGTAATGCTGTCGCGTCGCGCCTGTCAGTGGGAGCTTTACGCTTTTTTATATCCCATTGACAACAAAACGATTTTCTAATTACATTTAATGTAGTTAAGACAAATAGGGCCAGAATACAACGCATTCCCAAACATCTGTCTCCGTTTACCGCATAGGAATGCTCTTTGTCCGATCTCTTCCAAACTGGGAAAGTTAATCATGGAGGTGGAATGCAGAATACACGTGCGTTTTGTCCACAATAACATACCATAAGAAACTGTTTCTTAGGGAAACTTAGAAGGAACTTCTTTTTAAAGGTTAGAAGCTTTCTATAGGACAGCAATTGAATGTACGAGGTATAAAGTCTTTATTACCTATCACTGTTTGCGCCATAATAGGCTTTAAAATCTAACAATAGTGTCCGTAGGAGTTCCTTTATTCTTAGGCGTTTATCTAATTGATTTATCGGCAGGTAACCCTTCTTTGCAGTCGGCTTTAACAGCGATGAGTAATTTCTAATACTTGTTTTCTTAGGTAAGGCCAACATCAATCGCCTTTTTCCAGTCTCACCGAATGTAGCTGAATACCAGTATTTTACATGGAGTGACTGCCTATCTGACCCCCACAACCCGTTTACTGAGGTACCCCTTGGTAAGACTGGTTTAGGCTTCTGACTACCCGTTACGACTATCAAAGATCTACGAATGACAGCCATCGAGTCACGGAGGGGTTTCCATATGTAATGGATGGTCACCCATCCACAAACCGACCGCGGCAATCGTAGCTTTACCTTCCATCGACCCGTGCGGCTGTTTGGCATAAACCTCAAAAACTATTAAGTGAAGGTAAACTATCAGAGTAATTGAATGCTCGACACTAAGGCCCACTTGCACCGCCAATCACTAAACACGTTTAGCGCTAAACGAATTTAGTGATTGGCGGTGCAAGTGGGCCTTAATTATTAAGCATCCGGTAGTAATTAATAAGTAGGTGCCCAACTTTACCATAACCGACGTGCTCGGGCCCACTTAGTACTTCCTCTGCAACAAGAAAATGGCGCTTGACCACTTTTCTAAACGATACTGCACCTAGTGGCTGATACACTTTCATGGTGGACTACTGTTATTTAATTTAATAAAGGAAGGCCCTTTTTTTTTTTAGGCCCTAAGGCCTGATATCATAGTTGGAGGTTTGTTGTTGTGGATGTAGTAAGAAAAAGTGAAACTAATGTAAGATAAGAGGACTCCCTTGTCTCTCTGCACTTGGTCCGCTGTGTGTGGAATGTGAACCCAAGAAAATATATATTATACTAGCGACCCGCCCCGGCTTCGCCCGAGTAGCAAAGCATAATATAATATAGCCTATGTCACCCGGAGATAATGTAGCTTCCCAACAGTAAAATAATTTTTGAAATCGGTTCAGTAGTTTCGGAGCCTATTCAATACAAACAAACAATCATATCTTTTCTGTTTATAATATTATTTCACTGTATTTCGTTTATTACAAAATATATTTAGGTTATACCTTAGCCTCAGCAACACGTGGTGGTTATGCTATTAAATTGTAGCTTATATGAAACGTTTGTATTTTTAACATAGCGCCATCTATTTATTGAATACTTACTCAATCCAGTCAATAGATATCGCCATCTGTTAGTATCGTTTAGAGCTAACAGATAATTGTGACTGTCAAATAATAGACAAATAATTTGCAATAAAATAATATTGCGACTATAAATTGAGATGTAAGATCCTATCTTTCAAGTTGGATCAAATTGCACACGGTGTGCAAATCAAATTTAAAATCGGTTCAGTAGTTTAGGAGTCCATCGTGGACAAACAACGTGACACGTAATTTTAATATATATAAAGATTAGTGGTGCCTGAAACATCTCAGGATAAGACATAAAAACAAGAAGCTTGCATACCTATATTTATGTATGCGAAAGAGAACAAACATAGTGTTCACGGAAAGGAACGTGAAATCAAATACACAGCACAAGAAAATTCTAAAGAAATATTCGATAGTAACAATCACAATGATACAAGAATGTGTTTCGAGAAACATCTGTGTTTGCCTTTACTTAATGTAAAGGCACGTAAAATAAGGAATTTAATAAACCATTGTTGCCAACAGCTAAGAAATAATCTGACTAATAATAGTTTGACTGACTAACGAACAAAAGTGAGGATTGTTAAAAGCAAGTTACGAATCCTTGATAAAAATAGAAATTACTTGTACTAAGAAAGAACCTCTTTTGGAGTCCACCTTAAAACTTAAGTTGTCCTATTCACGCATCAATAAATGATAATCACAAACAAAGAATGAAAAATACAGTATTACAAAATGGCTTCTCATCATATCGATAAAACATCTCAGTTTATCTAATCGTTTGAAGTTGTATCGGCGCGTAGCGAGATGCGATTACAATCACTATCTGAAGACTATTGACATTTTGTAATCAACTACGCATATTGCTTGTATTATTGACTTGTTACTGAAAACCTTTTACTTAATTTACTCCCACTGCTTGTCAATCAATACAATGTTTTGAGAAAAAGGTTTCAAAGCATGGAGACCTCACCTCTTTGTATAATTTTGTCACAATGATGTACCTACCCGGAGAGCAATTTGGCTCGTATCCAATTCCAAATATCATTGTGTTACACAATAACCATGCAGGCTGGTAGGCACCTAATTGTCGCTTTGGGACCCATCTTATGTGGTAGACACCAATCCAGCTCATAGGAATCTATATCAATTATTGATTGAAGGTTTAAAAATCCCAGAACATAGAAGAACAATTTCCCAGAACTCAGAAATTTCCTCAACTGACGTACTGACACTATTAACGATTATAAGAATCGATTAATGACATAAATAGCAATCGAGTAGCAAAACCGAGTGAGCAAGTAACACAATACTAATTAAATCGATTCATATCGTACGGAATGCGGCAAGTGGAGTGTGGTAAAGATCACCTGCTCAATGCTCGCCAAGCTGTAGACGTGGAATGAATACTAATAAGACTGTATTAAGGCTTAAACCTATGTAATTTATCTTAGGAATTGACGCTGGGATGGATGTCGTGGTTGTTAGGCTAGTATTTAGACCAGAAATAACTTTACATTTTGAAGCCCTGGAATGTGATTCAATGAAGCCATTTTCGGTCAATGATGTATATCTTTCGTCCCATTTTCGGACCATTCGTATCTCAGAAGATTCCTTAATGTTTAAGACGTGATTACATACATAGCTATAAGAAGATCTAAATTAAATTGATTTTCTTCCAGAATGTTATCTGGAGCTGCTGGAGTCCATTTAGTGAAGGCCCAAAGGCTAAACTCCTTTTTGGAGTACATAGTCATATCCATGTCATTCAACCTCTTCATAACATGATTTCCTTTTTGTTAATTTTCCAAGAAGACCCGATTTGTGCTGAGAGTCCTTCATGGTATTTTACTCTTTGCAAAGTTCATAATGACGTGTCCAGTAGGTATTGGCATTACAGATATAGGAGAATTATCCGAACGATATGATTCACTCGACGATATATACACAATTTATATCTCGTAACTTTGTTATGCATCGTTTCGTGATTATCAATTGTTTTAAATCAACCAGTCTTCCCATTAAGGGGTATCATGTTACCCAGTATCTGGGTTGTGGAGGTCAGATAGGCAGTCGCTCCATGTCAAATACTGGTATTCAGCTGCATCCGGTTAGACTGGAAGCCGACCCAAACCAACTGGGAAAAGGCTGGGCAAATTGATTGAGCTAGGTATATTATTAAAATAAAATCATTTTTTATTTCGGACAACTAAAAAGATATATAGATTGTTAGTAACAGGTTTGCAATTGTTAGTAATTTAAACTAAAGACGAATTAATGAGAAGACCACCCATCAACTAGACAACGAGAAATGGAAACTAGGGTATAAGTCTTGCCAGGGCTGCGGATTGTTCGAAAGAGTTACCGTGGCCCTGGCGCACAGACAACTGAAGGAACACGGGTGGGTTTTAGTCAGTAAGAGTCTGACACGCCCTTTCGCTCCGCCCAGAGCGGGAGAAGTCATTTGATGATTTCCCAGCCAAAAAAAAGGTATAAGTCTTCTCAAAAATAGCCTTATTATGGCGAAGGAAGTGTCTGCCGCCACAGCCTTCAGGATGCTATTGTGAATATCTCTTAATGCCTCTTATTTGTGTTAAGTTTTCATTAAATGCGATAACTTTGTAAAGTTGTGTTTCCGTTTCTCCTAGGGTTAAAGAACATTTCTTAGCGATTACTAAGCTTGGTCAGTTCGTACCTACTTTATTATATTATGTAATCATCGTAAATAGTTCATATTCTACCAGCGCTCAAGTGACAAAGGAATGAATCATTTAATAATATATCACAGCTATTAAGTCATATTGTTAGAGTCAATCACAATCATAACTTAACTTGGGGCTGTTTTAATAATATTATTACCCCCTTTAATTATAAACGTTGCTTACAAGTTAAGAAACGTTTAAACGTCAAAAAATTATAGTTAAACAGTCGCTAATCATTGCATAACTTTAAGTAACGTTTATAAATAAACCCATAATTAGCTAAGAATTTTCCTCATGAATAAATAATGTGGTCAATAATTTACATAATTGTGTTAATCAACGTAAATTTAATAAAAAAGAAAAATGCCGTAATAATTAGGCGTGGCACAAAATAAAGTATCAATAAAAAAGAAAAGCATAAAATTAAGAATAAGAAGTGGAACAGCAATTTGATGTAAATATAAAGAAGATACAGCATAGCACCTTAAGTTTTGAGTTGAGCTGCACGATTACTGACAAATGCGTGCACTGACTGGACAGGTCCACTCATTCTGTGTGGTTTTTCCTCAAAAGAACATTTCAGACACAAATCTACATGGTCTTCACATGATCTGACCAAGATTATGTGTGCACTTTAAAAGAGACCGTGACCTCTGAGTTTGTTTCGGCCTTTCTTCTCAGAGTAGTCAGATAGGAAACGCCGACCTCATCTAGTTTTAAAATATGATTGACGTGTAAAAGTGTTTGTACAAACCTACTTACAAAAAATAAAATCATTTATCATTTATCATAGCGTATAGACGATTTCCACTAAAATTACCTATTTGCGACTTTTAAAACTTGACCTATAACTGAGGCTCGCCCCTATTGCATGGGACTTAAACATACCTGGCGAAATGTGGGTGTACTATAGGTACACCTCTGCCTAACCTTTCGGGGATTACAGTCGCGATGTTATGTTTGTGTGTGCTATAACTAAGCAAACAAAATTAAAGGAGCATTCTACCCTTGTTCAGAAAAAGTTTTCAAGTGCAAAACTAACTAAATCATCCAAATACACAACTTCAGTTGAACTCCTTCAACAAATATTGTCAATTAGCCGTTTGATTGGCCAGAGCAAGCTAGCCGTGACACCAGACCATCTGTGACGACATTTTGTTAAGAACACAAAGGAACTGTCATTAGTTTAGTGTCACTTCTTAAAATAGTAGTCGAATGACCCCTAGTTGATTGGCTAGAATGATTTAGTCTTTATGGTTCACTGTAGTAGTGTCGAAAAAGGTTTTCTGACTTCATTAAGAGCTGAAAAAAGGGATTATCTGAAACTTCACCTTACCAAATAAGTATAGGGTTTTCATTATCCTCTAGGGTTCCCTCAATATGGGGTGAAAGTCAATAAAATTCCTAATTACTGCAGGAATTACTTTGATGTGTATTAATTTGAGTAAAAACCGTGGCGCGTCTGCAAAGCATGTGTCATAAAGTCATAAGCATCACTTCGAACCCGAAAACTTCATAGGACTGCTTGAAGAGCAACTTTTACAATTTGTTTCTAGTTCAAAACGTTATCTATAAGCACTCCAAAAGTTGTCTAGTAACAGTACTTCTCTAAAACAAAACAGAATCGAAAAAGACAGTCGGCCATTTTGGAATCCCGAATGAGTCAGTGAGGAGTCGAATCACGTAGTGTGATGGTCGCCCCTGCCTTACGTAGGTACAACTTGTATTGTTTCTAGTACTTGTGCAGCGTACGAGGAAGTACCTTCCTGCCTTTACGGTTTACAGTTTGGCTGTTTGGTTCTAGCAATTAGTGGTTTAGTTTTCAGGGTCTAATATATGGGAAATTTGGTTCAGAGATCACAAAAGGTAAAGGTTCAGTTGGAACTTGAAAGTAGACAACTGTATTTATTTTTACAAAATAAGCGAGACCTGATGGGAAGACGATTCCCTTTCAATTGACAGTGTCTTTTTTGTCTGTTAAAAATACTAGTGAATCTATTTTCGACATTTGTTACGGAACCCTAAAATCACGAACACTGCTGTTCCCAATTAAAAACAAGTAGACAATAAAAACAAACACTCAATCTAATCACGCAAATCAGGTTTAGATAATTATGCAAACGAAGACAAAACACGATCATTATCCTTATCGTGATTTGATTTCTTCAAGACTGGTCCATTGCGTGATCTGATGTTACCTCGCCGCTTAGCGAATAGCTTTATTAGTTCAATTATCGATGTATACCGTACTATTATGTAATCTCGACAAACAATTGAACAATACCGTGCCGTGGGTGCGTATTTTGTGACTTATGTAAGTAAGAAATCCATGGATACTGGAATGGATAGTTTTTGCGAATCCATGGTGGAGTCGAGCGTGCGTTGAGAGCGTTAATCGAGTAATGAATAATAAAGATCTGTATCTGGTATTGGGAGGTATGAGGAGACTTCGTAATAGGTACTTGTTTTATGGTAACGAGAGATGTGGAAAATTGCAAAGGGAAGACATTAACACCAGTAGTGTTGGTTCCAAAACTAAATGAGGCAGGAGGGTGTTGGTCTCCATTTCCACACCCTCCTGCCCTTTTTTACGTACGTACGATTGGAGTAACTTGAAGAAATATCACACCAATATTCTTTATCAGGTGAACTGCCCCATGGTTATCAGACCTCAAAAAGGCAACTATCACACACAATCTCTTGAGGATATCTCTAAAATTATAAATACATGAATGTTATAATGTGTGACCATAATATCCCTAAGAACTTTCATTTTCTGACTCTTATGGGCTCAAACCGAAGGTTGACACTTGAAAGTAAAGAAACGTTATTAGCTGCCTTATAGCATGGGAAACTTAAACATTGCTGCATTAGCAGCAAGTTCTTCAATTATGCAACGCACATGCAACAAGCAGTCGTGACAGCCCAAGTCGGTGGCATGAAATTGTCATGACATATTGAGGTTGCCAACGTGACAAAGTGACAACTTCACATCATGTTCACTTATGCTAAATCTATCGCCTTAAATGAGGTGTAACGTTTTTTGTGTCAATGTATACTTCTTTTGTTTTGGGTTTTTGGAATGTTGCAGTGAATTATTCTTTGAGGACATAGCTAACTAGTTTGCAATGTATTAATAGAACCATTTTGGAAATTCTGGACTAAATTACCATAATTAATTTTGACTTACTTTTGGTTCCGAAACATGCAGAGGAAACGTACAAAGATTATTTTGTAATCTGTAAGTTTTATTTATTATTTATTTACATATTCGAGAGTAACAGCTGAGTGTGTTCGAGAGTTTTTGACTTTTCGTCATTTTGACCGTTTCAAAATTAAGTAGATAACGCAATGTCGTAGTCTTGACAGCCATGTGATAAAATGAGTCAACAAAGACATTTTACGACTTCGAGAATCAAGAACAAGGTTTAAAGTTTAGTTTTAAAGTGCATTCACCTCGTTTCGCTGTAGGGTCATTAGAAGTTTCGAACAGCGCGGCGGTTTAAAAAAAACAAAGATCATTAAACTAATTCTACTGAGTCATTATCTCTACGCTATTAGGCAATTAAAAAACAAACACTCCAGATTTCGGCGCCTCAATAACGTTATAAATAAATATAGGCCTCAAGCAATAAAAGTTTACACGTAGAACTAATGGTATAATGTATTCACATTCTTACGAATCGAATTGAAAACCAATTGGCAACGCTTCCTGTTTGAGGTATTGACACCTCCGGTAATCAAACTATCATTATTTATGTATTAGAGAAAAAACTACCAAGAATGTTGTTTTTGTTTGTATTTCTTCCGTTAGATGTGTGTTTGTTTTTTCGATATTAACCTCCTACTTAATGATTTTGCTACGCATCGGCGAGTCAAGTCGCTTTGCCAAAGGATTCTCTTTTCCTTTTTGCTGCGGTATCAAGTGCTGTTTCTTCAAATGCTACTAAATCTTCACTGGTGTTAAAAGCACTATGCAAAGTAATGAACATCTAAGCGCCAATAACAGTTTTGATAATCAAAACAAAGTCTAGTGCTTCTAACCCTACTTATAAAGAGTTTTATTCTTTTACCTCTATTCGCTGCTGTAGCAGCAGCATTAATTAAAGCAATCCTTCTAAACATTTGGTTAAGCAGTTAGCTACTGTCTCTATGTGCCATAAGATCTTCACCTTAAGCGACTTCTTTGCTGCCACAAACAACACCTTAGCTTAGCAAAATTTTGAGTAAACCTTTGATGAATGTCACCATACCACCGCACAAACCAGAATATTCCGCTAACAGGCAGATTGGGACAAAATAGCTAACCCAGTGACGTGATAATGACGTAGCCACCCATCCCTATTCCCACTAAAGTCATAAAATGTCAGTGTCATACCAGCACAATAATTTTATGCCAGTATGGGCCAGTATGCCACACAATGGCACAGATTTCAATGAGACTGAGCTATTGTGATAGATTTGTATCTCATCCGGTTAATTGAGAACTTATTCAATTTGGAGTATAACGGAGACCTAATATTGTAGTTAATTAAAAAGGAGGTTGAAGTGGGGAAATTGGTATTTCTAGTAACTCTTGCTTTATGGTTTTTACTCGGGACTTCCTTTGTTTGTAACTACGGGACTTTTCAATTATGTTTTAGAGCTTACTTTTAGTTTTCCGTAAAAGTTCTGAAACTTTCAAACTGAGCCTTATTGAGGAACGTACATATTTTTCTTTGAGTACCTACTTTTCTTGGCAGGTAGATAGATACCAGAGATATAAAGGTATATGGGATGATGGGTCCTACAGATCCTCTTTCAACAAAGGATTATGACGTGCAAAGGATTGGAAAAGCCTGTTGATGATGACCAAATCACCATAACTTGTCCGAATAAAATTATACCTACCTCTCGAGTCAGGAACAAGTTTCAGTCTTAAAATACGCTCCAAAAAAACACTGAACGTAAAAGTAGTAAGACCATGAGTCACTGATGACGCAGCCCATTCATAAGTAAGGTGGTCGAGAATGTCAGATTTGTTCCGAGAACACAGTTGTCTCGGAACTCAAGTTCACCAGGTAGGTACATCCTGACTCATTTGGCATACTAAGATTGTGTATTTGAAAATCGAATAGTTCGCGTAAATGTGTTGATTGGTTGATTACATAGTGGCCATTTTGGTTTTTTTTAATGAAGATGTGAAGTTCTTTTTTTAATGATTTAAAGTTTGTGATAGAATGTAGTTCGGACAGTAGTGTTGATTGGTAGATTCAATAGTGGCCATTTGGTTTTTAATTTTTATGAATGGAACTGAACGAAAATTTAATGAGCAGATCTTGAATAACATGAATTCTAGTTTTTATATAGCTAGCTAGTTATGAAAAGAGATAATTGGAATCTAAATTTAAGAGATACAATTTAATTATTGTTTGTTGCTTCAAGACTTCAAATGAATATTCTTCAAAACCAGTATTTTGATGTCTTATCAACATTTTTTCCTTTATAACCTTGTACTAAGTTCAATGTCGAACCAAAATAAAGTAAACCAGTTTGTACTCCCAGAATACCTCATAATAAAAACATGACTAAAAAGTGAAGATTTTCATAAAGATAATCGTGTGATGAACAATTTAAAATACACATAGGTTGATCTAAATGGTAGGTGTGCTTCTATTCATATCCTGCAGTTTTCTATTTCATTACCAGGGAATTTTCAGCTAACGTAAGCTAGATATGGCGCATACCAACGAAGCAAAAACGAATAAAAAAAAATAAAGGATTCTTATCTAATAAAAATAGACTGGTATGTTATGTACCCACTTAAAAGATAAATATTTAAATTAATATCTGTAAGCCATAGTGACCGATAATCGCTCATTCATTAAAAATATTTGTGGCCAAACGTCCGGCTTAGAGCAGCACCCTAATTACCTACGTAACACACTATCACAATCTGAATCATTTTGAAGCCTATAGCTAATCCATTGCTTCATATGTTGGAAAAAAAATTCTGCTCAACAACGTAAATAACGCAATGAATGTTGTTGAACTGTCAAAATGAAACTCATTCCTAATGTTAGTGTGTTACGTAATTACCCTGCAGGATTATAGTCGGATGACTATAGCAAAAAAATTAAAATACACTCGAGAGCAATGAATCCGGGTCACTTAAAGAATGTTAAAAATATCGGAAACTAAAAATGATAGGTTAATGCAATAAATTGTATTTAATAGACAATGTAATACTCCTTAAATGAAAGTAAAAAAAATATGAGTCACCATACATTTTATTAACACAAAATTACATAAAGAAAAAAACTGCTGATCTCTCCTTAAAACAAAAATAGGAAACATGAAATTTTTGAACTTTATTACGATTTTCTTGAATTTTAATACTTCGTATTGCCTCCTCGTGCTTCCATTACTGCGTTTACGCGGTTTGGCATGCTGTACACCAAGTTCCTTATACGATTTTGGGGAATATTCTCCCATTCCTCTGTGAGAGCAATTTTGAGCTCACGAAGCGTGATTGGGGGAGGGTTTCGTTGTTTTACACATCTGCCTAGCTCGTCCCAAGCATGCTCGATCGGGTTGATATCCGGGCTGCGCGCTGGCCACTCCATACGAGTAATGTTCATCTCTTGAAGGTAGTCATTCACAATCCTACCTGTATGAGGTCGGGCATTGTCATGCATAAATATAACATCCTCACCTAAATTGACCATAAATGGACCAACGTGATCATTGAGGATTTCTTCCACATATCTTACGCTAGTTAAAGAGCCGTTTTCTATGATCACCAGCTCTGTGCGACTTTCAGAAGAAATTCCGGCCCACACAAGTACAGACCCACCACCGTAGGCTACTTTTTCTTCGATGCATGCTTGCTTGAATCTTTCCCCTGGTCTTCGATACACTCTGTGTCTTCCATCGTGCTTGTAGAGCATAAATTTTGATTCGTCGGAGAACATAACTTTTGACCAATCTTCAATACTCCAATTTACGTGGCTCTGGGCATATCTTAGTCTTGAAATACGATGCCCACGCTCCAGTTTAGGGCCGTTTGCAGGTCTAAGGGGTTTTAAGTTAGATTCAGCAAGCCGACGTCTTACTGTCCATGCACTTGGGTTACTTCCTCCGAGGCGTCGAAACTGATTTGTGAGTTCAGTTCCTGTGAGAAAGCGATTTCGAAGCATGGTGTTCACCAAGTATCGGTCTTCTCGTGCTGTGGTACACCTGGTTCTGCCCGTTCCTGGTCTGCGTAGGTTAGAACCAGTTTCTTCGTAACGTCGGAGAACTCTTTGTACTGTTGACAGCGACACACCGACAGTCCTGGCTGTATCGCGCTGACTCCGGCCGGTTTCCAGCATTGTAAGTATTCTGGTGCATTCTTCAGGCGTAAGCGACATAATTTCAGCTTGAATAATGAATATAGAGCACTATCAACATGGTTTATGTACCCACATAAATGACAGATTACAAACAAAAGCAAAACCAAATGCTGTAATTTCGTAGTTCCATCTTCGAAAGTGGCCCTTTTTCAAATTTGATTTTTTTATGATATAACTTTACAATAACTAAGAAGTTTTAATACCTTCATTTAAGGAGTATTACATTGTCTATTAAATACAATTTATTGCATTAACCTAGCATTTTTAGCTTCCGAGATTTTTAGGATTCTTTAAGTGACCCGGATTCATTGCTCTCGAGTGTATATTAGACATGGCGCCGTTATCGTTATGGGCAGGTGAAAGATAGAAACTAGAATAAAATATGCTACGATTCCTTTGATTTTTATAGATTCATGCATATTTTTACACCTACGCACAGATTTTCATTGCGTCTTGTGCTACTGAAGAGAAGGAAAGAAAATAAAAAAACACATTTATTTTGCACAGACTAAAAGGCACACAACACATCATATACCACAAATAAAAAAAAACTGCTATTATTAATTTACTTTGTGGGTTTAAAATCACTAGAAAAATTAGGGTGATTCTGACAAAGTACACGATTTACAACACAAAAAAAAATATCACTTCCTTAATTCGTTGATCAATTGATTCACCAGAATTCCCTAGCACCTATTTAATGCCTTTACAAGATTTACACAGGAAAGTCTGTAGGTAAGTACTATTATTGTTGCAAGGTACATTTACTTTTCCCAAATAGGGAATCGATCCGGGAAAACCAGTTGCTGACTTGCTGCGTTATTCCACTAAAATTATATTTGAATTGCTGTACAATTATGTGAATAATAAATGAATACTGCAGGTTTCTGTAGCTAAAATAGAGCTAAGTATTTTGTTAAATTACTAATTCCAATTCGAGTTGCTACGGTTACTTTTTTAAGTATCCGACCACTAACTAATCCACCAACAAAAGTAAGAAAATATAACTTTCCACCATTTTAGTACTTATATTGCAAGCATCGGTAGAATAAACCATGTCAAGGAAAGGCACATCAACGCAACGAAACCTGTTGCTTATATTTTCATTAAGACCCTATGCAAATCGATACCCAAGAAAAACAGACTTTTCATTCCATAATGCAAAGAAAGCACCATAGTACAATTCTCATAACTAAATGACGTAACGTTTCACTTGCAGGTACTTAAATATATTTTATCACTTTCTAATGACGCACCGACAAAGATTCCCACGTCCACCAAACGAAAAAAAGCTCACTACTGTTTTAATAAAAGTATAAGTAATGACTCCATCAAGAATGGGTGCTCTCTAAAAAATGATTTCGTGTTAAAAAAAAAACAAAACGCATAAATATTTATTGGCGCCATAAAATTAGGCTGCTTAAAAATATTCCTGTGCTAAATAATTTAACTGGGTGATTCTGCAATGATTGTGAATTTTACAAATCATGTTTTGATGTCACTTTATTTGTATTAGTTTTATCGTGTCATTTGGCGTGATTTTATTTTAATCTACGGACCAATGACCGTGCTGATTACAAGTATCTATATATGCCTCAGAAGCCGCTTATGGCCCACTAAATAAACAAGCAAGTAGACAATTCATCATAACCCACATTCTTATGTTACTGTATAGTTTATTGCAAATGTTGAAGAAAGCGTAGAAATCGGATAATATACGTATCTTATTTTATTGAGTAATTCTCTAGCGTGAATAATTACGAACAATAATTTTATTTCGCGTTGAGGATGGAGCATGGAGCTACTCTTAGCTTCTATCTAAAATCAATTTATTACACCTCATAATAATAATTATGTAATGCGTTGATGTTTTTAAAATGATGGCAACTTTTATAATTAACCTACATACATATTAAAGTTATTTGGCGTATCATTTTCTATTCTAATGTGATGAATGATTCGGCTGCGTTACCTAAGTGTGGTTATTTCCGATTTTATGGATCAGATTGTGATCTAGTTTAGTTCAAAAAGTTCTTTTTTATGTAATAAAGAAAAAAATATCTTAATTCTTACCTTTTGAAGACGCACTTTCGCAGAAAAAGATATCACGTCGTTCGTTGGACCTGTGGAGGAAATGAAAGGGATTAGCGGTTGAATCATCAAGAATTCATGGCGTTAGGTTTCGTTCCGGAGTGATCTCACCTGGTTATCTACTAGTCTATCATTCAAGACAAGCTCAAGTAACTACTAACAAAGTAAGATTACGTCGAAGATAAAGAAATATATTTATAAAAAGAAAATAAAACGATGGCTGTTACAAACAAGGCTTGTTGAAACGTCACGCGTCAGTACAAAGGAGTAAGGATGCAAACACAAACTCAAAGCATTTATTTCAAATAAACCAATTACAGGCACTTTTGCCCTGTCAAGGGGTCGGCCAGTTAGAAAGATGAAACTAGTTGCCCATTCCAAAGCGTAGTAGGTACCTATGGATAAGAACGGGCAAGAAACTCCACGGACACTCTTTTATATCAAAATATTGTTACAAAAAATTGGTTACATTGTTCATATTGATATACATGTAAGAACGATGTAGAAAGACGTGCACGTTAAAAGCGTCGGTGGTGAAAAAGATGAACAAAAAAAAACTATTCATAAATTAAAATAAGCCGTGGCAGATAAGAGATGACCAATTGACCGTTCCCTACTGACGGCGCTCGTTCACTAACATGACGTATGGATCAGCGGTTCACCCTTGTTTGATAGAACAACGTTTGATATAATATTACTAAATCAAATTTTAGTTGCATTAAAGTCATTTCGAAGAATTATTCGTTTGACCGAATAATTCATTGGTAAATTTTTATTTAGCGTAATTATTTATTTGAACTAATTTCATTTGAACTAATTTCATTTCGCCGAATTTTCAAATGCACTAATTTTATTTAAACTAATGTTTCACTAGACTAATAATAATTTAGTCAAAAGATCGTATCGAATATTCAGTTCATTAATAATTCGTTTCCTTTCATTGTCTATAAACTAATATTGTTTCTTCACCTACTGAATTCATTCATTCATTATCAATATACTGCAGCGGCAAAACGAATAAACGTAAAAATATAAGTATACCTACATTTAAATTAATAATTCTTAATAAGAAATCATTTGTGATTATAAATTTGATTAGTTATGATTTCTGCGAGCAACTTGGAAGTAGCGCTCGCCGGCCGCTGCCGCGGTTGGTCACAGTTTTAACCTTTTTTTTTTTTTTTTTTTTTTTATCGGGTTGGAAATCCTCATGGATGTCCTCCGCCCTGGGGCGGGCGAAGGGGTCTGTCAGACTTCTACTGACTAAAACCACCCCGTGTTCCCTCGCACACTTGCACCGGGGGCTACGGGGACACTTAAGCACTCTTCAACGTAACCCCCGGCTAGTGCCGGCCCGCCTCTGCGGGCCCCGTCTGGTCAAGCGGGGGGAGTGAGTTTAACTCCCCCGCGACGTCTAAGAGAGGCGCGCGTGGAACATTACGCGCCGCCACCTCGGGTCTTATATGATAGGGGGCGGCGGACGTCCCCGTGTCCGCCGTCCCTGGACCCATTTAGGGGGGCCGGAAGAGGGCATTATCTGCCCTCTGCCGACGCCCGGTGCGCCTGCTGCGGGCCGGGAGAGCAGTCGACATCTCTCTCTCCCTTTCCGCTGCCTCCTTCTGCGACGTGACATTATCGCAGAAGGAGATCACCGCGTCCCACGACGCTGCGCCGCCGACCATAGAATTAATCACAGCCGGCAGCGACAGGTCACTTCCCACTTCCGAAACGAGGTCACGGCGTGGCTCCTCCCAAGCTGCACACTCTGCAAGCGTATGCCACGCCGTATCCTCCCGGCAATGGACGCAGTGATGACACCGAGCGTCTGGCTCCCTGCCTATGCGATGCAGGTACCCCCCGAAGCAGCCGTGTCCTGAGAGCACCTGCGTCGCCCTAAATGACAGGGAGCCATGCCTCCTCCCGAGCCAGTCATCGAGCACCGGCTGGACCGCCCCGATGGTGGCGAGGCCAGCGGTAGGGCGCAGAAGCCTGTCCCGCCATTCGGCCACCACGACCTGACGGAGCTCGGACCGGCGCAGCATGATCTGCCGCTGCACCAGTACCACGCCCTGCATCCGCGCCTCCTCGCGCCACCGATGTAGTGACGCGAGGGCTCTCGCTTCCAGGTCCCACGGCGGGGATCCTGCCAGTACGCAAGCCGCCTCGTAGGAGATCGTGCGATACCCTCTGATGACTCTGACGGCCATCACCCTTTGCGGTACTCGCAACACTGCGATACTGCGGGCCGTCAGGTCAGCTGCCCACACTGGGGCCCCATACAGGGCCATGGATCGCACGATCCCCACGTACAACCGCCTGCAGGCGGTGCTTGGGCCCCCCAAATTGGGAAGCAGCGTTGACAGCGCGCCCGCTGCGCCCAGCAACTTGGGCGCCAGCCGCCGAAAGTGAGGGCCGAAGTCCCAGCGGCTGTCGAGCACCAATCCCAAATACTTCATGGTAGACTCGACAGCGATTCGGGCTCCCCCGACCACGATGTGTGATCCCGGCGGTGGCGCCCGTCGGGGGCCATGGAAAGTGATGGCCTCCGACTTGCTGAGGGCCACCTCCAGACCCAAGCGCCGGATGCGGTTCACCACCTGTGAGACCGCCGCCGTAGCCAGCAACGCTGCCTCCCTGTGCGAGCTCCCCCGAGCCGTGACCAGCGTGTCGTCCGCGTAACACGTCAGGTTCACCCCCGGCTGGAGCTCGCCCCTCAATACCCAGTCGTATCCGATGTTCCACAGGAGCGGTCCCAGAACCGAACCCTGTGGAACACCGCACGACATCTCGCGCTGGCCTCTGCCGTCGCGTCCCTTGTAGGTGACACACCTTTCTGCTAAGTAGGCCCCGACCACGTGGCGGAGGTAGGGAGGTACCCGATGATAACGAAGCGCCTCCCTAATACAACTCCAGGGCAGGGTGTTGAAGGCGTTGGATATGTCCAAGGACGCCGCCAGCATCACCCCGCCCCGAGACACAACTTCCTCCGCCAGGACTCGCACCCGCATGATTGCGTCTATGGTAGAACGCCCGTGCCGGAAACCAAACTGGTTGTCGTCCAGGTCCGGCCCATCTCTGCACAAGTGGCTGACGAGGCGGTCCGCGATTATCCGTTCGAATAACTTGCCCACCTCGTCAAGCAGCACTATGGGCCGGTACGCAGACGGAGAGTCCGCAGGGCGCCCCACCTTCCTGAGCAGGACCAACGAACCTGTCTTCCACTGAATGGGAAACTGGCCCCGCTCGAGGCACGCTGAATACAGTCCTATCACTTGGGGCTCTAGGGCCTTTAAGGCGAATACGAGGGCGCGGCCGGGTACTCCGTCGGGCCCCGGGGCAGTGTTTTTCGCCCGAAGCCGCATCACGGCCGCCCTCATCTCCGCTTCTGTCACCTCAGGGACGCTAGTGCTAAACTCTTCTGACTCTGCAGATGCAGGCGGAGCCATCGACGGTGGCACGTGTTCCGCTCTTGCAGGGAAGAGTGCCGCAACCACCTCCTCCAGCAGCTGAGGTTGGAGTCCCTCCGTAAGTGGGGGGGCCCAGGGGCGGAGTTTTCCTCGGACCATACGGTAAGGGCGCCCCCACGGATCTCCGTCTAGGGTCTCCAGCAACTCTTCCCTGCCTCGTGTCTTGGCCTCGCCGATGGCTAGCTGCAGAGTCATCCTAGCTACGCGGTACACCTCATACCGCGCAGCTTCCTCCTCGGGATCCCGTCGACGTCTCCTTCGGTAGCGAGTGTACCGGCGCCTAACCGCCACGCACGTTATGCGTAGTTGCGCGATCTCGGCAGACCACCAGTTTACCTAACCTAACCTATTTCACTCAGTTCAAAATGACGAATCATACAATTTGCCTGCGAGTGGATAATTAGACAATGGTAAAACATTACTGCGGCAGATTGTATGATTCGTAATTTTGAACTGGGTGAAATAGGTTAGGTTAGGTTAAAACTGTGACCAACCGCGCGCGAGCCGAGCGAGCGTAGCGAGCGGTGCCGCGGCAGCGGCCGGCGAGCGCTAATTCCAAGTTGCTCGCAGAAATGTTTTGTTGCTTTGTTGTAATTTGATTAGTAATGATTTGATATTTTAAAATAACATCTAGCAACTTTTGATCAGTCGTTCATTTGATGTCACATACATTGGGATTTAAAATTTTTTTTAAATAAAACATTTGGTCATTTAAATTTTGTTATTTCGATTATTGTTCTTTTGAAATTTGCTCGAGAAAGTTTTGATTTTCTAATATGCAACCGATAAAATACGGGTTATACCACCTGAACACTACATCAAATGAACATTATACCTTTTGATCAATAGCGCAAATGTTGTTATCGCAAATAAATATTCGATGAAATGAAAATTATGTTAATCGATATTATACCAATTGATTATTTTCTGAAACGTTGTTCGAATTAGTAACATTACATCAAAAGTTGTTATACCAAACAAGGGTGAACCTGGATCAGCACCATTCAGCTCAACCATTTTGGAGGGAACTTAATGATCCAACACACACGCCTCCACCAGCAAGACATTTAAGTGAGCATGACATACTCTCAGCCGCCAGGGCACATTGAAGTCAAAGAAAGACGAACCCAGTAAATGGTAGCTTTATAATAGGTACATGGTGCTCACGAAATATGTGCTATGCAATTATACCTACAATACTAAGAGATTGAATTTATACAATAAATAAAATACTGCTGTCTGACATTGTAACATTGATGTTTATAAAACGATTGACTACACATACAGCTCCTTTCATAGAACGTCATGTCAAAGAAATAAATTCATACCAATTAAATGATAATTCTAAAGCATACATTCTTTAATGATAACAGTAACATGACAATGTATATGAAATACGTTCCCCGTAGAAAGTTCTAACATTCTTCGTGATTTTTTGCAATAATTTTTCTTGGCGTGTAATTAATGGACTTTGATTATGGATCGGGACAAATATGTCATGATTTATCGGGACGTCTTTATCACTTGGAGTCTGACATCTGACTGATGGGCGTCATATTTGTATCGGAGACAACATCAGCAAGAAGGCTCTCCATGATTTGTGCTATGAGAACTTTTTTTCTTACAGTTATTACGAAGCTCTGTTTATGGTGAGAAGTACTGTAGATTCAGCGAAGTTTAAAGTACTAATTATTTTGATTTGTAAAATCAGACATTTATTAATCATTAGTTTACAGTAACTGTTCCCAATTCAGAAAATAGCAATCTTCATTTACCATTTTCACGGCAATTATAGGAAAGTGGTGTAAAGATAAATGCCGATAATATCAATAAACCTCAGTAATACCAATGTTAACCGCTAATACATCGATTTAGATGATCAAGTGTGCAGTTTACCGTTTCACGAGATATGTATTACTGCCATTAGCTCGCTTGTAATGGCAGCGCGGCCGCGGCCGGTGCGAACGAATGTTCGGCATATTTCACGATGATTTAGCACAGAAAATGTGGAGAGGACTGTGCGTTAAATTTATTTGTACAGCGTATTGACCTGATTCGTGTAATGGTTGTAATTATTGCGGTCAAATTAATTGTTCTTGGAAACATATTACATAGATCTTCTTGATTGGTAACCATAATTGTTGCAGAATAGACCCACTTTCATGTCTCCCACTCGTTCTATAAGTCTGAAGAGCATTTTAATATGGTCAGTAAGAAGACATTTAGGTGCTAATTAATAGTGATTATGAATAATCAAGGACGGGATTGGTTAATTATGAAACTTTAAATCAAAGATAAGTACTATACCTACAAGAAAGATAGAATTTATAGTCAGGATAAACCATGACGAGGAGATGGGCGTAAAAACAGATAATTGATTCAATTAAAACATATTGGCAAATGTAAACACTTATGTAATAAACTTGCAAATACAACGCATTATGTAATACATAGGTAATCTTCGTATCGAGTACATCATTTATTTAAGTTTTTTTCCTCCTTGTACTTTCTACAAAAAGGCTAATATTTATTTAGATTATCTAATAGTTCTAAGGCTAAGCGCGCACTACGAATTTTAATCGTTGCGTATAATAATCGCAAATCTGTAAACAATACCAATATACCTATTAGAGTCCGCGCACTGCCGTAACAAATCACTTGAGAATTCGTTTGAAAAAAATATTTTTGTTTGCGATTTCATTTCGCAGTTTAAAAATCGTAACGATTATAATCGTAGTGCGCGCTTTGCCTTATACTCAATTCCTATACTTTTCCAGTCGTTAGTGAGACACCTATTACACCAGCTGTTGCCCGCGTCTTTGTCTGCGTGTACTTATTTTTTATTCAATACAAATTCTTATCCAACATGAAAAGTAGCCTTTTTTTTGCGTTTGAAATTATCAAATGACTTCTCTCGCTCTGGGCGGAGCGAGAGGGCGTGTCAGACTCTTAACAAAACACGATCTAACTTTAGCCCGAGCCTAAATCTTCGAGCCAGTTTTGTATTTCGAACCTTATGCCGACATTAGTAAAGTTCTTAATACAAAATTGATTACTGACTAAAACCCACCCGTGTTCCTTCAGTTGCCTGTGCGCCAGGGCCACGGTAACACTTTCGAACAATCCGCGACATGAAAAGTAGCCTATGTGCTTCTCCAGGTCCCAGGCTACCTACTCCATAACGATGTATATTTCCAATCGATCGTTTCAATAGGTTAAAATCTGACACAACTTTCACTTTTTTAATATTGGTATGGACACTCAGAAAGATCCTAGATAAGATACTAGAAATGAAGAGTGGTTTCTCAGTGACGCTTCCTGTATAAAAGATATACAAACGAAAAAAAAAAGCTTTTTATACAAGCTTTTACGGAAATGCTGCACGTTCATCATTTTGATTGAGTTTTGCTAGCCAACTTTAACGAGACGTTACCAGTAATCTTTAAAGATTCATGGCCCACCTTGGTTGCTGCTTCAGGTTATTTCTTATACCAAATTAATTATCTACTAGTTTTTGCGCGCGGCTTCGCCCACGTAGAGGACGTTTAAAATACCTTTGTGCTAAATTTCATGGTGTTCGGTCAAACGGCGCGGCGTTGGAGTTCACTCTAGACTCACAAAATGTATTAATTATATATTTTTTTAAATTAACTCGTTAACAAACTACAAAAGTTTCTAATAATATAATTCAATCATGATTCGAAAGACACGTAGCGCCATCTAGCGTCCTAAAGCAAATGTGGCCGTCGAAAGATGTTGTTCTTTCCCTCGAGAACAGTAATTTTTTTCTGGATGAAAGGTAACCCATGTCCTTTTCTGTACCCCTGATAACGTATATGCAAAATTTCATGATGATCGGTTCAGTAGTTTAGGCGTGAAAAGGTAACAAACAAACAAACTTACTTTCGCATTTATAGTATCTACGATCCCGGATGAAAATTAGCTTATGTCCTTCTCCGGGTCCTGGTCTACCCATGTGCCAAATTTCATCCAAATCCGTTCAGCTGTTTTAGCTTGAAAGCGTAGCAAACAAACAAACTCACTTTAGCATTTATAATATTAGTTAGGATCATTAGAATGGAAACACGCTCAAGGCAGAGCACCGGCAAGACTGTCGGACGCAATCAAGGAGGAGGCAGCATTCACCATTCCACATTGCAGAAGACCGCATAACTTAGAGACGCGTCGTAAGTGGTCGAGATCGTCAGCATTGAGAGACCTACGTCGAAGAAGGAGAAGGAATGGAACGAGACAACGTTGGCCTCAACATGGACAAGAGGAAGTTGTATAAAATAAGCTTGAATAAGCTTTCAGTAAAAACGACAAAGCTTGCAAGAATCTAAGTTAAAGCTTTTAAAGAATACTAAAAATTAAAATATTGACATCGCACTAAGTATCTAGGTACTGCAAGTTTTAAACGTTTTTCAATAAGACCGGCTTTAACCTATCAAGACTTAGGGGTTTATTCATAAACGTTGCTTACAGTTAAGTAATGATTAGCGACTGTTTAACCATACATTTTTGACGTTTAAACGTCACTTAACTTTAAGTAACGTTTATAAATAAACCCCATAAACTAAAGATACCATTTCTAAGCAATGTGCACACAAAATAGTAATTTCACCGTACACCGTCGCTATAATGATTATTTTAATGCAGTTGATTGTATGTAAAGTTGGAATGGGCGTGTTTAGTTATTTCGTTACCTGCCTGACTCACTGACAGCCTGGTGACAATACCAGACGCATTATATATTCATATTTGACTTGGCTTTACTTGTTAACTTGTTACGCAGTGGACTGGCTCCATTGTGAGGAGAACTGGAATTTTAAAAGGAATAGGAGCAAGTTTGACTGATCTGGAACCGAGATGTATAAACGTTACTTAGTACGTGCTTTAGCTAGCGTTATTCTTGTCACTGTCGTACTGCAAATGTAAGAAAGAGACGGGATTATGTCTAAGTCAAAGCGTAGGCTAAGTAACGTTTATAGATCTCGGCTTTAGGGTTTCAAATAAACTGTAAATAGTAACTTTCGACTAAGTTATTTTCCTGTACATTTCTTTTTCAGATGAGTTTTTAGAACGCAATCAAAATATTAGATTTTCCTTAGCCGGTCTTGTTGCGTTCAATATTTTTATTCTTGTCATAACTCTGTTAGAAACTCCTAACTAGTAGTTTTTGATGCAATAAAGTAATAAAAAAATAGCAACCTTTTGATAAAAAAGAAGTTGTTGCATTACATGCAGCTGTGCCGTTTAATACTATTCTTGATGCGAATTTGTGTTTCAGCCATTTTGTACAATGCACCTGCATTTATCATATGCTATTCAAGGAAACTGCATTTATTTATAGTACCGAAGCTCTAGTGACATTTATTAAAGGTCTGTACTTATAGCGATTATTAATAGGATGAAATATTCAATTTGACTCTACTGTCTAATCTTTTCAACAGGATGCCATAAAAACAGCCTCCATCCGGCACGATTTTGGTGCCGGATAGTCAGCTGCGCCTTCAACTTGCATATTGACTATATCATATCATATCATAGTCCTCGTAGAATTCAAGCCAACACGAAAGAAGAATATCCATCGACACTCCTTAGCATGGAACTGAAGTATAGAAAATCTTCTACTGAAGTATAAAAATCTCTAAATCTGTTAAGTTTATCGATGCTGGACTTCGATCAATGCTTGGAGGATTAATTTCTGGACAGAAACGGCTTACCAGCCAAGTAGTTGTATACTCCAAAGACTTTTTTCTAAGCCACATACTCATTAGCAGTAGGTAGTTTCTATCTCCTTAGTCTGGTCTCATTAGTGTCCTTATCTTGACCGGATGGGCATCGTCGATAACTCAATAGCCATATAGCCATGTAGTCATTGGCCACACACAACTGCTTACTTGTAACTTAAACTTTGTCTCGACGAAATATAATATTGCTCGGGTTACAAATGGGAGTTAAAACTCTTGTTATATCAGGTTATATGTTCAGAAGATTAACTTTCTGAGACACTTCACAAAATGTACTGCTATGCTGATTTTAAGTCCGGCGGAGTAATTGCATAACACACTACCAGTGGGAATGGCATTCATTTTGACAGTTCAACAACATTCATTGCGTTATTTACGTTGTTGAGCAGACAATTTTTTTGAACATATGCTGCAATGGGTTAGCAATAGGCTTCAAAATTATTCAGATTGTGATTGATAGTGTGTTTCGCAATTAGGGTGCAGGTATCCATGTTTGTAAATATGTAAAGAACGAGAAAAGGGACATGGAAGAGGTGGAATTTACTGGTAAGAAACAGCTTATGCTACGATAGAAGACTTCTGCTAGAAATTGTCCGAAGTTAATTTAGTATCTCAGTCTCAAATAATCAAGTAGTAGAAAGTTATGGAAGAAGTCGAAACTTGGGATTGTAGCACATGAGTAAAGAAACGGATTGTAGCGGCAAAAGATGTAGAAATATATTAGAAATACTCAAATAATCAGTGATACCATATCCATTGATAGCTACAGTGACCTTGTTGCCGTACCTCACCGGGACGCCATGGCGGCGCAGCCAGGTCGCGTCATCCACAAAATGTATGTTGGCTGCGTACCCAAGTGGACGCCAGGTGAGACACCCATACCAGGCCCGGGTCGAAGGCGCGGTGTGTTCCACGCGGGCCTCAAAGAGATGTCAGCACCATTGACGGGGTCCGATAGGGCCGATGCCTGCCGGGGTCGCGGATTGTTCGAAAGCGTTACCGTGGCCCTGGCGAACAGGCAATTGAAGGAACACGGATGGGTTTTAGTAAGTAAGAGTCTGACGCGCCTTCCCACTCCGCTCAGAGCGGGGGGGGGGGGAGTCATTTGATGATTTCCCACCCAAAAAAAATGTGAGACATACACTATATAGCTGTACTCTATACACTTAGTTGGCAGCGCGACCTAGCGGCGTCAGCATGGCGTCCCGGTGAGATATAGCTCTGGTGAACTGCTCTGAAAGTAATTTCTACTTGAAATTAGTCCCTCATGAACACACGCTTGTGAAGCTAAGAGTATCAAACGCTTAACGTAAGTCACAAATCATCAGTCAAAAAATCAGTAGTCAAAACGATGTTTTTTTAAACTAGACTACTGCAAGTTCTCTCCAACATGTACCAGCGATAAAATATCACAATTCTTCATACATTGCTTCTTCGCTTACTTATCAGATTTAATTTATAGTGTGGAGTCGGCAAAACATCTCGTTTAATAAGTCATGATCTCGAATAAGGCGCGAACTGGAGACTGTTGGCAATTGTTTATGTATCGTATGTGAGATCGGCGCGGCGGTGTGACACCGGCTGACGACTTACATGGAATGGAGAATAAAGTGATAAAATATTATTAGGTTGTATTGTGAGTAGGAGGGGTTTTGCAACGTTATATGGTACTTACTGACAAAACACTTTTTCTATTTAAATTTTTCGGCTACTTATCTTGAACTAGAAATCACAAAGTAATGAGGAGTCGTTTTCATTATTGAGGGACTAAATTAGGTGGAGGGGTATTTCTTGCAAATTATAAAGTCGATTCAAATTCTGCGGGCTAATTGCGTAACACACTGACAGTAGAAATAGCTTTCATTGACTGTATTACTGAACTTCGAAGTTTAGAATATCGATGTATTTCATTGAGAATGTTCATAATCGCGATGTACGGATCTTCGAAAGAATGTCTTACTGAACTTCGAAGTTTGAATGGACATTCTTTCGAAGTTCCGTACATCACGATTATGAACATTCTCAATTAAATACATCGATATTTTAAACTTCGAAGTTCAGTAATACAGTTGCTTTCATTTTGACAGTTCAACATCATTCATAGCGTTATTTACATTCTTGAGCAAACATATTTTTCGAACATATGAAGCAATGGATTAGCAATAGGCTTCAAAATAGTTCAGATCGTGATAGATAGTACGTGTTACGTAATTAGGGTGCTGGTTTCCACTTTTATCAATTTATAGCTAATCCATATTTGTAGATATAATCTGGCTTTTCAGTAGGTATCAGTATGTTATGTGATTACTTTTACAGCTACCTTTAAAAATAACCACTCATCAGTCGGGGTAAAAGTTTTTTTAGTATTTTATAGGTATAAAGTTGTAATTAAATCTCTTTGATTGTACTGTTTGTATCTGGCTGGTTTTGATACTATAGAGGTATGAGGAACAGGGTGTAAAGCTCACTCATACTCTATGGAAAAGGGAGGATCCTCCGACCAGACGGGTGTCGTGTCTGGTGGGCAACTGCCCGACGTTTGATGTCGGGACGTTGTATATATGCTAGTTGCGCGGTAAACTCTGCTTGCGCGATGCAGGATTTTGTGTGACGTCAGTCTGACGCGTAGCTCGCATGTGGCGTTGTAGATGCCGCTACAATGCCATTCAATAGATAATTTTTTTTTAAAGAAAAATATAAAATAAAATGGTTTCCCGAAACTTTTCAATTGTTGTTCTGTCCGCCATAATGAGTGAATCTAACGAAGAAATTCGATTCATTTTGAAGTTTATTACAAAAAAGGGACAAATGCGACACAAGCCTCGAAAAAATGTCAATGCCATGTTTAAAAAAGTGGAGCAGGATGCATATTAGTAGTTACGACATAGCTGAAGACTTAGGGGTTGACCACAAAACAATTTTGAGCCATTTGAAAAAGTCTGGGTATACAAAAAAGCTCGATTTTTGGGTGCCACACGAACTCTTAAACTTGAATCTGGATATAAAATACGAAAGAACTTTTTCCCCGACCTAATTAATGAAAGTGTCAGTAACAGTTTAATTAAAATATAAGATTCCAAGAGGATAAAAAAGTTATAGGTACTTAATAATAAAGTTACGTAAAATATCGTAAGCAATATAGAGGCTCGTTAAAAAAAAACTTGTTTATATATAACGAAATGTATCAAAAACCTGTCCTTATCCGTTCACTGCTATAAAAAAAAAAATATATATATATATATCGAGTGTTCGGATAATACGCCCAACTTCCGGATACTCTTCATTTCATCTCATTTAGATATACTAGCAATGTGCCGGGGATCTGCTTGCTTATTACATTAAATTCATCTATTTCTAAACAAATGTTTCCGATTTACTCCCATTCTTGGGTAATAACTTTACGTACCCTGATAAAAAGTATACTATGTATAAATACATTTCTTTATCTATCTTTGTGCCACATTTCATACAAATACGTTCAGCCGTTTATGTGTGATGAATTGATGATATAGTAACTAACAAACTTCTGGGGAGTTTGTTGCGCAACTTCTTCCTAGCTAAAGGACTAGGAAGTGGTGACGGGTGGGCGTTTTGGGGAACTGATTCATGTCAATTGGACGTTGAAGTGCTGACGAAAAAGTGCTGATTCTCAGCCTAATTTGAATAAATGATTTTGGATTTCCATATTGATTGTATTGAATTGGCACTCCAGTTGTTTGATAATAGCAGGAGATAATCGGAAAAATTACGGGAACCGTTGAGACCTAGATCTATTAAGAAACAGTCTGTTTGTAATAATATGTATTGAAAATAAAGTTTTAAGCATACCAAAAACATATTCTCACATATTTTTTTTTATGATATTCGGCTCTTTGGAAGAACCTGTTGTAAGATGCTACCATCAGCATATTGTCTAAAATGTCGCCGTCAACAAATCTGATATTCGGTACCTATCTACCTCTAGAATAAATTTATCTAGGTAAGCAGTTTTACATTGGAAGGAAATGCATAAGATCTTGATGATATAAGAACTCAGCGCTGTCTTCGAGTTGGTAAGAATATAGGATAGCCGTGTGTAATCCATGTTATAATGACGTATATCCTTACAAATATTCTTTTGCGATTGCGAAAGCGAGCCTATTTGACTTTCTGTTTCGTGCATATTCTTCAGGTACCGGTGTATGTGTGTCTTCTAGAACCAAAAATTCGTAGACATGTCACATTTACCTTCCTTTCTTTGGTATTGTTCGTCGAATCGTTGAGCTCCTTAAGTTTTGAGTTGAGCTGCACGATTACTGACAAATGCGTGCACTGACTGGACAGGTCCACTCATTCTGTGTGGTATTTTTTCCTCAAAAGACCATTTCAGACTCAAATCTACGTGGTCTTCACATGATCTGACCAAGATTATGTCTGGACTTTAAAAGAGACTGTGACCTCTGAGTTTGTTTCGGCCTTTCTTCTCAGAGTAGTCATATAGGAAACGGCGACCTCATCTAGTTTTAAAATATGATTGACGTGTAAAAGTGTTTGTACAAACCTACTTACAGAAATAAAATCATTTATCATTTATCATTTACCAACCCGAACTGGGCCCGAGTAGTGGATTACGGTCCAGTCCCTCTCACCGAGAGGAGGCCTGAGACCCAGCAGTGGGAAAATTATAAGATGATTAAAAAAAAACTTCTGAACAAATAATTAGTGCCTAGCAAAAGAGTCCAGTCTTATAATAACCAACAATATGTTTTAAATTGTTTTGCTATTTCTTTTTTTACAGGAAATGTCAGAAAAAAAAAGCATGTAATAGAAAAAAGATAAACTAGAGCAGTTACATTACGGAACGTTTAAAGGACATACTCTACAGAAAGCTCACTAGTAGATTATACGAATTAAATTATTAAACACCACTAAAACTCTAACTACTTTTAATCCAAATAATAAACGAACCTCTTAGTACAATCTGTTCCAAAGTTAACAAAGTTATTTTAGTTTATTTGACCACAAAAGCTTTTAACATCTTTACGACTTTCGTTAACCTTTCCTTATGTTTTATTTTACCCCATAGACAACACACATCAACATAAATCCATAAGAGAGCCTTCAACTAACCTTCCAACGATTTCTCCATCATGGCGGCATTTTAAACATAAACTCTCCTTTAGGTTCGGCACATATGTTACTACTAAGTTTTCTCTTAACTTAACTGTCAATGAACTTGAGTATCACTGCCAGTGTCGTGGTTAAATAACTTGAATACTTTGGAATACATTGGCGGAAGTTTCAAGAATTTAATGAGGGCATAATTAACACAGGTACCTATTAAATAAGCTTATTGTTAAGTGGTTATTATATTAACCACTTAAGTATAAGCTTACCTATTTGAAACAATTTGTATGAAATAGATCTCAAGAATTTGCAAGAGAACAACGAAAGGACAAACCCTATGGAATCTTAAGTTAGAAATAAGTGTAAGTCAAGTATTGGTGTTTATAAGACAAAATAACTTAAGGGGGATGCGCCAAGGTAGCCCGCATAATTAAATGTTTCTTACGCTTTTTGCAATATGCAGCTTGTATGTTGATCTGAATATGATTCGCGGCCGTATCAAATATTTATTTATAGATTTATAATCATAAAAGTCATCAATACATCTCTCTAAGTTCATATTACCCTATTGAATGACTTTTTCATGAAATCATGACAGTTGAGGGTAATTCTAACTTAAGGAGTTGTACTGCTGATTCTAATGATTAAAATTATGTGAAGCCATATTTGTTACGGTCGCGAATCATATTTTAATCAACATACAACCTGACACTGACCCGTAAGTTGCGAAAAACGTAAGTATATTTGAATTTCGCGGGTTACCTTGGCGCATCCCCGTTAAATGAAGTTTGTTGGCTTTAAAGACTTTGTTGTTGATGACGATTGAGCTTTAAACAGCAGACTGATAAAATGTTTTAGAGATAAAATGCCTGCAAGTCATATTTGATAAGCCTTCTTTTGTTTCTGAGCTAAATTCTTGAATACTATTTAAACTTCGTTTAACTTATGACGTTCCCAGTCTACTTACAAAAATCTGTCAAATATATCACGTAATTTAGTTACGGGTAGTCAAAGATCGGTAAAACCCATTTTCGGCCCATCACTACTATTTAGTTTGTTTGAAAATATTACTTTTTCGGAACGAAGTTCTTTAACACAGCTTGCGGTAGGTTAATAATTAGGCTAGCTTCTTAATAATTGTAATAATTTTTAGAAATCGTCTCGTAAGGAAGAAGCGTTGTGCCCCCACCAGGCGACTTTTTATTATATATAATAGAAAGAGACAGAGAGAGAGATAGATACTTTTTATGGTTTTCGAGGGTACTTAAGCCGATAGTCAAAATGAAAATCCAAAATGGCGGCTGCGAAAATTTTCAAATTTTTCATCATGGGTGTCGTTTTCATGGTTTTCGAGGGTGTTGAAGCCGATAGTGAGGTCAAAAAGAAAATCTAACCCGGCGATTGCAAAAAAAATAAAATCTTTCATTATGGGTGTCATTTTCATGGTTTTCGAGGGTGCTGTATACAATAGTGAGGTCAAAATAAAAATCCAAGATGGCGACTGCAAAAATTTAAAATCTTTCATCATTCAATCTACATCTCCACATCGAATTACATTCGGAATTGAAGAAAAAGCGTAAGGAATCTCGTTCCTGACGGGGGTCCACGACGTTTTTATTTTATTTCGATGTTGTATTAGAATTATTCGATAGTTTCAATACTCATAAGCATTAGTAGATTAGTTTTGAAATAAACAGACATGCACATGAGCTTGACGACGTAAATAACGCCATGCTTAAGGTTCATAATTGGTTTACTGTAAATAATTTGGTATTAAATGAGAAGAAGACTAAATGCATAAGATTCTCGTTACCGAATGTTAGAAGTAGTAAATGTCACGTTGTATTGAATAAGGAGATACTAGAATTCGTCGAAAAAACGGTTTTCCTGGGGATTACGCTAGATTCAAAGCTACAGTGGGGTCCTCACTTAACATCACTTGCAGGGCGGCTAAGTTCAGCCGCTTACGCTGTTTGGAAAATCCGTCAATTAACAGACGTGGATACCGCGAGACTAGTATATTTTAGTTACTTTCATAGCATCTTGTCTTACGGTATTCTGCTGTGGGGACGGGCTGCGGATATTGATTCTATCTTTATTCTGCAAAAGAGGGCTGTCAGAGCCATCTACAACCTCCGCAAACGCGAATCTCTAAGGGAACTGTTTAAAAAAATTAACATCATGACGGTACCTTGTCAATATATATATGAAAACATTATGTATGTTCGAAAAAATCTACATCTTTTTAGTAAGATAAGTGACAGGCATAATTTTAACACTAGAAATAGGAACAAATTAGATCAACCACGTTTCAGGTTATCTAAAGTAGGTACTTCTTTTATGGGGTACTGTGTAAAATGTTATAATAAAATACCACTCGATATTCTTCAACTAAATGAGAAGAAATTTAAAACATGCATTAAACGCACACTATGTAGACAAGCATATTATAAGTTCAATGACTATATAGTAGATAAAAATGCTTGGCTTAATGCTGGTCCTGCTCCACAGCCGGGCGCACTAGTTAAAATTTGAATGTTTGGAAGAGATACTCCTTTCTTATTCCCCTTTTTATTTTTCTGACATTGCGAACTTAATGTTTGTTTATTTTTTATAAAATATGTTTTATTATTGAATAATTCAATAGATATTTTAATGATTATTTTCTTTTATGTAGTAAAATTTTATTCATTGCTCAAATACATAGCAAACTATAGTTTTGTATAATTTAGAAGCATATTGCAATTTTTGTAAATGTGAGTACAATGGATTCGTTTATTATATAATTATGTTGACTTGACAGCATGGCAGTAGAGACTATGTCATGCTCACTTAAATGTCTCACTGTTGGTGGCGCGTGTGTTGGATCATTCGGTTCCCTACAAAATGGTTGAGCTGGATGGTGCTGATCCACGCGTCATGTTCGTGAACGGGCGCCGTCAGTTGAGACTGGTCATCTCTTAACTGCCACGGCTTATTTTTATTATTAATCTTATATTTTGAATTGTTTTTTTATATATTTTTTTTTCATTGTTCTCGCATATAGAAGCAACACGAATAATGTACCCAGGATTTTGTAATATCTTGATTTAAAAAGAGTGTCCTTGGAGTTTCTTGCCCGTTCTTCTCCATAGAGATCTACGTTTTGGAATGGGCAACTAGCTTCAACTTTCTGACTAACTGACCGACTCTTTGACAATTCAAAAGTGCCTGTAAATGGTTTAATTGAAATAAATGCTTTGAGTTTGAGTTTGAGTTTGAGTAGGTATTACCAGTTCTTTTATTTAGTGTCGTATTGTCGTCTTTAAGGCTCCCGCAGACAGGCGCGACGCGACAGCGCTGCTTGTGTAGCGCTGTCGCGTCGCTCCTCGCGCGACACGCGGTACCTTTGTGTCGGGCGTCGCGTCGCGCCAGTGTGTACGAGCCTTTCCATTGTATATTCAATTGAATAATCTATCATTCAACGTAAAAGAAATCGGTTCGGTAAATGTTTGGTATCAATCCGTAACACATTGATAAGTTCTGTCGTGTTCGTGAGTAAATATTCGGTTATCGATAGCAAACATGGCCTAAAATACTTTTGCTCTTTTCCCAAAATATAATTTATCTTATCTGATTATGAACTAGAACTACTTGTGATGACCTGAATCTCAATCATATGGTTGTGTTTAAAAATGGGAAATTTTGGAGTGAAATTCATGAGAAAATTATCTCAAAATGAATGTGACAAACGGTCAAGCGCGCGTAAACAGCTGCGATTGGCTGTTGATAAATTATTAATCAGCAATTTACGCGCGCTTGACAAATGGTCACATTAATTTTGAGATAATTTTCGAGAAGCTAGCCCTAAATCCACTAACTACGGTGACGGTTTCAGCCACTTTCTCAATAAATAGTGTGTACATGTATAGTAGGTACCAATACATACATAACATCACATCGGCCGCACCCTGGACAGCCAGCCTACTGAGTTTCTCTGCTACCATCTTGCTGACTGGCAAATATTTTAATTTTTAGGGCTTCGTACCCAAAGGGTGCCAGCGGAACCCTAATATTAGTAAGGCTCCGCTGTCCGTCCGTTCGTCAGTCTGCCAGCGGGCTTTATCTCATGAGTCATGATCCGTAATACGTAGACAGTTGAAATTTTCACAGAGTGTGTATGTATTTCTGTTGCCGCTATAACAACAAATATTAAAAATAAAATAAAGTAAAAATTAAAGAGGACCCCATACAAGAAAAGTGTTTCTTTTTAAATATGTAGTGTTAAATATTGTACGCTGGTACGGAAGCCTTCGTGTGTGAGTCCGACTCGCTCTTCGACGGTTTTCCATGACAATGTGAAAGAACGTAAATTAAGTACCTCAGTATTTTAGTATTTTTGACAGTCGACTGCTATAATTAGGCACATTCTTCATTTCTCAAAGCTGTCCATCACAAGTTATGTAAATAACAAACAGACATTTATTGTTATTTAAATTGAATTACACAACAATAAGCTTCTTTCATATACCCTTTGTTTACACACATTCTGCGAAAAATCTGCAATGAGTTTAAATATGGCTTCCCGGCTCCCGTCGCGTGCGGCGCTAATCTAGGAGACTACTAACTTTATTATATGAAGCCCTAGTACTTCTAACTTCAATGCAGCCTATTGCACTGCCCTACTGTTTATTTAATATTACACCGTTTCATTAAGTGAATAAGGTTGAAAATTGAATCATGTTTAGTTTATGTTTTGTCGTGTATCTTTACTGTAATATCGTTAGCACAGATATACTTGGTTTTTTTGTTGACTGCTGGTTGCTGTTGGTGGTCTAGCTAGTGATATGTGATGATATGCTTCTAATAGATATGTAAATAGATTGTACCTATTTTTTTTTTTTATAGCTTTAGTCCGCAGCTCCGGTCGCGTAGAGGTCGGTAATCCACGGGGACGTATTACCAGACCAGGATAATAAGTCCTATGTCATCCTAACTCAGTGGGCTAATTGCGTACCACACTAACAGTAGGAACAGCTTTCATTTTGACAGTTCAACAACATTCATTGCGTTATTTACGTTGTTGAGCAGACATATTTTTCGAACATATGAAGCAATGGATTAGCAATATGCTTTAAAATGTGATGGATAGTGTTTTACATAATTAGGGTGCTGCATGGTCAACCTGTCTGCCATGTCTATCCGTTCAGCCAGTAAGGCGTGAAAAAGTGTCAGACAGACAGTTACTTTCGAATTTATAATAATTGTTATTAGTACCTAATGTACAGTTCCAGTATAAGCTGATCTCGCATTGTATAGGATTTCCGTACAATGAGAGGTCAGCTTATTCTGGAAATGTATAGCTTGATATGTAGCCGTGTGTACTTATGGATTAGGTATTATTATATATTATTTTTAATGCAATGCTGCTTACTGCATACAGCCAGTTCGATTCAATCAGACCACCTAACGTTATTTAAACACAACATCATCTTGAAAATAATAACTTCTGCGGTTACAATAAATTTGCATTTATTGGCGACGGGAAAATCAAAGTTAAGTACAGTAATTTGTCACGGGTATTTCCTTCCGCAAGCTAAAAAAATAAACATGCTATAGTACGATTCAAACTTAATGGCGGCTGTGAAGTGCGCTATTCGCTGCGCAGTACCTCACCCCTCACCCCCGCTGACACGTGAATTCGTTACTGACCGACTCCTTGACAATTCAAAAGTGCCTGTAAATGGTTCAATTGAAATAAATGCTTTGAGTTTGATATTAATTACAAAGTTTATTTAATAAAATCCTTATGTAGGAGTGTATAAAACGAAATAAACAGACAATAATATGTAATTATTTATTTATTTTCCTTATAGTTTAGCTATTATTAGCTCAGCATTGTCTTCTGAGAACCACACATCATGCCTAAAGCGTTGGTTAAATGTTTTTATACGTTTAATTACTGCTACAAGTTTTTGTTACATAAGAAATACTTATATTAAATTCTTACTGTCTTTTTATTACGCGTTAAAACATGTTATTAAGTCCCATTAATAATTTACTTGCTATATTTTAAATCCTATACGCAATAGATAATATAAAAAATTGCAAAAGGCGGGGTAATTGCGTAACACACTAAAAGTAGGAATAGCTTTCATTTTGACAGTTCAACAACATACATTGCGATAAATACGTTGTTGAGCAGATACATTTTTCGAACTTAATGAAGCAATGGATTAGCAATAGGCTTCAAAATGATTCAGATTGTGATAGATAGTGTGTTACGTGATTAGGGTGCAGGTATGATTCAACGATATCAGTATATACTATAGTTATGTGACCTAGTTGTACGATTAGGTACTCCATAATAGGTTTGTTTATTTGACCGATTGACAGAATAGTGCACAACGAATACAACATTGATTCTTCGACACCTTTTGCTGAACAGTAGGCATGATATATTCTTTTGGGAGATCAGGGCCCTATACAGCGTGTATCAGACAGCTGTGGTCAAATTAAAGGGTGTGGTACAGACCATGAACTTGAATCACTTTTTCTATAAGACGAACATCGTAATCGAGAAAAATAATCAGCCGTTAGTCCGTCACACACGTCCGATCTAGAAGATATTGAAGTTTTGTACGAGACAGTTCGTATTTTTTCGCTATTACGATGTTGGACCCATGGAGAAAGTGGTTAAGGTTGGTGGTCTGCAACACACCCTTAAATTTTAACACACCTTTCTGATACACGCTGTATACTATAACTGACAATGCGATATATTTGTAAAAAAAAATCATAATTGACACAAATTTTCACGACACATCCTGTGTAATAAAAAGCAGAAAACTATGAAAAAAAAACTTGTGGGATAGTCAGTGGTTGGTGATTGGTTGGTGCATAAGCATAATGAAGTACATTTTGAACGTACCCAGCCAAATAGTTTCATAATCTATCGTACCTATACACATTTCTTCAGCCCATTTAAGCCTAAAATGGATTATCCGTGACCGTATTACGTGAAGTGTGCGATCGACAGGAAGCCGTGTCGACTTCGACATGTTCTCGGTCACACAACGGTCGCCCGATAAACGCCACGAGTCCACGACTTACATCCGAACAACATTATTAAAAAGTTTGCTTGTCATAGACAATTTAAAAGTTTGTAGTAGGAACCTTGGCTAGTGGTTGGAATTAGATGATAGCTGCTGGCGTTGGTTACTTTCATATATCTAAAGCTTACTGCTTATGTTTTGAAAAGCTGTGAAACAAAATTGGCGGAAAAGCATGACTACCGACCTCATCCTTGGATTTAGATTTTTCCCACGTTTAGGTATCGTCAAACGGGGTGAATAGGGATGTAGGGGTGAATCGGGACGAAACTTTAAAAGGTATTTTAATATTAAAATAACATAATTTGCTGCCAAAAGGGACTCTAATGTGTTTACTGTATCATAATTAACGATTAAGTGTCCTTGTTGGCAACAAACTATATTATTTGAATGTTAAAATCCCTTTTAAAGTTTCGTTCCGATCCACCCCTGCATCCCTATTCACTCCGTTTGTACAGTAGTAATCTACACTTGGGAGCAAATAAATCGAGCCACTTCCTTTTTCACGCATTATGGTAATTATTTTTGGTATTAAGGAACGCATCGATTCGAAACATATATCGCCTAAAAGGGTATTTAATAACCTTTACAATGAGGGTAGTTAGTTGTCAAAATTTCATTTTTATTAAAGTTTAAAGGATAGAATAAAATTATCGCATTTAATTTGCTTATGACATTTTTATTGTACTCTGTTAAGAAAAGATTAAATTTGAGGTTTTTGTTAATCATACCCATATTACTTGTTATTGTTGTCTTTATCTGTGTCTGTGTAATCAAAATAACCTGATAAAATGGATACTACACCGACGGAAGCTGCCCAAGTTGTAGCTTTACTTGAGGTTGGACACGGACAACGTGAAGTGGCACGCAGACTTCATTTGAGTCGTTCAAAGGTACAGCGGGTATACCGCAGGTATCTGGAGACTGGTGCTTTTGTTCGGCGACCTGGAACTGGCCGACCACGGGCAACAACAGAACGTGACGACCGCTTTATTGCAACCAATTCGTTGCGCGACCGTGGACTTAATGCTGTTCAGCTACAGCAAGCGTTACGTGACGTTCGAGGAGTCGCAATCAGTAGGTGGACAGTGAGACGAAGACTAAAAGAACGAAATTTAACATCACACAAACCAGCAACTGGCCCAAAATTGACTGTAGCTCATCGCCGATCTCGCTTGGAGTTTGCTCGAGAACACATTAATTGGACGTTAGAAGACTGGAGGTCAGTTTTGTTTTCTGACGAGTCAAGAATCTGTCTTTTTAGCAATGACGGGAGAAACCGAGTGTATAGACGTCCTGGTGAAAGATTTGCCCAATGTTGCATTCGAGAAACGGTGAGTTTTGGTGGTGGTTCTTGTATGGTGTGGGGAGGAATTTCTCTAGACGGAAAAACGGAACTTGTCTTCGTCGACCCCGCCAACGATGGCAGTGGTAGACGTGGATTAACAGCTGACCGATACATAACTGACATTCTTGAAAACCACGTAATGCCGTATGCTGGTTTTGTCGGAGAAAATTTCTTGTTTATGCATGACAATGCGAGACCTCATACCGCGCAGATCGTTACGGAATACTTGTCTGCGATCGGGATTCAACAAATGGTATGGCCAGCACGAAGTCCCGATTTGAACCCGATCGAACACCTATGGGACGAGCTAAAACGGAGAGTCCGAGCCAGGGTTCCCGCTGTTTCATCCATTCCCGAGCTTAAAGTCGCTGTGCTTGAAGAGTGGGAGAACATACCACAATATGTCATCGTAACGCTGATCAGATCGATGACTAATAGGCTACAAGAATGTATCAGGGCCCGGGGGGGTAATACCAGTTATTAAGAATATTTTTTTTGCAATAATTTTGTTTTTTATTGTTTTTATGGACTGTTTTAGCCCTACTAAATTTTCTATCAAAATTACCATTTTTCTTGCAGAGCCAATAATTTATCATTCAATAAGGTTATTATTCAATAATTTACCCTCATTGTAAAGGTTATTAACTAAACTTTTAGGCGATATATAGTTCGAATTGATACGTTCCATATTACCAAAAATATTTACCATTTTACGTGAAAAAAGGTAGTGGCTCGATTTATTTGCTCCCAAGTGTAGTTTGCCACGTTTGATTTTGTTCTCGAAAACAGCATAGTACAACACATAGGTTGAACTTTTATTTTTGATAGGAGGTACTGAGATTTCCTTGAACGAAAGGCAAATTGAGAGACAAAAGCTTTTGCCAATTTGATGTCAGATATAAGGCATCGCGCCTTTAATTCCTTGAATGGTTATGCATAGGTGTACCTTACACACACATTTCGCCAGTTATGTTTAAGTCCCATGTTTTAGGGGGCGAGCCTATTGCCATTAACCGGGCACAAATCTAGACTCCGGGACGGCGGGACTTGCTACTGAGAAATTCCTAATAACAGTTTGCCTGGCCTGGGAATCGTGCCCCAGGCCCTCGTGTTCAGCTGTGTAGGGCTTACGACCGCGAGACGAAGAAGGCAGTCTACTTTGTATGTTATAGTTAGGTATACTGACTTAATTAAATAAATTATTCTTTTGTACCCTAGTTTTCCATTCCTTGTTAGTGAACGTAACACATCCATACTAATATTAAGTATAAATTCGAAAGTAGCTCTGTCTGTATGTTACTTACCTTTTCACGCCTAAACCACTGAACGGATTTCGATAAAATTTGGCAAGGAGATAGCCATGTATCGTGGGGAAGGACATAGGCTAGTTTTTGTCTCAAAAATAATCCTAAAAGGGGTCACCCCCTTTTAGAATTATTTTTGTAGGGGATGAAAGTTTGTATGGGAAACTTAGCATTACTTAAGTTACGAATATGAATTTATGCTTTTGGTAAGAAATAAAAAAGATATTTGTTTCAGCGATTTTATAAAATCACCCCCCAAGGGGGTGATAATAGGGCATTTTTGTCCCGGTATGCGGTAGCACGTTCCCGTGGGATAATTTCCGATATCCACGTGAGCGAAGCCGCGGGCAGAAGCTAGTACTTAAATAAATAAATTTGACATTCGTTTTATTGTGCTTAGATAACCTTCCAATAAATCGTTACATTATTTTGACAGACGGAAGTCAATAAATTCTCTAATTTATTACACTTTCAAAATCTGGATATTTAACTATATGTGATAAACTTCGACTTGGAATCTTAGATGCGTAGCTGGTTATTGTAATTTATTTTGACAAGTAATTATAATATTATGAAACTATGGAAATTATTATTTGTTGTATTGGACTACTTTTGTTACATAACTTATTTATGGATAGGGGCACTAATTGAGACGTGAACATGTTAATAGGACTTAATACATGTAAATTATATGCTAATGTTCACAAATCGACACACTTTGGATGATCTAGCATTTGTTCGTGACTCCGTCCGTGTAGACAAAAATTCTTGAAAATGCCTAAGGATATAATTACTTTTCGAGGGAAAAATGCTGCAGGGATGACATTCCTAGAAGATTGGTCGAACACTTTTGAATTAATTTAAATCAGTAATGAATGAATATAATAGATTTTGTAGAGCACTAAAAAATCTAGGTATCAAAAGCTTATCTCCCTTTTCTTCTCGGTCTGAGATCTTACATAAAGGTAGGATTTAGAAAAGGTACGAGGAAAAAGACAGAGGCAAATCATTTTGCAGTAACTGTAGTTACTTTCATAGTTTTTACGGTACAAAAAAAATGAAACACGTAAAAGACTGACTGACCGATATTTACAACTAATTCGATTGAATTGAATTTGTGGACATTTGCAGATTAGATTGAAGGAAATCTATATGTTATTGGTTTTATCTTGTATTTCAGTATGAGGAACGTTGTTGCGTTTCTATTAAACTTACTTGTTACCGTCAAACGGGGTGAATAGGGATGCAGGGGTGAATCGGAACGAAACTTTAAAAGGGATTTTAATATTGAAATAATATAGTTTGTTGCCAACAAGGGCACTTAATCGTTAATTATAATACAGTAAACACATTAGAGTCGTTTTTGGCAACAAACTGTATTATTTCAATGTTAAAATCCCTTTTAAAGTTTCGTCTCGATTCACCCCGTTTGTCGGTACGTAGGTACTTATTTTTATGGTCTACTTATTAAAGAGTATTCTATTCTATTCTATTCTTTTCTTATAGATAGACATAAGGAATTCAGTAATGTTACTGAAATATATTTGTAGGATGCAATATTTATAGTTATCAATTAAGCCTTTAAAAAACGTAATGAGTATTGTATCAGCCACACACAGCAAGGTTAAATGTTAGGTAGGTACTCTCCGTAGGTTCGGTACCTAGTCGAAGGATAAGCGTGCGCTGGCGCTGACTGGCGCGTGTATTCCTGGGTTCGATTGTAAACGTTTTGATTGGCAGACCGTATATAGCAAGAAACTCATTCGGTAATTGACGAGTTTCTTCCCTATGGGAATGGGCATATCTTTGGTGTACAGGAACTGCACTTTTGCCCTCTCCTCAGTAATGACAGGCATGAATTATATGGCAATACCTATGCTAAGTAACTTTATTATGTTGTTTTATAGGCAGATATTGACGTCGCATATTGTAAGTTATTTATTTGCAAAACATCCTACTTGCTACGCGCTGGTTTTACCACTCTTCCAATGAATAACATTGACATAAATTCCCATTTTTCCATTTTTCCTGGGTGTTCTACTTCGTTACTTACCTACGTAAGCTTGTGGCTAACATTCTTGAATGATTCATTTTGTTTTTTTATGACGCATAAAGTCAACAAAAAGTTAGTGTTAAAGTTTTTACGTCTCTCTGTAAGTACCTACCTACTTGACTTGTGTGCGTAGGAATTATCGATCTGAGTTCAGTAATTTTAATACTTAGTATAAAAACACGTTTAAAGTGTTTACATGATACCTACCTACGTTGGTTCTGGGAATTGAATTTACTCATGAATATCGTCCGACTAACCATATTCACACTTCCCCGGCGTACCTGCATATACCTACAGGAATTTTCGTCATATTGTTTCTTAATCTTAGAAAAGTTCTTAATTGTTAAAAAATGTTTTATGAACTTTCGACAGGTAGGTACCTGCCTATTTAAAACTGTAAATATATACCTAAAATCCATTGCTATAATAATGCAAAATAATTCACACGTGTTTATCTAATTAATTGATATTCAAAATATTTCCGTACTTACCTCCAAATTTTCAATAATTACTCGCACAAGTAAATCACAATAAATCCAGTTCAAATATTACACAAACTGTTCATTACATAAACAAAACAATATTCACAAAATTTCTCTCGTACAATAACAAATTCACACTGTTTTGTTTCAGTTATAATGCACTAGCGCGGGAATGTTCGCAAGTTAGTGTTTTTCGCGGCGCATTGTCGTGATCGTGCACTACTGTCGCACATTCCGCACGACTCCACCTCAACAATTACGTTCGACGAATACAAAACAAGCTTGGCGCGCCGCTTTGCTATGCGTGATGGATTGGCTAGTTGACTCATCCGCCGTGGACGTGTAATAGATGTATATGTTTTAGTGACATCTAGTGGCAAATATGTGTACTAAGAAACTATAGTACGATCCATGGTGCCATCTAGCTTATTAAATATGTACACTAAGATGGTAGCTCCTGTACTTTTACTACTTGCCAACAGATGTCGGGGTAGTAGAATTCAGTAAAACCGATGAGAATGCTCATCTTGTTTGTTTGACAAGTTCCGGTTTTTGATGGTCATTCGTTCAACCATAAAGTTTAGTCTCTGAGAATCATTTCATTCATTCAGTCTTTCTCTGTCAAAATGGCTGCCCCGCAGGAGGTGCGTGAAGATTTGCGCTCTGTAATTATCAAATTTTACTGGTACTTTCTTTACCAAACCTTATAAATTGATTTGATTCTCATTCGATTTCTGCTTACCTGTGTTTCAGGCGCGACGTGAGCCTATCCAGGCCGTCCAAGTATTCGGCCGCAAGGTTAGTAGTGTTTGTTCCTTCCACGTGTTTGTGCCGATTTCCAAGTGATTATTTTAGTTATTTAGTCCATATTTTTACCCCGTTATCAGTGAGTGGTATGAGATTAGTGGTAAAAGAATTGAAATATAAAATTTCCATCCGCATCAATGTGGTATCTTGTATGGGGGCAACCGACGTATCTGGATGCATCTCTGTTTCCGTTGGCTTGGTCATCCCAGGGACCCAATCTCTCTTTAATCTACAGTAATATTACAGCTTTGACCGTATTTCTTGAATAATACTTTAATACAAGTCCTTTTTTTTAATTGCAACTATTATTTATGTGACCAACATAACCTCACAAAAAATGTTTCGGACAATAATTTACTCTACAGCAGGTCTGTATCTTCATCATTCCGAGTTGGGCTTGGAACATGCACAATTTTTTTATACCATCATGTTGAAAATTTTTCATGACTTATTGCATTTTGTATGATTTTAGAAAACCGCCACGGCCGTGGCTTACTGTAAACGTGGGCACGGAGTGTTGCGCGTGAACGGTCGCCCGCTCGACCTGGTGGAGCCCCGTCTGCTGCAGTACAAACTGCAGGAGCCCATCCTACTGCTCGGCAAGGTCAGAAATATTTATTGATGTTCGCTCTGTTTGTTGTCTTCACTGTGTAATTTTCACTTTAGCAACACTAACATTCAGTTATCAAAGCTAACATTTTACCCCTTTATTTATAAACGCTGCTTAAAGTTAAGTAATGATTAGCGACTGTTTAACCATACATTTTTGACGTTTAAGCGTCTCTTAACTTTAATCATCATTTATAAATATACCCACAAATGTTCAGTTTGCATTTCTTGTATGTTTTGTATAATTCTAAAACTTTTATTTTTCATCCAAATCCAGCCATTATAAATAAGACACTAACTTATCAAAATGTTCTGGTAAACTTGCTTATACTTAATTGAATGTTCATGCATCTTTCGTAGAAATTGATTTACTACTGTTGAAAATGTATGATTTTTCTAGTTTTTTGTCGATTATCTGTTGATGCTGGCTGTTTTAAAAAAACGCTTCTGAAATAAGATTGTATCAAGGGCTTCAGTTTTAATTAATGACTTGACATTTAAAAAGTTTCATAATTTGTTTTTATTTCAATTTACATCTGCACCTTAGCTCACACTCATTCATTTCATTTGCATGTTTATTTCACATTCTTTAGTTTGCTCGTGTTTGTAGTAAAGTAACACTAGATTGCCTGCTAACTTTGCACTGATTCTTATAGTTAGTCGCTTTGCATTGCAATTTCTATAATTTACCCAAATATCATATCTATTCCTTTGTCAATTTTATAACATTTTCGATTTGGTGATGTTTCAACTAATTATGTCAAACTGTTTACTAACACAATACCAGAAATCTTAAAAAATATTACACTGAGGCTACCGAGACCAGTGAGTAAAAATACTAGCCTTTTTAACTTTTAAATGATGATTACACTTATTCCGAACCTGAGCATCTAAGGATGTGTAGTAAAGATCCAATCTGATCACTATTCATTCATTAAAAAACCTCATACAATCAAACAAAATCACATTGTACTAATAAAATATTATATTTTTACAGGAGAAATTCTCTGGTGTCGACATCAGAGTCACTGTTAAGGGTGGTGGTCACGTCGCCCAGGTGTACGCTATCAGACAAGCTATCTCTAAGGCACTCATCGCTTTCTACCAGAAATGTAAGTATAAACAAATTAATAATTTTCATTATTAGGCTATTTTAAATTTTGTGATACTGACTAAATAGGCTACTTTGTCAAAATAATTTGGCTATTTTCAGTATTTGAAAACAAAGGAAATGTTACCCCTTCTTCCAAAGCTGTGTTGCCCAAATGTGACTCAGTCATTTCAGGGAGGGTAGATCAACTGTGACATTTACCAAGCAGCAATGTATCTCAATAACTTGCTAGTTTGAAATGTACACAACATTTATTTATTAGAATACCAACTAAAGATTTGATTTAAAAAAAAAACAATTCTATTGGTAATTTTTTTTTTTCTTTACAAGAAATTAAACAATTACAATTCTTAACTTTTATCAAAAAGTTGAATAGAATTTCCTTAAAAAATCTAGTAAGCAGTATTTTCAATCTCCCTATCTCATTACAGATGTAGACGAGGCATCAAAGAAGGAAATCAAGGACATCCTCGTCCAATACGATAGGAGTTTGCTGGTCGCCGACCCTCGTCGCTGCGAGCCCAAGAAGTTTGGTGGTCCAGGCGCGCGCGCACGCTACCAGAAATCTTACCGTTAATACCATCTTTGGTTCCACGGTATGGTATTGCATTGCTGTGGACCCAGCAATGCGATATCATGGCGTGTTTTTAAAAATAAAAAAAAATATAAAAAGGTTTTGGCTTGTTTTATTTTTTTAAGATGGTGCAATCAAATATTGTGGCTACCTACTGACCCAGCTTAACTAATCGACTTAAAATAATTCAGCGTCTTGTGCTGAAAATATAAACCCAGTGAGGGTTGCAATAGAGTCACCAGCCAGTACAATTAGACGTCCGCACAAAACTTCGAACGAGTTTCAAGACTAACGAAGTTGTAAAATTTAACCTTTTCACCGCCACGGACTTGTTCCAGATTTTCGTGCCACCAGCGCCACGACTTCATTAGAAGCTCTTCATTTTAACAATTTTATAAAAATAAATATACTTTATTTGTGTCATTGACTGGCAGGGTCACCATCGGGGATTTTAATTTTGATAACACAAATAATTTGTCGCTAAATATCAGAATTTGCCGGTCACTGGTTCAAAAGATATAAGGGTTTATAGGTGGCCCATCTGGAGTCTCCCCAGCAGGGCCACATTTATTTCATCAAATGACCTCTCCCGCTCCGCCCAGAGCGGGAGAGGTCATTTGATGATTTCACACCGAAAAAAAAAAAGGGCCACATTTATATCTCAAAAACTAGGGCACCTAGCGAAGATGTGTTTTCTCCCACATTTTGTCGCTAAGTTACAGATTCAGTCGGTGTGTAATTAAAAAAATTAAAGAATTCATTTCTCCATACAGTGGTACAAGCAAGTACAAAACACTTTATGTAGTTTCTAGACAGTATCTATGACGTCTTATGGAGAAATGTTTGTTTCCAATTAAATATAAACTTATTCTACTATGTCAACCCACCAAAGGAAAGCTGTATTCATCACTTAAAACAACTGCCCACACTATAGTTCTCACAATTAATTGGAAATTAATAATCTTTCAACCACTGTTTAGCTATACAAATAAGTAATATAAAATTTTGTTTTTCCTAAAAACAATTCAATTTCTAATAGTTTGGAAGAAAAACCTTGAATATATTGATGAAATAATTTCAAGGAATTCTGCTTAGCCCCTTCTTACCATTAACTAATTCAGTGCTAGAAGATACTTTGTTGATGGTGAGATAAATAACATTATTACTGGTACCTTCTGTTGTCTTACTGACTAGTTTGAATTATTATGGGTAACCACCTTAATATTAGGTAAGTACTATTATTACTAATTTCTGTGGTGATATTTACAGCAGACTTCGACATACTACCTGTCTGAGTTTATATTAAAAAATAATGGTGCCGATTCTCTTCTACACCGAACTGAACTTGACGGCACGGTTGGCGCAGTGGTTAAGCGATTGACTGCTGCGCTTCGTGTCGCGGGTTCGATTCCCGCACGGAACAAATATTTGTATGATCTACAAGTAGTTGTTCCGGGTCTGGCTGTTTGTGTATGTGAGTTTGAATGTTTGTAAACGCACCCACAATACAGGAGAAAATCCTAGTGTGGGGCAAAGTTTTTTCAAAAAAAAAAAAAAACTATCATTAAAATTCCTCACTTTTGGCCATGAGAATCTTAAAGCTATTCTGCAAAATATATTCTCTAAATTTAAAAATAATGTTGATACAGCTAAACTCGCATTTGACAATCGCGACTCCACGTGGTACTTGTTTGCCCTACCCCGTAATTTTTTTTAGAGTCGGAGGCGCGCACGGGGGCAGCCTCGACGTGTTTTATATGGAATTTTTCACTTTTTGTAAGGAAAATATTAAAAATTATCACCTACATGTAGAGTTTTAGGGGTTTATGGATTTTAGGAAGGGGGTTGAGATTTTCATTATTTTTGCGATAGGACACCATTTTCGAAATATAAGCAAAACAAGAGCGGAGCGGGAGCAGTGGTATCGGCCTCGACTTACGAGTCGTAGGTCGTATGTTCGAACCCTGGCAGGCGCTTTACTTTGTGTAAATAATTTCATCACCACTGCTCTCAAAATGGTGAAGGAAAACATCGTGAGTAAACCGGTATGTCCTAGAACCAAAAATTCGAAGACACGTGACATCTACCAACACGCACTGGGCCCGCGTGGTAGATTACAGCCCACTCCCTCTCGAAGAGAGGAGGCCTGTGTCCCAGCAGTGGGAACGTTATAGGCTGATTATGATGAAGCAAAACAAAAGAAAAGTGGCGCGCAGTGGAGCCCGCTACTACTGCCCATTGGAACTGTTTTTGTTGTTTCCTGAATTTATTACATCTATTTATGTATGATTTTATTTAGTTTTGCTTATTTTTGTATTTTATTTTGACTTACTATATGTATAAATACTATTATTATGTTTCAATATATAATCTTCAGTAAGGTATATTGTTATTAAGGAATGAGTTTCCTTAGCCTGACCGTTAAGGAGTTCGGCTAAGTTTTAGTTTAGCAGCCGTCGAGTTAGGAGTCCATATTTTTAATACAGAAAGATCGTATTATTAGAAGCCTCAACTTAAGTTTTAAGTTGCGGAGTTAAATGGTTTACGAGAAAAAAAAAGAAACAAAATCGTAGAAATTTACCAATACTTTGACACTTTTGACATTTTGTCTCGTATTTGAACGTTTCGTTTTATGTAAGGTCAACGCACTAAAATATTTTACTTCATAAAATGATGAAATAAGTACGTATATTTAGTGATTTAGATACTTTTTATGCATATTTTATTATATTACATACATTTCACCGATTTAAATTAGTGCTATTAAATTAACACTTATAATAATTTACCGAGTGTTGCCGATATGTGAAACTAAACGTAAAACGACGCCATTTTGCGCTGTGACTGTTACTTGACATAGGTACTTCAAATAGAAGGTTAAGCTTGAGACTTAGGGCACCCCAGCTCGGACAAGTTAGGTTTGAAGGGGATGGCGGGGTCTAGTTAGCGAGCGATGCGAGCGAACAAAGACCCCGCCATCTCCTTCGAACCTAACCTGTCCGAGTCGGGGTGCCCCAAGTCCCGATACAGCTCCAGTTAGTAAAAAGCCAATGAGAACTTAGGATGCAAGAGTGAGCGAAGCGAGCTCGGGACTTGTGGCACCCCGACTCGGACAGGTTAGGTTCGAAGGGGATGACAGAGGCCCAAGCGAGCGAGCATAGCGAGCAAACGAGCCTTTGTCATCTCCTTCGTGTTAGGTTCCTCTAAACCCTGCAGATAGAAATAGGAGCCCCGCTAAGCGAGACTCCGTCGCCTACGCCTTGGGGGTCTCGTGCCCCCTTCTTTCCCACTCCCTCCCCCCATAAATCAGGTATTCCGACCTTTTAATTGATGTCAATACAAGAAAATTCGAAAGTTAGATTAGAATATAAAAAAAACACATCTCAAAACGGGGGGGTGCTCAACTTTTCCTTCAAAGGGGGTTTATAAACCTCCCCCCTCCCCCACCCCTTAAATCGACGGCTGATTAACTAAATTCCTACCACAGACTCAACATGTGAAATTTCAACTCTGTAGGATACCTACGAGGAAGTGATTTTAATTCAGCTTGCAAGATTTGACCTAAGTAAACAAACACACAAACAACAACAAGCAAACATAAAAGCTTGTAAAAGAGGTACAATTTGTGAGTTTGTATGCAGGGGCTAATCTTCGGAACTACTGATCCGATTACGAAAGTTCTGTCACTAATGGGAAGCTACAGTATTGCCAAGTGTCATAGGATAGAGTTTATGTTAAAACAAGAAATTCCACGCGTACAGAAGCTAGTGTTTTATATGACAGAAATTTGACAGCTGATTTTCCCTCAATGTTGCAAATACAGAGTACTTTTTTATAATATATGTATAAAAGTACACACAACATATAATGTTGTAAACTTACAGTAACAGCACGGGTTACATTCATGTTGTAGATAATGAGTAAAAGGCAAAAAATAAAGGTAAAAAAAGAAAAATACACCTTTGATGCAACAAGATTTATTATTACACTATAAAAATTTCGTTCACAATCCAATGTCTTTAATAATAGGCATTTACTTGGAAAATTAAATGCAATATATAACGTACGACTAAACGATTCCAAGCAATTTAGTTTTTCACAATTTATATTTTTAAATCAAACTTCCATAAAAATAAATTTAGCGATGACAATACCATTACATCTGATATTAAGAGATTGCAATTAATATTAATTTAAATTAGCACAAAACTTAATTTTAATGTTAGAAGTTAATGTCTTTCATTATTTACTTATCAATATGTATTTTTTTCATTATTTTTTTGCCCGTGGCGCCCTTCTGCATAAACAAGGCCTTTCCTTTTTTTAAGTTCGTAATTCTTATGCAATTTCAGGTACGGACACCAACGAAAGTAAGTTGGCGTTATTGTTAAACTGTCTTTCGATGCTGGCTGTACCGACTAGCTAAGAAGTCCATTTATCTTAGCCTGGGACGTTGTCCGGGACTCCCCATTTACTTATTTTAATTACATAAAATATAATATTTTATAGAACAATCCTGATATACAGATCTTAATGAGATTATTAGATTACATTTAATTATTATTATAGGCACTGCATTACATCTAGTGTTACTAGTTAGTAAATATTTTGGCACCATTTTAGTCATGTAAAACCAAAGGTTTTCTGCCTCTAATAGCTTCAAAAACTTAAGTACCTATTCAGGTTCAAATATACCTTAATTTTTTCGATGTACAAGAGCGGCAAAGCTACTTTACGGTACGGTAAAATGGGGTTTGTAAAGATTCAAGGGCGAATTGGGACATAACTTAAAAGTTTTGTACCAATTCACCCTATGAATCCTTATTCATCCCATTTTACCGTAGGTAGTTAAAATGAAATTAAATACACGCATTTAAAATCAATTAATCCTCAATTAATACTGAATTTCGTCTAAATATATCGTAATATTAATTTTTATTGCCACATGTCCTAAAATAATATTTTATTGCGAAAGTTCGTTATACCAAAGTGAATTGTATTTATTGTTATCTTGAAGTACCTAAACAACACGATGATGCCGTGTTTTGAATAGGCTACCTATTATTTATTTCATATTTATCCCTAAAACAACATTGAACTCTAGCGACTTAACAAGTGGTTATTGGAGAATAAAACATAAAATCAACAGAAATAATTAACGGAATATAGGCAAGGTCAGCGTTCTATAGAATTTGATTACACTGAATATGAACATGAATATGAATATGTTACAACCAATTATAACTATGTTAGATATGCATGTGTGCGATTTTTTTGCGAATTATGTGCGTTTAACCAACTGTCATAAGCTTAAAATATATTTAAATTTGATTTAGTCAAATATTGGGCAGTGTTATGGAATTTCTACAATCTAATCCAGTCATGATATTTTTTTAATACAAATTCTAATTTATGAAAGTCCAAATAATATCTAAGTTAGCCTCAGACGCATCTTTAAAATAAATGTCTTTAATTTAGCAGAAATATTCGTGTATTTGTAAATCAACAATCACGCAAATCCGTGATTGCGAGGGTCCGTACTGAATCAGAGTAAGAAAGGGGTGGCAAGGGGCGAAAACAGGGCAATATTACAGGGAAATACATGGTCTAAAAAAGCGAGAAAAAATCAGCCAAAAAAATAGTATTGAGATTGAGTCCACGGATATTTTTGCAAAATTAAATTAAACATGGGTGTAGCCAGGATTGTGGTACAAGGTCCCTTAAAATTGGTACCGTGCCCTGTTTAGAAAACAATTTGGGGCTATTTGAGCCAAAATATCTGGCACAACAGAGAACCAATCCCAGCTACGGTCTTTCACAACACTGCCCAATCAGCTTTCAACTAAAGAAACCTCCAATCAATTTTCTCCATTCTTCTTCTCCAGTTTTTCGTCATGATGGTCTTCAAATTTGGCTCCCATTCGCTTAAGGGCTATGACAGCTGATACTGCCTTGGCCCACCGCTTCTTGATGACGTATCTCTTCAATTTGGACTTGGTAACGTGGAGCTCTGTGCAAAGCGCCGATTGGATCAGCCAGGGGTGCGTCAGAGTTGATGACGCTGATAGACGATCGCTGTGGAAGGTTGATTTAGATGACGTCATATTGTTTTATAGATGGCGATAATTAGTCATGTTATTTACTACCTGCTCCCCCAGTTTCATTCGCATGAAGATTCCCACAAGAACTGCACTTTTCTGGCATGTTTGTAAAGAGTTGTCTCTGGAATTACTGATCTAATTCCAAAACTTATTATATATTATACCGACCTCCAAAAAAAAACACTAAATACAGTGAAAAACTACTTTCATTTCGGAAGTCGGTGGCAAAAAACGAAAATACAAAAAACAAAGACACCGACTTCCGAAATTAAAGTTATTTTTTACTGTACTTAGTGGTTTTTTTTGGAACTCGGTTGTTTTTTATGCAAGAATTCTGTACGAATCTCCATGAGGATAAAACCGTGGGGCACAGCAGGTTGTTGATATTTTAAAGTAATAAAACAACAGATTTTTAATAAAGCCTTATATTTTAACAACATACGTATCGCAATAACAATAAATTACATTTAAGTTATACATAAGTACAGATAAGGAACAATCATAATTTAAGTTTATATACCCCTACTTTTCAAAACATGTCTTATTTACAAAACAAATGTTTTAAAAATTACCAAAATGTGTTCATTATGTTGATATAATTCGTTCTCAGTCTTGAATCTAAATCTGTGTGTAAAATTTTGAAGACTAGATTTTTATTATTGTCATTTTAACTGCCTTTTTAAGACTTAGCGCATATAAACGACCGTTCTTATATTATAAAAAAAAACATGATTAAGAAACTACTTAAGTCCGTACTTTTGTCAATTCCAATTTCCAAATAATGTATATTGGAATTCAAAAAACTTGTACCACAATTTGCATTATCAGAGTCTATTTAACTTCATTTTGTTGAAATATTCTCAGTTATAGGACGTGTATTATGTCCCAATTTTCCCTATTGGTACGACCCCTTACTTATGGGACCTAAGGTAAAAGATTACGTAACATAATCCTGTACTTAAAACCCGTGATGTTCCGATTTTGACTCGTGTATATGCGCTAGGCTATAAGAACATTAACTAATCTCATACCGGACTTTGGTAACATAGTGTCATGGCACTCATTCTTACAACCGGAGTCATTTCGCTACATTACTCGTCACTTTCTTCCTTTGCGTCTTCTCATCCGAAGTCTGTCTTTGGAAGAATGCGTGTAGACTTGACATAGAGGTCTGTCCCAACTGGTTGGAGGGCGACCACTCAAGGGATATCGACTGGTGTCTGCCCCCGTTTGAAGTTCCTCCAGCAGATCTTTCTGCCTCCACTTCCTCAGACTCTCCCCATTTTTCTAAGAGATGTAAAAGGAGGTCTTTCGTCCGATGGGCATTGGTTTCATCACCCCTCCGGTAAGGCATCTGTCTACCGTTCTCAGAACCATTCACTAGTTTATCTATCTTCTCCCTACGTCTGTCAAATTCTTGGAAGAAACTGTTCCGAACGTCTACGGGCTGGTCTGGGACATCTCGACTCATATTCGTCACTCGTTTCGACCTGTTTGGTTTCGCCCACGGCATTTTACTCGTCATTGGTTTCTCTGGTTCTCTCTCTGTTAAGAATGATGACGATATTTTGGTCGTTGACTTTGACGTGAACAGTCTCTTCTCCTTGCCTGAAGAGTCGCCATTAGTTATTAGCTTCGTATGCCTCGTTTCCTTCTTGTAACCGTTCGGTAGTTTCTCTTCTTTGGTCGACTTAGTTTCCGTAACGTTTTTGTCTAGTTCCTTCATACTGTTATTGTTTGCGAGATCAGTATTCATTGTGGATAGCATGTATAAGTGGTCGGATAGTTTCTTTATTTCTTCCGCTAAGTTTTTCCTGACGAGGACGTCTTGTTTCTTGTGTAAGAAGCAGGTGCTGTCGGAGGCTCGCCTTTCGACGGGGTTGTATTTGGGCGCGGATAGGAAGCTGTGTTCTCTTAGCGGGGGTGGTTCCAGGTCATCTTCATCGAATACTACGTCGGGGGAGCTGCTGAGCGAGCTTCTAGGTGACGGTGAACATCCTCCGATGGAAGATCGTTCACAATTTCCGTTCGCGAGGCTGGTGATTTCGTGTGCTTGGTTGTCGAAAACGTATGGTGAGTTTGGGTGTTCGCTCCAGCGCTCGACGAAGAGTCGCAAGTTATCCTTGGCTACGTCAAGTGGGTTCTTGAGCTCAGGGCGGACAGGTGGTGGTGCGTGTGGCGGGAGGTGCGGGGGCGGAGGCCTGCGCTGCAGCCACGCGTGTCGGAGGCACTCAGTGGCGCCCGGCCGCGACCTGCGACAAAGACCCTTGTTACTAGCGCCCAACACCGACACAACAGTTAAGGGGGTGGCGTCTCTAGCTCTACGGGAAGGACATAGACAAATGGTTGGTAGGACCCAGCTACGCCAACGTGCGATGCAAGAGGAAATGCGTGCAAAAGAGGAAGGAGGAAGGAGTTTCGGAAGGATTAATAGGTTAACTTGCAGATTGGACAGTTTGTGCCAGAATTTGGGCAAAATTATGAAAGAACAGTTAGTTGGTCTACACATACATTCTAATCTACAACTATTTAACTAGTATGTACAGGGTTAGCGAATTATTGTAAAAGTTAGATCATTATTTTTACATCGTGCAATGGTTTGTGTGGGGTTAGTTACTAGTGTTGGATAAAACGAGTAACAAGGGTTCTTTATCGTCAGGCTGGTATATACACAGCTTTAGAAAATCCGCGATTATTTGAGATCATACCGGACTTGAAAGGTTGCGAGGATTTTTAAGGCACATTTCGAAGATAAAGGTTTTTTTGAGACGCATTTTGAACTAAGGTTCATAAAGAAGAGTTAACTTCGTAATTTGTACAGGCTTACTTTAAGGCCCAAACCTTTTGCAAATGGTGTTAGAACTCATATTTTCTTATCATCGTCATCATCTAAAATAGCAATTCAAGGAACAGGAGACTTTCAAGGATAAGGAAAAAAACGTTCCTAGGATTTAAACCATTCCAAGCCGTTTACAACATTCAAAAGGTTCTTTGCAAAAAGTTCAGCCTCTATAGGGCGTAAAGCCCTAAAAAAATCACAACATATACTAATCTGGCAATACACTTACTCTTTGTCCTTAACGAGAAGTTTCTGAATGAAGTCCTTAGCATCGTCCGAGATCTCGGTGAAGGCTTCATCGTCGAAGTCGTATTTAGCGACGGTGACGTTAGCCATTGTTTCTATGTCTGTCTCGCCCATGAAAGGTGATAGACCTGAAAGGCTGGAAAGAGATGACAAATGTTTTTAATTATGCTTCGTCAGTTTTAGTTAGATTATGGTCTGTGTTGGGTTGGTAATTCTTTTTTTAAATTTTCCGTTGAAGCGATCCAATCTGGATTCAGTTTTGTATCAAGCATAACCAACTGTTTTATCTGAGTCATTATTGAAGTGTACAAAATAAAATAATTTTTGAACTGGTTTTCCGGTCTTTAAGGTCACATAGTCCCCAGAAGATCCATCGTTTTCTTCGACTGACCAACAAAATATTGAAAAGAAATCTTAAGACCATCTTTAACAAATAGCTAATATTCATCACTAAAACAAACAGTATACTTACAGCACATAACATATGACTCCCACGGACCACATATCAGTCTCGTAGCCAATCTGATCAAAGTTCACAACTTCTGGGGCCACGAACTCGGGAGTTCCGAACAAGACTTGGAGTTTCTTCTCAGGGTCATAGAACCTGGCCAGACCGAAGTCTATGATCTTAATGCGGTTGCCTTGTTTTGTAAGGCAAAGGATGTTTTCTGGCTGCAAGAGAAAATAAGAATTAGGATAGAGGTAATAAGGATCAATTTCATTAGTAGGGTGACTTAGGTATATGATTTACAGAGGCAGGCGGGACAGTCACAAAGTTTACGGTCGGGCAGTCCGACTAGTTCCGGTTCCGAATGGAGCTCTTATATTTCCCAAAACTAATATTATGTAAATGCAGCGAGATATGCTGCTATTTATCCTCTTAACGTATTATCGCAATTATGGTTATCATTTGTTACACTCGCAAGAGAAGGAGTCGGAATACGATTCTGATAAGTAGGTGTCTACGTAAGAATATAAGTGTGTTGTATTGTATCAATCGTAATTATTAACATGTGCCAAGTATTTTAATACACACTCACACGACTGTCGTTTTTATACAAGGCACTTCAAAGTAAATGAAGCATAAAATAATCATCAAATGCAACTATCGGATTGAAAACTTTAAAAACTAAAATAAAAAAATATATTTGTGCAACGTTTACGACAGATGACAGAAATACGGATTTGGAATTCAAAAGCGACATCTTCAAATAAACTCTGAACTGGCCGGTAATCATAAAAGTCGCGCGCTTTTTTCCGCCATTTTGATTTATTAGTTGGACGCGGACCAAGATGGCGGAACCGCAACAGCTGAACAATGTAATCGTTTTTTTATTTACTTTATTATTTGTACAAACGGAGTTAAGTCTGTATTTATTGTTAGAGTCAAGGGTGAAGCGATTTCGCATTTTCTTAAGTCTATAATAATGAGAATTTTAAGTAATTCATCAGTGAGTGTAGTAATTATTCTCATCAAACCTTAAATCTTATATGATCTTCTTACACGAACTTTCCTTTGTAACATTTTATCTAACTGGGAGGCTACACCCTGTTTAAAAAGTCTCGTCGTTTGTCGTTTTGCCGAGTTACTAGGCATGCATCTTACACAAAAAGTACTCTATTTCTATTAGTGTTTGCAGATGACGAAATATCGTAAGATTCTAAGCAAATGACATCATTGTACTATTCCAGACCTTAGTCATACGAATAGAAAAACTCCTCTCCATTACACATGCAATTATTTAAAGACGTCACTTTTTTAAACGTTTAGAAGATCACGTACCTATAGACGCCCCGTTAAGTGGTTTTATTTTTAGCTCTTACACGGTATTAACTGTACCGATATTAATAAATTATTTACAAAGCCTCTTTAGAGTTCAGTCTAATTTCTTTCCGGCCGCTGCTGCTGTGAACCATAATTATGACGTTAATAAAGAGAGTTTCTCTCTTATATAGGCAAGGGTAAACGATTTCAGTATTACTATAGTATTACAAAGATACTGTATCAACTGCCGTGATATTTCAACGCCCATGATGTCGATTTTCGCAATTTACAATAATAATCAGATCTCCGGATGAGTTAACATGGTTATTTTAGCCAAAACCATTATTTTAGGCACCATTGTGTCCCAAAAACCTATTCAATTAAATATTTTGTCAAATCTCATGAAATCAAATAATAACTTGAGATTCAATAACGTACTTAAACAGCATCAACTGCTGCTATCCCTGCTTTCTTGACTCGCACTTACCACTCAACTACGTAATCAAGACCCAGATAAAGTGCCTGGACCAGTCCCAAGTCTCAACATACCTTCATGTCCAGATGCAGAATGTTCTGTCGGTGCACAAATTCGATGCCCTCGCATATCTGTCGCATAAACACGGTGCATGCTCGCTCCGTCAGCACGAAGTCCTCGTCTATAACACGTTCAAAGAGCTCCCCACCGGTTATACTGGAAATAATAGAGAAAACAATATTAAAATATCACACTAATGATTATGTTTTGATGTCGGTGCTAACATCGCGATCGATAGTGTTTATAGGTGACCTAAGTACGAGCATCTTTCAAAACGTAAAACGACAATTTCTTTCGGAATTTCGGAGCCATTTCCTATGAAGAAATCGTAACTGCAGTAGAAGAGATATACTGAATTCCAAACCAAAAGATAACTGCGATCCAGATGCAGTAACATTACTCAACAAAGCAATTTATTAAAATTACCGGTCTTATAGATGCAATACAAGTGTCAGAATTCCATGCATGAACCAATCAATGTACCAACTACGTCATTTCGACGCAATAACCCCAAATTTCCGCGTGAACATCATTACGATCGTGTGGACGGACAAACAAAACCGAAGCTATTACTGCTATTAGTCCGCGTTGAACACCTCAACCTCGTAAAACGGTCACAAAATCTGGTTTATAGCATCACTAGTTGAAGAACATGGTGATGCCTGGATTTGGGCGAAAATTTATTGAGATTCAAAAAATTCAATTTTTGATGAGACATACAGGTGGGCCCAATGTACCCCAAAATGGGGCAGGTTGAGACCACATTCCTTAACCCCAAAATTAGAGAGGATCATTAATTAATTCATGCAAGAATAAAAAGTTTCCAATAATCGTATGGAGTTCTGGCCCAAACTAGATAAAATCGTTACTACGGGCTAATCAATGATAGGGAAATCGACTGTTAATTTTTGGACGATCTTCTACAAAAGGTCCATTAGGCATTCAGTCTACACGAGTCATTTCTGGACCTCTCCCAATTTGATGACACTACCCGGTTTTCCGCCTTCCGCATTATTGAAGCCCAAAGATAGGTCTTCCAAATCAGTAGTCCCTTACTTCTTGGAATGCACGTTGAAGCTCTGTTCTCCGTTAAAGGAAGCGGCATATTTATGTACTATCAATATAAAGTGCATTTGTTATTACAAGGCCAGAATGGCTGGCACCTAAGCTTTAGAATTCAAGCTATGTGTGACTCATCAGAAAGAAAGAAAGAAAATTAGGTTAAAACCCAAACCAAACCTATATTATTATCAGTTTCCTCCTTATAATTAAGAGAATTCAAAATAAAATATTTTTTGTTGTTACAACAACGAAAAATAAACAAATGACCAACACCTACGTATATCACCAAAACTTGCCTCTTAAAAACAGACGTAATACGAAAATATGTTTTTTTTATATATATGTATAGAAAAACTACAAATTGCTCGACCGATGCGTGCTTTGGGTAAGGTTGCCAAAAAAATAAGATGATCGAATTAGCATCGACGTGTGCGTTGGCGCCAAAATAAACTTAAATAGAGGTGTTGAAGGTTGATGTCAGGCCGTTTATTTCGTGTTTATCGATGTACTGGCTTTAAAAACGTTGTTATATATGTTCCTGAGGAGCATAAAATGATGTGATATTTTCGATTCGACTGGATAGCTTTCAAACGACAAGGCCTATAATGCGAACGGTGCAGTCCTTTCTGAGGTCACCAACCCCAAGTTGGAGCATTATCTCTTTTTGGGAGATATCACAGAAACCCCGACATTTCAACCAACTCCAAATCCAGAATGACCATTAAATCGCCCTAAGCTGCCTTAATGCATTCTTGAAACCGCATTCCTGAACCGAAAACCAGTCTGTAATCTTCCTTTACTTGGCTGTTAACGTTTTTACTTTAAAATGGTGTTTTGAAGTTCCGTATAGGTCGTCACGACGCTATTTCGGCCACGTCCTTAGCATACACGTGCACGAATACGTTAATAGTGCTTTAGTAATGTCTCGGAAAGGCTGGCGAAGTGGCGACTAACTGTTCTTTATTTTAGCGATGACTGTATCTCTTTGTGTTTGCGCAGTTAAGAGACGGGATTTTTTGCTTTAGAGAATAGGATAAGGTTGTTATCCTGTCCTGCTGTAATAAGGTTTTGAGGATCAAGACAGAGGTTTTTGCTCGGTTCTTAAAATATACGTATAAATCCCAGAGCGATGGCCGCTTATAAAGAAACTGTTAACGATAAATATTTTAAAAAGTATTTAGGTTTGTTTTTAATAAAGCTCCCCAGCAATACCTCGAAGACCTTAAAAGCAAGCTTGTCTTGCATTGATTGCTCAAAAGCCACTTAAAGCCACATTATTTTATATCTAAGTAAATCTAATGTTCCCTAGTTTGTTTTGTTTACCTACACAACATAATTTTAACAATAGCCGTAAACGCGAAATTAGCGATAAAACTCAACTGCTTTTGAAGCGTATAAACAGCTTGACGGCGGCCCACTTTCACTCAAGTCCTGGTTAGAACTTTTTGAAATGCAATATTGGTTCACGCCTTCATAGCTCTTTAGAGGTCAATGTTTATAGCTACAAATGAAAGCTGGAGAAATCTTTAAGATGGTAAAACTTAACAGAAGCATTCATAAAGACATAAAACTGCATACGATGAAGACAGTAGTTTTAAATTGGCCAAGGCTTTATTTCAAAGACTTTAAATTCCATTTTATTTGCAGAAGCACGTCCGATACGTATTTCGTAATAAAATTCAAAATTGTGAACAATAGTCTTACTGCAATGGCGTTACTAGGTCAGAACATATTTTATTTAATTCGCAATTTATGCATTGCGCTGGATGATTCAACACGAATAAAAATATGTAAAACAGAAACATAAAGCGAAGGACGTAGGTGAGTCTGTTTGCTTTATAGTGTATGAAACTTGTGCGTTATCGGTAATGTAAGACAATAAGATAAACGATCGATTCAAACCCAGGATCCTCATAAATCCATGCTCTACAAACATTTTGTGGGTCACGTTATTCAGAGGTGCTAGGTCCAGTGTCTGAAACGTGATGTGGGTTAGGCCGTGGGCAGACTGGGATAAGACTTTCGACAGCCTATCACTCAATGGAAATAATGATGGCGAGCACACTCACGACAAAAAGAGTCATAGTCAAAGTTGTTTATGTCCTGAAATACCTGTTTCGACACAGGACTTTTGTCTATGATAGACAAAACTGTTTTGTTTCACTTGTACCTGCACTGTTTTATGCTAGGTAGGAATCCTTGATCTATTGTTCAGAAATCATGCAATGGAATCAGCTAAAAATAAACGCACGATCTCTTGTCGTGGGTGTTAATGGACATAATAAGACTTAAAAACTATATCAGTTGAAAAGCAAAGGAATCCATTTCCTCACTAGTCCTCCAGATTGAATTTCGGCCATGGCAGCCAATCTCAGCGGAGACTAGCCATATATGAGGGAAATATTATAGAGCACGAGTGTGTGCGCAGACACAGGTGCACTCACTCTTCCCTCACTCTCATAGTCCGATAGGACGTACGGCAATCCGATACGACTGGAGAGAGATCAGGCGCAGGACCGACACCTAAACGTGCTTTCCGAGTCACGGGGGCATCACACCGCCAACTACCAATCTCCGGGCTGTTACTGAGAAATTCCTTATGGAAAAACCCAATAACACTTTGATCGACCTGGGAATCGAACCTAGGACCCCACGCTCAGCAGTCAATATTGGTAAGGTTAAAAATCCAGCTATTGTGAACAAAGAATTTGATATTGAGGTTTTCAATGAGTCCGATAATATGACACCATAGCTTACATAGCCTCAGTAGGTCATTCGTAGACCTTTGGCAGAAGTTACGGGTAGTTGGAAGCCCAAAAGTCTGACAAGCAGTCTTACCAAAGGGTATCATGACACCCAGTAACTGGGCTGTGAAGGTCAGATATGCAGTCGTCCCATGTAAAATACTGGTATTCAGCTGCATCTGGTTAGACTGAAAGCCGACCCCAATATAGTTGGAAAAAGACTAGGCAGATTGATTAAGTCTCAATCATTTCGATAAATTAATTTTTCTCCTGATGATTCGAGCTTATAGAATTATATAACCTACAGCTATGCTTCCATTTGCGTACTTCAGTCGGTAACAAATGGCTGGACCATTCATTTGGAGTGTCTAACAGACGGACAGGTTTCAAACAAAGTGTTCAAATAGCTTAAATAACTGAGAACTGGACTAAGGGGTGCACGTGGAACTGAATGGAGCCAACGTAAATAGTATGGGGACTTTAATAGATGCTTGGTTATTTAAAGCCTTTGATTTAGAACCTAATGGAGCTGCAGATATATCTTTGCTTGAATTGTTAGTAATCATTCATGGAATTGCTCATGATTCAAGCAACAATCTTATGGGAAGATTTGCATTTCCATCTTTAGGTTTTTAGTTGCATTTGATCGCAGTGTATATTTTCAAATCTAGAGATTTAAACATTTCTACTATAATAGTTCTATTTGTTGTATTATCAAAAGGTTCCCAATGGATTGAGGAGCCATGTCTCATATTTAAACACGGATACTACCAAATTTCAGTAGAAAATAGCCGATTTTTAAAAATCCTGGAGTCTATACTCCATAAGTCCCTGTCAACGAAGATACGGGCCCATCCGAACGTATGTGATCCGTCAAAACAAGTGTCAAATAAAAGTTTTGGGATGGGGTAAATAGACATCGGGAGTAGGGAAAACTGACAAATCGTGTTTTCATTGATTTCATTCGTTATTGGTTTGAGTCCCGAACTAATCATATATGTTCATAAGTGACGGAGATGGAAAGGCCCGTAACTTTGACCGAAACTACGGGGGTCACAGGAATTTGTAGCCATTTTATTATCGTCTACCATTTTAGTCGGAAAACGTCGAAACAAGTAAATTATTTTATGAATAAAGTAATCTGGCCAATAAGATCGTCCAGAAAGCTGTTACCCGTCGAAATAAATTTGTATAACAACGACATTAATTATTATTTACGTGTTACGATCCGGCTGTGATTTGCACAAGTGCTTTTCATTCCAAATTGTTCAGACTGTGGAGGAATGTGGTCTGATGCCAAAATAAACGAATGGGAAGATATGTCCAAAAAATATATTACAGCGTTTGTACAGAGAGTTGGAAATAATTTTATAGACTTTTTATTGAAGATCTTTGATTATCTGACAAGAGTTAAGGTAACCTCGTAAAGGACGTAAAACTTTATCTACCCACCCGGCGAGATCGGTAAGATTATTCCCTTGACCCATAACTGCATCTAAAAATACACATTTCTGAGATGCTACTAACTTTTTTTCTTGTTGGGACGACCCTGACTATCTGCGAGTTATGAAGCATCAACGTCGGATTTTTCCGTTTACCAATACGTTATGTTTACTTCTCAAGCTTTAACGTCATCTTCTCATTTAAAATTAGAATGTTTGAATGGGGAGGAACGTCAACAGCTGATTCTGAACAACATTTTTCGTTTTCTGCGATGACGTTACTGTTACGGTGCTTGTGTTGAGTTTACCGAATTTATGGCTTGCTTCGTGTAGTTTTGACGTAAGTAGAAGCGTCGGTAGTTCTGATAGATCGGATATGTAGGTAAACAGTTTAAAACTGCTGTATACATAAACAATATTGCATGAAAGTCGGTTTTTACTGTATCTACGTCATTAAAAGGCAACTAATGTACGTAGTTATAAACAAAGTTAATGGCGATAGATAGCTTTAGACGATGATCAATCAATGTCGTAACATCAATATCTGTGTTTACATTGATAGTTTTTGCGATGGTCTTCTAGAGATAGGTTCGAAAGCTAACCTACTTTCTCATGTCAGACTGCTTAATTTTGGCAATAGTTATCTGATCATGTTTTTCATGGAAATCATACTAAAATGTGTAGGTAGATGATCCCTCTATATTATCTATGCAATGAACCTAACAAGTCAAAACCCAAACGAAATACTTTAACTGATAATACTTAATTTTACATAATTACTTTGAAAATCATGTTTCTTGAAATGTTCACATAATATTATGCCTTTGGTGAATTTAGTGTTGAAGGCTCAAACAATGCAAGGCGTCTGTGCACCACGAACCAAAACGGAAAAAAGTGTCTCGTGAATGTGATTCAGAAAATTATATTTTTAGAAGAAAAAAATATCCTTGGAGTAAACGTAATAGTTTTATAAGGAGTCAGCCAAAAGTCACAAGATTTCAATAAAAATAAAAAAGTTATTTAAGTGTTGCTTCGTCTTTAGTGGTGAACGCGTCCACTTGAAATAGGGTTGCCAACTTTTAAAAATAAAATATATCTTTGTGTGGCCAAATAGGATATTATGTAATTAGTGCCTATTATAAATTGTGTTTGGTCACATGTTTGAGTTGAAGATAGACATTTGGCAGCACATCTGAGGAGACAGGAAGATTAAGGCAGACTAAGGAATGTAATAGACATGTCAACACTAGAGTACGACGACCGATTGGCAGATTTGCTCGATATTTGAATTAGGGTTGGGGAGACAAATTAAAAAGGACAATAATTGCCTCAAGAAGTCATCTGGGCCGCACTTTTTTTTACATAGGTATTTACTAGGTAATAAATACTAAGATAATAATAGAAACAAAAGATAGGAACAAGAAATCTTGATTTGGTACCTACAATACAATAACCGTATCGCAGGAAACCATAATAAGTTCTAAGTACATGATAACGATAAGAAAACATAGATAAACAAATTTTCCCATTGAGCAAGCGTTCTTTTGAATCAGTGGGACATCATCTTTAATTTCCTAACGAAGCCTTTGCATGTTCCACAAACTAACTATCACTTTGACACTTTAGTAGGTCTGCACTTTCTTTTCCAGAACAAGAACGCTAACTTTTGTATAAAGTGCTACAAGGATCTTTTGGCTTTTGAATGACATTGACAGAGGGCGTTGTTGGTAAACATTTGTGAAATTGATATGTAAAATTGTATTGAAAAATCAAGATGGCGGCGTTAGTTCAGATTTTCGCCACGCGCCAAATTCCTTTATAGTTATAAAAGAACTTGTGATTGTGTTTGTGGGTGTACTATAGGAACACCTCTGCCTAACCCTTCGGGGAATACAGGCGTGATGTTTTGTTGTAAAAGTAATTACCGATGACAACTAGCAGCCCTGTCAACTTTGATAGAATGGCGTCTCGTGGCCGAGCGCCAACTATGCGCCGTAACTTCTGACGTGGTTTGACGCCACGACTCATTCTGTATCTGTGGAGTGGCCGTCGCCATTTACGGGTTACGGTTTGGCGCGTTTTAATATCAGGATATGCGTCACAGAGGAAGACAAAGACGGTATTCAAGATAGGTTCATTGAGGGTTCGGATTCAAAGTTGAAGATAGAGAGGCTTTATACACGCTGAGTAGGTACTAAACAACTCTTTTTTTATTTGAGTGCTTTTGTATTTTCTTAGTCAGGGCCGCATTCAGTGCTGTTAGGCTGGGTGCATAATTTGCGAGTGATTTTTGAATTATTTTAACTGTCATTAAAAACGGAAGAGGATAAGGCTAGTATGCAAACTGTTGAAAGAAACAGGCAATTTTATAAAAAAAAAGTATAATACCAATAAGAAACACATCCTGAACAATCCGACGATTACCAACTTGAGTCAAAAATTGATAAGCATCGTGTTTTCCTACCGCAACGATCCATATTTGGGTATCTCCAAATTAAACAAAGTTGACCAGACCTATGACTGTACTGTGCGTTTCCCGCACTCATCGCGGTTAACTGCAGAACGCGCGATAAGAAAACCACCTCATGTTTGCTTTACTGTACATTTGTGTTACTTTCCAATAGTATAGTAATACTACACAGTTTCTTGTGACTCATCACTTGACTGACTTTCACCTTTTTGACATGTCACTGATCTGATTTAAGTGTGTATTTGTGCAAAAAGTTTATACCTAAACGTAGTCTCGAATGAAAGTATTTGACATATCTTGCTATTTATGCTTGTGATTTCATTAGTGGGTGGAGGAAGTGATTTTGAGAATGCCAAAGTAATTTGCATCAAATGAGGGACGGCCTGACTAATATAATAAATTAAGTAACAATGTACTTTAGTCATACTACACCTAATTAAAGCATCATTAAAATAGAATTATGACGAACAGCCGCCTTGTAATTTTACATTAATTCGATAAATAGAACAGACCGATTATACAGATGAGTTCGTATCAAACTATTTACTATTAGTATGACGTCACGTATAAAAGTGAAAATTCCATAATTAATGTGTAACGGGTGTTGTCGCACCTGTCAGTACACTCGGTCTGTCAACGACCGACCTAATTACACCTGGATTATTCATAATTACTATTTATAGGAGACTTCGTCAAGTACAGGAAGGAAACTCCGCCGTAGTAAAAAAATACATATTCTAATTAAAGGCGATGACAGCGAGAGCTCTAACAAAGATAATGATGTATTTTTTTACGTTGTTTATAAAATATCCGATGTCTTCAGACTAAAGTTTGCGCACCAATAATGTCTGTATTAAATTCTGCCAACGAGAATTTTGGGTGCATATTTTTTAGGCACATTAGCGTGCCCTTCAGAGGTTTTAAAACAAAGATGATTTCAGCGCTAACAGACGCTTCCATTAATCTACAAACTGACAAGCAGAAAAAAATAAGACATTGTGCGAATAAGATGATAGTGACAGTAAATGGTGATAAATAATGCAAACTTAAGATCATTTAGTGAAATGATAAATGGAAACAAATGGCCTAGAATTCCGGCACGTCAAAATTACAGGCGTCCTTAACCCACATCGTTGGAGTCAAACATAACCTGATATTGTCCAGATTTTGCGAGCATGACTCAACTCGCGAAGCTACCGTTTGAATGAACTGACAAAATCGAAATGCAACGAGCATGTTTGTACAAACTACAAATGAATCTGATACCTCCTACTTTGTGTGTATGATATATAACTATTACAAAAATAAATTCCTGTGCGAAGCTAGCGGACGGTGAACGATACAAATAAACTGGTATGACGGAAGCTTCAAAATCGTCGGCTTCTCCACCAGTTTTTACGCAAGTGCCGTGTCGCGTGATACTGTAATTATTTAGTTATTTGTGCATAGTATTTTTATGAAAGAAAGGTCGTTGAATAAAATTAGATAAACACGCATCTGGTATGTCCCACGCTATATGGACTGCCGTGGGTAGATTTCTTGGCATTGTTGACTTTCGAAATGATCAAGTGACTGCTGTTACAACTAATTAGAATATTATGAGAATAATTTAAAATTTCACATCCGCTGGTTTATGGCCGCACGCAAGAAATCATTTTCTGAGACTGAACAAAATCTAGATATATCTATTGAACATTTTAATAAACGTATTCAGAATTTCCTTTTCTATCAATGATTAGAAAACCGTTCTTATCATTTGAGTACATGATTTCATTCATGCAATCAAATGACTAGTTGAAGTGCTGGCAGTTAATAACATTTCCAACATTCTCGTCTTACCATATCGGTATTACTTTCAACTTGAATGGTACTTACAGTTCGAGCACCACACACATGTATTTCCCCCATTCGTAGGCATCATAAAGCTGTATGAGCCTCGGGTGTCGCAGCCTCCTCATCACATCCACTTCTCGTTCTACGTTTCGTCTTTCATCCCGTCTGCTAACGGACACTAGTTTGGCTGCAAGCTCTAGCCCAGTGCTTCTCTCTCGGCAGAGGTATACGGTTCCAAATTTGCCTCTGAAAAAGAAATAAATTGGACGGTTTCAAATCTCTCAAATAGAAAATGTTTGTAGGTAGGTTCCATTTGGCGAGAATCGTAAAATTGACTCAAAATAGCATTGAGATAAGAATAATAAAGTACAATGGTCATATTGATCCTTCTCGAGTTTACCTAAGCATCCAAAGATCGACATTGAATTCAATCAAATTTGCCTGAATGTCAGTTACAACATAAAAGCATCCCGAAGATTTATGAAAGAGAACAATCTCGACAAAGTGCCTTTAATAGATTCTAATACTGATCTAAGAAAATGAATTACGTATACGTCTTTTGATAAAGGAAGCCATTACAATGGTGAGATTAATTCCATGGCAAACGAAACCCCTTTCAGATGGAGAAATGTTGCGTAACGAACATCATACATTAAGTTCTACGGATTCAAGTCGATAAGTGAACGTTAATAAACTATTAAGTGAATCGTATATAGCATAAGTTCAATTATTGTTTCCACCTATTATATCATGAGTCATGCAACGAGAGAACCTTTATGTGTATTGTGTACGCGTTTGGACTATCGATTCCGAGTTCCGACATTAAATTTAGTGTGATCTAATTATAAGATGATTACGAATGGTACTGGCATTGTCTTCGCGTGAATGTGCCATGTTTCCTATTTATAACAAGTTATTTTAGTGTTTTGTGGAGAACGACCTAGGAAATTCATGCTATGATTAATAGAACGAGATAGGCATTTATAATATTTAGCCATGGACAAATTCGAGTTTAAGGAAGGATAATTTGGTAAATTAAATGGATAAATTATTAGCCTACTATATTTAGGCATTCACCATTATAGAATTCATCATCATTTTACATTTTCTGAATCATTGTATTTAGTATCCTGCCTACTTAAAAATCACAGACAAATAGGTACTTGATAATCAAATCGCATCGATATCTTACAGTCAACACCTCAACAACCCACATTCATACAGTAAAGTAGGTAACTACTCTTGTTGGTTTTATATACTTTCTACTTACTACATGTAAATTGACATGTCCAACAAATACAATTGCGATAGCTTATCGTCATAATCATTATTTAAACACATTTTATGTGTTCAACAAACACTTATTGTAGTCTAAGTAATACATTCGATAAACTCACCTGCCGATCTCGGAAAGCATTTCATAAAATTCGTTGACATCTGTACTTCTTTTGATTGAGACATCGCGACACGGGAAAGGTGGCTCGATCTCTGTAAAAATAAACAATAAATCAATATTATTATAAGTTGAAGGATCAGAAGAGTGGTACGGTGTTCCGGACTTTGGTTGATTGCCAAAAGCGTTGGAGTTCCTCAGGGATCATAATTGTCCGTGTAAGAATACTTCTGTAAATGATTGCAGGCAAAGAGCTTCAGGTTCACTATCTTAGGGAGGTGAGAATTATTACTTGGCCCCCTATACGTAACATAATAACCTAGCCCTGTCCTGACCCGTTCAGGACCGTGCTTAGAAGGTTCAAGGGCAAGAGAAACCACGCCGGGCTAAGACGCCCTGAAATCCCATGAACTATCCTAATCGATTTACTGGTCCCTTGTATAGGCTGATATCTGGGATTGCTAAGCTTGCTTTAGTAGAACTACGGATATCATATCATCTGCTGTAATCCAGATTGCTTATCTGTTATCAACATTAGAAGCAGTAGTATTCTAGTGTACTTAATGTGCTCTACTGACCTTTTTAACTTCTTTATCTACTATCTGATTCGAACACGTGTCTAAACACACTCTGAATTACCGATGGCACGATGCAGTGGTCATCTTTGTATGTTTCTCTTGTGATATTATGACATGACACGATGTATGATTTGATTTATATTGACGTTTTACTTCCGTTCCTTGATCGAATGACAGGGAAATAGGTTTGGTTACTTGGTTTTGGACTGTCCGTTGTTATTGAAATTGTTTTTTCTTACGGATATGATGTTTCCTTATCGGTAATTAGCCTGATTATGATGTTGTACCCTGTATTGATAAACAGATAAAACTGCTCCATACATAATGAAAGAACTCATTTTAATCTAACCGCGATTAAGGACATACGGAATTACGGACCTAGGTGTGTAGTGTATACGTTTAGATAAATATCGAAATAAATCCAACACAGGTGTGTGTCTTTGTAGCTATCCTACGAGCCAATCTGTATGCTTAGCCTTAGCTTTGACTGTTACTATGGCAGTCACGTCAACGAATATTTTATATTGAGATACGGGGTGCGAGCACTTCTCGCGTCACCGACTAGGCTTTATCGTTGTTGCAAGCGAAATCCACGCTAGCGTAAATATTGTAGTGACATTTACACTGTAGATAAGATACTAGATAGGAAAATTACTTCATCACCTCTGTAATGTCATGGGTCCTAATCGGATATCTATGGTGCTATCTAATATCTGTAACTCAGTTAATCGCTCTCTAAATTACGTGTGACATTACGACGTCATTGCTAAATCACGATTCAATTTGTTTCATCAAGCCAACAAATTACATCTACAAATAGCAAAATTGGCAAAAAAGCTGTCTTCAACACATTTGTCACTCTAATTTATTATTTTTCTCGATACTTCTATAGCGACAGTATATAAAAAAACAATAATAAACTTAGGAGTGCACCCACTAATGCGTCATGCATTTTTTTGGCAGCAAGTCAAGATGTAAAAAACGCATGTCGAGCACGACATTGCGATTTTTGGAGTGTCAGTCTATTGTTTAGCTGACTAACATTGTGTTCTACGTTTTTGCTGTATCTTGTTTACATATTTTTTTATCCGTCATGAATTTGGCTTGTTTAGTTAATTTTCTATGGTAATCAACCTAATTTCGTATGTTAATTTTGTTATTAAGTAAAGTTTCGGAGAGTGTTTGGATAGGCTGGTCAATTTATAGTTTTGTTGCCAATAAACAAGTTTAATTTTGTTGGTTTAAATTTAAACATTATTATTGTACCTAATAATTTTGTATTTTCCGCCATGGGAAACATGGTACATACATAAACTCACACCGAGTTTGTGTTACTATGTAATTTTTTATAGTTGCCGAATTCGCTTAAAATTACATCTCTTATTCATTATCTCTTTGATTTATTGATAGGTATGAGAAATATCCTCTTATCAATCATCATTTACAAAAAGTATATAAAAAATAAGAACTAGGTACTTACTGCGATTAATTATTTAGCAAAATCGTTAAAAAAAATCACCATGCACCCATTGCTCTCCCCGAATCCGCCCCTGTAGTAATATTAATAGTAGGCACACAATAGTACTAATATAGTTCAACCTTACTACGTTGGGCAGTGCACGGGGTGAACGCACCACAGACGCCTATGACGCGTGCATCCACCTTTACAGCAAGCAGTTGATTAGTCATCGATTTTATATAGGCAGATCTACATGGATTATTTATTTATTGAACTTTATGCAAAGAATTCCATTGGCGAACTTTATGGTTACGGCCGATCTCAATAACATAACTCCAGACAAATGTATGTAGGTACAGTCAGGGAAATTAATTGGTAAACAAAATGATACGTCTGTTTGTCGTGTTATAGCCATTTTATACTTAACTGTCAAAGAATGACAGTAGTGATTTGAATATACCGAAAGTTCGTAGTTAAGTAATTTCCCTGACTTTACATAGTTTAAATTGAACTGTAAGGTTTACTCCTATCTGTTACTGATTTCCTAGTAACCAAACTCTTACGGCTTTCATCTTCGATCCCTTTCACAGATACATAGATTGACACCGAGGATAGAACAAAACTTTACCTTTTTTTTGGGTGGGAAGTCATCAAATAACTTCTCCCGCTCTGGCCGGGGCGGGAGGGCGTGTCCGGCTTTTACTGACTAAAACCTACCCGTGTTCCTTCAGTTGCCTGTGCGCCAGGGCCACGTTAACTCTTTCGAACAATCCGCGACCCTGGCAGGATCAAAATGATACTGAGATGCAAAAGCTTTATCCGAGTTACCTAAGGGCCCGAACACACGCACCACATTGTAGCGACACAATGTAGGCTAGCAGTGGTAACGTGTGAGTAGTGTCGCTTCAGCTTCTTGCAGTTGCGTTGTGGTAACTACAAAATCAAATGAAATGGTAAACGCAACGTTGTGTTTGCGATGTGGCCGGCCGCTAGTGCGCGGTCTCGCTGGTGGTTGCGATGTGGCTGCGACGTGGACTTGATGTTGTCGGTATCGTCCACACAGTCGAATTTGACGGCCAAATGAGGTCCATGTGAATAAACTATTAATTTTCATACAAATTAGCGCCCGTCCACGTGTTGTCGTTCTGTGGGCCCCAATTCACTATGACAACTTAACGATTCCTTACTTCGAAACCACGTCAATTCCTTATCTAACCACGACGTCTGCTAATAACGTATTCTCTATGATAAAATCAACGAAACTGTTTCTACAAGACACGATATTGACGTGGTAAGATTACGCGGGGAATAATAATTACCACACAGAATTGGGGGCAGTAAAAATCATATTAAAAATATTTGGAAATCGCCGCTAGAAATTCTCTACCAGCCAAGGGTGGTAGAGATAACATGGCAGGTGCATTATGGAAAGGAAAAGTCGTATGTACAAAATTATTAAGATACTATTTAAATGAAGATCTTCTGACAAATTTCCGTAATTAAAAATGTTCAAAATACTGGTCGCGATCTCATAGGTGACATCTCGGTGACAATCAATGTTAAAATCTTTTCAAAAATGTACGTGAAAATAGGTATTTTTGACGGGAACCTGCCTTTTGCCGTAAAATTTTATGGCACAATATTGTTTGGCATAACGTTTTCGCATATCTTTTATTAGCATAATGATACTGTGGCATAATAATACTTTGGCATAATGCAATGGTTACTGGTTAGGTTAGGTTAGGTTAATTTGCCCTGGAGTTGTATTCGAGAGGCACTGCGTTATCATCGGGTGCCTCTCCACCTCCGCCGCATCGTTGGGGCTTATTTGGCGGAGAGGTGTGTCACCTACGTGGGACGCGGTGGCGTCAACCAGCGCCACATGTCGTGCGGTGTTCCACAGGGTTCGGTCCTGGGCCCGCTCCTGTGGAACATCGGGTACGACTGGGTGCTGAGGGGCGAACTCCGACCGGGCGTCGACCTGACGTGTTACGCGGACGACACGCTGGTCACGGCCCGGGGGAGTTCGTACAGGGAGGCAGCGTTGCTGACGACGGCTGCGGTCTCTCAGACGGTGAGCCGCATACGGCGCCTCGGCCTGGAGGTGGCCCTCAACAAGTCGGAGGCCATGGTGTTTCATGGTCCCCGGCGGGCGCCACCATCCGGATCCCACATTGTGGTGGGGGGGGTTCGAATCGCTGTCGAGCCCACCATGAAGTACCTGGGGTTGGTGCTCGACAGTCGGTGGGATTTCGGCCCCCACTTCCGGCAGCTGGCGCCCAAGTTGTTGGGCGCGGCTGGGGCGCTGTCAACGCTGCTTCCCAATCTGGGAGGCCCGAGCGCCGCTTGTAGGCGGCTCTACGTGGGGATCGTGCGATCGATGGCCCTTTACGGGGCCCCGATCTGGGCGGCTGACCTGACGGCCGGCAGCATCTCTGTTCTGCGAAAGCCGCAGAGAGCGATGGCCGTCAGAGTCATCAGGGGTTATCGCACGATCTCCTACGAGGCGGCTTGTGCACTGGCCGGATCCCCGCCCTGGGACCTGGAGGCGAAGGTGCTCGCGTCACTGTACCGGTGGCGCGAGGAAGCGCGGGCGCGGGGCGAGCGACCGATGCTGCGACAAATGGAGCAGCGTCGGTCGCAGCTCCGCGAGGTCCTGGTGGCGGAATGGCGGGACAGGCTCTCACGCCCTACCGCCGGCCTCGTCACCATCGAGGCGGTCCGGCCGGTGCTCGACCACTGGCTCGGGAGGAGGCACGGCTCCCTGTCGTTCCGGGTGACGCAGGTGCTCTCGGGGCATGGTTGCTTCGGGAAGTACCTGTGTCGCATAAACAGGGAGCCGGACGCCCGGTGTCACCACTGCGTCGACTGCCGGGAGGACACGGCACGGCATACGCTGGCAGAGTGTGCCGCTTGGGAGGAGCCGCGCCGTGCCCTCATCTCAGGAGTAGGCAGTGACCTCTCGCTGCCGGCCGTTGTGAATGCGATGGTCGGCGGCGAGGAGTCCTGGGACGCGGTGGTATCCTTCTGCGAAACAGTCATCTCGCAGAAGGAAGCTGCGGAAAGGGAGCGAGAGATCTCATCCTCTCACCCGGCCCGCAGCAGGCGCACCGGGCGTCGGCGGAGGGCGGACAACGCCCTCTTCCAGCCCCCCTAAAGGGGTCCAGGGGCAACGGACTCGGGGACGTCCGTCGCCCCCCATACATCAGGACCCGAGGTGGCGGCGCGTAGTGTTCCACGCGCGCCCCTCTTAGACGTCGCGGGGGGAGTCAAACACCTCACTCCCCCCGCTCGACCGGACGGGGCCCGCAGAGGCGGGCCAGCACCAGCCGGGGGTTGCGGAAGATTTGTACGTTCCCGCGACCCCCGGCGTAGGTGTGAGACGGAACACCGGGGTGGTTTTTAGTCAGTAAGAGTCTGACAGACCCCTCCGCCCCCCCAGGGCGGGGGACATCCATGAGGATTTTCCACCCCGGAACAAAAAAAAAAAAAAAAGGTTAGGTTAATTTGGGGGATCCCCCACAGCGCATACTTCCACGTAGTTTCCCCCGGGCAACGCCGTGTCTGACCACCGTAACGGAGTGGCAGACCGGCGGCTAAAGTGCGCTGTGATTCGCAGACAAAAAACGAGGTCGTCTGCGGATATGCCGAAAAAACCAAGCCGTGCCGCCTCTGGGCGTTTTAATTCGAATCGCTCCTCCCAGGGTGATTCAAACGGCCCTTCTCAGGGCCAACCCGACGGCCCTTCTCAGGGCCAAACCAATGGCCCTTCTCAGGGCCAATCCAGCGGCCCTTCTCAGGGCCACGCCGGCGGCGCTTCGGCGTCGGAAGCTGACCGCGCACCATCTGCGGCCAGCTTTTTCAGCAGGCCGGACGATTTGTCGGACGCCGACGAGTCCAATATGGACACGTCGGCGGCCGAAAACGACCGCCCCAAGCGGAAGAGGGCCGGCATGAGGCTCGGGTCCGAGGGCTCCTCGGAGTCGGTCGGATCTAGGGCGAAGAAGAAGTCGAAGTCTAAAAAGGCTTCAACTTCTCCTTCGGCTTATGCTCACGATGTGGGCTTGGTGGACGCCGAGCGCCAGCTAAACCTGGCGAAGAGGGCGCAACTCCAGGAAGACCTGGAGGAGAGGGTCGCAGCCAAGGAGCGGCAGGCGCAAGCCGCCAGGTCGAGGGCTGGTTATGGTGCACCCAATGTGCTATATGCTGACCACTCCCTGGCGGAATTGGAGCGCATGGCAAAGGAGGACAAGGAGGAAGTTCTGGAGGTCGCCTCAAAGTCCTCCAATTTGAAGGGGACCTTCCAGAAGGCCCTCAAATGCCGGGCCGCCAGCATGCACGGCATCGTGATGGAGCTGGCGAAGCGGACGGCTACGGACGAGACGCGACAGCTGCAGGCGAAGGTCGATCGTTTGCAGGCGGAGGTCAGCCAGCTGCACCAGAAGCTGGCTGAGGTCACGGCCCAACCTGCCCAATCTGCCCCAGGTGCGGTGTTGGAGGGCTCCTCTTCCCCTGCCAGCCTTGAGGCAATTATCCGTGGGGTTGTCATGGAGGAGAGGGCCTTCATCAGAGGTTGCTTCGCGGGCATCGAGGACCGACTCTTGCCGGAAAGGCGGCTCCGCCCGCCGCTAGCGGCGGATATGAGACCACCGCCGACGGAGCCGGAAACTGCGCCTCTGGGAGGCCTGGCATCGGGCGAGCAGCCCCGGGCCCCAAAGCCCTCCAAGGGCAAGGGCAAGGGCAAGAGCAAGGGGACCACGGTGCCCGCTCAAATGCCCACCACGAGCGCGGAGGGAGCGTCTGGGTCGTCGGCCACTCCAGCAGCCCCCCAGAACTTGCAGGGAGAGGACGCCCTTCTTCCCTCCACCACCCCGTCCAACCAGCCGTGGACGAAAGTGGTAAAGGGGGGAAAAGGGAAAAAGTCGACCCCCAAGCCCGCTGCGACTGCTCCTGCAGCGAAAAAGGATCCAGCCGGCGGGAGGAAGCTGGTTCCTCCCAAAACCGCGGCCGTCGTGGTGACCATCACCCCGGAGGCCGTGGAGCGGGGCGAGACGTATGAGTCCGTCCTAAGACGGGCTCGTACCAACGCGGATCCCTCCCGGCTGGGGATCGGCAACATCACGTGTCGCCGAACCCTAGCCGGGGCTCGAATTTTCGAGTTCTCGGGGGAGCAGCGCGGCGCAAACGCGGATCTCTTCGCGAAAATGGTGCAAGAGGTCATCGCGGATGCGGCAACGGTCGTCAGGCCTGTAAAGACCGCAGCCTTGGAAGTGGCCGATCTAGATGATTCGGTCACTAAAGAGGACGTGGTGGCGGCCGTTGCGGCGGCTGGAGGCTGCGACGCTGGCGCGGTGAAAGGTGGAGCCATCAGGCTCGGCCGCCGCGGCATGGGCACCATCCGCGTCGAGTGCCCGGTCGCCGCAGCTGGGGCCGTCCTTACTGCGACCAAGGGACGGCTGCTTGTGGGGCTCAGTTCAGCTGTGGTCCGGCCGGTTGAAGAGCAACCTACGCGCTGCTTCAAGTGCTTCGCGTTCGGCCACACCCGAGTCACGTGTCCCTCCAAATTCGACTGGGGAGACTCATGCTTCCGATGCGGGCAGGAGGGACACAAGGGTGCCGCTTGCCGCGCTACCACGCTGCGCTGCGCGGCGTGTGCCGCCAGTGGCCGCCCCGCGGACCACAGGATGACGGGCAGGAACTGTAAGCCTCCCGCGAGGAAGGGCATAGTGCCGGCGCAGGTTCGCCCTGCTGCTGCCACCACCGCCGTCGTTGTCGCCGCTGCAGCTCCAGCGGCGGTAGCCGAGGAGGGATGTGCGATGTTGGAATAATGGTTTCCAACTACCGCATCCTCCAGGCGAACACCAACCACTGTAGGGCGGCCCAGGACCTGGTGGTGCAGGTTATGGCAGAGTGGTTGGTGAACGTAGCGGTGGTCGCCGAGCCCTACTCAGTCCCCGGCAGCTGGCTGGGTGACGAGGACGGCTTGGTGGCACTAGCGGCGCGGTCTTCCACAGACTCCCCTCCCCTCTCGCTATTAGAGAGGGGACCGGGATACGTGGCCGCCGCGTGGGGAGAATTAGCCCTTGTGGGCGTCTATTTCTCCCCAAACCGCCCTCTTCAGGATTTCGAGAATTATCTCGCAATCCTGGCCGCCGTGGTCGGCAGGGCGGTGCCGCGTCAGGTCTCCGTACTGGGAGACCTGAATGCCAAGTCGGTGAACTGGGGCAACCCGGCCACCGACGCTCGCGGGAGGGCAGTGGAAATGTGGGCAGCCTCCTCTGGACTCTCCCTCTTGAACAGAGGAAGCGTCCAGACATGCGTGCGGCGGCAGGGTGGCTCAATAGTGGACGTCACTTTCGCGACCCCTGCGTTGGCCGCACGCGTGTTGAACTGGCGGGTGGACCTGGTGGAGACTATGTCGGACCACCGCTACGTACGATTCGACATCTCCACCGGTGGCCCCGGAGAGTCGCGGCCCCTCTCGGTGCGATCACCGTTCCCGCGGTGGGCTCTCACCCGCCTGGACAGGGAGGCAGCGGTGGAGGCGGCGTTCATCCAGGACTGGTTTTCAGCGCCTTCCGCCGGCCTGGATGTGGACACCGTGGCGGGACACCTGAGGGAGTCTCTGACCGAGGTATGCAACTCTAGCATGCCTCGGTCTAGCCGACCACCACCCAAACGCGCCGTGTACTGGTGGTCGGTGGAGCTGGCGGGGCTTCGAACAGCGTGTGTGGAGGCAAGGAGGGCCTACACGCGAAGCCGAAGGCGGCGTCGACGAGACCACGCCAACGAGGACCACCTCTATGAGCTGTACATTGAGGCAAAAATGGTCCTCGATAGGTCCATCGCCGCCGCCAGAGACTCGGCAAGAGCGGAGTTGCTGGAGGGTCTCGACAATGACCCCTACGGGAGACCATACAAGACGGCCCGCAAAAAATTGCGCCCCTTTGGTCCCCCGGTGGCCGAGACCCTGGAACCCTCATTTCTGGATGGGGTGGTCCAGTCCCTGTTCCCGTGCAGGGACAGTAACTTCGCCCCGCCAGTGATGGGGGCCACGTCGAGGATAGCTCCGCCAGCTGAAGAAGAAGAGGAGGCCCCTCCGGTCACGGAGTCGGAACTCGGCGCGGCGATTCTGCATATCCGCGCCAAGAAGACGGCTCCGGGCCCCGACGGTGTTCCGGCAAGAGTGGTGGCCATCGCTGCCACTCAAATGGAGGAGAGGTTTCGGGACCTCTTCAGCGCATGTCTTGCGTGTGGGAGGTTCCCGAAACCGTGGAAGGAGGGGCAGTTGTGCCTCCTTCGCAAGGAGGGCCGCCCAGCAGACTCCCCCTCGGCATACCGGCCCATCGTGCTGCTCGATGAGGTCGGAAAAATGTTCGAGGGGATAATCGTTGCCCGCCTGAAAAGTCATCTGCGGCGTATCGGGCCGGACTTGTCGGACGCTCAGTTCGGTTTTCGGGCTGAGCGTTCCACGGTGGACGCGCTGGCCCGCCTTAAGGGCCAGGTGAAGGGGGCGATGGAGGCGCGGGACGGATTGTTGGCTGTGTCGTTCGACATAGCCAATGCCTTCAACTCCGTTCCCCACTCCACCATCCTAGAGGCGCTCCGATTCCACGGAGTGCCTCGATACATGCGTCGTCTGCTGGCCAGCTACCTAGAGCATCGGACGATCGTCCTGGCGAATAGGACTGGCCAAGTCCGGCGGTACGCCGTCGAGGCTGGCGTTCCGCAGGGGTCAGTCATAGGACCTCTCCTCTGGAACATCGCCTATGATTGGCTCTTGCGGGGAACTCTCCTCCGGGGCACGAGTGTCGTCTGCTATGCGGATGACACTCTCCTCACCGCCCGGGGGGGGAGTTTCAGGGAGGCGGCCAACCTGGCCTCGGCGGGCGGATCCTTGGTCGCGGGGAGGATCCGCCGCCTAGGTTTAACGGTGGCGCTGCACAAGACCGAGGCCGTGTTCTTCCACGGAGCTCGGCAGCGCCCCCCACCTGACGCCCACATCTTCGTGGAGGGCGTCAGAATTGAGGTGAAGGCCCAGATGAAATATCTGGGCCTTGTACTCGACAGCAGGTGGCGCTTCGGTCCGCATCTTAGCGGGCTGTCGTCGCGCCTGCTGAAGGCCGCAGGCGCACTCTCGTGGCTGCTTCCCAACCTGGGAAGGCCCAGCGCGCGATGCCGGCAACTTTATGCCGGCATCTTGAGGAGTATGGCCCTTTACGGGGCTCCTATCTGGGAGGACTCCCTCCGAAGGAGGGAGAACGCCGCCGCATTGCGGGCACCCCAAAGGGCCATAGCCCAGCGAGTGGCGCGGGCCTACCGCACGGTGGGTTTCGCGGCAGCATGTGCTCTGGCCGGCACCCCTCCTTGGGAACTCGAGGCGTGGGTGCTCGCCAGAGTATATGAATGGACGGCGGGGCGGAGGGCGAGAGGAGAACGCCCAGCCCCGGAAGAGCGGGAGGCCGTCCGGCGGGAGGCGAGGGACGCCATCGTCGTCCATTGGACGGGGGAACTCGCCACCGCAGCCTTCGGCCGCCGAACCCTCGACGCGATTGGGCCTGTCCTGCGAGACTGGCTCGAGCGGTCGCATGGGTTCCTCTCGTTCCGTCTGGTGCAGGTGCTGTCCGGACACGGTTGCTTCGGATCGTACCTGCACCGGATCGGACGGGAGGAGACGCCGTCGTGCCACGACTGTGGCGCGGCGGAGGACACGGCGCAGCACACCCTCGAGGTGTGCCCCTCGTGGTCCGAGACGCGCCGCAGTCTCATCGCGGTGATCGGACCGGACCTCTCACTCCCTGGCTTGGTTAACGCCATGCTGGGGGACGAGGGGTCCTGGGCGGCAGTCGCCTCCTTCTGCGAACACGTCATGTCCCAGAAGGAGGCGGCGGAGCGCGCGCGGGAGGAGGATCCTCACGCGGCGCTGCTCCGAAGGCGGAGGAGGGGTCGAAGAAGACGTCAGTATGATAGTCATCTCCGACTCCTCCCGGGTGGAGACCAGCAGGCAACGGGTGCGGGGGCACCCTTGCCTGTATTGCACAGGCCTCCACCAGTGTCGGACGGGAGTGGCCAGGTGTTCCCGGTCATTCCCGTAGCCCCCCAGCCTGGGGGGCATGCGGGGCCCGCCAACTAGGCGGGCAAGCGCCGGGAGGGTTGTGGATGTAAAGGCTGAGCCGGTTTCCCATGGCCCTCCCACCACGGCGATGTGGGAACACCGCTGAGTTTTAGTGGGTATACTGTCATTCGGACAGGAGTCCCACATACCCCGTCTCGTCCCCCGACGAGCGGAAGTGCATAAAGCATTTCTCAGCGACAAAAAAAAAAAAAAAAAAAAAAAAAAAAAAAAAAAAAAAAAAAAAAAAAAAAAGGTTAGGTTAATTTCGCATGTGCTCTGGCCGGCACCCCTCCTTGGGAACTCGAGGCGTAGGTGCTCGCCAGAGTATATGAATGGACGGCGGGGCGGAGGGCGAGAGGAGAACGCCCAGCCCCGGAAGAGCGGGAGGCCGTCCGGCGGGAGGCGACGGATGCCATCGTCGTCCATTGGACGGGGGAACTCGCCACCGCAGCCTTCGGCCGCCGAACCCTCGACGCGATTGGGCCAGTCCTGCGAGACTGGCTCGAGCGGTCGCATGGGTTCCTCTCGTTCCGTCTGGTGCAGGTGCTGTCCGGACACGGTTGCTTCGGATCGTACCTGCACCGGATCGGACGGGAGGAGACGCCGTCGTGCCATGACTGTGGCGCGGCGGAGGACACGGCGCAGCACACCCTCGAGGTGTGCTCCTCGTGGTCCGAGACGCGCCGCAGTCTCATCGCGGTGATCGGACCGGACCTCTCACTCCCTGGCTTGGTTAACGCCATGCTGGGGGACGAGGGGTCCTGGGCGGCAGTCGCCTCCTTCTGCGAACACGTCATGTCCCAGAAGGAGGCGGCGGAGCGCGCGCGGGAGGAGGATCCTCACGCGGCGCTGCTCCGAAGGCGGAGGAGGGGTCGAAGAAGACGTCAGTTTGATAGTCATCTCCGACTCCTCCCGGGTGGAGACCAGCAGGCAACAGGTGCGGGGGCACCCTTGCCTGTATTGCACAGGCCTCCACCAGTGTCGGACGGGAATGGCCAGGTGTTCCCGGCCATTCCCGTAGCTCCCCAACCTGGGGGGCATGCGGGGCCCGCCAGCTAGGCGGGCAAGCGCCGGGAGGGTTGTGGATGTAAAGGCTGAGCCGGTTTCCCATGGCCCTCCCATCACGGCGATGTGGGAACACCGCTGAGTTTTAGTGGGTATACTGTCATTCGGACAGGAGTCCCACATACCCCGTCTCGTCCCCCGACGAGCGGAAGTGCATAAAGCATTTCTCAGCGACAAAAAAAAGGTTAGGTTAATTTATGGCAAAACATTTATGCGTAATAATATTATGCGTAATGATCATTATGCTAAATTTCGTTATGCCAATGTTATAATAGGTCTTCAAATTTTATTCAAATGGATAGGGAACCATTTTTGACAGATCGAGACTGAGAATAAAATGTGAACGTTCTTATAAATACAGGACTTGCCCCATCATCATTAGATAACTGCCTACTTGTTTTAGTAAATAAGAAACTGAAGTAGGTATGTTTGTCGAGGTTCTAAAGTTAATGACTACCTACCATAAACGAAGCTGATGTTTTATGGGTTTGCCATAAATGAAATTGTTTTTGGTAAAGACTAAAAATTTAGGTTTGTTTTTGTTTATTGTGGTTTCCTAATTCAGAATTATTTAGGGCCAGCAAACTGACTGATCAGCGATCATCAGCCTTTCAAGAAACCGCCAGGTAGAAGGAGAATTCCTACGTACCCCAAGTTACAGCTGACAGTTTGACAATGTTCTAATATTAGAAAACCCTATGAATCACTCCTACCAATAAATTAGAGAAGAAAAAGATTGACAAGCAAGGAGAACGCTATGCCAGTCAATGGGTGAACATGCCGGGGTCGGGGATTGTTCGAAAGAGTAAACGTGGCCGTGGCGCACAGGCAACTTAAGTAACACGGGTGGGTTTTAGTCAGTAAGAGTCTGACACGCCCTTCCGCTCCGCCTAGAGCGGGAGAAGTCATTTGATGATTAACCCAGCCAAAAAAAAAAGTCAGTGGGTGAAGTCAGGCTGATGACGATGACCAAGCAATTGCATCTTCCAGCTTGACATTCATACAACATGCTCGCATGTTGTATGAATGGTAAGCCAGAAGAACTAGCCCAATGATGCAATGACAGACAGTAATAAAAACATATCACTATTGCGTCGTTTTAGTTTTAAAAATAGAAAGGTTATGAATGGGTGCGCGGGCGCCGAACGGGCAAAGATCTGTCGACCTTCTGCCTAACTAACATCATCCCGGTTGGATACTTGGCTAGATTGGCACGTGTTCCTATACATGTCAAAGTATTTTATTACTAACTCAAATAGTATTACCGCCGCGGTGTAATAACGTAATTATTTTTTGGTATGACTCACTGCGAATAATGTTACGTTTTATTTTAAGAGAATAAAAGATGTGAAGTTAAAATCAATCTGCCTATCCTTTGTTGCGACAGTCGCACTCTCCAAGCCGCCATGAGATCCCGCCGGAGCTCTGTCCTCTGTGCCGCGATTTCTCGCGGCAGCGGAGTTACGCTCCGGCGCGGCGGCGTTTCGCCGCCTCGCGCCACTCCCAAATGTGCGCGAGGACTTTTACCTCCAGATCCCATGGCGGCAATCCGGCAAGGAGGCTCACCGCCTCGCAGGAGACCGTGCGGTATCCCCGGACCAGCCGGATGGCCATGACCCTCTGGGACGCGTTCAACCGGTAGGCTGGCCGGCGCCTCAATGAACGCGCCCACACCAGTGCCCCGTAAAGGGCCATGGACCGCACGACTCCCGCATAGAGCTTCCGGCAGGATTCGTTTGGACCCCCTAGATTGGGCAGGAGCCGCTTTAAGGCAGCCCCGGCCCGCTCCAGTCTGGGAGCCAAACGTCGGAAATGCTCCACGAAGTTCTATCGGCTGTCGAGGACGAGTCAAAGGTATTTCATCGTCGACTCGAGGCCGATGTGAACCACTCCTACCGTTATTTGAGAACCCGACGGTGGCGCGTTCCGAGGACCATGAAAACACATGGCCTCGGACTTGTGCAAGGCCACCTCGAGTCCCAATTGCCGGATCCTCTCGACGACTGTCGCAACCCTGCGTGTCATAAATTCGGTCGCCACCTGGTGCGACCTCCCCTGCGCCAGGACTAGCGTGTCGTCAGCGTAGCACACCACGCTGACGCCGCTAGGGAGGTCGGCGCGCAGCACCCAGTCGTACCCGATGTCCCACAGATGCGGCCCTAAGACCGATCCCTGTGGGACACCGCACGACATCTCTCGTCGGTTCCATTCTCCCTGGTGACCGGGGTTGATAACGGCCCTGTCCGTCAAATAGGCCTCGACCACACGACAAAGGTAGGTCGGCATTCGGTGATACCGGAGTGTCTCCCTGATGCAACTCCAGGGCAGGATATTAAAGGCATTGGCGATGTCTAGAGACACCGCTAAGACGACCCCACCCCGGGCCACAGCATCCCCCATCGCACGCGCATGATGGCGTCCACCGTAGAGAAATAGGTACTTTCCTAAGTACCTTTTCTTTCTTTTGGTCTTGTCGAACTGACGTTGATATTTCTGACCTTGCAGGATATCAGACGAAATTATTGTTATCGTGTCATGACGTCGAAAAATTCAACTGTTAGCGCCAAGTGCAGTTATGAATTTATTTAAATCCGAATTTAATGTTAGGTCAAGGAAAATTAAATCAATCGTGTTCTGTAAATCCAATGTGTTGATAAATACCTAAGTACTCGTATATAATGACGCAGGCACATTCCGGAAAACCAAATGTTGGGTTTTTATGGTCATATATGTACTATTTTTTTACCTGACTGCGCCAGAAGGAGGGTTATGTTTTTAGTGTGTATGTATGTATATACAGGGTTTTTTGTAACTGACGTATTCCTTGCAGGACGTCATAGTGGGGTTAAAATGCAACAAATTAAGCCATAAAATGTTTTACCGAAATTCAGCTTTTTTTCCCTAATTTAGGCATTTTTTTACTTTTAATTATTAACAAAGATTTGCTACGGCATCAACTGTGATAATAACTTAAATTCCAGTATAGTCGCGCCGTAAATAATTTTTAAATTGGACTAAAATCTAACTAACTCAAAAACTTCTGAATTTGAGTAGAACATTTGGTGGCTTGATTTCTTCCATTTTAACCCTACTTTGACGTCCTGACACGACGAGAGATCTAAGATCTTTGACAGTTAATAAGGGTAGACAGAAGCCCGAGTCTGATAACCAGTCTTACCAAGGGGTACAGTGTTACCCAGTAACTGGAATGTGGAGGCAAGAGATAGGCAGTAGCTAGCTCCATGTAAAATACTGGTATTAAGCTGCACCCGGTTGGACTGCAAGCTGACTCGAACATAGTTGGGAAAAGGCTAAGCAGATTGATTGACATTTATTATATCAAAATTAATTAGTAGGTAAGTATTCCCGCTACATATACGCTCAATAAAAATAAAATGTTTTTTTCTATTTATTTTTATTTTTAATTTAAAAAGGCCCAGTATTTTATATACTTTTAAGCACATAAACCATTAAATTTTTTGTTGCCTGAAAAATACGATAACGTGGAAATGTGTTTTCATCTTTAATGTCATTCACCTTTCACAACAAAATCGTCGGCAAACATATGCATTTGACGTACCTACGAGTACATTTACAATGTGAGTAGATATGTGGAGAGTAAGTACTTAGGAGACATGACTTTTGAGAATATATTTACAAGTAGTAAGCAAACCAATGCCGTTTTTAACCGACTTCAAAAACATATATTTATTATACATATATATTTATTTTTATGTGTGTTCGTGGATAACTTCATCGTTTCTGAACCGATTTAGATGATTATTTTTTGTTGGAAAGGAGATATCCCAAGGGTGGTGCCATGATAAGGAAACCAGGATCTGATGGTGGCATCCTAGAGAAATCGAGGGGAACCTTCGAAAATCGTAGCGGCAACTAGTGCGTTTGTTAATTTTTTCATTAAGTATTTTAAAGCTCTACAATTTAATGAAGGTCTGGAGTCGATCTGATGATGGAGCCGAAAGACAGTCGAGGGAAGTCCTCAACGATTTACAGCAGTTAACTTGTGTTTGGGCTTGATTAATTTGTATTGATGAGAACTTTACATCTAAATGGGTTGTGACTGTCATTAGGGGTCTGATAATGAAGACGAAGGACAGTTAAGGGAACTCCGCAACTGTTTACAGTAGCTACCTTGTGTTTGGGCTTGATTAATTTGTATTGATGAGAACTTTACATCTAAATGGGTTGTGACTGTCATTTGGGGTCTGATGATGGAGACCATAGACTGCCGAGAGAATTCCTCAACAATTTACAGCAGTTACCTTTTGTTGGGCTTACTTCATAAGGTTCAATATGCCAAAATGTAATTAATCATTAATATAATTCAATTCGTATAAAAATAGTACCTAATTAAGATTGAAGTTTTACATAGGACCACCACTACCTACTAGTCGTGCTGATGCGTCAATTTGAGACTGAATTTAAGTTGCGTAATCGCGTCATCTCTAGCAATGCTCTTTCGTCGTGTGGCCTACTCAATAATTTGTTTGAATCTAAGTCAGACAACGCTATTCTTTCCAAGGTTTTAACACGACTCAGAGCAACATACACCTGTCCTTTGGCGAAATTTTTCTTACCCAGATCTATAACTGCTTTTTCCAGTGTAGTTCCCTGTAACTTGTGAACCGTGACTGCCCAACATAAAATCAAAGGTAACATTCGGCGCTCGACATCTCCGCATCCTTTAATTGCTTGAAATGTTGCAACAGTAGGAGTAATCGGTACCCAGCCATTTTCATCTTAAATTCTACTTCCAATCGTATCATCATCAAATTTAACTATCACACATTCCGGTAATACCCCTTCTTCAATTTGTTCTCTCCGAAGAGCAGGCCATTTAATTTTTTTAACAATACCCATTGCTCCGTTTACAAGTCCATCTGAAACCGATATATTTCGCCTTAGCATAACGCGAGATTCTTCAGCTAACTTTAGCGTTGATAATAAACCTCCACAGTTTGTTACATCCCTCGGTATTACGTTGGGCGGTGGCGTCTTTCCATAAGTGGCGACCTCACGAGACTCGTCTACAGCACTTATGGTATAAACTTTATGTACTTAATTTAGAATTTTCTGCTGTCATTAAATCATTATAATCGTCAACTTGTTTAACGGTGGGGAAGATTCGCACAGCAACTCCGTCAGCGAAGTCCCCTGTCAAAGGTATTCTGCGTCGTTCACATAGCAATTCAAGTTGACTCTTAGTCAATTCGCCGACCCGCAAGTTATTCCACTCAGTTTATATTGATGATGTTTTAATAATTTGCTGTCGCTGATAGTTACATATCAAATAGTGCTTATACGAATTTCTGTGAGGTAGATACCACAACTAAAAAGTAAAAAATTAAAACTTTTTTACAAAAGAAAAAACAATCGAATTCCAAAAAAAACACAAAAATAGTGAAAAATAACTTTAATTTCGGAAGTCGGTGGCAAAAAACGAAAATACAAAACCAAGGCACCGACTTCCGAAATTAAAGTTATTTTTCACTATTTTTGTTTTTTTATTATTATTAAAGATACTGAGTTTGGAACAGATTTTAATATTCTCATATATTTTATTTACATCAAATTATCGAATGAACTATTAAAATAAAAATATAATAACCTAACCTAAATTGTAATTATGTATTAACAAACTAAAAAAATATGGCGTCGAAAAATTCCTCCGCATCACTGTCAACTGCGTTTTAGGTGGATTCGGTGATTGAGTTTTTCAGGTGACGTTTCAGTAAAACAGCTGTTCAAAAGCTATAACAAATAAACGTAAGTACAATAAACTGCTGCTTAGCAACTCAAAACTATAAAAGATGACTATTTTTCAATTAGGTAAGTAATGGCACGTAGAAATGTTGTGTGAACTTAATTAAAAGACATTCCTTCAAAAAGTGCTGATTCTGAATCATCAAAGAATCAGCCCTTTTCGAACGCCAGATATGAAAACAGGTACCTACAGCCCTCAAAAGCCAACTTTGCTGCTTCCTTTTGATACAAAACATGATTCTTTTGGATCAACATACTCATTTACACAAATAAACGTTGTGAGAAAATTAAAAGAAATTTTCAAATATACAGTTAGTCAAATAAATTATAAGTTCTTAAAACAAGCTTAGCAGACCACAGTCCCTTTTCAAGTAATAAAAAGGTTACATCCACAGGATGTATGCGTCACACAAAGAATGCTTTATGATTAAACCCTGTGGTATGTACTTTGCCTGGATGCCTAGGGATCTTGGTTGTTGTTTTGTGCATAGGGCTCAATAATTGAACCTGTCATAACTTGTCGTCGGATATCGTCATATCCGAATCGGAATCCCGGACGTTCTTGTGTGACTGAACTTCTGTAATGCTTTGATTGGGTACTGCTTGTATATTGAGTATTTATTTGAGTATTTATTTTTATTTAGTAACTACTTTGTATATTTTGGAATATATAACATGACATAACATAACATCACGCCTGTAATCCCCGTAGGGTAAGGCTGAGGTGGCCAGGTAAGTTTTAGTCCAATATTATAGGGAGCAAGCCTATTGCCATCAACCGGGCACAATTAATCCAGACTCCCGTGTTGCGACTGAGAAATTCCTATTGCAAAAACCCAATAACACTTTGCTCGCCTGGAAATCGAACCTAGGACCTCATTTCGAATATTTTGGAAAATGTACGAAGGAAGAGAAGAAGAAGGGAGGGGAGGGAGGGAGAGAGGAGGGCGGAGTTTGAATTTAATAAAATAAGATTGTTGATGGCTGGGCCCAATTTATTAATGACCCCGTGTAGAAAGAAAGTACAGTTGGTACGAAAAGCAAAAGAATCTATCTGACGTAATTATCGTCAATAATCGTCATAAGAACGACATAATTGTCTCCACGAGACGTCTGCATGTATTACCGACATGATGACTATACTGTCATCGAGCGCACGATTCCAAATATTCGGCCCAGTCTAAAATAAAGACGGATTCCAGTTGCCTGCCAAATATTGTGTTTGTTTACTTTAGTTTTATTCTGCCGTCAATTTTACTAACTACTCGTAACGATAATTAAGTTTAGATTTAACCTAGATTTGAGGAATTAATAGAATGCGCGTTAAGTGCTTAGAGTAACTGATGTTGACATAGTATTTTTGCGATTTTTATTTTACACTGACTAGTGCGTTTTATGTTTAGTTCACACATAGTAATTTTGTTGAAGTTGTGGGAGGTTATATCTTTAAAAATCGAGCACGTAGTATACAGGGTGGCAGGGACAACGACGCGCAAACGTTACCATGAATTCAATACATGATTCTTGACCCCCGAGCGTAGATTTTTTTTGTCGGTTATTAAAAAAATAATCTGGTGTTTCCTAGGAAAGTGCAATATCTACGCGGTCATAATGTTTGGGACAGCTGGTTTTGTTTTTAAATAACCTTATTAAATAAAAATTTCAACGCAGGGGGTTCAGAATCATGTGCTGAATCCATGGTAACACGTTGCGCATCGTCCTCCCTGCTACCCTGTATATCCGAAACCAGCGGGGTAATTACGTAACACACCAACAGTAGGAATGGGTTTCATTTTGACAGTTCAACAACATCCATTGCGTTATTTACGTCGTTGAGCAGACAAATTTTTCGGACATACGAAGCAATGGATTAGCAATAGGCTTCAAAATGATTCAGATTGTGATAGATAGTGTGTTACGTAATTAGGGTGCAGTTGTATCGTGGTACAAAGAAAGAATGAGCATTTATCATCATCCTCGCTGAGTGCGGGTTGGTAAATTTCAGACCATCATAAGTCCAAATCTTTCAATTCATTATCATCATCGCTGGCAGCCTTGGTCCCCCCACTGCTGAGTATAGGCATCGTCCCTTTTGGGCCATGCTTCCCTGCAGAGTAATTACGTAACACATTAACAGTAAGAATGGGTTTCATTTTGACAGTTCAACAACATTCATTGCGTTATTTACGTAGTTGAGCAGACAAATTTTTCGAAAATATGAAGCAATGGATTAGCAATAGGCTTCAAAATGATTCAGATTGTGATAGATAATGTGTTACGTAATTAGGGTGCTGGTTTGTGCGAGTATCTTGCTTTCAATTATTTGATAAAAAAAGATACAAATACTAATAGGTATGTAGTGGTATCTACATCGCCACATGCGAGCTACACGTCACACTGACGTCACGCAAAATCCTGCATCGCGCAAGAAGAGTTTACCGCGCAACTAGCATATATACAACGTCCCGACATCAATCGTCGGGCAGTTGCCCACCAGACACGACACCCGTCTGGTGGTTTTTTGTTTTTTGGTATGACCCTGTAGGTGTTAATTATCGTATTTGCGAACAAATTAGGATACGGAGAATCAGCAGAACGAATCTTTGTGTCGTCATACTTTCGGCATTCAAATCCGTTATTGGTGATGTGTTTTTCAGTTGAAATGGCAATTACTGTGTCTGTTCAGCCTTAAAGTATTAAAAAAGCAATAAAGGGAAGTACTTAAATAAAGTATTACCTCCAACCGGATCCGTTTCGTCAACGTGGATCATTTCTGATGATCTGAAACAATAACATAAGAATTTCAGTATTTTATTCACATTAAAATATTCATGCAAATGATTACAAATAGCTGCAGGAAACTGCTGCAGAATTAATTAATGCACAAATTAAGGACGGTACTCCAACAAATGATGTATTAAACGTTCAACGAGCAATTTAGAAATTATTTATGGCACTATTAGTCTGTTTAATTTGTCCCGAGTACATCGGAGATTGTACTTTGAAAAAACAAAGGGTGGCCGTGAACTTTCGAAGCTGAACAGCTTTTTATTTTGGACTTGTTTTGTTATTATTTTTAAACTGTCTGTACCTACATACGAATTTTGTTCTCAGCTTAATTTTATTGTCCGGCTAACTGCCAAAGTGGTCTAAACGTGTATTGAGCGTATGGCAACAACAGAATGCCAATTTTTTTTAAGCCTAGAGTTTTTTTTAATTGTTAGAATTGTAATAATGGTTATGTTTACAAATTATCCCACAGTGTTATGTATGATGCTGAAACTAGAATGAAAATATTGCGAATATCTTCGGGTAGATGTGACAGAAGAGACTTTCAATTTTAATCATTTTTGTCATTCTTTAAATTCAAATGCTTTTGAAAGTGTTATGAAAAAAGGTTTTGCGTGACTAGTTGAGGCACTTGTTTCATTTTACTTAAGAATACCATGTAACAGAAGGCCAATGCCCGTAATTCAAAACGTTCTAAATCTAGTCGCAATCTCATCTTGTCATCAATGTCAGAAACAATATGTTAAAAATTTTGGGAAATAAAAGGTATTTTTGATAGATTTGGATTTAAAAATACGGAAACTGCCCCATAGTTTGCGATGAGAACTCCAGTCCCGCCCCGTCGAGAGAATGCGTTCTTGACATCTGTCAGTTTCATACAAACAAAACGTGTTTGGCGAATTTCATCATTATTGATTATTAGAATTGTCGCACTGAAAGGTATCAGGAACGCATTATCTCGACTAAACTGTAGCCAGATGACCCTAGGATAATATTCAAGCGCACAATTAAAAAAAAAACAGCTGTTGCCACAAATAGTCCCTCCATCTTGACAATTTGTCTATTTCGTGTTGTGGAACAGATGACTACATTCTGCAGTCCAGCCGTGCACTCGGAATCAGTTGCGATTTGGGTCGTCTATTTACGAACGAACATTTGTGGCCCATTATTATATCGTGTCGATCGTACGGGCACAAACGTATTTCATATTTTAAATGACGCTGTTCGAATTTCGAAATGATTGCTTTGCTTTGTCATGTCAGTTGGCAAATATGAGTAATAATGTTGCTGTATTTTTGTCATTAGTGTACTTATTTATCGATAATGAATGGCAAGAATCCATATTCTAAGCGTCCTCTGGCGTCCTTTTGTAGGTACCGTTCATCCGGATTTTATTTGCCCCAGAAACCGTTGCTAGTTTTGTATCTAGGTATGAAAAAAATAAGATTTGCATATTCAGTTAAAAACTTAACAAAATATCTTTTGGCATATATAAAAACAGGGAAACTCCCGTAAGTACCTACGGAAAATATTTTGAACCCTCCTTGGTTATGTCACTTCTGGGACAAATAACTGAAGGGAACAGGTTTTTGCTTTTAGAACTGAAAATAACGAGTAATATTCTGGAATAGATAGCTGATAGAAAGAAAAGAAAGAAAAAGAAAGAAAATACATTTATTTGCGGTAAACATGACGCAAAGAAAAAACACACAAATACAAAATATGAATGAAAAAATGATGTTTCTAAAATGAACTTGAAACCTTTTCGTTAGGCACGCAAAAGCTCTTTTATCTCATTATCTGAAAACGTGGTTTCAAAAATCACTACACAAAACCGTTTTTTTTTTTAATGAAAACGCGCTCAAACATTTACAGTCAGTCGGTTTTCCGACCGTAAACAAGCTCATTGGGGCGAGACGTAAAAAAAAACATTTAAAACGAAAAATCAAACATTCTTTTTTTAAATGGAACAAGGTTAGTGTAATGAGGGATTTTTGGTGTTCCGACCTACTTGCGGTGAAGACTGAGTAATTCATTAAAACCATTGGTTGACTTGATTTTGTATTGAAATGTTGTAAAGACAGATACTCAAAATAATTAAAAAAGGTATGAGCTCGTATGGCGTTGTGTTTGTGTGTGAGTGTGACTTATTTTTATCGGAGACATTATTTGATGATTTTCCATGCAATAAATTGCAGTAGACTTGTGCCTTTATGACCCTAGGTCATAATGAACTACATATTACATATCCATGCTCTTTTTGTAACTTTTTTCCAAAATGTAACTGCTAAACAAATGAGCAATGTTGTTAAGGCGCTGTAAGAAGCAAATTTTACAACAGCGCATCGCGGTATGAAATATGGTTCAAAACAGCGATGATTTGATGTTAGTTGAATCTGAAAATTGTAAATTTTGCAGTTTTAATTTATTGAAAAAGTAAATGTACGGCTCATTGGAATAACTTTTAGGTATTTCTTTAGTTGATTGAATTCCCTTTATTATCATTACATGAAATATGATAGTTGACGCTCAAAATTTTGAGATGTACCTAACGAAAAAATATTTTATGAGCTCTTTTTACGATTGTTATATAATGATAAGTACAATTTAATTTTTATGAAATATTTTTGAGTAAGTCTTTTCTTTGAACATTTCACAATATACTCAATTTTTTTCTGGCTTGTAATCAATCAACCAATATAGGACTGTGCGACAAAAAACTGAGCGTTTTACGGTGTCCTACGTGTGGGCAGCGCCTTAATAATTCCTAAATTCCCATTTAATTGGATAATCTAAGAGATGTTTAATAATAATAATAATACCATTTATTTCAGGCGACACAGGCCCATAGAAAAATACCTTAACCTAAACATACATATTTTTATATAAACAAAACTTGTGTTAATAAAAAGGCTTAAGACTATGTTAGTAGCGCACTATGTTAGTTTGCCACATGTTTTAGTATTGACAGAACCAATTCGTTGTAATCTGGTAAGAGACATTACTACAAGAAGTTCATGTCACCGGATATGACGTGGCTACTTCTTATTCCTGTTGAGGAGTGATTTTATCGTTTAGCTCATTGTTTTAACTGGGTACCTAACTGTTGAGCGTGATTAGGGCTCGTGGCTATAAACAGCCGTACGAGTCGATCGAAGGTTAAGCTCGCATACCGAGGTCGATCTGCGGATGGGTGACCATCCATTACACATCGAGCCCCCTCCGTGCCTCGGAAAGCACTTTAAGCCGTTGGTCCCGCCTGTCATTCACAGTAGTCGTGACGGGTAGTCGGAAGCCCGAAAGTCTGACCACCAGTCTTACTGTCTTACCAAAGGGTATTGTGTTACCCAGTAACTGGGTTGTGTAGGTCAGATGGGTAATCGATCCATGTAAAATGCTGGTGCTCATCTGCATCCAGTTAGACTGGAAGCCGACCCCAACATGGTTATGAAAAGCCTAGGCAGATAATGATCTATTGAGCGTGGTCAGCGAGTTACCTACACTACCTACCCAGTAGATTTGATCGAGTCTAAGCTGGAGATCATTTAGAAATACACATTGCACACTCAATTCAACTTCCCTACGTTTCCCAATTACATATCATTAAACGTTTTTAAAACTAAACCCACTTCCAAGATATTTTCGACAAAAGTAAACATTTTACTTTTATGTTTTACGAAAATAGCTTCAGTTGTATGGTAGTTAAAGTTAATTTTAGCTTGTATGTAAGTGTTGCCTAATTAGTTAGATTAACACATATTCCACGTGAGGAAAGGAGGCCGATGTTCAGATAAGGTTTTGCACACTTCGCTTGATTTATGCTTGACTGCATGTTTATTTTAAATAATCAGGTTAAATTGTTTTAAAATGCTACTTACTTAGTTTTATACACGTACAGTAGGTACACGTTATACAAGACGGCAAAATATTTAAATAACCACAACAAGTACTAACCCACTTTCAAAATGATTCCTTTCTTTTTAGAAGTTAATTTTCAGAAAACTAGACTAAATGTGTAAACAGACTAATTTCCTCAAAGTGACTAAGGGTGAATTTCACCAATGAAACTTAATGCGATCAGCACACATAAACCGCGTTCAAGAGCTGTCAGTGTCATCATTGTGGTGGAATATTTACACTTTTTTTTGGCTGGGTGATCCTCTAATAACTTCTCCCGCTTTGGGCCTAGCGGGAGGGCGTGTCAGACTTTTACTGACTAAAACCCACCCGTGTTCCTTCAGTTGCCTGTGCCACGGTAACTCTTTCGAACAACCCGCGAACCTAGCAGGGAATATTGACACTTCTTAAACGACAGTTCTTAAACGCAGTTTCGTTTTGCTAATCGCGTTCAGTTTCATTGGTGAAATTGGGACTGAGTACCTACTTAGGATGAAGTTAGTCGGTTTACATAATAATGGTGCCTATTCTCTTATCACAGATGCCTCTAAACTAGACTAAAAATCACCAAAATTTAGTTTATTCTTGTCAAACGACGATTTCCCATTCGGAAATGGACTAAAGTCACACGACTTAACTACATTTTGGTTTGACAGAACTAAGATGCCACTGAGTTATTAATTTAGTGAAAATGGCAATTTTGCTATTCTGAATTTGACGTTTTTCACCTAAAATTTGTCTGACTAAATCTGACTATTTTTAATCACGATTAAAAAGGCGTGGAATAAAATAAGTTGTCAGGAACTAAAATTCACACGAACACCTCGACTTTAGGTGCAAAAACAATACTGCATCTTTTTTTCTTTTATTTTGCTTATATCTCGAAAATGGTGTGTCCTCTCGCGAAAATAATGAAAATTTCGACCCCCTTTATAAAAAGCATAAACCCCTAAAACTCAACATGTAGGTAATAATTTTCATTTTTTCCATACAAAACGTGAAAAATTCCATATAAAAGACGTCGAGTCTGGCCCCAACGCGCCTTCGTCTCTAAAAAAAATTTACGGTGTACGGCAAACAAGTACCACGCGGAGTCGCGATTGTCAAAT